>OX459112.1:177882396-179245203 GCA_949775065.1 Brachyopa scutellaris | reverse complement strand
GTATCGGATACGACTAAGCTAACGGCAAGTAGGAAGTATGTACAACACTTTTCTAATTATTTTAGTGAGGAAACTACGTGCATGTATCCTATACGGAACGTATGCAAAATTTTGCAATGCATGCAGAAAATGATTGGAAAATCGTCCTTGCCTCTACTGTTCCGCCCATTTTAACTTTCTGTCTTTTGCAGTGGTACCTACGCGTTAAAGCTACAACTCAAAGGAGGTTGGTGGTTATTGTGCAATGTCCTGCTGTAAGTGATGGGTGACTGCACCATACAATTGGAAATAAAAAAGCGAAAACAATTGAAACATCAGCAAGGTAAGGGAGGAGTTACAGCTTATTGTAAGTGCAATTTTATTTGTTGTGAATTTTTGTGGGAGTGAACTCTCTTATTTTCCATAAACTTTAAAAGAACTTACAAACGAACAAAGCATACGAGTACGTGCAAGCAAGTCGTGAACATTATTTGTTGTTATAAGTACATATAATGTTATTCGAATTCTGTTGCGCAACTTTTCAACGTTGGCACGATGTTGAAAGAACGTGACTGGTCCACGTATAGTGGGATTTCTAAAAGTTATTTTACAATGGCAACAATATTTGCACAGTTTGTAAAAAGTAAAGCAGATGTGGGATAGTTGTGTCCAAATCACGCTCAATACTGCGTAAGTGCAAGCGTCCTGTGGTCACGTCTAAATAACTTTGCAAATGCATTCGTATACAAAGTTCAACCGAAACCTCAGCTGTTACTATATATTTATTTTTTTGACAAATGACAAATGACAATTTTTATACCATTAACTTATCTGCGAAGCCTTACGGGCTTATCTGCAGAAGATTGCTATGAAATGACATTTCAAAAACGTAATTTGTTTTAAATATTCCAAGGAAATTTAACAAATATAGCGACAATTTCGATGCAAAATTAATTTTTTACACAAATTGCCCTGTTAACAGTCCAACTTAAGGGGGGCTTCAAAATAACTCATTTTCAACAGTGTTTTTAAATGTGATAAAATAATTGTATCATTTTGAAGTTGTAACATCATTTTAGTCGAACTATGAAAATTTAAAAACAATTTTTTTTTTTCACAAAATGGCGGCTCAGTTCGATTTCTCTTCACGTGTCTTTGGCGCGAGGTCGAAAAGTGCTGATTTGTCAGTCTTTCTCTATTTATCTTCTTACCAAAAAAAATATACTTTCTATTTCTGACACATGTATTTCTGAAGGATAAGCCTATAAAATCATAAAAAAAAAATGAGTCTAAAATTAAAAATGTTGTACCCTCTTTAATAAAATGTTCAAATGTTCATCCTCAAAATAGTTTCAGCCAAATCGATCAATAACTTTTTAAGTTTTTGAAAATACGGATTCGAGATGATCGCGTTTAAAGTTTCACTTTACCATATGCAGTATACTATATGCGCTCGACTCTATGTGCGATAACTCTGTAAATATTTGATATTTTAATTTTTCCTCGGGTCAATATACTCTCAATGTATTATATTTTCGAAATAAGAAAGAAAAAAAAAATCGATTTTTTTAAATTTCTAAAGGGATTGCGCCCTTAATACCTACTGTATGTTCTGATAGATCTGGCAACGACGAAATGTACTTTGCGGAAATGTCAAATCAAGCGATCCAATTATACGCAGTTGTCAGAGTCAGACTCGCATTCAAAGGGTTCCGTAGTTTTAGAACTAGTTATATTTTGTTTAAATAACTGTTTTGTTTCGTTAACCCAAAAAACGAAAACGACCAACTCTATATTGACTTAACAAACTTATAATAAGTAATATTATTCACTATGAGAAATTGGATAAATATTAAGAACGCGGTTGAGTGTATAACGCCTCCATTAACGGTTTTTACGCTGTACTACTGAGTTCAGGGGTCTCAGGTTCGTTTCCTGGCAAAGTCCGTATTTTTATTTACTCTTTTTTTTATTTTTTTCATACGGTAGCACAATTTCGGATAGCATTTAGTTTTCCCAAAATTATTGTTAATCGCATAGTGATAATTTCATTGAAATTGGTCCAGTAGTTTACGAGCTAATCGGTTAGGAAATAAAATAACATAAAACTGAATTTTTCGAAGAGAATTTCTCTTAACTCTTTCCGGCCCACTACCAGAAAATAAATAAAATTGCACGATTTTTTTGCATAAATCAATTTATTTGTTATTAAAAAAAATTACAAAACAAAAAAATTATCCTTACAGGACTCTTTACAAGGACATGCTACGAAAATTATACCACTGCGCACAAAATGTGAATTTCAACCATGAAATTCATTAAAGCGGGATTATGTCTTGCTAAGACAAGTGGAGAATTACAAGTAGAACACATCCATTGCGTCCTCCTTTGGTACATCGTCTTGCTGCAGTGTGCACATCCTGATTTCATGACCAACTACGAATTAAAAAATGGGCAGAAACCGTTGACTCTTTTCACAACTGACTGACACAAAGGTCACAATACATAAAAATCTTCATAAATGTCCCACTCTTTCATTGGATTAATTTTTTTTTCCAAAATATGACCTAAAATTTACCAGAAAATGTGGTATATTTTTCATACCACCGCCCTTGAAACAGTTAAACTATGCGGCTTACGAGATTCATTAAGTTATCTTTAAAAACACATTTAATTATCTACAAACTATGATTTTTTTCTTATTTTTGACTTCAGTAGTTTCCGAGAAAACAGTATGGGGCTTTTTGGTATGATATTTTTCACACGTTTTTGGCAATAACTTTCAAAGTTTTCAAATGAAAAAATTAAGAAAAACATTTTTGGAATCTTTGTTTTGAGCCCTTTCTACATGATATATTTTGAGGTTACATTTAACGCACCCTGTATAGTTGTTTAACAATATTTTTGAGTAATATGTTGGCCATGTATGTGGAGCACCGAAATGTATAAGTGTGCCAAATTTCAAGTTTCTAGGAAAAACGGTTCTTGATGTTTTTATCGTGAGAGACATTTTTGAGTTAGAGCGAACTTATAATGGTTCCGTATTACTACCATATGGGTACGGAGCCCTGATAATATTGTGTAAGTTTCAGCTCAATCGGATGGTTAGTTTTGAAATGTTGGCGTTCCAGCGCCATCTATCGGAAAACTTGAAAGCTTTTTATTTATGAACACTTTAGACATCATTAAAAGTATATAGTGTAAGTTTCAGCCCAAACGGATCGTTTGTTTTTGAGTTTCAAATGATCAAACGAAGAGTTAATTTTTATATACATACGAGTATTTAGACTACGAACTGTCAACTACTAAATTTATCGGAGTGGCAACTCCAATCAGAAAGTTTTTGAGTATAACGATAAATTTCGTTTATTTGTAATTCCCATCAGAATTCACATTTACATTGGGCGTTGCTTCTGCAAGGACTAGCAATTTAAGCTTTAATATATGACGTTCCATCAAATCGAAAAATTTAGCAAGAACTGTTACCCTGAACCCTCTTACAATAACATTCCGTAACATCCATACGATATTAAATTTTTTCACTTATCCAGCCATACGCTTATATGTAAATCATAACAAAGCAATATGCAAACCTTTAAATAATCCATAAAAAAAAAAGATTGCTCCAATAACCTTACGTTTCTATAGAATGTCCCATATACTCGTGTATTCAGTTCCATCTCTTCTCGTTGGCGGGTGGTGGTGGAAAAAAAATGTTAATAATAAAACGTGAAAAATAAACCTCACTGATTTGCCCTATTTGCACAAGAAACCATTAATAGCTTTGCGCGCACCACCCAACCGACCACACAGACATGATGAAGAAATAATGAAAGATTTATACTTTAAATGGTTTTTATGTCAGGATAATAAGTTGCGGCATTTTCATTTTTCACATACACGAGTATGGTATGTATAGGAACGAGAGATCCTTTGCGTATCTTGTTGCCGCATATAATTATACGTTCGGTGAAAATTTGAATGAATTTACGGTGGTAAATTCTAACATACCTAGATGTAGAACAGATAGAAAGAGAGAGAGAGCGAAGTCAAAGGAAAAGATGTACAGATACAGATACCTACATATGAAAGATTCATTTGCATACAGCACGTTCTTTACCAACGAGACACAAAAATAACAAATGGGAACACGATGGGTAACCAGAAGATATGGGCGTATAAGCTTCCAGCTACCGTCTCAGCAGTATTCTGGAATTAAATCATTTAATATGGAAATCTTCCTTTTATGGATCATGAAATAATCGTAAATTGCCTGCTAGGTTTTGGGGTTAAACGGATTTGAAATTATGAACAAATAATAAATGGGACACACTCAACCTACACATGTACAAACACATCTTGCTGTATCTATGAGTATGTGTAGAGAATATGTGATTAGTTTTGGGCTTTTAAGCGATTGATTGGCTAACCAGTTCTCATTGTAGAAGTTGAATAATTAATTACCAACAGCCATTGATCGGATCCATTCGAGAAAAATTAGCTGGGTTAAGCCCAGAGCAAATGCTCGTTACTATTCACAGGGTCAACCACCTTAGACTGAATCTGGTCAAAACAGAGGTTGGACAAGAAAAGAGAAAAGGGATTCGATGAACCCTACCCAGCGGCTTAACAAATTCTAATTTTTGTGATGGCTAGCTGCCGTAGATTAGAATGGAAACTAGCTTCATGTCAATAAGTGCTAATAAATGTTCATACTCTATAGATGTCTATGATCAATAGGAGTATAATACCCGCGGCAAGATAAATACGGTCTTGCCCAGACCAGTATCTGGTTTTGTTTTTGCAAAATTATCACGACTTGTTTTCATAGATCCCCAAAATAAGTACACTCAGACACCGTTACGTGTATTTACACGTAAATAAAGTGTATGCTTCTCCCCAAAGAGGTCAGAGGCGGTGAAATGGAAGCCTTTCGATTGAAAAGAAGAGGTATTGGTTCCAAGTATTTATTTATTTATTTTGGACACGTAAAGATTCATGCAAATGATATCAGGTGCATAAATCTGGCAACGAACAATATTGCTAACCGCTGAAGTAAAAGGCAGATGGAGGTTCCGTCACTTTAAGGAATTTTTTTTTTTCGTTTGGGTGCATAAACACTGGAAATCACAGCCCAACAACATTCGCAGATGGTTTAAAAAGATTGCAATAAGAAATTCGGTGGTTCCCTTTTTTCTGATATTCCCATACAGGTAGCTAATCTACATTATGCATATGCTTCCAGTATTCCCCAGCAGTTCGTCAGTAAAAATGCAAATGTGTCCTATATACATAGTACATGTTTATATTTCACAAAACCTTCTTTCTGATGAACGGAATCTCCACTGTTATGAAGTATGATAAATATTGTGCAATTGACCCGTTGGCCAGTCTGTGATCCTACTATAATAAAAATGTAACTTTTTTTCGACTGCAAAGACTTTGTTCCCATTTGTCTTAAAAACTATTGCACGAAATTAGATCCGGTTTTCACAGTTGGATTGCAAAATGTCAGGAATACAGGCAAAGATATTTTTTATCGTTATCTGCTATCCAGAAGCGGAGATCTAAGCTGATATCTGGGCAGAGTATTTTTACGAATACCTTCTAGCTCCTAGCTTTAGAATGCCTTGGCCGAGCGGAATGGAATTTCTCTTATTATAAAGTTCAATTTTGTACAAACATTTTAAGCTATAAATCATCTTCGTACGTTATATAGAAGTTGAAAAATAAGCACTAAATTAATTAACATTCAATTAAAATGACATACAATTCAAAAAAAGCTTAGATCGTTGGATTTTATTTTTTTTTTAACTGACGAGGAATTGAGGATATCTGTTTATACTGTTTGAACGCGCATCACGCAATAACTAATGGACGGATTTTGATGAAACTTGACATAGTGATTGCTTATGTTCTTGGTCAACATTTTTTATACTTTTTATCCTCGAAAATGATATAATTTTTACAAAATAATAAAAAAAAATTGTAAGGAAAATTATAATTATTCAGCCCTAGCTCAACAGTAGCTTATCGGATGTGAATGTTTTTCTTTTTCTTTTTCCATTTGACCTAAAATCTTCCATGGGGATCAACAGAGCTTTTCTGAAGATAGTTGTGGACAGATATTCAAAGTCGGACCGGACCGTTTTTTGTCATTTCGAATCCTCCGGTGGTTTCTTGCGTACACATTGTCAGATAAGGTCGGATAGACCAAATCTGTCAGATATTTCGGATCGTGTGTACCCTCCTATAAATATTTTGGCTTCAGCAGTCCTAGGTAGAACCAAGCCTAGTTTCCCGCAACCATTTGGACCTACAGTTTTCTGCCGTCTCCGAACGGCGAGTTGGGAAGCTTTACATGACAAATGTCAGGCATTCGGAAGAGGTGGGCACTGTGAAAAACTTTTTAAGTGTTTGCGGCGGGATTCGAATCCAAGACCGCTGGCTCAGTAGTCCGACACACTAAGTACTTGCGCTACGGTGTGCCCTCCTATAAAGTTGAAAAACTTGTCAATATCTAAGCTGATTTAGTCAGTGAACGAAACAGCTGAGGTTTTACATCGTAAAGTTTATTTCTGTCAGATACTTGTCGAAAATATGGACCTTATGATGTTTAAAGTTTCTCATACGTAGATGTGTTTTGTACATTTAGGAGAGAGCGACATTCTATTGCGGTTACGAAAATAAGTGTCCGTGTCCGGCTATGAGAGAGGCTGGTTATGGGAGATTTTTTTATATGAAAAATCGTGTATTTATTTCCGTTCTTTGAAATCTATCCGGTTATAAGAGGTGCCCGGTTATGAGAGGGGTCCGTAAGGGGAGGGTATACACTGTCATACATACAGTGAAACTTGTGTATAGTGGAATCTGCTAATAAAATAATCTTGCGAAGCCTGGATAGTGGACATTTTTGGTTGCCATTTTTGATTTTCTTCGTACAAGCTCTTACAGTGGCGAGCATATAAATAGGGAAACACAACCAAAGACAGTCATTTCTGTGTATTTTGCTTAAACTTTAAACAACTGGAAAACTATCAATTTTATTTGTTTAGCAGTATACATTTTAGCAGTATACATATTGTTAGGTATCTCATAACATCAGTTACAGAAAAAATTGAACTTAATAGATGAGGAAAAATCCTTATTTCTTGGAGAACTTTAAAATACCATTTATACGTTATTTCGCAAACAGAAATGTAGCCTTGCGTTTTTTTTTTACTTATAATCGGCTTTTTAATCCAAATTACGCTTAGCGACGTCGTACTGTGTGTACACTCACATTCAAGTTTTCTTATGCCGAAATTTCAGCGTGAATGTCAACAGCGGTCCTGAAACGATCCTTTTCAAAAAAATGCTGCATCATCCAATCAACACGCGGTGTAGTTTTTCGTGGTCTGGGACCGCGAGGTTTATGAAAACTGCTACCATAGCGTTTGACCTGTTCCAAAGCTCGATGACAAACATTAATTGATATACATATTTAAATGTTCCGATATTGCAGAGAACGTAAAATCTTCACTTCTTAAATGACAAATTTCTCGAAGCTGCTCAGCCGTTATGTGTTTGCCCCGTCCCATTCCTATAACATCACAAATCGAGTTATTATGACTAGACAATAAAAAGGCAATATTTATGTAAACATTACATACTGAAAATATAAACAATATAATTTCCCTATTTATGTTCTCGTACCAATTTAACACTGGGCACGGTATTTTATATATGTACCGTAAAACGTAGACCAAAAGATGTTATGCATGTTACAGTTAGTTCAAGAAATCTGTTTTGAGGATAAACTTCACATTTTAGCCAAGCTATTTCCTTAAGTGACGGTATATGGTGATTTGCACTATGGTGACTGCATTTTCCTATTTATATGCTCGCCACTGTATATAGTGGAAACCTGCGAAATCTGAATAAAGGAACATGTTTCAATGAATTTTGTTTTTTTCCCATGCATATTCACTCTTCAATAGTCATTAATATTATGTCGGCTTCGTTTCCTTTACCGAGAATTTCGACATTTCAATTGTTTCTTTTCGTGTGTGTCCCATTCTGCTACATTCATACTCCGATATCAAAATTGATCGAAAAATAATAAAAGAAATTAGGTTGGCGATTGCGGAATAAATTGCGAATAGTAGAAATGTTGCGAGTATTAGAAAAAAAGAATCATTCCACTATTCACCAGTTTTACTGTACATACATATCAACATATACACATGTTTTTTTGTATAGATTATGTACATATGTATGTTTATACACTTTCATGAGCTGTTCCAATCATAAGTACACCAATTTACAATGATCATTAAATTCGTTTTAGAAACCAATAAAATTGATGCGCCTTTACGATGCCGTCTCGTACATCAATGAATCTGTATGCCCAAATCCAATGATCCAAATGAACTGAACCGAATTAACCCTTAATTAAGAAATTAACAAAGTTTTACAAACTAAAACTTTCCGGCTCGGTTTTTTTTTTGTTATCCACGAACATGCCCCAAATTCCATGCAATGTGCCAAGTGTGTTATAGCCTACATGAATGGAACCACACGAAAAGAACCACACATAGCATTGCAATAAAAAAAGGAAAAAAAAATATTTCCCTCTAAAAGAATGCAATAAACTTTGATTGTATGGCATTTGGAATTCATGGCGGAACTAAAAATAATCTAGCCCACAGTCAAAGGGAACTTTTAAGAATTAGTAAGCTGAACACTCGTCCCTATCCATATTTAAAATACTAGCAAACCATATTTTCATTGTTTTGTGCACGAAATGTTGATCCACAAAAAAAATCCAGACCCATCAAGACAACATTGTGGTTAGTATAGGGACAGTTTAGTTGTTCTTTCTTCTTAAAAAATGTCTTTCGTGTTACCGAAGGAAGAAGTTCGCCGAAACTGGTTCAACTTATTTATATAGTCTTGCCATTTATGTATTTATACTCACAGGTTTTTCTGTGGAAGATCACGATCATGGATGATGTGAACGCCGATTACCATTTTTGGATAACAGTGCAAGTAGCAACGACGAACTTGATGGCTTGATATATTTTGAGAATAATTGATGGTTCTCTGTCGACCATGTATGTATATACATATGTATGTATGTATGTAGGTGCTCCCAAAAAAAAAACGAAAGAAGTTACACAGAAATAATGAGCAACCGATTTAACCATTAGAATTGAACTAATTCTGCCAAAGTTCGACTTTTTCTCTTTTCAGATAGCCCAGCCGCTCAAGGCTTTGAGCTCCTATTCTGTGGATTCAAGACTAGTAAAGTGCTGCTTCAATGCTCTCCAATCGCTAGCTACTCATAATAAGGTCAAACTTTGGTGGATGCCTGGTCACAGAGGCATTGAAGGAAATGAGATTGCAGATGAGCTGGCTCTACTGCCAAATTCTTAGGTCCAGAACCCTTTTGTGGCATAAATTGGGCAACAATCTCAGCCTTAGTTAAACAAATGGGAACACAGTCTCCGACTCTCTCATTGGAGAAATGTCCCGGGGCTTAGGCAAGCCAAACTGTTGATTAAGCCTTATACCAATCACAGGGAACTTCTAAACCGCAATAAGAAGGATATTAGGTATCTAACAAAATTCCTTTCCGGTCATTGTCAATTTCGATACCACCTGAACATGTTAGGCTTGTCTAGTGAGACTGATTGCTGGCTCTGTTTGAAAAAGGTCGAAACAGCCGAACACGTCCTTTGTGGTTGCCCGGCACTTTTTATAGTCAGACGACGTACCCTACACAAAGAACTACTTAGACCTTATGAATTAAAAAATGCGTCAACCAAGGACTTACTCGGCTTTATTAGAAATGTTTGCCTCTTGGACTAATAAGAATCCAATAGATCTTTCAGGTCGCAGTATCAGCCTTGGGGCAGCATCCAGTTTATAAAAAAAAAATCTCGAGAAATGGTCCTTTCGAATGGCCAGCTCGCTTATGCCATTGGATATCTTTTAATGGGGTTACGGTAAATCGTTGGTTTATACCAACAAGCCAACACCATTAGAGGAGCTTATCAACAACCCGAAATCGCCAACTGGATACTTTTCTGTATCTGGCGAGCAAGAGTGCGATTAGACTCACTAACTTAGGCTACTTCAGAAATAGAAGCTGTGGTCATTGCGCTGTTCTGTGAGAACTTGGAACAGGCAACCTCGTTAGAACGGATGACATCCTCCTAGTACTGGACTGGGACACCGTATGAAACGCTGTACCCGTAGAGAGAAGTTTGGGGTAACCCAGCACCTACACGGCAAACACACATTGCGGTCTATACGGATGGGTCACAACTCACAAGCCGACTGGTATCTACTCAAGAGAACCGGAGCTAAATAAGTATCTTAGACTTCCAGACGACTGTAGTGTATTTCAGGCAGAGGTCCTAGCTGTGCGGCGAACGGCTGAGCTATTGATGATGAGGCTAATAACAGACAAGGTTATCAGCATCTACATCGACAGTCAAGCCGCGCTCAGAGCACTAGAATCGTGTATAGTTAAATCGGCAATTGTAAAAAAAATGTCGCTCTGTGCTTAAATCACTAAGCAGGCACATCAGGGTCAGACTATGTTGTCAGACTTGCAGATGACCTAGCAAGGAAGGGGGCAGGGACACTGTCTGTTAGTAAACATAGTACCACCATCATACGGCATCTGGGCAAAACTTTACAACACAATCATAGGACAAGAATATAGGGGCATTTGGTATCCGAGGCTCTTCGATCGGCCATAGAACGCAAAAGGACCAGGCAAAGTTAAGAACTGTAATAGCAATACTCTCCGAGCACTGTATTTTGAGGAAGCATGCATTAGAGGATATCGATCATATCCTTTGTGATTGTCAGGCTATTGCTCGTTTTCGAAAGACATTTTTAGGGAATTACTTCTTTAACACTAGAAAGACGGGAAAATCTTCTTACCAAGAAAGACGGCAAGGGTCATATAACACCATACAATAAAAATGTAGATTTTGATATAGTAAATCATTTTAAAGTACTAATCTAAAACGCCTTTATCGCACACATAACTAGATTTATTATTACAGCTGGAAATATAACAGTGACGTATTTTACCTGTACCTACAGCTGAAGGCTGCATCGGTATTGGTGGTTGTGTTAAAAAAAAAAGTTAAAAAAAATTAAAAAAAATGTGAAAAATTACACTGTATGGGTCAAATGACCGGCGCCGGCTTTGTAGGTAGATGATGTGTTTATTTAATTCTTTATGAAGATATAACAATGAAACTATGTATATGTAAAATTAAATTTACACTATTTTAATAAAAGTCGCAAGAGAACATGCCATAAAAATTATAACTTTTAAAATAAGAAGACGCTAAACTTCAAAATGGCTCAAATGGCCCCCGCCCATCTTTCTAGTGTTAATACACTGGCCACAATCAAATCTTAAAATTTTGCAGGGAAATTAAATGGTTGCACAGTGATCCCAGGGGATCGCGATGTACCCATTATTGTGCTTTGTGTTTTATGATGGCTCAGCCTCATAACCCATTTCAACTTAACATAACCTACTAAAAACCTCTTGACATATTTGTTTGTAGAACAAATCTCAAACATCAATTTGGATCACCCTCTATTTTCAGTGTCATCAAAAATGAATGCACAGAATTTCTATCTCAGCACTGAACATGCACAAATCACACCGCGTCGTTACATATTAATAGAAATATTAAATATAGTTCACGACCAACAATTATTTTAAGACTACACACACACACACTTATTATACACGTCTTCAGTAATAAGTACAGCAAATTAATCACTTCACTTAAAAAGATAAATGGCTGCACATTTCTATAGTTATATAGAAACAAAAAAAAAACGGCGAAACGGGAAACAGATTCTTTTGCAAAACTCATCTATAGCGCAAGTGAAAATTTATTACCAGCTTAATTAAGGCGATCAAGAGCAATTCGTGCATATTCCATCGTTCCAAAGACCTCATTCATTCACAGTGAGCAGACACTAGGCACACACACATCTGCATACGAGTATGTTCAAGTATGTACATATGTATATCCTTAAAATATGCTCTCCATGACTTGAAGAGTAATCACGGAAGAGATCGTCCATAAATTACAATTCTTCTGTACCAGAGAAGATCCCAGACAAGTCGTTAAAAAAAAATGATGCCACTAAAAAAACGGAAAAAAGAAATCAACATGAAAGGGTGACACACTCTTCGCTGCATTACGATGTGATTTATGGATTAACATTTCAGACGAAAGCATCTGGAATGAAGAAGAGGGTTCAATTGAGATCTGTCCGCCTATTACGGGAAAAATCAAAGTTATGTCAATTTATTTCCACGAACGAAGATAGATTAATTAAATTTGGTTTTTTCCTTTATTTATGACAATTAGAGGGGTTTATTAGAATAAATAGCTCTTATTTTAAATGTGTCGTAATTGTGTCAAAATATACATACAATATATAGGTAAGGCTTAGATTTGGCATCACTGTTTCAAGTTTTGCTAAATTTAGTTGTAAATAGTATTGGGCCTAAATTTTACCTTAAATGCAATTTTTGATATTGTTTGTCTCAATAATTAGTGTTCCGTACTCGAAAATGGAACACTAATACATAGAATCAGTTCGGTTTCTGTCTGTCTATCTAATTTAAATAAATTAGTATGAGGTGTTTTTAACGATATACTAGTCCTTAGTGGCATGGCCTTTATTAATTACTACAGCTGCGCAAAGCCGTTTTACAGAGTCTACAAGATGCTGGCACCGTTCGGGTGATATTGATCTCCAAGACTACTAAACTACCCCACACAACTCGTTATTTTTTGTGCAGTACATTATCTTTTTTATATAAGGCCTATAGATTTTCAATCGAATGGAGATCGGGATATTGAGCAGGTTACTCCATGAACTCAATCATATTATCCTGAAACCATTGTTTAGCTGTTCCGCTAGTGCTTTTCGGGCCGTTGTCCTGCTGGAAAACCGGCCGTTCGTCCTCGACATTTATGACAATATGATGTTCTGCAATATATCAACGTATGAGTGCTGGACCATTATACCTTTATACCAATATATTGGATCAATACCATACTATGAAAAGTATCCCCAAATCATGGTACTAGATCCACCGAGTTTTTTTTAGTTTTTATTGTGAATTTTGGATCATATTTTGTACTAGTTGAACCCATGCTCGCCTTGCTTCGCATTCTAAGGGCTTTCTTATGCATACAAATATGCAATTTCAGTGGGAGCGTAGAAACATCAAAGTCCACAAAAGTGTTTAGTACATTTTGTTGATTAACTGCGTTTTATCAAAAAGGTTTCAATGTGTAACTTTCAGCCCCTAACTGCAGATTTCATAGTTCTCAAAAACCGCACCGCACCGTCGGGTGCCATTACATTATTTAGGCGGGCTCAAGTTTCTTCGAAGAATAGTAGGTACACCCACTTTTAGTTTTAATTTATGTGATGGCAGCGAACGCGAGAGTTTAAAAATTCGACCAGATATCTGGTTGTTACTTCTTGGTCCACAACCCGGGTGATTGAAATACATTCTGCACTTTGACCATCAGCACGTGAAAATATCTTGCTGTTAATTGCTGGAGCTTAATCATTCCGAAGCAACAAAATAGCTCGCTCACAAAGCTAAGAATTCTTACGGTTTTTTAGTTGTGATATATTACCTTAAACCTTGTGATAAATTTACTTTTCCAATTTTCCTCCGGAAGCGTTCCTCCACCAATTTTAAATAACAAATCAGAGAAATGTTGTGCGTTCGGATGTGCCTCGTGGCACTACTGATAACGTTTGCCTAAAGTCTCGGTAAAATAGCACTGTAAACCAAACATCCCAGATGACTGCATACATATATGAACCAAAACTAACTCTTAAAACAACAGAAGTTCACTTTGGGTAGAATATTTGTTTTTGATCGTTTTTTTTTTTTTAATTTATTAATAATATTTATAAACTGAAAATGCAATTCACTGCTCTAGGAAATCTCTCTTTCTTTTGACACCTCATTTGTTAAGATTGGTTGAGTGTGAAAGCCGCAAATGGTGATAATGATTGTAGTACATTGAAGTACAAAGCATATGATCATGTTAGAGCGCGCACATATACTCACACACACACTATTGCAACGATACCCACTGCTGCACGACTGCTGGCGGTCGCTGAAGGAAAATTGTGGGCGATGTTTTGAATAATTGTTTTGAACATTGCTCAGCTTCAGGATAACGCAGGAGGTTGTTTTATATCTCAAATGAATCAGCGACAAATTTACTAATTTCACCTATTATTTTGATTTTCGATCCGAAAAGCCATTATTGAGTTAGGGCTGTATAATGATAATATTCCTCTCCGATATACAGTTATTTTGACTACTATGTAAGACCCAGTAGGCTGAGCAAAAAATTACATAGCTTGTGATCATCCCGGGTACTTAAGAAGCATTTCAAAAAAAAGTTTCATCGAAATCTGTCCAGCGGTTTTCACGCCATTAGGTAACCAACAAAAAACCTCTACAGTTTTATAATATTTATAGATTGGGTGGATGCCTGACATACAGTCGAGATACTTTTCAGCCATACAGAAAGGTTTTGGTCTCATCAGAACACATTTTATTCCTCCACTTCTCAGGAGGTACGACAAATGCTTTTTCGCAAACCTCAGCCCTTTTGATACATGCATTTTCTTGAGAAGTGGGACTTGTCGTGGACTTCAAGCACTGAGATTGTGTTCCCTCGGTCGTCTTCTAAAAGTATGAATACCACATGTCAAGTAAAACAAATCCACCATCTGGGTAACTGCTGCAGAAAGATGTGTCCTAGAGTACCTTACAACACGTTTCACCATTGACGGATGCAGTATTTTGTTTCGGCCGCGAGTTTTAACCTTCATTTCATATTTTACAACATTGCTTATCATTTTAGCGTTACACCCAAGAGTGTTTGTACGTTTTTAAGACTTTCATAAGCAATTAAATTAGCTCGCGCTTCTATGGTGTGCAGTGTATTCCACTACCCACTTTTATCGAATCAAATTAATCGGTTTTACTACAGTTTGATAAAAAATAAAAAGTAGAAAATTTAAACTTACTTTTCTATAATTTAGATCCAAAAATCAAGTCAAAACAAAATTTGTATACCGAAATCTAATAAGCACTGCTATTATTTTGCTCCCTTAAAAAAGTATGAGATGCACTACCGCTTGATATTTCAACGCAAAGTGAGAGCTTACCATTGCAATATGGCGTCACGTGAACGACATATTGTTGATAAGTATAGTATTAAACAGTAAAAGTCGCAAAAAATATAAATACAAAAAAAATATTAATGAAAATGGTGTTTTCAAAGTAGCACTGCTATTATTTTGCTCGCCACTGTAAATATGTACAATTTCGCATGCATGTATGTACATATGTATGTTTTCCCAAAAAAGATAAAGTTATAGGACAAATTGCGGATTTTTTCATACAAAAGTTAAAATATTAACCTGGGTGAATAAGGTACGTTTGCTACAATTTGACGAAAAATCAATCGAAAAACTGTCAAAATTTATTTTTCGAAACATATCAAATATTTATTCACTGAGTCTGAATGAAAAGATATTTAGTTCAAAAGTATCCAAGGTATGATAAAATGAAAGTACCAATATTAACCCCGGTTAATCAAGAACGTGTGAGGGTTAAAAGTTTCTCAAAAAAATGTTAACAAATGCTGTCCCCCTACCTTATCTTCCAAAATATAGTTCAGAAAAATCTGAATAAAATCACAAACATTGAGAATAAAGTGTAGACTGAACTAAAATTATCAGGACGGTATTACGTTGTACATTTTTTTATTTATTGATTTTTTTTTTTAATTTCAACTACCCAACTGTTAACGTATCCAGAAGTGACGAACCTATCACAATCAAATAAAATTGGATATTTATAAGGATATTTGTGTGTTTGAGAGTAAAAATTTAATGGTTGATCCTAGAAATATACACCAAAAATTAGCATTGAGCTTATACTTAAACCATTGGTCTTAATCCACATAAAAGAATCTTAATGATTTGCAATACTATAATATAGGTATCTCTCCTTTCACTGCATTGACAAAAATTGAATTTTTGTACAGACACAGAGATGATGCACATGACACTGATAGTATGGAACACTTATTGCGAAAGTACGACTTGTACTTGACCGATTTTTTTTTAATTCTTAACATACAAGTTCACCTTTGATTGCATCCCTATTTGTCTTCATATCATACGCAGTCTAAGTGTTATTTATTGAGGATTACATACGTCCTCGATGTTTTAACGAGACATCTGTTGATTTAACTTTGCATCTTGAGTTTGCTACCACTTGGCATTGGCATTCACGAAATAAATCAAACACCATATGCAAAAGATAAGGCGCACAGATTTCAATTTTTGATAAATTGTCAGCTGGTCAGAATTATTACAAAGATAGACATTCGTTGCATAAATTTGTTATTACAAGTGGGCAACGACTTAGGTAGCAAACTAAAATGGCATCCCACAATGTTGTCTACTCTCATCGCTACTTCTTTTGATCTCTCCGCTAGTGTCAATATTTAAACTTCATTAACACTCTACTGAAAAACAGCGCAACATATGTACGCGTGTGTACGAAATAATAAATCGATTGTTGGCACATTACCATCGGCATTTTCAAAGATTATTATGGATCATCTGGCGGAGTAATGAAACGCACTTTACGATGTGTTTCTTTGCACATCCCGAACGGATATACGTAACAAGGGATAGATCCTAACCCTTTGCAAACCACACATGTTGGCAAATAAATCAAAATAAATTAAGACGCTCCGAATGGTTTCTCATTAGTGTTTATGACCAAAACGTACTGCGTGACTATTATTATAGGGGGCGGCGCATTCATTGCCTAATGCCGGCCCGACATCGGTACCCAACCCAACCCCAGACCATTTGTAGATAGAAAAATCGTTAACAACTCTTTGTGGCATCATTCAGTGACTTTAGCGGTTCATAAATCAACTACTGTTGGTACCGAATATTAAATCAAAAAAGGTGCGGGAGGGTGATCCTTCCTCTCAGGGGGTAAAATGTTTTATTACCCCTGCTGATTGCCATAACCCTGCTGGTGCGCACAAGGGATTTTCGCGCACACACAAAACGGAATAGCATCCAGATCCAATGTCATCATAGAGTTTGAAACTCTTAAATAGATTTATGACAGACCGCATTAAATGTTTAGAACTTTTTCCTGTGCTCCAAATAATATATATTTCAATACCAACTGAAGTTCATCAGTAGCTGGCCCCCACAGCATTGCGTGGGCTTAGAGTTGGGTAGAGAATTTATTATTTTATCTGGCATAGAGATATACGAGTATATTTAGGAATTTACCACCCAGAAAAAGTTTCCACGAAAAAAAAAAATAGAAAAGGAATCGAAATCAAAGGGAAATATTGAAAATGTGGAAAAAAGCAAGGTGACCTACACAGTGAGACGCTTTTAGCAGCTGATTCCAAAGTATCCATTCCATCAATAAAATGGACAAAAATATACTTATCTATCTAAATGGAAGGTAACCTGTTCAAAAAGTGATTTGCGTCCAAAATGGATCCTGGGGATATTGTGTAAGCCTTCTGTTTTTTTTTTTCTTGGAATGAAGCACCATCTTAGGGCGTACCTTATCAACTATTTAAGGGGTATTTATAATTACTTAGTTATTTTCTCCTACAGAAATGAGAATAAGTTTAAAGGTCAATTTCAAAAGCTAGTATTAACATAATTAGTGCGAGCGCCAAAGGAAGTTGAGTATGCAAAATCCGAGGACCGCATTCTGTTCATAGTTTTGAACTTAAAAAAGCTTGCAGATTATGATTCTGGATGTTGCCGGGAGGTTTGTTGGTGCATTTATTTTTTATGCTCAATCCCCTAAGATAAAAAGTAAATGCACTGAACAAATACTTTGGAACCATTTTAATGATTAATATCCAATTGTTTCTTATGATTAAAGATAGGTACTTATAGCTAGGCCATTTAAAAAAAAAAAAAAGTTAAAAATAAAAACAAGAATAATAATTGTCGATAAAAAAAATATTTAATACGAAAAAGCTAATTTTAGCAAAGTCATCAACAAAAAAAACACAAATAATGAATCTTTTTTATTTTGACAGTTCTCCATTATTAATACTTTTGCATAGCGAAATACAATTAAGTTGTAATTTTTTGCAACAACACGCCTTTGTTTGACAATTTGATGTACATTTACAGGGCTGAATTAACAATTCTGGCAATGGGAGCTTCGTCAGTTGCTGTGAGTACAATTTACTTAGGTGCAAATTTTAGATAGGTGCAAATGGTTTCTAATTCTGTTAACAGTTCGACACTTAGGTATGGATTTCCTAAATGCCTTAGAGCTTTTTGTACAAAATCCCACCATGCAGCTTTTAACCCTCCGTTTAGCGATGTGGTCTGTTAGACCATTTTAAATTTTATTGTGTTGTAATTTTTTTTCCTGTAAATATTTCGGCAATGACTTTGTTAAACTCGATGCAGCGAATCGAATGCGATATATTTTCAAACAGTAGTCCATATTTCGTGGAACAAAAATACAGTTGGAGTAAAATTTTAACGTTGTTTCGCGTTGTGGTCTGTCAGACCACACAAATAAAAACGATTTTTCTTGGAATTGAGGGTGGGAGTGTGTATTTATACGGGGTCAAGGTGTGGATTTGTGACTCTAATACGTGGTATCCATTGTAGGGTCAAATTTACATCCTCATAAAGATAGAGAAGTGAATCAGGGCCAACGAGTGGTAATTGATATGGTTATAGTGTTTTTTGGTACAGGACGAACAATATACGCTGCAACTTCTTTTCCACGCTCGACTTAGCCAGTGCCTTGATGTCCAAGAGCCTTGCTAACATTGAAACAGTTCGTAAGAACAAAAAAGTCCTTCTACCAGAAGTACTGGCCTCTTCTACTCGCCCATGGAATGGCAGGATTTTTGGTTGCCATTACAACAAATTCTCATTGTGTTCAAAAAATAGTTGCCAAAAAATAGTTAGTCAGTTATCAACTCAATACTTAACAAGTAATGTTGATGGAGAGGCTAGTAAACCCCATCAAATCTTTGACTTCAATAAGCAAAAGGCGGGAGTGGGCACAATATACCAGATGGTATCATTTTACTCGTGCAAACGCGCTATAAATCGCTGGCTTTTTTCAACATGCTATGTAGATGTTTCTGCACTCGATTCACGGATTATTTACACAGAAAAAAGTGACAAGCGTCGTGAGTTATAATAATTGAACTCGCCCATCAATTGGTTAAACCTCAGATTAAGCTACGGACAGTCAATCCCAAAAAATGGCTTTTTAAGCATATCAAAGATGCCATGAACATTTCTGGCAAAGCTGCGAGTATCAAAATTAATACAACCCCTACCTAACTATTATACAATTCCTTTGACTTCGAACATATACTTAATCGACATTGCAGCCACGAGATTATTGAACGATAACGGTCCTTTGTTTGTCCGGTGTGCCTGTTACCGCTCTGTAAATGTAAGTTCTACCAGTATGGAACGTCTTTCTATTTTGTTCTTCCTTGCTATCCAATAAAGGTAGGAATCTATCAACACAAACATAATATATAATTTAAAAACTTTACTATACATCGATTTTCCACCTAATCTTACACATGGAATAGACCATACCGCGATTTTATAGGCCACAACTACAAAATGGATAATGTGGTCTGTCAGACCACAAAGTATGACTTACCGTCTTTTGGGTCACCGCCAAACGGAGGGTTAAACCATTTTTTTAACCCAATCTGCTAGTCGAATCACAACCACTTAGTGAGTGTAATGCTGGCAAAATACGACAGATGTTTTCGCCACTTATCTTTTCAAAATAGGTATTCGTTATAGAAAGTAAGTAAGTACATAGTAAATAGAAAGCAATCACTGCTGTTCTATTTTTCAACTTCAATTTCCTTTTTTTTCTATCTGTCTGTCTGTGTGTCTATTTGTCTGTCTGTCTGTCCGTCTGTCTATATAATAACATAAACTATGAATATTAATCATTTTGGTCAATTAATATAGAAGCTGTTAATAACTTGACTCCAGTGCCACCTATCGGGTCCAGATTTTATAATTTTCTCTCTTGGCACTGAACCAACATATATTGTAAATATGAGCCTTTTTGGTCCATAAATGTAGAAGTAAGTAGTAACTTGACTCCAGCGCCACCTAGCGGGATGAAATATACTTTACGACGTATTCTCATATCTACCAAATACACACAAACAATTTAATAAAAATCCCATTTCGGAAAAGTGCGACCACAAACACGGTGACATGAGATTTTTATATATCTTGTTCAGTTCATTTACTTGATATCTAAGGGAATGGGGCATTAAAAATAAATAGACCAACAAACTTCCTGGCAACACCCACAATCATAATCTGCAAGCTTTTCTGAGTTCAAAACTATGAACAAAATGCGGTCCTAGGATTTTGCACACTCAACTCTATGCAGCTCCCGGGCTAAATCCACTTAAAGTTTCTGAAATGAAATCTAGCCCGCTGTGGTTTATAAGGAATATAACTTAGTTTTGAAAATAAATCTTCCCAAATCACATCTTCGTCACGAAGTTCGAAAGAATGCTGAGTGAATAGACGCAATTTTTATTATTATTATTATTTATTATTAATATTATTAATATTTATTCAGGTAATTGATACATTAAATGGTTAGTATTGCAGTAATTATTTTCCAGTATCCAGACATACGTATCAATATACGGAATCATGTCATCCAATCTAGGTACTAATAGTTACATATTTTATTACAGCACAACCATAGTTACAAATGATTTTGCTCCTCTCTTGGAATCCCTCTTTATCCACCGGTTCGGACCGTATATCCCAATTTCAACATCAATTTGTGATAAAATTTATTTGCGGTGAAAAATTGGATTTTATTCCATGCTCTGGTTTGACCAGCACAATATGTCCTGCATTACTGTGGACAACACCTCTGCCATAGCCACACCACATTTTTGGTCCTCGGGGAAATTATTTTTCAAAACTTTGCGTTGCATATTTTTTCATTTATTACTCGTACTGGCAAAACATTGCGGTAATGTAAAGTGCACTACGTCAGCAGCGTTGTGTAGCTCAAGGCAAAACCATTAGTATTTTTTGTTTAGGGAAGCACTTCAGACTCAATAGTTTGGGGGAACTAGGTACATACACGCATTTCTATCCCGGTGCCTGTAGGGTAAATTAACTAGAATGTATTGTTTGTAACAAAGAGACCAACATAAATTAAGCTTTAGTTGACTTCTCTTGCTACATCATAGTAAAGTCAAACAACATGTACCTAATTTCACCCATACGAATTTTATACTGCAACCATAGTGGTTGGTATCCGTGCTAAGTTTCGTCAAGTTTTCGTTAAAAAGGACAAAATTAATGAGAGGTGCATTTTCGTAGGTAAGTAAAGGTAAAATGGAAAAAAACAACGATTTATCAGGTCGTTACATTTAGCCCTAGAATGTTTATATGAATTCATTACCCATTAACACTTAGCACTCAACCCCTGCAGAAAATAAAGAAGAAAAATTGTTTTATTTAAATTTTTTAGGAAAATATTATTTGGAACAATTTGTGCGAATTTCAATTCGATGATTAGGGCACCGGTCGACGGTGAACATTTGCCACAGGCGGTTTTATATCGAAAATAATTTCCGGTGTAAACAAAAGAATAAGAAAACGTTACGGTATTAAGAAAAACAAAATTTAAAAAAAATAACGCGGCACATAACGAGCGTTCTGAAATAAGTTTTTTAATATGAATTGTGCTCGATATGAACTTGTATTAGATATTGCTTTGTCATAGATCGTTTCTTAAATGTTTTTTGTCAATAAGACTTAAACTTTCTTGTTATGTTTTACTTATTTGAAGTTTGTTATCGTCATTATATAAATATGCGAATGCAAAATAGTTCAACCCCTTTTTAACTGCCTTAGACACAACATATTGCTTGATTTTTGTGCAGTATGTTATTTTTTGACTAATGTGTTGTGTCTAAGCCAGGTAAAAACCAGGTGCGATTCTTTCGCACAATCGGGTTAATTTCGACCACAGGCGATACTAATTTTGTTTAATATGTGAAAAACAATTTCTTCTAATTTTTTTTCCTGCAAACAAAATTTTATTTTCACTTTCGGGATTTTGGCCTTTCGGGATTTTGGATTTTCGGGATTTTGGATTTTCGGGATATTGGATTTTCGGGATTGTGAATTTTCGGAATTTCGGATTTTCGGAATTTTGGATTTTCGGGATTTTGGATTTTCGGGATTTTGGGCTTTCGGGATTTTGGTTTTCGGGATTGTGTCCGACTCCCATATTATTCACTATGAGAAATTGGGTAAACATTAAGAACGCGGCTGAGTTTGTAGCGCGTCCATTAGCCTTCTTTGCGCTGCACAACTGAGTTTTGAAGTCCCAGGTTCGTTTCCTAGCAAAATCCGTATTTCTAATTTTTTTTTTATTTTTTTTTTTAAATTATTGTTAATCGAGTAGTGATAGTTTCATTGAAATTGGTTTACGAGTTAATCGGTTAAGAAATTGAATTTTTCGACATAAAATTGAATTTTTCGACGCGAATATCTCAAAAACTATACAACTTACGAGACTCGCTTCATATTTCTTTAAAAATATTCTTATGATTTTTTCATATTTTTGACTTAAGTAGTTTCTCAGAAAAAGTTCTGGTGCTTTTTGTATGATATTTTTCACACTTTTTTGGCAATAACTCCCAAAGTTCCTAACGGCAAAAATTAAGAAAATTTTTTGGAATCTTTGTTCTGAGCCCTTTCGAATGGTATCCCACATGATAAATTTTTCAGAATTTTTTTTTTTTAGATTACTTTTTACCCACCCTGTATAGTTGTTTCACAATATTTTTGAGTAATATTTTGTCCATAGGTGTGCCAAATTTCAAGTTTCTAGGAAGAACGGTTCTTGATGTTTTTATCGTGACTGACATTTTTGAGTCAGAGCGAACTTATAATGGTTCCGTATTACCATATGGGTACGGAACCCTAAAAATAAAAATATTATATGATGATGCCCTATCTTATACCCAAGTTGTGATCTTAGGAATTAAGTAAAACTTGACGAAACCAATTAATCCAAAAATGATTAAGTTTCTTTTCTGGCTCAAATTTGACTTTTCCTACATTCTCACTTTAAGTTCATCCAGAAACCAAAGCGTTCTCAGAGCTTCCGAGCAACATGGCAACACTTAGTTGAAAAAATTTGTATCGATCAGAATACGTTTATCAGTCATTAAAACTAATTTCAAAATATCCGCGTGGATCTATGACCAGAAAAGATTTTAATCCTTAATTTTGCACGTATCGAAATCGGTTCGTCTTTTCTTTCTCCTTCGTCATTATGCTGATTTGCCTCAAAGTGCTATTTTTAAAAAAAGAATCCGCAGGCGAAGCTTATACTTTTCAAAAACAAAAGATAGTGTGATGCACAAATCATTTCAAACATTTCATACTCATTCCTTTGTGTTTTTATTGTCAATTTAAAGTGTCTGTCAACCAAATGTACCCTCAGGATTAATTAAAACATGTGTAGATGTAAGTTTACATGTTTGCGTATTTAATTTTCACTTTGAAACTAGGAATTCATATACGACTCAACAGAAGGCGATTTGTGGGTGAACAACGTTTGTTTGACTCGTTTTCGGATTATTTAACCAGAAAAGGGTTGAAAATTTGAATCATTGTTTCATGGATAATATTCTATGAAATTTTTGTAATTCAAAAATACATATCTTCATTTATATGATAAACTATATTTTATTTTAGTTTCAAAAAGAAAGAGAACATCAAAATTATCCCTTTTCCAGGGGATACCCTTCCTTAATTCGTAGGAAGAAAAGCAAAAACCGAAAAAAAAAAAATATTTGTCTGGAATCTGTTGCCATCTAAAGTGTTTGCGTGCCCTTTTTCCGTTCTATTTTTTTTTTATATATATTTAGAAACAAAAAAAAAAAAAAAACAATAAAAATATTCTTTCTGTATCTCATTTTTTAAATGTCCTTTTTTCTAGAAGTCAATGTCTACATTTTGCATAATTTAGTTCGGTGAAAAAACAACAAAAAAAATGACCTTCGGGTTGTAATTTTCTCCATCATTTTATGGCCAAGTTAAGGTAATTTCGTTGTGAATAATAGAAGCACATATACACACATAGAGTGTGCTTAATGGTAGTAGGACCGTGCAGACATGTGAGGGTAAATGAAACTCTATTCACGTGGGAAGGTGGGGCTACCGTGATTCCGGTGATATGGGAAGGTGGTACCTAAATGCATGTTCTTACTTTTGTAGAAGCCTACAATATTTTTTGAACGTTAATATGACCCTCACCATCTAAGTATATATCAACAATTTTGAAATATAAGGTATTTGCATGCAATAACTTTCGAAAGATGGTTCTTAAAACCATTCAGGATCATGGAAAGATTTTTCGAACCTTAGTCATCACTGATGCATTCAACAATGTATTTGACTTTCAGAAGAAAAGAGTTTTAATATTATTTTGAAATCGGCGATAAAAACGGCTTTTAGCTAAAAGTTATAAACTCATAAGCTCTTGATTGATTCTATGATAATCATACACCAAGTGACTGAGTGTTAAGCTAGATCTTCCATTACGTGAAGTTCAGATGAGAACAATATTCAAGACATTTACTTAAGCTCGTATTTAGGGTACTCTTCGTTAAAATTGTTTTTTCTCAACTATATCTTTGAATATTATCATTCTATTAAATATGTATGTTTGTATTATTTTAGTTAAATTAATATTAAATGATAATTCTTTCTTGTTAGTTTCCAAATTACCAAATTGTTTGCTCTCTCTTTTACTTCTTTAAAAGATTATAATTGTAATTTACTGTAAAAGTCGTTATATTAAATAAATAAATCTAAATCTTAATCTAAATCTAAATCTAAGCTAGGACTAAATCTAAGCTAACAGTGCTCGTTTAAACTCAATGTAGAGTTTAACTCGTCGTTTGAGTTAAACGCCTTCACTCTGCCGTTTAAATTTTCCTGAAACACAGCTATTTTGGGGTATATTTTGACAGCTGCCACCAAAAAAATAATTTATATTTAAATAAATACTTTTTAGAAATATGTAGTTCAATATTCCCCGAAGTCAATCTTTTATTGACTTTACGCTTCTTTGCCAGTGGATCCTTACTCATTAATGCGGGGGACTTTGGTCGTATTTCAAAATCATCTGCAAGCAGAATTTGTAACATTGTCTCCCATCACCTCGTGAACTCGTAATTATTGTGAACTGCTATTTTTTAAAAAAGGAAAGAGCCAGTTACATATTTTTTCTATTTTACTACATATTTTCGAAATAAATGAAAGGTGTTTATATGTATACGTGCCATCGACATCTAGGTGAACTGATATAATACATCGGATGATATGTTTCCGGTCTAATGAAGAAAACACAACTTTTTTGGTCAAATTCGATTTTATTCATCAACATAGTCTCCTTCAAGAGCAATACAATCACTCCAGTGCTTCTCCAACACTTCGATACCTTTTTTATAGAACGCTTTATTTTTGGCCTCAAAATAGGTGTTTATTTCGGTGATCTGGAGCCAAATCTTTTTCCGGTAATCATTTTTTTAGGTCTGCGAACAGGTAAAAGTCACTGCGAGCCAAATCTGGAGAATAAGATGGCTGCGGAAACAATTCGAAGTGCGATTGCCATTGTTGCCATCGACTTGTGACACTGTGCATTGTCTTGCTGAAAGAACACTTTCTTCTTCTTCATATGGGGCCGTTTTTTTCGAAATTTCCTCGTTCAAATGATCCAGTTGGGCAATGTAGAGATCGCTTTTGCCTTTTTCAAGGTAGTCTATAAACAAAATACGGACACCATAACCTGGCCAGTACTCTGTTGCCCTTTGGGCTTTGGGCTTTGGGCGAGGTTCACTGGCTGAAGTCCACTCAGCTGACTGCCGAATTGACTCTGGCGTGTTATGGTGGATCTAAGTTTCGTCCATCGTTACGTATCGATGCAAAAAGACCTTTTTATTTCGCCGAAACAGCTCCAAACAGCGCACAGTATGGTATTGAGCCCCAAAACTTGGACTCAATGGATTTTTAAAAATTGGCGGCCTACCCCTTATTGTTATTTCTCAAATTAGATAAGTAATTACTGCATTCAAATACGAAGAGTGCAACGCGCTAGTGCAATATAGCGCGCCGCAAGACCAATCGGAAGTTACCGTTCACTTACCGTGTTAGCGTGATTGTACGATGAGCTAAAAATTTCATAGTTTTGAAAGTTCAGTGAATTTTTTTTATAAGCATTTAAGTGATCGTTTTTGTGATGGATTACTCTAAGCCAGGTATGCACTTTATATAACAGTATAGTTTGGTAATAATTCTCCAGCCAATTTCGATTTATGGGGTCTAGAACTAGGATGTAATTCACTCTTGCTTAAATATTTATTTTTAAACTTTAAAAAGGGTTCTGTGATATTTCTCCAGGCTTCTCCTCAACGAAACCTATTATATAATAAGAAGTACTCAGTGCAGAAATCATTTATGAGTAAAACTGCCGCACATAACCGCACTTGCTTTTAAATGAGTTTTTTTTTTTTTGCTGCCAACGTTTTATATGTAAATTATGGTTATATGAAAATTATGGATGTCCTGAATAGGCTTCTTTTCACTTCTTTTAACTTCTTAACTTAAACTCGGGTTTGTAGCTGTTACAAATATAAAATATTTTTGGCCAGGTTTTGGCGCTCGGAATCATCGACTCGTTGTCCTGTTTGGTCCACTGTGAGCAATCGCGGCACCCACTTCGAAAACAGCTTTCTCATAGACAAATGCTCATGTAAAATAAAGCCAACACGTTCATTTGATATACTTAGTTGTCATCTATGTGTCAGACCGGGAACTTATCAGCCGATGTGTTGCCAACTCATTAATAACTTTCATTAAGTTCATACTTTTGATTGATAATTATGTCATGTATTTTTAATTTTTGTAATTAAAACGTGGATACAAACTTCCTTCCACCAGATATATATAAGTAGATCATTTGTAAGTATCTATAATCACGAAACTAAATCACAATGAAAAATCATATACAATTACATTATTAATGCAACAAAAAAAAAAAAGAAAAAAATGTTCCCGTGATTATAAATCTATTTCTGTCCCATGACGACACTGTCACCACTCCGAGCTACAGTCACCATGAAACCCCCAACAAGAGGGAGAGAATATCAAAAATTATTTATATTATATCTGTGGCAGACATTAATGCGCCACATTTCCAATTAACATCGATAAATATGGTCGGATGACGGTTGATTCAAACCAAACAAAAAAAAAAATTTAAAATATTATTTCATATACGCGGGACCACATTTCATTTCGGCGTTCTTTTAATTGGAAATTTAGAAGTTTTCAACAATAAACGGGAGCGGTGAATATAAACATGTTTTGATGTATGTATATAAATATTATCTGTGCATACGAGTATATACATACAAATGTAAATAAAAATCCACATTGACATGTGTTTCCAACATTTCATCAAATTACATAGTATTTTTTTATTGTTGTGTTTTTTTGATAATAATAATAATAAGTGACCATTGTGTTGTGGTTCGGCCATTGATAGGAAACAATGTTTTTCAAAATACGTAATTCCTTTTTAAATTGGTAAACAAATCGTCAGCGAAAAGCTATATATATATATACTATAAGTCACAAAAACAAAATTTTACAGGGGATGATTTTTTAATTTGAAATTGAGTTACAGCCATATTTCTTGGCTCGTTGATTGCTCATGTAATTTTTTTTTAGGTGCTCTTACCAATTTTTATTTTAACCTTTAACTTGGTAGGTGGGGTGCTGACAACACCCCAAGCTCTTTTTTTTCAAAAATATTATACTTGGCGACCGACAAAACCCGTTGTCGGTACAGGACCTTCCTGTTGTTTTCTATTATATAGATTCAGATGGTTTTAAAAAAGTTAAGTTGCACAAGTAAGCCGTGACAGACTGTTCAAGCTCCAAGGGTGCTGTCAAAACCCCACCTACCCAGTTGTGTAACTTTTTTAATTGGGTGAATTTGTATACTAAATTTAAACATGTCATTTGAAAGAGATCAGGAACGCATCCAGCGTTCATTGCAAGATATAAGTGAAGATTCTAGTGAAGAGCAAGACTTTATTGATATGGATGAAGGCGAATTTGTTAAAACAAAATTTTTGTTCGAAAATTATTACTGAAAGCACTATTTTCGAAAGGGCGACCTAAAACTCTATAAAGTGTTTCGTCTTTTTGACTGATCGGTGGAGGGCCATAGAAACGAGAAGGGGATGAAGTAATGAAGTAACGATCTTTAACATTTCTCGTTTGACAACCAAAACAAAGCAGAGAATTTTAATGATGAATTTTAAAGTTGATTTTGGAGCTAAATTTAGGGACATTTTACATTTGCTAGTAAACACGTAATTATTATACTCCATAATAAGTAAGTTTAGTGTGATTCCAACTGAAAATTTACTATTCCCTTCCTAAATATAATGTGAATTTCAATAAATGTCAGAATCACGTATGCACGTATCCACCAATTATTAAGAAACGTGTAATCACTATCGTACGTACCTGTCAAGGAGTCGTGTAATCAGCGTCAAAGATAGGAAAATCACGAAAAAGTAAACGAACGCGTAAATGAACAACAAAAATTAAAAATACATGTGATTTGACAGATTTGACAGTTTTCATATACATATCTGCCCAACGAAATTTCTTGTGCTAAAATTCGAAGCATGGCGAAATGTCTTACTCTCTCGTGAGTAGGTACTCTCTTTTATTCCGAAAGTAACGGGTTTTCGTAGATTTTCGTAGTTTAAATTATGCATATGCGAACGGAGCTTCTTATGTACTTGTAAAAAAAGGTGTTCCCAATTAACTGTCAATAAAATGGCATTATTTTATGTCAGTTCAGCGCATCCACGTCATGTCAAGTGACGTCTATTTGATGCTACTAAAATGTTCACTTCAAATCAAAACGAGCAATCATACGTACGTGTCCTATAATATTAATCATATTAAACCTAAAAAACGGGTGTCTTCTAAACAACCCCTTTGCTAATAACACAAAATAATATGTCAAAGAAAATCTATCATATCGTTCAGCAACAGCATCAATTCTGTACGAACAAAAATCCCATCAACAAATCATAAGTGGAGTAGAATACTGTGTGTGCATACTTCATCTCATCTCGAGTGACGTTCAAGAGTGAATAGTTCAATCCATTAAAATGGAATTGATCACAAAGGATCACTGTAAACAGTGTTAAAAAAGCTGCACACAGAGAGTGCAAAATTGCAAAAACACTTTCGCACTTTTTTTCCACAGCTCTTGTTGATTTTTTGCTATATTTTCCTTTTTAGTTCCTTTTTACTCGTTGAACGGTGGCAAGGAATTGTGAACAGTGAAAGTGTGATAAGACTGCAACAGACACTGCTGCTGCACTTCACTATTATCAGCACCGCCGCCGCCAACCAGGCATCCTCCTATCTACTCTTCACTACTTCTATTCTTTTGTCAATCGCGAGAAGGATATAATATAGTAATAGTCTCTGAGCACGGGAAATCACAAGGATTAAATGCTACTTGTATCCGGGTCCTTATCAGACACAAGCAGCGAGTATTGGAAACAAAGAAAAAGTAAAGTAAATTGCTTAGATCAAAAGGCGTTGCTTACTTTTTTTTACCCCCCCTAATGCCTGTGCTACTTTGCTCCTGGTGAAGTACGAGTATGCCCTTGAGAGCTGGAAGTGAGGACCAAAAATTCCCTTTCAGAGCTTGAGGTTTCGTTTGCAGTGTCTCCTTGATGCTATGTTGCACTCAGTGTCTTTGCCACCTTGGTTCTTCTATTTTTCGTGTGAATTAAGGTCTATGTGTGTGTTGATTGTTTCTTATAGCTATACTTATTAAGTTGCAATCTTGCATTGAATAAAGTGCGGAAAAAGACACTTTATGCATGTGTTCATACAAAAGAGTATTGAAGGAGAAGCTTTAAGAATATATTAACTCAAGGACTCTACATAGACAGTTGATTGATAGAGAAAATGGTGGAAATTCAATCGTACTTGTGTTCCTAAATTTTCAGTAAGAATTTTACATATGTACATATGTCAAACGTAGATAAGACAATTTTTCAAAATTTACAAAAAACATGTTTCTTGTCTAACGTAGCAGCTGTTTTACACTGGCTACGAAACATATACATAGGTACATAGCAACAGCAGAGCATAAGAGGTGAGCTTAAATTGAAACTACATATGTATACATATGTACCTACTTAAATAAATCCCCCGGCAGTACATTCTCTTCTAAAATCCAGAGAATAAAAAAGTAAGTGGAATGAAACGAAACTCATGCAATTCGGGAAATCCCCCCAAGAGTTATACCCAGCATTCAATGACGTTAATCGATAAAAAGAAACAGTATATCGATAGCCAGATACTTGTAAAAATCGTAACAACGTAAACGGAAAGTACGTTTAGATGAAGAAAACCAATCAAGTACTTTTTGTCGTGAAGCAAAAAAAACCTGGAGAAAAAAAAAATTTAAAAACAGCTGCTGCCAAAGGAAGAGAGCTGGAAATATGTATAAATGGGTACGCTGTGTGTATTTGTTACTTACTTACTTGGGTGGCGCTACAGTCCGGGGTGGGCCAAGGCCTCAACCAACAACTTCTTCCAGTTAGCCCGGTCCTTAGCTAACCGCCTCCAGTTGCGCACTTCAAGTGGGTTGAGGTCTTGTTCTACTTGTGCTTCGGGTAAGAGTCGAATATTCTCCGAGCCGAAGCGTTGATGTCCATACGCTTTACATGTCCTAGCCGTCTTAAACGCCCAATTTGCATTTTTTTGACCAGGTTAATGTCGCTGTACAGCTCATACAGTTCGTGGATGAATCTTCTCCTCCGAATATCGTACGAAGGATTTTTCACTCGAAGCGACCAAGGATATCTTCATCTGCTTTCGATAAAGTCCATGCTTCAGCTCCATATAGCAAGACTGAGTCTTATATAGAGTCACCTTAGTCGATCGGGAAAGAGCTTTCTTACTCAATTACCTGCTTAGCTCAAAGAAACAGCAATTGGGCAGATTAATCCTTCGTTTGATTTCCGACGAGATTTCATTTTTTGATGTTATAGCAGAGCCAAGGTAGACAAAGTCCTTTACTACCTCAAAGTTGTAGCTGTCTATTGTGATGTTCTGTTCAATTCGCCGATGTTGAGCATACACTTTGTTTTGCCCTCGTTCACCGCTAAACCTATTTTAGCCGCTTCCATTTCTATACTCGCAAACGCGCCGGTGATAGCTTGCGGTGTTCTACCAATGATGTCAATATCGTCGGCGTATGCAAGTAGTTTTTCTATAACCTTATCAGATCTGTATCGTGGTGTGCTTAATACAAGCAACAACCACAAGAGAGATTTGCCAGGCAAAATATGCATCAACAGCTCAGTCGCGAAAATGGTAGGGCCTTACCTAAGTAATGGGTTCTGCAGTACTGAACATAGAATGAAGCTTCATTACAATCAATAAAGCCTCTACATTCTTAGTGAAGTTCTTCCATCAGGCATTCTTATTTTATTATTAAGTAATGCCACTGCATTACCCAATCGATGAAAGGTAATGGAGAAGAGAATGACATGTATTGAGAATATTTGCTTGCTTCGCCTTGCTATAATACATATATGTATACTGTACTGCATTGCTTTATATGATTTTTAAGAAGTACTTCTTTCCTGGATTCCATTTACATCTATCCGAATACAATATGTAATGAGTTGACATTGTTCTAACTGAATTCGTGGCGGCGCTGTTCTGTGGGTTAGTTTATTGCATCAGACGACCGTTGTATTATCATTCTGGCTGCGATTTTTTAAGTTAAAAGTTGATTTTTTGTGAACAGAAGTGGATAATTATAATTTAAAAGTGAGTTCGAAATAGTAAGTATACATTGGTATACATTTAAATAAATAACTTTTAAAATGGCAAGGATGGAAAATGGCAAATGCCAGTTCTAAGAAAACTTTTTTCGGATTGAGTAGTCAACGCCTATAACTTTGGAGGAATTAAAGAAAGCGGCGCTTTAAGAGGTAAGTAATGTTGTGGACTTATGTATGTAATTGAGTATTGTCCGAATCTTATTTATTATTGCTAAAATTATACTTTCTTTTTACACAGAAGCTACAGAAAAATAGGGGAAGAACACAACACCAGGAACCCGGAAAAAACTCAAAAAATCGGTCTTTCAAAAATATAATATGTTTAACAAAAAGAAAATAAATAAATAACCAATAAAAAAATCTTTATATTAAAATTAAGAAACTTCATTGTTATCTACCCTATTTCTTATTTGATTTTCCAGCGCGTTCTTTTAAGTACATAAGATGGCAGCCATGAATGCTCTTCTTACTGGGTAATGCAGGGTGGAAGTCATGAATGTGCTGCTTACTGAGTAATCGAGGATGGAAGTCATGAATGTGCTACCTATTCGGTAATGCAGGATATGGAAGTCACGACTATGGTACTTACTCGGTAATGCAGAATGGAGGCGATCGCCTCCCTCCTATGACATGATGTGTAAAATGTAATGCGCGCTATCCACGTGCGAGAATCGAGTTGAGAAGTACTTGTTATTACCGAGAAGTACTTCTAGAATCGAAGATAGAATGAGTTCTTTCGCGACTGGGAGGCTCATCATTTAGTGCTGGTGTTAGTGGTTAGGCTCGCTACATGCAATACTACAACAAGCAATAAATAAACAAATATAAGAACAAATATACGTTTTTAGAATTTATGTTCGAGAAACTACATTACGCAATACTTTTTTTTAGTAATCTTGTTAAGGTTAAAGTCAAGAAAGTTTACATTTAAATTATAGATTTTACTCATGCGGTTAATCGGCTCATGCATCCCGTAATTTGTTGAACGTTGTTGAACGGACTTTTGAAAGATCGTTCCTCGTGTCTTGGCTTGTGAGTTTCGAACAATTCTTTCAAGTACGAATGTTGAAGAAGCCGCATGAGAGCGCGTCACCTTGTCTGAATCCTTTTTTGACATCGAAGGTCTCGGTGAGTTCACTACCGACCCTGATGGAGCAGCGAGCTTTCTCCATTGTCATCCTGCACACACGGATGAGTTTGGCAGGGATGTCAAAACTAGACATGGCTCTATACAGTTCATCCCTCCATATGTTGTCATAGGCGGCCTTGAAATCGATGAACAGGTGGTGGGTATCGACTTGGACTTATTGGGGTTTTTCCAGGATCTGCCTAAGTGTGAACATTTGGTCTATGGTGGACTTTCCTGGCCGTAAGCCGCATTGATAGGGCCAATTGGGTTGTTGATGAAAGTTCACACAATATAACAGTTAGGATCTTGTAGGCGTTGTTGAGGAGACATTGGAGCAGTTGAGGGGGTCTACTTTCTTGTGGACCGGGCCAACGATGCTGAGATTCCATTCATCTGACCAAATCTTAGATATGAGTTGGTGTATGCTCGCTACCAAGTCATCTCCAACTGCTTTAAATAGCTCTGCGGGTAGACCCTCCGGGCCAGCAGCCTTGTTAGATTTTAGCTTGAATATTGCTATCCGCACTTCGCTTTGATCAGGTGGATGGTGGTTTTTGCTATCATCATCTAAATTGAATGGTTCATTCTGCCTAACAGCGGAGTATTGGTCTTCATCGCCATTATACGGTCTGCAGAAGTAGTCTTTCCATATTCTCAACTCCGACTGTGTTTCTACTACAATGTTTCCATACGCGTCTCTACAGGTTTCTGTACGTGTGTATGTGTTAGGTACATTAAAAGAGTTTCCAGAACCCCTTTAGCATGTGTGAATTTAAAAGAAATGATAAGAAGATACTGCTGCTAGCTCTGTACTATACCAACATTTAGATTTATTGACTGTTTTACAACAAGCAACAGCAAAAGAAGGAATTTCAGCTCTAAACTTCCAGAACACCAGAATAGGGATGTTAAACTAATAAATAAAAACCAACGTGACCACTATGTTCTGTTACTGCGAAAGACAAATACAGTATCTATATGTTAGTACTCCAAATCTAGTCCTTTACCCAAAAGAATCCCTCAAATGAATATCATTTAATCCTGGCAAGAGGTTTGTACTCCAAAAAGCAGTTAAATATTTTAACACACGGCCTCGGAAGGTCGATAGCATAATTCCTTTTGTTGAAGATAACCGATCCAACCACAACTCCATCATATCTTTTCTCTTCTCGCTTCTCGGTACAATAAGCTTAATTTTAATTGTTAGGTAGGATCCTTAATTTAGAACAAATTTCGCCGCATTTTACCTCTTTCCCAACCAACACGCGACTTTCCACTCAAACGGTAATAAAACATACAAAATCTGTTGGGCCGCCTCCGTTTTCTTATCTGACACCTACAGTGGTGGCGAACACATTAACTTTTACGATCTCATTCGCTGTGTTATGTGTATGCCGCACGTCTGATAGTAGCCATAGCCATAGCATCTACCTCCAATTGCCTGCTAGCTTTACCTACACACTTACAGCTCGCGCCCATTAAACTCTTTAGTAGGTTCAGGCGTAATCACTGGATGTGACTCGGTTCCGCATCGTAAAATTCAACATCTTAATGTCATGCGAGTTAAAACTGCATTTCAAATTATTGTCAAGCTTCCAATAAAAAAAGAATAAATTCAACTAAAAAAACCGCCAAACAACAAGTAACGTCAGAAATTTATTTCATTTCGACAATTTGTAAATTTTTTATTACTCCAGCTACATCCCAGCGCAGCGTCCAGAAGGCACTTCTTTCTTTATCCGTCTCAGCAATTAGAATATACGATGACTGCCCCCCTCGCCCACGCCTCATTGTTGTTGCATTCGATGTTTTATAAGCAATTTTATTTTTTATTGCTAATTTTATGAATTCGCCTCTGTCGAACGAATGCGATAGCATCTCATGCAAGCTGATACTACTACCTGCCACCTGAAATCTTCGAAATGCACACGTGAAAACCGTTTCGTGCATGGATGGGGTTTATGGATACGTGCTTGGCTTGAGATGAGGTATTTCATCGAAAAGTTGATGGCTCAATTTAAGTCGACCGTTTTGACACGAAGCCGCAGCAGACAAACTGCGAAACATTTTCGCTACAATTTAATTATTATTGTGGTGTGTGGCTTATTTTTGTTGCTCTTTCGTGACTTTGCCATCAATGCTGCTACTGCTGAAGAAGTGGAATAAACTTGAAAACGATAAAATAGTTTTCACTGCAAACTAATAATTTGTTCGATAACTAATCGATGGGTGTTTAAATGGTTTCACTGATGGGATGGATAAACTTTGCTTTCTAGAGGAGCAATTCACTGGAGAACTGGAATTTAAGACAGATTCAGAAGCTATTTTCTTTTACTTGAAGTACGTGCTTAAGTTAGATTATCAACTCTTGACATATCCGAACTAAGGCTGTGCCACTTGATCTTAGCCAAGTAGGAAGGGTTTGCCGCCACACTCTTTACAGTCTCCTGGAAGTTCAGAAGTAGTTTGCCACTAAATTTTATCTACTCGTAAAAAAATGATTTCAGTATTTCGGGCTGAGACAAGACTCATTAAGTATGAGAGCGTTGCATTTTTCAGCCATTCTGAAATCTTACACAGTTTTAGGCAGAAGAAAGACTAAACAAATTGTGACGTGGAAATAAGTTGGAACGGAATCTCCTTCAATGGAAAGCCATTCATCTGTGAACCGTTGGATGTGGTCAACAAAAAAGACTCAGTTCAGTAGTGCATGAGCCAAGAGTCAACTTTAACCATGGAAATTTCCGAGTAAACATTTCAAGTACTCATCTATTAAATAAATTTTAAATATTTCGTATATGGCAACTGTGTGAATACCGTGGTGTTCTGGTTAGGGATTTGCACTCCTATGCATGTTTACCCGGGTTCAATCCCAGTAAACACACAAACGTTTTTTCACGTTGCCATCTCTTCCGAATGTTTGAGAAGTACTCAAGAGTACCATTTGTATTTTGTAACAATGAGCTTCTTAGCTCGTTGTTCGGAGTCGGCTGTATGCCTCTTCCATTCGTGCAAGAAAATATAACAAGCACACACAAATGGTTGCGAAAAGCAGGCCCTGGTTCACCTCGAAGCACATAAATTTAGCTTTCATACGCTGAAACAATATGTGGCATAATTACCGTTGATGTTTTGAAGGGAAATTATAAAAAGAATAATTTCTATCGAAAACCAGTAAATACTGCTCACGTTTTTTTTTTTTTTTTTATAATCTACACACGCTAATGGGACTATGAATACCCTTTTAATGTTTACACACAGAGCGAGCATATGAAGCACGAGAACAAGATACAGACAGATCGACGTAGTGGTAGGAAACTCAGATGATAGATTTCAATTTCAACTAACTCTATGGGTCGTGTCCAGGATAACTGGAGAGTTGTGTATTATATTTGTACTTGCTTATGATTCACAGGAGTTTTTTCCAGATGTTTCTTATAATAGTTTGTGCGATCAATTTCTTCAGCCATATTCAACATCCTACTGCCAGTGTTATGGCTTCGCAGTAGGTTTCGATATTAACTTCTGAGTTTATGATAAACTTTAAAATCCCCGAAGAGCAGCGGAAATTTATTTACATATACAAAAAAAAAACAGAGCATATTTTCGACTCGAAGGGAGTTACATAAGAATTTTTTATATAGTGGCACATTTTTCGAAATAGTGGTGGGTACCTTGGCAGCACTGGTTCATTCTATATCAATTCAACGAAAGTAAAAATACGATTCACGATGTTCGATAACGCGAATGAAAATAGTTCAGTATTCCAGACGAATATTTTTTAAGGGAATGCTGCCAATTTCCAATTTAATATCTACCTTTACATATGTACATGTATGTATGCATGTATGTTTGTATATACCAACAGCTAGATCTGATGCTTTAAAACTCAAAAACTTACCATCCGGTTGAGCTGAAACTTACACAATGTTTTTTTTATGAAGTGAGAAGTGTTCGTAAGTCAAAAGTCTTCAAGTTTTCTGATAGATGGTGCTGAACACCAAAATCTCAACTGACAGTTGATTCTTTCATTGACATACATACATACATACATACTATGAAATTCCATGCGTAGGGGGGTGAATTGGGAAAAATATATATAATTCCTTAATTCGAATTTTCGTAGGTAAACCTTAGTCATTGATCGCGAGTCTGTTAAAAGAGGATTGTTTGTGTAAATACAAAGTGAGCAACGATCCGCAGACAGCATGCACCAGCACGAGCCGCCAAAAGAGATGAACAAAGTACAGTGCATTATTGAAAGCTTCCGAATTCGTATGACTGTAGCACGAACATATGAAACAGACGAAGTGTATGACCAACGTGTCACAGATGTACGCAAATGTACGAATTGCAGACAACAGACGACGCATAATTGCTTCATTTGTATTCGATGACGATCCGGATATTAACTTTAGTGAACATGCATTAGTGGTTCTTGGACCAATGAAAAAAATGTACAAAGGTAACACGCCAGAAATGTGTTGGTGCGAATGGAAAAATTGTTTTTCCGGCATTTAATCCGCCACCAGAGTCATTCACTATTCTTAATGTCAAGAAAATTAATACATAATGGTGGTATTTATGTACGTATATATCAAACAAACGACATTTAAATTCGTTCAAATACATTTGGGTTACATACATACGTATATCCGATTCCAAGCACTTCTTGAACAACATTTGCAAATCCAATTCATGCTTCCAGAAAGAGAGTCACTCGAAAAAATGTCATGATATTTCTTGACGTAAACACGGTTCTCAATGTGTAGCGAAGCGCACCTTTTATTTTTATATTCGAGTTACGAGGACATGTCATCTTTTTTGACCTGGCGAACCGTCCTCTATACTTTTTATTAATTGTCCTCGTTTGTCCTCTATTTCTCCATTCACGCATTTCCCCAATAAATATAAAATAATTTTACCCAAGTGTAACGTACACGAAGATTTTTCCACGAGTGACAAGTATTTCAACGGCGATATAAGTAAAACATGTTTATTTTTTGTTCACTCTTTAATGTCTGTCTGTTTTTCACACTAGTATCCAGAAAATAAAAAACAAGATATATATGTCAATCATTGAAACAATTTCTACATTACAAAAAATCGTTGATAATTTAAAGGAAAGAATAGGAAATTGTAATATGTTTAAAATACGGTCGATTTTAAAGAAGCTTACTGCGGCTGGTTTTAAGAAAAAGCTAAGAATTTTCACTTAGGCTTGGGCCACGCATTGAGCCGCTGAGTGCTGAGTGGCAAGAAATCATCAGCGCAAAAATTAAGGAAATTGGTTTCTTTCGTTTTGTTATTCTAGTACGAACATTTTCCATCAGCAAATCAATTGTATTTACATACGTACAAAGGTATTGCCTGAAGCGGTCTTCATGTTTTCGAAGATTATTATACATATGGTGAAATTGGACATAGTTAAAATGTTAATAGTCCAAACGTCAAACAAATGTCATTCAGAAGTAAAATTCCGCAAAATAAAACTTTTTTTAATTTTAAAGAGATGATTTTAGATAGATAGACATCAAACATTGTCTATTTAATACGTAAAACTCATTTATTTTTGGTTTACAAAACATAAGTATAGTTAAACCATTTTTTGATAAAATTAACATGAATATATAAATAATAAAAAAAAAAACAAAAATAGTTAATCACACTTCATGTTCACCACTTATTTAATATTTGTACATGTGGCTGTCTTCACAATCATTGCCTTGTTCCTTGCGACTGTCTGTTGGATAGCCTTGCAATATCAACAAATTGTCTTCTTCCGTGAGATGTTTCTCTTCATATGGTCCACCTCCTGTTCTGGTTTTGGATGTTTGTTAAATGATAATTTTTTTTTTTTTGTTTAAAACTTTTGGTCTGCAAAAACCTTAAACAAAATTTTAAATAATAAGTAGAGATTCAGTAAATTAAATGTGTTTTCCAACCTTCTCCCACGCTTTCGTTTCTTTAAACGGAGGTCCTACAGCATTTAATTTTGTGCTCAAGCAATCTCTCATGTACTCTGCCAAAACGATCTTCTGAGTGGAGTTTATTTTATTTCAATTTGTCCTAAAAATGTATTTTTTTTTAATGCATATATATTAATTAAAATCCAAATAGATTTATAATCAATTCATAATTATAAAACTTACATTTTTCTTTATTAATTTTCGCACGACAGAAATTATGAAGACTAAAAACCAATCGAATGACTTTACGATTGAACGTATACGTTTAGGTATCCGTTAAGCTAAGTGGTGATCCCAAATTACGTTTACGGATATACGTTCACGTATGCGATAATCCCGAATACACATTTTACGAAAACGAGTTACTCGTTCATGGAAGACGCGATTCGACCCCTGATATTTTTCGGTTTGTTGGATGAACACCAAATCTTTTCTTTTTTCAACTTTAGATACTAATTATTCTGTAAATGTTTAAATTATTATTTTCTGTAAAAAACTGCGACAAGTAGAACTTGTTTATGACATTTTCACAACTAATCGCTCAAGACTTGCCGCTCAATATTTGGCAACTTGCTGCTTAAGCTTGCCGCTCAGTGAGCGGCCTAAATAAACGTTACAGTGTGACTTTTGCCATTCGAAGAGCTTAGAAATTTTTGAACCAGATTTATAATTTGAAAGGAATTAAGGATGCTGATTTATGTAGCTGTAGCGTAATATGAAAAATTTGTTAATACTAAATGGGTGAATTGTCTTTAATAATTGTGCATCGATTTCAAATCATAGCGCAGATGTTGAGTGGATATTTTCATTAGTAAATTAACAATGGACGAACGAGAGGAACAAACTTTTACCCGAAACAAATAAGGGACCAATCTTAACAAAAGATAATTTCAACCACTTCCGCTGTGAGTCATTTTATAATTAATAATGATGAGATATTGCAACAAATCCAAGCGAATCAATATGGTAAACAGAATAACAGACTACTTTACAAGTACCTTATTTTATTTAAAAAAAAAAAACTACACATATGTGAATTTTGATTTTAAGTTATTTATTTAATAAATATGTAATGAATGTAATGACACCGTAGCGCAAGTGGTTAGTGCGTCGGACTACTGAGCCAGCGGTCTTGGGTTCGAATCCCGCCGCAAACACCTAAAAGTTTTTCACAGTGCCCACCTCTTTCGAATGTCTGACAAGCATCAAAGAGTATCATTTGTCACGATTGAGCTTCTCAACTCGCCGTTCGGAGTCGGCAAAAAACTGTAGGTCCCTTCCATTCGTGCAAAAATATAACACGCAAACACAAATGGTTGCGAGAAGCAGGGCCAGGTTCACCTCGAGCTGTAGCGCCAACTAAGTAAGTAAGTAAGTAATGAATGTAATGAACCTAGTTTTCATTTGGGTTAAGTCCTCTTTTTTATGTAGGCAGTGTCCTCTAAAGTCCTCGTTTTTAACACCCCTTGTCATCGGTTATCTTAGACCGTTTTGGCAGCCCTATTGTAGATGGACCTTAAGTGTCTAAGTGAATCCAACCAGAGTGATGGGGATAGCCACCTTAATCTAACCTAACCTACTTGTAGATACATTTTTTTTAATTTACAAACTTGCCACAAAGACATTTTCAAACAAACAATTTTCTAATTACAAATCCTTGTTGGCTTGACGATGCTGCACTAGTGAAGTTTTAAAAGATTTTTCTTTTTATTATTCTTCACTCAAGTGGCATCATTTTGTTTTTAATGATTTTGTGGTAACGATCAAATAAAAAAAAATGCTTACATACTTCATCTTCAAAAAAAATTGATTTTCAGCAGTGCAGTACTCAAATGCCAGCACTTTATTTCAGTTTTTATGACTTTTTCTTAATTTGATTTCGGACTGAATTTCCTGAACTCTAGTCCACCACAAAAGATTGTCGATTAATATGAAATGTATCTTAGATTATCAGAGACTGCTGACTACCTACTAATAGAACCCTAAATGTATCTACCCAGTGTCAAGCAAACATTGTATTGTTTGTTATTCTGCTGCAAATTTTTTGTGATGTATACGAGTATATAATTTGAATATCTAGAATTACAGCAAATTCCCTAAGAGTTCCTAATGAATTTCAAAAACATCCTTCCTTGGAAATTAATATTAAATCCAATAACTATAGAAAATCCCGGAAATTTACTGATTGCAAGAGAATCTCAATAATTCATCCAACGATTTCACAATCATATCTGAAAATCTTGGCAGTGTACCACGGACATCCAATACTCGTTTGCTTTACACAGATTACACAGATTTCGATATCTGAGACACAAGATATTTTGATAAATGACGATGTCATTTATGTAAAGGGGAACTGCAATAATTGATTGCTCTTTTGAATTTCCTTAGCCCGACATGCTTCCTGTTCCACACCTTAACATTTAGCTGTATGTACATATATTTTCTTGGCATTACAAGCCACGCTGAATAATGCAAGTATCTTCACTTTTGATTGGAGATTTCGATCAAAATGTAACGATTTATTGCTACTGCTCCCGTAGGCGACAGATATCCACTACGATTGCTGTCGACAATCTTTAATGTATTTAGGGTTGGGGCAAAAAGTTTCTCGAAATAGGGCACAACAGAGCAATCGAAATTTAAGTGAAACCAGGCAAAGTTTCAACTTGTTCTGATCGGAAAAGTCTGCGGAAGAGATTAGAAGTTAGAGGAGATACTCACTTCTACGACGTGACAACCATCATTTTGTGTGCGCAATTTTATTGACAAACTATTTAATTGCTTAGCAATCAGAAGTTATTATGGCTTAAGAAGAAATCTTTGAGTGCTTTGATTGGTGGTTGGTGGTATTGCACAGCAATGCTGGATCAATTGATATGAAGGAAAGCACAGTTGTTGACATCGAACTCATTTTATGAATAGTTGAACGATTGGTTTCTATTTAATAATATGGAGTTGATGAGGTGCATAAAAAGACAAGAGTAGCAATACTTTATAAATGTATGATTTAAATGGAGCAAAATGGGGCTACATAGAAGGTATGTTTTAGTTTATGAAAATACCCATTTCCTATGCAACTACTTTACCAACATTATAGTCCCTGTATGTATCACTATTTCTACGTAGATACTGATTACTTCATCTCAATATAATTGTAAATCTATACATGTAATTAGGTTAATAAGTACACACAGAGTTGAAATTGCAGTCTTTTGCTAGCAAACCGCATCAATTGAATTCCTCCATCTACAAGAAGTATCTTTAATCTTTTATAGAGAATTTGCAAGATCTTTCGGAATTCATTATTTTTTTCTGATTACGAGCTTATAGCCAACAATTAAAATAATCATACGCTATCCGCGTACCACTTCTAGCAGCCGGCGGCACTCTTTTAGAATAAATTTTACTTCGATTGCAGCAGAAGTGGAGCACACGAATGGAACTGCGCTGTTGGTCGGGCACTTAAGTAGCGACATATGGATCAATAACACAACAAAAACAACAAAAAACTGTATTTGAAATCAATAAAGGAAAAATGAAGGGCCGGCATGGCATACGCACGGTGCCGTGGAGAATATTTGCATATTTTAAAGGTGCAGTTGGTGTGTTCTACATTGAAATCGAGACTCCGAACTTTGGGTATTTTCAAATGTCGACAGAATGTCAAAAAAGAATCGTCCAACGATGAAAATGATTCGGGGCGCAAGTTTTATTTGTTCTTGTATCTAAATTTCGAAAGTTACCTGTCAAAAGCATAAGATACATATGTATGTTCATCGTATTTAGAAGTATACTGTATCTGTGATAGTTTGAAAGGTCCTGTGACTGCTATTAGAATGGAAAAAATTGATGTCAATCAGCTTTGGCCCTATGACCCTCTAGCGAGGCCTTTTGTACTGCTCGTCATACATTGTACCCCGAATTTTACTTCTTTTTCTACTACAGTACGCCCTCGGTAAAAGCAACTGATGAAAATTCGAGCAGTTGCGTTATTTGAAGTTGTTGCACTAACTGAGTCACAAAAAAGTTGATCCTTGAATTAGAATTTAACGTGAAAACCAATTTTAACTAATGTACCGTTAGGTACTCAATTTATTTAAAATCTCAGCTTTCTGCTTTATAGACAGCTAGGATTTCTTTTTTTAATAGCCATGATTTCTAAAATAAAACTAAGCAATTATATACCGAGCACGAGAAAATTAGCTGAACACTAGTAAATTAAAACGCAAATACAATAATGCACCTACGATCTATGTACGAGTGTAAAAAATTCTGACAGAAATAACTGTAAAATAACTGCCCAATTACAGTAAAACCAAACACAAAGGAATAGAAACAAAGATAAAACGAAATAAGAAATCGTGGATGGAAAGTTGCGTTTACTGAGTCGCATTTTTTGAAAAGTTGCAATTACTGAGTCACTAATGGTAAAAATTTGGGTGTTGCTTTAACCGAGGTATTGCGTTTATCGAGGGTTGCTTTTACCGAGGGCGTAATGTATGTACACATTTTTGCACTCAGTACTCAAAGAGCTAGGTCGTTTTTTTGTTTCAAGTTAACCCTTTGTTTCCTGGTGGTTTCACTGTGAAACCACATACTAAATAAATTTTCTCTTTTTTCCTAGTGGTTTTGTGATGAAACCAAGTTGATTTCTAGGAACTGAAATTCATTCTTAAACGATAAAAAATCGTCTCGATCAGTTGTGAATGCGTCGAAATTGATAATTTGTGCATTTACATACTTTGATTGCTCGTGTCATTCGGAGTGATTTATTTGTTCGGTGAACAATTAACGAAAAATTGGATTATTGTTCAAATGATAAAACAATTTTTTTTTCTTTGTATCACAATATTTTAAATAATAGATATAGAAAAATAAATAATACAATTTTCGTTATCTAGTTATCTAGTTATCTACTGCTATAACGTGCAGTAACCGATTTTTTAAACAACAATAAAAAGGTTACAAAACTTAATAACAAATATTTAAACTTATATTTACCATTCTTAGCGCAGGTTTTATAAGAATTTAAAACAAACATATCAATATTTGAAACAATTGATATGTCCGGGAACAAAGGGTTAAAGAACAAGAAATGGAGATTCTCTGGACTGGAATCTGGGTCCTATTCTACTATGCACTTTGTTCTTCTAAAAATTAAATTCCATTCTTTGGTAAGAGGTTCGGGTGTGCGTGATATAATTTTGCAGGAATTAAAGATATACCTACAGTTCTTTGACGACTCCGAGCGGCGATTTAAAAAGCTCATCGTGACAAATGATACTGAGAGCGTTGTAAGACATTCGAAAGAGGTGGCATCGTAGAAAAGAAGTTTAGGGTGCTTGCTGAGATTGAACCCGGGCAGCGTTCTTAGTAGCCTAATGCCACGGTGCCACAAATTACATTGTACAAATGATTCATCTATAAATAATTGCACAGTTAAAATTGCCCGATTTCCACACATTCATACAGTGAATCAAGAAAAAGTTGAACAGGAACAAGATGCAATTATAAAATTGAATAAAATAGCAAACCGTAAAGCTATTAAAATCAATGAAAATGAAAATGAAACGTCATTGTTTAAGCTTTCCAAATATGTAGTTTTAATTCATTTTTCTAAAATATGTTTTTTTTATATTTCAGACACACAAAAGAACAAAGCAGTAGTTTTCAAAGCCAAAAAAAAACTTGGACACTTAGACCCAATGCACACGGAGCAACTGGGAAAAAACTAAACCGGTTGGCAATTCGGGTTACATACCAGTTACGGACTCAGCGGTGACTTGACTCCACACACGAGGAAACTCATCACAAATCAAAATCTCTAGTTCGTTCAGTGTCGTCATGGATACCGGGCGTTAAAAACCTCCCCCACCAGCAACAGGTTGGTCTGTTGTTCGCTCTTCTTTGACAAACAAGAAACTGAAATCAATAGGCAACCCGACATGCAAATCAACAGACGACTGGTTACAAACTGGTTTTTGTGAATCGCAAACGAGTTTTCAAACAGTAGCGTCGTGTGCGGCGTCGCATTTGATTACACAGGGTATGACTCAAAGCAAACTAGTTGCCAATTTGCATCGAATACATTAACCAAAATAATGCATTTCAATATTAAGTGTAGTGGCCATTGGCTTCCAAAACAGCTTGCTGCCTTCTATTCATAGACATAACTAAATTGTTTTTTACATCGGGCAGTTAATTGACCCATATATCCCGAAGGCCGTTTTTAAGACATTTTTGCTGCATATTGGCCTTTCCCTCATTTTTTCTCCATGTCCGCTTGCAGTTGCTGTATGTCTATAGTGTTAAGATCCCCGCCTTTTGGAGGATGGAAAAGAACATTTTTCACGTTATAGAGCAACCATTCCCGTACAAAATTGGACGCATGTTTGAATCATTATCATAAATAATGCAATAATTATCGCGTATGCCTAGCTTAGAAGCCGTTGCTAGCAAATTACTTTGGGGAATGTTAAGGTAGTCTATTTTGTTCATATTACCTTCAACGAACACCATGTTCCATATTACATTAGAGCCCATTGCACCCTATACCATCACACAGTCTCCACCATGTTTAACAGTGGCGCCGAACTTAAGTCTGTACCTTGTCCCCTCCAAACGAATCGGCGTCCAGCTGAATTTTGACTCGTCGCTGTAAATTACCATGTTCCAGAACTCTTAACGTTGACGGATATAAATTTGGGCATATTCCAGATATTTCTTCATCAAGTTACAATTGCAGTGAAGCTGCTGTCCAACTTTTGTTTGGTTCACTGTACAAACATATGTTGTTAAATAGACTAGAAGGCAAATAGAAAGGTAGTGTGGAATATTTCCAGCTCTGAATAACCCTTAACACTGACTTACTTAAATGCAAGCTAATATTTCCTTTCCACGCAAATCGGTATCTTTTTTTATTTCCTTAATCCAAAGGATCATTGTTAGCCAAAGGATTAAAGAAGATGAAATTGGGCACGAAAAAACTCGTAGTGGTTTGCAAAAAAGGCTTAAAGTATTATTCTCCCACAAATCCCTAACCTGTAATCTCTTCAAACCTGCTTTGCCACACCAAAAACACGTGGTTCAAGCGTTGGAAGGAATACCCACTTTGGTACAACCACCTGTGTAATTAATGAATTCAGCGAAAGTAATAAGGTAATTGGGGTGAAAATTGTTTCGAGGAAATTCCTTAGAATTTCGATATTCGCCATCATATTGGTTCCGTGTGAAATTGAGTTAGCCAGGAACTCTCTGAATATACATATTGACCTTTGGCAGATAGAGCAAAAAAAAAATGTATAGAAACAATTAATTGAATTCTAGAAAATCAGTCTGTTCAGGTATTCTTTGACATTTTAATTTAAATTAATTTAATTTACTTAACCCTTCTGTCAATGGATGTTTTGCAACCTTCCCATCAACGGAACAGGTCTGGCTGGACCTTCGTACATTTGGAAATTAATAGAATACAATGAAATAATTTAAGTTTTTTTTTTTTGTTACTTTGGACATGTTATTATTATTATTATTATTTTTTTTGTGATTAAAAGTTTTTTTTTCATACATAAGAGTGATATAGCAAAGTATTTTGTTGATTTACATACTTATAGCAATTATATAATAGAATACTGTGTTGTGAATACAGGCTCATACAAATCTGGTTTTCCTTTGCACTACTTTTTCTGGGCCGTTGATGTCTGAAAGATGGCAATGCTGCAACATCCAACATGTTGTAGATAAAAGCTAATGGCCATCGCTTCCTCTGTCATTTGCATGTATATTCTCCTAACATTTGGCCCATGACGTCCACGCCTTCTTTTGTTGTAAAACAGAATAGCTTGTGGCTTTCTTGTCTTTCCAACAAATTCTGTGTTATAATGAAGAGATGACAGTAAAATCACTGCCTTATATTTTTTTTCGGCTCATTAGACACTGCTGCGACATTATCCCTAAATCCGTGCTAAGCGACTTCTTTAGAAATGCATTCCATATTCCGTTGAATAGTTCCTTCAAAACATGTAAAGAAGTTATCAGCAACAACAGTCTCTCGCTGGCTCTGTACTTGGTCAATCAGCACCTATACACCCAAGTTTATTTAGTTGATTTACAATCAAATAGGAAATGCTCAAGTGACCGGATGTATCCGCCATAAAAATTAGTAATTAGCGGAAAACCCAAGGTAATAAATACTCGTGTACATATTTGGGCACGATAATAAATAAAATATTAAATTACATATTTTTTTTCATTTACGATGCGATTAACAAAGCTAACTGTATGGCAGACATATGCAAGTAAAAAAGACGTTTTTCCCGGATGAAATAGGAAATAAATACGTTTCTTCATACAAGGTCTGGCAAGACCTATTCCATTGCTTCTAGGGGTTGTTTTAGAAAATCCTTGTTCTTTTTGCACCCATGTTGTCTATACTAAAGCATCAAAAATATGAATGCTGACACAGTCAGAAAATTTGGTAATGATAGCTGAATAATTAATTAGAAAAAAATTGGTTTGAATGTGGAGAAGATCTTGCCAGACCTAGTTATTGACAGAAGGGTTATAGTAAATAAATTTAATTTTAAATTATTTTAATTTTATATTAATATAATTTTAGTAGATCAGTCTGTTAGTTTTTAATAAATATTTTTGGTAGCGAAACGTAAGTAAATAATTTTCTATTATTTTTTTAGAGAAAAACAAAATAATCCAAATACAGTACGCTTTCGATTAACGCAACTCTCGATGAATTTACATCATTGTTGACGTAGTAATCGCAACTTTTCAAATAATTTTGGCTCGATAGCTGCAACTTTTGTTTTTATACACATATCTTTATTCTCTGGTTCTTGGCTATGTTTGTGTTTTGAGTTTTCCTTTTGTCTGGGCAGTTATTTTACCGCTACTTTTGAGTGCATTTAACTGATGGTACGATGCAGTGAATGCATGTATCTATTGAATGCAAGATTTTGTTGTTAGTTTAATGAATTTTGTTAAGTGATCAGTCGCTTGTGTGTTTCGAAAAATAGGTATTACAAAAAAAATTGTGAAACTATCAATTAGAAATAAAAGTGAAAACTGCGAGAAATGACGATTTTATAAAACAAACCAAAAAATCAAAACAAAAATGTCCAATTTTTTCAAAAGAAAATATTAGAGAACTCTACATATGTATGTACAGATAAACCTCTTTCATCCGGAATGCTAGGAACCAACGGTAATCCGGATAATCGATTTTTCCGGATATTGGAGGTCTGAATAAAATCGAGCTCCCACACTCACATTTCTCGAAATTAATAATGTCAATTTTTCCACAAATGCTTACAACTTTTCTGGCCCGTTTTCACCTGGTTAAACTCTTAAATACACTAAAAGCGAGTACACATCATCCAATAAGAGGGTCACATAAAGCTGATGCCATTCTTGAGTGATGAAGCAAGTGTACAGACTATTGGTTTTGAATGACTGAAATCATTTTTCGTCCATCTCTACCTGTGTCTGCTTTTTGAATGACTAAATCGAGCAAAAACTAATATGGCCGCTGAGTGTCACGCAGTAGCAAAAATGTTTGTGAGCATAATTTTGCTGTCTCCCATCGCGCAGTTGTGCCCAGCGTCATATCTACCAGTCAAAACTGACACTCTGACAAATAAAAGCACACGCCACCGTTAAGACGCATCTTGCAAAATAACAGGATATCTTCTGCAAATGGATATGAGTACACAGACCGAACAAATTTCCGTATACTAAAGGTTTTGCGGATAATAGTGGTAAAAATTAAAAATATAAATTCTATGAAAAGATTACGGTTTAGAGGTTGCCGGTTATTGGAGTTCCGGATAAAAGAGGTTTATCTGTACATATGTATGTATATCTAAATGAATTAACTTCTTTTTATTTTATTGATATAAAATTTGAATAAAAATTTGTTGCATTAAATACATATCTCAAATTGAGCGTAAAAACAATTTACTCGGTTACTGCAACAACGAAAAACTTCTGTCTTTGCAACTACAGTCGACTCCGCTTATCTAAACTACGGTTAACTGAAAAAACCCTGTTAACTGAAAAAATTGTTACGTCCGAAATTAAAGAATTATACTAATTCAGCTTCGCATAAGTGAAAATACCGCTTAAGTGAAATAAAATTGGTGGCAAATTGCCATTTCAGTTAAGCGGAGTCGACTGTACCCTCGTTTTAATTAGGTGCGATAATCGAGAATGCACTGTATATTGATCATTATTATTAAAAAAAAATTACTTGAAGCAAATAATTAATAATCTCCAATTCGGAATTGTTCAAAAATTTATTTTCTCAAGTATTTAAAATCAGTTTTTTTATATTTTGTTTTATGATTAGAATTGAGTATCCTCATCATTTCGTCACAACTATAATGATCCTGTGATTTTAAACTACCCTTTCTTTAGGGAATCCTTAGGGCGCTTAAAATAAAATCACAGTCATTAAGTCTTCAATATTGTAACTGGATATTTCATCATTAACATAATTAATTTATCAACCCGATAATGATCAATCAAAGCGTGTGCGTTTTTAGCGAATAGAAACATTGGCGGCCTGACATGTTGTTTTTATTACTCGAGGCTTAAACTTGATTGATGATATTTGCGTGTTTTTTTAACATTCAATGGGTGGGGGGGCGGCGCGAACAATTGATCAAACAAACTTATTTCGAATGCCTTCACCTAAGAGTGCTAATATTCCACTTAAGCAATTACCCAGAGCTCTACCTACCGTATACCTAATCCTTATTAAAATGAATTCAACGCTCCTGTTTTCTTCTATGTGCTTCCATCCGTTTTTTTTTTTTTATATTTTTTATTACCCCCAAGGGACTCATTATTCTCGTATCAAAACAAAAATATACATATCACGCATAATGCAAGCAATCCACGCGCCATATAGCGCCGCCACACCGCTTACATTTTATACGCGTTACCATGCTCTCATTTCCATTTGCATGTATCTACGAGTATACGAGTACAAATCCATGGGGATATACACTCGCGTTAGTACAAAGGAGCTAATGCTACTGTTGCTTGATTTGGTTGGTTGCTCTGCGTATTTGCTCCCGGCATGCATTAGATTTGAAAAATAAGAAGAATAAAAAAATGCAAAAAAAAGTACGCGAGTATCTACAGAGAAACATAAAAGAAAAATACGCGCGCAGATAAAGGGGGGAAAGGCAAAGCAAATTCCTCTACGCCACTTAAGCACTTGCAACATTTATTAGTTCGCTGACTGCAATTGACCGAGGTTAATTTTTTTGTGTACTTCTGATATAGTAATGAAATATGCATTTAAGAAGGCATGTGCCAAAGGAGACGGGGGCTGCTTCTTAATAATCAGATGCAGGGATATAATGTATCTATAGATACAGCTAACCACTGTAGAGGGTTCATCAAAGAGTCAACTCGCTGGGTGGCACGTCCCTAACCACTTAACACTCTGCAGCAGCTGTTACTAATTGAATGGCATGAAACACTATACATGAATGGAAAATTAAGAAGAACAAAAAAAACGTACACTCACCTTGAACAAAAACTAAGAACAGCAGCAACGTATCCATCCAATGAGCCATGATTGCCTGTGGTTATATGTACGAGTACGTGTATGTTACTGCTTACTTTAGCTTACTTTACTCCTCTCGAACAAATGGCAAATTTCACCCGAAAAAAAAAACTTTAATTAAAATCGATTAAATTCATTCACCGGTGGATTGCGTTAAAATTTAAAACAACACCATGTGTTAGCGTTCCGTTGGTAATTCCACGTCATGCTTCACATTCCGAAAAATCGCAATCTGTAATTAAAAATTTAAGAACAAAAATAAACAAAATAATTTAAAAATAAATTTATATTGAGGTGATTTAGAAAGGCTGAGGCTGGTATGGGGGAGGCATTTGTTTGGGGAAAGGGTAACGGTTAATGTGGACTGCAAAGTAATGGAACTCGACGTGTTAAATCAGATGAGACAACTGTCAAATTTACTTTACGGATGGTGAGCAGAGGTGAATGAAATACCTGTTGGGCTGTTTTTTGTAATTATATATTACACGCTTCGTTATACATAGTATTTAATTAAGAACGTAACCACAGCGTAATTATATGTATGGAAATATAAGTATATTGTGCTCTAGAGTACAAACCGGAACAGTATGGATTGTTTGGATGTATGGATGTTTTTTTTTTTTTTTTTTTTTTTTGAAATTTCATTTTGGTTGATAAATGTATTTCTCCACCATCACCTGCATCAATAGCAAATAATATCAACCAAAAGGAATTAACTCAAAATAACAAACACTTTCCATATGATTTCCATATAGCCAATATATCAACCAAAATTAATTTGACAGATGGAAATCATACGGGAAGTGTTCATTCTTTTGGGAGTCAATTTTGGGCAGAATATTTATTATATTTATAAAATGGAAGTGCAAATCAACAGTGCTCCAGGAAATGCTCTTTCTTTTGACACCCCATTTGTTAAGATTGGTTAAGTGTGAGAGGCGCAAATGGTACCTAACATATACTACAGAAATAATATATATGATGACTGAATGAAATTATGAACCAGAAAACATGTTGGAAGCCACATTTCTTAGAAAGAGTTTACACTCATCACTCTCAGCATAAAATGACTGCGATATGTACAAAGTCGTCATGTTATTTTAGTTATAAGAACTGATAAATTTTATGCCATCAAGTTGGAAAGAAACCATCTGAAAAATGACTTTCATTTGATTTAAATCAAACTTGAGGTCTCTGAATTCAGTTCCAATAGTACTGTGAAGAATTTATGGTGTGAATCTTCGATTTCTTGTTGCATATTGTAAGGGATGTACATTCAAAAGTTTGACAAATCAATTTAGTTTTGGCTTTCTTTTGAAGGTTAGACAGTGTAGTTATGTTCGGCAAAAGATATTGTTTAAATGTTTACACTGACGCATCCGATCGCTTCAATTTTGGATCAACATGTCCAATATTTGCGGCTGTATGCTAACGACAGCATGGCGAATGTTGGCTTCCAAATGATTCAAAGTTTGTGGATTTTGGCCAATTCACAAATCCTCATCGTGAAATGATCCAATCGTCAAAATTCCTGCAAAGCATTAGTTGTATGGGAAGCGTCATCTTGGTCGAACCACATACCATCAATATTGAAGTACGGGAAATATGGCTCTATAGCGGGTGCCATTTAGAGTCACGACTCTTCTCCGATGACGCCGCCATACCATAAACCGCACCACACAGTGAATTTTGCAGAATGCAACGGCATTTTATGTAACACTTGTGGACTGTTCTCGCACCAATAATGGAATGGTTTATGGAATGGATAATGGTTTGTTAACAAAATCATGCATTTAGAATGTGTCTCGACTGAGGAGATGATCATTTGGCCAGAATCAGGATCATCTTCCAAGAGCCCCAACGCCAATAGCAAACTTCGGACATAATCAGTTATCATTTGACTTTAGCTATTGAGTCAATTCGACTTAACAAGAATGAAGGTTCAAACCCTTACGTCAAATTCTCCAAATTGATGTCTGAGAAAGCACCAATTGCTGCAATGATCTTGAGATCTGCAAATCTGCTCCATCGGTTATACTGGCCGCTGAAGCTGCGATATTCGCGCTTGTCATTATCTTGTTGTTTGCTTGCTTATTGTCCTGTAAAATGAACTTACGCTCAAACTTTTAGGCATATACCCTGCACAGAGCTACGGTAACGGCCGACGCGCGATCCAATTCTCTAATGAACAAACATTGAGCATCCACAACTGAGCTTGAACTTTGGTTGATTGACGCCAAATCAGTCCTGAACTGCTTCAATACTCTCCAAGACCTCTCCCACAGAAACAAAGTCAAACTTTGGTGGGTGCCCGGACATGAGGGTATTGATGGAAACGAAAAGGCTGACGAACTGGCTAGGAAAAGTTCGGCTGAATCCTTTATCGGCCCTGAGCCAATTTGCAACATTCCAAATTCAGCTATTAACTTAAAAATCAAAAGTTGGGAAAACAACATGTGTATCTCTTATTGGGAAAATACCCAGGGTCTCCGTCAGGCTAAAAGAGCCATTTTACCCTTCCAAAATAAATCGTCAGTTGAAATGACAGACGATTGCAAAAGTGTGTGACAGGACGAGTGGAGTGATATTTCTTCGGAAATGCCTCAAGTTGGTCGCTGCAGTCATAAAGGACAAAGGCGGCCCAACCAGATATTAGTTATGTGACACAAAACTATTTATCATAGTATCTGATTACTTTGATTTCATTTACATAACCTCTTGCTTTTTAAAGATATATATGAAGAATTTTAAAGGGTACCTAATACATTTAGCCAAGTCTGTACTTCTCTTAATAACTGTCCTTAATCCTTATGAGCATCAGTAGAAGATGCTACGAAAAAACACCCACTAAATCCGTATATAACAAAAAATGCGTAAATGAATAAATTTTCAAATAACTCAATCAAGCCAACAAAACAAAAATCCACACAGACATCCGACGTCCAACCGAATAGCTACAGATCTTTAAAATCTTAATTGATGATTGACGTCTTCATTTGCTCCAAACAAAATGCTCGTACCGGCAACCGGCAACCGGCAAAGAAGTGCGTAGCGTATGGCGGCGCCAATTTAACCTAATTAAGATGCTTACATTCAATTTAAAATTTTACAAACAAAAATGTCTAATTCTACTGAAACATCCATAAAACGGACATCTTTTGATTACCCATTCATCCAGATGATATAATCGCTCATCAGAGACACAGTATCTTTCATCGAAATATCCATTTCAAGTTAATGCCTCGAGGAAACGTAAAAAGAGAGGTAAAAATAAATTATAACACGATAGATACTCGTAAGTACATCTGCATTCAAAGGCAAAATTTATAGTCACGATTAAGTGATTAATTGCTTTTCGAACCAAACAAGACGCAGGTGTTAATGGACGATTCCAATAAACAGCATGTGGCGATTGTCATAAAAGCCACAGCTAAACGTCGATGAAACGGGAAAAAATTGGATATTATTATCTATGCACCTTATTAACGACGTCCTTAGAGTGATAAATAATAATACAAGTCTTCAACTGGGATGGGATATGGATTGTTGGTTTTGTTTTAGATACGTGGCACCGTAGCGCAAGTGGTTAGTGCGTCGGACTACTGAGCCAGCGGTCTTGGGTTCGAATCCCGCCGCAAACACCTAAACATTTTTCACAGTGCCCACCTCTTTCCAATGTCTGACAAGCATCAAAGAGTATCATTTGTCACGATTGAGCTTCTCAACTCGCCGTTCGGAGTCGGCAAAAAACTGTAGGTCCCTTCCATTCGTGCAAAAATATAACACGCACACACAAATGGTTGCGAGAAGCAGGCCCAGGTTCACCTCGAACTGTAGCGCCAACTAAGTAAGTAAGTACGTGGCTTAATGATGCGTATCTTTGCTTGTGAATGCCCTGATAAATGAGGTCGGGTCGGCACGGGTGTTTGTGTTCAAATGGCGTATACGAAAGGATAGATATAAGCTGAGAAATGAGGACGGAGGTTTAAAGATAAAATATTTGTTTTTGTATGGAATATATTATTTTGTTTTTAACTTAATAATAATAAACAAATACATGAATAAGCTAAGGAGTAGGAGAATATATGAAATAGGTTACAAATTATTTAATATTTGCTTAAAATCGGCTCTTGTACTGTTAACTCTTAAAGAATATTTACTTTTTGTACAGGGAATTTAGAAAAAATAATAAAAATAATTAAGATTAAGTGTAAATGTAAATGTAAATACAGTCAAACTTTCCTATAACGAATCCGCACTCGATCAGAAAATCACTTCGTTATATAGAAAATTCGTTATTCAGAAATTACCCAGTCGCGGATGGCATGCATTCCAGAACTAGTTCTAGAAGTACTTCTAGGTAGTCGGAACAACTTCTCAACTCGATTACAGCACGTGTAAAAAAGGCATTACAGTTAGCCTTGCATGTCATAGGACGGAAGCGATGGCCTCTCCACTCTGCAATACCCAGAAGTTGTCTCAGAAGTACTTCTGAAACACATTACCAAGAAGTAGTGCATTCATGCCTTCGAAAAAGTCAACGTAGAAGTACTTCTCGAACACATTACAAGGAAGTAGTGCATTCATGCCCTTTTTTTGCACTTTCCAGTCATTTTCATAAGTTTCAAAAAAATTTCTAATTTTTTCTAGTTGAAAATCTGTGAATCAGAGTTTTATAAAAAAGCATTTTACATAGCATATAGAACGTTGCAGAGCATTGTTTGAGCTGAGAACTTAGCATTTTCGCACTTAAAATCTTAAATCAAATGATTTGCATTGGTTAACAAACAAACGCAATTCTAAATGCGACAAGCAGGCGACAGTCATAAACAACGCGGTGAGATCATTTTACAAAAAAGTATACTTGTTGAGTCCTTCCTTGCCGCATTTCCTCGCATTCGTACTGTAATGCCCTCAACTTTTCTTAAGCATAGACCAATTCCATTCTGCATTACTTTTCACTAGTTCGGTAATGGTCACTAGCTTTAGGTTCAATGAAGAGTATTGCATTATGGAAGGACTTATTTTATAATTGAAACATTTCATTACCTGTATGCGGCTTAATTCTATGTTCACTACTTCTAGAGGTAGTTCCAGAGGTACGGCCTTGCAAAACCGGGACTGGGTAGGAATTTTTTTTTTTATCAACTTTTATTAATAGTTATCAGTAATTTTACACTCTTCCATTTTTCTTCCTCAACAAAATCTTCTAATACATTTAAAGATTCAAACACATTAGTCGGTACGTTACTCCTCATCGCCAGAAAGGTTCGAAATACGTCAATTGATGAAGGAATTATTCCCAATGTAGGTAACATTTTATCAGCATTCTGCTGTTATTTCAACTTTTGGGGAATCCCCCAATTATTTCTTACTTTTTTCTCGGTACAAAGTTTTTTAATGTGCGAAACAGAAAATTATTTGAAAAATTCGTTATATGGAGACAAAAACGCATGAGAGTTCGATTTCCAGCTACAAAATTTGTTCGTTTTAGAGAAAAATTCGCTGTATGGAAACCTGTTAAAAGGAAATCAAAACATACAAAAGTAGAACGAAAAAGCTGCGTACTTGAAAAAAATTCGTAATAGGGAGAGCTTCGTTGTATAGTAGTTTGTTATCGGGAAGTTCGACTGTATTTATGAAATATGAGTGAAATTAAGATTAAGTGTAAATGTAAATTGTAATATTTATGAAATAAGAGCGCAGCTCGTCAATGCTCCAGAGCATTCTCTTCCTTTTGACACCTCATTTGTTAATACAATCGACTCTCGATAAATTGAATCTATGCGGACCAGACAAAAAGTTCAAATTATTGAGAACCAGCTGTTCTGCCCGGCTTCGCCCGTGTCTAAAAATTATAGGGTTACTTATAATACATACATTGTCATTTAGTTCGAAGTTTCGAAGATAGTGCGATCGCACCCTAAGGTTTGCAAACTACCAACATATACAATCCACAAAAGAAGTGTGGATTGTATTTGTATGTATTTGGAATAAGTGACATTTCGCAAGAAAGTGGCAGTCGGTAGAGTGATTTTATTTTTGCAATAATTTAAATAAAATTACGTATAAATTAATTTAAAAATCGGCCTATCGCTCGCACAGTATGTTAAAGAACGGGAATACGAAGTTTTACTTTATTGTGTGTGTTAGTTTTTGTGTTAATCGTGTCAGAAAATTGACAGGTAAAAGCGTGACATTCTGATTTATATATTATAAAATGCAGATTGCGCGAAACCACCGCATACTACTGCAGAAAATGTTAAACTGAGTTTACATATGCATGTCATGGTCGAAAAAAAATGTTAACGGTAATGGGACAGTTTACAATTTTTTGTGGGGTGTTTCACATGTCATATTATTTGTTCACATCGATTTCCTACTCCTGATATACAGTATGATCTCAATAAAAGCAACCCTCGATACGCGCAACTCCTCGACAAAAACAACACTTTGTATCTAACCATTGTTGTTAAAAAAAAGTGACTCGATAGACGCAACTTTTGTTTTATAACTTCTTACAACTTTTCGTCGTTCTCGTCTCGTCTTTCTTGTTCCTTATTTTTATTTTACAAACTGCATTCTCCAGCCAATGGATCAAAATGTGATCGATTTGCCGAAACTTTATTATAAAAACAGGTTTAAGGGCACATTTGGATGGAAGCGAAAGAAGAAGAAGATGGAAATAAAAATTAAGGAATACCACATGTAGTCTAATGCAATACGAAAGTGCTGCTACCATTTGATGTATACAAATATTGATCATGACAAAGACGAAATAATAACTGCATCAATTAAATATTTGCAGCAATCTGGACGCCGAAGAAATCGAGAGTGATGGCGAAATGCAGTTGAAGAACCTCCCTTTTAGCATTTTATTCCATTTCTGACACCAATATTCTTTGACTCGGTTATTGCAACAAACCAATAAAAGCAACTGCCCGAATTTCTATTAGTTGCTTTTATTGAGGTTGTACTGTACATTATAACCTATTTTGATATTTTCAAAATAATACTACATTTATGTCTTTTCGTCCTTGAAAAAGAAACAAATACAAAAATGGCGCCCAACAATGTACCTTTTTGGGTATGTACAGTTATTGTTTTTATAAGATTTTGTCAAACTACATTTTCTAATAATCCTCATATTATGTTTTAAAAATTTAAAATAAAATAATTAATATTTAAATATGTACAGTGCACTCTCGATTTTTGCAACCTGGATTTCTGCAAACCTCAATATTTGCATGGATTTCCTTTTATCAATTTTTCCAACAAATCCGAAAAAAAATTCTCGATTTTCGCAGCTTTGAGATTTAATTTTCGCAACATACAAAATTTGTGTGTGTAAGTTTTACTATGCAATGTTATAGGCAAGACAAGAGTAAGCTTCTGCCGACATCATAAATCGTCTTGACGCAATATAAGTAGTAATAACAACGCGTCTAGAGTCTAGATTTTTATTTTTTATTTTTTAATACGGTGAATCCATGGGTGAGCAGTGTAAGCAATAAATCCACAAACCATGTACCTGCACTCAAAAAGGATCCATCGGCATTGCCGCTCAAAAAAAAATTATCGTGCCTTATCCTCTTAAAAACCGTGCCATTTTAACCAATAGCTCGTGTCTAATAAAAAAATAATCAGGGTTTTCTATTTCGTCAAAAATTTCAGTAAGCCCAAACTCAAATATTTTCCTCATTTAAGCAAAGTGGATTGTATTTGTTGGTAGTTTGCAAACCTTGGGGTGCGATCGCACTGTCTTTGATTCTTCGAACTTAATGATAATGTATGTATCATAAGTAACACTATATTTTTTTAGACATGGACCAAGCCGGGCAAGACAGCTTGTTTACATATGTACATGTAGGTATGCGTTCGAATATTTGAGTACTCATACGTAGGCGTTCTGCTCTGTACTCTCGTCAAAGTTTAAATTAAATTTTAATTTTTTGTTTTAAGGTGGCGCTACAGCTCGGGTTGAACTTGGGCCTGCTTCTCGCAACCATTTGTGTGTTCGTGTTTTATATTTGCGCGAATGGAAGGGACCTACAGTTGTTTTTCCGACTCCGAACGGCGAGTTCCCGCCGCAAACACCTAAAAGTTTTTCACAGTGCCCACCTCTTTCCAATGTCTGACAAGCATCAAAGAGTATCATTTGTCACGATTGAGCTTCTCAACTCGCCGTTCGGAGTCGGCAAAAAACTGTAGGTCCCTTCCATTCGTGCAAAAATATAACACGCAAACACAAATGGTTGCGAGAAGCAGGCCTAGTTTCGCCTCGAGCTGTAGCGCCAATTATGTAAGTAAGTAAGAACGGCGAGTTGAGAAGCTCATTGACAAATGATACGCCTGTCAGATATTCGAAAGAGGTGGCACTGTGAAAAAGCATTTAAGGTGTTCAACCCGGGCTGGGATTGAACCCGGCCAGCATGCGTAGTAACCCACGCACTAACCACTAGGCCACGGCGACCAAAATTAGATTCACTAACAGATTTAATTTGTTTGAATAGATATAAAATTATGTTAATTACCAAGAAAATGTTGTTTACAAAACAAAGTGACAATTTTTGGGCTACTCCAGTGCACGCAAGGCTACATAAAACTTACTCAAAGTATTACTAATTATCGTCGTTCCAGGGTCATTATCATTGATAGCTTTTTTTTAAGCTCAAACAAAAAACAGTGTTAAGATTCGTCATATATTATACTAATAATAAAAAAAGTGGCGCCCAACACTCAACACATTCATTTTTTTTTTAAGAAATAAATGAATTAAGATTGCAGGGTGTCTTTATGCAGTTTCTGTGAATTGATATTCTTAAAGTTTGTTTTGCTATTTCGTCTACTATGTGTGTAGTAATTTTTTGCTACATGCACTTTGCACTTTCCTTTTTAAAGAAAAGTAAATCATCAATTCTTTTAGAAGGAATAGGGGGGAGGTTACAGTAAAATTGTATATCATCAGTCATAAGCCCATAAGTCACAGTATATTGATTATAAAAGATATAGAAACAACTATTTAACTCACCATTGCATAGAAGTATCCACATGAATCTCGTTAGTATATTTGGAATATAAGATAGGTTTACCGGTTTTTTTTTTCTTATCGTAAGCTGTCCACGCTTTATTTTTAAATCAAAACAAAAATATTTAAATTGCCACTGAACACTTTTTTTTTTTTATATATTTTTTAAATGACACTCCATGAGGTATACATCTCTTAATTATTGAACACACATATTTTCGCCGATGCTTTTATTTACTCTTTTGGATAATTTTAATTATTTTCATTGCCCATGGGCGCACCACGAAATCCACAGAATAACAGAAACACGAACGTAAATAAAACTTATCGAAACGAGTAAAACATTGAACTGTTGCAGAGATTACTATCCGAATCCGAACATTAAATCAATCAGCGCCTTTCGTTAATTTGTAATTTCCAATTAGTCGCTTTTCCGATAGAATGGGTAAAATTCTTTCCACATGAACTTTCCCGCAACCCTCTGCAGCGATTCTGTATTCCCGGGCTATGGTATCGTAGCACCCCTTTCAAAGTGCATACCATCGATCGATACGAAAGGCACCTTACAATCGTTGCCGGTGTCCGTGTTCGTTTGGATTAGGAATTTCACTCCTTCTTTATTGAAAACTTGCTTTCATTCCCTTTTCCGCGTCTATTCAACCCGCAAAAACAAAAACACACACGGTAGCGAATGCAACTCGTGACACTGATTGATATTTCGTTGATTTCCCTTAACGCGGATTGTAAACACACAAGAGGATGCTACATACATGTACACAGTAGCGATCGCGAAAAGAAAGGATTTTCTTACAAAATAAAGGAATTTCCACAAAATCAAATAAGGAATTGGGAAGAAGTATCTAGATGCACTTTTCCTTTCAGCGAGACGTCAACAATAAACAACAAAAAATAAAAACACTTAAAACACAGCAACTGCAACAACCCCCAACGAGAGAGATGAATTTGCTTTCCTTTACTTTTCTTTTTCTTTTCTTGTCGCCTCAAACGGTAAAATACAAGAGCTTCATGTACGTACTCACACGCGCCGCCTAAATGACTGAGCGGCGACTTCTTCTGCGGCCATGATAGTCGAATATAACATAACGGCTCTACCATGGGGCGAAATATAGCAGGCGAAATGTGCCATAGTGCCAGTGCGAACTGCCAGTCTGTCGTGTTCGTGTGTCGTACGACTTACCCAATGTACGGTTAGTTGGTTACCATGAGTGACAAAAAATGAAGAGAATTCTATACTGAAGCGCCCCCACAGCGGATTCAGGTTGAAGCTAAAATGAAAGACTGCAAAAAGTGAGAGTGGTTTGTGTGGTTGGAAATCAACCACTTGGTATCTTCTTTGTGCTATGGCGAATTTATCCACAGTCTGGGCATTAGTGGCGAATTAATTGGTACTCAGTGTTAAGGACAGAATTTGGTGTACAGAATATAGAATCTACTAGCACTTGTGTTTACGATGTGATGTGATTTGACTGATAATGCTAGAAAAGTGCAAAAATACATACAGCTTCATAGCTGCAACAAACATCGTCAGAGGTGAGGCCTGCCAAAAAACCTGTAAAAGTTATGTTAAAAGGTAAAGATACCTTTGTATCTAATGGACTTATATCCCAGAGCTCCATGTCATGAGCTGCTGTTTGAGTCAAGATTCCTCTGTACACGGATTTGCTCTTTTGTGAACAGAAGAATCCCGGTCTCATTCGCATTTCCCATTTAAATATTCAAAATCATGCTGGCGCCATCTATTGTAATAGTTGTAGCAACAATATTGAGTCTGAAAAAAATCAGGCGAATTTATACTTAAAAGAGAAATAAGAATAAAAGTTCTCAATACTGTTAAGAGAAATTTTAGGTAACAGCATCGTAGCGAAGCGATTACTCTTCTGCGGCGAATTAATATAGAAGATTTACCCCTCATGCAAGTTACATGTTTTGCCGTAAAGAGAACTGCTAGTACAAGCATGTTATGTTATTCCGCTTTTCTTGCCGTATCGTCATCTATATTCTGTATGCAATAAATTCATTGCATTTCCCTTACATTCGAATCCGCAGCCGCCGCAACTAGAAATACCAATTGGCATAGCAAGCGGTATGCAATAAATTCGAATTGGAGCAGAACTCTATGTGACACCCTCAGAAATGTAAATAAAATACCCAGCATTGATGTAAGGTGTGATAATTCGATATATGTATGTAACACACTCACACCCACAGATCCACAGATACACAGAGAGACGCACAATTTTGGCGTCTAATTTGAGCATCTATTTATATTTAGGTTTGCTATTTTCACTTCAAGTATGTTAGATACTTAAGTGCACTTATTTTTGACACCAAGTGATCTGTGCTATACTACTTGTACTCGTACATTTGTATTGTACACATACCAAGCAAAGTCATATATAAACGTACTTACGATGGTACATTGGCTCAATTGTAGGATGGAAGTGGTTTTGTCTTGGATTTGTTTACATTTTGTCCTTTTTTATGATACGAGTATTATCGGAATCAATAAGGAGATTATGACACTTAGGGTAACCATTTATGGTGTAAGTGAAAAGGAAACCGGGAAAGGGAAGTAATATATTGTTTTACCTGCTCGAAAAGGGTGTGGAATTCAGATGTGTGGAACTCGTAAGCACTTGAACCCAGCCCGAAGGATGTGTACAAAAGAAACGATGAAACATCAATTACCTATTTATTGTTTTTCTTATCAAGTTGATATTGATCCAGAAAATATCGACGATTTAAGAAAACAAATGGACACAGAAAATGGACACAGAAAATGAAAGACGTCGGAGAATGGTTGTTTAGGCTGCATTACATTATGCATTAGGATAGCGTTGTTTTTGGTTACTTGGCTCGTTTTTAGAAATATAAATGAAAAATACTTAATAAGTGCGTTTTCTTTAATTTATTTATTTTTTATTGCTTCCCAGAAACAATGTCCATTCAATCGGTGCTTTATTGGATCTGCTCGCTGTTTTATTAATGCTGCACATCTGCGATTCATTGACTCAGATAGGTTTTTCAATGTGATTGGATTATTAAATTTTTTATGGTGTCAATTGACTTTGGACGCTCTTGCAATCTTAAGTTTCATGATTGACCAGATATTCTCAATTGGATTGAGGTCTGGCACCAATATTGTTTTCTTCGAAGTACCTACTTTTTAAAATCAAAAACAAAATATATAAATATAGTTTTAAGTCATAAAAGTTGTAGCTTATTTTAAAGCAATAGATTAATCTTTCATTTGAAAAGCAAAAACAAGTTCATACATACAAATACAATTTTGTCTGTTAGGCAATATTATTGTCCAGTTGAAAAATAAATTTGTAAGTATCACTTACATTTAATTTAATTTAATTTAATTTTTCCATTAAAAGTTGAACAGTTAAAAAATTAAAACATTTAACTCGAACAAATTTTATGTGTCAAAACAACCAAAATTGTCTTATGTTTGAATTTTCGCTTTGTACCTACATATGTACCTACACATGTTGCTACAAATATTAACGGTTTTCATAAAGGGAAATCCCATATATGTTAATTTCTTTCGGATCTGAGTTGAAAGTTCTAAATCATTTTCCAATTGATTTTTACTGTGACAAGTTTTTGCGTGTTGGAATCAAAAAGTTTTATCTTGTTGATATCGTTATCGTGCAAAATATTGTAACTGATAAGGAATCAGTTGAACAGTTCTCTTAAGCCATCGAATCTGCTAGCCAAAACGGAAGAACATTCTGGGAACCGACAGTTGTCCAGAGTCTTCGAGAATTTGCTTTATAAAACGTCTTGCGCAAGGCCAAACAATTTAAACTAACAATTATATAATATTATTTATTAATAAAAACAATATTAAACTGAATTATGTTTAAAAAAAACAAGCACGATTTTTTTGTTTTGATCCAGTAACTTGAACAATTCAATAACTTGAACGGCCCTGGTTTCGTACGTGTTCAAGTTAATGAGAGTCCACTGTACTTGAGAATTTGAGAAAAGACATTTTATGTATAGATTTCGTGCTAATTTTTCACTATTAATTAACCTAATGCTCCAAATCTTAAGTTTGGACCGGAAAATAAGTTATTTAGATTTTGAGCATTAGATAAGACAACAAGAACATTAATCCCGTTCTCTGCTCAGTTTGTAGACAAAAAATGTCACAACTATGGTTTATTTTGTTAAAAGCGTTAGAAAACAATTTCTTTCCTTCTCCTAAATTGGCCTAATTATATTTATTTAAAAATAAATATTTAGAGTTATTATAAAATCATGCTCCGTCTTAATAATTTTGGACTATTCAGTATGGTTGATCGGCCGATCGAATCAGGTAAGGGGAAAACTCCATTTTAAAGTGACATAAAGCCATAATAGCCATACGCCTCGAAATGCGACTTAAAGCCAAACAGCAAAATATGGCATCTTATCCAGGACCTGTAGATAAACTGCTGCAGTGCCTTTCGATTTTAAAAAGCCTATTCTACCCTTTTCATCTACAGAAAGGCCTCGCCAGACCATCACACTTTCAGTTTTTCGGGGCATCCGTAAGAGAAATTAAGAGCTCAGTCTTTCCATTGGCTATTTTCGCGCTTGGATTCGTCGGAAAAGATAAAATTGGTCCAGACGTCTTGAGATTTAAGACGCTCCTGACTCTTATTGGAAAATCTGGCTTCAGTACTGGCCAGAATAGGTACTCTAAGTCCATATTTTACGAGCATATTTCTCACTGAGATTGCCGAATAGATAACAATATCCCTGAAAGTCTTGAACTGATCCCGACGACTTTACTTACTTAGTTGGCGCTACAGCTCGAGGTGAACCTAGGCCTGCTTCTCACAACCATTTGTGTGTGCGTGTTAGTTTTGCACGAATGGAAGGGACCTACAATTTTTTGCCGACTCCGAACGGCGAGTTGAGAAGCTCAATCGTGACAAATGATACTCTTTGATGCTTGTCAGACATTCGAAAGAGGTGGTACCGTGAAAAAACTCTTAAGGTGTTAGACGCGGTCTGGAATTGAACCCGAGCAGCATTGCGTAGTAGTCCAACGCACTAACCACCACGGCCACGGCGACCACACGACTTTAAATCAGCAAAAAATGATTTTCCTCTGGATTTGCCTTTTTTCCTTCGCTGAGCCTTTCCTTCTGCTAGCAGTCCCTATCTCATGACTTTTTTTTTTAAATTCCATGCCATAGTTCGTTGAGCATTATGTAAGGTGCATGTAAATTAAGGTGTTTTAGTGCCAATTGCATAACAGTAACCCACAACACATAACCCACAACTTTGCATGCCTGGTATTCTGTTGACTGCTACTGAAATTACTTAAATTATATTGACGCAGTCGCTTAATGGTTGCGCCGCAATGTACAAAAAAAAACACCGACGTCGAATATATGCTGGTATATACTACACAATTTTGTACGTTCAACATTATTTTGTAGTTTCACATAAGCCATTAATGGTGGACAGCGGTATACACTGCCCATGTTGCATTTGAACAATCGCCTTTTGCCCGTCCAGCGTGGCTGCAATATCTTTGCACAATTCATTCATTTTTAATGTTTTTCGCCAGTCAATTTTATAAATGGAATTTTGTTAAATGCCTCGCCAAACTAACACAAAGTATCACTAACAGACAAAAAGCACATTCCTTTGTTCAACAAAATGTGAAAGTTCCAGTCGAAAATAAATGACATAAAATTATCAACCCATCAAATTCCAAACAGTTGACTTTTTGACATTATCTGCGACTGTAAAATGTCAAATATTTGACACATGCTGGTGTTGGAATAACTATGTATGTCTTTCAAAAGCTGTACCATGTGCTTCTAAAGCTAAATGCTCAAATTCTCTTTCTTCATATGACATTATGACACATACCTACCGTTAGTTTCAATGAGTAAGACTCATTTTCAGCAGTTTTATCGGTTGGTCAGTTTAAATTTAGCAGATAGCTTGTTAAATAAATTTCAATCACTGGAAAAATCCCCATGCTGAGGAAAGTGTAACCTTCGTGAATCAAAAAAAAAATCTAGTTGACTTCTCCCCTCGTGAATCCACTGCCCAATTAATTTCAATGTCTTACTCGTAAGTTCTGAAAATTGAATTTCATTCAGCGTTGCCTGCGCCGATAACATAATCACTTTGTTGTTTTTTTTTTTAGAGGTTAAATTGAGATGCCATTCCATAGAGTTTACGCTTTATTCGATTATCATCTTTAAAGACTTGAAAGGGCGATTGAGTGCACCGCACGCCAAGGAAGGCAATTAATTCTTCGATAAATTCAGTGGCACATAAATTTTTTTTTTTTTAATATTTTATGCTGCGGGTATCTGAAGCATAAAAACAGACGAAGAACCGAGATAAACACATAAACAAGGCACAAGGAAATAACAACAAATTGACCCAATAATTCATGGCAAGCAGATGGTTTCCTGCTTTCCTGTATCTACCCATATGGACATGCGGAGGTCATATTACCATGTTGCCACCTTAATCTGTGTAGGGACAGCGACAATGCAGATCGGTATCTTTGCCCCGCCACAGGCATTGTCATTCGATAGAGACATTGCGATAGCACAGGTTAAAGACTGGTCGTGCTACCGGCAATGCTACCTGGTTATCTGATATCTGTTGTGAAGTCTCCTTCGCTTTCGTGATGATGGTAGGTGGAGGTGGCGGTGGTGATGGCGGTTCCGGAGTGCGGAACTGCAGACAGACACTTATTGTATTGTGCACTGTTTAATCGCAGACAGAATGCGAAAAGAAAAAAGAACAACAACAAAACTTTAAACACCAAAAGGGCGCACCTTGACACTTGCATGCCATACTGGTAGGCCTTTGACATGCAAATGCTTACAAACAGACAATGGGGGAGCGAAATTCTGTGAATGGCATATAGCACACATGGAACAAACAATATTGACAAACGTAGCCAACGGGCAACGAGCAGTGACATTAAGGTTAACATTTATAATGAAATTTAAGATGAATTATTTATAGGGAGTAGGTAGGGAAAGCTTAAGAGTCATTATACTATAGTAGCTTCTATGCATATTGTAGATACACATTTCCCAATCCCTAACCTTCATCTAACTAAAAACGAAAAGCGTTTATTACAGCTTCCTGATTTGTATTTGTTCCTATAAAACTCAAAATCAGGATAAATAAATTTATTATTCCCGTCAGTTTGACACTCGTCGTAAGCATTTATCTTAGAAAGCATATGACAAATATGTACCTACTCACTTACATATCACATTGCGTCCCCGCAAGCCAGCACACATTGCAGACATAAATGTGATGCAAATGTCCAATTTTATTTTGGGGGTATTTATACTCTCTCCCTCTCTCGTTTGCCTCTCAGTCTGGTTGCAATACTTGCTTATTTAGGTGGCGCTACAATCCGGGGTAAACCAAGGCCTTAACCAACAACCTCTTCCAGTTAGCCCGGTCTTTAGCTAACCGCCCCCAGTTGCACACTTCAAGTTGGTTGAGGTCTTGTTCTACTTGTGCGCGCCACCTTAGGCGAGGTCGTACTCTGCTGCACTGACCCTCCGTATGAATCCCCGCTGCTCATTGGAGGTTTGTATAAAGCGACATAGACTTCTAACATCCGTTCGTAACCTAGCACAAGGTTTTTGAACCCTTATTCGCCTAATTGTAGTTGTCTTCGAAGAGCTGAACATGAAAGGAGATGAGTGATTTTTATCTGTTTCTCGTCTCTACAACTTCTGCAGCAGTCATTCGAAAAGACGCCTGGTTGAATGCCTGCCTACAAGGCAGTGTGCTATGTTGACTCCAATTTGTGGTATTTTAAGGGACAGAAGTTATATAGATCATTTTATATCCAGTCTATGCAGGTGGATCCACTTTTCCATCTAATATTAGTTTTACTGACTATGTCAAGTTTCAGGGATAGCTTGTAAGTAGCAAGTCGAATACCTAGATTTTCCTTGTCCGCTGGAATATAGGTATTGTTGTTCCTAAAGCTTACAATTCACTGGAATGTCTCTGCGCTCGAAACTATACGGAATAGCAAACATTATCGTATAATCAAATACATTAAATGACATGAAATGACTACTAGGAAAACAATATAAAATGGCCTGACAGCATGGTGTCCGTTTAGATGTTTATGGTTAAAAAAAACACCCACAACTTTAACGGCATGCTAACAAATCCATTTATTACGAAATCATCACTTTTGAACCCTTTTGGAAATAATTATAATTAAAATAACCTAGACTCTTCGAGTTGCCATTTCTACTTCATGACGTACAAACTAATTCTTATTTGTAACAGCACTCTCGTCAAATGGTTTGAAATAATTTTTTCATTTTCCAAATAATGAAGCCAACCTTATTCTATTGTTAATTCCAAAAATAAAAAATTCAACTTATTTCGGTAAAAAAAATTTCATATTGAGGCCGTCCGTTAAACAGACCATATGCACTAATGCGTTAAAAGAGTTATCATATGGAAACACAAAATCAGAAAACACCGTCATAGAGATGTAACATACTTTTCAGACTTGCCCGATTTTATGAGCAACTATGAATAGTGCTTTGTCAGATTTAGGGACAAGTATACATACATACCCCCTCATCTCGCTTTAAATTGCTTTTCGAATTACATACTTACTTTTGCTTGCCATTGCAATACGTATTAAATTCTGAATCAACGCGAATTTGCATATAGTCGTTCGGGCAGGGCCGTCCTAAGATATCCGGCGCCCGTGGGCTACTAAAAATAATCCGCCCCTCTTTGCAAGAAAATAAACGGGATGGCTAGCGGAAACGGGGTGACTGGCAAAGTTATGGAAAAGTTTCAGAACTAGAAATAGTCAATTTATTACCATTACATTACGATTACACCAAACAAAAACATGAAATTCAAACAAAATTAAAAAATTGAGTAGACATGTGAAAAAAAACTTTATAGTAAACAAAAAATAAAAGTATGGAGAAATTTATTACTCCCTCGTGAGCACTCTCTTTTACAAAAAACTGCAAGATATTTGCGAAAGAGAAAGGGTTTTCGTAACTTTTCGTAGATTTTCGTAGTTTTGGGAGCAAACACTAACCTTTGGGACCTTATAAAATAAGTCACAGACAACATCAAGAAACCGATATTGAAACATGTATTGAAATTAAGCACAAGTATGCTAGGACTGTGATGCCTTTTGCAACACTGATGTCAGTAGAGAGGTGTTTTTAAAATGAACCCGGCGACGCGACGCTGCTGAGCCTGCAGTAGTATGGTTTGCACTTGATAGAAAACTGGCGCGAACCGAACCAAACCCGAATGTATTTCATTGATACACATATACCAGTATAAGTGACCGGAGATTTTCTAAGAACATACATATATAATTATTACTAGACTCCAAATTGCCAAAATTTGATGATTGAAGAGATTTGGAATAAAAATTACTTATAACTAAACTACTAATAGAAAATAACAAAAAAATATATCAATAAAAAAATGCCGCCCCAAAAGACTTGCACCCTAGGGCTATAGCCCATTTAGCCCTGAAGTAAGGGTGGCCCTGCGTTCGGGGCAAGAGTGCACATTTTGGACTTCGGGTTTGAATTCTGAAAAACTTACAACAGATAACAAACAAAAGAGCCTATTATTTGGTAGCTCTGTATTTTAAGAACAAAATTATACAAAAATATTTTATATTTTGATGTGTAAACATCTTAGCTCTCGGTATGGGCAAAATTTTCGCCGTTATCCGTCACGCGTAACCAAAATTGGTATTAGTGCGTTGTCTATATATGATTCTCCTAGTACTGTAGCTTAAAAACTGCTTCAACGCGCATCACGCGGGACCCACTGGACAGATTTTGATGAAACTTTGAAATAGTGATTGCTTAAGTTCCTCCTCAACACCGTTTATAATTTGAATCCCGGATGCCATTTTCCGGTTTTTAGAAAATAGTGAAAAAACTGCATATTTGAAAGGAAAATAATAAATATTCAGCCCTAACTCAATAATGGCTTATGCATGGGATGGAAAAACAAAAAACATAGGTGAAATTAGTAGATTTGTCCCTGATTCATTTGAGACGTAAAACATCCTCCTGTGTTCTCCTGAAGCTGAGAAATGTTCAAAACAATTATTCCATGCATCGCCCACAATTTTCTTTCAGACTGCCAGCAGTGGGTATGGTTGCAATAGTGTGTGTCTGAGTATATGTGCGCGCTCTAACATGATCATATGCTTTGTACTTCAATGTGCTGCAATCATTATCACCATTTGCGGCTCTCACAGTCAACCGATCTTAACAAATGAGGTGTCAAAAGAAAGAGGATTTTACAGAGCAGTGAATTGCATTTTCAGTTTATAAGTATTAAAAAATTAAGAAAAAAAACGGTCAAAAACAAATATTCCACCCAAAATGAACTCCTTTTGTTTTAAGAGTTAATTTTGGTTCATATATGTATGCATATGTATTTGCTATATGGAAATCATCTTGGAAGTATTTGTTGTAAATTGGTGCTACTGGTAATACTGCCCTTGGCTGTGGCGTCGTCAGGTATAGTAGCTGTGTTTAATTTAATGTGGTAGAACTTCTAATGCAATGTTTAAAATGCCCATACAATTAGACCACTGAAAGTCTAGCTTACAACATTCCCTTAAACAGTGATAAAACCCGAGTTTTACGTGACTGTTATCCAATTGTGTCGGACGAATGCACTATGGCACACCGTAGGGCAGTGGAAGCCGTTAACAGAACCTTACAGGTTATACGACAAAATGATAGACCGATGGGCGGCATTACAATGCTATTTTGCGGAAACACTAGGCAAACGTTATCAGTAGTGCCACAAGGCACAGGAGCTGACAAAGTAAACGCCTGTCTGAAAAAGGAAAGTCTCTGGTCCAGTGTTACTCAAATGTACTTGACCGTCAATCCAATCGCACAGCATTTCTCTGATTTGTTACTTAAAATTGGTGGAGGAACGGTTCCGGAAGAAAATGGAAAAGTAAATTTATCTCATTATATTTCCCAAAATGTGTCTTCTACCGAAGAAATTATCTCTTTACGATGATATTGGCACGTGTTGATGGTCAAAATCCAGAATACATTTCAATCACCGTTATGGACCAAGAAGTAACAACCTATTTGGTCGAATTTTTTTAATTATTCTCCATCACAAAAATTCAAACTTAAAGTCGGTTTACCTTCTTATTTTTCTAAGAAAGTTGAGTTCAGTATTAGTGCATTCTCTGTTTATCCGCCACCATACAATACATACATTACATTATGTATGTTTACACATCAAATTTCTACTCACGCCTTTTTTTTAATGTTTCATATGTTTTGATCAAAAAACCAAAGTAAGTCAAGCTGCGCACTCTTGCCCCGAAGTCAGGGTAAGACTGCGCAGAGGTATTGGTAAGAGTGCGCAACCAGTTTAAGTCACAGTTTTCGTAGTTTAAATGGTTTGAAACTGTTCTTTCGCTCAAAACAAGTTCTTTGACAGCCTTCGATGGGCTGCTTGCATTTTAAATCAGCTCCCTAGTCTCGCAGATTTGCTTTTGGGTTATCAATTTCCTTTCCCATACCCAAACATACATAATGTGTGTACATGCACATCTATCATACCAAAAATAGTTTAAAAAACCGGCCAAGTGCGAGTCAGACTCGCGCTCAAAGGGTTCTGTATTCCTAATTTTAAATGATATTATCGAAGAAGTAAATCCTGTTGGAAAATATAAATTTGAATAAAACAAAAAATCGTAATAGAGAATAAATAAGCGCCTAACTAAATGTTCTCCAAACCTTTTTTTGATAGCTAAAAGATGTGTGAATTACACCACATTTTATCGGGATGCTTGTAAAAACATTATCTATTAAGGGGTGGCCAATCTTTTCAGCAGGCGGGCCAAATTTCAGAAAAAATATTTTCTGCCGGGCCACGCACCAAGTTTATTTTTTGTTAATTAAAGTAATCAAGCAGGCATGCTTCATGTTCGAGAACATCGTCGCTTCCCAGTAGGTGAGATAGTGGTCAAACGCTTGCCTGGTTTAATGTAATAAAATACATAATGTATTTATTTTTTTGATGAAAAATAAAACATCTAGAATCAAATAATTTAAAAATTTTTAATATTGAGACATCTGACTTTGTTTTGCAGAATTAAATGCATCCAAATTGATCTCGACTGATGTCGCTCTACGCAAATACTTTTCCAAATGTACAACAGTAATTCGTGTTCTCTCTTGTGACTACGTACTTTATGCAACTAAAAATCTGTTCACACGCATATGTGTTTCCAAATAGCGAAACGGAGCATGTTTGTAAAACGCAGGAACTTTTTTTTATAGAACTCTTCCAACCTCTTCCAAAATATGTTTTTTTAAACGTCAGTCGAACGCAAAATCTCTCCAGACGCAGTGGCGATAATAGCACAGAACTACAAAATAAAGCCTAGTACGCTGCTGATGCGAAAAGATATTAGACGCTCTGCAAACGAATCACATTCCCATTCCCATGGTGTACGAGTCCTTTCTTGGGTCGCATTCGCGCGGAAAAAATGCCTCCGAAAGCCTGCTTCAATCCTGGCTCCATCGCAGAAGAATGATATTGGCAGTCTCTTGTGCACGAACCATGCTCGACGCTAGAAAATTATCTCGCACAAAAAAAAAACGAAAAGAAACCAAACAAACACGAAACCGAAAATAAAATACGAATAAAATACAAAGGACAAAATTTCGCAATTAATTAATGTGCCGGACATTAAATTGTGTGCGAAAACTGAGTGGAGATATTTATCTATTACAATCACCATCAGTGAAATTTCGCAGCGGAACAGCGTACTGCAAAACGAAAATCACGACGAAATTTTCCGTTTTCGATTTCGTCGTGTCACTTTTGTATGAGATTTTTCGTGTCGCATCAGCAGCGTACTAAGCTTAACACGGACCTTTGGCAAGCTGGACTGAAAGTAGTTATGAGTATGAGCCCGATAGCGTTGCGAGCGTCGGGAAACAAACTAAGTAACCTTGAGTGTCAAATAGCGGGATATTTGTAATAGCTAAAATAGATGTATTTTTCCGAAAATGCAGGATGTTTTAAAATAGCTCAAAACAATGTATTTTCCAAAGAATGCGAGATATTTCAAAATTTCACTTAGCTACCTACATACATATATGTTATTTAAAAATATATGATACAAATGACTCATGATGTAATGTTCTTTCAATGAAATGTACAATGAAGCAAACATTTATGTTCATTTAACAACATAACTCCCGGCGGGCCTCATCTAATTACATGGGTGGCCAAACCGAGGCCTGCGGGCATGCGGTTTTTTTCTTTTGGTATTGTTGTTTTTTTTCTATTTTTTTTTTTTTTTTTTCTTTTCTTATTCGTGATGAGTTGAGGACAGAACAGGGTAGCTACGAGCTGATATTATTTATATTGTATTATGTATGAACTTGGATGAAAATTTTTTTTGTAACCGCGTTGGCCAAGTGTATAGGGCGTCGGTTTTTCTCCTTTTGGCGCAGTACCACATAACTGAGTTTGGGTTCATTTCTTGGCAAAATCCGTACTTTTTTTTATTTTTTTATTTGAATTTTATGTGAATTTCACAAAAACTATACAACTTATCAGATTCGCTATAGTTATTTCTAGATATATAGCTTAACATATACAAACTATGATTTTTTCATATTTTTGACTTCAGTAGTTTCGGATATGGAGTGGGGGCTATGGTGTTATTGCACACATTTTCAGTACATTTTCAGTAATAACTCCCAAAGTTTCAAACGGAAAAAATTTAAAAAAATATTTTTGGAATCTTTGCTTTGAGCCCTTTCGAATGATGTTCCACATGATATGCAGTGGACGTCCAGTATAACGAATTATATAATGCACAGTCATTCGTTATATCGAAAAATTCGTTATATCGAACGCCTTATTTTTCTTCTAATTAATACTAGAATATAAAAAACAAGTGATTTTTGCAATGAAATTTGTGTATTTATTTATAAGAAAATAGAAACTAATTAATAAGTTTTTGGTAAACAAAACAATTATGATTTGGAAAATAAGTCTTTAATATTAGTTTGCCTTTTGGTTCCCTCTAAGCTTTTTTGGACCGCTTCCTCTAGCATTTCTCTTAATAAAAGTGTTTTTGAGTAGTGGATATTGTTTTAAACTGACCACTGTATGCATTTATTGAAGCAATTCATTGCTTCTGAATGTTTAATTTTTTCATCAGTGCGCCACTAGAAATACTTCGCGAAATGAAAGGCGTAAAAATAAAACGTAAAAAACCCAAAAAACTGAAGCAGTTAATTTTCCTTTAAAATAACATTTATGTATGTATGTACATGTTAGCATAACTGATCATTACCAGGATACACTGGTCGCTCGCTTTGCGCGGTGGTTATGGCAATAAAAATTCTCGCGCAATGCGAAATCGCGCAAAGCGAAGTACCTATGAATTTCATATAATTTAGGGTGTTGCGTTCCTGAAAAATGAAATGTAAGCATTTATTTAAGCTGCGCAAATCGATTTTTGGTAGGCAAATGCATTTCGCGTTAAAGTGAAACCGCGCAAAAAGAAGTCGCGCAAAGCAAGGGACCAGTGTACACTCAACAGATGTTACTAGCCGAAGCAGAAGTAAGGATACATACAAATTATGATAATATCTGACAAAAGTAAACTTGCACCTACAGGAATTGGCAAGGCATTCGTTATATCGAGGGTACAATTTTTAAACCATTCGTTATATATATAGAACCATTAATGGGAAAAAAATCATTCGTTATACTGGAAATTCGTCGAGCATTCGTAATACTGGACGTCCACTGTATTTTGCAGACATATTTTTTTTTCGAGTTCACATTTTGCCCACCCTGTATAGTTGTTTCACAATACATATTTTTGAATGATTAGCTGTCTCATATATGTGCACCACCAGAATGTAACTGTGCTAAATTTCAAGTTTATAGCTGGAACGGTTCTTGATGTTTTTATCGTGACAGACATTTTTGAGTTAGAGCGAACTTATAATGGTTCCGTATTACCATATGGGTACGGAACCCTAAAAAGTAGTATTTTTTCAAAAAAAAATAATGACTGCTGAAGTCCTATTGCAAAAATTGTGAAATTTAGCAGGTGCAACTATTTGAGTGATTTAAATGATATAAAGGGTGATTTTTTAGCTGGTTTGGTTTTGGCAACACTGGTTTTGACAGCTGACGTGTGTTTAGTACCTTGTGTCACTGTCAAACAGCTTCAGTTTGGTTTGCAATTTAACCATGGATCGTCTTACAAATGAACAACGCTTGCAAATTATTGAATTTTACTATCAAAATTCGTGCTCGGTTCGAAATGTTCATCGCGCGCTGCTTCCATTTTATGATCGGCATTCTCGACCTTCTGAGCAGTCTATTCGGAAGATTGTGACCAAATTTCGCACCAAATTTACTTTGTTGGACATTAAACCACCAACACGTTTACGTACTGTGCGTAGTGAAGAAAATATTGCGGCCGTATCAGCTAGTGTGACAGAAGACCGCGAAATGTCGATTCGGCGCCGTTCCCAGCAGTTAGGCCTTTGTTACAGCACTTTTTTTTGCCCGAAATGGAAGTTCTTGACTTGCATGATATGTGGTTTCAACAAGACGGTGCCACATGCCACACAGCACGCGAAACAATGGCGCAATTGCGAGGCGAGTTTGGTGAACAGTTAATTTCACGTTTCGGGCCGGTCAATTGGCCGCCTAGATCGTGCGATTTGACACCATTAGATTATTTTTTGTGGGGGTATGTCAAGGCTAATGTCTATAGGGACAAGCCCGCTTCGATTGACGTACTGGAAGCCAACATCCATGCATTCATTCGTGAGATACCGGCCGATATGTGTGAAAGAGTATGCCAAAATTGGACTCAGCGGATGGGCTACCTTTATCTTTAAACATTAAATTGCAAGGTTCAAACTATCGATTCAAATAAATATTTCATTCATTTTTTCGAATTTTTTGTGTTTTTTTTTTAAAAAAAGTTCTCAACCTCTTAAAAAATCACCCTTTACATAAGTGTAGGTACTCTATTGAGTTTTATATAGGATGGCCACACTTTTAGTATTATTATTCTTCAGTCTCTTAGACCGGTAGTACAGCAATTCCCCAGTAAATACCAAAATACTAAATATTAATCCAGATATTAAAATCATTGCAATGCCAATAAAATTTTCCATTCCCAATTGTTCAGGACCAGTATTTCCTAAATTTTTCTTGGCCGACGATTTGACCTGTTTTTGAAAATTTATATCTAGATGACGGGCCACAACCTGAAATTCATTGAATGTAAAAAAAATACATACTTATACACACAATGACAATATTATAATACCTTCCATTGTAAGAACTTAGTCAACCCACTGGAATGCATCATTAATAGGAGGTTGTTGAACTTCTCCAACAGTGGCCATGATCTTGGAACAAATGCAACACAATACTCGTAGTAGATATCATCTACCATTAATTTCAAATGATTCATTATCTCTTGATCCGCGTATATGTATTCGGGTATAGCAAAGTGATCTTTTTGTATAAAATCCCATTTACAATTAAAGTTTAGAGAACTAGGATTATTTAGGGCTCACCATACTCCAATCTCTCAATAGCATATCCAAGAGATTTAGCAAGCTCACGATTTGCTTTTATATCCGATGGACTGTAAACTCGAAAGTTGTTCAGCACTTGTTTCGTTAGTTCCTAACAAGAAAATTAGTTTATAAAAAAAAAAAAACATACCAAAAACTGAGTTGGAAGTTATGCACTTACTTCTTGTGTACCATTAATTGTAGTTATCCAGTTGCCAACACTTCCTGTCCAAATGAGTTTATGTTTGGCGAGGCGTTCAAAACTATCGGCAACTTCCTCTAAGCTATTAAATTAATATGTTACGTGTTATTGTAAGTCTAGCTTACTTTTCAAAAATAAAAAGAAAATGGCTACCAGTGCAGATAATATTTGTAACAAGTGCAAGAAAATTGTAAACTTAACTGAAAAAAATGTGATAGTTTGTGACGGTGATTGCAAAAAACCATACCACACTAACTCCTCTTGTTCTGGTCTAACAAAACAAAAACTTTTTGGTTTGGTTTTGTCCAACATGCGATTCAGCAAGACACCGACGCCGAAGCAGCTATACTCCATTGCTACAGCAGTCTAAGCAGGAACCGATAACACCAGGTAATAAAAACATTTCACAGAACTCTTCTGTTAGAGCCCCCGCACACTACAGACTTTCTGTCGGCCGACAGTTTAGTCGGGCTCTTAATCAGTATGAAAATATATGAGAGTGCGCACACTTCAACGATTTGATATCGGCCGATAAATAAGTTTGATAGGCTACACGATTGCCTTCAAACTAAAGTATCGGCAAACTATCGGCCGACTACTTAATCAGTACGGCGCTCTTCTACGTGCGCACACTACAGACCAGCGTTACCCTTCTGCGACTAAAGTCGCAATTTGCGACTTTTTTGACTGGCCTGCGACTTTGATAAGACTTTTTCAAAAAACTCCAAATTTGCGACTTTTCATAGAAAAATTGAGACTTTTTATGGTTTTCTGCGACGTTTTTTGTCACAATTTATAAATTTTCATATAAATTTGAATGCATCAGTTTGCAGATTTTTCTTGGATCTATTTTTATGCGCAATTTACTTTCACACATCCACATAACACATGAGGACAAATTTTGGTATACTAGATAGTATTGGCAATGAAAACCACCTCGGTAACCATATATTTTCAAATGTATAGTAATTCGTTGCAAATATTTTGACACTACCGCAGCGCATGGCGCATAGTAGTGCTTGTGCGCAAAGGGTCTATTCAAAGCTTACAACATAAGCAAACCAACCCTCTACATGTGGAAACATTGTAATAATATGTAATCTGCACTGAACCTTCTCGAAAAAATTAAATTCGATGAATACAGGAAAGAAAGGACTAGGAAGTAATTTATTGCACCTTTTGTTATATTATAAGCTTTACGAACTGAATTATTTAATATTGACTGGCTTTATACTAAGTGACATTCTCTATGTTTTTTTTAATTTTTAATGAACCTACCTTTTAAAGTGAAAACTGAATTGTAATAGATAGATACTAAATCAACATAACTATTTTTTTTTATAAGATTTATACTAACTTCAATCAAATCTGGGAATCGATTTTACACCCACTTGCAGATATTCGATTATGCTGAAATTTTGGCTGCCCGGCGACAACTCAATATAGTATATTTGATGATCTTGTAAATCTAATATGGCGGACGCCCCAGATGGTGGATTACCGTTATCTTCACGACCCCCTTAATACGGGTATCAAATGAAACGATTTGACAAGTAGACTACGATTAGCTAAGTGACGTGATTCTAAATTCAATATGGTGGATTCCATAAGATGGCGAAATACTTTTTTCTTCACAACCCCCATAACATGGGTATCAAATGGAAAGATTTGACGAGCAGAATCTCAAACATTCTGAGAAAACTTTCTCATATTAAACCCACCCAAGCCAATATATGGTGCATACGTACCGACGTAAATTTGTAAAAAAAAAATTCAGATACTAAAAAGTAGAAACCAAATATATAGATAAAAAATTATTTTTAAAACCAAGCTTTAATGAAGTAAAAAGTGCTCGATGTGCAACGAAGACGAAGAATCAGCAGTACATATTGTGTAGTCAGAAAACATCATCGCCATTTAGGCAAATTTTACCTCGAGACAGAAGATATCGCTCATCAAAGACATTTTTGGATTATATGTTATCATGACGGGCCTACTATGTACATTATAATGTATAAGTGGATGAAATCACATGAAGCCCATCTGTGGCCGCAGTGATAAGGTGACACGGTTCCACCTATACCAACAATCCACAAAGGTGTAAAAAAAAACCTAAACGCCCCAAGCTTTAATTAAGAGTCACATATTGGTGACTCGGAAAAAAATTATTTTTCTAAGCTTTATATTTTACTTTGTTTAAAAAAAAATGTTCTGTAATTATATTTATTTACCTTTTTTTTTTATTCTTTGTCTATTTTGTTTTCAAAATAAAATAAATATGACTTCAAAATAAATACGCATTTGTTAACTTGTTATTAATAAATGTTTTAATTAAATAAAACATCTGACGTACTGAAAAACGTATTCAATAGTCACGAATAAAGACCTATCAGATAAAATTGACGTAGACTTAAGATTTCAAGAAACACTCGAATCTGAAATAAATTCATTCAGAAAAATGATCGAAGACTACAAAAACATCACCAATACACTGATAGAAGAAAATACAAATACACAAAATGAATTGCAAATTGTTAAAGAACAGCTTAAAACCTTTAAAGATAAACTCGAACAAAGTAAACAAAAATCATTAAACCACCACCTTGGTATTTCTGATATTCCATCAACAAAGGATGAGAACCTTTTGGGGTGGTTAAAATATCGAATGCACTCGGAACAAACGTTAAGGAAAATAAAATAAAACAAATCTATCGCGGTACAGCCGTCACTTGATCGAACAACACTCAAGCAATACCTCCGAAAATTTTCGTAGAATTCCTTAAAAAAGACACTCGTGACAGCATTTTGCATGCATATAAACTTTTAAATAGAGAAAAGAAATACATAAATACTGGCTTCATCTTTCATGATAATACGAAACAACCAATTTATTTGGAAGAAAGCTGGCTCTCAGATACTGATCATATGTATCATATGCATAAACGGGTACTCAAAACTCACTTCCAGTAGACCTAATAAATCAGGTGGAGGTTCAATTATTTTTATAGCAGCCGCGCTTCATTATACCCCATCTTTCTCTACCGGGGACGACGCAAATAGCTTCTGTGCGGTTAAGGTTAAAATCAAAAGACTCTACGTGGACATAATGTGTGTCTACAAAGTCAAATACAAGGAGGAGTTTCTCACAACTTTGGAAGATTGTATGTCAAGGCTCTCGAAAGAAAACTCTATTATTGCTGGAAATTTTAATATAAACGTTCTTGAGACAAACAACTTCTCATCGAGATACCTAAATACTGCCACGATGTGTGGGTTCCATCTGCTAAACAAACAACTACCGACAAGGGAAAAGACGAATATAGACCATTTATTCGTGAACAAAACAATTCAATCCATTAAAATTCACTACTCAAAACACGATCGACTAGATCATAACCTAATAGTGGTCGAATGCTTTAATGAAGATGAAGTTGGTGTACCATCGAAAGAGGACACGAGCTACTATTACATATCGGATCCTAAGAAAATTAAGGCCGAACTTAAACTACAACCAATATCAATAAGTAAGCAGATGTGCGAATCAATCAATGTACAACTGCCTGATTTCTAATTTATGCAAACTAGTTGAAAAAACTTCTAAATCTATTAAAACTCCAGAAACCAACAGAAAAAAGTCCTGGATAAATGCTGAAATGATTTCGTTAATAAAACAAAAAATTCTTTGGTACAGCAAATTACGGAGAGACCCAAACAACACTCATCTACAAATACATTATAAGTATCTTCGTAATTTAGTAACCGAAACAAAACGAAAACTCAAAAACGAATACTATGGAAACCTGTTTCGAAAAGATTTGGGGAATAATAGGAAAACATGGAAACACATTAACCAGGTAATATACAGTATATCACAAAAGTCATGGGACAAGAGCAATTGTAATGTGTATCTAGTAATCTAACGAAAAAACAATGCACAAGCTTAAATTGTAGGAAATCATTTCACTCCTTAAAAGCAATTAAGAAATCCAAAGAAATAAAAATTAACTATTTCTCCACTAACGGGAAAATAAGAGCACAAAGTACAAGCAAATACAAAAGCTTACGTCACAAATGTCATGGGACAACGTAAGAAATACCGGTTTTTTTCTTTTGTCTTGGCATGTTCATTCGGGTAAATGCATTTCGCTACTCTCAGATTCGCCAGCTAGTCGTGAAAAATAATTCGGTGTTCAAAAGTTAGTTAAAAAGTGCAGTTTTGAGTTAACAACATGTCGCGAAAAGAAACATCGGAAGGAATGCGAAAAATAATTGTTTTAAATTACGAGGAACATAAAACTGTAAGAGAAATTACAGGTTTACTTAATAGAAGTCATTCGAAAGTTTTCAATATCATAAAAAGATACAAGGAAAAAAAAAAGGTTAGAAAACAAACCGGGTTGTGGCCGACCGAGACTGTTAGATGTTCGAGATGAGAGAGTTATTCTTAGAGAAATTAGGCAAAACCCAAGAGTTAGTGCAGCAAAATTAGCAGCGGAATTACAGGAAACAACGGGGAAAATAGTGAATCCGGAAACAATAAGGAGAACTATCTATACGGAAAGCTGGTAACAATGGAAGAACAGCAAGAAGGAAATTTTATGTTAGCGAAACAAATAGGAAGAAAAGGCTGCAATTCGTTCAAACGTACAAAAATTTTGATTTCACATATTAGAAGAACGTTATATACGCAGACGAAAGTTAGTTCAACATTTTTGGGAGTGATGGGCGCATAACTGTATGGCGAAAGCCAAATGATGAATTTAAGAAGAAGAACCGTGTTCCGATAGTTAAATACGGTGGTGGTGGAGCTATGGTCTGGGGGTGCATGTCGGCTGGTGGTGTTGGCGATTTGGTTTTAATCGAGGAGACAATGACTCAGTGGGTGTATCTAGATATAATGAAGAACCATTTACACCAAAATGCTGTAAAAATGGACCTTCGAAATACCTTTCATTATTACCAAGATAACAACCCTAAGCACAAATCGTATACTGCTCGATCCTGGCTGCTATACAATTGTCCCAAGGTCATCGATACGCCACCTCAATCCCCAGACCTTAACCCCATTGAGCATCTCTGGGATGTTCTTGAGCGAAAAGTAAGGAAACATACAATCAATTCCAAGGCCGAGCTCAAGAGGATTTTGGCAGAGGAATGGACCCTTATTCCTGCGGAAGAGACAACCAATTTAGTTAAATCCTTCCCAAAAAGAATACAAAAGGTTATCGTAGCTAAGGGAAATCCAACAAAGTATAAGCTCAAAGCATTTTTTGATTTTATTGAGTTATTAAGCTACTGAAGTACCATTGTCCCATTACTTTTGTGAGACTACTTTTGTGTTTTATTGAATTAATGTCACTTTATTTTTACTTTATAAACCATTTTAATTTTTTTCTTTTTTCTTAATTTATGTTTCCAATGAAGTACTTTTAAATAAATAAATAAGATATAAATTTGGCTTAATTCCTTAGCGATATCTGTAAAAATACTTTTCTACTACGCTTGTCCCATGACTTTTGTGATGCACTGTACAACAAACAAGGCAAGCCGAAGGAATGTCCCTTATTAAACCAATGCTCCGAAGAAGAAAAAGCTAAAATGATAGACGAGCTTAATTCTTATTTTGTAAACAGTGGTAAAACATTAGCACAAAAATGCAAAAGTGACTCTATCGTTTTTTCTTCACCGAACACCAACAAAGTCTTTGACTTCAAACTAACTACTCCTCATGATATAGCCAGAGTGATAACGAGCATGAATTCGTCAAACGCGAAGGACGTTGAGGGATTCTCAACAATACTATTCAAAGAGTGTAAAGATGAATTAAGCATTCCAATTTCCATGCTAATCAACAAATCGATAAAAGAAGGAACTGTACCATTCAACCATTCACCAATTTGGGTGAAAATAATGGCTCTGCTAGATGATCCGGTTGACCAAGCTAGTTCACGCAAAGCCATGCGAAACATGCCGAATACCGGTCAGGTAACGCGCAAGTTGGAACTTCTAGTAACTGTAAGAAGAGTGCAGCAAGTGTTGAAGCAAGCTGTCCCGATGGTTTCAATTTTTATTAGCGTCATTTGTGAGACGAAAAAGCTGTGAAAATGACCCGGCACTCCGGAGGTGGAAGTGCGATGGCTTGGGATCCCTTTGGGTATCATGGAAAAATCACTTTGATATGGCTACCACCCAAAATGAATGGTGAGAAATACAGAGAGATGCTCGAATATGCTCTAGACGAAACTGGAAAAATTCCGGCGAGTGAAAACATTATTTTTTCAACAAGACAATTCACACGGCAATAATAGTCCGCGAATAGTTGGAAAACAGCGAAACAAGGTGTTTGCCGTGGCCATCATGTAGTCCTGATCTGAAACTAATCGAACACATGTGAGGGATCATAGATGGCTAGAAAGTTTTACATATATGGGAGGCAGTACAAAAATTGAAAGAGCTAAAAACAAAAATAGCCCAGGCATGAATCGAGATCAATGGAGAAGTTCTGTAGAACTTGATCAATTATATGCATAATAAAATTTTCGAAGTTATGTGGAGCCGAGGAGGTTGTACGAAGTACTGAGTTACAGTTTGATAGGTAAGACTTAGTTATTTTAATGCTTACATTTCTTACTGTTATAGTTTTACACAATACTTTTTTTTTTAATGTTTTTGGAGTTCATTAACCTAAGAAACTATCCACGATGATCAAGAATATTGTTTTTCTGTTGCTTTGCTATTTATTGAAAATAGTGAACTTTTTTGAAAAAAATCTTGAGGCTGCAGTCTAAATAAAATAATTGAGTTTTAGAGTTTTAACAGGCTAATGGTTGTTTTTGATGTTGTATTTGTATCGTATCTTTTGTGTACTCCCCTTAGACACAAAATACTCCCCTGTAAACTGCTAAAATACTCCCATTCGAATTTTCAAAACGGTAGCCCTGACTGAGAGTACTATCCACAAATTTACTCTCAGCTATCTCGCAAACAACACAACTCTCGATAGTTAATCTCAAAAATTTCACTCTCAAATGGAAAGCTACTTGAGAGTAACTCTCGAGAGATTGCTGGCGAAAGCGCTCTCAAGTGGGGACACGCACCTTAGCTTACATAATGTAATATGTGGAATTAATTCATGATTAACTCATGATTTTTTTTTTTTTTTTTTGTTCTATAGATTTGTAAAGTAGATATATCCACAAAAATTGTCAGTATACAGGCCTTATGGGGAATTTTTTTTAAGCACTAGTGCCTGTACATATTATATTCCTGTGACTCAATCAGAAAAATCGCCACTTAAATAAAAGCAAAACCCCTGACTTACACAGGTTTTGTTATTGTAATTTTCGTCCAATGCGCATACATATGTACCTACATCCCACCGTAACCAGCCGCGTATTATGAATTGCTACTACGACTCAGCGCACCCATTGTGCTGACATCGAGGAGGGTTTTAGTAGTGTATTTATGAATTTACATTCGTAAACCCTCCTCGAGCTCAGCGCAAAAAATGCGTAGGGTTTTAATTGTGTTTATCTAAAATGTGTATCATGAATCCCTCCTGCATTTCAGCACATCCACCGGCACGCGTTGCGATCGAGGAGGGTTTCAATAATAGTTATGATTTTACATCTGGAAACCCTCCTGCATGTCAGTACAAACCGACACAGATGAGGTTGTATTAATTGTATACTTAATTTTCAAAAAAAAGTATTAAGGGAAATTTCGCGCGAAATTTTTTACATGTGATAAAATGAAAGCCAAACAAATTAATAAAAATACAAAATAATATTTTCCCAAATAAAATAAAGCGAAATAGTGAATGCAGAATATTTGATGGCGAAATAATTACAAACCTAAATGAAAGTTGGCCAATGCGAAGAAACAAACTGCGAGTTGTTGATAAGCGAAATTATAAATGAACTGATAGCTACAGTAAGTTCATTGCACTAGCTCTCCCTTATTGAAAAAAAAAAATTTAAAATTTCCCTTTATAATATTTTTTATAATTAAGTAGACTTTATTTGAATAAATATTGCTCATCTAATTGATTTGCCTTTTAATTTTACCCAATAGATTACTTGAATAATAATTCAAAACTAGTTTGGCCTAACACGCTTGGGACAAACTAGTTTGGCCTGAAATCGGGTTTGGCCGGTAACATATACATACATATGCAGTACGCTTTACTTACGAGGGAATCGTTAAAATGCTTGCTAATCCACCGCTGTATATGCTCGTTATAATAATGTCTATCATATAGCAAGAAAATAGGATTATCCTCATAGAAGTTGATGACGGTATGTATGCAGAACCTTGTGATACAAACAATTTGAGACTTGTTACGTATCCGAAGTAAGTACATTCGGTCCAAGAAATATTTTCTGTTCTGTCAAGCCTTCGCACTAGCAGAAGCCCAGTTGCTTCTATAGTCAAACACGCAGCTATGCCTAACCAAAGAAGCCAATGAAAAGGTTTAAGTGGCAGTAACCAACTGATGATACGTCTACAAGAAGTTAGAAGTTATGATTGTTTTCAGGTTTAATGCAATAAAATAATTTAAACTGTACCTTGGTGCGGGAACTAAACACGTTACACCAGACCTGGATAGAATGCCTGACATATCTAAATGCAAATAATTAGCATACCTATCGAAGAAGAAACACGTTTATATTGATACTTTAAAGCTTACTTTGGACTGGAAACAAAAACTGCCAACATGCAGATCTAGTAGTATTACAGCACCATCCAAAATGTATTTTAGAGCATGCTCATGCATAAAAAATATTCGTATAAGAAAACAAATAATTTAAAACATTTAAATTCATCGTACGCCAGGAATCATGCATTTGCGAATAATTAAAAACGCAAAATAAAATATTATACATATTTATTTATTTTATGTAGATAATATTATTTTATAGCCACTAAACTTAATAAATACACTTAATTGCGGACTACTTTCTACTGAAGCTCACTGCATGAATGTCTTGGACCAAGATTTACCTAGTAACAGGACATTACATAAGATTGAAGTGCCAATGCATTTTCAGTGTTGCAGGTCGTATAGAATCACAGTGAATGGTGCAGCTACAAATTGTATGAAAAACAAACAGAGGGTAACGATAAATGTGATGATTTGGCATTACCGCTCTCGATATCGAGCACTCGTTATCGAAATTTGAGATTACAGCATACGTTAACGAGTGTCATTTTATTCGAAAGCAATCTGGCTGTCGAGTGCAAACAAAAAAAGATTATGTGAGAATTTTAGAATTGATTTTTTGTGGTTTTTGGAATGAACTAATATGTAATTATTTTACTAGGGCCAATCTTAACAAAATCAACACAATCCAAAAAAAATGTCTGGCTGAATTTATGGCCAGACATCCAGATTTGGCCAAGCATATTTTGCCTAATTGTCGACAAGGCAAAGCAGCGTCGTCGCGTCGGTCAGACTGTGGCAGCAGCTGACGGGAATGCTGAATGCAGTTAAGGATGAAGAGGGCTGGAGAAAGGTAATCGTTTTGAATTATTATTTATTTATATAAACTAATAAATTCTTTTTTGATAGACATTCGCTGATCAGAAATAGGTGTATCGTCAAAAACAAATTGTCCTTCAACAAACAGTCTAGGATGAAAACCGGCGCGCCGCGGCGGTGGCCCCTTTGATAAATCTGCAAAATTAAAGTGTTATTTACGTTTGAATTACTATTTTTTTATACTTACACAGTATTTGGCAGTGAAAGCGGATTGCTTCTTTACTTTACTGCCCCCGCACACAATGAAAAGTAGCGCAGCACGTTCGAAAGTTTAAGTTGGCTGAACTTTGCGCTTCAGCATATAAATTCATACTAAAGTTGGAACATCGCATTGTGTTCGCGCTGTGGGGTTTACGTGTATTTTAACTTTGACAGCGCTGCATACTTCCACTACAGCTCCGCCATTGTGTTCGGCCAGTTAAGCGCCGCTGTACAATGCGTTCCGATCATTATCATCGGAATCAGAAGATATATAGTAAAATAAATCCATTTTTTCCTTTCAAATATATTTTGGATATCACTAAAATAATATTTTTCTGTATTTGAATCAACCGGAGAAACGTCACTTTATTAGTTGTAGTAGAATTTTTCTGGTACAATTTTATTTTTATTCGATACGTTAGCTATCGAGTGCCGTCATCTCAACTCGATCATTCGATAACGAGTCCTACTTACTCACTCGTTAACGGATGCGGTAATTTGGCCGCTGCGCTGGTCTGCGACTACTTCAATCCCCTCGAAGACCTGGCTACAGACAATATTGTCACTGTTACTTACTGCCTGGATACGAGGTTATAGTAGTTTTAAGCGTAATGGACATGCAGATTGTCTGGCGAAAAGAAGCGTCTCCCGCTTGCTTTGCAAAAAGCAGAGTAATCCATACGCATATATGTTGTGTCTACAAGATGGAGCGTTTAACTTCATGAAGTCTATGATCTACTAGATGGTGTCCAGTGAAGTTATCATTTTTTTCCTCAACTCTGTCTCTTGCCTTTTTCCTTAACTCGTCGATTTACCGAGTCATCACCAGTCACTTGCTCGCTATCAATTTGTCTCTTTTGTAATAAATTTCAGTTCAGTTTAAGAATTGTACGTAAGTGTAATAAATTTGAAATTAACAATCGCATGACTCAACAGTCATGACTCATGACCATGAGCAATGTTGACACATTGGATGGATCCCACATTGCTATGGAGCAATATTCAGAGAACTGTTCATGCATACTATATTATGCCTATATATGTGACTAGCTGACCCGTGCTCGCGTTGCTTTCCCCCAACGTACGTAGATTTAAGAAAAGATTAAGGTCTTAAAATTTGCGTATGTACATATATTGAGTTTTGTCAATTCGTTTAACTGGTTGAAAGTTAGGAGTTAATATGGGGGCAACCTCAAAAAAATGGGTATAAAAATACAAAAAAATTACATTTTCTTAAAAACAAACAATATTTAAACAAAAAAAACGTAGCCTAACTGGTTTAAACGAAAATAACGATTATTATTGAATTTATTTCACGTTAATCGGTGCAGTATTTGCGGAGATCATCGGTAACAAAGTTTTTGAAGTTACGTCTTTATGTAATAGTAATGAAGTAATGATATCATTGTTAAGATTAGATAAAATGTCAAATTAAAACATATATGTATTTGCAAAGCCATAAACTGTTCGCATGCATCATGCATTTCATATTACATATTCTTCTATAATTTTCAAAAAACACTACATACTAAGAAAATACAATTTCAAAATGCACCTACCACATGTACACAGATGTCATGGTAATATCGGCTTTTCTATCAAAGACTAGACCCAAAAGACCGCTGGCAGTGTAGTTTTCATATATGTAACCCCATTCTTCTTTTTCACCTTAAATAAATGAATATCTACTCGTACATATACATACATACTATGTATGCTAAATTCATAATACATATGTATAAATAAAGGTATTTTGGCCGAAAAAGGGATGGGTAAAGTTTTCGCCCGTGAGTCAGTGCAGCCCTATCAGGCCCGATGATTGATATCTAGGTAGCTGCAGTTTTTCCATATAAAACGCATTTACAGAAAAATTCTGAAAACGCCGAACGCTGTCTTCTGAACAGCCAATTATGTTTGCACATAATATACAGTTTGTACCCATGTATGTAGGTATGCATATACATATTAATGTTTTCCTGACGGAAACTTTGGTAGGAGTCGTATCGCAGAATATACATACATATATCTACATAAAGGAAAATAGAAATATGTACTTATGTACACGGTTATCAATTTATAATGTATCCAGTTTTTAGAATAAACATATGTAGGTACAACACTGCAAAGCAGGAATTCTTTTATTAAGCACACTTATGATATGACACATAGGGTGATGGCATGCAATGTCGGCCCCCTCTAGTAGTCGGCCGCCGCGTCATATATTGAAGCGTAACAGTAAATGCGTTTGTGGATCACAAGCAGACATTTTTTTCCAATAGCCTAACGTTTCTTCTGTCTGTATGCAAAGGGTTCATGCAATACAACAAAAGGTTTCTGCACAATAATTGTCACTTTGATTGAAGTTCTTACGAGTGGTAATTTTTGTGAATTTTACTAAGAAAAAAATAGTGGAAGTGAACTGCGAAAACTGTTACAATCAGTAAAGTATTGAAGGTACATAATATGTTTTATTTTGGGTTATTTATAGTTTATTGTAACTGTTGCTGCACAAACATATAAAAACAAATTTTTTTTTAGTTAAATACAGAGGGGGCCGGCAATAGGAGACAATTTTTGTATGATTCTTCTAAGCTCGGCCTTCGCGGCCGACTACTACATTTCGAGTTTTTTTTCGTATTTTCAGTAGTCGGCCTAGTGAAAGAATGGGTGGCCGACTAAGGAGACTTTTTTTTTGTCGTCCTTTTATGTTTTAGATGAAAAAAGGATAGTAGATACCTATAACGGATCCAACGGCTCCTAAGGGCTGGAAATACATCTAGGATCAGTCCTGAAAACGATAAGTGTTCAGTGCTCAACGTAAAACGGCATCTCCATTAGTCGTTCTTCCACATGTGCCCTTGTGTTAAGCTGTGGTCAAAAGCACCCCAGCCAAATGGATTTTAGAAATGCCAAAGACTGGCTGGATGCGTTTCAAAACGTTTTTTGAGTACGTGGCCAAACGTTCCAATGACTGGCTAACTGAAACTTACTTCTACTTCTGCTACTTTTTCAGAAATAATGATATAGTTTTATATGAAGTTTTGCTAAATACGACTCACATCACCCAACCAGCCGATGTTGGTGTTATTTAAAAGGCCCAAAACAGAATGTAAGAACACCGTGCATTCCTGTTAACGCACGTTAGGCTGTTACGAAGTTAAATATAGTATAGATCATACACATACTATGTTCAAACACATTGAAGTGGCTTTGTCTTTTTTCGTTATTTTTGAGTTATTTTGTTGTTTCATTAACAAGGGAGTAAGTACCTACTTTATATTGTGTTTAATTAATTTTTAATATCAGTAAATGTTTTTTTTTTTTTAATTAAATTATTCGTAATGGTTTTTTATTAATTATTAGATATCGAAAAGTTTCTTAACTTTGGTCAATAGAACGAAAACATAGGACTACAAATAAGGGGCCGACTACTGAATACTCAAGTGGTCGACTTCTGGAGCTGAGGGGCCCCGACTACTAAAGAAACAGACTTTGATTTGAAACTAAAAATTCTTAGCATTCTCTAATCGACACATTCCAAATATTCAGATAAACTAAATATTCAATTCATTATTTGAATAACGGAATTTTAAAGACCAGTCAAACGTAAAAAAAAGTTAAACGGCCGACTACTAGTGCCATCACCCTATGAGCAAGGAACGGATTTTGTTGACTTTGCCTTTTTTTGCTTTTTTTTTTACTCATATTGCCTTTTTTTGCCTTTTTTTACTCATATTGCCTTTTTTGGCTTTTTTGCCTTTTTGGTACTATTTGTCAAGGTAGCTCTGCACTTTCTGCTTAACTATAGGTCTGTTTGGTATCTTTTCTGTGGAAGTCTTAGCTCGCTCCCAAATATTAAAATAATTTGAAAAGTGGGGGAAAATCCTCTCAGCTGTGGAAAATTCGTAAACAAAGTAAACAAACACGTTTGCGTAAAACGTAAAACCTCCAAATTTGTTTTTGTTTTCCACTAACAATGAAGATTATGACATTTCACAATTGTCAGAATGGCTGGTTTGACAGAATCGATGAAACTACGCGAAGAAAAAGACCGCGTAAGTTTGCGTAAGTTTGTGTACCTACGCTCTCAGTGGAGGGGAAATTTTTTGAACTGTCATTTGGCTCTCTCTTTTACAAATATTTTGGGTTAACAAACATGAAATTCGTAAGAATCTTACAAATGTGTACGAATTCGTGGGTTACCAAAAACCAAACAGACCTTATACGATTTATCCTTGCTCACACGGAAGAAATTTCAGTGTCCACACGTTTGAGAGCAGGTTTTTCTTTTGTATGAATATGCACATAACTGCACGCGTTGTTTACACTAGCGCGCATAAAAAAAATCCCTTCACACCAATACAACCCTAAATACATTTGTATCAACTCAATATACATGCGCTTTTTCTTGTGCTATGGCCGCTATGGGTGCAATCTCAGGCTTTCGCCGCAGTTTCATCTGACCAAAACCGTTAGACATCTGGGAAGTATTTTTTTCGTAACTGTGCGCGTTTTCATCTAGATTCTAGATTCATATTCTATGAGATTATACTGGTCACATAGTTAGTGCTGGTCTGTTGAATATTGCGTGTGCTTAAATGCGTGCTGCTCCCAAAATATTGTGTTGCTTGTCATTGAAAGTGAAAATGCTCCAAGACCTGTGTAAAGATTCGAGCCAATTGCAAATATTTGTGGTAAAATTGGAAAAAGATTTTTAGTCGACTTGTATGTATTTTAATTTGAGCACTTGATCTTAGTGCACTGCGTATTCTTTGGAAGAAGAGGTGTTGAAGACTTTAAACGGACCCGATGAGAAATTACAACAAGCAAAAGGGCCAGTAGCTGAAGATGGGATGAAAAAATTGTATGCGGATTTTTCAGCAAATTGACGAAATTGGACTCAAATATTAAAGTCAAAGACGTGACATCTCTTATCTTGGCTCCACTAGGCTCTGCCCATGTTGTAAGGTCCTTTATTTCATTCAAGGCTGTCCTGGGAGATTATCGCAGGCGATTGTTACATATCAGAGAACTTCAAAATGTTTTGGGTTACAATGTTAACCCTCTAGTGCATGATTTTTAATTTTCGAAAGAAAGAAATATTTTCAGGAAGAAAATCACTTCTAAGACAAAGTCTGTTCGTGGAAGAAACGTAACGATTCATATATGTATCACTATGCATCAGATACTAGAGGGTTAATAATAATGCATGAAACCTTTATTATTAAATGCCTTTTTTTGCCTTTTTCTGCGGTATTATTTTGCCTTTTTTGGCTTTTTTTGGTCAACAAAATCCGAAGCCTGCATATGGTTATATGTTGGGTAACGTAGTTTATATAAAATATGTACATATATGCGTATCTGCATAATGTATTAAAAAGAGTACATACTTGAATCGACTTGTACGGTACAGTTGTACAACCAGCATAAATGAAACAGAATCTGAGCATCAGTGCCATCGTATAGAAGTCTTCTAGAAGTATCGTTATTTCCATTTGCAACATCCATCACATTAGTTACTGTACCCTTGGAGAAAAAAACATTTTAATTATTCCTTACAAAAAAGCACTAATATGTACCAATTCTTACATTTTTCAGAATCGTAGTAGGCTCATATGATATTGTAGCCACAATCAGCTCTCGACCTTCTAAATTTTTCAACTTATCCGGGTACAGATTTCGTTTGAATTCAAAAGTATCTGTCTCACCATTGTACCTGTCCAGGAAAATTAATTGCTCCGGATAATTTTTCCGGCTTCCAATGTATTTAGTTGATTTTAAGTCAAATAGAGTTTCATTTATAATCTCAACAAATAAAATGTTCGATAAATCTGTAAAGTATATTAATTGTATTGTATATATGTATGTGCTAAGAATATGTTCTACATTATCGTAGTACAATACATATACAAAGATATAATTTGCTAAATTACCTTTGAAAAAAATGTGGTCGAAATCTGAGGTAACATTTAATCGACCTTTCGTGTAAACAAATAAGAATTTATTATTCAGCGAACGCCATTTCGAATGAAGAGCAGACTTCAGGAAAGAATGCGCAAATTGTAAGATTTCTTCTTCAAATGCGATGAAGCTCTATTAAGAAATAATATAATATGTACCTATGTATGAATAAATAAAACATTATCTACAAGACAAGATTTTTTGTTTAACTTTTGCGGTTTTTCAATAAAAGAGTACCGTAAAATGGGGTGACAAGCAACATTTTTTTTTTCGTTTTGACGGTTTTCATGTGAGTATACCAAAACATGAGTCACGGCTCCTATTTTCATTGGCAGTCACCCCGATGCTGTACAACAAGCCGTTCTATTTAATTTTGGGCAAAATATGCCTTGTTGCGAGTCACCCGGCCGTGGGGTGATTAGCGACGCGAAGGGGGTGACTAGCGACAGTAAAGGGGTGACAAGCAACTACACTGGAGTGAAAAAAAAACACAAACTTATTAAAATTCAAGTTTAAAAGTTTTAAAATCCACTTTAAGCTGCAATTTGAAAAACATTCAACAAGTAATACAAATAATGCAAAGCAAATATATTTTCGTTCATAAAAGTGACACTTTAATAGCTTTGAATAGTTATAAAAACAAAAAAAAAGAATTCAAATTAAATAAATGATGATTGCGTTCTTCACCCTAGTGTAGTTGCTAGTCACCCCTTCCCCGTCGCTAGTCACCCCCTTCTCATCGCTTGTCACCCCCTTTTTGTCAAAAAATGTATGGTTTCAAACTTTAGATTAAATTATATGTTTTCTTCAGTGAATTACTTACTTTTTTTTTTAATCAATCTGCTTAATAATCCAATAGGCTCTGCCGCCAATACAAAATAAAGAATAAATCTTCACTGTTTCACACCGAAATTTAAAGAGTTTTCAGACCAACAAAAATCACTTGAAAATACATTCAACACTCAAAGCCAATTTGGCGCGAAAGTAGGTCTGATGCTTGGTATTGGAGTTGCCGATATGCAAAAAGAAAGCATCTTTTTTTGATTTGACCAATAAATTTCTTCCAGTGTGGAAAAATGTAGAGCATAGAGTACTGTTTGTTTTTTTACTGTGAATTGTTCTTAGTCACCCCGCAGTTACGGTAAGACACATGTAATGGAGTATATTTTTAAAATATTAGAAATTGAATTTTTGAAGTGAAACTTTTTTAGCCGCGGTAGAGCAAATTTGCCTGAATCAGACGAAAATGTGAAACGCTTCCCCTTCTCCAACTTCAACATGCAGTCAAATGAATTCTAAAAAAAAAATATACATACGTAACCAGCCAATATGGAAAGTACAAGCAAGCGATAAACTGTACGAGCTGTACAGCGACATCAAGCTGGTCAAAAAACTGCACATTGGGCGTTTAAGATGGCTAGGACATGTAGAGCGTATGGACATCATGGCTTGGAGAATATTCGACTTTTACCCGGAGGGTCAGAGCAGCAGAGGACGACCTCGCCTAAGGTGGCGCTCACAAGGAGAAAACAAGACATCAGCCAACTTGACGTGCGCAACTGGAGGCGGCTAGCTAAGGATCGGGCTAGCTGGAAGAGGTTTTTGGTTGAGGCCTTGGTTCACCCCGGACTGTAGCGCCACCTAAGCAAGTAAGCCGCGTGGAAATCAAGTCGAATCATTGGTACCCAATGCGCGCGGAGCTAAAAAAAAAAATGACAGATATAAGCACGACTCCTAAACCGATGGGCTTTGGCATGCAGGCGATCAGAACGCCTCTACGCGGCGTGCAACTGCAATTTCTTCATTTTTTTTTAGATAACATCCCATATTTATTAAACCAGTCCAAGATATACATATATTTCTGTTTTGGATGTTATTCCATTTTTGATTTGGTTTTTTCACTTTTAAATGTGCTGAACGTGCCAATTGAATAGCTTAAGAGATTAACAAGATTTAACAACAAAATAACAAAAAAAAATAGTTAAGGAACTTCAAAAATATTTGCATAGACAGTATTTATAGCTTCGCTTTTTCCCTAAGCTTCTCTTGAAGCAAGTACAGGATTTCGTTTTAAAAATAAAGAAAACCAGACCTGCAATCTTTGAAGTGTGTTTTCCTTTTACTGCCTTTAATTATCTTCTGAACAGTGTATTAGTAAATTAGACAAATAATCCAATACCAATTAAATACGCTTCAGTGGCCGAACACTAGCTTGGTAATTTCAATAGTCGGCCGGCAGTGCGCCGACAACTTTAGTATTTGGCCGAGCACTAAAATTTCTCAAACATTTGTGTGCTTAACGGTGAAATCAGAGCAATTCATTAATAAACATTCAATATTGTACGTCAAAAGATAAATGTAAGCTACATAGTGCATTTCTTTCGTGCTCGGCCAGGCCGACGACTAAAACTCACCTTAAAATGGAATGCCAGTGGTCGGCCACCCCATTATTTACACTGATGTTAATATTTTGTAATTTTTGCACCACTAAATACATTCCTTATGCTTTTTAGAACAATACAGTGCTCCAGCGAAATAACCAGCTGCATTCCTCCTCTTCAACAATTTTCCCGCAACACACGTCTCGCAAGGAATGCCTATCAGTTTACCCTTAAGCCCAACTTCGGACGTACAGTAAAATATAGAGATACTTTCTTTAACCGCTCAACACGAATGTGGAATGCTTTACCAAACACGATTTTTCCCTCCCGTTACGATCTACAAGCATTTAAAACCAATGCGCATCGGTATCTCCTCTTTCATCCTCCCTAAATTTCCCTTGGCCCGCGCTGTGCAAGACATTTTAAGGGTATTCATAACCCCTTTAGCGCGCGTGAATTATAAAAAAAAAAAAAAAATACAAATTCATTAAAATGTTATCTTACAAACAAATTATAATATAAACTAACACTTTTGTACATACGCACAACTAAAAAAAAAAACAAGAAATCACCACATTTTTACACTTTCGCAAATGTGCACGGACTTGTGTGCATCTACCAGCTGTAGTATTTGCGTAATAGTATCAAATTTGAGAATAGATGTGTAGGACATGTATCTGCTTATATCTGCATCTTCACATTAAGAAAATTCCTAACGGTATTTATATTACATGAGGAAAAGGCTTAAAGTGGCCGACCACTAGTGCCTTTACCCTAAATTGTTTTACAATCTATAACAGGAAGAAAATAATCAGTTTTCGATGATTCAGAAAGAGGTCATATTTGGAGTTACAACAGTATTATATCATTAGTGCGATATGTAAAACAATAAAAACTTGCCTCACAATGAGTTTGTTCAATCGCATCGGTTATCTGTTTTTCAAATTTCGTCAATAGATCCAATTGCCCAAAAGTTACGTTTTCATCTTCACTAAAGGATTGCATATACAGACTTGCATATGCTGTGTAGGCACCAAAGTTTGGTTGTGGAATGTTTAATATAAAATTGTCATTCCAAAAGATACAAACAGTGTTTGCTTCAAAGTGATACGTTTGCACTGAAAAAATATTGTAAGCAGAATTTAAGTAACAGTTTAAGCTCAATTTTAACTATGTACTTTACTTACCTATTAGATTAATTAATATCGATACATAAGATGGCGAAACAATCATTTTAACGTAAGACTATCCCTATTTGTATTTCAGCACTACTCTCAAAAGTGTATAAGCGATTGCATTATTTTGTTGGAGTATTTATATGATTTATATGTATTACAACACGCAAAGTGGAGTGCACTTTATATTCCCCATACTTGTTTGTTTGCTCACAATTTAAGAAAGCTTATTACAGTTAAGTTATTTGCTCTGCAAAAGACTTTCTGCCTTGCACGCAATGAAGTCAAGAACAGTTAAATTACTCAAAATTTGCTCGTGTACCTGCCTACATGCTCTTAACCCTTATCCTGTACTTAAAAAAAAAAAAAACCTACATGGTATTTCTGGGCCAAATTTGCCCAATACATTTTTTACTAAGCAATCACAATTTTCACATGTAATTTTGTGTTCTGAATGGTTTTAGCAAGCTTTATATTAACTTCACTTTTGTGAGGGCGGAATCTGGGAATCGATTTTACACCCACTTCCAGATATCCGATTATGCTGAAATTTTGCGTATCCGGTGACAACTCAATATAGTATATTTCATGATCTTGTAAATCTAATATGGCGGACGCCCAAAGATGGAGGATAACCATTATCTTCACGACCTCCTTAATATGGGTATCCACTTAAAGGGATTGACAAGCAGAATTAGACTAGCCAAGTGACGTCATTCTAAATTCAATATGGTGGGCGCCCCAAGATGGCGAATTACCCTTTTCTTTACAACCACCATTTGCATGGGTATCAAATGAAAGGGCGAGTAGAATCTCAAACATTCTGAGTAAACTTTCTCATATCTAACCCACCCAAGCTAATATACGTATAGATGTAAATTTGTAAAAAATATCATATAAATACTAAAATTTAGAAAATAAAAATATAAAGATAAAAAAATAATTTTTAAAAACAAGCTTTAATGAACTAAAAAATGTGTGACTATAAATTATATGGTGATGACGAGGTCTTACTGTCTTTTTGGATGAGAAAGGTTTAACCTTGACGGCTCCGATGGTTACAACTTTTATTTCGATGATCTAAGAAAGGTGGAGCTTATTTTGGCAAGACATCAGAGCCGTACATCAGGTGTAATGGTGTGTGGAGCTATTACCTACTATGGCACAATCGAGTTGGAGTTTTTGTCCACAACTATGAACGGAAACAACTACCAATCTGCGCTGGAATGGTCATTTCCAAAAGTGGAAAACATTTTCGGACCCCTGCCTTGGATTTTCCAACAAGACAATGTCCCCATCCACACTTCTAGGGTTGTTAGAACTTGGATTCAATCAGAAGACGTGGATATTTTGCCATTGGCGCCCTAATTACCGGACTTTGACATAATCGAAAATGTTTCGGCATGGCTACTATCTCGTAAAGTCTATGAAGGCGGCAGACAATTTGAAAACAAGGACACTTTAATCGAAGTTATTCGTGATGACTGGCTGGCTATTTAACGTAGTTAAATAATTGCATTTATAGCATAAAGTTGAAGAGAATATTACGGAATACTATCGTATCGAGTTACAAGCTATAAAAATCATCAAGCTAATATGTGTATACTCCGAAGTATTGCAGCACTCTCTATCCAAGAGTGGAAACTTTCATGCTGACCATGCAGAAAACTACCACAGCAACTAAGGTATTCAAATTAAAACTGGTCATGCCTCCTCGTGAGTACCTACATTATATAAACACGATTATACAGAGTTAGAGGCCAAAATTGTAGTCAATTCTCAAAAAAAAAAAAAAAAAAAAACAAACTAAACGAAACAGGGCTTAGTACCCCCGTACATTACTGCTGGCAGTGTTGCACATGCGAATTATGTCCTTGGTAGCGCTTAATTCCATTACATTGTCTGCCTCTGCAACATGAACTAAAATTCCTTCTCGTTTTTTTATTAATTTGATCACGCATCAGTTACATCCCGGTATTCGGCCATCTAAAAACAAAGAATTTCATTCCAGTCATGTGGCCATGGTCATACACATAGTTGTGAATGCCCTTCGGGGTGCATACACCCAGAAAACTCAATTACCGTTCATCCACCCTTTTTCAGCAAACACAAAAGGATGGGTCTCGTTCTCGTATCATAAATTCGGATGAGCTTCGCCACATGCAACCGTCCGGTCCCGCGTGTCGTCGTCCCCGGCGCGGCGCGGGAGGACCAGATGAACTAAATTACACTCTGAACAATGACACGGCTTTTCTTGATTAGACAAAATAATAACGTATGTCGGAGTGCACAGTGGTTTTTTTTTTTTTTTGTTTGGTAACTTCCCTATGCTTTATAACGGGTCATTACTCCATTTATTTTTAGTGCAAACGATGACATGTTTGGGGTTGGAAATGATGATGCAGAAAATTGTATGTACCCGTAGTTCATACCTACTGGTTAGTAGTCACTGAGAAAGTGATGACTGAATAAACATTTGAAAGGATAATGACAGATGTCTCAATTACAACCACAAAACAAGCTGTCGCCCAATGTTTTATTGTCAATAATGGACGTACTAAGATACGAGTATCTTTAACGATACGACGTAGGATGACAGAGCAAAATATGTGTCCTTATCAGTGTGAGTGGTGTCTTTTTCCACCTATCAAAAGTACTGCATTCTGACTCTTAATCGACACACCTTGTGACCTCTAAAACATCTGTCCCACGGAAAGAAAGAAAAGTCAACCAATGCCATCAGCAGTCAATGTCAACACCACCACCACCCGCCATCAGATCCGATCATTCTGTCGACAAGCAGTGCAAGGGAAAGTCCGATAAATTAAATTAAAAACGAATATCAAGGAAATTCGTGGAAAAGCCGAGAAAATACTATCTTTATGTAGTGTGTTGGTAGGTGCGTTGAATTGTTGTGTTTGTATTAAGGATTAGGGGAGAAAGCTTGGTAATGAAACGTGCTTGCCTCTTGATTTATAATATTGACACACATACTTTGTTCAGTGAGGATTACACCGCTACTGCTGGTGCTGTCTGCTGTCACCTGTCTTTGTACTGGATTCCTGGTATTGTCATCGTGTGGATAGTAGAGATTTTATACATCCTTTTGCACTCTATTTGAATAAATAATTTAAATTACTAATGTTCAACATATTTGTAGCAAAAAGGTAGAATCTACTATTTTATTTATTTATATACTGAATCTTAATCAATCTAAAACTTAAGCCTAACTTAAACGTAAACCTTTAGGAATGGGGGGTAGAGGAGTCGGTGTGGTAGTGTAGGGTGTTTCTGAGAGTGGATCTTTTTAAGTGGAAATCGAATGCGTTTCGGAAGGCATTCGAGAAATCAGTCATAACAACTATACTTGGTGCGATGGTTATTAAGTCGGAAGATGGGAATCAGCGTTGTGCTGAAGTACTCAATTGGGTAATTCGGCTCAAGTATTTCTAAATTTGGCTCAATGCTCCGAGCCACAGAGAAATGGCTCACATTTGGCTCAAAACTTTATTCTCTTGAAAAAAATATTAAAAAGCAATAAAAACGAAATCAGGAAATAAGAATTCCCTATATACAGCCCTGGATTTACTCTTAGGCCAACTAGGCCCTGGCCTAGGGCATCACAACAGATGGGGCACCACAACATTTTTAAGATAATCAACCAGTTAAACGATTTTTAACATTAGGCGCGTTTTTTTTCAAACCTATATAGATTTCGAAAAAGCTTTCCATACAAAAATAAGACTGGATAATTATCCAGGCTAAGGTTTTGTTGTATTTTACATTGAAAACATGTTGCGGAAACATGTTTAGCCTATATAGGTTTGAAAAAAAACACGCCTAATATTGAATATGAACTCCCATACTGGTGACGAAAAAAACATACCATAACAAACTTACGACAATGATCTCAAATATACGAGTATCTGGTTAGTATAAAGGGATGTAACAAAAAAAAAATAAATCAGAAAAATTCATATGAAATTTAGGTCTCCTGCGTTTCACACTCTTAAAATCTTGTTGGCCTCAGTGCTGTGGATTGCTGTCTAATTGCAGTTGATTTTGTTTCTGTCGTACAATCACTATACAATTATTTTTCTGCATCCATTAGTTTATGGTAGACTTTAAAATCTGTCCGGGAAAATGATAATTTGTGTTAAAATCGGATACACGTTGGGAAGCTCATGCTGCAGCTATTTCTGCAATCACTAAATCCTATAATTCATTAACCAACATAACTGAAGATAATACACTAAAAGGAGATGCTCTAAGGGAAGCTGATGACCTACTGAATAAAATGTGCAATTTGCATTAATGCTTTTATTTTACAATATTTTACAAAGTTTTCAAAAAGTCAATAAAGTTTTACAAAGTGAAGACCTAACACTACTAACGTACTCGAATTTATATAAATCATTGTCCAATCAGCTTCACAGCATGCGTGAAAATTTTGATATTGTTGAAATGCGCTCTAAGAACATCTACCCGGTGGCAGTTTCACAGCTACACGAAAACGCATTCCAAAAACTATGGATAACGATAGTAATACTCCTTAATCCTTAACTGATGTCGTGAAAATAGTGGACGCTTCTATAGTCGTGGGGTCCATTGGACTCACCTGTTTTAAAATATGATTAAAATAAAAGTATTAATTTTTTTAAATGTTTGTTTTTGTATTAAACTTTCAACTTAACAAATACAAATGTAATTTTTGAAAATTAGCGGCATGAAAATTCGTTTTTATTTCAAATTTGCACTTTTATTAGTAAGTCTCAAAATACTTACCATAAAAACATGCAATTTAAAAAAATATATATAAAATACAAAACAAAAGAAACTCTAACCAAAAAAAAAACATTTTTCTTCAATTTAAAAACACTCTTTAACTATGTTAATAAAAACTGAAAATATTCTCTTTAAAAAATTTTGACATTGGTCATATTGGGACATTGAGACCCATGTTGGTATTAAAACTAACAATTAATGAAGCGAGTGAAGTTCGTCCTTCTCACTGTGCGCACTTCGACTTAATGTATGTAGCAAGGTACTGTAAGGCAGAAACAGCTGCGGCCGTAATAGTTATAAATTCTATAACCAAGCAAATTTCTTTAAAATAATTTTGGAAGATAAGCTAAGATAAGGACAAGCTGATTTTCAAATGTAGATACTGCATTACGTTTATTCTTAAATTTGAAGGTGACAAATTGATTTGCGGAAAGATCATTCTCCCAATTAAAGCGCTTAAAGAGTCCGTGCCGAATTATGATGACGCAGGCTGACGATAGACTTGATGCATTATCTAGGGCCTAGGGCCCAATAAATCTAAATCCGGCGCTGCCTATGTATAACATTGAGAGAAATATGTAATTACAATCACTTGAAATATGAAGTACACTCGCTTATGAGTTTTAAAGAGCCTTTAAAAGGGTCAACCAGAACATGTGGGGATTTTGAACAACGTAAAGATGAAAAAGGGAAACGTTAACCGTATTGTTTATTTCCTTGCTTATTTGTTTTCGTCTTTATTGACACATATGCTATGTTATGCTTTAATATGGTTAGCGAATCCGAATTAAATGTTTAAATTTTCGCGAACCGTAATAAGTTGATATCGCATTTCCCCAAAATTCTGATGTCAAAAGCGAATGTAATTTTGCGATTTCCAAGCCGTATAATACCAAATTATCGCTGTCGTCCTAGTAGGCTACACACTATCATTTTTGAAATTACATTTCTATGCTGTCCTGTCCCATCATTTCATTCTAGGCTATAGGTACACTAAAATTCCAGAAATGACATTTCTTCAAAAATATTCTCATTTTTTTGTTCATTGTTGAGTTTATTGTTTTTGGGGGCGGACGTTTGATTTTTTTTAAAAATATTAATGATAGAGAAATTGCTCATGCATGTCCCAAGGAACGCTGTGCTTCTATAACAATTCATAAATTCCTCCAAAAGTTCTTTTGGATCAGTAGGAGCCATTTGTTGTATCGTTAATGTTTCTAAAACTAAATGTATGTTATTAAATGACAATGTGAATATTAATATTACTATGAACCAAGAAAGTGTTGAACAAGTGAAGGAAATAAAATACTTAGGAATAGTCATTGATTCTAATTTGAAATTTGAAGCTCATGTCCACTATTGGGATTCTTGAAAAGAATTCGTAAGAAAATTAATATTATGACTGCTATCAATATTTATAATGAAATAATTAGACCACATTTTGAAAATTGCTCTACAATATTATACTTAATTAATGAAGGTTCTATGAACAATCTTCAAAAACTGCAAAATAAAGCCATGCGTACTTCGATGTAATAGATATACTCCAATATTAGTGATGTTAAATACCTTAATGTGGCTAAATGTTAAACAACGTATTTATTTTAATGTTTTGTTCTTTGTATTTAAGATTAAAAATAATTCACTTCCAATGTATTTGTCTAAATATATTTATTATGTCAGAGATGTCCAACCGTATTTATTAAGAAATAAAGATGATTAAGACTGCCGACACTAAGAAATGCAAGATCTCAGAATAGTCTAATATATAAGGGCTTTAAACTTTTTAATATACCAAATTGCCAAATAATGTCAAACAAATGAGCAATATTTTTGAATTTAAAAGAGCAATAACTGAATTTGTTAAACAAAATATTTAAAATTAAAATATAGAAAATGCCAATGCCCGTTAGCAACATATTTTATTTGTAAATTGTAAATAGCAAATTGCGCTAATAAAATTTATTTATCTATCATAAATAAAACGCAGTAATCCTTGGAATATATACTATTATATATGATGAAATGAATGATGAAATTAGCCTACACATTATAATTTAAATGCGTCAGTTTCCGTCATTCTAGCAAAACCCACGAAAGTTCAACCCTCATCATTCTCGCCATCACTTCAATCGAAATTTTTATTCCAAGCTACACACAGTCATTTTGAAATCACTCCAACAAGAATGTCATTTCAAAAATGATAGTGTGTAGTGTAGCCTACTTAGGTACTTTAAAAAATGAAAATGTGATATTATGCTGTTGCTGTGTCCGTTTTTATAAAGAAGAAACATGACCCAATTTTTTTTAAACCCCCGCTCATTCATATTCAGATTTACAGTAATTTTTTTTTACTAATTTGGCTCAACCTGGTACGAAATGACTCAACTCCAACATTTATCCGGAACAACGCTGATGGGAATAGATCTAAGGTTATGCGGGTTGGTGCTAACGATAATCTTGTGGAGTAGTGCTGGGCAGTCGATGTTTCCAGCTAATAACTGCTGCAGAAAGAGTATATCGGCCATTTGACGGCGCATTTCGAGAGACTGTACATTAATTAATTTTAGACTATCTGTATCTGCAAGGTATGTACATATATCTATCGGGCCACGGAAGGCCGCATAGGGTGAAACGGATGAATCTGCGTTGTACCGCTTCAATTCGCCGAGAGTGGGTATCATAATAAGGTGACCAAACTTGACTAGCATATTCAAAGATCGGTCTTATGAAGGTGAAATAAAGCCTTCTCGTGACATAAGGCCTAGAAAATTAGCCTGTTATTTATTTTATCATCATACATGTATGTATACGGTTCACTGTGGCAGATAATACCAGATCACAGCGTATAAATCGATGTTAAAATTGAGATAATTATAGTTACTTCATCCTTTGAGTATTTCATAATTTTTAAACACATGTTCTTTAATCTTAGAATCAGCTCATCAAATATGATCTCAAGTCACTTACGCTGTTATGCCTTTTTGCAACAAATATTTATGGTTATAGTTTAGATAACAGATGACAGCAATTAAAAGTTGGCAGCATACATTTGAATGGGCACCGTAGCGCAAGTGGTTAGTGCGTCGGACTACTGAGCCAGCGGTCTTGGGTTCGAATCCCGCCGCAAACACCTAAAAGTTTTTCACAGTGCCCACCTCTTTCCAATGTCTGACAAGCATCAAAGAGTATCATTTGTCACGATTGAGCTTCTCAACTCGCCGTTCGGAGTCGACAAAAAACTGTAGGTCCCCTCCATTCGTGCAAAAATATAACACGCACACACAAATGGTTGCGAGAAGCAGGCCCAGGTTCACCTCGAACTGTAGCGCCAACTAAGTAAGTAAGCATACATTTGAATGGGTTGTACCTAAAACATTAAAAATTTTAAAATCGAAGTGAATGCCAATTCTAATATGTTTGTTTAATGTATATTTATGTTTTTTATTTGTTTGTTCAATGCTTGTGCCACAGTTTTAATTACAGCCTCTACACTAGTGGATCACTAAAAAGAACACCCTCCGCAGTGCAAGGCATCCTACTTTCGCTAACCCCCTGATATAACTGACAAGCAGCTATAAGGATTAAGGCCTTTTCACGGCATTATTAGATCATCGAACTCTCCTTGAAAACATAGACTAACTTATACAGTAAAAAAAAAATGTAACTTAAGTAAAAATAAAATGAAAGAACACAACGCGCCTTTGCAAATTTTTTGTTCTTTTCGATTTTAAATTTTTCAGTTAGACGACTTGTTTTCCAAAGAAAAATAGAAAGTTTGAAGAATTTTTTTTCAGTTATCCGGGTTTTTCACTGTAGCGAGTTTCGGTTAAACGAGTTATGTAATTTGTATGTAAGTACACACGGGGATTTGTGAATCTTTTCACTTAACCTTCACATGGACAGTATACCTATACCCGGGTAGATATTTGAATTTTCTTTCTGTATATTTTTGCTTCTTTTGCACAAAACTTTAAGCCGTTTGGACTCAGTGACTAAATTTTAGTTTTATTTCAGAAAATTAAAAAAAAAATAATTTCAGGATACTTTTTGAAACCTTCTTTTTACTTTTTTGAATTTTTATACGTTAGTGAACAGAATCTACCCAGGTAGATACATCCTTTTTACATACACATTGTACGGGATTTTTTTTAGTTTAGGTTAGTTTTAGTTTTATTTTGTTTAGTTAGTTGATTTAGTTTAGTTTTATTTACAAGAAAAGTGCAAAAGAGAAAAATAAAAAAAATTATTCAAAAAAGAAAAAAAAAATCACAAGCACACTAATAAAATTTTGGACTGGAAAATCAAAGAAAACGAAAAATAAAAATTACAACCGTTAGTTTGAAGGGAATTCCATTCAAAATACATGAATCTTCCTGGGTAGATACTGTCCACTAATGTACATACAAAAAGCCGTTCATGTGAAGGTTAAGCGGGTTTTTCGCTAAAGCGAGTTTCACTTAAGCGGGTTTCACTGTATACTGTCCAAATTTTTGACTTAGGAGCTAAAACAAATAAGTCTGTACACTTTTACACTGATGGATGGTTCTAAAACCAACGATGGTGTAAGAGGAGGTGTTTTCTCAACCACTTTAAATCTCAATCTCTCATTCCGCCTCTCTGATCACTGTACTGTGTTTCAAGCGGAACTTATAGTGATCTCAGAAGCATTGTTCTGGATTAATATGAATGTAATATCTTTCTACGATATTAGCTTATTAGCCTATTCTTAGATAGTCAGCCTTGTGGCTTTGAAAGCACTGGAATCAGTCTCATCTGATTCAGGGACCAACTCCAACTGTCTATTATCTCAAATAGAGATGGCTTAGCAGTTTAATATTCACCTTTACATATATATAAGATGCCGCGCCACAGAGAAATCTTAGCGAATTGTAAATCTGACGAACTTGCTAGACTAGGAATAATAATACCTATTCTACCCAACAAGTGAAATCTAGGTATACCCATTGCTACAAAAGGAGGCCATTTTGTCAAAATACCAGTCTGGGACTTCTTCAATCTCCTAGAAGACATGTCCAAAGACAATGATAATCTTGCTGAATACTGGACCAAATCCAAAGGCCACAGACAAGTAAAATTCATAGCTCCGCAGGTCGCGGCAAGGCCAAAAGGCTACTTTAGCTTAACCCTCTAGTGCATGATTTTTTATTTTCGAATGAAACGAGATTTGAGGGTCTTATTTGGTTTTCTGACGTGACATTAGCCACTTAGATGTCACTTTAAAAAAATGGGACTATCCGACAACGACTCCTGTCGACTCTGCAGAGAAGAGGAAGGATTTTCTGAACACATCTCTCTCTATGATTGCCCTACTGTGGCAAAAAGCAGAGTACTCCACATGCAAAGAGCATTTCTCAGCTTGAAATAAATATGGAACATTGAACCCAGAATAGTGTTGAAATGTATAGTCTCAGTTCATTCCTATTTTAAAAAAATAATGGTCAGCACAATAGATGTCTTTTCATCGCGGTTAGCAACATTGGGGCCCATTCCATTACATTACAAAGTTGGCACAGTCAATAAAACCGAGAAAGTGGATCAACTTGACCACTATGGCCTAGACTGGATCTGAGATCTAACTCTAACTCGCTTCTGTCCCTAAAAAGACTCGATATAAGAAAGATGGGTGTCATATTAAATATTTGTCTTATCGTTAAGCCAAGACCCAGTATTCTCGTATTGACACAGCGAAATCAATTGCTCGCAGTTAGTTTGTTATGGAAACATTCTTCCAGAAAACCATCGCGTGTGTCGTCCCTTCACTTTTCGCCTTTGTTTCCACAAAAACTTCATTTTAATGAGTCCACATTGCGTTCCACATTCGACTTCCTTTCTTTAAAATAAGAACTTGAGTGTTTTAATGTCAAACAACCATTGACTGGAATGTACACACACACACACAGTAAAACACACAATGTGGTTTCATTATCCTTCTTTGACTGATTGTCTGACAATTTAATTTAATTGTTTTAACTAAAGCCGCATTCCTTCAACGTATTGTTCAATTAATTAACAGCGAAATGCAACTTCGTTAATAAACAACTAATGACTGGAACAAGATAGCATTCCAACGAACGTTCGAGTTGGAGTTCGAGGTAACAATTTAATTGAATGCTCGCTGTTGCCCGTTTTGATGGGTAAAGAGATAACAGTAACAAGTTCGAAATTTTTTGACACTACTGGAGGAAAGAGGATAGAGTTTAAGGTTAAAAACATTTCGTGAAAAAAAATTAATTTTAACTGCGAGGACTTATTCTTTTAAACTTTCTTTTCTGTGGTTATAGACAAGAAAGCATCCTGTTTGTCTTTCACGAGGCAATGGCATTTTTCTGGTAGCGAGGTTATCGAAACAATATAGTTTTAAGATAGGTGAGAGGTGCGGATAGTGAGGAAGCTTTGCTTTAACTTCATACAACTTTCATAAGATATCTCATCAATTAATAGTTTTCAAAGCTATATTCCTTAATTTACCTAGCCAGGCATATAATATAAAAATCGGCTACAATTAATTTTAAGTACAAAAAAATAATTGTATTGATTATTAAGTCTTAATAAAGAAAATTGTAATTGTAAAAAAATAGTTTTCAAATTGTCTGCCCTCGGTTTTGAACCCATATTATTGAAATGGATATCTTTTTACCTAGAAAACCGTTTCTATAGTGTCCGTTTCAGATCCGTCCTCTCAGATCCTTTCTTGGCCACCTCTGGTGTTCCTCAAGGTAGCCATCTAGGCCCCCTTCTCTTCATATTAACCACAAACGACCTTGAAAGAGTCATCAAATTCTCCTCCCTTTCTCTTTATGCTGATGATACACAATTTTTCAAAGTCATTTCTTCGCCCCGTGACTCTAATCTCCTTCAGCAAGACATGGCTCCAATGAACCAATCTCCCGTATGTTGCGGAATGTCAACTCAAACTTTACTGTTTTCGACTTCAACAGTAGCTCTTCCCACCTTAAATCCGATCTCCTTCATCCCCCTCAACCTTAGATTTTAAATTTTAGTTCTTAAGTTTAGTTTTTAAGTTATGTTTTAGCTTGTAATAAGCCGAATATTTTATTTTTTTAATATATGCGTTTAGTCTATAAATGATGGAACAAACTTTAAAATAACAAATGAATACATCATCATGTTCATCGGCAACTAAATGTAAGACGACGGAATGTCTCACTGCTCGCCGGATCTGCGCGACACCGTCCGTAGTGCGAACTATGAGACCCTGCAAAAATAGTTAATATTTAGTTAATGTTTTAATATTTTATAAATAAAAAGTAGAATTGGTTTTTCTTCTAAACTTTTGCCGTAGGTAGAACATGCAACTTCGAAGATAATAGCAGCCACAATTTTTCAATTCAATTCAATTTATTTATTTATTACAATAGGTATAGATTAAGACATTGTCTTTTTTAGTACAGCAAGAAAAAGTTGTTCAAGTAAAGATTAAAAAAATAAATTGCAAAGTTAACTATAACAATGTTAATTCATAAATCTTAATAACTAAAGCAAGTATAATTAAAAAATTAATATGAAGTGATATTTAATTAATTACAAATATTTTGAACTTGATGAAGAATAGCCGTGAAGAAGCAAGATACTGGTGGCTGTGAGTATTAATATTTTGAGTTCTAATGGAGCGCGAAAAAACAAGCTTAGAGTACAGGTAAGATGGTGATTGGGTTTTAATAATTTTATGGAGAAATATTAAATTCCTTATGTCCATGTACTGCTGGAGTGTGCAACCCAAAAAATTCCTCGAAAGTGTGAAGATATGATCATACCTACGTAGCTGGTGAACATATCTGATAGCGTCATTGAAAGCCACTTTAAGCTTCCGAAAAGATAGCGAGTCAAGGCTACTGTAAACTACTTCAGCGTAGGCTATTATTGGCATAATGAGTGTTTGCACAAGTCTGCGACGTGTCTCGAGTGGAGTAACACTAGCCGAAATCCACAATTTTCGTAAGCATCCATAAATGCGACCAATTACAATATTTATATGATTGCAACAAGAAAGGTTCCGATTTATTGCAAAACCAAGACTTGTTGCAGTTTCGACCAACTTCATCTTAGTGCCTGATAGCCAAATATCGGGAACAGAAGCAAGGTCGCATGGCCTGTGTGAAATTTGTATAGCTTGGCATTTCGTTGGATTCAGGAGTAATCCGTCATTGGTTGCCCATTCGTTTATAGCAAGTAGATCCGCATTCAACGCTGTAACCAGATCACTCATTTTATCAATCGGTTGCGAGAAATGAAGTTGAACATCATCGGCGTAGAGGTGAATTGACGCATAATTGCAAACCGAGGGCAAGTCGTTGATGTATAAACAAAACAAGATTGGTCTCAAGATTGATCCCTGGGGCACACCTTGCACCAAGGGCTTAAATTCAGAGCACATATTCCCCACAACTACTCTTTGCGATCTGTCACTCAAAAAACTACCTATTAGCCTTGTGGCCCTGTCGCTCAAACCAAAGAAATGCCGCAACTTCCAACAAAGTATTGCATGATTAACCTTGTCAAAGGCCTTGGAGAAGTCCAGAAAGCAAAACAGAGTCACAGATCCCTTATCAAATTCTTTTCGTATATCATCCAAGATACTAACCATTGCTGATGCACAGCTATGACCTGCTCTGAAACCAGACTGAAGTGGGCTCATTAAGAAATTTAAGGACAGGTGCTTTTGAATCTGCAGCGCCAACACCCTTTCAAATACCTTTGATAGACACGGCAGTATGCTAATGGGTCTATAGTCATTGGTAGAAGCAGCATTAGGCTTTTTAGCGACAGGTATAACTCTCGCGCGTTTCCAAGCCAAAGAAAAGGTAGAGGTCGTTATACATGAGTTGATGATGCGTGTCAAGTGGCTTAAAATTTGTGGTAAAATAATTTTCACAAAACGAAGAGGCACACCATCTTCTCCAATAGCATTTGATCTCAACGCTTTTATAATGTTAACGACTTCAACCTCAGTAACAGCCTCGAAATCGGCTTGCGGTTGAGGAGGTGAAGGAAGGACATCAGTATAGTCAAACCTATTGGGTGCAACTGCGGTTACCAAGAACGACTCATTCAAATCATCTGGGTCAAGAGTGCAACTACTACTGCTTTTACCAATCATACCAATTTCACGTAGATTTCTCCATAGAGCCTTTGGAGGCAGAGAAGTATTTAGTTTAGACGAGAAATAGTTACGTTTGGATGTACGAATAGCAACTGTTGCAGCATTACGTGCAGTTTTATATATCCCCCAGTTTTCGGGAGAACAGGTACGCTTCCATTTACTGTAAGGCCGGTTCCTTCTCCTAATTGCATTTATTACTTCACCAGTGTACCATGGACAGGCTTTATTGCGGACTTGAACAGTCTTTGTGGGAACAAAATTGTTATAGAGATGTTCAATAAACATCTGAAGAAGATCAAGTTTTACATTGGGATCAGCACTAAACCTGCAGTATTCCGACGGAATTAAGAAAAATGCATCCTGACGGCTTGTTTTATATCTTCATAGACCTGGCTGTCCGACCTTTATTTTTCTTTTCTGTCGAAGATGATATTTCTCAATAGTGCTTGATACTATCTAGAAAGAAAGAAAAGTTTCAGTTTCTAAAAAAATACTGAGGGATAGCAGGGAAGGGAGATATCTCACTATTTGCAGGTAAATACTACCCTTCTCATCAGTTCCAAGAAAAATTAGATTTCTGATGATTTATTTTTATTTTCTTGGAATACGAAATAAGAATTTGTGATAATCTATAGTAGGTATATAGCAAAAAAAATTCCAAATACATAGATACTATATGAACCTCAAAATTTACAAGTTTTAGCCAAATCTTTAAATCTATTATACAAAAAAAAAATCGTCTTAACTCCTTAATGATGAACTCCCAACTGATACTTAACTGCAACTGGAGTATATTTTGTGGGAGAGAAATTTCATGTATTTTTTCGCAGAGTTCAGGATTTATTTGGCTTATCTCACTGTTCATACATACTTAAATTAAAAAACATTAAAAGCAAGCACATACAAAGAACTCTACAAGATGTTTAGGGACGGCCCCCCATGTGTATTTTCATGGTCATCCATTTGCATTTAATTCTTGCAACCCTTTCTCTCAACATAAAACCTTTGTTTTTATTTATCTGAAATTCAAATGCTATTTATGTATTCCCATCACGAATTTTACTTCTGGGAAACGTATAAACATACATAAATGTATAGGTACGCCACAAAAATACAAAGAAACAATACTGCATTTGTTTTAAAAAAATGCAAATTTCAAAAGTTTTTTTCTACATACTGGTTTTCTGCATACTTATATACTCATTAACATACACATGCACATATGTGTGTGTTCTCTATAAGTGTAAATTGTCCTTTGTAATTATTAATCGCATGGTAAATTACATAAACAAAACAAAGTGAAACAAAACTTAGTTCACATGGGGAAAGGCAATTCAAGTGCCCTTCACTTCTTAATTTAGCAAAGGGACTACTTGATGTTTAAAAAAAAGCACAAACAAAGGTAACTTTACAATGCTATTCGCTTGAAATACAATAAAGGCCAATATATATTTACCGACCAAAGGGAAGAAATAGTTTGACATGATTTTTGAGATTTTCAAACAGCGTATCCAAAGTTTCAAACGCGTTGCTAGCCGTCCATATGTATGATTTACATACTTGTAGATAGGAACAAAAATGCCATTTGCTTACATGTTGGACTCTAACATTGCTGAGAGCACAGAAGAGTGCAGAATGATTAACGTAAACGCTTTGGACTGTAGCCCAGTGAAAGACTTCTCCTGTGGCCATAGCTAAGGTCTTGACTGTTAGATCTTCATCTTCAGAAGGACACCAAAGAATAAAAAGGTAAAACATGTACCCTAGAAATTTCTGTGCAAAAACAGGCATTAAAACCAATTACGAGATTGACTGATCGATTTTTAAGAAACTGTGAAACATCAGATAATCATCTTATAAACCAACTTAATGTTTAAAAATGTTTCTCTATTTTTCTACTAAAATAACGTCAATTTTTATTTATAAAACTTATATCTTTGTTTAATGTTTTATGTATTTACTTATTTATTTAATTTTGTTATTTATTTTGCTTATTATTTATTTATATAGTAATTTATTTGTTTTCTGTTAAAGTTAATTTGTATATATTTATTTATTTATTTATTTATCTATTTATTTGTTCCATATTATTTATTTATTTATTAATGTATATGTACATATATTTTTATTTTTTTTTTTTTTCATATTTATTATTATATAATTTATTTATTGTTTTTTTTTTATATTATTTATTCATCTATTTATGTATATTTATATATTTATATACTTATTTATTTATTTATTTATTTATTTATTTATTTATTTATTTATTTATTTATTTATTTATTTTTTCTTATTTATTATTAAATGATTTATTTATTGTTTTGCAGATTATATATTTATTTGTTAATATATTTATTTATTTTATTACCAGTATATAATTTATTTTTATACATACATTGTATTAAGATTTATTTAAATTTTTAAACTGTTTTTTTTTTTTTTTTTTTTTTTTTTTTTTTTTTTATTTCCTCAAATGGAAGGTTTTTTCGTAGTTTCCTTCTAAAAATTAAATTAAATTCAATTATATAAGTCTTGTTATGTTAATAGATAATACTTCAGTAGTAAGATAAAACAATATCGAATCTCTGTGTAAATTGTGCGGACAACTCCAATGTATATTTATAACGAAAATAAAATCTATCTATCTAAAACCAAAAAAACCAGCCAAGTGCGAGTCAGACTCGCGCTCAAAGGGTTCCGTAGTTTTAAAACTATTTATATTTTGTTTAAATAACTGTTTCGTTTCGTTAACACAAAAAACGAAAACGAGCTACCTATGTAGAGTCGTTTGGGGTAAGAATGCGCAGCGGGTAAGAGTACGCAGTGCCATTTTCTCCATCTGTGAAAGAATTAGCAGCAATCGCTAAATGAGAAAATGTGTGCTTCACTAACCGCCCATGATAAACAACTTCTACGAAAATGTTCCAAATAACAGTACAAAGAAAATCAACAAGGAAAAAAAAGTCAGATTTTGTTAAAAAAAAAGTTAATTTTTAAAAGTGTATCAGGAAAGCGTGCCAACTCGATACTCCATAAGTAGTATTTAGGCATAAACAGTGTATATGTGTGTTTGATTTAAGATACAATTTTAGTGGATAATATTATTCGTTCTTAGATTTTTAACACAATGAAAAAAAGTAGCGTCTAGGGAAAGAGTGCGCAGTCATTCTGTGGGTAAGATTGCGCACTGCTTTCTTACCCAATATTTAACCTTTTGTAATTATAACAATTTTTGGGCTATTACGGTCTGTCATCAGATGCAACAAGCACATCATAGTCATGGGTGGTAATTTGTAGCTCTATCTTTCTGTTTTTGTTTGTCCTGAAAAATGTTATAGTGTGCCAAATTTCAAGTTTCTGAAGAATGGTTCTTGATGTTTTTATCGTGACAGACATTTTTGAGTTAGAGCGAACTTATAATGGTTTTGTATTACCTTATGGGTACGGAACCCTAAAAAAGAATAAATTTAGCTCGAAAGTTTAAAGTTTTTTATTTTTATATAGTTTTATTAAATAAGTAATTTATGAAAAAAAAGAACTTAGAGATAAAACTTAAATTAAGGGAAATGGACAACTCCCCAAGCATCTAAAAAAGCAGTAATTCATCGGAACATACCTTGGATAAGATGGTGTCGTCCAAATTGTCCCATTCCTTGATCCCAGGCCGCTGAGTGACTCTGGAAGGCCAACACGCATCCTAATCTCGAAATGTTTTTAATAGGATTCATGCCCAGGCTCATCGTAGGCCAAGCCATCACATCTATTTCCTCGCCTCTTGCTTGTATTCAGTAACGCACCTGGCGACGTGTGGTCTAGCATGTTTTCCAAATAACAAGTGTAAATGGAACTACATATTCCTCCAGGATGTTGTTGATGTAACAGATAGATTGCACCGATCCTTGAAAAATGTATAGCTTGGTTTTTCCGTGCATAATTTCTACATACACTATGACGGAACGTCCACAGAAATGTTCCCGCTAGGCAACTATTGCTGAAAGGTATCTCTCATCTGATCGTACACAGTGCTATGTCCATCTGGTGCTGGCAGGCAAAAGCGAAAAGTGGTGAAGGCGAGCCTATTCCATTCGACGCTGCTTGTGCTGTACCGTGAGTCCATAAGTCTCGGTACACGAGCAGATCTTAAAACACTTACGGTTACGGGATCATGGAAACCCAAATTGGTATATCTCACGTCTAGTATAAAAAAACGATTATAATGCGGTTTTCCTCAATATAATACACGTACACTTATGGACAAAAAAATAAATACAAGCTGGTGTCTTAACATTTTGTTAACTTATTCTGGCAATGACTGTATTCAGCCGCTGTATTGCATACCCATTGACAAGTAGTTACAAAAGTCTACTTTGTACCGTTAGTCAGATTGAGAATTTCCCTGCGCTGCTTTTAAAATTCAACAAAGTGTCACGAGTAGTGTGTTTTTGTGTGGACAATAAAATAAATACATTTACCTTTTTAGTCCAACAAATAATTTTATCGTGCTTTGCCAAACCAAATTGAAGTGAAGTTAATTAAGTATTACATAAAGATTACATTTCTTCCATTATTTCATCAAAATCTTGCATTTTAGAATTAAAAATGGGAAGAAGCACTGTACCTTTGAGGAGGGGGAAGTAATAAAAAAATTAAAAAATTATGGCTTGAGTTACAGGAAAATTGCTACAACTATTGGTTGTTCCTTGAGTAAAGTCCAAAATGCACTTCGAACTAAGAAAACTGAGGAGAAAAGGGGAAGACCTCGAAAAACAACCAAAAAATGGACCGAAGGATTGTTTCCGAAGCCAAGAAGGATCCACTCGTCTCTTCAGGCGCCATTTTGGAAAAACCAAATCCAGATGTTTCTTCAAGGACAATAAGGAGAAGGTTGGTGGAATCCAAACTGTCAGCCAAATCGGCGAGGACACTTGAGAAATAGGATGGATCATTAAAATTGGTCTGGCCTTGAGGGCAAAAAAAAATGGAGAAACATATTTTGGACGGACGAATGCAAATTCAATTTATTTGGATCTGATAGTAGGCGATTTGTAAGATGTCGTCCCAATTCGGCATATGATCCCCGCATATGAAAGACGGTAAAACACGGCGGTGGGAGCATTATGGTTTGGGCAGGATTTTCCTGGTACGGAGTCGGTCCCATTCATTTAATCGAAGGGATTATGATAAAGGAAGATTATATAAATATATTGGATAGTGTTCTTCTCATATATGCAGAAGAAAATCTTCCCCTTATTTGGACTTTACAAGCAGACAACGATCCAAAACAAACAGCTAAGGCTACAAAAACCTGGATTACTGCAAAGTTCTGCCGTGGGCGTCCCAGTCACCGGATCTTAATCCACTGGAAAATCTGTGGAAACAAGTAAAGGACGTTGTAGCTAGAACAAGACCCAGAAATAAACGCAAACTTTGGCAGGAGGTAAAGGCAGCGTGGGAGTCTATACCCTTGACCATGTGCCAAAAGTTGGTAGACTCTGGTGGATGTGCAGCAGTATTAAAAAATAAAGGTCATGCAACCAGGTACTAAGGAACTTATTACTTGTAATAAATTTGATTTAAAAAAAAATTTTATTTCAATAAATATAGTCATAGAAATTAAACCATATTTATTTTATTATCCACACAAAAACACACTACTCGTAACACTTTGTTGAATTTTACAGGCGGTGCAGTGAAATTCTCCATCTGACTAACGGTACAAAGTAGACCTTTGTAACAACTTGTCAATGGGTATGCCATACAGTGAATTCAGTCATCGCCAAAATAAGTGAACAAAATGTTAAGACCCCAGTCTGTATTTATTGTTTTGTCCATAAGTGTATCACAAGGAAAATGGAGAAAGATTAGCCAGCCATTTTTAACGGTATGATTTGTATCTCAGTACGTATTTAGTATTTTTTATTGTTACCTATAAAGGCACCGGTTACTCTCGTAGTTATTTATTAAAATTTATTAAATTTTTAAACTAAACCCCTTCGGTGTCACGCTGGCCGTTTCTTAGCTGGAGAAAACACTCTTCAAAGCAATTGACTGCTACGTTTCTTCATGTCATATATCAATCGTATCACAGAAACATATCTACTCGAACATAACAAAATCTATTTAAATCCACTCATAAATAAAATTTCATAAATACAACTAAAAGAAAACTTTCAATTTACCACTCATGATTTGTGGCATGGCAAAAGTTTGAAATTCAAAAAATGAAAAATATAATTATCCTCACCGTCCGACATGTGGTCTCTTTCATAGCAGAAGTACTTTAGTAGCTTCACAACAATTCAACATAAATTCTATAAATGGGGCGGGAAAGCATACTAAAAAAAACCCACAAACACCAACCCAATGACATAGCCGAAAACCCAGAACAAGGAGTGCCACAAAACAATGCAGTTCTATGCGAGGGGTTGTTAGTTTATGCCGCTAGATCACACATAATGCGCCCATTGGCCCATTGTTATGGCACAAACTTTACTTTTAAAAGGTCATAAATTAAGTCACATTATGAAAGTTAATAAAACTGTCTGCCGATAAACTGGAAGCGAATTCAATGGTTTCTTTGTTTAGTAGCTAGTGGATTATTATTTTATTTTTTTATTTTAATGACTATAGTTATCTAAATCAGGGGATGTATCTAGTCTAAATGAAGGTAGGTACATAATTGTTTCTAAATATAACCGCAAATATTTTATTAAATAAAACTGTAACTGCATTTATGGTGTCGAATGTCATAATTTCCTTGGCGCGTTATAAGCTCCAAAAAAAATTGTTATTTGCATAAACATGGGAGCGTGTATGTAAAAAGAACATCAAAGCAAAGCCGTAAAACGTTACATAGTCATGAAAATGGTTTTATTACATTCAAAATACCCCAAGCTTTATGTCGCACTATAACCATGAATGTCTAAAAATGCCTTTATTACAATATCGTATGGATAAGTTGAGCCCATTTCGCCGGAGAGTTTATTATTTCCTTTTTGCTAGAATATAATTTTTCTATTTACTGATACATATATCCATGTCACCCGACACCCATATTTGCTTTCGTCAATTTCTTTTTTTGTTTTTTATAAGAAACTATCTAGACTAGAAGAAAAAAAAACTACGAACATGACGCAAACAATTTACTGTCGTGCGATAAAATCTAAACACCCAGCGTTGCTTGACTTGATAATCCTAAGGCTGTCGACTAAGCAGCATTTATGACCTTGGATTTTGGTGATTTTATTAATAACAAACGCCAATAAAATTAAATATAAATAAAAGCAGATTTATTAAATTTTACGATTTACATTCCCATTACATTGAGAGTTTTTTTTTTTCTCTCTGGCAATGCTCTTTCTCGCAGCGATACTTTTATTGTTATGTGGTGATATTTTTACGTTTTATATTCTTTGTAAAAAAAAACATCCTTTACTGAGTGTAGGTATAGCAATGTAGATCCATAAATTGTTATCTTAATAAACATACGTATACCAATAATCTAGAAACACGTTATGAAAAAAGATTTTATCAAAATGTCACCCTCAATATAGAGATATCTTACAGACTACTGCAAGGCATTTTCTGCTTATATGCTGGCTATACAACTGTAAGCTCGATTTAAGATTATGAACTTGGAAACCCCTTAAGAGATAAACCTCTACAAAGCTATTTGGAGTTAATTCTATAATCCTTCTTATCTTCTGTAATTGTTAAGCTAAGGCATTCTGTTAACCTGTTAACCTGCAAAATACAGTTTGGGTTGACAAGAAAGGAATCCGTTTTTTAGTGTAAATAAAACTCTCTTTTTTTTATACAACAAATTAACTTTAATTATATATGTATCTTCAATTTTGTTCGATAACCTTTTTCCATCTTTCTGGCAACTTCATGATTCCGTGCTCATATTTAGAACGTCTGGTCCTTATAACAACAAAACTGATTCAAGTGTTATTTGAGGTCACCATCATTAGTTAAAGTTTTACCATTCGAAGAGTTTTGCAAACTTCGAAACAAATGGTAATCTAATGGTGCAAGGTCAGGGCTATGGTTGATGTGATATCACTTCCTAACCAAGGTTCAATAATGGCTGCAGGAAGTAACCCCCCAATGAAATAACCCCCCAGACAGAAAACGAAATAACTGCAAAATTTCACTGTGAAATTACTCCCAAAATTGAAGGTGAAATAAGTCCCCAAAAAGGTATGAAATAAGACCCCAAATAGATATGAAACAAGTCCCAATTTTTGTATGTTTTGATTGCATTCTAGAAAGTCAATGTTAGATTTTAAAATGAGGGGAAGGTGATTCAGGTGGTTTCGAATTATTTCTAAATCTAAGATATCTAATGAATTTCATCATGCGATCTGAACCGAATCTGGTTCAATGCATGCTTTAAAAAAGGTCGTAAAATGCTCCTCACCTTTAGTTCTTCGAAAATTATTCCAAATGGATTCTCGTTAAAAAGCCAATGGAGATTGAATTTTTCTACTCTTCATATCAATAACAACAGTTAAAGTCACTTTTGAGCATCAATGAAAATTGAATTTTGCATGAAAATAGAAGAATGAAATAAGTCCCCGAATTTGAGGACTTATCTCATTGTTGAATTTGGGGACTTACATGTATCACCATGAAGTAACCCCCCAATTTGAAGTATGAAATAAGTCCCCAAAAACCCCCACGTCCGTTGAACAATTTCGCACCCCCATGACGCCATTTTAAGACAGCTCAAAATAACAGCTACCTATCATGTTATAAGAAAAAAAATTTCACGGTTGCCACCTCTTTCGAATGTCTGACAAGAAATCAAAGAGTATCGTTTGTCATGAGAAGCTTCTCAACTCGCCGGTCGGAGTCGGCAAAAAACTGTAGGTCCCTTCCATTCGTGGGAAAAATAACACGCACACACAAATGGTTGCGAGAAAGCTAGGCTTGGTTCTGTATAGGACTGCAGACGCCGTAGATTTATTTATTTTTTTACAACTGGCATCCAATTAAATCATACATAGGTATACTAGTTGAATGCATGCGAAACAACGAATGCAGACTGACTATCGTGTGCAATGCAACAAGCTCATGTAGTCAATAAAACCCCATGAAACTATTTATCATAGCTCTCTTTTTCGCAATTGTTCTTATATGTACCTATGTATTTATTATCGAGCAAAGACAACAATGATTTTGGAATCTTCAATTCATTCTATAAAGTCTGTACGTGTTGCGGTATGTAGGTACATATGTACAAGTGTTTTTATTACGATTTTAATTTTTTGGCACTTCCTTAAGTTTTATTGGATAGCGAACAATCGTGAACCATGCATTTAAAGTGGCTAACCCAAAAGAAATTAAAAAATAATAATTCAAAATCCTTCTCCTTTTTTGCTCTTTGTCTAGGCATAAATACTCAGCCATTAGAAAATGGAAAGGTGCCAACTTTTGTGAGAACTAGACCAACTCAAAAGGCCAAAGATAACCAAATGACTTCATCAAGCCAGAGGGGAATAATATGGAACATAACGAAAAGGTAGATTTGTGAAAAACTATCCTCGAAAGATTGCTTTAAAATTGCTTTAAAATCGCGCAGTTTGCACTTTAATGAAGGTGCCTAGGTGCCAGATATCCGTAATGCAGCAAAACATGGCTGCACTACATCTACAAGACAACGTATCGTCCCTTCATCGGATATGTTATCATCTACCCATACTCTGGTGATGAGTTAATGCATCCACACTACCGCTATGCGAAGCATAATATATTTACTAATCATAATGCGATTAAAATCTGAGAAGCGCATCACCATGATAATACAAAATTTATGCAGAATGCCACTTCCTATACCTTGAGCAGGAAGCTCACCTCGTACAACGTACACTGTTGCTATCGCACTAGACGACAATACCTTCATGTATACTAAACGAAAGTGTTAAGTTCGGATTAAGATAGCTTAAACGTATAAGAGGCTTTTTCAACACTCAACTCCTTTTGAACTCACAGGAAGAGACAGAGTAGCTTAACAAAAACATGAGAAAATCACAGCTACTTCTCACTTCTCAAAATAAAAATCCCAGAACTCCCTCCAGATGACATCGCCCTCGTCGCGGAAAGCCGGAAGGAGAGAACATAAAAAAAAACACATTCACTGACTCTCCGCCCTCTGCATAAATATTATTATCCTTATTTCTATTGACTCTTTGCGTTCTCAAATTTAAAGAAATCAAAACATGTTCGCGTAATTCCAAATCTCCACCTACTACTGGCAAAATTTAATATAAATTCGCATAAAGCAATGAAAATGGAAATATACTCGTATTTCATATTTTTCTTTCACAGTTTCCTATGCTCTTTCTTTGAACTTCAACGAATCACAATGTCCTGCCATTTATTAGTAAACCACAGGCCGTTTTATGGGCGCCATTCTAGGCTTTCATAAAATTATTCGTTTATTTTATATTAAGGAACTTCTTTTGGAAGATACTTTCGGGGGTGATGGTACCCCTTCTCCCGAGGAGTGCTTTAGTTCAAGGACACCCTGAACATCAATCCTGCCTAACAAAAGCCTTAAAATAAAAGCAAGCTCATGGATAATATGACGGAATTTTACCATCAATGAGAAGACATCTGTGGAGCAATAATCGATGCCTTATATAACCATGTTTTGAAAAAGTTTTGAGCTGATTAATTAGGAGTCTTTAGATCTTTAGAGAAATAAACTTTAAAGGCATTATAAGTATGCGAATGTTTTTTTTTAAGGGACATGCCGGCAGTATTGTTTGACTAAAATTGAACTGCTTATCCGAAACCCGTAAGCTCATCTATTCCCGCTGTATTCGCCTTAAATTTATTTAGTTTAAACTTTTTATCAACACATTTTAAACCCGAACTTCCTATCTAATCATCACATCAGGTGTGTTATCCTTTAAAACCAAAAATCCATTAAGAAAAGCAGAAAAGTGTGAAAAACCCCCGCTGACAAGCAAAGTTATTTATGCTGAGATCTATAAAATGTTTTAGATTTTTTTTTCCTATTCTTTGGATACCCTCCTGTCGATAAGACAATCATTTTTTATCGTCTATCCCTTTTTTTTTTGGAAAATCGGTGAAAATGGGTTTTCTGGTCGAACAGCATTTTGTTAACGACTTTCTCTACTCCTAGTTCAGAGGTAGTAACATAAATAAGAAAATACCCGTGAGCTTTTTCGATTAGGGAGGTAACAAAACAGGGAACAAAAAATAAATAAAAATAAGACGGTTTATAATTAGTATGTAGATGTAGATGCACTGTCAAACTAGGGGCTGACGGTATAAGATATGCAGAAAATACACTTCTGTGGGTATAAACGGATTTTGCTATTACATTTTATCTTATGAATGTTAAACTATTTTCTTTCTTTTTTGTACAATTTCAGCAAATTGAGTGTTTTCAAGCGAGATGATGGACATCGACGACCCCCTTTTGGCATAAATTATCCTTTGTCTCAAACAATGAGCTGAGAGCTCAGCTACAGTGTACGCCGAAAATTAGGAACCATCCAGTTCGGTGGTCGAGGGGAAAATAGAACCTAACATCGGAAAAAAAACTAGTAGAATAATAATCATGTAAAATGAACAGGAAGCGTACACACGCACGGGGAAGGGATACGTGACGATTGTTCAGTTAAGATGCAGTGATGGTAAACGTAGGGGAAAATCCCTACATGAAGGTATTTTCAGCTCAATAATGAACGCGTAGCGAAAAAAGGACAGATTTTTAAAATAAGCGAATATGTAGGGACTTTCAATATTGAAAACTCCCGGCTATTTTTTATGTCCATGTTTGAATTCTTCCGGAGTTTTAATTTATGATCATGAATCATGAATCATGAATGCCTAAATGTTGTCTTAAGCAGCAAATACACGATACAATCGTTGTACAACCGCGGGTTTTGCCGATATCGGTACATGAATTCCGATCCTTATTTTAATTTTGATTTTGTGCTGTTTTTGGTTTGTTATGAAAATAAATAAAATAAACTTAAGCATATTAAGCCTTTTTTAAGCATTGTGTTAAATTCTCCCTTTTGAAAAATGACGTATTGGGAATTGTAGGGGAAATTTTGCAAATGTGTAGGGAAAAGTAGGGATTTTTTCCATCGTTGGTATGTACTTTTCTTTTTTTTAGTTACAATCACTGTTACGATGTAGCATTGATCTGGTGAGCATCGCGCGGTCGCAGTTGAAGCGTATCTTAAAGGTGATTATAAAGTCGATTTCAAACTGTAAACACAATTTGGTTCAGTAACGAAGCACATTTCGATTTAAATGTGTTTGTTAATAAGCAAAGTCCCAATGTGATCGTTTGTCTACCTTATCCTCGCATGGCTTTCTTTAAAAATTCTTGTGGAGCAATGATAAGTGCATATCGTTTATATTTACCAAGACTTCAAGAGCATCAATCTTATACTTTGCACGCGTGGTTTCAGCAAGATAGCCCTCACGTGCTATTGGAATGCGTTGCTCAGAATAATATCAAAAGAATGCGTGAATGTGTACACCACGACGGAAAATATTTAGACGGAATTATCTTTAAAAAATAAAACCATCATGTTTAATGTTTGATTTGAAAAGAAATTGCATTCTGTACACCAGTTCTGGAATTATTGCCTGTGATTATTGCTTCAGCAATCCAATAGAATATTCCAGAACGCATTGATCCCGGATCCCTTTATCCAGCTTCTCCCACAACAGTTCCATATGGTTTAAATCTTGTGATTGCGGTGGCCATATAATTGTTTGTAAGATTTCTTCATCTTTCCTCTATTTCAGGTAGTCTTTACAAAGTCTTGAAGTATGTTCAAGGTCGCTGTCCTGTTGAAATACGACTCCTCCGCCAACTAATCTAAGTCCAGAAGTCACAGCGATTTCTTCCAATATAATTGTTTTGCCTCCTTATCACACAAGCCAGATCTCCCACTCCACTTGAACAGAAAGATCCCCAGACTATAACAGAACCGCCTCCATGCTTGATGGAAGGAACCAAAAAGTCTGGTGGCATCTTTTGTTCAGCGCTGCGTCGAATGAAAACTCCCCGTTTTGTACCAAATACCTCGAACTTGCATTCATCACTCCATCAAACTCTGTTGAATTCTTATTCCATCCAGTCTTTATGCTTTTTGGCCCATTCCAAACTTATCTGCTTCTTTTGTGGTCGCAGCAAGAGTTTTTGAACAGCAACTTGCCCAATATGTTACATAGTCCAGCATGTCTTAATCTTCACTTGACAGTTATCAATGACAGCCATTTATCCCGTGTTTATTTTGTTTATTTCGACGAGTATTCCGGGTGCTGCTTCGTTTGCTTGTTGTGACTACTAGCCGATCGTGTTTAGTTGCAGCTCTAGACCAGGCTGTCCTGACCGTGATTTATCCTCAATTTATACTTTAAAAATTCATAAAATTCAATCTCTGTGCATGAATGAAATCAGTTTTCTAGGCTGGCCTCAAATGTTTGCCCTGCAGTGTAGTTGTATACATATGCAAAGAATCAAATTAAACCACATCCGTGCTCTTTTTAGATGCTGAACAATAAAAAAAAACATCCACACGAAAGACATATCTGAACTAGCAAAATACATACAATAAACAGTCCAAGATTACAAATCCTTTGGATACTTGTTGCTATTTGTTTACTTTTTCGCACAAATAACATTTCGGGTAAGAAGAAGAGAAACGAGGGAAACCTAAGCCCGTACAATTCATTTAATTTAATCTTCACTAAATCATTAATCCTACACGCATTCAACTCGGTTGCCCATTCGAAAAGAGGGTGTGTTCGTCGTGTTCGTGTATTGCAGTAATTCAGAGTTCGTCAACCCTTTTCGGTTTCACTATAATAACGAGACATATATATACATACATACATAAGTTGCTTTCTTTTATTTGATTTGACTGTAGTTGAACAGAAATTGTTGACTGATTTGGAGGAAACGGATGCGACCATGGTTTAAGTTTTGAGATTATAATCGAATTCGAAATCGTAACTAGTATGTAGGAGTAGGATGAAACTAGGTTGGCGAATATATGTAGCTTCAAAGATTAATGCGGCTCTGGAGCTGCATAAAAATACATATATCTAGTGGCTAATTTTTAACATTTGTTTGAAGGAGTGCGAGAGAGGACGTGGGCTTTGTGTTTGTTTCGGTTTTCCTAATCGGTTGTCGGTGGAAAAATTTAGCCAAACTAGTGTTCATAGACGATAAGAGAACTACCCACCGTGAAAGTTATTTTAAAGTGTTCAACATTCTTTTTTTTTATAAAAAAAAAGAAATTCATATTGGCAAAATCGTGTAAAATAAAGTAAAATTGGTTGTTGAAAAAATGTTGATTGTCGCAATTTTATCTTTGCATTTTCCATGAACAACGTACGATGTTTGTTCTTCAATAATGTGCACAAATAACATTCAATTTGCAAACAAAAGCGTTAACGCCGAAAATAATTATTACTTATGTTATTTTTTATTTAATTCTGTGAAAACAGTTTGCTAATTTTAGTTATAATAATAAGTTAAAAAAGGGTAAAATTTCAATTCTAGTAGGAAATTAATGAAAAAAAGTGTTAAAAAAAATTATCGAGGCAAATATATTTTTACATTGACTTTTGAATCATTTGAAGCTCATCTCCACCCTGCCGGGTCAGTTTTTATTTTGATACAAAGCAAGACTTTTTAATTATAAACTACGAAAAAATTAGAGTGCGCAAACGTGCGCAAAAAAAGTAATGCTTTTTTTGTAGGTCATCCCAATAGCGCAAGTTATGGCTCTTTTAGTCGGCCCTGCTGTCTCACCATTACCTCAGCAACGAAATATTGATTCAGGTAAAAACTTCGAATCTGAAGACTCACTCAATAACAGCAGCAGTGATGATGAATATGATAAACACAATATAAAAAAATATCAAAGAAAATGTTCATTTTTTCAATTTGTTTTATTTTTTTACCCTATAAAGTAATAAGTAAAAAAACGTTAATAAATCACTTAAAACAGAATTTTTTATTACAATATACTTAACTCATAAGAATAACATGAAATAGTTAAAAAAAAGCCGGTAGCCGTGGCCGTGGTGGTTAGTGCGCTGGGCTACCACGCAATTCTGCCCGGGTTCAACTCCTGGCCGGGTCTAACACCTAAAAGAGTTTTTTCACGGTGCCACCCCTTTCGAATGTCTGACAAGCATCAAAGAGTATCATTTGTCACGATTGAGGTTCTCAACTCGCCGTTCGGAGTCGGCAAAAAATTGTAGGTCCCTTCCATTCGTGCAAAAATATAACACGCACACACAAATGGTTGCGAGAAGTAAGTAAGTTAAAAAAATAATTTTGTCCACTTAATATGTAGATACAACGTGGAACACTGTGACACGGTATAAAAATTGCAATTTTATGACAAACAATCCTGTGTAAAAAATTAAGACAAATAGGATCATTTTATAAAATACTGACTTTCAACTTTAACATATTTTAATTCTTTTTCAAAATTAAAAAAGTAATCATATTGTAGTCTTATATTCAGCTGCATTTATTAAACTTAAGTACAAAACCTTCATATGGAAAAAAATAAGAACAAAAGTGAACAATTATCCTACTGGTCTTAGTTTTTTTTACACAGGACTGTGTTTACATACTGTTTTCAGTTATTGACCCTGCGGAACCTTCAAATTTGAAAAAAATGTGCCTTGTTTATGTTGCACAAATGGAAATGTTAAGGATCATTGAGATTCGGTGATACCGATTCATTGAAACATTTAGTTTTGAATTCAAGAAAATATAGTTTTGAATCCCGTGATTTTTTTAGAAATATTGATTAGTTTTCCGTTTGGGCATACCTTGAGTGAACGTAATCGAAAAAAAATAGATCTCGTAACGGCTAGATGCATAAAAAGAAAGGAAAACAATTCAGTACTAACAATTCCGTGATATTACTGAATAAAGTTTTTTTTTTTTTTTTTTTTTTTTGTAAGGAAGGTGGAAAGCATCGAAAGCCAGTGTGTGGGACTTTAACCCTAACTAAAACCACCTCTGCTTCCAACCCCATTTCCCGACGATGATACCAAGGCATATCGTCTACCGGGGGGGTTTTTAGCCGTGGATTCCATAGCGTGGGAAATCATCCCAATTATAAAGAAAACACCTCCTATTATTACAACTGAGAGTAACTCCCATCCAGTAATTTTTCTCTAATATAATGCAATATTAACGTTTTGGAGGGGTGAAGCACATTAGCTAACCCCGAAACTAACTTTGTAACCTGAATTTTACTTATGTATTATAGATAACTCATAACTATATATGTGTGTAATAATTTATTTATATTTTATTTTTCTTTAAGAAAGTAAGTCATACGGCCTAAGCCTTTTAAGCCGTCTATTAGTGTTGTAATTTTCTTCAACCATGTGCTGAATTTGAGGGTTTACATGGTCTCGGATCTGTTGGTAATGCCTTATTGCATATTTTTTAATAATTTCGCTAACATTCTCTACTTGTAAATCCCTGTGTAGGTTGTCGTTTCTTATATACCAAGGTGCATCAACGATGGCTCTTAGTATTTTGTTTTGGAATGTTTGTATCATTCGTAGATTTGTCTGTTTGGTACAGCCCCAGAGCTGTGGAACTCCTGCAGATATTTTCTTTAAGTCTGAGTATTTATCATCATATCTTACTCGGAAATAACGATCTGTGATGTAAGATTTTAGAATCACATAGAACTCTTCGGGGAGATCTCTTTTAAGTTTAAATTCTAGTCCTCGATGCCAGACTTTATCAAACGCTTGTGCAACGTCTAGGAATATGGCTGAACAGACTTTTTTATTCTCAAGTGCTTTTTCTATTGTACTCGCAATTCTATGCACTTGTTGTACAGTAGAGTGTTTCTCTCTAAACCCAAATTGATGGGAGGGAATAAGATTTCTTTCCTCTATTATTGGTTTGAGTCTTTTCAAGATCAATTTTTCAAATATCTTTGATATCACTGGTAGGAGCGAAATCGGTCTGTACGATTTCTTTTCATTTGGCGACTTATCTGGTTTCAAAATCATAATTACTTCTGCCACCTTCCATTGCATAGGAACATACTTAAGCCTGAGTGCGGCATTAATTATATGTAATAGTTTACGTATAGCTTCATCCGGGAGTTCCTTAAGTAGTTTTCCTGTTATTAAATCATAGCCCGGTGCTTTTTTTGCGTTTATGTTGCTTTTGATTTCACATTTTAGTTCTTGTAATGTTACATGCTGTATGTTCCTGTGATCATTTTTAGACTGCAGGAATAGGCTTTCATCCGCAGTTTGCCTAGGAAATGGTTGAAAGGTTTCCTGCAAGTGATGTGCGAAGAGGTCAGCCTTTTCTTTAGCATTTCTTGCCCAGGACCCATTTTCTTGTTTAATGGGCGGTGCTTGTTTTGCTGGTTTTTTCAGTGATTTTACAGCTTTCCATAGCGAGTATTCAGTATCTTTATGGGCTGATAAATTATTTAAGTATCTGCCCACTGATTCATTCTTAACAGTTTTTAAAAGCCTCTTAAGTTCGTTGCACAATGCGTTAAGTATCTTTTTATTTTCAGGTGTTCTGATTCGTTGCCAAGTTTTACGAGCTTTGCGTTTTTTCCTGATTAATTCTTTAACTGCGTATGGGTAGTTTATATCTACGTTCCTCTTTTTTTGGCAAACAGGGGTGCTTATCCATGCTGCTTGCTGGATATTTGTGTTAAATTGCTCAATTTCCTCTTCTAGTTGAAGTGAGTTTTTTATTGGGACTTGTAGGTTTATGCTATTTTCTAAAGCTTGTCTGAATAGAACCCAGTTTGTTTTATGATTTATAAGACGTGGCTGACTTTCAGTTTTCAGTATGCTAACACTAATCGTCATAAGAACAGGAGAATGATCTGACAATAGGTCATCTTTATTTTCTACAAAAATGTAGTTATCAGATATTCCCTTTCCTACATAGAAGTCTATTAGGTCTGAAATTTTATTCTGATCCATCGGCCAATGTGTTGGCATAGCACTTGAATGGAAATCACAATTTAATGCTCTTCCTGCTGAATACAGTTCTCTGCCTTTGGTGTTCGTTAGTCTTGAGCCCCAAAAGGTATTTTTTGCATTGAAGTCACCTCCGACTATAAAGTAACTTCCCAGTGTTTGAAAAAACTCTGATATAGTCATCTTTTTTTAGACTATGTTTAGGTGGACAGTATATTGCAGACACTTTCATTTTCATTTAATTCAATACGTGTACATTTATGGTTGTAACTTGCATATTTTCTTGCTCAATTTTTGAGTCTTCATAATGTTTAATTGAATCTTTTACAAATACCGCAGATCCACCTCTTGCCCTATCCGCTGGATGAATTCCATGATAGCAACAATATCCAGGTATGATTAAATTGGTTGTTCTGGTTAGGTGACTTTCTGTGATTAAACAAATATCTATTTTTTCCGTATTAAGGAAAACTAATAACTCATCAATGTGCTGCATTATCCCATTTGCATTCCAGGTTACTATTTTTAGTGCATTATTCATATTGATTCTTTGGTCGCTTTGTATTTGATAAACTTGTCTAATTGCTTGAATTTCTCAAATATTTTATTATTTGTGTCTTTTTGCTCTTCAAGTCGTCGGTTTAGTTTTTCTTCCATATTGAGTATTTCCTCAAGCATTTGGCTATCGTTATGCCTCACAACTTTATTGGACTCTTGTTGTTTACTAATTGATTTAGTAGGTTTCTTTTTAGGTAATGTCTCAGTGGGTTCTTTTTGTCTATGATTCTCTTTTGCGCTTTGTTTTGTATTAGTAATTTCTTGAGTAGTCCCTCTTTGTTTAATAATTTCTACGTATGTTTCGGCTACTGCTTTACTATTTGTTACGTTGCTTGACCTTATTTGTTGGGGTAGCCCCTTTTCTACTACAATTTACTTTTGCCTTTGTGATTTTCGTTGCTGGTTTCTAATCTTTTGCAATTCTTGGGCTACCTCACATCCTCTATAGCTTGCAGGATGGTTTTTCTTGCAGTTAATGCAGTTGGGTGGTGTGTTTTTATTGGTAGTACAATTTTGTGTTAAGTGTTTTCCGGCACATCTAACACATCTTGGTTCACGCGAACACTATTTCTGCGTGTGGTTAAAGCCTTGGCATTTCTTGCACTGTGGTATGGCGTCAGTTGTTTTTCGAAGTGGTTCAATTTTAACTCTCATGTTAAGAATGGAGCACAGTTTGTATATATCTTCTGATTTATCTTTGCTGTCAAAAGTTAGCATAAGGAGTGGAAGTGCTCTATTGGATACCACTTGTTTTCCTTCTTCATCTGTCTTTTTCTCTTTTTTTAAGATGTTGACTGCATTGAGCAAGTGCATGCATTTGTGGTGTAAATCTTCTATAATGCTTTGCCTATCACATGTTGGATGAAGGCCTCTAGCCATAACTTTGATAGGTCTATTGAATAAAGTGGGAAACCAAATATGTAGGTAGTATATTTTGTCTAAGAAACGTATTTCACGATTATTGTAAAAAAAAGCCAATATCACTCACTGATAGTGTAGCTTTCTACCAGTGAAAGAATTTTCGAAATCGCTTCAGTAGTTCCAGAGATTATCCTTTACATACAAATTTTACCTCCTTACAAGTATAATAGTACTAGTGTGACCATGTGAGAACTCTCGCAAGAGAAAATCCAATTCCCAAATTCCAAACTTTCCATCCAACATCCAAACTTCCCATATGATTTCCATCTTTCAACCCATGGAAATCCCATGGAAACCACACAGGAAGTGTTTTTATTTTTGTTGGAACTTCATTTTGGTTGATATAGGTATTTATTTCTCCACTACCGCTTGCATCAATATCAAATATATCAACCAAATGAACTCTCAAGACAAGAAATATTTCCCATATGATTTCCATATAGCAAATATATGGATCAACCAAAAAGAATTCATTTCCATTAGTTGATAGATGGAAATCGTACGAGAAATGTTTATTCTTTTTATTTTGATCGGTTTTTTTTAATTTGTTTAAATTTGTAAAGTAAAAAGTACAATTCGTCGTTGCTCCAGGAAATTCTCTTTCTTTTGACACCTCATATGTTAAGATTGGTTAAGTGTGAGAGACGCAAATGGTACCTACACTACGGAATTATTATATAAGATTAAAACTTGTATATTTTCTTATTATATCCCCTCCTCGTCAAAAACGTTTACCTTAAAGATTTTGCTACAATAGTCATTTCAATATCTTTTTGTCTCAGTTCAAATCTCAACTCTCATTCCATTCAGTCGAACGAAATGGTCCCAGAATGATTCTCATAGAGATGGCAACACTCTCAAAAAAAAAGTTATCGAAAAGGTCAATGCCAAAAAGTTGATTTCTCCATTTCATCACATTTCTTTAAGTCACATTTTATTTTGTGCATTCATAAGTACATGCTATTATAGTTGGCAGGATCTTCTTCAACCAGCACGTACAGGACTCTCTTTTTCTTTCTTTTTCACGTAAATTTCTTATTAATCGGCATTTTATTGGAATCTAGTATCTATGCGTCATATCTATAGGTAAATACCATTGGCTGTACACCTGGTCAACCAACGTCCGCAAAAGAATTTATTTTATTTTCCCTGATAAACCCTCTTCCTTCTTTGATCGTTGAAACAGTTCAAGAGGACTTGAACAACCTCTTATCGCTAACATTCCCATATTGATATCCTTAAACATTCTAAACGTGTGTATGTCAAATGAAAAATAAAAGGAATAACACTACAGCTGGATACCATCACGAATTATGTTTCTATTTGTGTAAACAATGGGTGGGGATGTGGGGATGCCCACCTTAGATAGCGTAGACATATCGGCTTTTTAACTTTTTACGTGCGTGGCGATGCGATGCGATAGTGTATGGGATGGCTCCTTAAATACATTCCAATAAACGAAAAAAAAATTGTATTTATATTTATCTGCTTGTATGGGGATTCAAGCAGACATGCGGTTGATTTATGTTGACATACTCGTATGTTGCTTGGATTATGTTTTTATAAAAAATTGAAGGTGAAACACCAACTGACACCTGCCAAAAACAAAAGAGGCATTTAAAGTAAAAATTTAGTTGGAGTAGGGATGGGTATAAGGAATTATGAACAATAATACATATGTATACGAATGAGTTTTGATAAACTTTTAAAGAAAAAATCTTTGTAATTCAGGCAAGAAAAAAAAGGCATGAATGTGGAGGCGTATTTGAAAGGCGATGCTGGTGGTGTGGCTATTTTAGATCGCTTTCATTTCCATCACGAAAAATATTTTCTTCCCGTATTTAAGTAATTTTTTTCAGTTTAGTAATTCCCAAAGTATCTAGAGTTTTAAAGGCAAGACCCAACTTAGAGTATTGCACTATAATATGGAATCCATGTTATGAGACTCATACTAAAAGAATCGACAGAATCCAAATCAACTTAATGCGGTTTATGATAAAACAGCTCAATTGGCGTATTGACATGACAGCTTATAGTTCCAGGCTGTGTTTGCTAATTTGTATCAGTAGTCTTGGATGTCGTCGAAAGTACTTTTCCCTCATGTTCGTGAGAGACTTGATTGATTATCAAATTCGTTGTCCTAAACTATTGTAATTGCTTAAGTTTTACTCACCGTACCGTTATCTTCGTTTTACTTACTTCGGTGGTGCTACAGTCCGGGGTGGACCAAGGCCTCAACCAGCAACCTCTTCCAGTTAGCCCGGTCCTTAGATAACTGCCTCCAGTTGCACACTCCAAGTTGGTTGAGGTCTTGTTCTACTTAGGCGAGGTCGTCCTCTGTTGCGCTTTCGATAAAGTCCATGCTTCAGCTCCATATAGCAAGACTGAGATGATAAGGGTCTTATATAAAGTCTCCTTAGTCGATCGGGAAAGGGCCTTACTACTCAATTGCCTTCTTAGCCCAAAGAAACAGCGACTGGCAAGATAAATCCTTCGTTTGATTTCCGACGAGATGTCATTTTTTGATGTTATAGCAGAGCCTAGATGAGCAACCGTGGTGTAGTGGTTAGTGCGTTGTACTACTACGCAATGCTGCCCGGGTTCAATGCCAGCCCGGGTCCAACACGTAAAAAGTTTTTTGCGGTGCCACCTCTAGCAAAAATCTGACAAGCAATCAAAAAGTATCATTTGTCATGAGGAGCTTCTCAACTCGCCGTTCGGAGTCGGCAAAAAGTTGTAGGTCCCTTCCATTCGTGCAAAAATATAACACGCACACACAAATGGTTGCGAGGAGCAGGCAAGGAGCTGTAGCGCCACCTACGTTGATAAACTCCTTCACTTCCTCAAAATTGTAGCTGTCTATTGTGACGTTCTGTCGATGTTGCGTGTCCCTTTTCTTTGACAGCATATACTTTGTTTTGCCCTCGTTTACCGCTTAACCCATTTTAACCGCTTCCATTTCTATACTCGTACACGCACCGGTGATAGCTCGCTGTGTGATACATGATGATGTCAATGTCGTCGGCGTATGCAAGTAGTTGAACGGACTTTTGAAAGATCATTCCTTGTGTGCTGGCTTGTGAGCTTCAAACAATTCTTTCAAGTATGATGTTGAAGAAGTCGCATGACAGCGCGTCACCTTATCTAAATCCTTTTTTGACATCAAAGGTATCGGTGAGGTCATTACCAACCTTGATGGAGCAGCGAGCTTTCTCCATCGTCATTCTGCACAGATGGATGGGTTTGGCAGGGATTTCAAAACTAGGCATGGCTCTATACAGTTCATCTCCCCAGATGCTATCATAGGCGGCCATGAAATCGATGAACAGGTGGTGGGTATCGATTTGGACTTCTTGGGTTTCTTCCAGGATCTGCCCAAGTGTGAAAATTTGCTCTATGGTAGACTTTCCTGGCCTTAAACCGCATTGATAGGGGCCAATCAGATTGTTGATGAAAGTTTTCAGGCGTTCACACAATATGGCAGATAGAATCTTGTAGGCGTTGTTGAGGAGACTGATGCCTCTGTAATTGGAGCAGTTGAGAGGGTTTCCTTTCTTATGTACCGGGCCAACGATACTGAGATTCTATTCATCTGGCATACTTTCATCTGACCAAATATTAGAGATAAGTTGGTGTACCACTACCAAGACCACCAAATCGTTGTCTTCGTTGTATCTCTTTTATTTCTTACCGAGGTTCAATAACTGTTAACTTTCTTAATTTATTATATACTTTATTCTAGTTAGTCTGTTAGAGGTTTTTAAAATCTAATTGATGAAGTTAAATAAATAAATAAATTTGACCACTACCCTCGCATTGTTTAAATGAACTACGAATAAAAATTCCTCACTTACTTGTGCACACATATTATTTATTTGCCAGGACACTTTTCTAATTAAAAAAGATACACTAACTCTCCTTTATTTGTCTATCTCCAGAGTCTTTAGAACACCCCATTCACCTACGTACCATTCCTGTCTTACAATTTAAATAAAGCAAGCAAAAAAGGGAATTTTTAAGTATCTTCGCTGTTCATTTAGACAAAAACAATTTGCATGTGATTGTGTGAATCACCCGCCATAAGGGTTAAGTATCTGCAAAGTAACACAATTAAGTACGCAACCCTTTACGGCAATCGTGGTGACTGTTGAAACTTAAAAGCGCACGAAATTCAATTACAATTTCGGGCACACAGCATAAAATATGAAAATATCCTTTTTTTATTTATTTATTTTATTTGCCTACCTTTTAGTCTTTTACAATTGGTGGGGTTTTTTTTTATTAGAAAGGACTCAAATGAGATTCCTTTGCTTTTTTGGGGGCAGTTTTATTTGTTTTGGTCGGATGGTCCTGTATCAATATTGCACCCGGGGATTTTGAAATCGTAATTTATTATCCTTCGATTTTATTAGTTATTCAAAGGATTCGTAGAATTACAAGAGTAGACATAAATTTGCATTTGGTTTAAGTTTATTGTTTTATGGTTGTTGTGCTGTTCCTTTTTTTAAGGATATTTCGTTGGTTGCATACGTAATTGAATGGAGGGAGATTGGGATGATATGATTTTTTTTGTAAAGAATTCTATTACCATAACATTTTATGAATATTCGAGTGAGTTATTGTATGTATTGGGCAGTTTTTGAGAATGTATGCAGCATAGTTTTAGAGTTATGTACTAAGCTTAGAAACTATGTACTTAAATTTGTATAGATGTTGCTTTATATTCTCGTAAAACGTGTATATTACATTGGAACAAGCAGAAAATAAATTCATTTTCACTATCTTTGTTTAGTTTTTGTTGTTGACTTTCAGAATCCCCAAGCAAGCTAAATTTAAGTCAAAAAAAACAGTTTTAAACTATTGTTAATTAATTCAGAACTGGGAAGCTATAAAACAAAAAGATCGGTGAAGCGTGGGATACCTCAGGCAGGAGTATTGTCGCCACAATTGTGGCTCTTAACTCTTAATAAAATTTTGCTCACCCTAGGAAAACAAGGGTATTGTCTTTAACTTGTCCTGTGTAAATGAGCAGGTTGCCTTTTTCAAAGAAAATATGAATCTGCTCTACGATAAGCACATACATATTAAAACAAAGACCATTAGAAACCAACCACCAACCTGGATGAACAGTAGCATTAAAAATCTAATGAAGAACAGCGACTTAGCGTACCATCGTTGGAGACGATTTAAGGTTGAAACCCTGCGACAAATATATCGAGCACTTAGGAATAAAGTAACTCTTACAATAAGAACGGCCAAGAAAAACTTCTACGCCAACCGTCTTCATCCCTCCGCTTCTAGCAGAGAGCTCTGGAAAAATTTGCGCCAATTAGGCCTAGGCAATTCTCAGCTCAAGCCTGGTGATAATGTCGATTGCGATACCTTGAACTTCATCTTTACCTCGCCACCTTCTTCACATGTTCTTCCCCAAGATTTCTTAGATGATATTGAACCTGACTCGTCTTCTTCAAAAAAAAAAAACTTCACCTACATCCTTTAACTGATACTGATGTTGCTGAAGCTATTCTTTCAGTTAAATCGAACGCAATCGGACTGGATGGTCTTAGTCCCAAATTTATAAAATTGTCCCTCCCTGTTACACTGCCGCTTATCACACACATCTTTAATAGCATTCTTTCCACCTCCACTTTTCCGACTGAATGGAAGAAATCAAAAGTCGTTCCCGTACCTAAAAAAGCAAATTGCAGCCTGTCCGAGTATAGACCCATATCGATCGTGCCCTTTTTGGCTAAAGTTTTTGAAAAGGCAATCCTTCCACAGATTTTCAGACACCTCTCCGTTGAAAACCTGTTACACAATAGCCAATCGGGCTTTCGATCCAAGCGGAGTTGTAAGACCGCCTTGCTGTTGGCATGCCACAAGGTTCCATTCTGGGCCCTATCCTATTTCTGTTGTACGTCAATGAACTACCCAGCATCGTTAAGCACTGTTGTGTTCATATGTACGCAGATGATGTGCAGCTACAAATTTCTTTCCCTCTAGACTCGGCGGAACTCTTCACTGCCAGGATGAATGAGGATCTACAGAATATCCTCAGCTGGGCTCAAGAAAACAGTCTTTGCCTCAACCCTAGCAAATCCAAGTCACTCGCCATATACCGCAACTCGCTGGATACCTCAATCCTTCCAGCCATCAAGCTAGGGCAATGCAACATCGACTTTGTTGAATCTGCGAGAAACCTTGGGTTAACCTTCAATCGCACCTTATCTTGGGATGACCACATTACCACCTGCGTTGGGAAGGTGTATGGTGTGCTACGAGTTCTCTGGACAACACAACATTACCTACCCGTCAAGACGAAGATGCTTCTCGCCAAAACTCTGCTGCTACCAATCCTACTGTTTTGCTGTGAAGTTTTTTCGAATGTAGACTGCAGATCTAGGCGAAAGTTGAATCTGGTCTTTAATAGTATTGCCCGCTATATCTGCAACATTCGTAGGCGCGAGCATAGCTCCTCGCTCTTTAACAAGCTTGTCTTCCCTTCTATCGCTATTGACGGAAGATATCTTCCAACGATACGCGACTTGATGGAAGCAGCTCTAGCTACACTGGCGAGGTGGGCCAGCAAAAGCGGTCTGGGAATTAACCCGACAAAAACGGAGCTTGTGATATTCACTAAGAAACACAGCGTCCCCCAAGTCACCCCCTAAAACTAAACGGTACTCAGCTCAGCTTCTCGGATCACGCTAAATATCTTGGTTTGATTCTAGATAGAAAACTGAGCTGGAAATTGAACACACTCGAACGTGTGAAAAAATGCCGCTTTGTATTCATACAAGAAAGCCTTAGGCTGTAAATGGGGAATTGTAGTCTGGTGGACAGCACTAGACAAAATGAGCTATGTGAATACACTAAATAAAATCCATAGAATGGCCTACATCTGCGTTACAGGAATGCGAACCACCCCCACCGCTGCTCTTGAAACAATGTCTATGGTAGGGACATGGTGACTTAGAGAAACCTCGCAGTGGGTATCTTATAACTTAGGGCACGCCGGATTACTCTCAATCAATAACTTAAATGCAGGAATTATGGACTACATGACTTCGCTCCTAGATTTCAACATAAAATATAGGACTAATATTCCCAACCGACAGGAATGGGTAGGAAATATCTGTCTAGTCATAGCGATATACCAGGTAACTGTGAAAAGGTACAAAACTGGGAAGTTTCATCACGGAAAGTGAACCCCATGTACCAATAGTAACAAAAACGCAAAATCTCCACGCAAGCTCTGCAACAGGCTAACGATAGATGACAGCTAACACGTGTAGCTGTACCAGACAGACTTGGCCACAGCTAAACCAACGTTAAACTTGCAGCCTGCTAAAATTAGCAGAGCACATATCGGCATAATAGTTGGCGTATTGACAGGTCATTGCGCAATTGGCAGACATGCCAACAGGTTAGGAATCCTCGAGGAGGAAGAATCCCCCTATAACCTATGTACTATGCAGTAACCCAGCTCTCTCCTCCTTGAGAAAAAAGATTCTGGGAGAATACTTCTTTATAGACGTTCAAGGTATTTCCTCAACGGATATCAACAAAATACGAAAATTCGATAAGAGTCGGCTCACGTGGCAACACAATGGACCTACTTTGGTCTAAGTGAATCCGATTACGGTGGATAGCCACTCAACCTAACCTAACCTTACCTACTATTGTTAAAAAAAATTACACAACCAACTTAACAGAGGTTTGCTAAGTCGGGAATTATTCATCAATTTAAGAAAGATGCAAATTAATTTTGATTCATTCTTGTCTGTATTTAGTTTTAAATTTCAGAAAATCGGAAATAAGGATAAAGTTGAGATAACCTTAAATGAATGATCAGACGATTACTTTTGGATTTTATGGAGGATGATCGCCTTATATTTTCATCTGATGAAATAATATTTTTTTAGACTTTTCAAGTTAATATAGTACAACACGCAAAAAAGACTTTTGTCAAATGATATGAGTCTCGTCTGACAATGGCTCTGCCGATTTGAACAGCCATCAACCAACCGTCTACCTGGGAGTATTATAAGATCTGACACCCATCTGACTCCGAGCATAGCTTTACTAATAAACAATATGTTACGTACTTGTATGACAATTTTCACGCATTTTAGAGGAATACAAAGTAATGGCCAGTGTTGCCAGGTTTTGGTGGAACAAATTCCCTTTTTTTGCATGAAAAACAACATTTTTCCCCGATTAAACGTTTCACTTTCCCCGGTTTTTTTCCCGTTTTCATTTACTTGCGGTTTCTTGAATTTGACAATAAAACACTACTTTTTATGCAGTCCTATTTTATTATTAACAACATAACAGAGTAAAAGCATTTACAGTATATAAAATAACTGAAAAAACCATTTAAGTTGTACATACATACATATGTCATTCAATAATCGTTCTTTCTATAGATATAGGAGTGACAAAATATAAAACTTAAAATAAAAAACAGAAAATTAAAAACTTAAAGTTAACATAAATCACTTAATTTTAGTATTAAAATATTTTAAGATAGCAAATACACATCCTAAAACGAAACTGGACATCATTTATCGAATACAGTGGACGTCCAATATAACGAATTATATAATGCACAGCCTTTCGTTAAATCGAAAAATGTGTTAAATCGATCGTCGTTTATCTATCTAATAATGTATTCATCATACCAATGTATACCAATACCAATGTGTTTATTATAAGAAAAGAGAAATCAATTCACATAGACAAAATAACAGAAGTAGGGATAAATGCACAAAAATTACAAACTATTTTTTTTTTAATGCAGTTCATTTTCCCCGTTTTGAAATCTTTTTCCGCGTTTCCCCTTTTGGGTTGAAAGTCCCCGGAAACGGGGAAAAATCCCGCAACCTGGCAACGCTGAATGGCACTCATTTTGGGGAATATTTCTTTGGACAAATTTAAATATGGAGACTAAAGTTTTTTTTTAATACAATAAAGCAGATAATACCAAAACCAAAATGAGAGCGGTCACTATTATACTTATACCGCTAGAAACAAATTAGCTCGTAAATACTTATTGGTAGAAACTTTTTTTTACAGTAAAACTTGTGTATAGTGAAGGTAAGGTTAGGTTAGGTTGAGAGGGGTTGAGAGGCCGAGCCCTGCCAAAACACCAGGCACCAGAGTGGGCCCATTGCGATCCCCTATTATCCATCCAAGGATGGCACCTAAACCGCTACAGTTTCATGTAAAGCGAATCTGCTAATAAAATAGTCTTGCGAAACCTGCATAGTGGACCTTTTTTGTTGCCAGTTACTTCATACAAACTCACTCTTTTGGAAATCTGCAAAAACTGAATAATGGAACATTTTTCAAAAGATTTTTATTTTTTTCCCATGCAAATTCATTCTTCAATATCGAGAAATAAATGCGGCAAAAGTTATTGACAGTTCGCGGGTTCGTTATCATTTCCGAGAATTTTGACAATGAGATTATTTTCTTTCTTTGTGCATCTCATTTTGCGAGCGGCTCATTCAACATGCACACATTCTGAACTCTGATAACAGAATTGATCGAAAAATAATAAAAGAAATAAGGTTGCCGATTGTGGAAAAAATTGCGAATAGTAGAAATGTTGCGTGTAGTAGAAAAAAATGCACCGAAGCATTCCACTACTCACAAGTTTTACTATAATTCCAACAATTTATTTAAATTCGAGAAATAGGGGAACATCTTCCATTGGATCTGCATATCGGCTCACAATTCTGTCTCTTTTAAAAAAAATAACGAAAAGAGGCACTCGTATAATCACTAAAAATATAAATAAATGCGAACGAATAAAAGATGCCACGTCTGGTCACCATAAATTTAATGAAATATAGTTTCTTTTTTATACATACCTTATGCTAATAATGTTTATACATGATGTAAATAATATGTATTATCTCTCCCCTTGTTTAATGTTTACGTAGATGATATTGTTAATCCTATCAAACATAGTAAAATGGCCTTATTTGCTGATGCTGCTCTATTATTTGTTACAGGCAAAAACTTACAAGAAATAGTATCATATATGCAGGAGGATTTAGTGAATTTATGTTGCTGGTTAAGAACAAATAAACTTAAGCTAAATATTGCAAAAACAAAGCTAATGCTGATTGGCGGTAATCGTGATGTATAAGGGATTAGCATCTCTATTGACAATGAACCAATAGAGGCAGTATCTGATGTTAAGTGGTAAGGCCACTCTAGAGGCCGAAAAAATAGGATTTTATAGGATTATTTTTCTGATATACTACAAAATAAATCGTGATTCCAATAAAGAGTATTTATATTACATATCAGTGACTAAATACAAAAAAATTTTGAAGCGATTAATTTCGAAATGGCGACTGTTTTTCCGATGAAGAGTCAGTTTTTTAAGGGTCCACGGCCGGTCAAACAGCTCCTGTAATTTTTGAATTATAACAAGCCAATTTTTGTTTTTTCATTTTATATAATAACTGCTATAGAAGTACGTAGGTTTTTTTCGATATATTAATTTTTGGCCAAATGGCGCACTTCCAAAGTGGAAAGTGAAAAATTTGCTTTTCAGATAATTGTTAATAACAAATGAACTATGCAATAAAAAAAAGATGCTTAGTACTTCCATAGACAATGCATTTTTCGAAAATTCTAGAGTGGCCTAACCCCTTAAATATTTAGTAGTTGTTATAGACAATAAATTGACATTCAATCATCATACTAATTATATAACAAAGAAAATTACAACAAAATAGAATTCTTGAAAAGAATAATAAAAAACATTTCAACAAATACTTCGAGTACACTTTAATTCTGTGAATTTTGTTTTTGTGTAACCAAATGGTGCAAAACAAGGGTAAGACAATAATTATTATTAAGTGCAATACCTATATATCAATTTCGTCGATGTTAAATATCTTCTTTTTTTTTTTTTTTTTTTTTTCCATTTCGATGTTTATTTATTTATTTATTGTTCCAAAGAATAGTTTCACCAGTAAGATAACATCTTATAGTTTGTGAGGGCTTTACAAATATTTGAAGTTCAAAAGCAAATTTAACATTTAACAGACGAAATAATAACAATAACAACATGTAACACTAAATGAAATAGATTTATCATTGGCCAAGTGTTTGAAAAGATAAGTTTTAAAAGTGCTTGTGTTTGTGGTTCTCCTTAGTGTAGCGGGTAGTGAGTTCCATAGGAGAGTGGCGTGGACGAAGAATGAGCGCTCAGATTGCAGGCAATAGACTCTGGGCCGAATCATGATGGCTGTTCTTTGTGAACTGGCAACATTTAATCTGCTGTACAAATACTCAGGCTATTGGGTCTGCATAATACCGTCGAAAAAGATTAGCGTTCTGAACTTAATGAGGTTGTCGAAGCTAAGACCCATTATTTGCAGAGAGTAACTCGTTATGTGGTCGTAATATCGTTTACTAAAGATATATCTTGCTAAATTGTTGTAAGTGACGTTCAATTTACGCCTAGTGTTGTAGTCAACAAAGCAGAAAACCTCGGAACTATATAGCAAAATGGGTAATAAAAGAGACTTTACAACACAAGTAACATCTTAGTTTTAACCGGCAAAGAATTTTGTGTGGCCCATAACAATCGGAGACCATAATATGCTTTTCCAATTGTAATTGCAGCGTGATCTGTCCAGGTAAGAGTATCATTGAAAACTAAAGGGTGATTTTTTAGCTGGTTTGGTTTTGGCAACACTGGTTTTGACAGCTGACGTGTGTTTAGTACCTTGTGTCACTGTCAAACAGCTTCAGTTTGGTTTGCAATTTAACCATGGATCGTCTTACAAATGAACAACGCTTGCAAATTATTGAATTTTACTATCAAAATTCGTGCTCAGTTCGAAATGTTTTTTTTATCGATTTATCGAAAAATTGTGTTCAGCGATGAGGCTCATTTTTGGTTGAATGGGTACGTAAATAAGCAAAATTGCCGCATTTGGAGTGAAGATCAGCCAGAAGCATTGCAACAGCTACCAATGCATCCCGAAAAAGCCACTGTTTGGTGCGGTTTATGGGCCGGCGGCATTATTGGGCCATATTTCTTCAAAGATGATGCGAATCGCAGCGTTACTGTCAATGGTGAACGCTACCGAGCGATGATAACAAACTTTTTTTTGCCCGAAATGGAAGTTCTTGACTTGCATGATATGTGGTTTCAACAAGACGGTGCCACATGCCACACAGCACGCGAAACAATGGCGCAATCGCGAGGCGAGTTTGGTGAACAGTTAATTTCACGTTTCGGGCCGGTCAATTGGCCGCCTAGATCGTGCGATTTGACACCATTAGATTATTTTTTGTGGGGGTATGTCAAAGCTAATGTCTATAGGGACAAGCCCGCTTCGATTGACGCACTGGAAGCCAACATCCATGCATTCATTCGTGAGATACCGGCCGATATGTGTGAAAGAGTATGCCAAAATTGGACTCAGCGGATGGGCTACCTGAGACGCAGCCGCGGTCAACATTTGCATGAAATTATCTTTAAACATTAAATTGCAAGGTTCAAACTATCGATTCAAATAAATATTTCATTCATTTTTTCGAATTTTTTGTGTTTTTTTTTTAAAAAAAGTTCTCAACCTCTTAAAAAACCCTTTACTCCCAAATTTCAAATATGGTCGCCTGGCCTAATTTTATCGGCGGAAATGTAGACGTATCTAAAGACCGCTTATAAATGCAAAGTGTCTTAGACTGCGCTGGATTCAGTGATAAATTGTGTTTAAGGGCCCACTGTTGTATGATCTCTAGATCTTTGTTAATCATATCGATGGCTTGACTAATCATATCCAGCGAGCAGGACAAATATAGTTGGACGTCGTCAGCAAACATATGGACAGAACAATGCTTAACAAGTTGTGGGAGTTCATTCACATAAAGTGAAAATAATATGGGCCCGAGAATTGAGCCCTGTGGAACTCCCGTGGGAACTCCAAGAAACTGAGACATTTGGTTTCCCACTGCTACGCATTGCTGGCGGCCCGTGAGGTATGAATACAAAAGTTTGACGGCCAGTGTCGAAAATCCAAAATCTTAATGTGGTTAAATGTCAATCAGCGAATAAAGCTGAATGTTTTTATGTTTGTCTTCAAAATAAAATATAATTGTCTACCCAATTACATTATGTTATTGATGTTCAGCCATATGCTTTAAGAAACGAACAAGATTTTCGACTTCCTGCTACAAGATCGAGTGCCGCCCAGAACTGTTTATTTCATAAAGAATTCCAACTATTTAATTCTCTTCCAAGGAATATCAAAGAAGATTCAAATATTCACTGCCTTAAATGAGCTATTATTAATTTCTTAAAAAACCAAATGTAAAATATACCCATATAATATGTTTATCTAATTAAAATTATCTCCTACCAATTTGTTTCACTTAAAAGACGGCATCATATAAGCCCGGCTTTCCAGATGCCATTTTGTAAATGAATTTAGAAGTTAATTCTGTAAATGAATTCAATAAACAACTAAGAAGCTAAGAAGCTCCAAGGCATTATTGATGATGAGAAGCAAGAACCTGTAGGCACCGTCGAACACTTGCAACTCACAGAGAATGTTAAACTGGTAACAATCAGAGAAATTATATGAAACTCAAGACTCGAGGGGGAAACATAATAGACATTTGCGTGCATATGCAATATACGAATGCACAGAAATCGTAAACTGTGCCCATAATGGCTCGCAGCTCAGATTCGTTAACCTTTCGTCCACTTTCGCAAACATAAGAGAGAGCGATTTCATTCGCTCCACGCATATGCAATTTTGACATTTGTATGAATTTAAAAAAAATAAATAATGGCAAGTTCAGTAGAATACGAATTTGTTCATATATTAATTGAATGTGTGCGGCAAAATAGCTGATAGAGATGCTTTTAATTTCAAACGGATGAGGAAAGAAAAGTGGTGTGGTTTGCAACCAACAAGCCAGTGTTGTCAGGTCGTAGGATTTCGCCAATTTTTTTGAATGATTGGATTCCAGAATGTGCACCTGGGTTTTTGCATAAAAGCTTGGGTTTTTTTTAAACAAATTAAAAAGCATGAACTGCATATACATATACATAATGTATCAATTATATAACATACTTAGGTAGGTACCTGGTTTTGGAGTATTTCTTGAGAATAACCTCTTTTTTAACTCATTAGAATTTCCACATACTTTGCGTAGGAAAATGGAATATTTTTCAAAAAGAGAACTTATGTCGATTTCAATTGGGCAAAAAGGCACTTTTTTTGCAAATCTTTATTAGAACTTTTCGTTCCATATAACTTCCGTGGGAATATAATCATTGTACACATGTACCAAGAATTGTACCTAACTGGTACGACTTTTTTCTTTTGTTTTTTTTTTTACTTTGTTATGTTTGTTTTGCATCTTTACCAACATTTTACTTAATTATATGTCATTTATTTTACTAAAAGATATTGTTTTAAAATAAATATTTATTAAACTTATTTTTTCTCGAAGCTGACAGCACTGGCAATAATAAACAACAAGAGTTTGAGAGAAAAAAATGTTGACAGACAGCCATGCACGCAAAATCTATTATGGCTGCGACGTTTGGGAAACATAAGGGAACATTTCGTTCAATTTTGACATAAGATTATGTTTCCCTATGCGCTTAATGTTTCAGCCTTCCGGATCAGGAGCATATTGAAAGACAAATGATGAACTTAACCAAATCTCAATTAAATTTACGGAATAATTTCTTTGCATTTGGACATAATTTTTAACATGATTCAAAACCGTTAGACAAGTGTGAGTGAAATGCATATTTTTTTCCGTTAAATTATCTTCATCCAAATTAAATCACTGACCTTCCACTTAACAGATAAGCACATTACACCTACACCACGACCCCCCATCTTGTGGGCTCTCTTCACCTATTAAAAGGGCATGTGTACATACCATATATGAATCATTTGAGCTATTAAAACCAAATGAATCAGGTTCTTCTGCATATGATTAGTGCACAACCATATCGTGATAATAGCGTGACGCATGGATAACGATGAGGGAAAACAAAACCATTTAAGCTGTGAAAGAAATAAAATTCCAATTTAAATAAAAACACTTTAAGAGAATAACAAGACGCCCGCTAGAAACCTTTGACATCTGCCCCTCGTCTGTTCTTCCGCTTTTCGTGTCACCATAGCCATTAGTCGTCCGAAATGACACCTTGAAAACCGCATTTATCTTGGCTGCCGCTAATTTGTCATAGCTCCTAGTGCCTGTTGACTTTTCATTAATCCCGCCACCGCATGTAGAAAAAGAAACAGAAACAGAGGAAACCGAATATAAAAAGAAAAACGAAAACCAAAATGGAAAATGGAAAATGTAGCACCTTCACATGGAGGAAATTAGCGCACCAAGTGCAGTCATTTATCATCTCTGGAATCTAGCATCGGGATAGTTTCAGCCCACAATTCCATTTGTATGATTTATTTCGGTTGGCCTTTGCATTTTCCTTTTGCTATGTATCTTTGTTCCTTTACGCGGTGCGAGTGTATGGGTGTGTGATCAAATTAAGGAATTTCCTAAGAATGTTTCAGCAATAGTTTTGAAATTAACAAAAAATAAAAAGAAATAGTTTTAGATATGAAATTAAATTTATATATTTTATTATAAAAAGCTTTATATTAACTTCACCCCTGGTGAGGGCCAAATCTGCGAATAGATTTTTCACCCATTTCCAGATATCCGATGATCCTGAAACTTTGCACACGTGTATAGTTCCGGAGACAATACAATATAAATATAGTATATGCGATGACGTTGTCAATGCAATATGGCGGACGATTTTTTAACTTCAATTTCTGTGAAGGCGGAATCTGGGAAACGATTTTACACTCACTTCCAGATATCCGACCTTCTTCAAATTTTTAACGTTTTCAACGTTTCAAAATTATAAGGTCAGTGTAGAAAAAACGGAATAAGGTTAGTTTTGTGTTTGCTTTTTTTTATTTTGTTATTGAAATTTAAGGATTATTTTTTTCTTCTCTTTTTTTAAAACTTTGAGCGAGGGCAAGTTGATGCATTTGTGACAGAAAACATTAGTTTGAGGGAAATTGCTCGAAGACTAAAAAGATCGCTTTGTGTGGTACAGAATTACGTCAATGACAAGGAAAATTACGACGTTAAAAAAAGTTCTGAACGCCCAAAAATACTTTCAAAGCGAGACATTCGCAGAATCTCCGGGTCAATTTCAAATTCTGTGAAGAGTTGCAACGATGTTAAACGCGAACTTTGCCTAAATGCTTCAAAGTCGACAATTTGGCAAGCGATATCTTTAGTTCCCCATATTGCCCGACAAAAAATGAAGTCAGTACCACGATCCACGACTGAACAAGATCCATATAAAAAATCGTTTGGAGTTTGCGAAAAACAACATGGGTACAAATTGGTCCATGGTAGGACGAAAACTATTCTTTGATTTAAAGACAAAAAATGATTTAATTTCATTGCAGATCATTTTTTCTGATGAAAAAAAATTTAACTTGGATGGACCGGATGGGTTCAATGGATATTGGAGGGATTTGAGAAAGGAGCCGCGGTATTTCTCTAAAAGAAATTTTGGTGGTGGATCGTTGATAGTGTGGGGAGGCTTTACAGCGCTGGGAGGTGTATCCCTTGCTTTTCCTTCCATGCGGATGAACAGTCTGGAATATCAGGACGTTCTCTCGAAACATTTGCTTCCATTTATAGAGACCCATGCTGATGTTCAATTCGTTTTTCAGCCAGCAGGATAATGCGCGAATACACACCAGCCGCAGTACAAAAGCATGGTTTTCCAACCACAACATTAGAGTTCTAGACTGGCCAGCATGTTCTCCTGACTTAAGTCCCATCGAAAACCTTTGGGTTATCTTGGTTCGAGATGTCTATAAGGAAAACGGCTAATTTCAAACAGTTGGGCAGCTAAAAGAAGTTGTTTTACAGGCCTGGCAAGGCGCGAGCCTCTCAATGCTTACCAACTTGGTTAATTCTATGGAAAACCGAATGTATGAAGTAATCAGAAAAAATGGAAAACAAATAAATTATTAAAATGCTAAATATACCACTTAATTGGTTACTTTTTTTTCACTGACCTTATAATTTTGAAACGTTAAAAATGCACTTTAAGCAGTTTTTTGCTCCATTTTTTGAACTGATGGACATAGAATGACAAAACTTCACTGTGTTTGCTATTTTTGCTCATACAAGCGCCGTTATTAACACACAAAACAGTAACGCAAAAAAAACAAAAAATTGTGCAATTTTCAAACTGACCTTATCATTATGAAACGAACTGTAGTATATTTCATGATCTTGTAAATCTAATATGGCGGACGACCAAAGATGGTGGATTACCGGTATCTTCACGACCTCCTTAATATGGGTATCAAATGAAAGGATTTGACAAGTAGAATACGATTAGCTAAGTGACGTGATGCTAAATTCAATACGGTGGATGCCATAAGATGGCGGATTACCTTTTTCTTCACAACCCACATGAAATGGATATCAAATAGAAGGGTTTGGCGAGTAGAATCTCAAACAATATAGTATATTTTATGACGTTGTAAATCTTATATGGCGGACGCCCTAAGATGGAGGATTACCGTTATCTTCACTACCTCCCTAAAATGGGTATCAACTTAAAGGGATTGACAAGCAGAATTAGACTAGCCAAGTGACGTCATTCTAAATTCAATATGGTATGCGCCCCAAAATGGCGAATTACCTTTTCCTTAACAACCACCATGGCATGGGTATCAAATGAAAGGTCTAGTAGAATCTCAAACATTCTGAGTTAATTTTTTCATATAAAACCCACCCAAGTCAATATATGAACGTATCGACGTTAATTTGTAAAAAAAAAATTCAAATACTGAAAAGTGGAAAATAAATATAAAGATAAATAATAATTTTTAAAAACAAGCTTTAATGAACTAAAAAGTAAAAAAATATTTTTTTTTCTGAGTCACCAATATGTGACTATTAATTAAAGCCTGGGACGCTCAGGCTAGAGACAATACATGCGCGATATGTACCGAGGACGAAAAATCAACAGAACACATTTTGTGTCACTGTAGCTTTTTAATCAGAACACTTCATCATCGTCATTTCGTTTATCAAAGACATTTCTGGTTTATCTGGTATCATGACGGACCTACAGACATAAATCTGTGGTCACAAGGAAAAACCGCTAAAGTCTGTTTTACTCATTTTTCAGGAGAGCAGTTTAAAGTTTTTGACAAACACGTTAAATTATAAATGACACTATTGGGCGATTGGAAACTCCGATCGCGTTGAAAAAAAAAGTAAAATTAAGATAATTTTACTCTTATTTAGTTGAAAATAATTTTTTTTGAAAAAAATAACTGTAAACGATTTTATTGACAAAAATAATATTTTAGTCGTTATGCCTTTTAGTTTTTTCATCATAAAAAAATCCTATCTGCAGTTAAGTTGTTTTTCCATTTTAAAGAATCACAATTTAGTTTTGGAATAACCGCTAAACTGCAGATAGGAAGTCTTTTTACTTATTCTTCCTTGGAAAAAAATTAACAAAACAAAAAATATTAACACGGAAAAACAGCTAAACAGCTAAACAGCTAAACAAAAAAATGTAATAATTGTATAAATTTAATGTGGAAAAACAGCTAAAGTAAAGTTAAGTCTATATTCCCTGTTGTAAATCTTAAAAAAATTATCTTAAGTCAACTTTAGACACTAAATATCGTTTTTTTTTTGTTGAGTTTGGTTGTTTTTCCTTAATCTAAACTAAAAAAAACGACTTTAGCTGTGATTTTTTGAAATTGTGGTCACATTTTTAAAGATAAAAAGCTGAAAAAAATTAACAAAATAGATTCGAGTACGCTGAATCTAATGGCATCAAAATCTCAATTTCATCTAAAGTCGACTTTAGCGGTTATGGCTTGTGGCCACAGAAATATGTATGAATAAAAAAAACTTGGACGCTTTAATTAATAGTCACATATTGGTGACTCGGAAAAAAATTATTTGTTACTTGTTTATTACTTGTTTTTAAAAATTATTATACCCCCGATGCTTCTAACCCCGCTCTCCCCTACCAATTTCGAAGAAAATTGTATTATAACATTCATTCAAGTTGCATTGGACTGCAATGATTTCTGAATTTTTTTTTTTTTTCGTTAATATGTAATTCATATATGTATGTTATTTATTTTATCGAATTAAACATTTTTTTGTGAAGAAATATACTTAAGTTTTCAATCCAATAAAAATATTTAAAGAATTATTTTGGGTCTTCAATATTTTTGGTTTTTGTTAAATTTCAAATTTTAATTGACTGGTACTGTATATACAAAAGATACAAAATGAAAGTCCACTATTTCGGTAATATAGTATCATTATTTAATGTCGAAGTGGAGTAAATTTAAATTTAAATCACAAAAGAATTATATGATTTTTTATCAAATTTCAGAAAAAGAAATAAAGGACGCGAAAGCTATGTTCAGTTCTAGCGGTCGTTTATAATATTTATGATATTAAATTTTATACCTTGCTCCTGCCAACCAACGGAAATGTCCTTAATTATAAAGAACGTAAAATTTACAGTTGCTTATGTATTTACACACAAAGTATCTACATCTTTTCCATGCAGCCAGATAACCTGAAAAGGACCAAACAAAGCTTTATGACTGTGCTTTCAAATAGTTTCGCTTTTCTTTAGATTTATTTACTGGACCTGAACCTGTAGCAGGACAACAACAAAAAAGGAAAAAAAAAATCAAATTACTTTCATGTAAGCATCATTCATGTTATGGCCTACTCGTAGCTATGAAAAGAAATATCAAAGTTTTCGTAGCAACGACCACGTATTATTTATATCTGTGTTTCATGAACAGATATCAAATGCCAAAGTTGCTTTGTGTAAATTTACCCACTGGGCTTTCAAATGACAAAACAACAAAATGTAATGGGAGGTGTTCTCGTTTACTGTGGATATTCTTTTGTTGTCCCTTTCTCTTCTGGGAATGGCGTAAAGATGCAAATGATTAGGGAAAACATTTTAACCTTATAAGGCTATTTTAGCTGAAATTGGAATTTTTGGTTTTATTTTTTGAAGATGTCAACAAATGGTATTTACAGTACTTACACTAATCCTACGGGGAACTTCCGATTTGTAAATGTGTGTGCTATCGTGATTGGAAACTTATGTAGCTTAATCATTGCACAGAATATGTAAATCTTCAATTTCCAGAGCTGAAAGATAGCACGTATTGAGTTGAATTGCATAAATCGTCGTACTATAACTATTTTTTAAGTTAGTTTCCAAGTTTCCTATCAGAAAAGAATCGGTTAAGACACTTTTATTTTATTTTCTCGAATGTGCAACACAAAGTTTTCAATAGACATGTGAGCCTTAAAGAGTACCTTGCCACATAACAAGGCGATGTTTAAATTTTTTTTCCGCGGTCGCCAATGTATGTATATATGTATGTCGCTAGGTTAGGTTAGGTAGCAGTGGCTGCCGGTAATTTGAGCACCAGCACACTTAGGCATATAGATGCCCATTGTGATACCTAGGATTTGGGGGATATGTATCCCTGTTCCACATTAAAACCATTTGGAGCTTTGCATAAAGCGAGATAGGCTTCCAACATCTTTTTGTGCTAGGTCGCTGAGATCGTTTCAGAAGTATTCACGTAGGTGTACTGGACTTTTGTCTCTGTAACTTCTGCAGAACTCGTTTCTATGGATGCCAAGCCGAGTTGCATGCTTGTCTATGAGGCAGTGTCCTGTAGTGACACCAATAATACTTCTTACTACTATTTAGGTTCAACAGCTAAGTTTAGAAATAAGGCAACATCCAGACTTTTTGATCAGGTTCTAAACTGTTAGGCATAAAAGCGTTAATTAGATGTGCATAAAATATCAGTCAGTCAAACTGAACGCTGTTGTTTAATCTGTAGGTAAGCCCTTCGGATGTATTTTATGCCTTAACTGGCTTAAATAAAAAACAGGTTGTAAGTCCAGATGGGATCTCTCCTATACTTTTAAAACAATTTGCAACATAAATTGCATTACCTACCTTTATGTATTATTTTAAATTCGTCGCTTAGCATGGTAATTTTCTTAACGAGTATAAAGTGTCTTACATATCACTTAGTTTTAAGGCCGAATCGAAGAGAGAAGTTTCGAACTATAGCTTACAAGTAAACTATAAGTCACCCTCAAAGTATTTGAAAAGATTACACTTGTCTACAATATTTTGTAACAAGGATAAGACACATCATTTCCTGTAGATTATTTGAGGCTGAATATAGATCAGAATTGCTGTAGGATATCAGAGTTTTGAGATATACGAATTTGAAAGTGCTAAAAACACGATTTTTGGCGATATTTGAAGTAAGTTTTTGAGAACAACAAATTTTTATAGTCATTTTTAACTAAAGCATTCTTTAGTACTACTCTTTTCCTTTCAATACCATTTTAGTTTGTTTCGCTACGAGGTTTTTTTCTTAAAAGAAAGAGAACTTCCTGGAGCAATGACGAATTGCACTTTCACTTTATAAATTGAAATTTTGATTTTGGGGGTTGGATTATCTCTTGCGAGAATTCTCGCACGGGCACACTAGCAAATCTTTAAAACAAAAATTCTTTCCGGTGTAAACTAAGAAATCAAAATCAAAGTCGATTCCCACTTCAAAATGAGTTATTCGATATTTAAATGACAACCAGTTAATCCCTCGCATCAACCAGGAAACAATTCACCAAGCCATGGTATTCATCAAAATGTTGCTCGTAAAATACGATTTTTTGTTACCTCTTTTTATTTATTTTATCTATGCCAATATTGGTGGATACTTACTGTGAAGCTTAAATGTTAATTACTTTTCAGAGCAGCTGTGTTGCATTTATTTAAGAAAAAAAAAGTTTAAAGTGTTTACTCAGGATACTCTTTCACTTTCATTCACATTAAGAGTGGCTACCAACTGGTCTTTTACATGCTATTTCAAAATGCTGACACCACGTCTTTGGTACATATGCACTCAAATAGCCGACAAAGAATTTCATAAGGTATTTCCTGCTACAACATTCAAGTGTGTGTGTGGTGTGCATTATCCATTAGAGATGAGCATGTACCCTATGAAAGGAGGTATGAAATTGCGCATATCTAGTATGAGTACATACATTGATTGATTGACACGAATACATTATGCCGAAGTAGAATTGATTGAGAGGCAATGTCTATGTATCATAGCATGTCCGTTGCTATGATTAGTTTCAATTGCTTTGAGTACTTGAATACCAATCCGCTTTAATTGATTCTTTAGTAGAGCAAGAGCAGTGTGTTATTTTGACATTAATTGTTTTGAGGAAAACCACAATCAATCAATTAAGACTTGACCTACACGTAACGCAAATGAAAGAGAAACTCATTCTAATCGAAAAGGTAAACTTTAGAAATTAGGTCAACGGTTTCCTCACTAAAAAATGGAATAATGGTTATCTCTTTTACAGTGTGTCGTGTGTTAAATATCCCCAAGATCCTTGGTATCACAATGGGCCTCTATAGGCCTAAATGTGCTGGTAGTCGTTACCGGCAGCCGCTGCTACCTTACCTAACCTACAGTGTGTGTATCCAAGTTTAGTCTAGAAAGTATGGCTTTGCTATAAATATAATTATATAAGAAGGATGTACTCATACTGGGGAGGTGAGACCTATGATCACCATTGGAGCAAATGCATTGATAAAAAGAACCAGTCTGAGAACTATGAGAAATGCACTAAATAAAGTACATGTGTGTCTATAACGGTCGCAATGAGAACCTGTTTAACTGCAGCAATTGAGGAGCTATTGGAACTTACTCAACTGCATCTTGTCGTGATAAAAACCGCAAGCATAGACCATGGCACAATCCCCTTCTGGCCTTCAAGACAATGGCACCAGGAAATTCAATTGGTCAAAATCTTCCACGTCAAACTAAGTAACAAGAAAGACTGGAGCCCATACCATTAAATGGCACATTAATAGTTCAAGAACTGATGAACGAACGGCGGCAGGAGTGTTTGGTCAGTGCTCAATTCAAACTTGATAAACGCGACACATCAATAACGTCAGATAGCCAAGCATCTATCGAGGCGATCGGAGCTCGGAACTCATCCAATCAAGAATTTTCTGGGAATAGTCTACATAGACAGGACGAATGAAACAACGTCACTAGGTACGTCTACTTGGTACAAGGGGACCTAGAGATGGAATGTAATGAAAACGCGGACAAAATTGCCAGTAAAGTGGCTGCTACACCATTTGTGGGTCTTGAACCCTTCTGCGGGATAGGAGAACACACTGTAAGAGAGGGTAATTACAACTTGAAAAAATTCAAAGCTTGCATTGGCCTTGAAAAAAACAAAATCCACATACCGGCTGAGTTTCATATGAAGCACGGTAATCTCAACCGACATCTCAGTAAGCTATGTAGGTCTCTCAGATAAAAACTCGTGCAGACTTTGCAATGAATCTAGTGAAACCCCAGAGCATGTACAGAAGAATGTAGGCCAAAAAAGACTCTGACTTTCAGCAGAGAATAAGTCACTCACAGCACCAAACCTCCTAATGTGATTTCTTAGGGAACTAGGTCTGGATGACGTGATATGAGCTATTCCTTCGTCTAGGACGCATAGGGGAAAAATAGACCTTTAGGCAGATATGTAACTTAAATTATGTAACGAAATGAATGCCTGAATAGTTTCCTTGCACATTTGAACATGTAAAATAACATTATAGAGGTAAAATAACGTGTGATTTATGAGTTCACTTTTCTATTGTAATCTTGAGTCGTCAATCCAATTGTAGAGCACATGTTACATTACCCAATGTGCACCACGTCACCGTGTAATGTAACATAACCGAAAAAGTGTAATGTCGACAACAAAACAAATACACAAACGGCATATTCGTGACATTTCATTGTAACCGGTGTTCATATGCGCTTTCTTGTACCGGCAAACAGGCAACCCTTCGCACCGCCATTATTCATCTATTTAAATACATTTCCTTGGTATACTTACCACTTTGTTTACCAGGAATTTCCAGAAAGTGAACATGTTGTCAAACACACAGGTACAAGGAAAACAAATTGAACACTAGTTTTTTGGCTTGGGGAAATGTACATTTCTGAAATGCATTCAAACCCCTTTTTTGGTAAACCGACAGACAGACGGTTGGAAATTCAATTTTATTATATATATTGCTAACATTATTCCATAAATGCATTATTTAATATGGAATATGAGTGGGTACTTTGAAGGAGCAACATGATATAAATGCCAACCAACAGAAAGCATGTTATGATATGCATTTATACATATACAGATATGCTTTTATCACGTTATTGTGCTTCTTAGTTGAAATTACCTTCTTCTAGTGTCCATTGATAGATGGAACCAAATAGGGAAGTAGCAGAAGATTAGAAGATCAAAGTCAACAACTTGTAGCTATACTTTGTTCCACAAAAATTGTCAGTACAGGGAAGATAGGACGTTTGCCTCTCATTCTGGTTGCAATAGCTTTCATAAATCTGTCCCTCTTTTTAGCTCTCACTGGGTTACCATAGTTTGCATGAAAAATCGCCGCAAATCGGAGAGCAATACCCATAGGGCTACCATCTGCTGATGTGAAAACAACACAAGTTGTTGAACGAAAAAAAGATAATTTTGTACAAAGTGGACACCGTCTCGATTTTGATGAAATTTTGGTATGTTGTAAAGGGCATATTTTCGAGTATTTTGGTGTATCAATATTATATATCGGAAACGATTAGCTCACGAGATATAGGCTAAAAGCAAAAAAAAAGTCACTATTCGTTTCAACACCCAAAACTCATCTTGCGCAAGTAACCTTCATTATAGGTAAAACACAAAAATCGAAAAAGCGTTCAACTTCATTTTAACGGTTTCACCAGAAAAACAAGAAAGTTGAAAAAACAAAAGCCATGAGGCAATACCCTCACATACTCAAATTAATTTTATTGGTTCTCAAAGCACAAATCCCAAAGCTCTTTGACAAAAACCACAGAAAAAGCATTAACTCTTAGCTTTAACCTAAAATAGTAACACTGTTTTGATGTTGATGTTTTCTATATACACAGCGATTGGCAGCCACACTCCACACATAATCATTCAGCCACCGACTGTGGAACTGGCTGGTCATGCTGGTGGGATGTATGCGAATTTGTGATAAATTACAAAAACAAAACCTGTGTAAGTCAGTGTTTTGGTTTTTATTTCAGAGGCGATTTCTCTAATTGAGGCACCAGTGGTTGAAAAAAAGCTCCCCCATAAGGCCTGTACTGACAATTTTCGTGGAACAGAGTACAGTAGGCATCGTTCCATCTCCTATTTTCTTCAACCCTGGTAGCAAAAGTGATACATTTTTTTTTCAGTTTTTTCAATTTGCTACTTTGCTACTTTGCTACTTTGATTTTAAAATTTGCCCCATTTTGCCATATTTTATTTTTTGAAGTCACATTGACTTCCCTGCAAAAAATTTTATTTGTGTTTGGTAATACTTTCTGTTACCTACTTTCAATCACAACAATGAATTTGAAGGTGAAAGCTGAATTTGCTGTTTTTTGCAACCAAAAAATGCGATGTTTTGCAACGTAAATCATATTCCGCTGTCCATCGCGGATTCTATTGCAAAATGTTTAACGAAGTGTTTTACCGACTCCAAGATAGCACAATATAACATTTATATAACTTGTGCTAAAACGAAAACGACAAATACTATATTTTAATTTTTGTAAAATAAATGTATTCCTCAACAAACGATGTTAGTTGGTATTTGCTATATTAGGCTACTTTTTAGAATGAGAGATTTTGCTACTTTTCCTAGATTGTTGGGCTACATTTATCCACAATCAAACAGCAACGCTGCTTACGAACGATTTCGGGATTATTTATGCTGTCAGTTGGCATTTGGTAGTCGTAGAGAGGAGTCGATAACAATATATTATGAAGCGTGAACAGCAGCGATATTAGAGTTATTCGAGTTTTTCAAAGAATCATTATGAGCGACGAAGCACATTTCGACTTGGCTGGCTTGTTAATAAACAGAATAGCCGCTATTAGGGTACCGAAAACCCTCCATTGATACATCAAACTCCACTATGCCGCTGTAGAGTAACTGCATGGCGCGTCACTTGGGCCGGGCGGCGCGGGGCTTCATTGGGCCATAATTCTTTGAGGATGCTAGAGGCAATGCTGGAACATTTACTGGTAATCGCTATCGAGACATTGGATTGTTGAACAATTAGGCCTCCAGAACGGTTTCAACAAGACGGTTCTTCATCACACACAGCTCGTGTTACAATGCTACGTTTGCCAAAAATGTTTCCCGGCCGAATAATTTCACACGTGGTGATATCGAGTGGCCCCACAATCCCTCTCCCGATTTCTGCCTATGAGGGTACCTAAAGGAAGAGGTGTACACAAAAGTTCAACCCTTCCTGTTTTGAGATAAAACTATGTACAGTAAGAAATATTGGTGCAAAATGGTTTGAAACTTTACCACATGAAGAATCACTATTTAGCAATTCGCTTTTTTCTTGGTGGGGTCTTCAATCCATCTAAGAGGAATTACAGTAAAACCAGGATAAGTGCATTAGCAGAATTTTTCATCGTCGTGAGGCACTTATCCGGGATATGTTCATAGTTTCGAAAACCCGCTTAGCTGCTAAGAAGTACTTATCCACGAACGAGACCAGTACGCGAAAAAGGCGAAAGATCTTCAAATCCAACAATCGAAAAGTGACAGCCAACAGAAAACGTCAAAGTCTTACTTGAGTACTAGAACTCACCCCATTAGGTACTGTAGTGGCGTATAAAACGAAAATCACGATTGATCATTTTGTTTTGGTTTATACTTCAACTTAAATGTACACCTCTTAACGAGTATCTGAACAGTGATCAACGGTGACGGGAAATATTGCCCAACGAAATAAGGCTAAATTCGGGTTGAAAATAAAACTAAAATAAATGTCGACCGGTTAAGTTACCATCAGGAAACACATGTTGGATTGGGAATAGATGCCAGGTTGGGTATATGCATATTTCCGCCCCATACTTGCGCCGCATATAAAAGGACCTATTCAGACATAGCTTCAAAAACCCTGTATTTAGCAATCATACATATGGGTATTTATTGTTGACAACATTTTTCCAAGTTGCATTGATGGCCGTTTTTTAGGTATGAATACCCCGAGATACTTGTATACCTTAACAATTTCGATTGATTCCTCATTGTATTATATTAAAAATTAGATATATTTAAATTCGCGGTAAAAAAAAAGAAACAAAAAGACCGTGGAAATAAAATAAGGCCAATTAGCTCATGGTCCTTTTTTGTTGGGCCTTTTTTCACGTCACCGTGACCAACAGACTGCAGACATTTCTACAGCAGCACAAACAAATCTTTCTACTAACGCGATCAATCATTATTCCCTCTTAATCCTTAAACGTCCTTTCCGAAATGCAAAACAAATAACTACACTCGCTTAAAAACAAAAAAAATAATAACTTTTATATGGATATACTTGAGGTGATTTTTGTTGCGGTCATAAATAAAAGACGAATTAAGCGCTAAGAGCATTTAAAGTCTAAATGAAGCGATTATGGCCTTTTTAATGTGCAAATGAATTACCTCTTAACCCATTCGGTAATTTACCTCATGCAAATGGACACGTTTCTCCCTTACTGTGCGCGCATTTTCAATTACGTATACGTACTTGATCCTTTTCAACTACGTAGGGATACGAGTAGGTACGAATACATATTTCTGTTTATCCCCTTTTAATTTTGCATTTTCTTGTTTTTGTGCATTAATGTAAGTAAAAAGATTTTATGTAAACAGCCCTTTCTTTAACCAAAAACCCTTTTTATATTTACTTGAGACTGAATTTAAAATAAAGGTAAACAAAAATATATACGAGTACCTATGAGCCATTCGCAGTCAACGGAAGAAGGGTTACAATTCGTGCAGACTTAGCTGCATTTAATGAGGATAATTAGGTACGAGGGTCCTTGCGCTAATAAAGTGTTTGTATAGGTTATTAAATAAATAAACAGTTCTATCGCAAAAAAAATAGTATCAACTGCAATCGAAGTGAAATCATGCTATTGTGACTTTCGTGATTCATAACTTTAAACCCCCTCCGCTGACCTCTGACCTATCCTATTCATAAAATCACAACGCAAATAATTAGGGAAAAAAAGCTCTCAAGCATAAACATTCTTGTAATTAAAGTAATCTGTTGTAATTTATTTGCATGCAAATTAACCGCGCCATTTCGTTTTGCTCTCAAGGGACCATTTAAAAGGATTAACTTTCCCTTTGAATGTTGATTTTAAAACGGACACAAAAGTGTCCTTTTTAAATTTTCAAATTATCATTGGACTCAGTTTGGGAGCATAGTACAACAGCCAACGTAGGAAGTAACAAAAAAGGGGCAAATTAAATGCTAAATTACTTCTTGTTAATTTAAGGAAGTGGAAGTTTGAATGCCTCTTCGTTGCCTTTGATTATCTGTATTGCAAGATAAGAATCTTTATAGCGTTCTAGGATTTACTTTTTTTTAACTGTTTTCCTTGGTTATTCTGCTTCATTACAATTAGGATTAGAATAATTAAAACAGATCCTGAACCGGAAGGTTTTTATTTAGAAAAGAAAGGATTGCGATTGGTTAATACTATAATACCGTAAGCTCTTCAAAGATTTAAAGGTGCTGCAATGTTTACGACACCGCGACGGTCATCTGAAATGGGTGAAAATAAGAGCCACAGATGCGAGAGGCCATGGTAAAGGTGAGAAATGCCGAAAAGTTATCATTTTAAGCAATCAGAAAATACTGAATAACTCAAAAACAATGGTCTTCATTCTTCAATGCAGTAAGCTACTGTGAGAAACATCATCAAACTACGGAAAAGTTAGCAAGAGGCAAAAGACCGCGTAAGACTACTGAGGGTGAGGATCGAATAATCATTCGAGTTGCCAAAAATCCATTTATGAGTTCTAAACAAATTCAAATGGAGGTTTATAGTGATGATGCGAGTGCCGTTTCAGCACGCTCCATACGGGAACGATTGAATGAAAGCCAACTTTTTGGAAGAGTGATAAGAAGAAAACCATTGATTTCACTAAAAATTCGAATAGCAAGGTTAGCTTTTGCGAAGAAACATAAGTACTTGACTGAAACAAAGATTAAGAGTGTAGAATCAGATGGTAAAAAATATGTCCGATGCCCAAAAAATGATCCATTTCATCGGAAATGAACGACGCTTCCTCTTTAGCTTGGAGGAGTACGTGCACTGCTTTGGGGATGTATGTCATTCAAAGGGGCCCGATCTCTTATATCGAATAGAATTTATAATAAGTTTGGAACAATACATAGAAATATTAGAAAATGTCATGTCACCCTATACTAAGGAGGAACTGCTCGTTACTTGGAGATTTGTGCAAGATAATGACCCAAAGCACACGACAAAGGGCAGCAAAACATTGGTTCGATAATAATCGCATGTTTTAGGCCATCGCATAGTCCGCACTTAAATCCTATAGAAAACTTATGGTATGAACTTAAAACTGGATCTGACAAGCATAAAATTGGAAATTTGAACGAATTATATGAAGTAGCAAGAAGGGCTTGGGCCAACATACCACCTAAAAATGCAGAAATCTTATTATATCTATGCCACGGAGGTGGCTGTGATCGCGAATAAAGGATTTCCTATACCAAATACTGATATACTGACATGACAAATCCGCAAAGTTTGTTGTTGGGGTCAGTTGGGGTATATGTAACATATGGCGGTTATTTCAACATTTTAAAATAAATTGTAGCAGCTCAGATATCAAAAAAAAAAATTAATTCGAAATGTTGCGACACCGGTGCATTTAATATCTTACAGTTGTCTTACAGATTTTACTAAAATTTTCAGTCGTGAACAGAACAGAGCTTCAAAGCAAATTCATGTCTGTTTATTTAACCCCTTACCGGAATACTTAATACTCCTAAGAAGCTGGTAAAGTCTTCCCATTTACCCCAGTTTTTTAAAGAAACATGGGCGAAACGTAAACAAAGCAGGGGTAAATGTAGACTCTACCCTACTGCACAATTGGGTTTTCATACCTTAATTTACTTATCATTAGCTAGTAGATTCTTAAGTATTTTCCAATATAATATGCGTTTTAAAAATTTAAAAAGTAATCATTTTTTTTTTTAACTTTTCCGAGAGAAAGGTGTCACCAAGAAAATGTATTAACTGTGCCTATTTACGTCAACTGACCCCACAGTACACATATATTTATATTTGGAAACACGTCTTATCTGGTAGTTCCATTATGTCCAACCACTCCCCTTGATTTTCATCTGACGAGTCCAGAAATAGAGCTATTCTATACTATTTATACCATAATACCAAAGGACAATAATTATTCCAAAACATAAATTCCCTTTGCTCAGAAAAATAATGAATAGATAATTGAATTGGAACATCATATTCCCTCAGTATTCCATTCAACTTCCAAATTCCAATGGAAATCGATGCACAATCCGAGAATGTACATCGAGGAGCTTTGAATAAGCCACTTATTCCTTATTCCAAATAAAGTTGGTGGAAATTTTGTCTACAAAAATTCCCTCCAAATCTCCCCCTAAGTAGGTTGTGCCCCCAGATTCGCCCCGTAACCAGCAAAAATACCCCTAAATCTGGGGGGAAAACCCCCAAACTGGCAACACTGGCCGTGAGACGTTATTCTGCCCTTTCTGGTTGGTGTATTAAAAAAATATGAACTATAACCGACTTCGATTTATTTTATGAAATACGTCAAAACTAAATAATTTCTTTTCTTCCTTTAAATTTGAAATCACAATGAATCTCAAGGTGTTTAATTAACATTTTCTTTTGTTTTCTATTGCGTAAACAAATTGACCATGTGATTACATTAGAAAAGAAACAATTTAGCTTAATCATCCCAGGGAAAAATGCATTTTCAGTTTTTCCAGAATTTTCCAATTTTCTGAACCTATTTTCCAATTATCCCAACCTTATTCGGACTATAACGAACATTTAAAAATAAGCCAAGTGGTCCAGCCGTTCTCAAGTAATGCCCTTACCAACAATCATCATTTCATTTTTATTATAAAGATTATCAAAATACAGACCAAAATACAATATCTTTTCACTTTAATCCAATAATATTTTTTGGTACCATCGTTCTGAATTAGTTTACCTGGACTGTATGTACGTATTTACCACGCCCTTCTTTAAAAATCTCACTATACATATGTAATTGCAATAGATATTGGGCACGTTCCGTTTTTTAGCGACTAAACTTTTAGCCGGCAAACTGACCAACTATTTAGTTGACAGTTGACATGTCACAATCGTGCTTGTACTTTCAGTTTTCGCTTTGCATTGGTTGGAGAATTGTGATTCCAAGACAGCAAAGCTATTGTTAAATAAAAGAAGAGCGAAACAAACTTACATTATATTCATATTAATGGAAGACTTAGAAGAAGGAGTTTTATGTAACTAACATTAGTTAGAGTACACTCGTGTTTGGAATATAAATAATTTAATTCATTTCAAATAAAATTATTTCCTGTGAACGATTTGCTGAGTTCATAGATTATTCTAAATAAGCGAATATGGACTGCATAACTACGTAATTCATAATTTACCCGAATTCTAGGAACAAGCAAACCACAACCGAGCAGTAAACAACAAAATAACAAGTCAGCTGCTTTTGACATTTCTCAAACTGAATAATACTTTAGAGTGAATTTTCTGGACTACAAATGCAGACTTCAACGACAACCTCAAAAAAAGCTGACTAAATGTTTATTTAATTTGAGGTCTCTCGACCAATCAAAAACGGTTACTCTTTAGCATTCTATGAAAATATCTTATGGAGACTTTGAATAGCATTCTATGAAAAATTGCATTCTAAGCTCGTGGACATAGTATTCTATGCGCTGTCATTTTTAGTTTGACATTTGTGTTTTTTGCGCGATGGCTGGGTGGCTAATGGGAGACACCGTCAATTCAATTAATAATTACAGACAGATTTTCTATTTTTTCTTGCCATTTCTTTATTCCCTAAATGCTTTCAATACGAAAACACACCGAACTGCTTTGCTCTGTGACATTTTCACGATTGAAATAGTAAGCTGTAGAATGCCCACCCTTAATTCTATAGCATACTATTATATTTTTTTTTTCTATGAAAAGTGACAGATAACATTCTATGAAATCTTGCTCATGCCCATTTTCTGCAATCAATTATTCGCCATTCAGCAACACTTGTCAAAAATAAAAACATCTGACAGCGCCATCTTATCGAAGATGTCGACGAAATTCGTTCTGTTCATTTAACACAATTTGATTGATTTATGATTTTGTCATTATTATGTCAATTACAAGAAAGTAACCGTTTAATAAAAATCTTTTCTAACGAAATCTAAACACACATATGCACATAACGATAATTAATGACGTTCCGTCTAAGTAGGATTTATTACAACAGCAATTGTATAGTAAGGTGATTAAATTTATTGCTTTAATTTCCGTCGATTAAAGGGTTGTCAGGATGTCATCGATAACAACTATAACTCAACAATGACAATTATTTTCCAAATGGAACTGCATATATGTACATATGGTATGTCAGCAATATTTCGGAGAAAGTTCAAAATCTCAGATCATTTGGGGAACTAACTGAAGCTTTCTTTCAAAAAGGTGGTGGAAGGTAACAAGTTGTCTTACAAGGCATAAATATCTTCATAATGCCAGATATGCATTTAATATTAGTTGTCGCTGTACTAATAATTACTAATAAACACACATAAAGTTGTATACCTCTATACATTAACAATTGAAATAACCTCATCCTTTCAATTAGCATTAATCATTTTAGTTTCATCGCAAATATAATGGACGTTCTTAATACTAAACTGGCAATCTGCCAATAATACAAAATGCCTGGAAACACTACAGTGTCGCATTTATACCTAAGGGCGCCTCAAAGTGGGGCCCACACATGACGGTAAGGAAAAAAACAGTTGGTCATATGTCTTCTTAGACAATATTATTTTTCAATGAATTTTATATATTTCCTGCTTTTCTGCTTATCACCCAGTTCCCTAAAAATTCTGTATAAAAATTCAGAATACAAAAATGTTAATCTCTTAATATGTTATATTAAAGCCGGTAGCTATCGACCGGTCATAAGTTAAGAGCCTCATAAACCTATTCACCAACCGCTATTAGTGCGTATTTATGAGCGCTCAAAACTTATGAGTGGTCCCAACCACTCTTGAGTTACGAGCAATAATAACAGAGACAGTTATTATTGTATCCGGTAATTATCTTAGATAACTTCGAAATAATTCGAAATCTGCTGTCATCTCAAATTTAAATTATTTCTGTTGGATTTTAAAATGGGTAGAAAAGAAAGAAATCCGACAGGGAAAAGAAAATTACAATGAACTTAGTGAACATACTCCTTATTTAACTATTTAATTGATTTGAATTTGACGAAAAAAAAACTGTATCCACCAATATCAATTTCACCATCTACAGCTGTGTTGCATCATACCCTCCCCATATTTACATTGCCATTTGTCACTGACATGTTCGAAAAACAGCGCAACTGGAAATCCGAAAATCGATTCTCTCACAGTGTAGTTTGCATAGATAAAAAACCTATTAGTAGTCGATGAATACCAACCAAAAATTTTAACTTAAGAGCCCCTTAACTTTAAGACCAATTTATGAACGGTCGATAGGTACCACCCTAAAACTCATCCATTCTGAGAGGCAAGAAGGGGTTGTCTGGCGTCTGGCGCCCTAATTTGCTAAATTCACTTGACTCTCAATCCAGCCCTGAGATGGCATCAGCAAAGAGGACTTCTGGTTCGTTCTCCAGCAACTATATATTCGTAAATGGCGTCATTATGTTAAGATGCCATCATCACTTATTATGACACAGTGTAGTGGTGGAACAGGTGTATGGGAGATTATTGATCCATTTGCTTAAATAGATATGCCCAGTCTTTGGTATTACCACTATCATGGGAAGTTAATGCTCTTCACTAAGTGCTTTACGGAACCAGTTGAAGGACGTACTTGTTTCTTCATATACATGTGTAGAGGTGAAAATAAGTGCATAGGAGGCATAGTCACTAATTTCGACCTACATAAGAGTTCTCGTCGATGAAAATAAGGAAGACGTTCCTCTAATTGAAGCTGTAACCATTAAATGTTAATTGTGCCTGATGCGGGCATTGGATATTCAACAGGTTTATTGTTTTAAAATGTTGGCTTAATGTTTTTGAAAATTATTAGTCCAAACAACGGAATGATAGAATAGAACGAGATATCTACTTGCAACTAACCTCGGACGATCGTTTCCGCATTGTAATTCCGCATTGACATTGTGTCTGCTAAACTCAATCGATTTCAAAATGGCGAAAGCAGTAAAGCTGTTATTTTAGAATTTACTGCCAACGTTAAAAGAAAACTATACACCATCTGAGCTCTTTCTCATCTCTTCTTTGAAAGGAAAAATTTCCCATCCTACATGCGAGGATGATAAATTAAAACTTAAACTTCCATTTTCGTTAGTGAAGAAGAAAAATCCACCCACCCAGTGTCCTTTGCGACCTCCAAATTTGTTGGCGTACGCTATTCGTGAAATCCAATAAAAAAATATACATACCTACATACTTTCATATCGACTTCGTCTTCACCTTGAACTTGAATACTTCTGTGTCACAGAGAAGAATTTATGGCATTTATGACCAGAACAAGTAAAGCTTCATCCGTCTTTGCCCGCACGGTAAAATGGAAGGAGAAAGTTAGTCCTTCAACATAAACTGGTATCTTGAAATGTCTTTGAGACGTTTTTGAACTATTTTTTCTTTACACTTAACCATTTCAATTATACCTTGAGAACGACATAATTAGTAATTAAGCAATGAACTGCAAATGGAGCTCTTAATGGACTTTCATTAAGTGCGACAAAATTCACTTAATGAAGTTTTCTTCCAAAGGAGAAAGAGAATTTATAAGAAGTAAGAATTTATTAGTTGGACAATGAGCTTTGGACATTTTTTTTGCGGTGGGTGGCTTACGTCTTTAAAAATATTTTCCACATTTATTTAGAACATTTTTCTTCATTTATTTACAATTTTTGGCACAACTTGAAATATGTAATTCGATACAAATAAGAACCGGCCAACAATGTGTCGGGCTTCGAGGTAGCACATGATAGGGTTCCGTAGTTATACTTAGTAATATTCTCTTCAGCTTTATGCTATAAACGTATTTATGTAACTACCTATACCTAACCTATTAATAGCTTCATATTTCATATTGAAAACGGACATAGCCTGTTATTTTGAAACTGTAACTTGGGGGTGCCACCCAAAAAATGACTTTGAAAACGAATATCTCGAAATTCACGAGATGAAACTACAAGGTGCCAATTCTTTTTTGTTGCATTTACTAAGCTCTATTTAAAGACATCCCACTCGGTGGGGTAAGTGTATATAATATTTTTAAGCTCATTGTTCACTGTCCTGGAGGGTGCTGTAAAAAAAAGAATTAAATAAGTCTCATAATTTCTGTTGTTGGGTCACCGATTCACGTCTGATACTGAATTTCACCCCAAAAGGTATAAAAATGAGAGGGCTGTGACAAAGACAAACAGACAGACTGAGCGGAATTGTGAGGCTCCTAATACAGTAGTGGGAATAGTGGTCTATCACAGGTCCTTAGAACAGGCAACTCGAAGGATGCAATAAGAATTTGACAAAGTTTGTAGATGGGGTCATGACAACGGCCTAGCATTCAATGCATCCCAATCCAAAATAATGCATATTCGCAGTCGACAAACTAAGGAACAAAAGTATAGGCCTAGTTAATGAATACAAATATCTAAGTATCATAATTGACATCATTTCATATGGGAAACAAATATCAAGGAACAAACTGAAAGGAAGGGCTTGTCTTCATTACATAATGACCTCAAGAGTACAAAAGCAAGTTTATTACACCCTTGTTGACTCTAGATTAAGGTATGGGGGAGGAACTGCAATAACTCACATAAACAAACTGCAAAGAGTACAAAACAGAGCGGTGAAACTACTAACAAAACAAGAATAAATACTATAACAAACATGGAGAGGGTTATGAAAGTAAAAAGTATGCTTGAAGTGACCACAGCTTTGGCATATTATGATGACCTGCATTTCCGAACACCAATGAACCACCGAATATATAAGATGACAAGCAGAGGGGCTCTACCATCTTCCATGCATAGGTATACACGTATTTATAATGTGTAATGTATGTGTGTACTGTTTTAGCTTAAAAAGAAAATGAACGAACAAAAATAAGACAAACACGTCTGGTTTGGATAATTGATTTATTAAGACTGTCCTTCTTTATACTTAACATAATAGTTCATACCTAGTTTACATTATGTAAATAAAACAAACGGCAAGAAATCGAATGATCGCAGAAAACTGTGATCTAAGTCATTTGACTGTACATATGTATATAAAAGTTAAACTGTATTTTACCATAAGAGAGCAGGGTGGCCAAGATTCTTTTTATTAAATTTAAAGTGCATTTCATATTTGAAATCTCTTACAACTTGACCATCCTGATTACAAATCGTCCTCGATTTAACATCGCATGCAAACAAAACATACATTATGTGTATATACATATATTACGAGAATAACAATAAGTCATGGAATAAAATTCAATTTTTCGAACATTTTTTAATCTTATGAATATGGAAAAATGACATTATAAAATATTATATTATATGAAAGAAGTTTTTTGTTTATACCCGGAGTAGTTACAACGTTTTTGACCATGACAAAATCACCAACATCATACTCAAGAGGTTTCTTATGATGTTTGTCATAATAAATCTTATTCAATTCCTGTCTATGAACAGTTTCTTTGCTTGCTTGTTGCCTACATGATTCCAAATTTCTAGGCTCTTCAATAATTATGTTCTGCTCCAAATACTCCTTAATTTTGTCGTTCACAATACCCTTTTGCGCAACACCGAAAAGCAAAATACTTGGGCTAAAACCTGTACTTTTATTGACAGTGTTATTTATGGCAAATTCAACTTTAACCAAATGTTTTGTCCAGTCACCAGGTTCAGCTTCACTTTCCTTAGCTAACATTGGAGTAAGACACCGGTTAACACGCTCCACCTGGCCATTAGACTGGGGTGAACTAGTGGCAACCTTAATATGTTGAACACAATATTTTTCACAAAATAGGGCAAATTCTTCGGAAGTAAAGCAACTTCCTCTATCTGAAATTAAACGGTTTGGTTTGCTGTAAGTCGAAAAATATGTTTCCAAGCACTGAATTACTTCCCTGGTACTAGTACTTTTCACTGCAAATAGTTTAGTATACTTCGAAAATCCATCAACGACTAAAAATACATGTTTCTTTGAATTTCGCACAGAGGATGGTAATGGACCATAATGGTCAACATGAATAGTGTTAAATGGTTTATCACCTTTTGGAATATTATGCAAAACTGCCTCATTTTTACCATATGGTGGAGAGAAATGTACGCATTTTAAGCAATTGTTGATATAATTTTTTATTTTGGCTTTCATGCTCGGGAACCAATATGTTTTTCTCAGAAAATTATAACACTTATCAACCCCGACATGGCATAATGCGTCATGATGTGTTTGTATAACACTTCTCTCTATCTGAGATGGAACATAAAAATAAACCTTTTTATCAATTTTACGATATACTAAACCATTTACAAGTTCGTAGGCAGGGCTTTCCCTTTCTTCTAACATTGTAACTAATTTTTTTACTACAGGATCTCTTTGCTGTGAGGCTGCAAGTACATATTCAAACGAATCTGTCTCAACGATTAAAATATTGTGACACCTGCTTAGAGCGTCAACATGTTTCATCCTCTGACCATCTCTATGTTCAATGACGTAATCGTAATCTTAAAGCTCTAAAGCCCATCGTGAGATTCGTGGATTTATTAATTTTTTACTTAGAGTAAGGGTCAGTGACTTACAGTCTGTGATTATTTTAAATCGAATGCCAGTGAGATAAATTCTAAATCTTCTTAGAGCGGATATAATTGCCAAGGTCTCTAATTCATAAGAATGATACTTAGATTCTTGAGCAGTAGTGCGTTTTGAATAAAAGAAAATCGGATGGAATTGTTTATCTTTTTGTCGCTGTAGCAAGACTGCACCAAATCCTAAGCTACTTGCATCACAGTGTAATTCTGTTTCAGCAGTAGGATTGTAAATACTAAGTAGTGGCGCATTTAATAACTTTTGCTTCAGCGACTCAAAGATTACTAGCTCATTCTCACCAAAGCTGAATTTCACATCTTTCTTAAGGAGATCATACAATGGTTTCGTAAAAGTTGAGAAGTCCTTTATGAATTTCCTGAAATATGATGTTAATCCCAAAAAGGAATGTAAATTCTTAATATTTGTGGGTATAGGAAATTCAGCAACGGCTTTTAAGCCATTTAAGTTCGGTCCTATACCATTAGCGGAAACTTCATACCCTAAGTAGATAATCTTATCAAACAGGAAAAGACACTTATCATAATGCAATTGCAATTTATTTTTCCTAACAACATCCATAACGTCTCTTAAAATTTGAAAATGTTCATCTTTTGATTCTGTTGAGACAAGCAAATCGTCAATGTAAACAAGCAATTTTCCTGAACTTATGAGATCCTTAAAGAGCATATTTATATATCGCTGAAAAACAGACGGCGCATTTTTGAGCCCAAAAGGCATGCGCAAATATTCGAATTGTCCTAAGGGTGTTATAAAAGAAGTAAATTTGACGGACTCTTCCGCCATCTTGACGTGATGAAATCCGCTTTTAAGATCTAAAAGAGAAAAGTACTTCTTGCCACGTAATCTGTCTAAATGATCTTCAATAAGTGGAATAGGAAATTTGTCTTTCACTGTCACTTTGTTCAACTGACGGAAATCTATGCAAAGACGTAATTCGCCTGTCTTTTTCTTTGCTAAGACAATTGGCGAAGCAAAAGGTGAATTGCTTTCGCGAATAATATTGTGTTTTAACAAATCGTCAAGAATTTTTTGAAGTTCCAATTTATGGGCATAAGGCAATCGTCGAGGCGCGCAATTAAAAACACTGTTCTCGTTCGTCAAAACTATTTTCATTTCAAAATCATCTGCAAATTCGTCGTTTGTGGACATACTACGCGTAATCAAACTTCTAACTAATTCTTTGTCACCGTAATTCAAATTTTCATTAATTTTTAGACAAACCGATTTGTCGCAATTATCCGATGTATCAATACTTAAAATTTCTTTCACAAAACCTTCACAATTAGAGTCGTGTAAATTATTCTCTTTAACAAAATCATTTTTTTCTTCTTCCACAAAAAGTTTTATATTGTTCTTTTTTAGAAAATCACGTCCTAATACTATCGCATTCTTCATGGTATCGTTTTTAACAACGAACAAACATAAATTGACATAATTATTTTTAACCTTAACATTACTAAATACATTTCCTAACAAAATTAATTTAGAATTATTGATACCTACATAGTCATGCATTGAAGATGGTACAGATGTCATCAGAAAAGGCGGAACATAGCGTTGCTGCACAAAACTTATAGGGCTTCCAGTGTCAATCATCGTCATCACATGCATTGATAAATGGGCGGCTCCAGAGTCATCTTCTTGAAATCCGTACTCGAAAACACCATGGAAATCTCGCAGGAAGGAAGACATTTGGTTTTCTGCTTGTAGTTCGGTAGGTTGAACCACAAGGACTGATGATGATTGTGGACAATCCTTAACAACGTGTCCTCTTTGCCCACAACGAAAACAAGAACCTTTTTCTCTTCGAGGCTTTGGGCAATCCGTTGAAATATGCCCAGCTTCGTTACAATTGAAGCACCTGGTGATGATTTTAGTACTTGTACTTGTTGAACTTTTCGGTTGTGGGGCTATTTGTTGATACGCCGATGTAGATGGTCGCAGCTCACATTTCATCTTCTCATATTTTCTTAATATGACCTTCAGCTCGGCGATGTTATTTGCAGTCAACAAAATTTGTTTGTTAAAAATTGAGTCACAAATTGGGGCACCGTAGCGCAAGTGGTTAGTGCGTCGGACTACTGAGCCAGCGGTCTTGGGTTCGAATCCCGCCGCAAACACCTAAAAGTTTTTCACAGTGCCCACCTCTTTCGAATGTCTGACAAGCATCAAAGAGTATCATTTGTCACGATTGAGCTTCTCAACTCGCCGTTCGGAGTCGGCAAAAAACTGTAGGTCCCTTCCATTCGTGCAAAAATATAACACGCACACACAAATGGTTGCGAGAAGCAGGCCCAGGCTCACCTCGAGCTGTAGCGCCAACTAAGTAAGTAAGTAAAAATTGAGTCAGGAATCCCCTTGATGATGTAGCTTATGACGTCTTGCTCTTCGATGTCTGCTAGGGATGTTATTTCCTGCATCGTGAGCACATATTGCTGAAACGTTTCGTCCTTGCGCTTCCTTCGGCCTCGCAACATATTGTGAACGTCCGTAGCCGAAGCATGCTCATGAAACTCAACTTGCAGGGCTGCTTTCAACTCACCCCAAGAACGACATGATGTTGATCTTAGAAACAACTTTGCTGTTCCCTTCAGCAATCTCTTGGCTTAAACAAAGCTCTCTGCCTCACTGAATTTGTAAAGAAGTCTTGCATCCTCAAAACTGCTAATCCACTTCGTAACACGATAATTGTCATCGCCGGAAAACGTCAGCATTGTGTCTTCAACATCACGGAATGTATACGATGTTTGGATATCGTTTACGGGATTATTTAACTCGGCTAGCTTTCTTTGCAGTGAAACAATTTCTTCTCTTTTTCTTACCATTTCTCGCAAATTTTCTAACTGTTGTGAAATAACCCTATCCTCCTCTTCTAAATCTGCGCCATCTTCTTCGTCATCAATGCCACCAAGAACATCATGCGGGAAAAAGTCTTCCATCTGACCATCATCAAGTAGAGGTATCGCTTCATCCAGACGAATCTTCAAAGTGGCTTTTAGTCCATTCGTGGCCAAACCCATCTCGGCCAATTTATTTTTCAATTTGGGTACAGTCGCACATTGCAAAAAATTAGCTGCGCGAGCATTTGCATCCATTGCAACAAAATTTATTATTTTTTTCTTTTTTGTTAAAATCAAATATAAAAAAAATTAGTCGCGAATTAAACTTTTAGCGTGCAACAGAAAAAAAACTAAAATAACGTAGCAGGCAGCTAATCCCACTTCTGAATAGTTGTAATGTATGTTTTAGCTTAAAAAGAAAATGAACGAACAAAAATAAGACAAACACGTCTGGTTTGGATAATTGATTTATTAAGACTGTCCTTCTTTATACTTAACATAATAGTTCATACCTAGTTTACATTATGTAAATAAAACAAACGGCAAGAAATCGAATGATCGCAGAAAACTGTGATCTAAGTCATTTGACTGTACATATGTATATAAAAGTTAAACTGTATTTTACCATAAGAGAGCAGGGTGGCCAAGATTATTTTTATTAAATTTAAGTATTTGAAATCTCTTACAAATGTATATGCTAAGATATAACTGACATGTATACAATACCCAGTATTTTCAATAAACTTCCGCGGGTCCTTAGCAATATCAGCAACAGAAGATTGAAACATATTTTCCTCGAATCCATTACATAGTCCCTACCCTGCATTTAATGCTTTCCAAAAATACAAAACTTGTTTTATGTAATCTAATTTATTCCTTATGTAATTTATGTTATGTACATATGTAATTCCATTTGTTCCCTCCAATGCTTCATTTGAATAACGTCTGCAGATAAGCCTTGACAGCTTCTTAGGAATATGTAAAACATTATGATACTTCAAGCGTATGAATAATAAAAATCCATCACGCCAATTCAGGCCAACAAAAAATAATTTTTCTGTTAATTGACTGTGATAGCAGCATCATTCAAAGCTGCAAAGGGGGATATTTGATCCGAAATCATTGTGATCTTTTATTTTGAAATAAAAAGACAGAAAAGAACTAGAGATAAACTTTAAACTGCATGCATTAGGAAGTTTCCTTCGCATTTCCTACTCCACCTACACCAAGTCGGAAAATATTTACCGAAGTTGGATGAATTCCTGGATAAGTTTATCCAAAAGGACGAGTATAAGCATATATTTACAGACGAAAGTTGAATTCAAATTTCATTTTAACTTTCCTATCGAAATGTCGAAGTTTATTTTAATATACGGTCACGAATATACGAATCGTTCTGTTAATATTTACGAATGCCATGAGACGTTTAACTTGAACTGCTAATGAAACTGAAACTTTATTGATTTCCAACTTGTTCCTGTTTGGTTTCTCATGAATTTTAGTAAATCTTTTTAGCATTTGGTTTTCGGGCAGTTCAGGAGTTAATTAGTGGTGTATGGGAAGAAATTCGTTGTAACTGAAAGAGGATACACATGAGCTAAAGTCACTAACGGATTACCGCAGGGTACGGTCTCAGCACCAAAATTATTCAGTATTTATATTTCCGAAATACTAGGGACTGTGGACGATTCGTTAGCGTTCGCTGATGATGTGATCTTGTATGCTCACGGTCCAAAGATAGAAGGGATACAGAGGCAACTCCAAGTCCAGTTCGACAGACTACAAACTTTTTGCCAAAGAATGGAAAGTCAAAATAAACCATTCCAAATATGCAACCCTATTGTTCCTCATCCCACTTATTCATCTTAAGGTGGCGCTACAGTTCGGGGTGAACCAGGGCCCACTTCTCGCAATCATTTGTGAGTGGATATTATATTTTTGCACAAATGGAAGGGATCTACAGTTTTTTTTCCGACTCCGAACGGCGAGTTGAGAAGCTCCTCCAGATATTCGAAAGAGGTGGCACCGCGAAAAAACATTTTAGGTCTTTTGTTGGGATTGAACCCGCGCAGTATTGCGTAGTAGTCCAACGCACTTACCACTACACCACGGTGCTCACTATACCACGGTGCTTACAATTCTAAGAAGAGAAATGTCCCACTATTTTTAGACGTTGTTAGGATATGTACATACTTGCTTCCATTGACCGTATCCAGAAGCGGCTCCAGGACCCATTAAAGCCCTCCGAGCCTATTTTTCAAATGAAAGGTAGAGGTTAATAATGAGGCATTAAAAGAGGATTCAATCTTTTCAAGAAAGCCACGGAGAGGCGTCAAAGGCGAAAAAAAATATTTGGCTGAAGAGAGTGCGTCGGACGCCAGGTTGACCGCTAGAGAAGATATTATGGAACGAGTAATGAAGGGATCGCTGGATCGTATTGTGTGTGAAACGGTGAAAGGTTTACTCGTTTGCATGAAACTGACACCAGATTTGGATTTTATCTAGATGTTAAAACACTGTGTTACGCCACTGACCGACGCGACGGTCTAATGACTGTGCTGATTTATAAAAGAAATGAAAAGAATTTGGAGATATTTGGAGATTTAGAGATATGCTTGCGATGTTAACGGGGAACAGTTATACGATTAAATATTGGATGCAGCGATGCCATATTGTACGATTTATCGTAATTTTACAATTTTTGGTCTCCGAAAATTGTATACGATTTTTAGCCAAAAATTAACCACTTTTTACAATTTTTCTTTCATTTCATTATATTAAAAATTAGTCATAAATTAATTAATTTCATAAAAAAAGTTGCAACCATCGGAACTATTTTCAAAGACAAATGAAACCACCACATTAAACCGTCGATTATTTCGAGCTTCTATTAAGTCAACCGTTGTAACCAACAGATATGTAGGTACATTTTTATTGGAAACATGTTTTGGAAATAAAGAGATCAGATGGAAATTTTGCATATCCTTTGATGAAATCTTTTGTTTTTAATATCATATCCTTACCAAATTCATCGACTATTGTCAAATGGATTTTTTCGGCTGTTAACCTAAATAAAACAAAAATAAGGAACGAACTAACCACATACATTTTCCAAGGAATACTTCATACAAAAGCCTTACTGCGTTTTCAGGACGCACAATGCTATCACCTTAATCTTGACAGTTACATTTTAAGATAATTCAATTCAATCACGTTTAAGAAAATTCAGTGCGAGGTTTAATCTAACAATTTTTAAAGGAACGGGCATATTTAGAGATCAGTTTTTATTTTTTTTTTTTTTTGAAAAATCGTATTTTTACGTTTTTTTTTAGCTAAAAAAAAAAGATTTTAGCTCAAAATGATATGGCATCACTGATTGGATGTTCGAAAGCTAATATCTGCAAGAAAAAATCTTTACATAAAGAAACCAGAATTTATAGTGCAGTAAAGAGATGAAAGCGTATTTCCGAAACTGCGTATTTCCATTCAAATTGCTGCTCACAATTGCAATATCCATCGCAAGTTGTGAGCGATCTTTCGATTTATTAAACCTAATGCTTTCGTACTTGAGGGCTACAATAGGTTATGCGATCTAGCTTTGCTCAGTGTAGAGCGAAAAGAAACGGATAGAACTGGAGCCGAATAATCGCACACGATAACGAGTGAGTGAATGGAATGAGTTATCGAATGATTGAGTAAAATGGTAGGTAAAATGATACTCGATAACGTGAGCGGTAATGCCAAATCGTCACATTTGGATAACGAGAAACTCGTTAACGAGTGCGATAATTCGGCCCCTAGTTTCGGAAACATCATCGATATGTTTGCGTCGCAGGAGGCCAGGAAGGTGCAATGGTAGTGTACATAAATATGTTTTGTAAGTGAGATCTATGATTATTTTACTTAGAGTATCTGTGACGAGACATCTACTTCGTACGTTGCCAATTTTTTTAGATATTAAACCATTGGTTCTGGCTGTGTAATAGGGAAAGGGAACTCTAAGGAATCAGTAGTAGTATAACTGAATTACTCTTGATTGCCTGCAAAATGCTGCTACAAGTCATATCTCGATCGATGTGGGTACCACGGATACCAGATTTAAACGTAATAATCCAATTTGAACTTTAAAAACCTACGCCAGTGCTTCAATCCATGCCCTTTTTAATCTGTTGAGTCCTTTAACGTTTTTATTCCCAGCTAACGAATACACACACTTGCCATACAATGCCAATATGTATTTACCATCAATAAATAACGATTTTTTTTAGTGTTTTGGTTCACAACATTTACCTACGGAATATAAAAAATATAATAAAAAAAAAAATAGATGAATAAAAACCTATGCAAAATAAATGCCGCCTGAGCTGACAGATTTTCGGTAGGTATATCAAAATATTTACACAGTTTAATATGTTTGACAATGTTTTGTTTTTCTCTTTTTTCCTATGTGTACTCACTTTGATCCTCGCGTATCCAGCCAGACATCTATCCATCCCTAAATTATATCCAGCGACTGGACACCATTAAAATCAACCAACCCGAACGTATTTTTTTTTTAAACACAAAAACCCAATGACCAGGACGCAATTCATTTATGTACACGTCCAATGCCGCCCGCATAGCGTTGGAGGTGGGCGAAAAAAAATATCAGAGTACACGGTCCATTTACAAATATGAATATTTTAAAATTGCAAACAAAAGGAAATTTAATATGTTTCATGGTTCTGGGCGCTCTACATGTCTGCTGATTTTGTAAATTAATACGAAATCTGTGTGCTGGCTTTGATATCCAATTTTGTTTTTTTTTTTTTTTTTTTATAATAATAGACCAACTTGAAGCATGCAACTCAGCACGTGACTGCTTTAAACCGAAAAAAAGGAGGAAAAGAAAATACCCTTCGGTGAAAGGATCCTTCCATCGTTTCATTTTTCTCTCAGTATCTCTCAGACGCACCGCATCCTAAGTACACTTGCAAGAAATGTACACAACCATTAATCTATCGCCCCCTTTTTCTAAGGCGATGATTGTTTTAAGGAGAAGACTTTTCACTCTGGCACGTGTTCCATTAGATGGGACTCTTACCTCTGCTTATATCCATGAGATATAACGCGCACTTGGCTGGATGACTTTAGCAGACATGTGTATTTCCAGAAACCTTTTTTTTTTGTCAATGGCTGGATGGAAATTTCAATTTGCTCACTTCCGGCGAGCAAGTGAACGTAATAAGTATTTACAAAAACAAAAAGGGGATGCAATAGCAACCTTTAGGAAATGTGAATCTCAGGTTGAATGATTTATTTGTCAGATGGGCAAGTTGCGTGTATTTGGTAATCCTATTAACTCGGAGTGATCGGCTATGGATTGGAGGGCAATAAGCAAGGAATTATATCTGTGAGGACTGTTGTTATAGCACAGAAGTGTGGATATGGATATGGACTGGAACTGTTGAGCCAAGTCTAAAATGTGACGATGAACGCAGTATATTCTACCACCAAACGTATTCATTTTCATATGGATTGACATTGGGTTGAGATTTGGGAAACTGAGTGTGAGTCTATCGATCACAGTGATGCCTTTCGTACCGTCCTACTCTAGCTCAAGAAGATTGGAGAGCCCTGCTCATTTACTATCCTGTGCAGAGAAATAGTTAAATAAATAGCTTTGAGCTGATACAAGTATGCGTACAGTGGACTCTCTCATAACCGGACACTGACGGTACCAAGAAATTTGTCCGGTTATGAGAGGTGTCCAGTGATGGGAGAAAAATAAATTAACATCTTTCGAAAATGAAACACATAAGACATATGGTATTAATTTTATTTATTAAAGAAATTCATTTTTATGTGATAACCACAAATGACCGAAAAATACTAATTTCTGTCAATGACAATCAAGTTTAAAATTATACAAAAATTATACACAAACATACACTTAACATACAAACCTATTTAAAAAATGCAACGGGATCTATAAATGCACATACATTATGTAGTTGTTGGATAACACGTTCGCGGACAAGACGGCATATGCCGTCAATGGTTTAGGAATTTAGCGAGTCATGACGGCATATGCCGTCAAAGAATTTTAGTTATGTTAGGATAAGACGCGACACCCCGACGCCGACGAGAAATACAGTATCTATCTATGTGTATAATTAAATCGTTAGCGCAAGAGCTTGTGATTCCTCCTGAGAGTTTCTTTCCGCACCGATTTCAATGATTCTAACACTGATCGAAAGCTTATCAACTGAACTTTGCTCATCAGTATAAACAATTTTGAAAAAGTACATACGAGTAAAGTAACTACGAAAAAACATTATAACCTGTACCTATGTTCTCTCTTTTTTCATTCGTAAACGGTTGTTGGGTTTCTCTAGCCGAGTTTTCTCGCAATGCTCCACTAGTACTTCCTTATTCCGGCATTATTTGTCCTACCAGAGACAAACTGTCACCTTACTGTCACCAGCGGACTCATTTTTATCTTTATACAAAATTCGCGCAAAATAATATAAAATATCTCTCCAAATACCGGAGAAATACGTGTGTCATTCTAGCGTTCCCCACCAAAAATCATGTGTCCGTGAACGTGATAATAACGCAAAGGCACACTCCACTCTCCACAGTTTACATTTTTGTTTCGTTTTTTTGCAAAGTGTAAGGATCAGATCAAAAACAGTTGTACACTGGGAAGAGCTTAAGGCTCCTGTGGTGAGCTCGGTTTAGATTATCTAAACTCTAAGGTCTACAGTCACGTCATGCTTCAGATGACCAACTATGGCTCAGTATGTGAATTGGTCGCAGCGGGGAATATATTCCTCTATACATTTCAAGTATGTAAGTTTATCAGAACAGGCAAGATTTGCCTGAAGTAGAATTTAAAAACTACTGTCTCGAAAAAGTTAAAGACCGTGAATAGGTAAATCCAAATATCTTCGAAATTCAATCCGCCGTGACCGAGAAAAAGAAAAGAAGAGCAGTAAAATAAAGATAAAAGTAAGTTCAAAAGATGCATAGCATGATATACGAGTAGGTTGCAGGTTGCTCTCTCCAGTCTTTCAAAAGTCTCAATAAAAAGAAGTGAGATCCCATTAAAAACATAACTGTTAAAAAGGCCAAGTCCCAATAGAGTGTAGGCCATAAAAAGTGGTCAGATAACAGTAGCCAATTCTTGCAAAACTTTATTATAGTTAAGTAAAAGAGATGAGTTAGTTGGAGCCTAAAGCATAGAATTAATTAAGAGTAAATATCTATAGAAACTTTAAACTTGGCGACGTTAAAATAAAAATTGAATTAAAATAGTGCAATGGTAAACCACTCCATTTGCAGGTCTAGTAGTTAAAGTGTTCACAACTTCTGAAACTATCGAACGCGGCCAGGCTTCTATAGATACGTTAAATCAATTCTAGGCTTAAGGGGCTAAATAACTCATCTATTTTACTCAACTATAATAAAGTTCCGCTAGAACTTAGTCGCTGCTATCTCATCAGTGTTTATAGCCTAACATACATAAATGGGAACTTGGCCTTTTTTACAGTAATGTTTATGATGGCATTATAAAGTATTCAAATATTTTCATTTTATGTGCAAAAATAGATTGCTTTTTATTACATTCATGTTACTGAAGATATCCCAATACATGTAATTATAATAAATCGTTTATTTATGGCTGTCCCAATTAACAGGGAAATTCTGGTGGTTTCCATCTTAAACTATTCACAACCACTAACAAGTTAATAGTTATGGTTACCCAATCTTATCTCAATATAAATACCAAAAATCGGTTGACCACGGTACCGAAATTGACTTCCAAGTACATAATTGGAATTGCTATTAATATACTAATATGTATATACTTAAAGGCAATTACGGATACTATGTACAATACTTGAGGGGGAAGAGCTTATAGGGAAGTAGTACCCTTTGCTTTCTTTAATAAAATGTGAATTTTATGATAGTAGCAATACTTAGCGTCCTTTCTCTGAAAATATCATATGTACTTGTCTTAAGGTTTTTAGCATGCCAGATTGGCAGATGGTTCAAAGAGTGATTGGAATTGGAATTAGCTCGTGACTGTGGGATCGAAATTATTCACGATGCTGCAAGGTGTTTAAAGGAACAGCTGTATCTGCTCATCGGAGGAGTTGAAGGCCAGACGAGGGCAAGATATTATAGGAAGCTTCAGGATAAATACAGCATCGATGAAATAGCGATGATCTTGAGGCTTCGGGGCGAACTTCTAAGACTTAATTGTGTACCACTCAGAAATGATTTACCCCTACTACCTACAGTGTTGGGCAAAACTAAAGCACGATAGTATGCTGCTATGAAAAAAAAACTGAGTAAAATTTGAAAAACGTATGATAATAATTGTTATATTTTAATTGTTTTTTTTTTTTATAAAAAATACATTAGTTATTAATTCACAAGCAAAAAAATTATTTTAATTTTTAACATAAAGAAATAACAAATAATATCAGAGTTCATAAGAAACCACCTGGACAAAACTAAAGCACATGCACCCTTTGTCAAGAAAAACTACCGTTTGCTTGCAATATGCTACAATATTACCGTTTTTTTTGTTGTAAACATGTTTTTAGAAATGGTAATAAATAGTCGTAGTGCATCATCGGCGTTGTAGATCGTCCAGTATAATTTGAATTGAGGTAGTAATAAAATGGCGCCCAATCAGTATTCCACGTTGCAAGAAGAATAAATTCTGTCCGATTTTAATAACGGTGATACAGTAGCATTAATTGGCAATAAATTTGGCAAAAGTCATACAGTGATTTCCCGCAGTAATTAGCCGATTTCATATTCGGGCTATTCATAGTGTCGGTAGACCCGGAAAAACCACCAGTCGCGAAGATAACAGAGTCATCAGGTTTATAAAAAATACCCTTTCATATCTACAAAATGTGTAAAAAACGAGCTAAGCTTAGATATCTCAAGTAGGACGATCCGGCGAAGAGCGGTTGATGGTGGACTTTCATCATATCGAGCAATCAAAACGCCATTTATTTCTCGAAAAAATCGGCTTACAAAACTGGGGTTTGCAAAGGCATATCTTAACTTTATTGCAACAAAATGGAAAAGCGTGCTCTACTCCGATGAGTCCAAGTTTAATTTAAAGGTATCTGATGGATTTCGGACAGTTCGAATGCTGCAGGGCAAACGGCTTGATTCCCGGCTCACTAAGGGTACAACTAAGCATGGCGGAGGGGATATAATGGTCTGGGGAATTTTTTCCAGTGTAGGAGTCGAGGCACTTCACAAGAATAATGGAATAATGTATCGTTTCATGTACCTCGAGATTCTCCAAACTGTCATGCTTCCTCATTCTGAGGAGATTATGCCTTTATAATGCATCTTCCAACATGATAACGATCCTAAGCATACCGCTTAACTTGTGAATGACTAGTTTGAAGAAAACCATATTACTGTTATCAAGAGGCCACCACAATTACCTGATCTCAATCCCATAGATAATTTATGGGAGACTCCAGATCAGTGAAATTATTGTGAGAAATGCCATAGCTTAGACTCCATTTTTGAAGAGACTCAAATTGCCTGGGCAACCATTCCTATGCATATAATTGATCATTTTATTACCTCCATGCCTCGTCAATATACTGCAGTGATACAAAATAAGGATTACGCAACCAAATATTAGTAATAAAATATGTACTCTAGTCTTTTTATTCTTTCAATCGAATATGTGCTTTAGTTTTGTCCAGGTGGTTTCTTATGAACTCTGATATTATTTGTTGTTGTCTGTTTATGTTAAAAGTTAATATATTTATTTGATGGTGAATTAATAACTAATATATTTTGTATCAAAAACAATTCAAATAAAAACTTATCACACATTTTATAAATTTTATGCAGTTTTTTCCATAGCAGAATAATTTCGTGCTTTAGTTTTGGCCAACAGTGTATATGTATTGTTTGGCAGAGAGAGACGATACCCTGCATTTCATCTGGATATGTCCAGTTTTGAGAGAAACCAGAAGATATATTATGTATCTTAAGAAGCGATGTCATTCATAATGGAGACTCAAGTCTACAATATCGCAAAAGAATATTGACTGAGAATAGCCGTTTTTTTTCTTGCAGGGGTATATACGCTTATTTTGCAAGTTAACATGTAAAATACAAGAAAAGTAAAATAAGCGGCGATAGTATTCCTGCTTAACCAAGCGGATATAAAAACAGTGATACGAAATCCAAATTTCTACTTTTGTGATGAAATCAAAAAATTCATTCTTTTGACAACCGGAGAAACCCAAATATACAAAAAAAAAAACCATCGAAAACAATTTTTCCATTTCTTATTTATTCTTTTGCCGACGATTGGTTAAGTCAATAATATTGCTTATTTATCAAAAATTGATCATTTTAGATAATAAATAATTTTTTTTATCGCAACTAAATAAATATTAGAATGCATTTCCTGAGTTTCCCATCTTTATAATTTTATTCTTTAATATTATTTTTCTTTTTTTAAATCACTCAACAACTGACAAGCGTTATTGTCTGTCACAAATATGTATGTGCTGCCAATTTCTTCGTTTAGCGGCGGCGATAGGTGTTTTTGTGCACTTTTATATACACGTGCAAAAAAATACGGCTAATATTAGAATAAACTTTATTTAAAATTAGCTGTTTAAGTATGTAAATATTTTGTCAATCAGGCAGGCGGCAATGCCATGCAAACTGATTATTTGTTAACTATCTCGTAATGAATTTTGAAATATAGAAATAAAATCAATCTCATGTAAAATGTAAAACCTAATTATACTTGCCGCGGAAAGAAAAAAATAAAAGAGAAAGAGTTGTTTTTAAATAAAATTAATTCTCGGTCCTTAAAGATCAAACAACTAGAGACTTTGAACTTTGTCTATTTTCATTTCAATTCTTTGGAGAGACGTCTTAGAAATGTTTCCATAACAATGTTTCTGATATTAAGTTTGAGCTTTGAGCAGAGGAATTCTCTGCACAAGTACAGTTTTTCCTGTCTAGTGCAACAAGTGGCAACATTCTCCGCCGCCTTACCTCCAATTCAATAATCTGGTCACAATAATGGTCACCATCCTGTCAGCTATCAGCCAAATTTTAACTTCATTTCCAAAGAAGTTAGTTTACTAAGTCTGAGAACTCCTGTCCAAAATTCAAGCCAAACACAGAAACTTTTCAGAATACAGTGATTGCACATAAAACATTGCTTGATGCATTTCAATTCTCAAACTAACCCTCAACATCTCTCGAGTTTCATCTTGTGGCGTCCAATTAAATCAGTACCTTCGTAATGTACTAGAACACTAAGTGACTTATTTGCTTCGCTATTTATTTTCTGCCAAATGAAGTTTTTAAATTAATTTACATGTATACATTGGAGTATAAAATACCATATATTGCTGTAACTTTAAACTCTTTTCACAGTTTGTGTTTTTATCTTCGTTTACTGTTAGCAAAAGTTCAAACCATCCAACATACTCGTACATACTTATATGTTTAATCTCGCCGGCCAAAAGGATGATGGTAAAGCTTCTGTGATGAATTTTTAAAATGCAATTTTCCAGTATGCTTATAATGAGGGAGCTATAGTGGCACACATCACCTGCTTCCCCTGATACAGGTGCATGCATACATTCACAGAGTGCAGATATATATATATATATATATATTTTTTTTTTTATTTGTTAGTCGAATTGGCTTTCAGTATGGGATGCGAAGATTAATTTTAAACGAAAAGTAAAGAAACCCAGTGACAGAACAAATACCACAAGGAGTCGAATAAAATGGCAAACGGAAAAACCATTTTTTTTCCTATTAACTATTGATAGAATCTGAAAAGGATATCTAAAGGTACATACATACATATATGCGTAAGAGGGTTGCTCAAAGAGATTCGTAAGCAAAAAATAAAATGCAATCTGCTTTCCGTGGAGATTCCTTTGACATGTGGCAATTCCTTGGACTCACCCCCAAAGCTGTCGCTGTGACCAGCCTTTGATACATTTCACGTAATGCATTCTTATGCCTCGGTGAGTTCTGTCGAAATTCTCCTTAATCTTGTATCAATTGAAACACTGAACTTAGAGGCTATACAAAGAAGTGGTTACTCATTTCAGAAAAGCTTTAGTATCAAATCTCTAAAATCTCTCAGGGTCTGTCAAAGGAAGTGTTACCAATTCAAAATACTGTCATTGTTCGATATATCTCCCTCTAGCACGGATGAATGCGTCAATCCTTTTGATGAGCGCATTGCACGCGGCTATGACTATTCCTGACGAAACGTTGACTTCAATATTTCCACACTTTCATATTTGTCCGTCTAGATACACCTTATCCTCCAAAAATGGACTATATATGGAGAAGTGAATATTGGCTACGAAGAAGTAAGCTGCGGAACGTACTCGTGTAACAATTGTTGTATTGCACCAGCCTTATGAGACGAATCCGAGCAATTTTCGAATGTCAAGCGATTGACACCAACTTGTTTGCATGCTCAAAGGATCAACGCATCATTTAAGACCTTTAGTCGGTAGACTTCCTGATTCACTTTAGCGCCCTAGTCGGTAAAAAGTTACAGCACCTCAAGCCGTCACAAGCGCAGGCGCTTGTTTGTGCACAGCAAGTCGGTTTTGTAAATTTTCGTAGGACTTGTTCTCCAACCACAAACGATAATTTTGTTTGCTTACGTATTGCTAAAGAGTATCGTGCTGGCATTCAGTACATTTGATCTTAAAGGCGAACTGCCGTTTGTGATAGTGTTAAATCCTGTATTTTTTATATTTTGAAGGACTTCAATTTATGTTTATTTTTCAGTGAGCGCCGGCCGTAAGCTTGGGTATGTTAGGCTAGGTAAGGTTGCAGTGGCTGCCAGTAATATGAGTACGAGCACACTTAGGCCTATAAAGGTCAATTGTGATACCAAGGATCTTGAAGATGTACATATATCCCCGCTACTCATGAGAAATAATTAGAGCTTCGTATAAAGCGATATAGGCTTCCAACGTCTTTTTGCGCTACGTCACTGAGGTCTTTGAAGATATGTATACATATGTATTCTCCTATAGGTGTAGTTTTCTACAACGGGAAAGAGCATTCTTTCGAACGGATGCATGCTTACCTATAAGGCAGCGTCCTGGAATGACATCAATAATCGTACTTATATGTAGTCGAAGGTAGTTAGAACGCGTTAGATCCATTCTAGGCCAGATCTGTCTGGTGGCTAGGCAAGTCCACCTTCCCATCTAACATCGGTGTTTGTCGAATTTGAGTGATAGTTTGTTAATTGTAAAGGGGAACCTATAATATTCTTTTCCGGTAAAATAGGTATTATTATTCCTAGCTTAGCGAGTTCGTCAACATTACAATTCCCTGGACTGTCTCCGCGCTCCGACGCCCGATATAGGTTAATGTTAAACTACTCAGCCATCTTAATAAGAGATGATGGTCTTAGAAGTGGATAATACTGATTCCAGGGATTTCAAGGCCACCTGACTTTCCGAGAAAATGTTAAATCGTTAGTAGATATTACATTCCCCTTGATCCAGGACAGCGCTTTTGAAATCGCCATAATCTCCGCCTGAAAAAGCTAGCTGTGATCAGGGAGGCGGAAGGAGAGATTGAGATTTCATCTGCCTGTAAGAGCACCTCCTCCTATACCATCATACGTTTTAGAGCCATCAGTGTAGAAGTGGACCGTCCTATCTCTCCTAAGTCATCCCAGAAGGACCTATCGGGAATAGTGACTTTAAAGTTTTTATCAAAATTGGGATTCGGCACACAAAAAAAGGTTCATATCTTTAAACAATTATTTTGCTCTGCTCTGAAGTGAAATTCGCGCTACCCTTCTTACCGTTTCTCATGATGTTGCTGTTTTTCCCGGCCCATCTCAAAAGCTTTCAGCGATGCTGCCAATGTAATTGTTACGCGTAGTTTTATTCACACACAAATGCTGCAACTCTCGAACAATTGCTGTCTGCGATCCTGCCAAGAACAAGGCACGCTTCCTAATTTTATAAACAACCGAAAAGACTGTCAATAGACATATTCGTCAAAATGAATCATTGGCTGTCGCTGTCATCAGTTTTATCAAAGTTGGTTCCACTTCAATTGACAGACCCTGTATTGCAAAAATAAGCCTGCGACAATTTAATTTTTTAATTAATAAAAAACTTTACTTCTTTGCTTTAACCTTCATCTAAAAAAACGATGCAGCTTCGTGTACAGATTAAACGATAGACACTATAGATAGCTACCGGAAGAAGGAGGATTATCCACGATTTTCGTTATTAACCTTCAATTCTCCAAAAATACCTTCAACAATAAACCCATTTAGTGGTATGCAAAAGGATTTCATGTAAATATCGATCACCATCCTAAAAAAATGCTATTATTAATTTTCCGATTTACTCGAACGGAAAAAGTGATTTTTCTGCATTCCTCACTATTTATGGTGCGGTGCAGTGCGGTGGAAGTTGGAAACTCGATTCAAAAGTTTTTTAGAAGCTGTAAATAAAATAAAGTTCTTTTTTCCATTTCAATTTTTAAAGTAAATTCAATTTCCTTTTTCTGGAGCTATTTAAATGTATACGCTCCGATTGATTTACAATAAGGTTTTATAGTGTTTTCAAATTAATTTAAAAGTTTTTTGAAATTAGGATTTTTTCAAATACGTTGTACACAACACACTTAGGTAGCCATTTAGTGAAACATTGGCGGATACCACGATAGAAAAAAAATTCCGAAGGACTGAATTGTTGCCTTTTGGTTAAAGTTTTTAATCAGTTGATGTTTGCGGATCAATGAACACAAAACAAATGTAGCTATTGACGTTATTTAAACGATACATTAGAATATAGTGACAATACGTCCCGCTTTTTAGGTCTCTGTCCCGCGCCCACATACATATGTCTCGCCAAATGTCCCGCTTTTTCTTTTCTGTCCCGCGTCAAGCGGGATATTTTATAAAATGTTCTGTCTTGCAATATTCCCAAATTGCAATTATCTCCAATATTTAGAAAAATGGAAAATGGATATTTATTGTTTATACTGTATTTTTATGTTTTATGCTTTTATATTTTTAAGTAAATGTATTTTATGTTTTGACTGAATATTTTATTTATGTTTTTATTAAAGTACTGGATTGTTTTATTTTTGTTTTTTTTTATTTTTTTTTAATTCATCGTAATAATTTGCTTAAGTTATTTATTAATTTATTATGAAGACTGCAGCAAATATGTAAATTTAATAAATATATATATGTTATAACTCTCTCGCGTCTTAAACTACTTTTGAACATTTTAAAAATCTCTCGTGTCTGAGAATTTTTAATCTTATTAATTTTTTAAAAAATTATTATTATGTATTAAAAATTCAAAAAATTAGTAATATTTAAAAATATCAGAACACAGAGATATTTAATTTTTAACCCTTTCGACCCGGAATGCAGTCAGTAGACTTACATCAATAATTTTTAGTTGTTCTGTTCAAATGACTTGCCTTTAGCATATTTGTAGCAAAAAATTTACAAAATTGTCAGTAGAAAATAAGCCATTAGAAATTGTTAAAATACGTAGCGGGATGTAATTCACCCATTTTGGATGTAAATTTTCGATGTTAGGGTTATGCGAACATTGAGTGGGGCATAATGTGTCCCAACAGGTACGAAAGGGTAAAAAGGACTTAAAAAACGAATTCGTTTTTTTTAAACGCAAATTTAAAAAAAAATGTTAAGCCTTAACCCTCTACCGCATGAATTATGACGCACTTGAGAAAAAAATAAAATTTGTCGAATTTACTTTTTATACACTTTTCTAAAGTTATTTGTAAAACAAATGTTTTTTAAAAAAAGGCCAGTTTAAAAAAAATCAAAATTTATGCAACCCGTATTTTTTCAATTTAAAAAATCCTTGCCATATATGTATGACGTCTTATGCAATAACGATTTTGGTTTTTATATTTTTATTTAAATATTTGTCGGTTTGCTTATGTTGTCCTGTAAAGCCTTTCGGTTTAATTCATCTGCAATCCCTTAAATCAAATCTTCAGTGGAAAAAAAGGCGTTAGTACCAGTTACTCGCGAAATTTAATGTGAAAACATACGTTTGTGTATGATGGCGGATAAACAGAGAATGCACTAATACTAAGAGAATCATGTACAGAGGACGCACTATAACTAAGTTTGGTTACGCGTGACGGACGGCGGCGAAAAATTTGCCCATACCGAGAGCTAAGATGTGAACACATCAATTAACCACTGCTTCGTCATCCGACTCCGGTATTTCGTCATCACTTTCCAAGCCAGTATAGGAAATCGAAAAAAATCTTTTTGCTGGGATACAGGTCCTTGCTGATGCCATTATAAAGTCGCCTATTTTCATTAAAAAAAAATAAAATATGGTCAAAACCATAATTATTACATTTTCGTTACTGCATAAGAGGCCAAATATGGCATGGCGAATTTTGAACGATATTTTCGTAAATGCATAGACAGCCATATATTTGATAAAATGCAAAATCATCAATTACAAAGGGATATTCGTTTCTAATTAGAAAGAAGGGAACAAGAGAACACGCTTTTCGGAGCTACAACTATGTATCGAATGCAACAGAAAACCGTTGGTTTTCAGAACTGTTTATTTCTGCCGTTAATCTTAAAGCAAACATTAAAAGCCATATATGGCGTTGTATGCGTTAGAGGGTTAAGCTTATGCCAACGAGCCCACGACCACCCACGTCTTGAAAGACTAAAACGAAATTCAACCACATTTATGCAAAACGACAGCAAAGCCGTGGAGGACATTTATCCGATATGCTTTTCCATACATAACCCTATACTGCATACTTTATGAATCAATAAAAAAAATTAACTAAAAACCTGTAATTTCGATCAATATTATAGTTATTGCGTGAATTTTGGAGCACCTTTATAAACAACTTTTATTAGATTTTTTTGACAGCAGCTATCATTTTTGACACAATAAGCTCAATTTTCTTCGGTGTGAGTACAAAACTATTCTCGAAAACCACCTACGCTTCTGCGAACATATTTTAGCATTATTATCTCCACAATTCACCCACTCACTCACCTTCCAGTGATGTTACATTATGTATGCATGTATCTTTAAAGTTTAAATGATTGTTTTTTATTGATGGTGTTTTATTTAAAATGTATGTACATATGTAGAACATTCATTAATTACCAAAACAACTGCAATAACATACATAATCTTCATTTAAATTAAATAATGTATTATCTACAAACCAGTGCTGGCCTTAATAAGGAAACTACCTACATACATACGTAACGTAGACATAGATACATATGCGTATTTCCCTGTAACATTATGCTGACCAATGTCATCATGACTCATCATTAATCAAATAGGTTCTGATGCATAGTTCCGTGCATCAATTTATAAATATTAAAGTGGTATGCTTGTAACCGTAGTAATTGGACACTAATAATGTAATTGCCATAACGATATCTGACACAGGGAGCAGCAACAGAAGCGCAGAGCAACACCGACCGAAATAGTATTCTGTATCGGCCGGAGTCGAAATAATAATGGCTTCGGATAATGCAGAATCTTCATCCATTATTACGGTGATGTTCGCACAGGTGGATGCTGTGGTGCACTCTACCTACACCACTCACCTCGAAAACACCACTCACATCGAAAATTGCCAGCTTGTCGGATGTTGAAATGGAAACTAAAGTACATCATTTTACTATGAATATTGATTCGATTGTACGCTGTTGAAGTTTTGTAATTAACCACATTCGACTGGTAGGAACAGGGAAGTATTGAATTAGCTAACAGAAATTATTTCCTTAAAGGAATGATGGAGGGATATTGCCATTGAAGTGCACTTTGCATATTTACGTTGATTATATAAGAAAATCCGGTCAAGTGCAAGTCGTACTTGCTGGATAAGTATTTCGTATTATCAGTTATTTTTACATATGAATGTAATAGATTTATGTTGATCGATTTATGATACAAACAAAAAACAAAAAATCAAGTACATACCCAGTAGCGAATCGTTGGCGATTTCAGCAGACCTTGCCAAATCACAACTTACTTCATCAATGAAAATCCTAAAAATAGGAAGGCCTTCCCAAAATCATGCCTAGGAAGCGAATTGGTAATGGCTCTTGTTTTAAAATTTTCACCACTTTTAAAATTTGAGCATCAATTGTATTACTACTTCGCTTCTAATGGAATGAACGTTTTCAGGCCTGTGGTTAGGCATTGCCAAGGAAGCGAGTTAGTAATGGAATATGTCTTAAAATCTGTTTTAATGGCATTACCGCTCCGCTTCCTATATTTTCCTTTTTTCAGGTCTTCTTTTTGAATAGAAATATATACCTAGCAAGCAAGTCTGATCACGTTAAGAAAGTTTTTTTTTCTTGCTAAATAAGCTGAGGGGAAAAATGCAAACTCACCGATTTTTAGTAGTTTAATTTTTGGCGCATAGAAACGTTCGGAGAAAAAAAGAAGTGCAAAGTAAAATTTTAATAAAGTGTCGTGAAGTATTCGACGAAAAATTAAATTAAAAAGTGTGGTGAAACGTGAAAGTTAATTAGTTAGAAAGTTAGTTAGTTATCTTTGTTTTTTATTTACAATATTTTTTTCTAAAACTGATATAACATTCATGTTTTTTTATTATATGTAAATACTATGTCTGAAATATACAAACACAATATATAAACACTTGGATTTATTTATGTGATTTTGTTTTGGAACTAAGGCTTCGCTGGAAGCAATATACAATAGGAAGCCCTGCTTTTACTTATAACTGGTAACCGATGAAATAAGTGCTTTCTTGGAAGGGCTATCGGAAGGCCTGCTGGAACAACTTCTTGGTAACCCCTGAAAGAACGCCTGCAAAGGAATCGAGATGGGAAGTACTTGCTCCCTATGACATCGCAATGTTAAAATCATGGCTGAAGTATAAGCAAAAGTCATCGATGCTTAGCTTAGGGAGGCCTGAAAGAATCACTGGGGTAGTGCCCAAATTCCCTACTAGGCTATATCATAATGTTATGATTCCTTTATGTGCATAAAATCAAAGGTTTGAGTATAAGTTCAATGCTATTTTTTGGGGCATATTTCTAGGATCAACCATTCAATTTCAAAAAAAAATTAATTAACAAAAAATACTGTCGAACAAATAGCAATCCTAAAAATGTTGGTTCAATCTACACTTTAATCTCAATGCTTGTGATTTTATTTAGATTTTTATGAGCAATATTTTCAGGTTTTTTTTTTACATTTTTGAACTCCTGCCTTAACCAGCTTCATCCCATTTATCCCCCCAAAACTATCCCTACTTAATGTCGCATATAAGATGATCCTATCCAACGTACCGTGTGAACGTCTGAAACCGTTCTGCAGCACACTAATCGGCACGTACCAGTGTGACTTTCGGCCCGGCAGATCGACGATCGACCAATTTTTCACACTAAGGCAGATCCCGGAAAAGACCAAGGAAGTTCTAGTCGAGACTCACCATCTCTTCATCGACTTCAAAGCCGCATATAATAGCATTCATCGTCTTGAGCTCTACAAGGTGATGCCCGAATTCGGGATCCTGATCCAGCTATGCCGCGCGACGCTGGAAAACACGCAGTGCAACGTGCAATTTGGAAACAGTTCCTCCGAACTATTCCAAACATGCATCGGATTTCGGCAAGGAGATGCGCTGGCGTGTGACTTCTTCAATCTTGTGCTGGAACAGATAGTGCGCAGGGCAGGTGTAAACACGGAAGGCACTATCTTTTACAAATCTGTCCAGCTAATGGGATACGCGGACGACATCGACATCATCGGTCGCTCCCAGCGCGCCGTCATAGAAGCTTTTACGGCAATTGAAGGACAGGCTAAACGAGTTGGCGTTGAAGTGAATGAGGACAAAACATGTTGTCAACAAAAAAAGAAACATCTGTCCACCACCTAGGACAAAACGTCACTGTTGGCAACAGTAACTTCGAAGTGGTTAAGGAGTTTACCTACCTCGGAGTAAACATCAACTCCACGAATGACACCTTATTGGAGAATCGACGAAGACTTGTTCTAGGACACCGCTGCTACTTCGGTCTGGCAAGACAAATGAGTTCAAAGCCCCTAACTCGAAAGACGAAATGCATGCTCTACAAAACATTGATCCTGGCAGTCCTGCTGTATGGAGCCGAGTGTTGGAAGATAAGCAGGAATGCAGAGCAGATTTTGAATACTTTCGAGAGAAAAATTCTTCGTCGGATATTCGGTCCCGTATGCGAGGAGAGCGAATGGAGGAGAAGGTACAACTGGAAACTCTATGAGCTGTACCAAGATGTGGATGTAGTCCGAAAAGCCAAAACACGTCGACTACACTGGCTCGGCCACATCGAGCGAATGGACAACAATGCTCCAACAAAGAAGATCTAAGAATCATAGCCCCCAGGTTCGAGACGACAAGGAAGACCGATCCTCCGATTTAATGACCAAGCTACCGCGGATGCCAGTACGCTCGGTCTAGACAACTGGAAGCAGCGTGCCCGGGATCGAAGAGAGTGGAAGGCTGCCGTGTCTCAGGCAGAGACTCTTCACGGGTCGGGAGCCCATTTAGTAAGTGAGTAAGTAAGTAAAACTAGACCCTTAAAGTCGAAGTTTAAGTTCAGGTCTGTGTTTGTGCCACTAGTTCCTACAACTGTTCCAAATTTCAATACTCTACGTCAAATGGTCTCTGAGAAAAAAGCCTGTGACAGATAGACAGACAAACACTGAGCTGAGTCCATTAGCGTTCCGTTTTTGGGTACGGAACATTAAAAATGACAAAAAAAATGCGGAAACATAAAATATGGTTTATGATATAAATTACACCCGTCTGGTTCGCTTTCCAATAACACACACACTTTATTTCTATTAAAATTGACATTTCTCTTTCAAGTACATATTTGACATAAGATAGTATGGTATACGTTCAGTAGGTTAATTGTAACATTATGACAGTCACCTCTTAGTAATTTTGTTCAACTTACCATGCAATATGGTATATACATATATATGTTTATATTTAAATGTTTTCAATTTATAAATTTGTAGAATGTAAATCAAGGTAAATTAGTTAATTCATTTATATCATATCGTTACATAGTTAATTTAAACATAGGATAGGATTTGTTATAATTCATTAAATACATTTTATATTAAATCTAAGGACTCTACGTTGTAAGTTGTTCTCTGTTTTTTTTTTTTTTTTTTTTTTTTTTGTTTTAATTCATTACATAATACAATCGTTTTTTGTGTTTTACAAAATTTGTACTTCAGTTTCGTTAATTTATTTTAATAGAATCTCTTAGACAAGTTTATTTTTTTTTTAACATATTAAAATTTTTATCGTATCCAAAACGATCTGGTTTTTTAATAATTCTTATTGGTTTAATTCTGGTCTGGTTTGAAATCAATGTGGTTTCCCTAGCAATCGGTACAATATTAGATGTAGATGATACTTCGATGTTGGGCTCTAGAGCTGCTTCGACGGTCTTGCTATTCTGTTCCTGAGTGGTTTCGTTCGCTATTTGTTTATTTTGGCTAAGATCATAATCATGCGGAATGATATCCTGTTTCGGCGGTATGATACCTGAGCCAATTCTATGAATTTGGTTTATATGACGCTTCCATATGCGATCATCGTCCAGCTTCACCATATAATGCAATTTTCCAAAGACTTCCGATACGGTACCAAACTGATATTTTTCTTCATTATTACTAAAATCTCGTACTGACACTCGATCGCCAAGGAATAATTTTCGCACGTTTGCCTCAAATATCTCGGCTTTTATTCTTTCCGTTTCCTTTGGAATCATCAAATCCATGCGGGAACGCACTTGTCTGTTGAACATCAAAAATTAAGGAGATTCACCTGTTGTTGCATGTGGTGTTCGTCGGTAGTTTAACAATATTTTACATAACTCCTTTTCAATATTCGAGCGGTGGCAATTTATAGTTTTCAGCTTATTTTTGAATGTTTGAACATTTCGTTCCACCTGCCCATTTGTGGCTGGATGGTATGGCGCACTTCTTTTATGTATTATGCCATTCATTTTCAAGAAGTGTTGAAACTTTTCTGATGTGAACTGAGTTCCATTATCGCTCACAATTATTTCAGGAATGCCGAACCTTGAAAATATTTCCCGGCATTTTTCAATCGTAATTTCGCTAGTAATATTTGGGATGACGTAAATCTCAGGCCACTTGGTGTAGGCGTCGACAAGTATAAAGAAATATTTTCCCAGAAAGGGTCCGGCGAAATCGACGTGAACTCGTTCAAAAGGGCTCTTTGCGGATTCCCAGACATGCGTCGGAACTTTTTTTGGACTGGGCCTTGTTTTTTGACATTGTAGGCAGTTTTTTGATACATTTTCGATGTCCGAGTCCAGATTAGGCCACCAGCAGTAACTCCTTGCAAGTGATTTCATCCGAGAGACGCCGAAGTGAGCAGTATGAAGCTCTCCTAATACTAGCTTCCTCAACTCCTTTGGAATATAGACTCGTAGTCCACGAAGCAAGCAGTTCTGCTGTAGAGTAAACTCCATTTGATCGATATTGAAACGCTTTTCCGGACTCACATTAATACCCAATCGCAATGCTTCCACAAGTTCTCTGACTTCTTCTTCTTTTTCTGTCGCCTTTTGCAATTGTTGGACAGACACTGGCAATACTTCAATTGCATTTATTTCGAGTACTTCCACTTCTTCCATCTTGGAAGTGCATTCTGCCAGTGGTAATCTAGACAAAGCGTCTGCGTTGGAGTGGTCACTCGATTTTCGGTAACGTATTTCATAATCGAATGACTGTAGGAAAATAGCGTAGTGCTGCATTCGCGTTGCCGATAAAGTTGGTAATCCCTTTCCAGGCGCTAGAATTTGTGTAAGGGGTTTGTTATCAGTTATCAAGATAAACTTCCTGGCATATACATATTGGTAAAATTTCCGAATACCGAAAATAATAGCATATGCTTCTCGATCAATTTGTGTATATCGCTGCTGTACAGGTGATAAGGTTTGTGAAGCAAACTGAATAGGCTTTTCACTACCGTCGGGATAAATATGGCTTAATACAGCACCTACACCAACTGGACTAGCGTCGGACGCTAAAACCAGAGGTAATTTTGGATCATAGTGAACCAGATAAGTTTCCTGCTTTATTTTATTTTTTACCGTCGTAAATGCTGCGTTACATTTGTTATTCCAAACGAATGGGACCTTGTCTTTCAACAAGTTATTTAGCGGATATAGTATGGTACTCAAATTTTCGAAAAACCGCCCGTAATAATTTACAAGCCCTATAAACGCGCGTATTTCATCCTTGTTTTGTGGAACTGACATTTTTGTTATGGCATCGATCTTATTTTGAACTTTGTGTATGCCAGCGCTGTCGATTTTGTATCCACAATATTCAATTTCTTTTGCCATGAATTCACATTTTTCGAAATTGACCCTCATGTTGTAAACATTTAGACGCGACAAAACTTGTTCCAACCGATGGAAATGGAGTTCATCATCCGGAGCCGTAATTTTGATGTCATCGAGAAATACCGAGACTCCATCGATGTCCTTTAAAATCTGTTCAATTTCGCGTTGCCACTTCGCAGGACCCGATGCAATGCCATACATGAGTCTCGTAGGTTGGTAGAGACCACGGTGCGTACTCAATGTGAGAATTTCTCGGTCATCTGGATGAACTTCCATCTGTAGATAAGCCTTACTTAAATCTATTTTTGAAAATTTGTCACCACCTGCCATTGTTGCAAATAATTCCTCAATGGTGGGCAGCGGATGTTCCTCTACTACTATGCGAGGATTGGCTGTGATTTTATAATCGCCGCATAATCGCACCTTTCCTTCTTGTTTTCGGACGGGTACAATAGGTGTAGCCCACCTAGATGAATCAACTTTTTGGATAATACCACTTTTTTCCAACTCGTCGAGCTCTTTTTCAACCGCCTCACGTAGAGCAAAAGGAATCTTCCTAGCTTTCACGAAAATTGGTTGAGCATTTTCTTGTATACGTATGCGAGCCTGAACGTTTTTTATTTTACCCATAGATTTGCCGAAAACTGCAGCGTATTTAGTTTTTAGGTACTCAATTTTATTAAATACATTTTTATTTTTTATGGACGAAACTACTTCCATATTATTGGGCGAGTTAAGGATTTTGTTCCAGTCCAAATGTATTTTATGTAACCACTCACGGCCTAAAAGCGGCTTACGTTTGGATTCGACTACATATAACTTAAGCTTGTCGAAATGTTCATGAACACCAGAACTAACATTCACGAAGAAGCAGCCCAGAACTGGAATCTCCGTACCACAATAGCTGACTAATTTAGTGTCAGCCGGAAGTAATTTAATTTCAGGGAAATATGTATTTTTATCTAAGCAATTAATTATTGTTACTGGAGAACCACTATCGATTTCAAAACCTACAATTATATTATTTAATTTGAGATCAATAAATAGCTTATTTTTAGAACTACAATTGCTTTCTAAACTAAAAATTTCTTCTACTGAACTCTCCGAATCGCATGCACTCCTTTCATTAACAGTATCATCGATGTAATTTGTGTCTTGCCTTCTGCTTTGTGCTTTGAAGCAGACTGCACGTAAGTGACCCTTGGCATGACAGAAACTACATATAGCATTCTTATGACGACACTTATCAGCTTTGTGCTCTTGATTACCACAGCGATAACAGTAGTTACTTTTTTTAGGTTTGGTGTTACGTTTCCCATCGTATTTTGCATACTTGTTTTTATGTTGGCTTACCTTAGACTTGGATTTTTGTTGAATGAAACTAACCGACTGTGCTGCATCTTTCTGTTGCTGAATTTCCGCGCCGCCTTTAGCAGACAGTTCCATTGATTTTGCTGTAGTTAAAGCGTTCTCCAGGATTAAATTTGCCGTCTCCAGTAAGCGATTTTGTATGCGGGGACTTCGCAATCCGAAAACAAATTGGTTTCGTAGGGCCGTATTTAAGTATGTGCTGAAATTGCAATGTAGTGCCAATTTTCGGAGCGCTATGCAAAATTCTTCAACAGTCTCGTTGTCGGCCTGCTTTCGCAAATGAAATCTATAATTTTCTAGGATCTCCAACGGCGCTGGATCATATACTTCGGTTAATAAGGTTATTATATCGTTGTAAGCTTTATCCTTGGGTTTAATTGGAGCCAATTTGTCCGAAAGAAGGTCGAAGGTTTCCTGCCCCATGTAATGAAGAAGCAAATGTGTTTTTTTTACTATCGTCGGGGGCAGCAATCTCCATTGCGCCTTCAAATCTTTCGACCCATCGAGACCATTGCGTTTTGGTTTTGTCGAATTTTTCGTAGATAGAGTAGTCCGACATATTGTATGTAACTTTGTATAATGTATGTAAGTTTGTTTGATGTAAAACAAAACGTGGTCGGACTTTGTGGTTATGTGCGAAGGGGTGCAATTTTGTTAATTGTAATTGTAATTTTGTTGTGTAGGTTCTTTCTAATTTTGCGTTTGTTTTTTTTTTTTTTTTTTCGTTCGTAATCACAATAAATATATTATTTTTAATTTTTTTTTTATAATATGTTTAAATTGCAAAAATACGTTTAGTTTTTATAAAATTAAAGCATCCTCGTCGCCACTGATATAAATTACACCCGTCTGGTTCGCTTTCCAATAACACACACACTTTATTTCTATTAAAATTGACATTTCTCTTTCAAGTACATATTTGACATAAGATAGTATGGTATACGTTCAGTAGGTTAATTGTAACATTATGACAGTTTACATAAATATATAGTAATTTTTGCGTAATGAAACTTAAAAGGAAAATGATTGAGAAGGAACCAGGAACAATGCAGAAGAAAAATGGTCTACCTTCTGTTCTGTTCATGAAGTTATAAAGTAAGTTTGAGTAGAACAAGTCTTCAGTTTTTTTTAGATTCAAACTCTAACAACGGCGGGTTCATAAAAAGGGCAAAAGCAAAGTCAACTTCTTTGAGAAATTTGTTGAAATAACTGTTCGTGTAAAAAATGCACGCCGTCGAAATTCCTTACAAGAAACCGAAGTAACTGAATAAAAGAACAACACTCAGCAATACCTACCTTGTAATGAAGTCCACGAGACAGAATGAAAGAGAAAGAATTTGCACGACTATGCTTAGCAACAAGCATTACCAGAGTTAGGTGCATGTACTTTTACCTGCAACATTGCACACAACTGTCGGAAAAGTATTTAAGAAAAACATTCTTTCCTATTGCTAAATGGCAGCGCTTGCCACAAAAAAAAAGTCGCGTACATTCGACGTTTTGGTCTACTTTTAGTCTCAGAAAAAATCTCTCATTTGAATTGTTAGACATTCATTCACTGACCAGATGCGAAGGACTGTTCTTGAATTCCTCTCCAAACTTTACATGAATCGCACATTGGAAGTTACATATTCCAGGACCTAGGATACATACTGCGACCATGAGGCTGCGATTCCGGTGCCAGCGAATATAAGCGAATATCACTCGCGCAAATTCACAAAGTTCGCTAAAATCATTCAATACGCATTTCCTATGTTGTGGTTCAACTGCACAAGATTTACTCGCGCGAACTTAGCGAATTTAAGCGAGAAAAATGTTCGATAGTTTCATTTCTATTTTACTCGCACAAGCAAAGCAAATTCAAGATAGATAGATAGATTCAAAGTAAGAGCCAGCTTCTCTTTATGTAAAATCGGCGTAAGAAAATTTGATGACATTTTCTCTATTGTGGGCTCTTATCAAAATATAGTGAAATGTATCTGGAGTCATTCTATAATATTCAAAAAAAAATATGTGTGAGCCTCATCCACATAAGCTCACGGGGGAAGTGAATACTTATCCAATCCAAAGCAGATGTGTGATGTGTAATGCGTAAAAGAGAAGAAGAAATTTGTCTAGTACAATCGATAGAAAATGTGTAATAAAATTTAGTAAATATGAATGTAAACTTGACTATATTTTTGTAATACAAATTATGGAAGGAACAGCTATTCATAATTTCATTAAATATAGAATTTGTTAATAACTCGACTCCAGCGCCACCCATCGGGTCCAGTCTTATGTATGTCTTTCCTCAGGTCCCAGACTATCTCTGTGCCAAATAACATTATAATTGCTTCAGCGATCTAGGCGTGAAAAGTTTTGTTAATAACTTGACTCCAGCGCCCCCTAGCGACCAGGTTTTCTGCATATGTCCTTCCCCAGGTCCCATACTATCTCTTTGCTAAATTACATTACAATTGGTTCAGCGGTTTAGATGTTAAATGGTAGAAAGACAGACAGCCAGCCGGACGAACGGACGGACGGACATACAGACGGATAGACAGTCAGACAAACGGACGGACGACGGACAGACAGACAGACAGACAGCCGGACGGACGGACGGACGGACATACAGACGGATAGACCGTCAGACAAACGGACGGACAGACAGACAGACAGATGGACAGACAGACAAACGGACGGACGGACAGACAGACAGACGGACAGACAGGCGGGCCCCGGTATGGATCCATTTCCCCGTTATCGCAACACATTTATCGAAATTTATCGTAACGCATTAATCGTAACGCATTTATCGTAACTCATTTATCGTAACTTATTTATCGTAACTCGTTTTCAAAAACAATACAATAGAAGTATTCACTTCAAAAATATTGTTCATCTTTGATCATCGAATTGTGTTGATTGTGAAATTCTCCACATTCCAGTCTTTTCTTAGGACAACGTTTTTTAATGCTTTTTTTGTAATGTAATTTGTACTTCAAGAAGCTATTTTCTAAAAAACATTGTTCTTCACAAAACGACAATGACATGATAAAACTTTTCCAAATCACAACACTTCAAAACACGACTACTTAGCAGTGCTTCCTGCAGATAAATATTTCGTTCCCACTGCATACGACTATTTGGATAAATAAATTCGCTTACTTCGTTTGAGTAAACTCGCTTGCACCGGAACCACTTTGTTCGCGCGAATGTGCGCGAGTTTATTCGCTTACATTCGCTAAGTTCGTGCAAGTAAAATTCGCTTGCACCGGAATCGCAGGCTAATGCAGACGTTATATTTGTTCATATTTTTGTTTGTGCGCTAAAAAGGTTCAGTTCTTAAGTTTGCGATTTTGACTTGACCGTCAATAATTGTTCTATAGGTTTTCCAAGAGATTATGAAAACCAACGATTTGACAGTTGACAAATACAATTACAGTGGTACGAATGAATTTCCAGTTCGTAATATCGCATAGGTACATTTTTCTTGTACGAAACATTGAATAAATGTACAAATATTGTTTCTAATTCATAACATTTTATTATTGAACAACATCAATTTCTTCCTTTCATTAGTTTCTCAAAAAGAAATCGGCAATAAGAAGGGTTTGCTTTTGTGAACCCAGAAACTTACAGCTTTTTCCCGTATACTTCTTAGAATAAGTTGCTCTGTTTGGCCCAATTAATCAATTATTAACCTTCATCCGGATCAAAGTTTAACATGCAAATAAGTTCTAGAAGTGTAAACTTTACACTGTTTGATTTTCTTATGATTTCTTCCCGGAACTTATACTTTATAGGTTTACTTTAGTTATAAGTTTTTTTTTCCATGGAAACATAGAAGCGAAGACAACGATTTATTCTCCTGAATGGAGCCAAGGGCAGAGTTGCAGGAAACTAGGTTGAACATGCCTACTATCCCACAATTCTTCAAGGGATTCATATCCCTTGTATCGATCGAGAAATAACAGCTAAAAGGAGTAAGCCATAGTATGCACGCATTGTTGTTATGTCAACAGAACTCCAATCGGTTTTATATTGCCGAACACCATTCAAATTAGTCATATCAACGATTGTTTTTTCAATCGGCTATATAAACAGCAAAAACACTGAAACTGGATCTCCTAATGCTTTTTAAACAGTACTCGAGCAGATTTCTGAGAAGTTATCGCCATCCTCGATATCAATGTCAAAAAAAAATCATTTTCCTAAAATGGTCTGGGGGCATCTTCTTGAACAAACATTTTTCTTAGATTCCGAATCCTCCGCAGTGAAGCCAGCTTTAAGAAATGTAATTTTTTCAACAACACCTAGAAGTTAAAGAGTTGTTCTTACCTTTGGGAACATTCTTTTGACAAGAGTCATTGTATTCGTCTATCGACGACCATCTCTTCTTGGCGCCTAGACCTGAAAGAGTAATATCATCGTCGCCCTCAAACTCTGTTTCTCAAACCCTGTTTCAGGGATATAAATATTTTTCTAGCACTCAGGAAAACAGCTTCGAAAAGATCTAACTCGTTTAGAGCATTTGTAATGCGTTTTCCAGAACTAACGAACTAACGCTCAGAATGCTATTTCTATAACTTAACTAAGCGAGTGGTATTCTTATCCATTAGTTGGATCAGTGGTGTTTAATTCGGTGGCATGTACAATACCCAAAATTTTCCATCGGCCATTTCCTAAACATACATATGTAATGTACATAATATGTATTTCTTAGGTACACTGGTCTATTTCTGTTTTTTACAGCACGTACACACATATTGTAACAACATTCGTTACATCGAATATGAAATTTTTTTTCACTCGCTATATAGAGACATATCGATCATTCGTTATACATATCAGCTCGGCATTCGTTATATTGGACCACCACTGTATATTATTTAGACTTTTCGTTCAAAAATTACATTAGCTTGCGTGCACATGCATTTTCGGTCGCACGACTATTTAGTCGGTTATGTATAACTAACCCGGCTTTTTGTCCGATTTTTCTTGCGATGCGATTGTCGTAAGTTCAAATGAATCACACGTGCTGCCCAGTGTCTCCACATACTTGCGATTTAAATGGCTACAACTAAAAAATCGTAGTGGCAACAAGCTATCAGTATACACGCACTTATTTTTTCTTTCAACCGATTATATAGTTGCAAAATATGAGACCCTCAGTTCCTAATATAAGTGCACACATATACGGCTTAATAATCGCAGCGATTAAGAAAATGGAACAAGTTCTATTCTATTGGCGATTGTTTTGCCACAAATTAAAATGGGTCATTATGGATTAGCGTGAATCTTCGCTCAATTGCGGCTATTGAAGTCTTGAAGTCTTGCCAGTATGAAAATTGTCTGACTCTTTGGTTTGTGACAAAACCATCGTCAATAAAATACCGTTTGCGAATTGCTGCGATTATTTGGTCGCATATGCGTGCCGTGCATTCGGATTTAAAGCTGTGTATTACATTTTTCTGCGACTGAATAATCCACAAAAAACCATAATTAATTAGACAGGCCTGCGAAATATAACTTTTAATTTCCCTTTTTAATAATAATGTTTTTTTTTATTAATTTGGGTATGCTGGATTAAAATATAGACATGGTTTTTTTCTAGCACATCGAACTTTATTTTTATGCAAGATATCCATATTAACAGATTTTGGAACAGGTTTTATGAAAAAATTAAATATAATGAATATAAAAGTAAATGTTTAGTTGTAAAACGAGAAGCATTAATTTTAAACAAGTCTTAAGAGACTAGAGAAATCAAATAGACTTATGAAATTTTTTTCTACATTCCTCAAAACTCATTTTCAATATTTTTCTCTTGTACTTGCGCTTCGGTTCATTTCTCTTCAATATCCAGCAATAGTCAGGCATTATGCTAACGTCCCATCTGCCTTGATATCTTTTCTCCATGACCCTGATGTCTTGATGAAATCTCTCCCCCTGTTCTTCACTTACATCAGCAAGATTCTCAGGAAATAAGTCAATATGGGAATGTAGAAAATGCAGCTTCATACTCATATTACAACCCAGCATGTTAAGGCTACTAAGCATGCTGTTAACTATATTTTTTTTATCAAGGCTTGTCTGTTTCCTAAAAAATTGTATACGACCTTTTAAAATGATTTCCAAGCGAGCTTTACAGTCTTATTCATAGTCTTTTCAAAGTTGGCATCTTCCATCAACTTCCTTATGTCAGGACAAACAAAATTGTTTTCGTCTATGGAGTTGATATTAAAATAGCAATCATATAGTCTCATATAGTTTTAGAAATAATGCACTGTTGTTTTTTTTACACAATATTCGCGTATGAAGCGAAAGTAATCTGGAGAATCAACACATTTCCGAGAAGCCATTTTTTTTTTTTTTGTTTCCTTTATTTATTTACATATGTCCATATTAGACACCGAGTAATTGTTATTACAGAACAGGATATGATAGCTTATAAGTCCAGTGCCTTTACATACTTTTGCTTTACAATTTTTTTAACTAACGAATTTCAAAAAAGAGAAGCCCTTAGCAGTGCAGCCACTTCTACTTCAATCGAAGTGATTTTACTTCCCTTTTTTTGATCTACTACCTCACTTCGGAAAAAGGTTAAATACTTCACTTTATTAAAACCGAAGCGTTAAGTATCATCTTTGGTGTAGAAATAAAGCTGCTAACAAAACAAAAAAATGTTCAGTTTTAAACTTCTCAGAATGGTAAAGTGAAGCGTTATGCTTATCAGGTAACCACAATTATGTTTGGAATGCAAAGTGACATATAGGCTTAGGCTGAAAACACACCGGAACAGTAAAAATGATTTTAATTTATAAGGTAAGAAAATGTTTTTATTTCAACATACACCAACCGAAACACAAAATAAATCATTTTACTTTTCTTTTCTTTTCTGAGAATTATCTTGTTTCTGAAACACAAATTGCCTTGTTTTTTTGTTTCGTCGTATGCGGTGTGTGTTGCGCCAAAAGCAAGTGTGCAACAATAACAACCGACAAAGATGCTGGTTTGAAACATTTTTGTTTCATTCGGTGTGTGTTGGCTGTACCTATGAAAGTCATGTATTTTTGACAATCGGTCATGAAGCGCATCGAAACAATATCACGTGTTTTGTTTTGCCTGCTTTGGTGTGTTTTGTCTCATAAATATCAATGCACCACCTGATGTTGCATTAGGCACAAGAAAACGTTTCGACTGCTCCGGTGTGTTTTCAGTCTAATTGGCCTAGTGTCGCTATGTTAAAGTGTTATAATGGCAAATGCCATTATATCACGCAACCTTTTGTATCACTTCACTTTTTCGGATCTTACTTCCTTTTTCACTTCACTTCACTTCACTGGCCCTTAGTAAGACTTTTTTTGTTATTACCACACTAAAATCATAGAAATAATAATTTTTTTATTGTAATAGGTATATAACAAGCGACACACGTAGCTTTAAATTATGCTTCTAATCATCATAAAAAAACAAAAAGTGAGGAATAAAAATATCAACATTACAATTATTGATATTGGAAATTAACTCTTATAGGTTATAGTACTAAGAAAATTGAAAGTACCTAATACATACCTATGAAAATAGCTAAAAAGTTTTGTCGGGGGAAAACCATCGCAGGCCTGTATTATATTATATAACAGAAAATCACATGTGCGCACCTAGCCTTAGTCGCATAGTGTTATGTTGTTCACAATTAATAAATTTTATTAAAATTATTTGACGGAATTTAACTAATGCTCTCAGTGACTGTTATATTTTGTTTCTTATTCTGCACTTATTGACTCAGTATTGAATAAGTTATTCAGCAATTCTACATACGATACGAGTGGCTTTTAAAGAAGCACTTACTCACGGCCACGTCATTTGTCATTTCTTTACTTTTTTGTACTTCAACTCTTTTCTACATCACTTTTCACTTCATTATTTCCCAAAGTGCCTACTCAATTAAAAATATTTCTTTTTTTTTTTCTCTTTATTAAAAAAATCGCGTGTATACATAAATATTTGTGAAAAGGGGTTCTAGCGAAATAAAAGGGGATTTCAATTGCCATTTAGAGCGATTAAAAAAAATATATTCACTTACTTTTGTTAACAAAAAATAAATTGGCTCTTGAAATTGCAAGGACTCGTAAACAGGAGTTAATGTGTTGCTTATTTATTTGAATTTGCTGTAATACATAACAAAATACTGAACCCTTTTTTTACGTGCGTTTTAATACTATGTACAAAATTTGCAATGCGAATATCCTTCGAAAAAAGATTCCAAAAATATGTATGTATGGGGCTTGAACTGTGTCCAAAGGAAATAGGTTTTGATTGTATGTTGTGCTTATGTAAATTAAAAGGGTTGCTTTGTTGAAAGCTTGCAAGGGCTAGTCAGTTGCTTGACTTACATGGAAGTTGCGTTTCGATTCCTTTCAAATAAGTGCTTTTATAATTTTAACGAGTTGTGTGGTTATTATTTTCTAATCATATTAGGTAGGTAGGTAGAAGGTAGAAGTGACGATGCTAAGAAACCCAAATAGCGCAAAAAGGGTTTTGATACCACAACCCATCGGACCCATTTATTCGGATGTAGTTTGAAGAAGAGGATCAGTTCTTCAATCCGCTTCTCTATGTATGGTATAAACGTTTTGCGCTAGTGAACTGTGAAGGGCTGATTGTCATTTGATCTCATTCCCTTCTATGGCACTATGTCCCGGAACCAAGAGAAGAGTGACTCTACCCTGGTAAGTACAAGCGAATGAGTTATTTTTAACATCGATCTACCAGTATCGATGAGGTGATGGTCCAATTTATAGCTTTAATTGCGGCTTGACTATCTGTTATATTAGCGAAATTATATTTGAGTGTTGGGTCGTTTATTTAGGTGACAAGCCCCGAAGACCCCTAGTAGCTCCGCATGGAATACGCTAGCGAAATTCGGGAGGCGATAGGATTTCGATATGTTGAATTACTCCGCAGAACATTTCCGAACCATCAGTGAATAGGGGAATACACACGATCCGACATATCTGACAGACTTGGTCGGATGGATGTCTGACAGACCGATGTCGTGAGCGTTCACATTCTTATTGTCAAACATGTTGTCTGACTTAACTTTGCAATTTGATTTGCAAGATGGCGGCCGTACTGAGAGCAGTACTTATGATTGATAACATTTTAGAAGAAGACAGAAAAAGGAAGCGAATTCGGGTGCATTAATACATACATGAAAAAGCGACCAAAGTTTTCTAATATCAATTTGCTAACAGAATTACAATACTGAATTCTCCAGGCGATTATCAGAATTTTTTATGTTTCTAAATGTTTTTTTCCAAAATTCAAAATATCCATACACAGCCATTTTTAATTCTCTGACAACAATCAACCACACCGCTTGAAATACATTTCAGAAATTAAATTTTCTCTAGTTCGGACAGACAAGCGTACACATTGTTAGATATGTACTCATATGTCCGTCCGACCACCAAAATATCACAAAAAAAAGTAAAACAATCCGACATATCTGTCCGAGCGTCGGTTCTTGCGTCCACATTGTCAGATTTTGTCCGACAGACCAAGTGTGAACACCCTAATACCGTTGTGCCGAAATCTGTCAGCGCTCTCCCTCTCCATTCCTCTCTGCTTGGGATGCTAGCAGCGAAGAGCTTCTTGAAGTTGAGCTTAGGGATATTGTTATCAATTGGAGACATAACCCAAACATTTGGTAGTGTGTACAGCAAGCATGTCAAACTCGCGGTCGGCCCCTTACGAATAATTGTGCCCACGGTATCTATAATTTTGAGGTTAAGTTTATAATTTCCATTTTAAGTTTTCATGTTTTCACACACATTAATCAATTGAATTTGAAAAAAGGTTTGCAGATTTTGAGTCTTTGAAAAACAAGTTGGATTTATTTTCTTCGATTTTTTCCATAAATATAGAATCAGTACCGAATCATATGCAAATGGAGGTTATCGAAATACAGTGTGACTCCGAATTAAGATCTAAATTCGGTGAAGTTGGAATGCCTGAATTTTACAAGTATTTGTCAGTCTGATTTGAGAACACTCGAAAATTGGCATATGATATCATTTGCATGGTTTGAAGTACCTATCGGTGCGAGCAGTTATTTTCAGTCATGAAGGGGAATAAGTCAAGGTTAGATCCTGAATAACTGATGTACACCTTGGGTCTGTTTAGAAAGTAATCACTGCCGACAAGATTTCTCCACAAGTAGAAAAGCTGGTAGCAGAGAAGAGATACCAGGCAGAAAACTTTAGTATTACCATTATTCTTGTTCTTTTTTTGTTTTTTGATATAAATATGTTTTGTAAAAACTATAGTTTTTCTTCTTTTTTTTGCGGCCCATACAAATCTAGATCAGGATTCTACTGTATCCATATAGTTTAGCAGTCCAGCACCCAGATTCCTTCAGTCGGACTGCATTGCACAGCGCTGTGCTTTTGATATGCAGATCAGGTTGGAAGGGGTACAATCGCACCCGTAATGCCGTTCTTTGCACTAGGAAGGTTGGCGGCTTAAATTCTGTCTTAAATGTTCAAATTGCAAGTAAAAGTTAGTTGAATCTTCAATAACTTATGAAAAACTTAGAAATGTTTTCATTCTTAACAAAAGATACTTAATCATAATTCGTGACTCAGCTATAATCGCCTTGCACCACTACAACTATATTCTAACTTTTCAATAATGAAAAACACCTCGTCGTATAAAGTTTCCGGTACTCTGCAACGTGGCGTGCAATTAATGATAAAATCTCCCATTTTCACGCCAAAAACTGCAAAAGAAACGAACCACATTTTAAGGGAGATTTTTAAAGATAAAATATAATAATTACCCTCAACATTTGTGATAGTTGAATCGGCACACTTCAAACGGACGCCCTAAGCCCTTATATGACATATTACCGAAATTTTGCATTAATATCTACTAATGTACATACAGACGTACAAGTATGTGTGCACAAACAACTGGAACACATTAGGGAACCAGATTCAATGTGAAAAATTCTGTTATCAGATGTCAAATAAAAGGAATGACCATCAAAATGCTTCGTATTCTTGTAAATAAACATCTGAACTCTCAGCCGCTATATCGTTCTCATTATCACTGTGTCAAAACATCTGGTTAAGAAAAGGTGGAATCCGCATTAACTCTGCATTCATCCATTAAATGAATAAGGAAGGATTCAGTATATGTATACAAACCAACCATATTCAAAGTAAAAAATTAATGCACACACAAAAAGAGAAGAGAGAAGAAACGCAACCTTTTTTTTATTTATGCGGGCACGTGTCGTTGTGCTTCAGGTTTTCGTACCTGCCTACCGACAAGCACCTGTTTGTCCATTTTAAAACTCATCCATCATGAAAATGACTCATGCGTATTTACATAAACTATTTTCTTTCTTTTCTTTTTTAGTCAATGACGTTTAGCTGTCAATCAGAAAAGGTGTGTTTCTTCACTTGTATCTGGGGGGTGATATTGAAAAAATACTGAAACTAAATGTGCGGTCCTCTGCACAAAACAAACAAAAAACTACAGAATGACGTTTGGTAAATAAGAAAGTAAACAAAAAAAAATCTGTGAACCTCAGCTTCTTAACTTAACCATGACAAGACTGATGAATAGACAAATTTCGTTGGATTTTGACAGGATTTCGGGTAGAAGGATTTCCTGTTGATATGGAAGTAGGTAACAATTTGTCAAATTTATTCGGGGTTTGGGCTACAAAAGTAAGTGGTTATTCACAAATCATATTTTTTTCATTGTTGGACAGAAAGGGTGTTCCGCGAGTAAAATTTATAAGCAAAGCAATTTGAAAGATCAGTTCTGAAAATACCAATTGATTTGCAATGTGATATGCAAATTCGTTTTGACCCATAGTCTATTTATCTTTAACAAATAACAATAACAACAACAAATAAATAAATTAAAAGAATGCTAATATAGCATATAAAATTAATTTACAAATAAATAGACAGAAAAGTAATAGCTATTATAACAAATAAATAAATAAAAAAAAATTAGCAAATAAATACACTAGTAAATACTTAAATTAATAGAAAAGTGATATCCACTCTTATATTGTTACTGCGCCCCATTTCTTTAATTAAATACCTTCAAGTCTGAGATATGGGGGAGTTAAATCCGTATGTCTTAAAAATGTAAAATGTTGGCTTTTCTCGTAAGATTACGGTGTAATTGGTAATTTACTGAATCCTATGGTATGATTTATGTTTTTTGTAAATAGTTGATTTCATTCTTATTTCTTATCACACCCCCATAGATAAATTCGCGATATCTATGGGGGTGTGATACATACATTCGCGTCTTGTCAAAATCTGATAACAGAATTTAGTTAACTATTTAAGTTTATAGCTTAAAATGCCCTATTCTCTTTGAAATTTATCTTGAAATAGCTTTAAGTTATTAATGAAAAAAAGAAATAAATAAAAATAAATAAAGCATATAAAGAAATAACTATAAAAATTAATTAACAAATAAATGGATAAACAGAAAAATAATATAGTAAATAATATTTAGATGCATAAATAAAGAAAAAATTAATTTAGCAAATAAATAGATTAATAAATACATACATAAATTATTAGAAAAATAATGTAACAAATTATTTAATTAGCATATGAATTAACTAACAAATTTTTTTTTTTTTTTTTATTTTTATCGCTGGAAGGAAAAATCATCAAAAGACATTGCAGAGGCAGATACGTGAGGGAACCGTCTGCAATAGTGAGGGACTTTAACCCAATCTAAAAAAACCTCCCGAAGGCTGACTGACGTCGGTCTTCCGAGAATCGCACCTAGTCGTTCGACTAATCAGCAATTTATTTTTCGTAATTATGTTATGTTAAGTTTATTAATAAACCACCGTTTGTTGGTTATCTTTTTTTCTTGGTTAGAATAATATTGTCAATTTTTTTTGTAATTTAATTTAGTTAACTAGGTCAAAAGGTTTCACCCTTCTTAATCTCCTAATGTGGTTGTTGTTATTTAATAAATTTGTTATTTCCAAGTTGACATGGTTGAGGAGTCTAAGTTTATGACTTATAGCTACTTTTTTGACTTCGTCTTCAACCATTTCAACTTCTAGATCTCTATGTAGATCGGCGTTTCTTATGTACCAGGGTGCATTTACTATTAACCAACAAATAAATAAATAAATTTAATAAAAAATTACGTTTAAAAAACTAAAACCCGACTACGGGAAAAACCAACTAAAAAGTACGAAACAAGATGAAACGAAACAATGATTTTCAGAGTACAGCTGTGGTCGCATGCCGCTTAGTCCAATAAATGCGCAATTATATGAATACGTTATTGTAACAGCATGCGACCATGGCTATATTCTGAAAATCATTGTTTCGTTTCATCTTGTTTCGTACTTTTTAGTTAGTTTTTCCCGTTGCCGGGTTTTAGTTTTTTAAACTTAATATTTTATTTACAACTTTTTAGTTTCAAAAAATATGTAGTGTATGTACATACAAGTAAGCAATATCGTGGTCTACTTGTCAAACCCTTTCATTTGATAACCTTATTAGGGATGTAGTAAAGATAACGGAAATCTACCATCTTGGCCGGCGTCCGCCATATTGAATTTAGAATGACGTCATATCGTATTATATTCTACTCGCCAAGCCCTTTCATTTGATACCCATATTAAGGAGGTAGTAAACATAACAGAAATCCGCCAAGTTGGAGGCGTCCGCCATATTGAATTTATAATTACGTCAGATCGTATTGTATTCTGCTCGACAAGTCCTTTCATATGATACCCATATTAAGGAGGTAGTAAATTTAACAGAAATCCGCCATCTTGGGGGCGTCTGCCATATTGAATTTAGAATTACGTCATATCGTATTGCATCTTACTCACCAAACCCTTTCATTTGATACCACTATCAATGCGGTTATAAAGACTAGTCGGGTAAAAAATAAAAAAAAAGGAGAAAAAAAGAAGAGGTAGTCCGCCATTTTGCTGGGTGCGCCCGCCATACTGAATTTTTCTGTGACGTCACATAACCTAGGACACTCTCCGGATAAAGACAAATCCAACGACACCTCATTTGTTGAAATCGGTTCCATAGTTTGGGCTGTACGAGGTGACATCCTTACATACATACAAACAAAACCAGCCTGTTAAAATCACCTTCCCCTGCGTAGTCGGGTAAAAAATAAACAAAAATGAATTAACAAATAAATCTATTAAAAATATTTTTTAGATATAGTAAAACACGTGTACATTATTAAAATCCTTGGTACGTAGTTTTCCATTCGTTAATTAGTGGATTATCGGAAAAGTCACATCTGATCAAGAACGTCTCGATAAGTTTGCGAATTCTATCAGATATAAATGCAAAATTGACTCTATTATGTAGATTGAAGGTGGAGTGATGCCATTGAAGGTCCAGCATCATTTCCAAAATTATATTTTGCTGTATTTGCAATACTTGACAGCCGTACAGTAAAATTGACTGGAAGATAACTTTATGTGTTAATATTTTGCAGCGCGCTTTTGAGACTATAGAGTAGACGTGCTTGTTAGTTCCCTCTGGGACACACATCGCGGTAAATATCAAAATCATGGACCGAACAGTTTGACAATTTATTAGACATTTTTCACTAAAATTCTAGTTTGCTACCGCATTCAATGTGCTCATAGCATTCAAAGAACTGATTCCACATGTTCTGAAAATATGAAATCGTTCAAATTGTCCAAGCGCAACGGTGTCAATCAGTTACTGTCAAATAGGCAAACGCCAAATGTTGACAATTAACTATTTGTGACAAATTTCAAACTATGTGTACATACTTAGCTCGGTATATGGCTCGCCCAGTATCTATATTTTGACAAACATATGGGCCTTTGCTCAGACAAGAAGACTGTTTCACAGCAGTCAACTTGACTCCAAGTTGAAGGTTACTTGTTAAGTGGCCCTAATCAGACCAATTATAGCATACGATGTGGTTCAATGTGGCACCTTTCTACATGGAAAAGTTTCGGGTGTTTGAGAGGCAATTTCTTAGGACCTTACCTGATTGTACAGAACACCAGAGTCCCAGCACATAAAATACTATCCCAAAAAGGCCCTATTCGATGGGCACAACTGAACATGATTGAAAACTCCCTCATTAACGAGGTTCGAAGGCATATTGCGAGGATTGATTACCCCCATGATATGTACCATGAGATTACGCTTCGATCTGGCTCATATCGATTCTAGAGGGTAAGTTCAAAAAGTGGATGGTATTCCGATATTGAACCACCGCCACCGCGGCGGGTACGACGCTAATGGTCATGAGCTTCTTCGTTTTAGTACTGCAATTGCGGACCGAAATACAGGGGACACCGACAAGCAATAGACAAGAGTGGTTGCCGTAATGACGATGACCAAGCGGATGCAATCAGGATAGGGACCACTCGGGGCACTAGGCAACGAGTGCTTACCACAATGATTACAGTTAGTATAGGCTTAGTAGCTTAGGGTTTTTTAGGTAGGTTAAGTTCTTATAGACTTAGTTTCCAAACTTTTCTAGGGATGTTATAAGCCGTGTTTTATTATGCTAAGACAAACTGGAATATATTGCACACCTTCTTAGCGCAGACACATATATTTAGCGCGATGTTGCCGTTTTATTACACAAACTTTAGCACGGAACAGACATTTAGCTAGCTTTAGTGCAGGTTTTTAGCACGGACACAGGCATTTAGCACGTTTTTAGCGCATACACAGATAAGTAAAGTTCACAAGCGAAAGTGCATCCTACTGAGAAATAGCCGAACTAATTTTTAGATCACGAAAATAGATCCAAATGAAAGCAATATCTCGTATTGTTATTGTAACGCATACACACCAATGATCCAATCTGGATCATGGGTGATAATAAAACGCGGCTATTTTTTAAATTAGCGCAGTCATAGTATAGATAGGTTAATGCTATAATGCCCTAAGTGCCAGTAATCTAGACAAAGTAGTAAAGCTAGCTTTTTATTAGATCTAGGCATTTTGGTCTAGTCTTTTCTCCTTTAGGTGGCGCTACAGTTTGTGGACCAGGGCCTGCTTCTTGCAACCATTTGTGTGTGCGTGTTATATGCAGGAATGGAATGGATTTACAGTTCTTTGCCGATTCCCAACGGCGAGTTGAGAAGCTAATCTTGATAAATTATACTATTTGAATGCGGTGGCAACCTGAAATAACTTTTGGGTGTTTGCTGGGATTGAACCCGGCGCTGCATGCATCTAACTAAGCACTAACTACTACGCCACGGTTATCACCATTTCGGCCTAGTATCTAAGTTAATATTGAAACGGAAGAATACAAATGTTATACAATGTGAAAGAAGTACAAATTTAAAACTATGAACATAAAAATATACATAGATAAGCTGCTACTCTCGCTAAAGTCAACGTTCAGCGACCAGTATCTATTCAAAGTGTTTCACATATTGATTGATACTAAACTTTCAGGTGTCATTTGCAAGGTGTTTCCGGTCGATTACTCGTTCATATCTAGATTGCAACTATCGTATGCTTCATTTACCATTGTGGCAACTAAACGACGTCTTCACTATCATTACAAGCCATTGAACTCTAAACGGTTAGTCATACCAAACTGGTGAAACGACCCTTAACAAAGCACAAAAAGAAAAACAAAGTAGCGCGACACAAGCAGCCGTATCCATCAAATCTCTATAAAAATGCCAAATAAACACTGAAGCACGCGCCCCACGTGTCAGAACAATCCCAAATGCTATTTATCGTTGCTGAAGATATTTTTTTCTTTTTTAAATTGTCTTGCTTCGTTGGATATTCCCTCTATTTATGGACTCGTACACTTCACCCTTCGATGAACCCCACCACACCGTAGTAAACAGAACGTACAGATACTTTTGCATAAGTGCGAACGAAGGTACTTCTTTGACTTGGAGATTCTGCATCTATCGTATTCGCGCAGCAGACAAGTCTGGAGTAAGACACAGGAGGAGTGAAGCATACAAAACCTGTCTGCAACCTGTGTCAATGGTTGCACTCCCCCTGCTCTGTGGGCAGAGAGATAGAGATCTTCTCGATATCTGTATGGTTCCCCGATGGATGGTACGAAAGTAATATGACCTCATCCCATATGGACTCCGTGTGGATAGCATCTGCTCCCTAAGATAATTAATAAGGATTGTCGGCTTACGTTTCTTTTGTTCTGTGCCTATGGTGCTCGTGTTGCCTACCCCCAACGCCGCCGGCTGCCGCAGTGGTAGTGGCAGACCTTTCCTCTTAGCTATTCCGAATATTTTAATGAACGATGTGCCATTGAAATTTATCGGGCGAATTAATTGTTTGCCGTCGACGCACAATCCCCGTAGCGTTGTTGTTTTTATTATTTTTATGATTCTCCAGCATAGAGATGCATAGATACTTCTTCGCCTCCCCCACTATATCAACGCGTACTCAGCGAAGCTAGACGAAATTGATTTTCCAGAAAATGAAGACATAAACTTGAGTACGCTGCGCACTCGTATGTACTCGTATGCCTCCCACTTGGCACTGTAGGTATGCTGTGTTTGTGTTCCCTGTTCCTGCACAACATTGATTAGATTCCGCAATTCTACACGATAAATTCCCCCAGTAATGAGTCGGGAATTACAGAGGAATACGTATTCGTATGGTGCATGCATCTCTGATGGGGCTGGTGAGTTTATTACCACTATCTGCTCAGGTTAAGAGTTACGGCTCATTTCTGGGAGCCGGATTGAGTAGCAGGGTAGCAGGGAATTCATAAATTTCGTTGGCTTAATGAAGTTGTTGTTTTGAGTTAGCCACGTTTTAATTGCAGCGATTTGGTTGTTTGGTTTTGTCGTTCGCTCTGGAAAGGCACGTTCTACGTACCTGGCAACATGTGCAGTGCACATACGAAGGGTGAAGCTGTTGCAACTCTGTTGCAAATGATGATGATGCGGATAACACTTCTTCGAGGTGTAATTTGATTTTTATGACATTTTTTCCTTTCTTATTGGATTATTGAATTTTATTGGAGTTTGGCCACGGAAGATCCATTAAAATTCTCAAAACACTTTTCCGATTTCGAAAGTGCACAGCATGGGGCGTGATTAAAGCCTGATGGTATGAAATGATGTTTGGCGTTGATTGAGTTTAATAGTATCAAGTGGAATTAAGTTCTACTGATCCGTGCGTTGAGTGGTGGTTATAATTTTGGAGAATAAATAAAAAGGGGAGCTTCGATATTCTCCTCAGCGATTTGTCTCACAATGAAGCTAGATAAAATAATTTTGTGCATCACTCGTCACTTGTTGGTTAATAGCTTTTATCTGTTCGTTTAATTGTCTGTAGATACAGTCAGAGTGAGGACTCATTGCTAGCACTTGACAAGCAATGCTTTGACCTTTGTAACACAATTGTTGGCTAGAAACCATCTTGGAATCTTGGAAGAACTTCGTGGCTTATAGCAAACCAATGTATACGTCTTGAATATCGAAGACAGTTGAACTGAGGGCTGTACGACTTTTATCTTTTCGTGCAGAAAAAAATATTTATCGCAGGAAATGGGTAGATACCCGTACGTGTCCTGTGTAGATTTCTCTTATTTCCGACCTCATATTGGGGGGAAGTTGATCCAAAAATGTCGACCAGTTGCCACACCGATGGGCTCTTGAGCGGTTATATGAGGTCTTGAGAAGAAACTCTTCCTGAGAGCTGAAACGTACATACGAGGGCTGTTCGATAAGTGATTTTGATGCTAGATGGCGCTCGGAGCGCATTGAGTTTTTTTTTCCGCCGTCCTTATTTCGTTTTAGGCATAGAAGAAAAAATAGACAGATTTTCGGGTGAAGTTTTCAAAGCAGAATTTGGAACTCTTCAAGGGTAATTCCAGTGAATTCTTACAGCGGTTCGTAACAGCTGATGAATTTTGGATACACCACTACTCGCCGGAATGAAAGAACTAGGAACTGCTTCCTCATCCACCCTTTTCTCCAGATTTGGCTCCTATTGATTATTTTTTGTTTCCCAATTTGAAAAATGGCTCGGCGGAAAAAGATTTTCATCGAATGATGAGATTATCGATGCAACAATTGCCCATTTTATAGGGTTTGAGAAATCATATTTTTTGGAAGGGTTAACAAATTTGGAAAATCGTTGGAAAAAGTGTATCGCGCTAAAAGAGGACTAGTACAAGTCTTTCAAAAACATCTAAATCTTGTGCTGTTTGCTTCGGAGTCAACAGGGTTAAGGTGATTATTCCCATCACTCTGGTCGGATTTACTTAGACACTTAAGGTCCATTGTGTTATCACATGGAGTCGATTCATTTATCGGCACTCCCCTACTCCTACTCCTATGTCAACAACACGCGGTGTTTCAAAGCGGTCACCCATCTAAATACTAACCGCGCCTGACGCTGCTTGATTCCGGTGATTTAACGAGAACCGATGTTTTCAGCGTAGCGTAGTAATGAAGATGAAAACAATTCTAAGTGTCCTAGTTCATGGAATATATTGCCTAAATTGATATTTCCGAATGCCTGCCAGTGTTATGCCTTTGCAGTAGGTTTTGACATTACATCTGAAATTTATCTACTTAACTATTTATTTTTATTTCATTTCATGAAGAACAAAGAACAGGAAAAGAACTTCAGGATCGAGGCAAAAACATGCGCAAGGACCTCTATCAACTTTCGAGTTTCCAAAAAGAATCAACCCTAGCAACTGGCGGCAGTCACCATCCACCGCTTAAATCGTCACCGTCGGATTCATTTGATCTTTCGGAGGTGGTCGGGTTAGGTTAGGTTTGGAAGGGTGTATGATTATTGTTTGAACAAGCATTTCCACTCAGAGCCCGGAAGGTCCATTGTCAATCCCCTCTTAGTTTGGGATTGAATTCTCTTTTTTACTAATTCGTAAGCCAGTTTGTGCTCATGGGGAATTTTATAAGATTCGGTATCTTTAAATTTCCAAACTCTACTATGTCCAGCAAGAATCTATGGCACGAAAAAATACGGAGGCGTCTTTCTTGGAGGGCGGGGCAGTAGCAGAGTAGATGTTGCTTTCTTATCTCCGCAGCTCCCAAAGATATCGTTGGACTCGGGAAGTCATTTGCTTGTCTCGGAAGTCGTCAAAAAAAGATGCAGTTTCTCTGCAAGTGAAGCTCTGCAAAATTTGCAAAGTGCCGTTCGACAAATATTTTAGGAGTGTCTGCGATTCCGCTCTGCATTTATGAATGTTTTCAGAGTAATCATTTTTTTTTTTTTTTTTTGCGTGAGTAATGTTGTAGGAAACGACTTTCGATCAGTTTTGCAAGTAATTAGCCTTTAAGTAGGTAGTAACGTAAGTAGGTAGGTGGGGTGCTGACAACACCTCATCATGGTTTCACTTTATTACGTTTATCTTTCCTCTGGTAAGTGGTAATATGGCGGAATAGTCATTATGATAGCGTTCTGGGGTAGAACAATGTTAAAATAATTAACTTTAAGACCCCTTTATAGAGTTTTTAGTCGTCCTTTCCAAAATAGTGCTTTCCGTATTAATTTTTGAAACAATTTTTTATTCTACAAATTCGCCATCATCCGTATCAATTAAGTTCGGCTCTTCACTTGACTCTTCACTTATATAGTGTCAATGACAGCTGAATGCGTTCCTGATCTCCTTCAAATGACATTTCCAAATTAACTATACAAATTCACCCACACAACTGGGTAGGTGGGGTGTTGACAGCACCCTTGCAGTTTGAATAGTCTGTCTGGGCTTACTTGAGCAGCAAAACTTTTTTAAAATCATCTAAATCTGTGTAAAATAAAAAAACAGGAAGGTACTGTACCGAGAACGGGTGCTGTCAGTCGCAAAATATAATATTTTTGAAAAATAAGGGCTTGGGGTGTTGTCAGCACACCACCTTAAGGGTTAAAGGAAAAAAGAGTATTTTATTTGGTTAATTTTCATTAACGTTAACTAATGTTGATAAAGAAAATGCTTGGAATGTTTCAGTTAAAACGCAAGCTGTCGAAGTCTCAACTCAAAATCTACGAGACTACCGCCTTTGCGAAAGGTCTCCAACTAGGGTTCCCAACCGTCCTCCTTTTGGGAGGACAGTTCTCCTTTTCAGCGCTTTGTCCTCTCGTCCTCCTTTAAGCTCTTAAGTAGGCTAGAGGGCTAGACGCTAGACACTATCATTTTCGAAGTTACATTCTCGATAAAATGATGTAAAAATGCCAGTGTGTGGCTTGGAATGAAAAATGTCGTTTGAGATGATGGCGAGAATGATGAGGGTTGAAATTTTTCGTGGATGATGGAGAATGACACATTATTGATAATATCTAGGCAAATTTATAAGTAGCCTAGACCTAGAATGAAATGATAAAAATTGACAGTCTAGGAATGTTATTTCAAAAATGACAGTGTGTAGCCTATTTGTTATTTTTATTACACGCACCCATTTTTGATGCTTTGGCTGTTTGCTTGTTAAAAGTTATCAATGCAGGGTGGTCCAGTCCGGTTGCAAAAATCAAGATCAAATTTAACGCTTCTGAAAATAATGTCGAAGAATCAGCAGTTATTGTCTTCGAAGTTGCACATATTGTCCACGATATTAAGCACAATTTATCGTAAAATTCATTGGATTGTGGAACGAAATTATCGAAAAGACAATAAAAGCAAAGAACTGAATAACTGCCGATAATTTTTTATATACATACAATATGTATTTTATTTATTTAAATCGGTGTCCTCTTTTTGCTTCAATGAATGTTGGGAACCCTATCTCCAACCGTCTTCAAAGTTTCTAGCGATTGCAGATTTTCGGGGTACCCTTGTGTCGTGGCGTCGTGGATGCTTGCTTCCTCCAAACTTTGCATTTAAGACATGTTCATAGCGTCTTCTGACCACACGTCTGGCTTCATCTCTTATGTCAGGGAATGAGTCAATGTTTATCATCAGTCCATCAACAGACCCACATACAAATGGAAACCCCTCTTTCCAGAAGAATTGTTCTGCAATACCATCTGTGCTCTCTGGTCATTTGATTAAATCTTAAAACAAGTGGTATGAAATGAGATTTACAATATCATGGACAGCGCGGCAGGTTGTGGACTTGGCGATTTCATGTGATACTCCAATGGCATGATATTGCGAGCCTATTCCAAGCCAATGTAGGGCGCTACGGGCTCGCTTCTATTAGTTTGACACTTCAAATAAAGACTGATTTAAGTCAATAAGTATTCCGTTTGCTCATTTTATAGTCGAAATGTCTCTAAATCAAATCACTAATATCTCAGTAGTTAATTCGGCTGTTTGTCGATGTCAGTTTTAACCCGGGTTAATGTGAGTGAATAGTATGACCGTTAGAGATCATTTTTCACCGATAACCTTTCAATAACGAATTTTGAGTGACATATCTGCCGTAATATCTGCCATTTTTGGTCTCTCTGGACATTATATTAGGTCTGTTTGGTAACTTTTGAGACCTAAATGGGACATCTGTCAAATAGTAAATAGTGAATATTAAATATTTTCACGAAAAACTAATTTTCTTTTATTTTGTTAACAAGAAGTGATTGACATTTCATAAATTGTCAGATTGCTGTTTGATAGATGTTCCTCGGTCACTCCATGAAATAGGTGTAGCACGATTTCCCAAGAGGGGAAATTGTTTGACACTGTCATTTGGCTCTCTCTTCTTTTGATTTTCGACACTTGGATGTAAATTTACATAAATTTACTAGCTACCAAACAGCCCTATTAAGTTTATTACATCTCTAAAATCATCATATGTTATGTTTATGTCCATGCTATGCTATGTTATATTTGTATCACGTAAACGTATCATAACAGATGAATTCGCCTCAATTCATTTTCATCAATTTAACAGAACGAGGGTTGGACGTTCTCTTAAAAGTGAAGCAACAATATTCTGAGAGAACGTTCTCTTGTCGAATACTTGATTTTCAATTCGCCTTCTCAGAAGAATTCTCTTTTCTGTTATCTCTTTTCGCTCTCAGGTAAACTAGATACTTTCGCCGGGAAATTGCTTGCGCTTCCAATTCGTCTAGTTCTAGTTGTAGGTATGGTCGTCTCTAAAAAAAAACTAAATTTCAACTTGAACACACTTTAGCTGCACATCGTGCACTTGTTTTAGAGCTACTGCTGGCTGGTATGGTAATGGTACTTATGAATGTTGTATAAGTTCTCCGCAATTATATTCTGCTGTTTTTGTCTTCTCGGACGTGACGTCAACAAAAAAACAAATTAAAACAAAAACATAGGAAGTTCACTGATGTTATTTGAGTTTAGTTGATTGTAGATATGTATGAACTAGTGGATTGTAGATATACTTATGTAGATTCCGAAAACAGTGCATAACTCTTCAGAATGTGCATCTTTGCGATGTGCGCATCCTTATGCGGGCGTAACAAATATCAATCAATGTCAGTATTTTGTTTGAAAGCAAATGAAAGTGGATGAAAAGTGTTTTCCAATTTAAAACGAGAGAGAAAATCGTCTGAGTTTATTTTTAGAGTTACAAAAACCGAAAGCCGACGATCGACGACCGACGACCAAACCCAAAATGCACTTTGATGAGTCAGTGGCTCGGTGTGTGAAGTGAAATTCTTTCTGCTTCGTAGGAAATTAGGAATAAATGACACACGCTGATTGATTAAATAAAGAAAATGCGGTAATCATTGGGAAATTATTATCCACTTTTAAAGGACTTGAAAAGTGGATGGAGATTTATACTCAAAATTAGAGGGAGCACCATATAAAGTAGAGGTGGAGAGCTATCGATTGCACTATCGATTGTAATCGATAGTTTTCACTATCGAAAACAATCGATACTTTCTGACCACTATCGATTGTTTTCGATAGCTATTTAAATATAGAATTTCAAAGATAAAGAAAATGCGGTAATCATTGGGAAATTATTATCCACTTTTAAAGGACTTGAAAAGTGGATGGAGATTTATACTCAAAATTAGAGGAAGCACCATATAAAGTAGAGGTGGAGAACTATCGATTGCACTATCGATTATAATCGATAGTTTTCACTATCGAAAACAATCGATACTTTCTGACCACTATCGATTGTTTTCGATAGCTATTTAAATATAGAATTTCAAAGATAAAGAAAATGCGGTAATCATTGGGAAATTATTATCCACTTTTAAAGGACTTGAAAAGTGGATGGAGATTTATACTCAAAATTAGAGGAAGCACCATATAAAGTAGAGGTGGAGAGCTATCGATTGCACTATCGATTGTAATCGATAGTTTTCACTATCGAAAACAATCGATACTTTCTGACCACTATCGATTGTTTTCAATAGCTATTTAAATATAGAATTTCAAAGATTTCTTTAACTGGTCGATACCTAGCGAACGGAGTTTATTTAAAACTTCACAGAGGAACCTGATCATAAGCCAACTGTTAGAATGGTTTTAACTTAAGAAGGGGATTTCCCGTTTTATAAGGCAGCAACGTAGGTATAGGAGCATTATTTTTTGTCTTTCTCTTAACATAAAAAGGGGATTCTCCGTTTTATGAGTCGGCAACTCAGGAATAGGAGCATTTGTATACTTAGAATCTAATCTCTCTCGGTGGGGAAAGCTTACCTAATATGGTGCATTTCAATTTTTTTATGTAACCCTTAAGGGGAAAAACTATCGATATATATCGATAGTCAAAAGCCAACTATCGAGAACTATCGATGGCACGATATTTATACACCTCTAATTATAAAGCGTGTGTTCGTTATGGTCGTTTTTAATGGCCATCTTTCTTTAAACGTATTCATTGTCCTTCGCTAGGGACACATACAACATAAATTGACTCGTTACTACGCATCATGAAATCGAAAGTACATATGTGCATCGCAGATAAACTTATTTGAATTCTTTTGTACGAAGTTTATTCATCACATGTGACACACGCAAGTTGCGAGAGAAGTGCTTTGTCAAAAACACCGAAATGCTTTTCAGTACTTTCATTTACGTGTGATACAACTTGTTTAAGAAAAACTTTGTTTTGACAACACACAAGTATATTATGTAGATACTCCAAAGTTTTCCAAACTCTACCTCACAATACTGTACCCAGGCGTCGTTAAAATATTTCAAAAATTAATGGCGTATCTTGCACCCTCCTCAAGGTCTAATAACATACAATGCCTAAATGCCTCTTCTCTGAAATTTTGATGGCAATCTCAAGTGGCCGATATACTTAAGACAAACTTATGATTTTAAATAGGGTGTTATTCCATTTAATTGTTTTGCTCTTAACTGGGCCATTAAAAGGGATGTCACTTTAAATGCCTAGCAATGCTGATTACAAGTTTATGCTGAATAAATTTATACGAAGTTGTACTTTTATGAGAGGTTTGCGGCTTTTAACGATTTTTTATATTGTCTAGGAAGGTAATAAGGCTTCGTAAAGATTGATTAACATTTTTTGATATTTGAATTAACGACGAAGTTGATATAATCTTAAATAGTCACATTTTCATTTTTTAAGAGTAAGGCAATAAGTTTATACCACGATTGAGGGTTGGGCAATTGTTTAAAGTAAGAAAAAAGTCAAAAGAATATCTAAAGTTTAAACAAAAATAAAAAATTAAGTTAAAATAAAAACAGTATGAGGAAACCCAGACAGCTTCATCGGGTAAGATCGATCGTGGAAGAGAGACGAAATGGATTCTGTTGAGGCTAGGTTAAGTTAGAAGGGTCGTTTGCAGTAAATGCAATTTCACCCAGGGGCCATAAATATCCACTGTGAATACCCTAGTTGTACATAAAGAAACATGCATTTTGAAATTCCATTTCGATCTTCTAGTAAATCTCTTAAGGTCTGTAAGCGGTATCTTACTCGAATAACTATGCTCCCGTACAAGATAGACACCGTTTTGAAGAGCTGTGCAGTGGCATAGGTGTGCTACAGGTGTGCTACAGATTATATTTCATCCACATCCATGCAGCTTCTCCAGAAGTCATTTGTAAGGATGCCGTATCTTCTGGCCATATTTTCTATCATACAGTGTCCGGTTATAATACCGAAAAGTATATCGATTTTGCTTCTTCTGATAGAAAGTAGGAATAATGTTCTTTTCTGGTCGACTGCGGGCCACAGGTTGCAGATTATGGCAGAATCTCTCGAACATACACACATATATACATAACGTAGTGTAGTCCAATTAAATGTGGGGTCTTTTTTTGACGCTCTAATTTATCTTGTAGCCCTTTCAAATAAGCGGCCGCTAATTTTTTGAAGATAGGGAGTTGTTTCCTCTTTTCGCTCCGCAAGATATACTCAAAGCAAAACTTCATCTTCTTATGAAGGCACTCAGTCAACGACCACGCCACGCTGAAAACATCGGTTCTCGTTCGATCACCAGATCAGATGGGTGACCACTTTGAAACACCGCGTGTTGTTGACATATGAGTAGGAGTAGGGGAGTACCGATAAATGAATCGACTCCATGTGGTAACACAATAGACATTAAGTGTCTAAGTGAATCCAACCAGAGTTATGGGGATAACCACCTTGACCTATCCTATAAAGGCACTCATCGCTGAACCTCTCATTGGGCTTTCTCCCAAAGAGGATTCATCCGTCTCTAAAATGCACTTCAAATTTTGATTGGTTGGCTCTACACCTCCGACACCATGGCGTGGTGATAGTGGTAAGTGCGCTGGAATACTATGCATACTGTCCGGGTTCAATCCCACCAAACACTAAATTTTTTTCATGATGCCACCTCTTCCGCTTCTCAAGAAACAAACGTACGCACACTGCAACCAAATATCTCCCTTTCGCTCCATAGATGCTCCTAAAACTGATCAACGTTCTCCATTCTCAAAGAAGATTCTGCCGATACCTCATTAGGTAGGTACTGTAAGTAGCCGCTTTAGAATGTCACTCTGTAGTTCCTCCATCAGTTGCTGATACTGTGCCGCAACCAAAGTGGCCAGACATCGCATCGCTTCGGAGACGCAAAAGATTTGTTTAAAAATCTATAAATTGATAGCCTGTGCTAACTGAGTTTGGACATATGTAAGAAAGACCGATGCATTTGAGAATGTGGTGTATCTGACATCACCCGTGTGATCAGGCTAAGATAAGACCGCTCGAACCTTTCGTTTGACCGTATTGAAGGCCACGGCTTTGTCATGGAGTACCACACACTCTCGTTTCAATGTCCGACGAATTCTTCCGATTGACATGACAACTAATATATTACCTATATAATCAGAATTGGTCGTTTCGCTCGGTAGCCAGAATGTCCTCGTCAATATCATAGTGGGGTGTCATTGCCCACAGCATTCACCCGCAATCGTTAAACTCTAGCGTCTCACCATTAGTGCTAAATCACAGACTGCGGTTTGGAAAGTCATCAGTGGTTAAACGACCCTTAATTTCTTATTGAATATTCCCGACCCATTGACGACAGCAGCTCCAACTGCTCTGCTCGTCGTAGATGCGACAGTAGCTCTTATAGTGTGTCCTTGCTGCAAACGCCGAAGCCGCATGTTGCGAGCTGACTTATCAGCTGATGCATCGAGACTTATCGATTTCGGAATAGCTCCGGTGGACCTTACTGGTTTTGTTTGACGTTGGTATTGGCGGTACTGGCCCATTGGCAATCTTTACCTCCATCATACGATTATGCCGTCCATTAAAATCCACCGATCTGTGTTCGGTACTAACTCTACGGTGGATGCCTTTTGCTTTTTTCTCGAGATCGAGAAATAATATTGAGGTTTTGACTGTGGAGATACTACTCTCAGCTGAGTTTTGACGGCTCATTCATACTTTGTTGTACGTATTAAAAATCAAAGGCATTGTCTTCGTTGGCCTCCCGGAGCCCTCCTTTCTGTTCAATATGATTACTTACTTACTTAGTTGGCGCTACAGCTCGAGGTGAACCTGGGCCTGCTTCTCGCAACCATTTGTGTGTGCGTGTTATATTTTTGCACGAATGGAAGGGACCTACAGTTTTTTGCCGACTCCGAACGGCGAGTTGAGAAGCTCAATCGTGACAAATGATACTCTTTGATGCTTGTCAGACATTCGAAAGAGGTGGGCACTGTGAAAAACTTTTAGGTGTTTGCGGCGGGATTCGAACCCAAGACCGCTGGCTCAGTAGTCCGACGCACTAACCACTTGCGCTACGGTGCCCAATATGATTACCGTCATGAAATTGCCCCAAATTTCATGCAATAGCGCATTTACAGACTGGACACCCCACAGGAAATAACGTTTCAAGACCGCTAACAAGGCGTTACTCTCTAAATTCAAAACAACACATGTGTAATCTGTAGCTACCGTTAAAAATCTCCAAAATGAATAACATTATTCTACTGTTCTAACATCTATCGCTTCATCCTTTCGTATTCATGTTGGTGAATGTAATATTTTAACACTTTCCGTTTCAACACACCATCCGAGTACCTCAAGGCATTAATAGCATTTACTTTAAGTTTACTGAAACGAAACATGCAATCCATACGACTGTTATAGTCTATAAGCTTTTGTAAACATAATAAAAAGCACTAACATATACTAGCGCCCCGCTTAATCACAGTGATACACGCAACAGCCGCGGTGGCAATAAAAAAAGAAAAATGGAACCATACAATCGGTTTTTATCTTTCATTTTAAATACTGGAAAGACTCATGTAATTTGCTATGATTGCGAACATTGTAAGGACTTAATATATTTGACTTGACACGTACATAATTACCAATTGGATAAGATATGACACATGAGAGTTGCTTTAAATGTTTAAAGTGAGGTAAGCGACTCAAAAATGTGCAATTATGGTTAATAGATATTAAGAACGCAAACTTCGTCTTTTTAACAATTAGTTTTCCAATTTTAACACGTGCTGGTTTCTGTACAATTCGAAACTTGGCATATGAAACACTAATCAAATTGTCTTCGATAAAGAAGTGTTTTTTTTTAAATGGGTCACACCTTATTTTAAATTTTCAAAGGTTGACAAATTGCTGTCGAAAACTGTTTTGGCATTTTGGATCATTTGACATTAGGTCTGTGTGGTAACTTTTTTATGCAAAAGGAATTGAGACCTGTCAAATAGTAAAATCCTCTCAAAGAGAGTGAAATCCTCTTAAAGATAAGAAACTTGAACAAAAGTTACCAAACGGTTTTGAAACAACCTTTCCATTTGTTTTCCACTAACAATGAATATTATAACATATCACAAACTGTCAGATGGCTGGTTTGACAGAGTTGCACAACATTACATACCCCATCCCCAAGGAAAAGGTGTAGCGTAAAATAGATCGCAGCTGAGGGCCAAATGAAAGTAAACAAAATTTAGAGCCATGAAACTGTCATGATTCTATGAAAGTTTACATAGTATTTCGAAAACTAGCATTTTACCAAACAGACCTATTTATTCCAAAACTTGTAACGTGATAAAAATTTCATGAGATCTAAAATTGCACAATTTCGTACCACGATTTGGTAGAAACAAATTGTCAAACTCTTTGGTAAAGAGATAAACCCTAATATTTAGCGTGGTACACACTATCGATCAAAACTGACAGTTTTGGTTGACATTCATCAAACTGAAAGTGTGTACAACTGATTAATGGTTTGTCGATCACAACTGACTGTTTGCTACTGACTAGCGATCAGCGGCCATCTTTGTTTTCGCTCGATAGTGTGTACACAAATTTCGCCATTTAAAAGGCAAACAAAGGAAGAGAGGGTCGAGAAACAATAACAATGATGATTTGAATATCGAACAAAACCTATTGTGTGTACGCGAGATTCTTCATCAAAAAATGACATCAGTTTTCATTGTCAGTTTTGATCTATAGTGTGTACCACGCTTTAGATCCGTTCGCGTACTATTTGCACCCAATTTTCGTATTCTGACAAATTTCGAAGAGGGGGGTGAAATTATCTCAGATATAGGAAAATTACGAAAAAGTAAACGAACGCGTTGAGCGACCTAAAAAAATATATATATGTGATTTGACGGATTTAATAGATTTCATATATTTGCCCAATGAAATGTCTGGTTCTAAAATTTGCAGCACGGGGAAATTTCTTACTCTTTCGTGAGTACTCTCTTTTGCGAAAACTACGAAATATTTGCGTACGCGAACGGATTTTCATTACTTTTCGTAGATTTTCGAGGTTTTAGTTATTTTCGTACTTTCTGCACAATCCACAATTCACAGATTCTCAAATTTCTCAAAAATCTCAAAGAAATATAAAAGTGTGAAAAAGTACAGAACGCATTGGACAAAAATGCTGCCATATGCTGCAATATTTTAAACGTCAAAAACATAATCAGTGTCTGCATAGAAATTTAGTTTTTATTGTTTTTTAAAGTTGCTTTAAAGATTTGAAAAATAAATAAGTTAAAATGAATCATAATTATCTTTTTGCGAACCAAAATACTCAAACAAACAGTGACAGATCACTGATTTCTTAAATGTCATCGGAAATTTTTTGGACTTAAATTAGCAGCATGAGGAAAGTTCTTACTCGCTTGTAAGCTCTTTCTTCCGTGAAAAATTAAGAAAAATCTTCGTGCAGGAACAGGATTTGACTGATTTTCATAGATTTCGTAGTTTTTACAAATTTTGACGTACGAACTTTTAACTGTCACCTCCTTTTCAGGCCCACTTGCAATGGTACTTTTAAGTTATGAAATAACATGCCTGTAGTCGAGAACGTTAAGCAATTTGTTTAACATTAATTAATAAAAAAAATATGCAACGAAATTCAGTTGAGTACATGTTTCACGGTCTACGCTTAGTATTGTGTGGAACGACACTCTTTATCAAACTCATACGGACCCAATTGAAATTGCAGCAATTCGATGTCACTCAAAATGTACCTTGACCATTTTCTTCCCTTTCAATATTATGTATACAGTGGCGACAAGCACAGTTTTAGGAAATGCGTTCAAAACAATTTAGATATTTGAAATTGAATTGGAATTGAATTGAATTGATGTTTAAATCATATAACTTGTTTTGAATAATCAATTAGATTGTGGGACTTATTTTTGAGTTACTTTTTAGCATAATAAAGATATTGTTCTTTAAGTTAATTTAACAACTTATTAAATTTCGCACACAAAAGTGTAGAATATAACGCAGAAAAGATACGGCATTAACCAGGAATACAATCTTAAGTCAAAACGTGGTGGGTGGCAGCATCATTGTATGAGGTGGTCTTAGATGATACGACCCATTCATCGTATTGAGAGTATTATGGACCAAACTAAATACAAGGAAATCCTGAGCAGTGTTATGCCTCCGTATGCAGAAGGGAACTACTAAATTTGTGAAGCAATGGTTACTAGCACAAAAGCTGGACGTTTTAAGTTGGTCGGCACAGTCCCCTTATCTCCATCCGATTGACTACATGTGGAATGACGTGGCTACAACTTTGGATAGAAATTCATCGAGCCTGAAATATTATTTCTTTAAAACGTTGTCAAGCCTTACAGCCCTATTATGGTTAGCGAATGTGATAGTTTGGTATTATGGTTAGCGAATCAATCAAATAACATTCGCTTCAAACGTCCAAAACTAAGCGAACTGAGATATCACATTATTATGGTTAGCGAACATTCGCTAAACTTATCATTTCGTATGTCAAATCGAGCGAATAAAAATATTCGGTGATATCGAATAATTGTTTGTTATTATTGTTTTTTTGCTTATTTTATTTCTAATTTTTGCTTGGTGTTGCTGCCAAATATGTGAGCGGCAAAGGTAAATACATACGAAATTATAAACTTTACATATAAATCACTTCAAAAATTGAAAATTACTCTGAAATTTTGTAAGAATACAGAAGTAGAAAACGGAGCACGGCCGTATATGCGTTTCTTTGCCACGTTTGGAGCTGGGCTATGGATGAGCTACCCAGTCTTCAAAATGCAGTTAGTACTTGGTATTGTTTTGGCGCAAGCGTGAACACTTCTCCTTTATGAGAAATTGAAGAGGATCTGCAACAACAAAATTCACTTGCCAAGTCGTACCAGACCATGGATTAGAAATATCCTGAATTATTCTTCGTAGTCTACGTATGGTGATTGTCCTATAATAGCTTATCATATATTTTTACTATATTTTTAATAAATTCAATATTAAATCCTTTTAAATGAAAATACTCTAGAATACAATAACACAAATAAACCAAACCAAATTTCCTTTTGACGTTCCCAACTGTCATTTAATTTGTTTTTTTGTTGTGGCAGCAGTTGTTTCACAGGCGAATGAAAACATTCGCTAACCATAATACCACGATCCACGATACGGGTGATTCGCAAAAGAGTTCGCTTCATATCGAACATTCTATTCGCTAACCATAGTGGGGGGCCTTAGTATCGGCTATAAGACAAAAGAAGTAAATTATTCTAAAATGTTGTAAGGCTTAATAAGATTTTATAATGACCAAAATGTGCTATTTATTTTGCGTCATAAAAATATATGTTAAGAATACAGTGGACGCTCGATATAGTGAACATCGATATAGTAAACAATCCAATATAGTGCACACACAATATTTTATATAGGCTATTCTATTCTATTCTTTTCTCGCAACGATTATTGTTCTGGGAATAAGGGGATTACTTAAGCACAGCACAGCTTAACCTTAGGAAGGCAACTTGAAAAAAATCTATCCATTTCACATACATACATATATCTCGTCGTATGTTCTCTCTTTTCTTTTCAGTCGAGGGTCACAGCATGCTGCGGTAGATCTTGACTTGTGTCTTACAGATATTGTGGGTGGCACGTCACGCCTGCTTTTTATGGAAAATATGTGTTGCTTTTCTAGGGTTAATTTAGTTGTATTTTTGTTTTTTAAGTACCTACATGGAATGTATGATTTTTGTCGCGTTTTACGTTTTTTACGGATGAGTTGTTTCTGTTAAAAATAAAACATTCTTTCTTATAAATATTGGCTTATTTTTTAGTAATTGCAAAGAAAAATTGTAATCATATTCTATTTTCGATGAATCGTGTGTAAAAACATACACATTTTGATGAAATTTGCTTTAACCCATTATGGCCCGGTACCAGTTCCTGTGGACATTTTTTCACGATATTTTCAAAAGTAGCTCATATGGACCCCATCAAACCAAAAATGTTAAAAAAACATTTTTCTCTTTAACCGTTTACCTGTTATGACCTGGGTAGTTTACTACCCACTGGGCCAATAAGTATAGAAAAAAAAATTATTTCAAGAAAATCAACATTGCATAAATTAAATAGCTAAGTTATAAGTAGTACGTAGGGGTAAATAACTATGTACTTAATGTTTGTAGTATATTTTCCGAAGCATTTAGAACGCAAACTAGCTAATAATACACTTTATACAAATAAAGGGCGCCTTACTGTGACGAATTTTGCAGCGCTTTTGTCACTAATGCTACCATCGAAATATTGTATTATGCATGTGGATGGGCGATTGCGGTCTGCTCTCAAAACCTCCTTAGCTTCAATTGTGGCTTGACATTTCCCGATTTCGTGACCAAAACAAGCAATTCTCATGCATTGAGCATCATGTTGGAAGATGTGTTGACAAAAAGTGGTCACCACTACTTTTTACTGTGAATACCTCAATAATCGCCTACGGTGATTGATGAGCCGTCTTATTTTGGCAAATGTATCCGATCGAACTTCGTGTTGTCTGATTAATGAATAAGTCATTTGATTGATTCAAATATCGACATTGAAAGATTCTTCGCAATTGATACTCAAAATGTATGCTGAATTGACCAGTACATACAATTTCCATGGAGGAAGTTTATGGTATTCATTGCGGAACAGTGTATCCAAGAATCTCTTCAATTCGTGCAGTTTGAATTGAAGCTGTGCATTATGTTGTGCCGCATATTGGTTATTAAATACTTTTATCATTTAGGTAATGCCATCAGGATGGAAAAGAGAAAACAACTGAGATGACGATTTACCACCTAACCTACGACAATGATAGGTAATAAAAGAGCGTTTTAGCATATTTTATAATACTTCCTTTAGCGGAGTATATTACCCAATAGCTGTGATATAGATTAAATTCTGTCTGCTTCAGCATCCACTTCCACGTTAAGAATACTCAAAGATACGTTATTCTGACAATGATTAAAAGGTGGCTCCAATCTGGTCTCCGACTCTGCCTCATGAGCATGTAAACCACCCTCCTCTAAATATTCTAGCTCCAAAGTTCCACAGAAATCTATTAAAAGGAGTGCATTGTCGACTTTTGAAGGTACATACACAACATTTGCGTATTCCGTTCTGTGCACCTTATTGACCACATAATCTTCTTCATCAGGTGACTAAAGCAAGGCCATAATCTCCTCCATTTGCATTGTTGTTGTTTTAATCTATGATATCTACTAGTTCACCATTTATTATCTTGACCAAATACTGAATCTGGATGAATCACCTCGAAATGCGGAACAAATATATAAACAAAAAACGGTAATTTCAAATTGTTTCAATGTTATACATGACTTGTCTTAAAATGAAAAAAATTCTTACATATTGGCCCGTTGGGTAGAAAACTACCCATCAATTTTTGAACGTTGATCTGTCAGGTCTGATACACGGAACACATAAAGTAATGATACAAATGTTTAGTACTTTATATTGACGTCATAGAATAGACATTATATTTTATTGTTTATATATTTATAATATTTTTTTTATTTTTTTTGTAAATGCTTTTTTGAAGCCTAAATTTTAGGCCCCAATCATAATGTTAAAAGAGAGGGGTGGGGGGAAGAATGAAAAACGAAATGGTAACTAACACTACTAAAATTACATTTAAATAGAAACATTTTACAAAGAGTCATTAATCCTCTGGAGAAAAAATTATAAAAATCTGGGTAGAAAACTACCCACTCGGGCCAAAATGGGTTAAGGAGTCCACGCTCGTTACAATGAACAATCTCGCTCCAGTGAACAGGCCTGGTTTTTATTAGTTCACTATATCGAGCGACTACTGTATTACATTTTTATTCTGTTTTATTTGTTTAATTCTAGTTCATATTGCAACAGAGTATCCTATTTTATAAATTTAATAAACATATTTAATAATTAAATACGCAAATCTTACAAATGAAAAAAATAAACCTACATGTGCTATTTATTTTGCCACCACTGTTCATATACAACAAAACAACGATTAAAAAACGGACACGTACTAAAATTGTTTTAGAATTTAAAGCGAAAAAGGACTTTCATCCACGCTTCACTGTTAGTTTGCTGGCAAAACTTTGAAAGGCATCGTATACTATTTGATTATAGATTACAGCTGCGCTTCAAGTTGTCTTGCAAGTAGAGCCCACTGTACATCACGACGTGGCGCGTCTTCATGAAGCAACTTCTTCGATGTCCTTCGTTTCAACAACAAGTCACATTACTCTTAAACTCAAAAGGAGTTAAATAGAAAAGAAACAAGAAAAGGAAAAACCTTAACATTATTATCCTTAGAAAAATAAAACAACAATCTCCGAGAATACACACCATCCTGGACAAAGAAGGACAAAAACATCAAAATGACTAAGAACTCCAACTTTTCAGCTTACAGCTTTTGTGTCCTCTGTGTTGCCTGGGAGCAGCAAGAAATAATGACATTTTATAGCGAAAGGAAAACCTCAAAAGTACTCTCATTTGAGTGCAGCTTTTGATGTGTAATTACATTAATGAATGTTTTTTTTTCCTCCCTCCCTAACATTTTCTTCCTGTTGTCCCGCTAGCTAATTATTAGAGTGGAATCCACCATAAAGTTAGAACAACAGAGAATGCAAAAACAAAACACAACAAAGGCAAACCTTGGTCTTGGCTGCAGAGGACCAACACCAAACACGTTACTACAATGTAATCTCGTTTGCCATTTGTTGTTTGGAAATAAAATATATTAAACAATGGAGAGGACGCGACGTTAACAAATTGTCGAAAGGATTATGGTATGCCCGTGGAAAGAAAAATCAATCAAATGCCACGGGATAGAAGTTCATATTTACCCCCGGATCCTTTCCTGTTGAGTGAAGCTCAAATGGGACGTGACCAATTCATGTGGGCACCTTTCGCCCAACAACTGCTCTCTATGAACTTGAAAAAATGCTGAAATGGTTGTAAAATTTCTTATTTGTCATCAAATACGAAGAAGGGACCGGACGGGACCATTCCTTTGCGGATTAGGGCCCGCACCCACATCGAGGGAAGTTTTCCCGTTTTTCTAATGAATTAGTCAACATTATGTAATTTTTTTTTTTTTTTTTTAAAGGAAATGTGCAACTCTTTAATATTTTGTGGGAGAATGTGACATCTGTCAGAGGGGACTCGTGTTTTCTTTTTGGAACTGGCAACCGTTGTTGTGTTTGATTGGTGTTGCCCATTAAACCCTTGACCGTGAAATTAATGGCATTGGAAATGTTATAGAAATCTATTATGGAACATTGACAATGCTTAATAGTGCGGTTCGACATAACATAATTCGATGTAAATAAGGTAAATGACTACATTGTGTGATTGATCTTGTGAGCGACTGGCTGCGAAGGGAGAGGGGAAATTTAGGTTTACTTTTCCCCTTTTTTCGGATAGTTTACTAAGTTTAGGTACTGATGGCACTCAGTTGACAGATGATGTCTTACTCGAATTTTTATTATCCTCGTTTATTACGGCTCATAGCGCACAGACACACTTTATGGCTATAACGATGTGAAATGTGATATTTTGTTAAAAGTTTAATAGGTTAATCAAATTTTTATAGACAACAGGGGGAGTGTGTGTATTTGGATGGGAGCCATGATGAAAGATACATGCTTGCCAGATTCTTGTTAGGTTGGTTCTTTTGCAAGCTGATGGGCAATAAGAAGATGGGCCAAGTTGATTGCACTGAAGACTAGCGGCACTCGGCGTAACAAGAGTAATAATAAGTACGCCACAAGCGGGATTGGATACGATTCTTCACTACCTCTCCCTTACGAGTTCTATTGTCCGTTGAATGTTCTGTTGAATTTTGAAGTGATGCATTTTATGACAGCTTAGGAATATGTTATTCCAGTTTTCAATGTCTAACTGAGGTGTTATTTGTGAAAATGGCAAAGGAAACAAATATCCAGTATTTTTTGAATATCTGTGCTCTACCAGTAGGACGCTGGAACCCAGGAGGGTTGGACATGCGGCGATATTAGGAGAAATACAGCAAATACAGCAGCCCTGAAGACTCCAGACTACATTACTCCTCACTTCGACTTCAACTTGATTATATGCATGTACATTTACATGTACATATGTATGTACCAATTCTATTGCCCATTAGGGAAGATCGGCTGTCAAACAAGCTGATCAGACATCAGGAGATAGTACCTACTCTTAATTGACGGCTCAGAAATGGACTCAGGTACTGGAACTGGGTTCTACTCGGACTGAATGGAAATCTTTCAGATTTTACCGGATGCAAGCAGTGTCTTTCATGCGGAACTACTGGCTATTAAAAGGCTGCAAATATAGCCTCCTCCATCCAACGGAGATAGTCATTCTGGTGGACGGTCAGCCAGCTCTAAAGTTAATAGCCATCACAATAAAATCAAAGGCAGTCCGAAAATGTCCACCAGGTTAAATGCTGCTGGATTCCCGAACATAGCAATATCGAAGGGAATGAGATAGCAGACGAACTAGCTAGAATAAGATGGCATAACCATGCCGCCACCGAGATCAACCTCGTAAGAAGCGCATGCATCACATCTCGGTCTTTATGGCCGAAACTTGATCTAAATAGGCAAAGACGATGCAACATCTGGATACATCCTCCATATGCTTAATCACCGGAATAATCACAGGACACTGTGCCATATGACAAGCAAAAGGCTACCTGAATCCAAAGATATCAGTAGAAGCTTGCGGATATGAGGATGAAAGTGAATCGATCCAACATCTAATTAGCTATTGTCCCGCCCTCTAGGAACGACGCCTTCATACTTTAGGCCATAGATTCTCGATATACATTGCAGAGCTGGGGAATTCAAAGATATCATATCTTCTAAGATTCACCAAAAGCACAAACAAGTTAGTAAGAAGAGGATTGAGGGGATTCACAATGGACCTACACTGAGAGAAAATTCGCAGTCTAAATTTAAGCAATTTTAGATATGATTTAAGAACGCGATCCTTCTTATGATAGCATACTCAATTTTACTCCGTTTTATTTTATTTTACCCAAAAAGCACTCAATTCAAGAGCGCACGGTTTTAAAATGACTCCTATACATTCAAAATCAGGAAATGCAAGCTTAAACGAAGAAGTAATGTTCCTGTTTACTGTTAGTTTTGCATGAAATCTCACACGCATTCACATTCCTTAAACAATGTGTATCGTTTCCTCATTATTGAAATCGTGTGCTCTTCGGCAGCGAAATATTAAATCGATGAGTTTCTTAAAAATTGGTCCAAATTGTGTGATTCAAGAGCAAGTGATTTGGTATTGTTCAAAAATAAAATAATATTTTATCTAAATAATATATGTATGTATACTCCATTTGTAGATCAACATTGATTTTAATTACTTGCATTTAAAAAACTTTGTCTATCCTACCACGAAGCTGGTAATATTGGTAAGCTATAATTTCATCTTCTTTTATTCCTAATATGTATGTAATTGTTTTCCCTTTTTTAGACTCAGAGGAATACATTTTAACCACGCTTTTGAATTCCGTAATAAAGCCAACTGCAAGATACAAGGTTCCTTTTAAAACATCCTTACAAAAAGCAACGGTCCTAGATGCCGACGAGAGCCTAGCACTGCATCTAACAAAAATCAACAATTACGAAGAAAAGGTAAATGGATTAATAGAAAAATATTTTACCATTAAAGAAACCATTCAGTCTTTCGTGATTGTTGTTGGGTTGAGTTGCACAGATTTGAGTGAATTTTTTGTATGTTTTGATAAAATATTGTATAGCTTACCAATGCATGTATATGAATTAAGCATTGGATTTTCTTACACAATGTACAAACAAATATGACCTATAAAAGCAGTCTGTATAAAAAACAGTATTATTATATTATATTATTAATGTATTTGTTTTATGAATTAATTGTTGTTTTCCTTTATAAAAATTATGTTTATATTGTTGAAATAAAATTTAATTTTAAAACACTCACATTGTATGATTTTTAATTTAACTGTATTTGAGTTTAAAGAATGCAACGTTGCAATTTGAAAGACTAAAGTAAGTAGAAACGTTCTTAATTAACAAGAATGTACGTTGTTATTTCAAGAACATAGACTTTAAATTAATAATGTTCCTTTGTCGGGATAAGAGCTACGTATTCTTAATTTAAGAATTGTTGGTTTTAAATTTAAATTAGCTGATCGTTCTAAATTTAAGCAAGAAATTAATTAAAAGAAGAAAGACGTATGATTGATTCAAATCCGACGTTCTAAATTATAGTATGAACACGATAGCGATGAAACAGAGTTTGAAATTTGTTAGTCTAAGTATGTTTCTGCTCAATTATACTCTTTTTTTCTCTCAGTGTACGGATCTTCGAGTAAACATGATTGCTGGTACGCCCTTCATAACCTACCCTTACCCTGATTAAACTGAATCGTTTTGTAATAAGCCAAACTGTATAAAGATCGAACAAGAAAAGGACGCTGTCAGTTTTTAAGATGTAACTTATCATCAAAAAAAAACTACTGTTTGGAACCAGATCTAAAAGTGCTTTTAGGACTCACCCTTCAATAATAATAATAATAGAGCAACAGAGCTTCTGAACATGATATTTACATCGACAGCCAGGCTGAGCTTAAGGCCCTAGAAGCGTGCACTATCCACTCGGCGCTAGTCAGGAGCTGCCGCACAATGCTCAGGGCATTATGCACATATAACCCGGTAGGACTAGGCTGGGTGCCTGGTCACTCCGGGATAGAAGGTAACGAGTTTGCCGATGAATTGCCAAGGAAAACGGGGGACTGACTCTACCCGACGCTATGGAAGTTGTTCCACCGCTATGCAGGATCAAATCAAAGGTCAAAAATACGATTGCGAGAAGGGCTGACCATAAGATGGTCTAACATTGAAGGACATAGGGTTTCCAAGGCACTTTGGCCGGCGCTGGACTGTAAAATGAATAGTGACATCTTTAGACTTAGCAGTGCATAAATGAGAATAACTATAGAAATATTATCCGGACATTACCCTCTGCGTAAACACGCCAAGGGTCTGGACTCATAGGTACGGATATTTGCAGATACTGTAATGATATAGGTGAAGAAGAGGATATCGTACATATTCTGTGTGAATGTCAGTGCATAGCAGTTAGTCTCAGGAACATTTAAGGTTCCTCCTTCTTTAGTAACATAGAAGAGGTAGACCGAATCAACCATCGACTCGTTCTAAATTTTTGCAGGGTAATAAAATCCTTTGAGGAAATCATGGCAGTTTAGATGCCATCCTTAGATGGATTCTTAGCGGATCGCGATGGGCCCACTCTGATGCCTATTGTTTTGAAATAGCTCAGCCTCTCTCAACCTAACCTAACCAATAAAAAAAAAAAATCTTACATTCGCCATTTAAAACTCTTCGGAAAACCGCTTAAAATTGTAAAAGTAATGACTTCCACAAACAGCCTATAATTCTCCAGCTTTCTCCGATCAAAATATCCAAACCAAACGCTATAACCTTCCATTGAAAACTATGGCTCCAGAAATGAATTTCCATTGTCACTGCCATTCACATGACTTCCGAATTACGTCCGTTTCTACCACAAAAGGCACACATAACTTCATATCGGCGAAAACCATATCCAATAACACCACCGGCTGTCGATAGCATTTCTATTCTCTGCACTCAGCAAGCTGTCCAATATGCATGTCCCCCGTTTACAAAATCCTGGGAATCAACTCCGAACTTTGTTTCTTTATGGATACACAACGGTATGGTATATGCCGATATGCAAATGGTATTCCTCCTCCACTCTCAGGTGGAGAATTAAAGTACTTTTCGCTTTCGTTAGGAAGCAAAGCGTTGTTGGAGCGCTTCGGACGTTAGTATATTTAACAAAAATTTCCCTTCATTGTGTGCTTGTGTGGGTACTCGAATATAACACAAGTGCGCCTTTAACCTGTGAGTGGGCATCTGAGATAAAATAGAAAATCGATAGTGTAAGCTCGTAGGAACCATCATCGATGGAATGTAAATACATTTTCTATTTTACGAGCATTTTCGTTCAGTTGCCGTTGCCGTTGACGCGGCAGTCCTTCTTTCATTTTTCAACGGAATGGTGGCGGTTAGTAGAGTTATTTAGTTTCCTTAACCTATTATGTTACCCAAAAACAAAAACCCAAACAACGGGATAAATCACAAAATTATGTATCTACCCAAACCAACGCAGCACCTACCTCTAACCACTCCGAGGGACGTGAAAAATCAAAACATTTGCACAGCCTGTAGCAATCTTAATAAATATTGAATTTCATGAATCCGAGATGGCATACATACATCATCGTCATTATTACCATCGTCGTCGTCATGATTATCATCTTCCTCAGCACCACGCCTCGGCCCATCAGTCATCGATCTATAAACATATCCCATGGGGTTTCATTTTAGGAACTATAATAATATTTTAGGTTATTTGAATTCTGTGCAGGCGAACAGGCGAAGAGGACTGTTGTTTCAGGTTACCTCTGGTGGAATAGAATTTAAAAATATTCAGGACTCTCTGGCAGAAAAAAAAGAGAAAGTTCTCCTTTTAGTCTGCGGAAATGTTTAAGTTTTCCCGGAAATTACGGATATTCGTTGGCTGCAATCGAAGTCGTCGGATATACCCACCTAATTTGCACTTGGGGATGGAGGAATCACCCGAAGTGGTATTCCCGGTTTTCTTCTTTGATTTGACCTTTTTTTGTGAAGGGTTTTCTTTCTTTTTATTTGTACAGTTGTGTGCTAATAATTTGAACCAACGCAACGCAGTGAGATGGTTAGACACAATTTATACGGGTGGTGTGTATTGGCTGAGTGGAAGAATACAATTGCATGAAAGAGGTCGATTCTGTTGCTGGAATATAAACTAAGGATGAGATAAAAGTTTCTCCTTAAGATATGCCTAGATAAATATATGTATTGAATTTTAGAAGGAAATCATTTGTATACATACGTCATACATACTCTTTGAGAGGAATCTGATATTTTTAACGGTCACAGCTGATAAATAATCGACGACTTAAAACCACAATGCACAAGTCCTTAACCCACTTATTGCCGAGGTTTTTATTTTTTTTAATTTTGGTTTGGAGTAAAAAATCCAGTTCAAAATAGCTTCCCAGTGATAAATTGAAACATTTTTTTGTAAGTTTATGTATGTGCAGTTAAGTCAGTAATGGGAGTCCTTTTAAAAGGACGGTGGCAAAACGCACTACCAAATCTAGATTCCAAAATTGTATTTACTATTTTTTTCAAATTCATTTTATTCATGTTCTATGTGACAAAAAAAAATGTTTTTTAACAAAGAAAAAAATTATTAAATATCTTACAAAACTGTATGATAAATACCAAAAAACAATCCTTTGGGTGTAACGTGACATCGCATTTTCGACAGATAAAATTGGCTCTTTTATGGCAGCGAATGCATTGCGTTTGGGTCATCTTATATTCAACTAGATGATCGTGTCCGTCAAATCGTGAAAGTACATGTAGGTTCAAACTTTATCTACGTAAACCCTTGCAGCAGGTCAGTTGCAATCTGCCTGTTAATACCAAGTTGATCCAACTTTTTCGATAAAGATGCCACGCATTTGGACATATCCAAACAGTGACTTATTAGTGGAAAATATCACTTTTTTGACGTAAAGTCGTGTAGTGAACCCACAAAAACGTAAACAAACATTCTCAACTTTCATTACCATTCCTATTTTCACACTTCCTACATTGCATTGCATAACATTGCATACAGTGCATCATGTTGCACCAAATGACACCTAAGTCAAGTGCCATATGCACGTCGTAGTACATTGCACTGACCCATTAATACATTACCCGAGTTCGGACTAAAACATTTTTACCGCACTGACTCATGCACGTTCGGTGCACTATGCATTAAGAATTTGCTGACTAGTATCATAAAGGTGTCATACACTAAGCTAAATTTGATGGCTCGCGACCCACTTAGTATCAATGCGCATTGGGAATGCCACTAAGGAATTAGTATATAAGAGCGATGCTTACCAATAAAATTTAGATTCATTTTGACTAACAAACAAGGTGTTTCTCTTTTTGGCAGACTCCTGTGGCGTAACACGCCCTGCCCTTCGAATACAATAATTGATTGCTCCTTTAGATACTCTTTTCACATCCAGGCAAACAAACACAGTACAGACCTTTACATGGTGATCCTGAACCCTTACATGGCGATCCCTTACATGGCGAGCCCTTACAGCCGTCCTGTACAAACTGATATTCTGATCAACTCTATCAACTCATCCCATGTTGTTATTATGTATGCTTTTTTATTATCTTTGTTTGCTGAACATTTATTCTCTTTTTTTTTCCTTTGTAGCGTTGGACTGTATGCGTTGGGAAAATCTCACAATTGTTTGAAGCAATTGTCATGCCGCTCAACCCATTTGAAAATAACGGTTCCTCTCAAATTTCTTGACCGCAGTTCTTCCAAACACTTTACAGATGTGAAGAAATTGTCGAAATATGTGTATATCAAATGGTAAATCAGGATATCTGAATTGTAAAACATCTACAAACTGCAGTACCACACTTGCCCTCAAGCCCAAACATATATATTTTTCAGCTACGGGCGTGGAAGCTCCTTGATAGGGCTCAAACCATTCAACATATCCAAGAAAACACTTAACGTGTGTGTGGTAGCATATTTTGCCACCGTCCTTTTAAAAGGACAGTGCATTTTTTATAAAAATAAACACAAAGTGCACAATTTCAACCAAACATGTTTTTTTTATTGCACACAGACAACACAACTTATATTTATTTTTTAACAAAACTTGTTATTTTCACAAATCAAATAAGTTTTTCTTACTTTTGTTTCTCCACTTCACAAGAAACAAAAAATTAAAATGTTTTTACTTAAAAATCAAGTGCAAGATCTCCGAACAGCGCTTTTCTCAATTTTACTCGTAACTGTGATTTATTCTATTGACAAAGACCAACCAAAGAAATTGGTTTGAACTTACCCAAACATTAAATATGCTTAAAATAGTACACCACTTTTAGTGTTCTTTTAAAAGGACGGTGGCAATATCTGGGTTAATGTGTACGCATGCTTAGGAGCCCCATCTAATTACTTTCTCACTATTTTACCGATTTTCGCGCCATCTTTGATTCAAATTACAGACTTACATGTGCATGTAAAGTTTTTTTTCCACGCCGATGGCACTGCGACCTAAAAGATCTTTTGTACCGCAATGTCAGTTTAGGATCTCACTGGTGGAGACTTTAAGAATTAACCCGGGAATTAGGATGTGGAAATGTTCTCTCCTAAGTGCGCATAGTGCCTTACAGTCACATAGAATATGTTCCACAGTCTCGTCGTCTTCCACGCAGATGACGACATTCAGTTTTCTGAATAAGATCTGTTTTGTTTAAGTGATATAGAAGATGGCAATGCCCTGTTAGAAATCCCAATAATCACTTGATATCATTCCTACTGAGGAGTAGGTGTTTTATGGATTTATTATGGAAGGTTTTAATGGCTCTTTTCGGCCAGCGAAAACCCGACATTTCGTTTCCCAACTGTTGATTTTTTAATTTATAGCTGAGTTCGGATTGTTACAAAACCGTTCAGGGACGGTAAAAAAGTCAGCCAAACCTTTTCCAGTCTGTTCATCGGGCTTTTCGCTTCCATCAATACCCTCATATCCAGGCACGCGGTGCAGGGAAATAACTCCACGGGCAATAACTTCACATGGGAAATAACTTCACCTCGAGTGGGAAATAAATGCACATTTTTGATGTGAAGTTATTTCTCACTGAAGGTGAGATATTAAGAGAAATTATTTCCCACAAAAAAGTGAAGCTATTGCCCACCTTCAGTGAGAAATAACTTCACATCAAAAATGTGCATTTATTTCCCACTAGAGGTGAAGTTATTTCCCATGTGAAGTTATTGCCCGTGAAGTTATTTCCCTGCACCCAGGCACGCACCAAAGTTTGACTTTGTTTCTATGGGAGAGGTCTTGAAGAGTATTGAAGCAGTTCAGGATTGATTTGGAGTCAATCAGTTCTGAGCATTTGTAGCTCCTTGACCTTTCATTCCTGATTTGAGGATGACGTTGGCGCACACTTGAATGGCATAAATTTCTGCTTGAAATACACTGGGACTTTCCCCCATAGGTATGGATATTGTAGTATTTGGTCCGAATATACCTGCACCCACTCCGGTATCGATCTTCGATCCATCCGTTTACCGCTCTTAGCTCGGATTTTTATAGTTTCATGCTTCACGGCTTGGGATCACTCTATCGAACCTCCTGCTGAAGCATAAAGATTTAGATAGGCGGTCATTTAACACACATATCATGTAAAGCTCTGGGATTTGAGAGAAAGAAGAATTAGATCTTTCTTTTATATAGTAGGATTAACGTTACACCAATGAGCGCTTCTATAGCAGCTGTTGGGCAGGTTTTCATAACGTCAGTAGTACCAACGCCGAGGCATGTCAGTCTTTGCAGCTGTTGCAGTTTGGAAATGGTGGATTTCTCTGTAGACCACTGCGACGTAAAGTATCTTTCATTCACACTATGAAATTTAAGAAACAAGTTTTGAACTTATACGAATTTATAAAATTGTTGCAAAATATGCTTTAATATGCAATCAACACAAAATCGAGTTTTAAACACATACTTATACTCGTAAATAAATCCGTAAACCCAATTTATAAAAACCTGTTATGTTTTCGTTGAAATTTTACTTGAAACTTTTCACCAAAAACATTGCGGTGTTCAACACACCATGCACAAAGCAAGGTATAACTATCCACCTTAAACGAAAGGAAATATCGTCTCCTTGTAAAGAAAACGTTAAAACACGTCGTCGTTAAGATTGTAATCAGCTTAAAGTCAGGCAGCACCTTTGGTTGTGGGCACTTTGTATGTTTCCAATTATCTACTTGCTTAAGAAAAATTTAATTAAAGCCTCTTAAGATTTTCACTTAAGATTTCTTTACAAAAAAAAAAAAAACACAAACCCAGGCGTCTTGGGAACGCTAAATTGTTTCATAATCACATTTTTCATGGACGCTGTTTTAAGTACAAAATAGAGGCGCTCCAACATAAGAATATGAAATTTGCTAGGAATTTAAGAATATTTTACTTTCCATCAGTAGAGAACAACTATGACCTAGCGCACGTATTAACGACTTTTGAAAAAGATTTTGTTTGAACAATACCGACATACATTTTAATTCGCATTTGATTTTTACGATTCCCTGCCCATTTCGAAACACGGAACCATTATAAGTTCGCTCTAACTCCAAACTGTCTGTCACGATAATAACCTCAAGTACCGTTCTACCTAGAAACTTGAAACTTGGCATACGTATCACTCAAAAATATTGGGAAGCAAAGCAACTAGGAATTCTGGAAAATATATAATATGGGATATCATTCGAAAGCGCAAGGAAGGGGAACTAACAAGGATTTCAAAACTATTTTTTGTGCAAACTGGAAGAAATTAGTGTTCAATATTCGACGAGTAAGTGATGGGTCGAGCATGCATCTTATTTGGTCGGTTAACCAAAATCCTCCGAGACCATCAACGTCAGCAGTGCTGCCAGAATATGTGGCTCAAGTTCGACACGAAATTATGCGCAATTATGAGGACGAAAATTGAGTACTGTCTTCACAAATTTAAAAGTCCGATTGCAAGGGTGCGTTGAGAGGAATGGACGGCATTTAGATGATATTGTTTTTAGAGCATAAAATCCGTATTGTTAGGCGCTTCGGAAACACTTTTTATTTATTACTAGTTGGCCCGGGGCAGACGCTGTCCGGCCCTTTCCTGTATGTTGCGCGATGACTTACATATGTACATATGTTCTGAATATGAGTCCATTTAGTCAATAAATATAGAATTCGTTAATAGCTTGACTTCAGCGCCACCTATCGAATTGTTCTTTCCGTTAGAACCTAATTCGGACTATAGCGAACATTTAAATACATTTTTTTATGACTTTGCAACCGGTGACAATAAAAAAGGAAAATAATATTTCTGCCGTTTTCCCGTTTTTAGAAAAGAAAAAAACCCCAGAAATATTTTTTCTGGCAGTTTTTACAAGAAGTTGTTTTCTGTTTTCATGTTCGGAAAACGGAAAAAAAGCCACAGAATTTTTTTTGGAAAAAATGCCTGAAATTTTGGAAAGATTAGATTTTGGAGTCTGGGCATGCTTCCTAGGGAAAAATGCCAGTCTTGTATAGAACATTTTCTGTTTTTTTTTTTTGTTCAAAAAAAAATACATTCTGGCGTTATTTCAGGGGGCCAAATAACCAAGTTGTGTTTTTTTTTGTATTCAATGATATTAAACTTGCAAAATGTCTGCTGGGCACCATTTATATTGAACTTCTTCGTGAATGTCATAACAAAACAAGAATACGGACTCGCACTTGACCGGTTTCTTGTTTTGTTTTTAAGTCTAAAAGTGTATCTTTAGCTAAATTAACCCTTTCAGGCAGTCAAAAACGATCCTGAATTGGAAAATATTTAGGAAACGTACACTAATAAATCCCGTATCCTCTTGAGACCCAGGCTATATCCAGAATGACCATGTGTTTGTTGTTACTTATGGTCACTCATAGGGCTTATCTAAGAGTAAACTTCAACCTTAAAAAAAAATGGGGTGGGGGGTTTCCGAGAAAAGGGGGGTATCATATATTATACATTGGGTCAATATCTAATAGACAAATTATTTTTTTATTAATTTTGTTTTTTTTTTTTTTTTTTGAGAAAAAACAATTGTAGGTTAAGTTGTGTAAACAAAAGAAAGAAAGAAAGCAAAAAAAACAATGCTAAACTAAATTATCCTTTTCGCGACCAGAGATTTTTTTGTATTTTCAATTTCCGGTTTCCTTTTTTTTCGATTTCTTGAAATTTAGAGGTCAAATCTTGCGCTAGGTAGTCCCGAAGTGAAAAGAGTATATTTTTAAAGCATAAAACGTTTATTTCGAGTGCGTTCCCGTAAATAGTTTTTCTTTGAATTAAATAAATAAAATATGAAAATTCTTTCCCGGAAGTACACATATGTGCACCGCAGGTCCGAAGAGGGTATTCATTGTTTTCGGCTATCACTACGAAGGCGAGGTTCGACTTAGTTTTTTTTTCCAAGTACTGCAGCAGAAGTCAGAGAACTCGTTCTTTCATGAGCAAATAATTCCTTGAATGAATCAGTACAGCGATGAAAAAAAATGCAAACAATAAATGTGCTCCTATCTAGAGTTGTCCCAGACCCAATTGATTCACTGTTGCTCACCTCAGCAGCTCCATACCCTCCCATACATTCACCGCGTTCTTCCTATTCAAATGCACCACCCGCTAATGCATCGGTATCATTTTAATGTATTAACAGAGCATAACCTATTTATGTGTAGAAATCCTAAAACAGCCAATGCATTCGTCTGAGGAACTAGTTCACCTCATTTTCAAGTGGCCGGGGTGGCAATTAAGAAGCGAGATACCATCTCTCTTCATCAAAGCTATCCATGTATCCATTACCCAGACATTTGAGCAATTAACAAGGCACTATTAATCAGACTGTGATGCGATGATGACGACAAAGCTAGAAAGTTCCCAATTTATCTCTTAGTGTGAACGCAACAAAGTGTAATTGCCCTTAGGAGTTGATTTCTCCATTTCGCTTAGAAGTCTGACTCGAGTCGTAGCAATGATACAAAACAATAGCTCATCACGAACCATTGAACACATTTTACTAATCCATGGATTCCATGTTTTGTGAATAAATCATTAAATTCAACAGGAGACAAAGAAAATTTATAATAAGGACTTTGAGGGCACTGATTTGTCATTAAGTGATGATACGATCTGGAGACATGAACAACAATATTGCCTTAGGAGCGGCTATCCTTACCTTTGGATTTACTTGTCTGGGCTTATATTACGCATGTAACTGACAGCGGACCTGTGGAATGTGTCCATATCAAATACCAGAGACTACTTTTTCTGAGCGAAGCGTTACTTTACGTTGCATTATACAACTAGCTGTCCCCCCGGCTTCGCCCGTGTCTAAAAAATAAAGTGTTACTTACAATACGAGTAGGTCTAGGTACATACATTGTCATTTAGTTCGAAGAATCAAAGACAGTGCGAACGCTCCCCAAGGTTTGCAATCTACCAATATATACAATCCACAAGTGTGGATTGTAAGTATTTGTAGTTTGAATAAGTGCCATTTCGCAAGAAAGTGGCATTTGTTAGAGTGTTTTTATTTTTGCATTTATTTAAATAATATTGCGAATAAATTAAATTGAAAATCGGCCTATAATAGGCACAGGATGTTAATGAACTGGAATACGAAGTTTTAATTCATTGTGTGCATTAGTTTTTGTGTTCATCGAATCGTAAGATTGACGGGTAAGAGCGTCACATTGAGATTTATATATTAGTATGAGTATAAGCTTCCTTGCCGGGCAATCACAAAGGACATATTCGGCTTCCTCGACCTCTTCTAAATAGAGTCGACAATCGGTCTTGCTAGACAGGCCTAACTTGCTTAGGTGGTAACGTATCGGGCAATGATGGAAAGGCAATTTGTTCGACACCTAATATCCTTCTTATTGTAGTTTACAAGTTCCCTTTGGTGGGTATAAGGCTTGACGAACAGTTTGGCTTGTCTAAGCCCTGGGACATTTCTTCAATGAGAGAGTCGGAGACTATGTTCCCGTTTGTTAATAAAGGCTGAGATTGTTGCCCAGTTTATGCCACAAAAGGGTTCAAAGCCTGAGTATTTGGCAGTAGAGCCTGAACGAGCTAGCTCATCCGCAATCTCATTTCCTTCAGTGCTTCGGTGACCAGGTACCCACCAAAGTTTGACGTTATTGTGAGTAGCTAGGGATTGGAGAGCATTGAAGCAGCACTTTACCAGTCCTGAGTCCAAAGAGTAGGAGCTCAAAATTTTGAGGCGGCTTGGCTATCTGAGAAGACATTTATGTAAGCGCCGTTGGTGCCTCTGTGTAGTTTAATCACGCTTGAAACACGCTGGGGAATGATCCAAGAGGAACGGAGATTTTGGTATTGCGCCCAAAGATCCCAGCAACCAACACCAAACGCCTTTTTCTATCCATCAGTGTACCATACTAGACTTTTTGGGTATAGGGTGGGTCTGCCGTTTGACCATGTGGTACCTTCCTCAATATTAACTGATCGGCAATATTGTTGACAATGTTTAGGTTTCCCATAAGAATACCTGCTTTGTACTTACGAATAAGTTGTAGTTTGATACCGCTTCTAACGGCTGACTTCCTGATGAAGATCTGTAATGGTGAGATGTCAAGTAGTGCTTCTAGCGCGTAGCACCAGTTATACCAAGACACGCCATCCGTTGAAGTTTTTCAAACTTCTTGGCTGTAGTCTTTTCGAGAACTTTACGCCACCAGACTATGGACCGGTACGGTATTATGAGTCTTTCTATCGTGGTATTCAACCAGTTTTTATTTTTTGTGTTGAGACCCCAAGCTCTATCACACAGTCGGTGAATTGCCCACAAGGCTCTAGTTGCACGGTTTACCATAGAGTTGAGGTGAGAATTCCAGTTGAGGTGCATATCTAAAATAACTCCCAGGTATTTGACTTCGCTGAAATACTCAATTGTTGTGCCTTTCAGGATGATTGTTCCTTCTCTTGGTGAAGGGTACTAGAACCTTGCAATAGATGAAGGCTTTAAAAGTTTGCGTTGAAGGAACACCGCACTAAAATCAGTCATGTACGTACGAGTATCTGTTTGAAATTGACAATCGCAAAACAGAATATTATTAACTAATTACTAATTACTAATTTTATGCTCTAATAATCACCAGACTTGCGAATGATATTCCATTATCATCACATGCACACTCTCATATGAAATGCCGACATACTAAAGCTCCTCTATTTTAAGATACAAGTGCGAGTATCTTACGCCATAATGTTGCCATCGTCCTTTGTTATTATAAATCCCATGTTTGTGTTGATTGCAATTTAATATATACTCCAACGAACACTACTCTAGACTCGATTCGCCGATAACAGACACGTGACGAATGTAGGTATTCGATAATTAATGAGAAATTTTAACTCCAAGGCTAATTGATTCTATCGACAGACGGATGCCATAACAAGCGATTTTCCCGTCATAAACATTATGGGAGAAGAGGTTCTATGGTTGGAACTGAAATGCCCTAGAACTGTTGCAAGTGTGCAAAATGTACGTGACGATTGATATTCAGATACGCAGAGATCTAGTAATCTGAAAAGTACCCACTGAAGTGGAACTAATGCTGCACATTTACGTAAGTGCGTGAAATGTGCGGAAATGTGGTACTTAAGATGTTTGTACACGTGTAATTCATGTCTGTATGCAAAATACTAACCAAGTATAGGAAAGCATTAGTTCTGGTAATGCGCTCGCTTACTTTGTCTCGAGAAAGAGGATTGCGTTGTTCTTATTACGAGTGCCATTGCCATACATTTATGGGGTCTGGTGTACCTAGTGCCTACGTTGCGTGTCTTAGAGATGTTTCTACAAGGTTTCATGTCTATACAACAACTAAATATATACTATGTACGTCCCAACCTCATAGATACAGCATGGCCTGTCTTACAAAAATTAGCTTCCTTTCACTCTGTTCAGCGGCAACCCGTTCATTTTACCCATATGCATGACATTTCATTGTAGTCATAGAACGTGTCAAGAAACTTGTTACATTCTTAAATAGATGGCGCTGTAATCCTAAGTGGATTGGGGCCTTAACTAACTGCATCTGAATCTCAGTATGAAGAATCCGTCAAAATTGCGTCTTTCAATTCGTCAATTAAAATGAAATGTTGCATTATAAATAACGGCGCGACTATAGATAAGAACACAGTTCTGGAAAGCACAGAGTGTTCCTATCATCATTTTTGGACATTAAAGAGACAATTTAACTTCAATTAATTTAATTTTTTTTTTTTAAATTCTTACGGCCATATTATTTACTCCGGGTTTAAATCAAATTTAAATGAATTTTAAACCCGGTCTTTAACCCGCATTTTTTAAATCCGGAAATTTAAACGTATGTTCATAATATTCACTCAAAAACGTTTAATCAACCCGATGGGTTGAAAATTAATAAAATGACACATGTCAGTTGAAATTAAATTAAAAACCGAGAATTCTCTCTCTATGCTTCAACCAATGAAAATGCCTAATCTCAATTTGTGAATGCGTGAAGCGTGAACTTCAATATGTGAATGTGTGAAATTAAATTCGTGAATGTGTAAACTGACAACGGAAAAGAGTCAATATTATGAAATTGAGTTTTAACCCGGGTTAAAGTATTTAAATTCGTTGCCGGAGGCAGTTTAAATTTATTCGGATTAAAAATTTAATTTAAAAATTTGTCGGGTTAATGTGCGTGCGGGTTGAACGAGTGAATGTTATGGAGTTGGGTCTAATTTTCGGTTTAAATTTACTTTACCCGGTTGTAAGTTTTAAACCGGGTTAAAGTGAGTGAATAATATGGCCGTTAGAAATTAGTTCTCTTTTAGTCTGTCTAAACATAAAATATAAAAAACATCTTAACAAAAGGATATAAATAAAAAATTAGAGGAACTTCAAAAATAACTTTTTAAAAAAGTGCGGCTAATATGGCCCACTTATATAAAATCATGTTTTATCATCATACGAACTGCAAAATTCGCAAATAAAATATTTGTTCTCGTTGCCAGAATCTTTATGGGCCCACATTGTACACACAACACATTGTACCCGCGCTTATCCCCCCTAATCTTTAGAAGATAGACTCAAGCAATAAATGCATTTATCAGGACTTGCATCAGATAAGTCACCTGGAATGAAAATCTCCTCACTTTCTGATGAAGTAGACTCTTCAGCACGATGATTTATCTTTCTGCGCGGTATTATTGCCAATTTGATCCGGGCCATATTACAGAAATCTATGGTGGGCCATATTACAAGACACAAGGCTTTTTCACTTTTCTTTTAATTTAAACACATTTTTTCAACTATTTTTGAGGTTTTGATTTCATAAGAAGAATTTGAAATGTCAACACTACACAATTGTTGCATACGTTAATATGCATACCCAACAATTTTTCTTTTGCAATCGCATATTTATTTGTTGTAATGCTTATCTTACAATTTTTCTTTAATCAAACGCGATCGCATTATTATTTTGTCTTTCCCATAAGCAAACTATTTGCATATGGTGTCTTATGACAAATGCGTTTCGCATATCTTTTAATTTTCCGTGTGCGAGGTCACAGCCAACGTTCCTCCCAAAGGTGTCATTTATCCTCTTCAAGGTAATGGCACAAATGCATGTTCGACGGCAGGGCAGACAATTTTGGAAAAAGAGTTCGATATCAGAAGTTGTTGGAAAAGGTTGTGTTTAAGACGTGGTGCCGTACAGACGCACATCATAAAATGAAATATTAATATTTACGCAAAATTTAATGTAAAAACTAAAGAAAACTTACCAAAAAACTACAAAGCAAAGTGCAAAAAAAAAGCCACGTGCTTTACCGCTCACATATGTATATTAGCCAGACTCATCAAATTACAGTGAGTCAAAGTCAGTTGGAATATGTTTGAAATGGATGCACAGTAGGGTTTCTATGCTTTTCAGTAGCGAGATATTACGGTGGGCATATTACCCACATGGGCCATATTAGCCGCACTTACTCTATATATTATTTCTATAGTATAGGTACCATTTGTGGCTCTCATACTTAACCAATCACAACAAATGAGGTTTCAAAAGAAAGAGAATTTCCTGGAGCACTGACAAATTGCGCTTTCCATTCATAAATTTAAACAAATAAAAAAAACCGATCAAAAAAATATTTTACCCAAAATGAACTCCCAAAAGAATATACACTTCCCGTATGATTTCCTGGGAAGTGTTTGATGTTTTAAGAGTTTTCCTTTTGGTTGATATATTTGCTATATGGAAATCATATGGGAAATATTTGTTGACAAATGGAAATCATATGGGAAGTTTGGATTTTCTCTTGCGAAAGTTCTCGCACGGGCACACTTGCATATACTATTTCTGTGGTGTAGGTACCATTTGCGGCTCTCATACTTAACCAATCACAACAAATGAGGTTTCAAAAGAAAGAGAATTTCCTGGAGCACTGACGAATTGCACTTTCAATTTATAAATTTTAACAAATTAAAAAACCGATCAAAACCGTATGATTTCCATGGGACATCCATCAGTTGACAGATGGAAATCATATGGGAAGTTTGGATTTCGGGAGTTAGATTTTCTATTGCGAGAGTTCTCGCACGGGTACACTAATAGTGTTTATTTGAAAAGTTCTGATGACTAGACATAGAGGTTATGTTGGAACAAAATATATAGATAAATGAATAATGACACTCGTTCGTTGGTCCTTTAAATGCAATTTTCGATGACATTTTCGCATAAAGTGGTCGCCGTGACCGTGGTGGTTAGTGCGTTGGACTACTACGCATGCTGCCCAGGTTCAATCTCGGCAAAGAAAAAAGTTTTTTCACGGTGCCACCTCTTTCGAATGTCTGACAAGCAATCAAAGAATATAATTTGTCATGAGAACTTCTCAACTCGCCGTTCGGAGTCGTTTTATCCGTATGCAAGAAATAAAATAACCAAATTAATAAAAATAAAATAATATGTATCCGTATCACACTATAACAGCACATATATATAAACGTACATATTATGTATGAACGATAAATGCGAAAGTTTACAGAATGTCATTAAATTTAAAAAATGAGCATCATAAAAATAACATTAAACTACAGCCTCAATATTAATTTACTGAAAATTCCTTAACAATGCCAGTAAATAAAGCGTTTAATCATTGCATTAAACTTGAAAATATAATGTAAACCAAATTATTTTAATAAATGAGACTCCCAAGCCTGATGAGCCAACAAACAACAAAAACAAATTAACTTTATTTTTGAGTTATTTGTACAACTGAACAGGCCACCGATGTTAATTCATATTTTATTATTATTTATTTAATGAAAATTTATACAACTCTAGGATGAGAATAAATCTTAATGGTGAATACAACTCTTTATTTAATGATGAGCGTTGAATTTTTTTTTTTATTTCATTTTTCTTTTATATACATATAGGCTGTGGTTGAAAACTCAAAAGGGCTTATCGGGTTGTGTGAAATGAAAGTTTGCGCTCCTACGTCAGTTCTGATCACTGAAGACTATTTGTCAAATGTTCCACTTTTACTCATGTTCGAACATCCCCCTTGCTTAAATTTGAGCTCCAAATTTTAAAAGAACACCAAGACCGTTGACATTAATTCCAGATAACAATGATATTTCCCTGTCAAAATATAAATAAATTTTCATACACATACATATTTAGATGTTCTAAAATATGAGTCCTAGGCAAACACCCTAAACAAAAATAAAATTAAACTAATATCAAGAAGAAACATCTCCCTTTATCTTAGAAGTACAAAATTACCTAAACAGATGTACATACATATAAATTCTGGCATACAGCTAAATTGGGAAAACATTAGTAGTAAAAATCATGTCATCTGGAAACCACCCCTCTACAAATTACAACCATCGGCAGACTCCGTAGATGAAATGAACTCAATGCGATTAGTTCACGGATGTGGAAGGGTGGCACTTGTTGAATCGAATCAAACCCCAAAAAGGACCTCCTCCTGTTGACAACAGTACAAAGCGACTCCAACTTTGGGAGTAATTAACATTTTATTGATGCGATGATTATGGACGCCTGATTGATTGATTATTACGAGTGCTTATCTTATTCGTGGCGCATAGTTGATTTAGTCTTCTGAACTCTGACATTAATGACTGCTGCGCAAGATATTAATTAATTTTATTTGCGATGAAAATTCCAATCCACAGAGATAATCGATTAGGACATTTTAGTGATAGATGCGAATGCTTCAACGACCAAATTGACCAAAAGTTCACCACACGTCATCTCGATGGAAGTTTGTCCAATTAAATTGTTCCATCGGATGAACTTAATTTGCGTTATACCAATAGAGGTTATTTTCCCGAGACCGCAGCGAATTACATATATAGAGTTTTGGTTAGTTAGTTCCGCATCATATCAGTCACTGCCATCATTATAGCGAAATGGATGTTCGAGGAGGTTCACGTTTATTTGGAAATATTTACTCGTAATTAATGTGTTTGGTCACCTGTAGAAATTATATACGATTATATGCGTACGAAGCATATATCCCATTTTATTGTCTGCCATTACAAAGTATGCACGAGTATTTTGGCGCGTCATAAAAAGCCTCAACGACATGTTTTCACGTCGATATTTTATCAAAATGAATTTAAGATTGTTAAAACGTGTCATCACCATGGTCATCATCAAGCAACCAAACTGAGTGCAATAAAGCAAATGAACCGATGCTGCCTACATCGTGTGTGTCCTTTTTGTCGAAACATTAATGATTAAACGCATTTTTAATATGCAAAGAAGCATCATGAATGTATTCGGAATAAGTTACAAATTGAAGGGAACTGTAATGAAGGACAATTTTTCTGAGTTTTCTGAGTCAGTTTAAAGAATTTAAAAGATATCTTCTCTAAAGTAAGCATCTTACTTCAATCGCCAAAATTGTGTTGACTGTGTAAAGGAGTAAAAAGAGAGTAAAGTAAGATGAGAGTAAAACTACTGCGAGTAGCTCTCAGGCCACTCTCGAGAACAGTTCCGTAAGGGGACACGGTCACGAGCAGGGTTCGGCTTCGGACCCTACCCCAATCGGAGCAGATCTTCTGCGCTTTTAAAAAAAAAGAAAAATCTACACCGTCACTCCGCTTCGCTCAAAATCTACTCCAATTTTTTCACACAGAAAAATTTAACCAATGGAGTGCCAGCACTGATCACTTGGAAAATCAGTTTTCAAAAATCTGTGAATATCTAAATTTGAACAGAATACAGTTTTTTTTTTTCTGTCTCGTCATTTTCATTTGTACATACATATTTGTGTATAACTATTTTCAATTACTGGCTAGTGTGTATAATTCTGTTTTGTTGTGTTTCTTGTTACTTTCAACGTAAAATACAATAAAAACTAATCCTATACCTATAGAATTGAAATGCCTGAATAGTTATCGGGTATTATGAGCTTAGCCGCGATAAAACCTGTGCCACCAAATTGGTTTTTTCGAAAAGTGTTAAAGAAAATGATGAAAAAAATTGGGCAGAAAATGACGTCTTCAAATGAAAAAAGGGAATCATCAAAAATAAAAGCTAAATTTAAAAATGTCTGAATACAAATATCCTGTTTTTTAATTATGAAATAGAAAGAAATAAATACTACAACTGAAGTGTCACTATGTCCAGTAGTGCCAGGTGTACATTAAGAAAACTTAAGGTGCCTGTCAATTTGAGAGTACTTTCGCTAGTAAACTCTCGAGAGTTACTCTCGGGTGGCTGTCCATTTGAGAGTAATATTTTCGAGATTTTAATGTCGCGAGTTCTCTGGTAGAATTCTGAGAGTTAATTTCCTGAGAGTAAATCATAACCGTGTCCACTCGATATATTTCTTCTGCTACTCATCAGTTGAAAGTAGGGAAAATGAAATGTATTCTTACAAGTGGAAGGTTGCAGCTATGCTTGTCCGACAAGTACAAATAAATTTTGTAACTGAACTCAAACCGTTGCACTTGCCAAAATTTCTTTTGACTTGTCGGCATTTATCGACAAGTGTTAAGCCAATGGAAATTTGCCAAAATCACAAATCGGACAACATTTAGTCTGGCAGCAAGATTATGTGCGTTGATTAAGATAAGTAATTTTTTTCAATAATCAGAACATCACTAATATCAAAATAAATTCTTGGCTTAAGAAGTTTTAAACTATTGCGAGGTTCGCTGTTATCACTATCACCGTCACTATAGAACTCTGAATTGAAAAAAAATTAATTTATTAATTTTTAATTGAATAATATATTTTTTCAATATTTTTATCCTGCTTTTTCAATATATATTACATCAATCGGCGAGTCATTCAGGTATAATTTAAGAAAAGAAGACCTAGCATAGATCTTCTTTAGAAAACCAAACATTGGATGGATCTAGGCAGAGGCCATTGGATCTTAACCAGGACAGAATTCTATTTAGACTTTCGTTAACTTCATAAGCTGCATTTTCTACGACACCAAAAGGAAAACTTTTTCGTACTTGAATATCATCAGAATACATGTTTATATTCCAGTATGTACAAATGAAAAAATTCTGAGAAAAGTCTGTCCAGACATTTTCAGCAGTTCAAACGATAAATATTTACAAGTAAAAACCAAAAAAAACACACTTTATTATAAGCTTAAATTAAAATGAACAAAATGCATACATCAAAAAATATAAATTACTTACTTACTTAATTGGCGCTACAGCTCGAGGTGAACCTGGGCCTGCTTCTCGCAACCATTTGTGTATGCGTGTTATATTTTTGCACGAATGGAAGGGACCTACAGTTTTTTGCCGACTCCGAACGGCGAGTTGAGAAGCTCAATCGTGACAAATGATACTCTTTGATGCTTGTCAGACATTCGAAAGAGGTGGGCACTGTGAAAAACTTTTAGGTGTTTGCGGCGGGATTCGAACCCAAGACCGCTGGCTCAGTAGTCCGACGCACTAACCACTTGCGCTACGGTGCCCATATAAATTGGTGAATTTATTACAAGTTCTCAAACTCTCTATCCCATATTGACTCTCGACAGCTACTCGCAAAATACGAACTGTGTTGGAATTCTGCGAGCTAATCTCCGATAGCAGACAAAACATGTGTCCACTTGCGAGTGACTCTCAAAAAGTTCGAATGTCGAGAGTGAAAAGTCAGCTCTCCGCAAGCTACTCTCACGACTGTGTCCACTTGCGAGTTTGCTCTCGAGAGCTGCTTGAGAGCTGCTCGCAGCATTTTTACTCTCAAATGGACACCCACCTTTAAGCCGTGAAAATCGTTTTACTATGCGAAATTTTTCTTAGCCTATTATTGGTAACAAAAAAAACACGCCTTCTGTCTTCTTTGCTTTTGTTTTGCCAAGCTTTTTTTTGTGTCTACTCCCAAATTTTATTTCAGGGGTCCGAGTTCTGGTCACGAGAGTAACTCGCAGAGAGTTCGTTTGCTACTCTCAACATTCCGACTCGTTGAGAGTTGTTTGTAAGTGAACACATATTGTGCTACTCTCGGAGATCAACTCGCACTATTCAAACAGATTTCGTATTCTGAGAGCAGCTAGCTGTGAGTAAATGAAAAATGCTTAAACTAGCTGACCCCACTGTTAAGGCAAAACAAATTGTATTGGAGATGAGTGCCGAATTATTTTTCCGATTAAATGGAATTTCAAAAAAATCCTCCCTTAGCAGACGTCTATGTCATTATGGGAATATATTGTGTACTGAATGTACTTTCAGCCCTTTAGGTCCAGCGGTTCGGTCCAATTAAACGATTAAATATTGTGTTTGATTGTACAATATGAACAGTTAAATTTACAGACCGAAGTGCACAGCATCAAGTTGTTCGCATGCTGTGCTTACTACTATCACAGTAACATTTGTATGTACTATATGTGAAAAATCTTGATGCACTATCAAAAAAATCACACACTTTTATAAACTGTCGAAGAAATTCTTTGTTTGCAAATACAAAATCCAACGAAATGATCTACTTTTCCAGCCCTTTCGTTGTGCCTTCGTATATGTTCGTGTGGTACTCTGGATGGTTTTTGTTTATGTTAGAACCCCCTAGGTGGCGTTGGGGTCACTTTTTCAAAATTCTTATTTATGGACCGAATTGGCTCAAATTCACACCATACAATATTTAAATAAAAAGAAAGTCTTTGGTAAAATTTCGACCCGATAGATAGCGCTGGGTTGCAGATATTTACGAAAATGTACATAGTTTTCCCCGTATATAATTTTCATATAAACGATATTAAATTTAAATGTAATATAGTTTGGTGTAGTCACAAAAACTTCACACAGGTGGCGTTGGCAATTATCTGTCATGTGGGTAACGGGAATGTGGGCGGATCAGCTAGTCATGCTGTATAATAAAGAAGTATTTATGCTATTGCTTCAAGGGTAAATAAAACTTATAATAATAAATAATAATAATTATAATAGGACAACTGCAACAGTTTGGAACGGGAAAAACACGACTGACCATTTCCCCATTAACAAAAGCATAAAACAAGCATGTGTTTTAAGTGCTCTGCTCTTTATCTTATTTCTAAATGACCTTCACTCTGAACTTCCTGATGGCCACATGGTCCAATTTTATCAATGGAAAAACCATCCTCCATTCGGCTAAAAGCAATATTTATCAAGGGGCTGCCAAGTCGATAATGAACTACTGTGCTCAAGTGTGGGGGTATTCTGAACGCATTCAAGCCGAGAAACTCCAGGGCTTCTTTATAAAAATGTATTTCCGACTCCCAAAAAACACACCAAACTATGTTCTTAACATCGAAACGGGCCTCGCCGAAGCCTTCTTCACGACATTAAATCTCCATTTTCGATATATTCAGCGAGCGGTTCTCCTTCCTGAAAACCGACTACCAAGGAAACTATCGGAAGCGATAATACGCAATAAGATCTACTGGGTAAAAGAATGGTCAACGCTCTTCGGGGAAAACAGAATGGTGTTCAACTGGACGATGAAGTCGGAATGGAATGAATCGCTCAATATACTTCTCACTAAAATAAAGGAAAACCACTGGACAGAATCTACCAGCCATGCCCTTCAATCTCAGTTTCATGATAAATATTGCAACTTATCGTATGTTGATGTAACCAATTACTTCGAACACGCCAATCCAAGGGTTCAGCTTGGTTCTGAGGTCTTAATGCGGTCTACTCAAGTCTGAACGCCAGAGCTTTTAGAAACGACACAGTTGGTCCCTGTACGATCTGCAATTTAGATGCTTCCGAAAATACTTTTCACTTCGTTGGTGTATGTTCCATATTCAAATCATACAGGAGAAAATTTCTTGGAAGTGATGAGCTCAACCGCGCACAGTTTCTAAATTTTTTAAACGGACAGGATTACAAACAACTATATATGTTCCTGAAACACACACTCAAATATCTCAATTTATTAATTAATGAGTTCTCTTAAATATACAATCCCCTCTTAGCTTAATCTATTAAAACCAAAAAATCGTTTTGAAGCTGACCGGCAAGTTTAAGTAATTTTCAATTGATTAAATTCAAAATTAAATTACCACAAATACTTTATTTTTAATAAAAAAACCTTATAAAGAAATCAAATTATTTATCTATCTATCTATCTATCTATCTATCTATCTATCTTATACATAATAGGAGGGTAATCTATGACTTACGCTTATGACGTTATCCATACGAAATCAAATTTACTTTTTTAACAAACAAAACCTCTGCAATATTATTTAAGTTGACGAGAACACGTCTTGTTGTAACTGGTTGAAAATAGTAAATTGAATAAATAAAGAATGTATTTTAAAAATTAAATTTAAAATGCAATACAGGTTTACACAACACAAGGGCACTTGCCTGCACTACTGGCACTATTACTGCACTAGAAAGGAAAGTGATGGGATAAGGATAGTCCTTGCAACTGGTATGTTCTCTTGCACACGATTTCTCATCGTTTTCGCCGGCGTTAACCAAACCAATTTTGGAGATTTTATTGTTGGCAAATAAAAATGAGAAAATCTCATTTTCCGAGTCCTTTTTTGTGCATTTTAAAATGAAATACGAAATAAATTTTAGTTTGGAATCAGTGGAGACGGAGTCAGTTCATAAGAGTTCTTGAGATTTGTTCCTAGTATTCTATGTATCTCTACCCGTCGCGTCGGGTGTTATTAATTTTGACGCACAGAAATCTAAGAACTTGTGTTTTCGAAAGTACCGAGATGGTTTCGTCTATTGCGTAGAATGGTTTATCCTTTTCAAAAATACTGCAGTTAAAAAGGTCTTGAAAAGATCACAGTTACGAACATGCAGGCGTTCTCTGCCCCGCAGGACACAAGGGGACTCAAAGAGACCTTGCGTTGGTGTCATGACCATTCATCGTCTCTAAGAACTGATAATAATATTTATGCATCCCTTAAGCGAAAATATAATTCTCTCCGTTTACATCCATACGCGTCTAAGAAATTTTCATTATTTCCTAACCATAAATAATGTAATCGTAAATATCATAAAATAACTAAGGGACGAAATATCCATTTACAAATGGTATCCTGAGGCGAAAATAACAGAAAAAAAAAGTGCAAAAATACGAAGGAAAATGAAACAATGTAAATTTATTCGCATTTGCATAGCCTCCTTGGTAGTATAGAAAAATGTTGGAATAATCTCATTTACAATATGAAATCAAACACAGAGTTGGTATAGATATACTCCCGTTATAAGGATATTTCGTTTCAATGGGTGGGTGGATTGATGTTACCTTCAATTCCATTCTGTTTTTTTTTTCCTTTAAATTTTTTTTTTATTTGAAAATCCAAATGGAATATTCTCAAATGAATAGATCTCAATCATCTTATCAATAGTACGTGTTTGCTTAGAGGGAAATAAAATTCTGGGCACGTTTTTTCATTACATTAATTCAGAAAATGGTGTTCTGTGCTACGCCCCAACATCATATCATCGATTTGAAATATATATATATTTATTTTTTTTAAATAAATCGAAACCCTTGAGGGTCTTTATTTTACGTGTACGGGAATCTATGACAAATAATTTTCAAAAAGGGATGATCCCTGTTGTGCTGGACCAACAAAAAATGCTAATTTTCGGTTTTCCTATAGGTGTTGTTTTTTTTTACTGTAGGCTGTAAATTGAGAAGTAAAACTTCTGTGTTAGTGACGGGCAAGTATGAAATGCATAAATAAAATCAAATGGATTATTACGGTTAAGAACAAGAAGGTAACTAAATATGTTTGCTCAAAACGCCGAAGATTGATATCAACCAGATATCTTTATTTCTTCCTTTTCAAGTTATATCGTTCAACTCAATCAAAAGCTAAAGCGATCAAATTCAATACACTTTCTGTCAACATAGCCATGTCAGAGCGAGAACTGTTCAATACTAATGAAAAACCCGATTATTTGTTTAGCAAAGGCCAAAGCCGTGAGGCATAGAACTACAAAAATTCAACCTAAGACCTAAAAGATAACAAATGGTACATGGATGGATCAAAGATGGACACCGGGATCGGACCAAACACTAGAATATCCATACCTATGGGAGAAGTCCTAGTTTATTTCAAGGAGAAATTCATGCAATTCAAGTGTGCGCCAACGTCATCCTCAAATCGGGAATGAAAGGTGTCCTTATTCATATACTCACTGATAGTCAAGCAGCTATAAAAGCGCTAAGCTCAAACCTGATTGACTCCAAATCAGTCCTAAGCTACTCTCGCTCTCCCATAGAAATAAATTCAAACTTTGTTAGGTGTCCGGACATGAGGGTATTGATGGAAACGAAAAAGCCGACGAGCTGGTTGAAAAAGGTTCGGCTTACTCCTTTACCGGCCCTGAGGCATTTTGCAATATTCCTAACTCAGGTATAAACTTAAAAATCAGAAGTTGGGAAAAAAAGTGTGTCTCCAATTGCGAAAATACCAACGGTCTTCGTCAGGCTAAAAAAAATAAATCCATGAAAAATGATATCAAGAGATTAGTGGAATTTTGCGCAGGGTATTGCCATCTTCGATATCTCCTATTTTATCGATATTTTATGTAACACAAAAGTGAAACGCGAAAATCCGACTCATTACGTCATACTTACTTACTTACTTACTTAACGGGCCCCCGACCCGTGAAGAGTCTCTGCCTGTGACACGGCAGCCATCCACTCTCTTCGATCCTGGGCACGCTGCTTCCAGTTGTCTAGACCAAGAGCACTACTACTACACATCTACTGGCATCCGCGGTAGCTTGGTCATTAAAACGGAGGTTTGGTCTTCCTTGTCGTCTCGAACCTGGGGGCTGTGATTCGAAGATCCTCTTTGCTGGAGCATTGTTGTCCATTCGCTCGATGTGGCCGAGCCAGTGTAGTCGACGTGTTTTGGCTTTTCGGACCACATCCACATCTTGGTACAGCTCATAGAGTTTGCGATTGTATCTTCTCCTCCATTCGCCCTCCTCGCGTGCGGGACCGAATATCCGACGAAGAATTTTTCTCTCGAAAGTGTTCAAAATCTGCTCTGCTTTCCTGCTTATCGTCCAACACTCGGCTCCAGACAACAGAACTTACGTCATACGTATACTAGCTTCTCGCAGCAGTGGAGCCGGTGCTATGCGAGTTGGTATATACATATTTATTTCTTTATTTATTGATTTATTGATTTATTGATTTATTTATTTAGGTATTTATTTATTTATTCAGTTATTTATTTATTTATTTACTTAATTAATTGTTTATTTATTTATTTATTAGTTATTTATTTATTTATTTATTTTATTTATTTATTTATTGAGTTATTTATTTAGTTATTGATTTATTTATATAGTTATTTATTTATTTATTTATTTAGTTATTTAGTTATTTAGTTATTTATTAACCAATTAGGTTAATTATTTATTTATTTTTTTATTTATTTATTTATTCATTCAAATATTTATTTATTAAAGTTAAAGTTTTACTTCTGCCGCGCGTAGTTTATACACACGATTTATTTTTTTTTTCTTGATATATCATTTATAAAAAGTCTGAAGAGAAGAGGTTCCAAGACATAGCCTTGAGTTGGATCTGATATCACGGATAAGGTCATTGATTGATGATTTTCATGATATAGGTATGTACGCCTTGTCTACGATTATGAAGATCGGTTGACATACAGATCCCGACTGGTTCTGGAGTTTATAGGTAAGTATTGAATAGTTTTCTGAATCATATTTTTGAAAAATCCATTCTTTGATTTAACAGCGAGAATCGCCTCACGAACATAAACATTATCAAAAAAAAGTGCGTTATTCTCAAAATTAAAAAAAAAACAATCGGATTGCGCCTCTGTTTCAAATTTATTGTGGAACTCATTCAGATCAATATTAGTGGCAGAAGGTCCTTTAATGTTCCGAATTCCAACATTGAGCCACGAAAGTGTAACTTTTATACTTTCTGACATTCGCATTTAACAAACTGACCATCAAAGTGAAGTGCACTTCACGTAGCACACATGTACACATATAAGTATGTAACTAAACGAGATTGATTATGCTGTGATCATAACGCTTGATGTGCATTATTATGATCGAAATAACATACTACGTGTTGGTAGAAATTACGTTATGTGTTTGGGCCTGCCCTAAGAAATTATTTGACGGATAGATCAGCGATTAAAACTTATAAAGCGCTGTCAATTGGCTGCTACAATAACTTAGTGATTATGTTATCTTCAAATTTATCGAAAAACTATGTAAGCTACGTAATAGCACAATGGCAACTTCTGCGGTACCGAGAACATAAACTTGATGCATGAATAGCGTTGAGATTGACAGCTTTATGGAGTATTATGGCCTGGAGGTGTTAGCCGGCCGAGCAGACGGGAACACTTCTTAAACAGTTAATTGTAATCAATTTTTTGCAGCAGAACATAGAAGAAGTTAACAATTAGGTTTCAACAAGCTAGTGACAGCAGACATTGTTCACTTTTTAAACATTAAAGTTGAAAAAGAAAATAAAAACACAAGTAAATGCCTAACGAACACTATTTAATCTGAATAATTTATAGTTCTAGAGTTTTAAGTTTAAAAGCAAGTAAAGGAAACCGAAAATGATTGTGGTACTCGTATATTCTAAAGTATGCTGATAATAAAACAGTTTCAACGAAGTCCACTTTCCATAATTCAAGTATTAAACTGCCACACACCCGAAGGTCCTTCATAAATTCCAAAATCGAAAGACAAAAATGAAATATGAAATAAAACGAGAGAAGAAGTTTTTATTTTATTTAATAAATCCAACTCGTAAAAAAGAATAAGCGAAAGGGAAACAAACATATCAAATCGCCAAAGAAGAACAAAAATCAAATTTGAAGTGTTTACGAGGTCATCTCTTTCACTCAGAATGGAAATGGATTTCCCAACCAAAGCCAATAGGGGTGCGAGTATGGGGATGTGTATGGATTAAGGGATTTATTGCATGACAATCTGATACTCGATACAAATGCGGTGGCGATTTAATCTAAATCACTTGGATAGAAATTGATTTGAAAATTTAATAAAGAAGTGTTAATGGTCGATGACCACATGCTGTTAGGACAGCTACAATCATTTTGCAGAATAAACACTTCTGTCAATGTCTATTTCATTATGTCATGCAAAAGATATGCTTAGATGATTGTTATTGCTATTAGACATTTCAATGTGCAAATGCCAGCCATAATTTACATCAATTGCCATTATTGAAGGAAAAGTACTCGTAAGCCCTGTAAAAATCATAAAGTGCCTACTCGTGTGTTTTTCCTGTTTGTCCTGTATCAACTAGGAGTAGGACATAAAGATTGGTACAGCTTAGGCAGAGTTCAACATTTTCCAATGGATTTATTGAATTTATTTGTTTTAATATTTCCAATGAACCTCATGTAGTCGTTTTATTTTTAAAAAAAACCGTCATCCCCTAAATTAAATGCTTTGGACATGCGTACATATGTATGTAAGCCCTAATTATCCTAAAGTTGAGTATTAGTGTCTGTATGTCTTACATCCACCTACATATTTAGAAGATATTAATCACAATTACAAACCACAAATCATTTATCCACGCATTGGTACAATTTATAGCAGAAATAACACGCTTTGTATTCCGTCACACTCCATATTTCTTGTACGATATCAGATAGGATGTAGATACCTCAACACATTTAGAAAACAACAAAACACTCGATTAGCCGGAGGTGATTTGATTCAAAAAACTAATAAAATATTCTCTTCTCAAACACACACCCGGTCTCAAGATTAAGCTTCCTTGCGAGTTCATCATATCAAATTACATCATTATCATTATCATTATCATTACTTCATTATCATTACTATTATATAAAGACGTAACTTCAACAAACTTTGTTACCGATGATCTCCTCAAAAACTGCACCGATTGTGAAAGAAATTCTATAATAATCGTTATTTTCGTTAAAACCAGTTAGGCTATGTGTTTGTTGTTTAAATGCTGTTTGTTCTTAAAAAAATATATTTTTTTAATTTTTTTATACCTATTTTATTGAAGTTGACCCACATATTAGCTCCTAACTTAGCAGTTAAACCAATTCGCAAACAAAAAATGTTTGCATAAAGTCAATATATGTATATACGCAAATTTTAAGACCTTAATCTTTTCTTAACTCTACGTACATGCTGAGAAATAGATAAATAACTATTTTAAAAACATAAAACAATATTCATGAAATCATTGCCAACAATAATTTTCCATCAGCGGAGACCGAACACCGAAGCCAACAGCCATGCAGCAGTGGGTGACGTCATAGTGTGTGTATGTGGCATATTTAAATTTCTGCGTATTTACTGAAATAGCATACTATTGATGCTTTGTGCCCGGCCTACTACGACAAATATGATTGTAAAAGCAAATTCAAATTTTAAAAAAGTGCACGGGCAATGCGGGGTGGGAAACAGCTGTACCTATACAGACCTACTATAGAAATGTATTAGAAGAAAATAATTTGTTTTCTCTTAAAAGTTGCAGGTGGGCGAAGCAAGGCGAGAACGGGTCAGCTAGTCTTATTAATATATAAATCTCAATGTGACACTCTTACCTGTCAATCTTACGGTTCGATAAACACAAAAACTAATGCACACAATGAAGTAAAACTTCGTATTTCAGTTCATTAACATCCTGTGCCTATTATAGGCCAATTTTTAAATTAATTTATTCGCAATATCATTTAAATTAATGCACTTTCTTGCGAAATGTCACTTATTCAAACTACAAATACTTAAGCTTAGATCAGACGATTGGTGTATACATAAATATTTATGTATAAATTTGATATAAAAATACTCAAATCGTCTGAACCAAAAATTTGATGAACATGAATGGCATACATAAACGATTTCTGTATCATTTATGTATAGCTTACAAAAATCCAATTTGATAACATAAACAAATCGTCTGATCGGGTACATAAATGAATTGTTGACTATTCGTGTACATTTATGTACCATTTATGTATGTCATAACGTTAGTGTATTCCGAAAATTGATGCATACACGAATTTTGTGCGTATACATAAATGGTTTTGAGAGTTCAGCTGAATATTCAATATCTCAGTATGGAATCTTTGGCGATTTCATCATGAAAATATTGAAGAAAGCAGTGCCTTTCCAAAATCATGAATAGGAAGCGTTGGCTCTTGTTTTAAAATTCAAACGACTATTAAAACTTGAGATTCAATGCATTAGCGCTTGGCTTATCAGGGAATGACCTTTTTAAGTGCTGTGTTTAAGCCTTGCCAAGGTAGCGAGTTCATAATCGCATCTGTTTTAAAATGATAAATTCTAACCATACTTTTGAATAAACTGGCAACGATGGCATTACCGTTCATGACGTTAAGTGTTAAAATAATGCATAATATAATGCCAAAAGGATGATTGGCATGGGAAGGTCTTAAAGAATGACTGTGGTAATGTATAAATTCGCTATTGGGATCTAGTTTTCTAGTTCGCTTGAGTTCGCACGAGATTGCATCAAGCACTTCCGAAATAATGGTGGAGATGGTATTCTGCGGAATGCGGAAAAGATACTGGAGCGAGCGGAAACTGTCACCAGAGGCCAGAAAGCGTAGCCTTAAGGCCAGCCGCACAGATGCCGGAATTCTGGCACGCATAATTGTATCGGCTTTCTGGATGTAGGGCATTACCAAAGCCAGATAATTATCGAATTGAACGGCAGACATTCGGACAAAATTGCGATACAATTGCGGCTCTTCGGCACGCAATTCCACGAGTAATTTTGCGCAGAAGCCCTGCGCCTCGCGGTGGCCAAGCTAATTTTTTTCCCCAACAAAACAAGTACGGCGTTTGCGAGGCAACTCGACGACATTTTGTTGGCTTTCGTCTTCCTCTTCACTATCGAGTAAATACGCGGCTAAAATAATCGCGACACATTTTTTTTCAACATTGCATTTAATTTTATTTTTTAATATTATGTAGGTCAACACACGATTACATTAAAACCAATCTGGCACTTGCAGAAATATGAACATAGATTCCATTTTTGTAGAAATACATAAATCGTCTGAACCCCCAAATCAGTATACACAAATTAATTTATGTATGCCGTATTAGTGTATGGTGATAGACAAATGAAATTTGTCACTTTGTGATAAAATATACAAATCGTCTGAACCACAAATATTTCTGGCATACATAAATCATTTTTCTGTACGAATTTTTGTAGAATTTGTATTTACACCAATCGTCTGATACTAGCTTTAATCCATACTTGTGGGTATATATTATAGTTCAAATGGTTGCAAAAGTTCAAAATTTGGAAAATTTTCCCGGGAAATTTTTTTTTTCATTTCGACAATGAAAATAATTGCCAGAGCTCCAAATTTGGAAAATGCATTCCTGTTTTGAGATTATTTTCCATTTTTTATACGTTTTCAGATTTTAATTTTCGAACGAATTGACTATTCACTCAAATCTCCAAATAAGGGTGATTGATGTTTTTCAATTTAAAATCGACGACAGTACATATTTTGTTCTAAATATAAATCAACGAAGTGAATAAAGGTATTTTCTCATTGACCAAAAAAAACTTCCATGGATTGTTGTTGAATCTTATGCTTTTTCCAGAACATTGTGATTTCCAAAATTGAGGTTATCGGCACATCGAATCTGGAGTTGCATCAATACAAATTGAAATTACCTTTATTCATTCATCCACTGTTTTGGTAATTTAAAATATTTATTCATTTTGTGGAGAACTAATTTCAATAAGGTATTTTGTCAATGACCAATTTGTGTTTAATGGAATTGATTGACGGTTTAGTGTAAAACCGATAAGATGATCAAATATTGGAGCTCGCAATAAAAATATAAGAACGGAGTTATAATCGCTTTTCATTCCACCTTTAAGCGTCAGACGAACCTTTCCATATATCCAATGTGGATCAATTGTCCCACTCCATTCCATTCCAATTGTTCCATTGCACAAACAACGTTGTTTATCACCTGCAATGTGGGAAATCCATATTCCGTGTGAATAAAATGCATTGAATTAAATTTCAAAAGAGCTTCATTCTTCCAGTACAGAGGCTCGACTTTCGAAAGGGACATTAATAATTTAATAAATTTTAGACGGAACAAAGTTCGCCAGGTCAGCTATGTATATTAGTATATAGTACATAGATGTTCTACGTGACTGACGCGACTGTTTGCATGCACGGGCGAAGCCGGGCGGGTCAGCTAGTGAAATATGAAAAAACACCAAAAAAAATTGTTTGGAAAAAACAAAACAAATTGAAAAAGGAAAAAACTACAAAAAAGTGGTTGGCTTTTTTTCCAAATAGAAAAGAAAAAAAAGGCGTGAGTACCAGGTACTCGTTAAATTTAATGTGTAAACATACCTCCTGCTACTATTACTCTGAAGGAGAAATGAACAAAGAGAATCATATCAGAGATATTACGCGGGTTACGCATGACGGGGAGAAATTCGTGAGGCCCATAAAAGCGCCAGAAAATTACATTCTATGATTCACTATGTTGTTATGTTTTGTCGCAAAATAACAAAACTTCACATGATTTCACAAACATACATAATTAATTTCAAATTCTAAAGTACAAATTCTACAAATTGGGGGCGCGACGGTACGCGGCCACACCCGGCGGAGCGCGCGGGTTTTACTTTTTCAGTTTTTTTCCAAAAATGTGACGCAATTTCATAATCGCACCACAATTATTTTGGCTCTTTTTCCAAAACACTTTTTGGCGTAATTTCAGGGAGCAATGCGAAGCAGAATCTGAGTTCATTGTTTTCAATATTGGTTTTTGTTTCGTCTCTAAATTACATATTTCCATGAAACTGATGTAACCTGCTTATAACCTTTCACCACTAGAGGGTGTACAAATATGTATAATAATTAATTTCATTTTTAATTAATGAGCCTGTTGAGATTTCTTTCCTCCGAATCCAGATTTGCTTACGTGAAAATTTGCAATGTTAAATAGTACCTTATATCATTTATGTTCTCGTTGGTATTCCTGCCCTACATTATTTGAAAGCAAAGCCTACAGATGGCTAGCCTTTAGCCAGGAATTTTCACAGAATTCAAATCTTCTCTTTTTCTTGCAAATTTAAAGTAAACTGTCTTTCGGGGGGAAACACAAAGACACCGTCGAAAGTGAATAATAAATACGAAAAGATATCCATTGGGTAATTAAATCCACTCCGACTCCACACAATGCTAAGGGAATTTTAAACTCGAAACTGGTTACTTATTCATCTCCTGTGAAACCACAATTCCTGACTTCTCTCTCTATTGATTGTGTGTAGGTAGTTAGGTACTCGTTTCAGGTTTATTGGGGAAGTAAATTTTCCAATAAATAATTTCTCAAGTATCCTGAAGTGAGCTCTTGACACACTCACTCAAGTTTCAAGTTCGAAGAAAAGGGATGGATCTACTATCTACCTGCAAATAAAGTTAAAATATTAAATCAAGTCTTGAAGTAATGGGGGAAAAGCCCCCCACTTTGGTTATGTACTCGTACAAAGTACAACCAGGAAAACAAAGAGATGTTACGACTTGAAAATCATTTTTGGAACTCATGTATGATTCGTGCAATTGCACATTCATATGTACGAGTATGTATGCCTGGCAAGTTGTAAGTCGGTGTTTACCTTATTCATGTAAATACATATGAACATGCCTTAACTTTCAGGATGTCTGATAAAGGAAGTATGCCGTTGTCATGATCAGGACATCTCTGCTATCATACTCGCACTCAAATTGAAATTTCATGAATCGAATTGAATGACAAACAATTGTTAATACGAATATGTACGATATGCTAGAGAAGACTTTGGCCATTGAATGGCGTCCTAATTGGAAATTGGAAACTGTTTTCTGTTGTAACTTGTCAGTTGTGTTACTTCGTCGAGTACAGATAGTGGGAAGACATGGGTAAGTAAATATAGAGTGAGAACTGAGCATGGAAAGGATGCATTTTGGATCGTATGTGACTCCAAATTGGGCGTTTTACTTAACAGCAGCTTTGTTATTGTAGTAGGCCGACCCGCAGCCATAGCAGATAAAGCTGTCTCACATTTCGTATAACATTTTGGCCGGAAGCTATTTTTATTCTAACTGCGTGCTGTGCGCTTTAAAAAGATGATTAAGTTCGTTTTTTTTAAAAGACTTTGATGATTGAAAAAAGATCCTATCCAACGTACTGTGTCTGAAGCCTTTCTGTGGCACGTAACAGTGTGGCTTCCGGCCCGGCAGATCGACGACCGACTAAATTTTCACACTAAGGCAGATCTTGGAAAATACCATCGAATTTCAATTCGAGACGAGACTCACCATCTCTTCATCGACTTGAAATCTTCTTGAGCTCTACAAGGCGATGACCGAATTCGGGATCCCGGCTAAACTGATCCAGCTATGCCGTGCGACACGCGGTGCAACGTGCAATTTGGAAACAGTTCCCCCGAACTATTCCAAACATGCACCGGATTTCGGAAAGGAGATGCGCTGTCATGTGACTTCTTCAATCTTGTGCTGGAACAGATAGTGCGCAGGGCAGGTGTAAACACGGAAGGCACTATCTTTCATAAATCTGTCTGGCTGCTGAGATATGCAGACGACATTGACATCATCGGTCGCTCTCAGCGCGCCGTATTGGCGGCTTTTACGGCAATAGAGGAACAGGCGAAACGAGTTGGTCTTGAAGTGAATGCAGACAAAACCAAGTACATGCTGTCAACAAACAAAGAAACATCTGTCCACCGCCTAGGACAAAACGTCACTGTTGGCAATAGTAACTTCGAACTGGTTAAAAAGTTTACCTCGGAGTAAATATCAACTCCACGAATGACACCTTAGTGGAGATTCGACGAAGAATACCCTAGAAAACCGCTGCTACTTCGGTTTGGCAAAACAAATGGATTCAAACCTCCTAACTCGGAAGACGAAATACATGCTCTACAAAACATTGATCCTGCCAGTTCTGCTGTATGGAGCCTAGTGTTGGACGATAAGCAGAAAAGCAGAGCAGATTGTAAATACTTTCGAGAGAAAAATACTTCGTCGTCCGTACAACAACACTCCAGGAAAGAGGATCTTCGAATCACAGCCTCCAGGTTCGAGACGACAAGGAAGGCCGAACCTCCGTTTGAAGAATCAAGCTATCGCGGATCGAAGAGAGTGAAAGGCTGCCGTGTCTCAGCCAAAGATTCTTTACGGGTCGGGAGCCCGTGAAGTAAGTAAGGTCGATTGAAATGGACTTGCGTTAAAACCTTGAAAGTTGATTTCTGGGCCATATTTTCTATAATCTATCCAGAAGAATAAAATCTGAAAATTTATAGAATTTAATTGACTCCTCAAGCTCCTTAAACATTACGATTTGCTACTGGAGACTCAAAGTAAGTCCACAGGCAAACTATCATCATATTTACCTTTCAGTTCCTAGATCACAATTTCACCACATTACAATTTCTGCAAATTACTGTCATAGACAAAAATTATCATAAAAGGACACTCTTGATCCAGGAACTACAATTTCAATACTTCACATGTGAGTACATCGTATTTACCTTAGTATCCTTCTTGATGATGAATGTAATCAAAATGTCCGTAGTTAATATCTCAATTGGCCCTTTAATAATCTACTTCGATAATAAACTTCTTCCCTAGAATAGACCCAACCCAAGAACACACTTATCCCTCTGAAATTTCCCTTACATAACTGCCCAAGCCCTAGAAACGGGAGAGCCCTCCTAGGCGTCCTTTTTAAGATACAATTAATTTCGAATTCTAGGAAATTCAGAAGGTCATGTCAACTTAAGGTTTCCAAATGAACTCAAAAGCAATTCAAGTGACTTGCGGGTGAAGGAAGTTAAAAGCGGATTTAAAATCTTTGAAGCTGCATACGAGTATTTTATTTCGAAATACCATAGTTGAATGTGTTTTGATGACATTTGAAAAGGTTTTTTTTTTTTTGTTTATTTGAAATATATTTTCCATTCAATTTGAATTCAATAAAAAAGGGAATGTCTGTGTCATACAATTGGTAATACCCAAAGAGAGTACTGGTTGCGCAGCAATTTAAAATTTTTGAAAGAAAACGCAAAATAGCTGCAGTTCTCGGTAATGGGCTATTGTGCGTGGTGGAAGGAAAAATTCAATTTGGCTTAGATGAATGCCAAAAAGTGATAAGAAAATGAGTTTTTTTAATATCTTACAACAGATTTTATTGAAGGGGACTTTATAAACCATCGATAAACATTATATGTACCTACACACCCGCAAACGAAGTGAATTCTGTTCAACTAAGTCACGAGGTGAATGTCTAAATTACCTTTTTGCAAGTCTTGACTGAATTCCCGTTGTGTACCTACATATTTGATTAGAGAAACTTTTTTTGTATCTATTTAAAATAGTTCATCATTTAAAGTACATAGTTACACCACCAAGTCGGAGGTGTATCTTCCTTACCTACTTATACCGTCCTATTGCTGACACCAGCGCCCTAAATTTAGATCTTAAAACTGTAGCCTTATGCGCCGTTGTGACTTGTGAAAATAAAATTGAAACCGCATTCAGCTGCTAAACATTCCCAGCTCTGATAAAGATGACTTCTTCTTGAAATCATTCCTAAATACCCTTCTTAAACTATTTACAAGTGTACTTTTAGCCCGAATAATGACTTGGGTGGATTACAATGGTCTTTTGAGTGAAGTCCAGGCTAGATTCAGGTCGAACTACTCAACAGTGGCTAACATCTTTGTTCTTACAAATATTGGTAGGATTTATCTCGACAAGGGAAAAAAGCTCTATGCTTTCTTTGTCGATTTTCTAGCAGCGTTTGATTCGGTAGATAGAAGAGCTCTTTTCCTTAAGCTGAGTAATCTAGGAATCTCTTCCAAAATACTAAAGGTACTGGAAAGTATGTATACGCACAACCAATCTGCAGTTTGGGATGGAAATTCCTTGTCAGATTGGTTCAGAACCACCTCAGGCGTCAAGCAAGGTTGCCAGCTAAGCCCACTTTGTTCAGCCTATTTTTGGATGATCTCCTCTCTTATTTACCCGGAGGCATTGTTTTTAACAACACGACGGTCGAGGGCCTATTGTTTGCAGATGACATTGTGCTGTTAGCAGATTCACCAAACATGCTTCAACTCATGATCAACAGACTGGAAGAGTACTGTCTCCAATGGAACCTTTTTGTCAATACAGGCAAGTCGAAAGTGATGATATTTCGCAATAACTCTGGCAGATATACAAGGGAAGAAAAATGGAACCTAGGTACGGTTCAATTAGAATTGGTTAAAGAGTATCGTTATCTTGGTGTAACCCTTACACCCAGACTCTCGTACAATCTTCACCTCCAAAACAAATTGAAGAAATCAAAGAAAGCGTTAAGCTGCTCTTGGAAAAATGTTCTCAGTCGGAAAGATGTGCCAGTAAATTCAAAATGCAAGCTATCCGAAGCAACTGCAAGATCCGTAATGTGTTACGCAAGTGAGGTATGGGGACACGAAGAGTACGAAGAAGTATAAAAGCTGCAAAGATTCTTTTTCAAGCACTTGTTTAGACTACCAACAAGCACACCAACGTACATGCTCCATGTCGAAACCGGTCTAGCTCTCCTGCGACTATTCACCCTCAGGCTTCATTTCAAGTATGTTTTAAGAATCACCAAGCTTCCTGATCATAGGCTTCCAAAAGTGGTCCTCAGATATCTTATAGGAAAGCGAACTTTTTCCGGAAGTGGCAGCAAATGAGCGAGGAACTAGGAGTTGAGTTGTCCTTAAGGTGGGAAGACAGATCCAGCTGGGCTGTGGCCCTAGATGACATTTTGAGGAACTTAAGTGAGAAGATTCACCAAGGATTTATGGAGAAAGCAGCGTGTTCATCAAGTCGCTTAATCTATAAACAGCTAAGCCATAGCTTAATGGATTTGAACTACTTCCACGAATCTATTAGAATTAACCAAATAAGCCTTATCTTCTGCTCCTTGTGTAACTTACGCGAAAAAGAAGATACATACCACTTTCTAGGAAAATGCCCAATTCTTCAGGAGACGACGAGATACCATTACAACCAATCCGTTCTCTCAATGGAGGAAGTAATTTAGATACTCAACGGATCTAACTGGAACGTTCTCTGCAACTACGTATCGGACGCCCTTGCGTATAGGAACCAGTTTATGGAGGAATAGATTCCCTAATCTTTATGTTGCAAATCATTAAAATTGTTAAAGTAAATCGCTGTAAAATCCGTATTTTCTTCTTTATGTTAGCAAATCATTAAAATGGCCAAAGTATAAAAATGGTCCAAAATATTTCTTAACTGTTATATCTTGCGAATCGCTGTGTATTACTTATTATCTTTTTTTATGTTAGCAAATCCTTAAAATTGCCATTCAAAAGTTAAAAATATATTTCACCAATTGTAATTTAAAAAAATGAATTTAACTGCAATAATGTATCCACGCATAAAATTGTCAATCTGGCTGATGGCTTTTGCCATTGCTAATTAGAATAAGTAAAAAAAAAAAAATCGTAATTGGAAGAAAAAATGAATGATACAATAAATTCAATACTACTACTACTTTAACTATGTATATACATATATACTCAAAGTGCAGTTGTAGAGCATCCAGAAAAAGAGGAGGTCTCCAGTCTCCAAATACAACATATAATTGTACTTTTCATATACATATGTACATATGTACATACAATTATTGTAAATATTGTTAGTAATCTGTTGGGTATACTCTGTACATGAAATAAATATATAAATATTTGGCTTCAGCAGTCCTAGATAGAACCAAGCCTAGCTTCCCGCAACCATTTGTGTGTGCGCGTTATATTTTTGCACGAATGGAAGGGACCTACAGTTTTCTGCCGTCTCCGAACGGCGAGTTGGGAAGCTTTACATGACGAATGATACTCTTGAATGCTTGTCAGGCAATTCGGAATAAGTGGGCACTGTGAAAAACATTTTAGGTGTTTGCGGCGGGATTCGAACCCAAGACCGCTGGCACAGTAGTCCGACGCACTAACCACTTGCGCTACGGTGCCCACACACATGAAATATATATAATACATGAAATAAATAAATAAATAAATAAATAATTAGCTGTGTTGTTAGGTAGGCGAAAAATTCGTTTTAAGTAGTATCGAAGAAAACTTTCTACTTCAAAATGGAAAAAAACCTCACTTATGCGCTCCGTATAAAAGTGTCGATTTCGCACACAATTTTTTCTGTATTGATATTGAGAATGTAGCATTCACATGCTGCATGAAGCATGATACATGTGAGTTCTCTGTGTTCCTAGAAAATATGCGATAGCAGGTAGTTGTATTTGTATTTTCCTGAAATTGTGCAATAATTACAATACCTCATTAGTCAATCAATCAATTGTCGAGTTACGCCTCAGGTTCAAAGTTCAAAGAAAGTAGTCAAATATCCAAACAAACCTATCACAGTGCTTCGTTCGTCTTTGGATAAAACGAATGAAATAAACAAAATGACGAAAGTTGAAAGTCAACTTTTTAAGGCGGTTTTCGGTTGGTAGGTAGAAGCGGTGGTTTCTGTGGAAAGAAAGCCCTAAAGCGCCAAAAGGGGCACCGTTTTGATACCACAACTTCAGGCTCATGTGACCCGTTTATTTGAATGTAAATTGAGATATTTAATATCCACACGTTGGGGTTTATGAAGAGAATCAGTTTTCCAATCCATTTCACGAATATATCTTTAAGTACGTCACAGAAAGATTTCCCCAGTATGTGTTGTCTGGGAATAAGCGAATCTTTTCCATTTTCATCAATCCAACTTCGGCAGAATTTGTTGTGAGGGATCGCTAATTTGGCCGCATGGTCCCCTATTGGTTTGTGCCCTGTACCAACTGTCACTACTCTTGCGATGTCTACGCGGGTTCTTTGTAGCAGTTCATTTGTTTTTGACCTACTGTAACTCTGTATCTTTGTATTTTATCTTTAAGATATGAGTATATGACCCATTTTGTCAGACTAGCCCACCTGAGACCAGCTAGTTGTAAGCAGTGCGAGAGTGTATTGCCCTTAACAGCACCTATAGGAATAGGAACGTTTTTTGCTATTGAGCTGTTAAAGCTGGCTTCACACTTTAATTTTTTTACCCGGTGTTCGTTGTTCGTTGTCAGACGTACGCGGAACAACGAAAGTGTTTGGAATTTTCGGTGTACGGTTTTATCCAAATACTGCCACTGTCCACAAAAATGGATCAAAAAACCATATATTGTCAATTCTTGTTACGATGTTCGGTGTATGTTAACCGAGCAATAAATAACAACCAACGGACGCTGAATGAAGAATGAAAGTGTTAAGCCAGCTAAAGGGCTGACCCTCGGCTACCTAATTCATGGGCTTTCTCTTTTCCCTCTATGTCACTTTGTCCTGGAACCCAGTAAAGAGTGACTCAAGCCTGGTTACACAAGCCATTGAGTTTGTTTTTTGCATCGATCTACCAGTATCGATAGATTGCCGGATTTATGGCTTTAATTGGCGACTTGGTTATCTATAATAATTGAGATGTTGACGGTTGTCAGTCGTAACAGTTTACAATTTAGGCGAATTTTAAAATAAAACTATTTATAAAACAGGTTTTCTTACCCCGTACCATTTTGAGTTGTTTGAAGAAGCCGAGGGCGCATTTTGACTGCTAATTTATTTGTTTCTTAAGTTACATTCATTTACTCCAGTTTTTCAGATTTGTTTTTCGGAACATTTCAAATATAGTCATATTTCAAAAAATTTACAAAATTATAAGATTCAATCCTCTGACCCTTTCGACCCTATATGTTATTCTACCCGATAAAAATCACACATACATATGTAAATGCACATGCATGTAGCCTGTTCTGCATATGGCAATAAGAAAACTGCAATTTATTTCACCCATGCTGAGATGCACACACTCCGAAGTCAGATATGCAAATTCTCGATGTAACAACATGTTGAAACATACATAACTCTGTGTATTATATGTATTTTTAGTTGTTACCTCTTTATTCCGCTGTCTTCTGTATACGGAGAAGAAATATCCATAAAACTAAAGTACACAACTATGTCGTTCACGTTCGCTCATGGATGACTTAATTTCATTTGGATTTATAATAGCCGTTATATGCATTTACATATACTCGTATAGTATACAAACAGTTTTAAGACATTTTTAAATATTTAGATATGTAATTTGGAGATACGGTGTAAAGTGAGGAAATCAACACCAGCAAATTTATTTGACACAAGTGTCAGTCTGGACTAAAAAACTACTAGAGATGATTCAAAATTCAACATCGATAGAAAGCAGGACTAACCAATTAGTCGTTAAGTCTAGATAAAACAGGCAATATTGTAAAACAAGAAAAAACCATGACATCTGTACTTGCACCTTTAAGAAGAAGCGGTAAACCAAAAGGCATCTCTATTTGGAGCGTTTCTTTGTTCCACACACTGAACAGCTGGAAGACGTGGTCTCAAACTGACCCAATTGGATTCGGCATCAGCAGCGCCACGATCAAGTTGGAGAACACACATGCATTCAAAAGGAGTGTGACTCTTGCATAATCCCTTTGCGGTAGATGCATTGACTCGCACATGGAATAGTTGAAAACGCCACAAATAGTCAAAAGGAACAGAATTATGCAAATGTTCCCTTCTGTGGATGAGAATTTTATATCTTTGTACAGTATTTTGTACCCTCACCTATAGGTTATGTTCTACTCGTACATTTCCGTATTGTTTGTTTGGTGTACCTTTTAGAATCGCAACATTCACCCCAATTATGCAAGTCGTATTTGAGATTCACATACGAACATAGTCGTATTTTGTTATTATGGAAGTCGTGTCACTACGAACATACTCGTACGCTAATGACTTTTCAGCTGTCAACAGAATCGGATGCCATCGCATACGACTTTCGGCTCATATCAGCTATTATGCAAGTCGTATTTAGTCGTATTTTGAACGTTTTTAGTGGTATTTTCTTCGGCTGCGATTTCTTAAGTGACTCTATACGAAATTCGACAAACATGAAAAATAAACAATTGTATACTTTTGAATGGAAACGATTTAATGTTCTTCGAAGTTATTTTACTACTTAAATTACTTTTACTTTCTAAAAAACTTAAAAACAGCAACCAACTCGAAGCTTTGGTATATGCTACGGAGATTAATGTCGACATCGCAAAAGACAGATGTTCTGCACGTTCATCTAAAAGATGGACAAATGGTTGTCAACAGAATAGTTTTATTAAACTGCAATGGTCAATTATTTTTTTAGTTAGAAAATTGTAATTTAAATTTCGGAAAATACATCCATATATACATACATACATACACAATGAATTTGGCACTTATTGCGTTTCAACTATCTCTTAACAATCTGAGAATATAATTCCTTTTGAGGATATTCCTTCATGTGCTCATTAAAAAATAAATCTATTGAGTTTGTGGTGACATCTTTCGGGAGCAGTTGTAATAAGACATCTCCTTGACCTCGCCGGCAAGGAAACCAGTACTGACAGGAAAAATTTCATTTTGAAGTGCGACGCAATGCGTTGCTAACATGCAGCAACTTATATGGAGTCGTATTCAACGCATACGACTTGCATAATAACAAACGAAATACAATACGATGCGAGTACGACTTGAAGTGAGATACGAGATACGACTTGCATAATTGGGGTGATTGTTTTCGGATTTTCTACGGAATATCGTACAATTGAATGCGTAAGTGATTCTTCTAGTGATTATCTTTTCCCCGATACAATAACGGATACGGAACAGCTTTAAAATGATAAAAAGATCGAAGATTGTATGCTGGACGAACATATTTTGTCTTTCAGGTTTTGAAGTGAGAACAAACCGATCTGTTTAAAGCTACAGCAGCTGGCGTGTGATTATTTTCAACTACCATGAGGCTACTCATAGGTAGGTACTGTATGTATGTATGTATGAATAACTCTTATTGAAAAAAAAAAAAGTTTAAAAAACTAAAATCCGACTATGAGGAAAACTAACTAAAATATACGAAACAAGATGAAACGAAACGATGATTTTCAGAGTATAGCCGTGGTGGCATGCCGTTACAATAACGTACAGACATATTTATATAACTACGCATTCATTGGCAAAGAGGCATGCGAATACGGCTAAACTCTGAAAATCAGCCTTCCTCTGCGAAGTCGGGTTAAAATCCGCAATGAGTTAAATACATGACATGTTTATTGTAAATATCAGAAAGAAGCTTTAAACAATTACACTGAAAACTCTCCTATCAGTCATTTTTTGGACGGACTTTTAACCGAACGCGGACAGTATATTTCTATGAATTGTGAAAAACGCCTCTCTTAGGCTGCGGCCACGCAGTGAGCGACTAAGCGATGAGGGACTGAGTGACGAGTACTGAGCGATGCAAAAAAATTAAAACATATGAAATCAACGTCAAATTAAAACAAAATTGAATGTAGAGCGACGTCGCTCAGTCGCTCACTGCGTACTGCGTGGCCGCAGCCTTAAGCCTCCCCCACACCCAGAGAAAAATACTGTGTAAAATTGCCTTAACCGCCTAAGGTAAACATTTTTGTATGGATGTTATTAGACCAGCATAACTCTCCTTAGAACTAAGGCAATTTGTGCACGGCATAGGTAATGAAAAATAGGCTAAATTGCCTTAAACTGCTAAGGTATTTTAACCAAGAAATAACATATTTTTTAACCTAGGAGCACTGCAACTTTGCCTTAGGCCTAATGTAATTTACCTTAAATCTAAGGTGATATTCCCTCCAAAATCTTTGCGTTCAACTTTAGGTGATTTTCCCTCCACTTGTCACAAATTGTGTAAAATTTGCCTTAGACCTAGGGCAAATTCGCTTCCAACCTAAGGTGATTTTCGATCCAAAACCGTTTTCATTTTATGCAAAGCAAACTGTGTAATTTGCCTTAGGCCTTATGTAATTTGCCTTAAATCTAAGGTGATTTTCCCTCGAATTGTCACAAACTGCACTGAAAAAATTATTGTACGTAATATAAATGAACGGCATTCATAAAAATTCATTAATTTTTAAAAAAAACTCAGTTATTTAATGTTCGAAATCTTAAAAAAAGGACTGATCTTATGACCTTTTCATTGTTTATATGAAATTGCATACAAAAATATTTGTATGGGTGATTTTGTGAAGCGCTGATTCTTATTTTAATGATTTTTTTAAGAATAAAAACACTGGATTAGTGAAAATAATCATTAAATTAAAGGAAAACCTTTCATCGACCACAAATGCTATTCTTTTTATGGCCTTGTTTATTAAACTCAAGACCTGGCGCATAAAACGAAAGATAATGCTTGTCCGGAATTTTGTATCCAGAGTTTTTATAGAATTAAAATAAAATATTAAGTCTTTCTTACGTTAAACTAACTTCAAAAAAAGAATATTTTGAATTTCATTACATTCACGGTATGTTTCGATTCTTAAAACAGTATGAATTTTATTCCTAACCACTATGTATTGATACTTTGATTTCATGAATCAATTCATAAAAAGATGCATAGCTTTATAACGGTACTCAAACAGTTTATGTATTTAATGAATGCATAGATTTATACGTAATATATATCCATTCTTAAAAATTATGTATCAAGTCATAAGCAATGTACTGATTCCTAATGGGTATGTATTTTTTTCATAAACTGTAAGTATAAATAAATACTTAAAGGTGTCGAATGTAAATATTCTCACACACAATGCATTGTTATTTACTTTTATGAAAATCTAAGATTAAAAACATTTTTTTTGATGAGATCATAAATTGCAAACAATTCTTGCTTCTAGATGATTGGAATATTTTGGTCTCTTAAGTTTACACTTAAGTGAGAATCGGCCGTAAAAATTTAGTAAATGTAAGTTGTTAAAGTGAATAAAACTATTAATTTGTGAGACTTTTTAGAATGATTTGCTAAGGTAAGTTAAATATAGTCTAAAAGTATTGTGTACAGGTATGTATATATTTATATTATGACATTATTTGCAGGTTTTTCTCGTTGTATACATACATATGTATGTACATATATATTAGAGTCTGCATAAAGAAAATTTGTACATAAGTACCTAGTTTAATTTTTATCGAAAAAGGTAGTATTTTCAGGTATTATTTAATATTTTAATGCTAATAGTTTGTAATTCCGGCGACCGTGGCCGTGGTGGTTAGTGCGTTGGACTACTACGCATGCTGCTCGGGTACAATTCCCAGCCCGGGTCCAACACCTAAAAAAGTTTTTCACGGTTGCCACCTCTTTCGAATATCTGACAAGCAATCAAAGAGTATAATTTTTCATGCGAAGCTTCTCAGCTCGCCGTTCGGAGTCGGCAAAAAACTGTAGGTCCCTTCCATTCGTGGAAAAAATAACACGCACACACAAATGGTTGCGAGAAAGCTAGGCTTGTTTCTGTATAGGACTGCAGATGCCGTTTATTTATTTTTATTTATTTTTAGTTTCTAATTCCAAATAGCCTGCTGAAATAACCAAATAGCCCAGAATTGCTTATCCGATGGTCAGAACAAGTAAAAGAATTTTCTTTTACGAAAAAATCATCTAAATGAAAAGGAATGAGGGAAATAATGCAGAAAATACATCTATCATTGACATTTAAAGTGGTAAATATGTTTGTTTTATTGAATTTTTCATTTAGAATATGCATTGTTTCATTTATACCATGTACCTTTTTGGTTGAGTGTGTAAAACATTACCTTAGACCTAAGGCAACTTTGCCTTAAGTCTTAGGTGATATTCCCTCCAAATGTCTCAAAGAGTGTAAAATTGCCTTAGGACTAAAGTTATTTCGCTTCCAACCTAAGGTGATTTTCCATCCAAAACCGTTTTCATTTTGTGCAATGCTAACTGTAAAATTTGCCTTAGGCCTTATGTAATTTGCCTTAAATCTAAGGTGATATGCCCTCCAATTGTCTCAAACTGTGTTAAATTGCCTTATGCCTAAGGCATCTTTGCCTTAACTCTAAGGTGATATTCCCTCCAATTGTCTCAAACTGTGTAAAATTGCCTTAGGACTAAGATAATTTCGCTTCCAACCTAAGGTGATTTTCCATCCAAAACCGTTTTCATTTTGTGCAATGCTAACTGTAAAATTTGCCTTAGGCCTTATGTAATTTGCCTTAAATCTAAGGTGATATGCCCTCCAATTGTCTCAAACTGTGTTAAATTGCCTTAGGCCTAAGGCAACTTTGCCTTAACTCTAAGGTGATATTCCCTCCAATTGTCTCAAGCTGTGTAAAATTGCCTTAGGACTAAGGCAATTTCGCCTAAACATTGGGTAACTTTCCTAAGTTTTGAATTCGCGTCGAAATTAGTCAGTTTGTGTTTAATGTCTGTGAAGTAAAGTACGTCAGAAAGCTAAAGTGTTGTGTTTTATGTAAATTAAAAGTGAATCGTTTTATGTATACCAAACTACCAAACTAAACTATACCAAACTATTTGTTTGCAGATTCAAATATTAAGGTGAGTAAAAACATTAGTTAATAGAATATTTTTTGTCAGTTACTGTTAAAAAAAACTCCGTAGTTATCAGGAACTCCTTATATTTTCGCCGTCGTCGCGTCGCCGTATTTTCGCCGAAAAATAATGTTTTGTTTCGTTTGTTCAAAATCTTTTCAAGATTTGAATAAGCTTGTAAATCATTTGAAACTGTTGCATGGTTGTGATAAAAATAGCAAATTGAAATGCTTTAACAGCTCATGTGGTCAAGTATTTCAAGGGATTTCAAAATATAAGAGACATTTAACTATTCATTTAAAGGAGTCAAATAATAAAGAAGAAATACATCATGATAGTTCTAATAGTACTTGTGTTTTTGAGAAACCTTTAGAAAGCAATTTTGATTCATCAATTACAAGTACATGGACATTTCAATTATGGGAAATTATGGCAGCAAAAAAAAGCAATGTATAAAAATAAGAAATTAGTCCCATATTTTCTATATACAGACGATTTTGAAATCAATAATCCTTTGGGCTCACACACTGGTGTTCATAAAATAACAGGAGTGTACTTTTCGATTCCTATTTTTGCAAATTCTCATAAGGTCAATGATATATATTTAGCTTCCTTAATCAAGGCGCATGATATTAAAGTTTACGGTAATGATTTGGCGTTTAATAATCTTGTTCAAGAGATTATTTCTTTAGAAACTGAAGGGATTGAGCTCACTTTGAATAACGAGAAAACAACAATATACTTAATAGTGGGCATAATCTTAGGAGATAACTTGGGCCTTAATCAAATCTTGGAATTCAGTAAATCTTTCTCTTCTAACCACTATTGTAGATTTTGCACGGCATCCAGTAAAGTTACCAAAATAATGTGCAAAGAAGATTTAACAATAATTCGTACTGAAGAAAATTATCAGGAGAATCTACTTGCTGATTTGTTTTCTACGGGCGTTAATAAGAATTCAATTTTAAACAAAATCCCTTCTTTCCATGTTGTAAACAACTTTTCTGTTGACGTTATGCATGATGTATTTGAGGGTGTTGCACATTACAATCTGACACATGTTATAGACCACTATATAAAAAATAAAATATTTACATTGGACGAATTAAATGAATTGAAGACGATATTTTCTTATGGAGATACCGAAAAGGGCAATGTTTTCAAAGATATAACTGCAGTACACATAAAACGAAGAAAATTTAACGCTTCGGCAAGAGAAATGTGGACATTCGTTCATCATTTTCCGTTGATAATCGGGCATTTAATTCCAGCTAATGATAAAGTTTAGGAATTTGTACAAATTTTTATCAAATTACTAGATGTCTTGCTTCTACCGCGTTATAATGATTCTACATTACATAAGCTGGAATTACTTATAGAAAATCATAATAAATTATATCAACAATTATTTGGAGATACTTTAAAGCCAAAATATCACAATTTAATACACTACCCACGGATTATAAACTATTCTGGACTTCCAAAGTATTATTGGTCATTCTTATTCGAAGCAAAACATCAGGAACTTAAATCTTATGCAAAAGTTACACGCAGTCGGAAAAATATTTTACTGTCTATTGCAACAAAATTTCAGTTCAAATTTGCTTATAGGATTCTTCAACAAGGGGAAAGCCATTTACAGTATTCAGATCATGATGAAGTAGTAAATAATGAACAGAATCCAACTAGTTTAAACTCCAGCATCTTAAATAGAAATTCGAAACACTTTAAAAAAATCGTATATCAAGGAACAGTGTACAAAAATGGACATTATTTATCTATTACAAATGGGACAGATGTAAATTTTTATTGTATCGATAGAATAGTTGTAAATGAACATACTGAGACATATGTTCTATGCCAAGAAGTTTCCACAATATTTAATGACCATTATTTGTCTTATGAATTACTATCTACAGCACGTTCAAGCGAATTGTTCTCGTATATCAAATCAATCGAAGAATTTGATGGACCACCAGTGAATTCACACCAAATTTTATGCGGGAGTACATTTATTCGTAAAAAACACTTCTTTTAGGGATTAAAAATAGTTGTACAAAAACAAAATGGATGCAGAATATCAAAATAATTTAATTAATGAACTTCAAAAATCATCTGAATCTACAAGCATGGAAAATACTTCTCTCCAAAACTTAACAACAGAACAGAATTCAAACTTAAACTTGGGGACTGCTTTACAAATGGCCTCAAACTTGGTTTACGTCGTCGATTCAGAGGGAAAACTAACGCGTCTTGATCCAAATGCACAAGAATTTGAGAGAGCTAATCAATCTCCTCAATCACCACCAGATCTTTTAGCTAGTCTTTTGAAATCTTGGGAGCTCTACGATGAACTTTACATGTTCCTAAAAGGTACAAATATTGTATATTACGTGTTTTCAATTAATTAACAAAACCCGCATTATAAATAATACTAACAGGCAAGAAAATTCAGGTAGAAGGCTTAAAATATTTTAAAGAACGTCATATCGATCAATTATTTGCCGGATTCGATGACTTTAATGTTAAAGTTATTTTCGAACATAAACTTGGCATCTGGCAAAATGCCAATGTAAGTATATAATTTGACCATAAAGTTTAAAAACTGTTTATTACTTCCTACGGCTTAACTATATTATGTCCATAGGGTATTTATAATTTGAGTCATCGGGCTGAATTAGTAAATCCATCGGTGGAATCTTGGATTAATGACATAGATAGTCCATCATCAAGGAGTAATGCTTCAGAAAGCGATGTGAGTAGATTGGGCTTAAAAGTGCAACTCCATACTTAATAACAATATTCAAAAATTTTGAAAATTAATGAAAAATGTCTAATTAGATTTTATTTAATTAGGTTACGGTAATAGAAATCTTAAACAGAACTGAGTACGGAAAATCTATAATTAAGAATTACGACATAAGAAAGCATCTATCGCCGGAGGACCGAACCAATCTGGTTCACAAAATTATTCAGTATTTTACCGAAAATGAAAAAAAATTGTCGGTTAAAAAATGTGCAGACCTAGCAGAACAAATTGTTAAAATTTTTCCCACTGAAAATTTGGTAAGTTGTAAAATTTACTGGCGCAACGTTTTTTTTAATAAATCTATTGGAATTGTAATAGGGTACGTACTTTGTCCCAGGAAAAAACAAAATTCCCCCCAAAGGTAAAATATATGATAGGTACAGAGGGCAAAGACGATTAATTAGGAAAATAAACATGGATGAGACCACTTCCAAAAAAAAATTGAAGCTCAATGAAGATTATGTCGAGGAAAGTAGCAATGAAGGTATGTGTTTGTTTACCAAAGTGAGAACATAAAAATATTTCTTAAACAATTATTTCTTACAGAGTCTTTGAGCGAGCCTGACCTACTTAGGATATCCAATGATCTGAAACACAACCGTAATTGGGATATTGTGCTAAAACAGTGGATGGAAACGAAAAGATTTCGAAGAAGAATGATAAACGAAACTAGTGATCGAAGTCTCATCAAAATTTTCCAAGATTGGCCGCTTTATAGGTATTCTCGTGCGCAAGAACTGGTAAGTTAAAAAGTAGCATAATGCACGGCAGTCTCTTATGCATTCTCATGTAAAATTTCTTATATTTCTCCGCAGATCGATATAGACTACAACTTTTTAAAGCCGGGGAAAAAGCTAAACTACGCAAAATGGGAGATTTTTTGTAGTGTTGCAAAACATTTTTTATCTGAAAGAATAAAATCTAGCTCTCTCAAAATATATTTTGAAAATTTTACGGAGAAATTTGACGAACTTGACATCGGTGCGTTTTACCTATAATTTTGTCTTATCAGAAAACAACTAATTCTATTTTTCTCACTCAGATAATATCAACATTTGCTATACCACATTACTTCACTGAGTATTGCCACCAACATCTAAACAGCTCGGGGGAAAGTCCAAAAAGTATACGATAGAGGACTCGAAGAATTCACTAACTCTGGAGGTGCAACAGACAGCTGATATTGATGTTATTCTTTGCAAAAAGAGAGAGGAGTGCATTAAAAATAAAACAACCTTACAGCCTCTAATCATCGTAGTGGGTGAAAAGTTTTATTTTAATGCATTCTATGTTTGCATAGATAACGTTAAATATAAGTTGAATAGCTATTTAGAATGCATTGATTTCTGCTTTAAACTTATACACGTACTCAATATTGAATACCCTCCGCAATGCATTGCAGTGTGGACCTTCATCCAAATGTTTTGCTTTGACGTAGATAACGGTGACACCAATCCAGCTGTTAAAACAATTTTAAATGACCTAAATCTACAAATATCGAAATTTTAAAAAAACAAACAAAAATATAATATATGTAAATATCTATTTATTTAAAAAATATATATATTTTTAAAACTCAAAAAGATATGAATGACAAAACCTATTTTTTAATAAAAAAAACTAAAAATAAAATTTCTGGGAACATAAAAATACATATATGTAATATTACATATCTATTTATTTTAAAAAAAGAAAAAAGTATTTTTCTGAAAATTAAAAAAAAAATAAAATAAGAATTAAATATACCTATGAATTTAAAAAAAAGCGAACATAAATAAAAAAATTGTGAAAAGTAAATTACAAAAAAAAAAAAAAAAAATATGTAAATATATATTTATTTTAAAAAAAATATATTTTTATAATTCAATAAGAGATAAATGACAGCCTATTTTTGAAGAAAAACAGACAAAAATAAAATTTTTTGGAACACAAAAATACATACATATGTATTATATCTATTTATGTATTTTAAAAAAGAAAAAAAGTATTTTTCTGAAAATTAAAAAAAAATAAAATAAAATATATAAAACTATACCTATGAATTTAAAAAAAACGAACAAAAATAAAAAAATTTGTGAAAAGTGAATTAAAAAAAAAAATATGTAAATATGTATGTAGATATATATTTATTTTAAAAAAATATATTTTTAAAATTCAATAAGAGATATATGAATTTTTGGAAACACAAAAATACAAAAATACATTATACATATCTATTTATTTAAAAAAAAGAAAAAAGTATTTTTCTGAAAACTAAAAAAAAAATTAAATAAAATATATAAAAATGTACCTATGAATTTTTAAAAAAAAGGCGAACAAAAATAAAAAAATATGAAAAGTGAATTAAAAAAAAATGTAAATATCTATTTATTTTAAAAAATATATATATTTTTAAAATTCAACAAGAGTTAAATGACAAAGCCTATTTTTAAACGAAATCAAACAAAAATAAAATTTTTGGGAACACAAAAAAATGTATTATATCTATTTACTTAAAAAAAAAAATATTTTTCTGAAAATTAAAAAAAAATAAAATAAAATATATAAAAATATACCTATGAATTTAAAAAAAGCGAACAAAAATAAAAAAAATTGTGAACAGTGAATTAAGAAAAAACAAAAATATGTAAATATCTGACGGCAATGCCATAGCTACAAAATTCATAAAAATTATAAACAATGTATCCAAAATAACGAAAAAAAATAAATGAATGAATTACTTACTTACTCTATTTATTTTAAAAAAATATGTATAAATATTTTTTTAAGAAAAACAAACAAAAATAAAACATTTGGTTACAGTGGCAAATTAGCACACGATTTAAGTAAATTTTACACATGTTTTTCTCTGGGTGCAGGTATCGCTATTGTTGTTTATTATGTGTTGTTAAGGTAATTTTGAATGTCGTCTCGCCATCTTTCATTGTCTCTCTTGTCTCTCTTGTCTCTCAGTATTCTTTGATACCATTGTGCTGAGTTCGGTTTCATCACAGTGGTAAATTATATAACACTATAAAAATAGGAATTCGAATTTGGCTTAAATCGACATAAGCGCTTTCAACGTATTGCCATAGATATGTTTCCTTAAAAGCAGCGAATTATTGAACTGCATTTTTTACGGAATAAAGTTCGTAACAGTTGCCCAGTGGCAATTCCCATTAACACAATTAAATCTAACTACCAATTACCGGACTTTTAAGTGAAGCGTGGTCAGTAAACTTTGTCATTAAACAAATCGCAGAATTATACCCACAGGACGTGTAACAATTCCGACAGCCACAATACACCAAGTATTTGCTTTAAGCAGTTAATTTGCATTGAGTTTCCTCAATGGAGGAACCCGTGGACGCTGGCGAACTCCACCAACGAATCGTTGCACTTTCACCTTTAGGACTATGGTGAACTGATTCTTATGGAAATTCAATTTTACGGGTAAATATTAGTTTGCCGCACTATAGTTTTACTGGGTAAATTTATGTACATAAACCTCCGACGAAATGTTAACTTCTCCTGTTGGTCTTTCTTTCTAATTGTAATTTTCAGTCAACTTTTAATTAGCTAATATAATATATGTGAACTCGTAGTAAAAATATATTTCATGCTCATGACTTTCACTCATAAATACATGAATTTATAACTTTCCAAATAATTATGAGAAATGCAGTCATGTATGAGTGTAGCTATGTGTGTCCACCGGAATGCAAAATTATGGAATGCATTTGAATAGGTCAGTGCGGACAATCTGACTCAAATTGCACTTTAATTAAAATTTATGACATTGCAAGAAGTAATGGCAGTTTGTTTTTTATTCCGTTATAATTTTTTAGTTGAATTTGTATACAAACTAAACAAATTCAATTTCAAACTGGCATAACACATTTTAAACATTCAGTTTAATTCTACACTAATTACTGAAAAGTGAATACATTCACCCCTATCACGAATTCCATCGTAATCGAAAATATGCTACGAACTCCGAAAAATCTATTACAGAATTCATTCGTAGTAGAATCGTAGTGAAAAATCTGTTTCTTGTTTTGCTGTATTTACTGTTGTATATGCCTTTTGGACTTCTTGCTTCTGCAGAACGATAAGGAGTCATCATCCAAGGTTCTAGTGGATAACCGGCATCACCTCAATATCATAAAATGTAGAATAGATGGCATAACATTTCATCATTAATACAAGCTTAGAATCCAAGTATTTCTCTCGCCTTCTTGATACTTTGATTGTAGGTATCGTCTCGCGTCGCTTAGATTCCATATGTGCGCATCGTGGTTGGAATCCGGATAGCGTGCATCAACATTTCATATTTTTAAGTTATTGTCACAAATCTAAAATAAATTGATATATCTGTATAAAACCCATGTAAGTTATAAGTTAAGAAATTATTTTACCACCATCGCGTTTATGCTAAAGTTCCCTTTGCGAGTGTAATATATCCCTTTTTCTTCGGAAGGAGCAATTATATTAATGTGTGTTCCATCGACACACATAATAACACCTGGAAAACTCGCTTTCAAATAAAAATCTCTTTTCGCAAGGTTTTTTTCCGCTCCGCTGCTCTGGAGTTTTATCCAGACAGGACAAAGCCTTCTTTGCAGTACGTTCAAAACATTTATGAGTGTTGCGGAAAAGGTGGGTTGTGCCATGCCGACTTCATAATCGTTACCAACACCAAGTTGGTAACCACCTCCTGCCAAAAACCTTAGTACCGCCACGAGGCGACATATTAGGGTTATTGAACAGGAAAACACACCCGGCTCAAGATCATTATGCAGTTCATCTAATACATACTGGAATGCAGATATGTTGAGCCGGAAATTTCTTTGAAATCCGAAAGTTCATTTTAATTTTTGAACACCAAAAAATAAAAGTTACTTAATTCTTAGATTAGCTCATCCAGATCAAATGGGTCACAAGCGTCTCGAAGCATTTTTTTTTTTAATCTTCAGAACAGACTTTAGCCTGAAGGATTCCTCTTGAGCAGCAATAATTGCGAAACCATTAGTATCCATTTTTAATTTTTTATATTTAAATTTCAGAATAAAACAGTGTTTTTTTAGTTATTTATAAATTTAGCGCACAATTGATTTCAATCATTTTCACACATTAGACGAATTTGACACTAAACAGCTGATTTCGAAAATGAGACTGAGAGAGTTCTATGTGGTAATGCTTTTTGCGATTCCGTTCGGATTGTGTGATAGATTCGTAGATTTGCTACGAATGGATTCTGTGAAAGGGCTGATTACCTTATGTATCTACGTGCATATGTATAAAGTGTGTCCTAAAACGCACACAAGTAGTAATTTTATTAGAAAATACAAGTTTTAAATATTTCGAATAAATGGCCTGCATGGCGTAGCTAGTACATACGCACTCAGTTGTCGAAATTGTTCATGACCATTTTGCATATATGTCGTTAATACAGCTCTCCATTTGGAATTTCAAGGCGTAGGTGGTCCGTATTAATTAACAAAGACATTAAGAAGAAAATGAGCCTCTTCGCTGAAGATGATTTTGTTTGCCAAATCTTCATTATTTTAAAAATATTGCTTAACAATGAAAACGCGTTGTTCTTTTAATAACCCTGAACTGTCAGCTGTCACGATGTCATTGGCAACACTTTACCGCACAAATGGCAAAAATTAAAATCTTGAGTGAATTTTGGAACACCCTGTAGTAGCTACAATATGGTTCATATATTGAAAAACTTAACATATGTCGATCATTAATGGCGTTCACTTCATTATGTTTAAAATGCTTCGGCAAAGCGTTCATATCCGAATCTACCCGAACCATCCACTCAGCAAGTCAAGTATCACAACGCACGCAAAAATTCAAACCAATCCAACTTTTTCAAGATGTGTTGTTACATTACGTATTTTCTTTCGCCGGTAAAATTGGCTAAATACATAATCAGCCTTATTATGAGTTTGACCCGGGAAATATTTCACCAGAAACATTTCTGTTCACCTGAAATCTTAAGCGGCCCCTAGACGCCCAATATTATTGTACAATATATTGTGCAATATTATTTGCTTTGTGCCCTACTAAAGGATACAATATTTTTCCCAATAATTTAGTAGTCGGCTGATATTTGTATAAAAAACATATTGAGTGATACTGAAGTTTGTTATGTGGCCATTGTACTGGCCGAGTGCTTAACACAAAGAATAAGCGCAGATGGATGAAAGAATGGTATCCTCCTTCGCCTATTATTTGGATACTGTTTTGAGACGTGTTCGGTTCCTCTTGGTTTTTGAGAAACTGCATCGCCCCAAGTACCACAATGTTGACTCTACTACCTCGTCTCTACTCTTTTTCGAGTCAGAAATTCTTTTTAATTCCTTTCTGAAATTAGTGCGCAGAGAGTTCAGTTTTTGAACAAACTGAACTTTATCAGCTTCCGGATATTTTTCCCTGTATTTTGAGAGCATTTTTTAATTTTTGAAGTGAATACTTATTTATGCCCAGTTTCACAGTGAGAGTTTAAACTGTAGATCAACTAAACGTGAACGAAAGTTTAAACTTTTCGTTTAACTCATTCGGTTTCACAGTCTGAATTAATCTTCCAGTTAACTAAACGCAATTTTGGAAGCTATGCTAGACAAAAATTCGGCGCTATTGTTTTGAAATGTCAAACGATTCTCTTCATTCTCTCTATTCTTCCACCAATGAAAACGCATAATCTCAATTTGTGAATGCATGAACTTCAATATGTGAATGTGTGAACTTAAATGCGTGAATGTGTGTACTGACAACAGAACAAAATCGTTGTCAAACGATTGTCAACGGCGATGACACATGACAGTTTCTCTACATTTTCTCTATGCTTCAACCAATGAAAATGCCTACTCTCAATTTGTGAATGCGTGAACCTCAGTATGTAACTGTGTGAACTTAAATGCGAGAATGTGTGAAGTTTCTACCTAGGCAGGTCATAGAAAGGTTTAAACGGCAGAGCACTGGCGTTTAACTTAAATGACGAGTTAAACTCTACTCTGAGTTTGAACGAGCACTGTGAAACCGAAAAAAATTTAAACGGAAGTTTAACCCAACACGAGAGTTCAAACTTTCACTGTGAAACTGGGCATTAGCGACGTATTTGTTTTGAAAATGAGTAACGATAAATTTCGATAAATGTGTTTCGATAACGGCGAAATATCTGTCTGTCTATCTGTGTGTCTGTCCGTCCGTCCGTCCATCTGTCTGTTTGCCTGTTTGTCTGTTTGTCTGTCTGTCTGTCCGTCTGTCTGTCTGTTTACCTTTTTTAAGTCGTACCTCTTTTAGAAGAAGAAACAGACAGTTACTTTTAAATCACAGCCGGATTTTTTTCCTCTAGTTTCGTAGTTTTATTTCGGTGGCCAAAATCAATTTTCTTGACTTCTGTTTTGGAGAAGGTATTTCCGTTTCTTAGATCAATAATAATTACAAGTATCAAACTACATTTGTGGCCTTCCAGGCTTTTATCTTGAATTATTATGAGACGAAATAGGTATGTATCAGTCACAATATTTGAATACTGAATGTTTCTCTGAAGCCAAGAAGAATTGTACTCCAAAATGCGACCGATTTTACTTCAATTTGTTGACACACACCTCTTATTGTAATTTTAATGCATTCTGATGCTTTATAAGGTAGTGGTAAATTGTCCAAAGCTCGCAAAAGATTATAAATGATGGCATTGAATCTATTGGACCTCGAGTTTGTACACCAAATATCGAAAATTAACTGATACGAAATTTCAGAAGCCATTTACAATTATTTTCACTACTTATTCTTTCGCAAATTTTCCCAAAATGTTTTGTGCTTTTTAGATAGCTTTTTAGAACGCTATACTGTGCATATTCCCCGATTGTTATATTCTGCTATATAATAAAGTAAAACTCTAGTTGAAATTTCGAAGCTATTATTTCTTTCGCTATAATTTACTCACATATTCAACAGGGTAATACTGACTGTTAATGTATTTGTCAAGTGCAATGCAGCGATTGATTAGCATTTGTTGCTTGTGAATTTATGCATAGCATTTAACGTCAACTTCGAGATAGTATACCGTTGCTCCAACACGATTATTTCAAGAAACTCTTTTTGGGCCTTATAGAAGAACTACTTTGTTAATAGAATATCAAGTGTTTGTAAGCAAATTTAATATTTCGAAAAATCAATTTTACTCGCCTAGATTGCACACTGTGGCGCCCGAATGAAGTTTCGAGCCAATCTTACAATAGGGGGAAAGTAAAATGTGAATTTTGTCGGGCGGAATGCTGTTCGGGTGAAACTCACAATAAGGCTGAATATATGTTAAAGTGATGCGTTCGTTACGTAAGACAGTAAAACTTAAACGACGGCATATTGTTTTTGGGGACGTTGCCAGTATTTAGATTTAGTTGCTTGAACATTGAATGTCACTTATGTAACTCAACACTAAGTCCCGTGTTGTGGCTGACTGGCACATCCTTGTCAATGTGTGAAATAGATTTGCATTAATTACAGCAGCGACACAACAAATTATGTGGTCATCAAAACCGAAATTTACATTGGTGCATCATAATAATTTTACACCGCTTAGCCAACAAGTAAACATCAAATAACCAGGCCACTGACTGGTCAGGTCAACAAGGAGTCTATTGGCTGTGAAAATATTTACAACCGACGCCTAAAATTGCATTACCAACCAATAAACCGTAACCGAGGGAGTTACTTATTTTATATTTTCAAATATATTGAACATTATTGAAATTTTTTTTCAAGTGAGCAACAGATAACTGGATATTTATGAAGTTTATTAAATTTAATAAAATAGATACATTTCAATTCACCGATAGTGTCAACAGTAATATAGTGCAGTGCTTTATATGATTTCAAATGCAAATTAAAGTGGGTTTGTTATTATCCCTTCTCCCTATCATTGGTTCGATAACAATATTCAATTTAATTGCATTTAAATGTCAAAGGATTTTTCAAAATGGCGATGGTTCTTTTGATAGCGATTATGGACATGTTTAATTCTCCTGTAATTTTTTGATAGAAACAGTTAGCATCCAAATTAGAGTGTGCTGTTTATGGTACAAGTTATGGGCCAACTTATTAGTCAGCTTGCTAAACAACCGATTACTAACTATACATGAAATCTGAAGTCCTTTGCAAGAAGTTCGAACATTCAATTCATTCAATTATAGTCGTTTATAGTCTTTTATACAGAAATCCAGTTTAGAAAATAGACATGGTGGTGAATGGGACGAAATTGTTCTATGAACGAATATGGAATGCTTTACTGTGCAGCCAAAAAAAACTCTCAGAGTACACATAAATGTGGTCAAATCGGCGCAGCTTATAAATGTACCTAATAGCTTCCTGACGAATCAGAAAAGCTTTATACAACTTCCGAATATGTTATAACGGGCAGGATAAGTATTTGCACCAGCATCCGACGTGTTTTCAACGTGTTTCCAACAGTGTGTAGCTAGCTGATATATATAGTTTGCGCAAGCATCCATATATAGAGCCTACTACAAGGTTATCATGATTATGACAGAATAGGTTCCAATTTATGACAAAGCCGAAGCTGGTAGCAGATTCAAAGAATTTCAATTTAGTTCCAGGTAATCAAATGTCGGGCACAATGTTGAGCTCAAAAGACCTGTTGAAGATAGGCAGAGCAAGACATTTATTACTGTTCAGTACTAATCCATTCTTTCTGGTCCAGTTATTGATTGCACATAAATCCTCGTTGAGGCACAAAGCAAGCTCACTGACCTTACTTATAGGCTGCAATAGATAGAGCTGAACATCATCGGCGTAGAGGTGAAAAGAGAGTTGTGTGAGCGACTTAGAAACAGAGTATTTTGCCATCCACAATGACTCGCTGTGATTTATAACTCAAGAAGCTACCAATAAGTTTGGTGGCCCTGTCGATAAAATCAAAATAATTGCACAAAATTTCATGATTTACCTTGTCAAAAGCCTTAGAGGTATCGAGTAGGATAATCAAAGTAAGAATTCCTGTCTTATATCGTTCAAAATATTTACCATGGCAGTTGAGCAACTATGGCCTGCTAGCCTGGCTGATATTGGTATAACAGGGAATTCTCGGAAAAGTGATTTTGGATCTGCCCCACTAATACTCTCTCAAAGACCTTCGACAAGCAGGACAAGAGTGCTGATGGGCCTGTAATCATTATCAGTAAGAGCATTCATTTATTTTCTTAGCGACTGGTATCACTTTTGCATTTTTCCCAAGCCAACCCATTCCAGACATTTATTTGAATGGAGTGGTGGTTCCCAAGTGTGAAAAGTTCAAATATATAGGATCAATGTTCAACAGCGAAGCAACCGTTGATGACGACATCAATCATCTTGTATGCGTGGGGTGGATGAAGTGGCAGGAAAACTCTGCCGTCTTCTGTGACCGAAAAATGTCCCCTAGGCTGAAAGGAAGGCTCTACACCGCAGTTGTGCATTCGGCACAAGTGGAAATTGACAGCAACAGAGATGAAGATGCTCCGCATCAATCTCAACTTGATGAAATTTATTGCAAGACTTGAACATTTAAATTCACTTTTAAGCTGTCACATAATATTCAACCGTCTGTTTTTATTTGGCAGTTATGCACCGAAGCAGGTACAAGCTGACCACAATCCTGACTTCAATTCTATTGTTCCGAAACGGCTTTATTTATGTAAAGTCCAGTTATCTAAATTCAGGCTCCATATATATGTAGGTATATTGCTATTAGTTAATGTAATTTTAATTTTTAGTAGCCGTAGAGCGTACAAAAAAAGATTAAGGATCGTTTGCAGGTGTTGCAGGTTGGTATTTATATGGCCACTGAAAAGTAGACTGGCGTGGCGGGTTATAACCAGTTGTCTGAACAATGATGGTGGAAGTGTCCTTCTTCATATGGAAGCTATTACCTCTGCAACTGCACTAGCTAGTGCTCCTTTCTACTCAAGTCGATGAACAGACGTTAAAAATGTACCACCATGGCACCGATATTGTAGAGTTCTCGTGACTGGATTACTAACCCTATTACGTGAGGATAAATATCCCATCATACAGGTTTCAAGGTCCTTTTTGGAATATTATCCAAAAATGCGAAGTATTGTTGTCTTCAAGGACATAAAATCTCGCTTGTCTGCTCGATGGCCATTTGAGATAGGTAAACTCTTATCACTTTAGCTATCGCTGAAAATTCCATTATAATAATTACAGCAAGGACAATAGTTTCGTGTCCTTCTTTGACTGTTCCCACTCTCTCCCTCAGTAATCTAATACTTATTTTCACAGCTAATTATTTGGAAGCGTTACGTTGTGGACGGAAAACTTCTTAGTACTTCCAGGAGATATATATAATTACAAAAGTTCTTGCGCACATTATCCTTTTACGTTCTGTTTTATGTGCAGAAAAGAGACAAAAAAAAAGGCTTTTCATACACTCAGAATTCAAAGAATGTTATAATACGAGTACTCGTATCTTTATGCCTTTCGTCCTTGCTCTCAAGTGAAGTGTCGAATTTAAGAATAGGTGTCACAGTACAGAGTTTCAAGATGCTTACAGTCGTAAAAGTACTTGTACAGTAGACATTAAGGTGACAGTGACATTGTACACCGAGGACTTAAGTGATGATGTATTTTTCTTACTAACATATGGGTAGGTGGCTTTGTTGGATTATTCTGCAGACGCTGCAGTAGCTATTTCCATTCTGTATGATGATAAAGTGTTTTTAATTAATTAAAAGCGTTTATAACCTTAAAGAAAAATTTAAATTTCGATTACCAACAATCCAAAGCATGACACTCTTCTGTTACAAATGCTCCAAAAAGTCCTTTCGTCTCTAGAAGATGACTTCCTAAATTACAATTAATTACCTTTGCCGACATGTACTATTTTCCGGTTAATAAAAATCATAATTACGCAAATCATAAGCAAATAGCAAAGCTGTTGCCCAATTTACTATAATGAAACCTAATTGCCTCGATCTCCTACAACCCAAAAGAAGTCCTTACAACCATATGTACTCGTAACTCGTACACATGTTTGTGTATATGTCAAACTAACAATGGAAAACATTTATAAGCCAATAATAAACCATACCATATAGGTTTTGATGCCATTATGATGTTATATCTACCGGATTTTATTAATGACTCAATAAAATCTTTCATCCATTTGCCATTCATGTACGGCAAAGCGGAAGGACAACTTGAACACCCACATCATGGGATAAGAACCCATGAGTTTATTTATTCATGGAGGCATCAAGTGATGTGGAAAGAGGGGAATAACAAAATTTCCAAGGATATACATAAATATGTGCATATGTATGTTCGCATTTCATTGAGTCGGTTCAATTGAATGAAGCTGCCGGCCCAATTAAGGATCAATGTGTGATTTATAATAAAATTTATTCTGAAAAAATATACATACAGTTGTACAAGGATCTGATTTTTGGATGAAAGTGATTATCCACTAAACTTTTGGGGGAAGCGAACAATATGGAATGAAAGGGTTATGATTTCCTGGCTTCGTTCGATCGATACCTATTTAGGTTTACTTGTGTTTTTATTTTGAAGACTACATTCGATTTGGAGAAGTCCTTGCAATGAAGTGCATTTCCTGGTACTAATAAGAATTCAGCATTGAATATCGAACCCTTGATTTAGTGGATTTAAACAGATTTAATGAGTTTTATAAAGTTGAAGTGCTTGCCTAGAAAAATGCAAAAGTGATACCAGTTGCTAAGAAAAAGAATGCCTCTACTGCCAATGATTACAGGCCCATTAGCATATTGCCGAAGGTCTTTGAGAGATTTATTAGCGGGGCAAATTGAATATCACTTGTCCGCGAATTTCCGGTTGAACCAATATCAGACAGGCTTTAGAGCAATCCATAGTTGCTCAACTGTGGACGATATAAGATAGAAATTCTTATTTTGATTTGCCTACTCGATTTCTCTTAGGCTTTCGACAAGGTAAATCCTCTCTAAGCTGCATAAACTGCTCTCCTGACCCCCACGAAATCCTGATCGCTATCATATGATTGCTCACTTAACGTCATCCGACTGCTTGCGTGAGTAACCATCTCACTGCCAAAGTTCACGTAGTACGGCGAAACTCCTAACACCTTGTTGTGCTGTGCGTATGGCACAAGCTACCTTCGCCAATCGCCAGTCCCAACCACTACGTAGTCTTTATTATCTTGAAATTTCCCTCAGAAATGGCAGCTGAAAGGAATTAAATCTCTGATCGGCTAGAATTATTGACAGGTTGTAGAAAATCGTCCAAACTCGAAGTTTCTTTGTAGCAGCTACTATTCCAGCTAATTTTGTTATTAATTAAAATAGATTTATTCTATTTTTTTCCTATTTCAGGTGAAGAAATTGTGCTTAACGGAAGCCAAACTCGATTAATCAAGAAAAAAAATAAAAACCGTCCATAGTAATTTTTCTACCTTTAACAGTGAACGCCATTGCTCTTAACAACCGCAACCTTGCGGGCATTTTGCGAAATTTCACAAAACATAAATGATTTAGTATCCATATGCAGGAAGGATACCAAAACTTTTGAAAAAAAAACAAGTCTCATAGGAGTATGTCCTGTATATACTGTAGTATCCTTTTTAGTATGCAGAAGCAATACCAATACACTACCTGCTGTTGTCATCACTCGTTAACATTATTCTGCCTAGAAACATTAGATGTGTACATACTCGTGCATAGATGTTATGAATGTCATACACACCAGTATGTACATATATAGGAATATAGACATGAGTGCATTACTGCAGAGGTGTAGATTTAGTTACAGAGTAGTACGAGTTGTATAGCACGCTAAAAAGTGAGGACACAAAAAACTTGTGAGAACGTTAAATGGCAAAGTTAAAAGAATGTAACAGACACGTCCTTGTTAAAGGATAAACAAGAAACATTCGTCGAGAGCATAGAAAGTCATGTCTATGCATTTTTTTTCTCTCTCTCTCTCTCTCTCTCTTTGACATGTCTTGCTATATAACTGGAGAGTTTTGTTTGCCAACAATTCTACAAAACCTGACGGCGACAACGTTAACGGTGTTGATGTCATTAGAATAATTATAAGAAACGACACATCCGGATGTAAAGCAAGTTCATAAATTCAGAGATATGTATGTACATACATACATATGTTTACTTAAAAGGAAAATTATGTTGTTTATTTGTTTCTCATTATGTATCTCCAAAAAAAATGATGCGAATAATATCTTTTTGATGATGAAAGGTTACTCACCGTCGAAAGTTTATCAGAAAGGAAAGTGTCTGTTCCTGGCGAATTTATTTGAAGGTTATTCTTCTAGTTCTGTCAGTCCTCCAATAAATACCTTACGTAAATGAATTGATATTAGCTTAAAAGTACCCAAAACGAGACATATGTACTTGCGTACCTGTCAAATATCACAAGAATGACAGAAAAATTATAAACAAGTAACAAGTATTTCTGGACTAAGTTCCGTTTAGTTAAAAAAAAGTGCAATGATCCCACAACGAATATTTCTTCGAAGTTAAACTAACCGACTGTCAATTGCAACTGACAGCTAAAAAGAAATTGAACTCAGTTTCGATTCGAATGCAAAATTGAGAAATGCATATTGAGGACAAAGCTGTCATGTTAGAATAAAATCTTCTCTATGAAATTTTCAGAAAGTACACAATTTTGAAGTACATATCAAAATAAATAAAAAAAAAATATTAGCTTTGTTCGATGTCCCCAGCCCTAGGGGCCGGGCGCCCGGACTAGTATCAGTGTTTTATCGTGGTTGTTAAAAAAAAAGCAGTGCAATTCCTGTGTCTTCGAACACAAACAGCTTTCTTGACAAGTTTCATTCTTTAATACGTTCGCGGACAAGATAGCATATGCCGTCAAAGAATTTTAAGTTATTTAGAACAAAACGGGATACCCCGACGAGAAATACAGTATATGTACTTCCATATTCCAGTATTTTTTATCCAACCAGAGCCAAATTTTCACTTCACTGTGACCAGCAGAATCATTTTTATCTTTATACAGAATTTGCAAAAAAATAATATAAAATATCACTCAAAATGCCGAGACATGCGTGTGTCATTCTAGCGTTCCCCACCGAAAATCATGTGTCCGCGAACGTGTTAATAACTAAACATAAATCAAATTTTGTTAGTTTTCGAATATTTTAGCATTTGTTTAGTTCGTTGTTTTATTAACCAAAACAAAACACACAAGCACAATGATCAAAAGCAATACAAAGAAAATCATCTGATTTAATATTTTGACAGCCCTTTATTTCTTGCACTGAAGAAATACCTAGGGCAAATCCAGTGCTGAACACTGCTGGCACTGTGTTGCCAGAAATACCGAATTATCGTTATTCCACCGAATTTCAGACCTATCTCAGATACACCGATTTTTGGTCTAAATATGACAGTTTTCCACGATTTTCAATATTATTTCATATAAAAAAGTACCTACATAATATATGATTCACTTTTGAATTCACATTACATACATATTTCATTTATTGGCTTACATATTATGTATTACTGTATTATTATGTATTACTTTTTCCTTTTTAAGCTATCTAGGTGCCAATCATTAAATATATAAGTTTCTTATGAGCAACTAGCTCCATAAAAAGGCTGTTAATATAATAAGAGACATTTTTATTTTTTATCTTAAAACTGCTGCTATAATAAAAGAAATGAATATAAATTTTTATTTCTTGTATAATATATGTAAGTATCAATCTACGAAAGAAAAATATTTAAATTTAATTAAAAGGTTTTACCAACTGTGTTCAAACAATGGGACTTTTAAAAATGAATTTAAATAGAAGAAGTAAAGAACAATACTTGTTGTAGAAATGCCTTTTTTACTTTTTTACAAATAGTTTTCTTTGTTTTTTTTTTCATAAAAAATCTGATTTTGTTGCATTTAGTTAATGAAAAATAGAATATGAGCAATATATTCGGCAGAAATCAGCGAATTTTTTATAAAAATCTGGGGTGCGTTTAATCCTGGCCATGACTTGTAATGTAAATACGATTGACACCGATTTCTAATGTGGTAATCCCCCGTTTTTCAAAAATATTTTCTGGCAACACTGAGTGCCAATGTCGACATCGAACACAGAGCATTAGAGCAACATTTTCAGTGCGTTTTTAGTGTAGCACTGGCGGATATCGAACGCATCAATGCGAATCCAGTGCATTCTAGGGTGGACATTGAGCAAATGTATTATTTTCTGTCAAAAACGATGCGTCAGCCGATAGAGTATATAAGTAAAGTAGATTATACCATATCTCTGTAAATTGTGCAATATAGTTTTAAAAACAATGTATTATTTTTCCGCTGCAATAAACATCTATCTATCTATCTAAAGTACCCAACTGTGTAGAAAAAGTGATTTTCTTTCACTAACCTAAAACTGACGTCATTTCTGTTTAACTCCAATCCTCCTTAAAATACACAATCATTGAAAATTGGAACTTTAAAAAATGTATAAAAGTATAGAAAAGTCAGTAAAGCCACACAAAATAAATGTGCAAAGGATAACAATAATGGAAAAAGTTTTTTTTTTCTTTTATCTTTGACCTGAATGGCTTCCTTGAACTCCATCAGCAAAGGAAGGAAAACTTTTTTAAATTAGGTAGTTAAGACTTACACTTGGATTGATGAAGTGGTTAAAAACTTTAATAAAAGCTTATGTATTGTTCATATATCGAAAACGCTACCACAGCCAGCATAATCCTTAACCAGAATTCTTTAAAAATCTGTATCCTCCATTTTTGTTATGTAATCTTGAGAGAAAAAATGGATTCAAATAAATTAGCTTTATCTTCTATGGTAACTAACGTGCTACGTATATTAAATTTTAATAAAGTAACTTAAATAAATAAAAAAATGAGCTTACCTGATTAAATTATCTTATGCATGTAGTCATATGCATTAAAGAAAGGCAGTAGAAATCCTATGTAAACTCATGTGTATGTGGTCACGTAATTATGCTCTCGCACAGCTTTGAATAATGGCGTTAGGTACGTGCTATCATAAAACAAGTAATTTAATTCCCTATATACACAGTGTTGCAGCAGAGAGTTTCTTTGTTACCCGTAGTAATTATAAAAAATATTCAGTTTTTATTTTATACTAAAGGAGAGGAGGTGTACGCCTTCGACGATTGGATAAAGTGTTTAAAGTAACAGAAATATTTTTAATTAAGTTGTTGAACATTTTCATTTTCTTAAAACCAATTCCAATTAAAATACACATACATTTATTACTGAACATAACCAATGATGTGGTCATCTTCATTCTGGTGTCACAGTGCTACCATTTTACCGTTTGACTTTTAGATGAAATTTTAAAATATAATTTAGACTACACGACTCCACAAAGTACGACCAACTCACAAATTGGAGTCGAAAAAAAAAATTGGTGTTTGCACAATTTCTGAAATAATTTTCATAGAAAAAACCGCTAGATCTAATAAAAAAAAAAACGTGATTAGTCGTAAAATTTAATGTGTAAATACATACAGAGAACGTTGACGTTGCTATGCTATTGTTTTTACTTTGTTTCACACAAAATGAATCAGATACCGAGAACGCACTAATACGATAAACCTCTTTTATCCGGAATGCTCGGGACCAACGGTGTTCCGGATAATCGATTTTTCCGGATATTGGAGGTTTGAATAAAATTGAGCTCCCACTTCAATTTTTTCACAAATGCTTACAACTTTTCTGGCCCGTTTTCACATGGTTAAGCTCTTAAATACACTAAAAGCGGGAACACAGCATCCAATAAGAGGGTCTAATAAAACTGATATCATTCTTGAGTGATGAAGCAAGTGTACAGACTATTGGTTTTGTATGACACTCAAATCATTTTTCGTCCGTCTCCACCTGTGTCTGCTTTTTGAATAACTAAATCGAGCACCGTAGCGCAAGTTGTTAGTGCGTTGGACTACTGAGCCAGCGGTCTTGGGTTCGAATCCCACCGCAAACACCTAAAAGTCTTTCACAGTGCCCACCTCTTTCGAATGTCTGACAAGCATCAAAGAGTATCATTTGTCACGATTGAGCTTCTCAACTCGCCGTTCGGAGTCGGCAAAAAAGTGTAGGTCCCTTCCATTCGTGCAAAAATATAACACGCACACACAAATGGTTGCGAGAAGCAGGCCCAGGTTCACCTCGAGCTGTAGCGCCAACTAAGTAAGTAAGTAAATCGAGAAAAACACAAATGGCCGCTGAGGGTCACGCAGTAGCAAAAATGTTTGCGAGATAGTTATTTAGTGATACTTCCATCACGCAGTTGTGCACAGCATCATATCTGTCAGTCAAAACTGACACTCTTGTTTGATGGTGTGTACCCGCTTTAAAACCAAATAAAAGCACACACCGTTAAGACGCAACTAACAAAGTATCTTCTACAAATGGATATGGGTACACAGACCGAACAAATTTCCGTATATTAGAGGTTTTGCGGACAATAGAGGTCAAAATGCTGAACAAAAAAGTCGAAGTATAAACGTGGCAAACACCTCATCGAAATTGGTAGATCGATGCCCAGAAAAACTCAGTCGCTTGTATAACCGACACATGGTGCCGTAGAAGGGAACGAGAGAGCCGACGAACTAGTTAGGCGAGGGTCAGCCCTTAACAGCTCACTAGCGGAAAACGTCGATATTCCTGTAGGTGATGTTAAGTGAATTATATTTTCACACTGCTTAAAGCTGGTCTCAGATGCACCAGTCTGATAAATTGTGTCATATTCAAAACGATATGGCCATGCTATATTCACCCCGATTATGGAATCCGGTGGATTAATTGCAGAGTGTTCTCATTCGATCCGCACCTATTCCCCATCATTGAAAACTTCCGCTAGCAAGTGAGCGGATGTCGGTAAGGAAGTAACAGAAAGTCAGTATTATTGAAACCGCAAACGATCCGCACTCCATACAAAGTCTGACGTTTTCAATACGCATCAAAATTTATACGGTACCGACAGTTGGTTTTTTCTCTTCGAAATGATGCAAAACAATAAAAAGTAAGTTTTAAGTGATGCAGTGCAAGAAAGAATGTGTAAAAAAATGTTTAACTGTTACAGAATAATTCGGGGAAATAAATTCTTGTTAGAAAGAAGTCTACCGGTAAATAGGTCGACTGAGTGACTACCAAAGAAAGGTACACATGTACTGGTTTAAGCAAGTGCTTTATTTTTATTTTATAAAAAATCATGCGTTTCTAAAAGGCGTTATTAGCCAGGACAACAAAGGGTATCGAGCGTCTCATATTAAGAGGGACTAATTAACAATTGACTTCATTTTGAAAAAATTACATTTGACCTAGTTGCCGTGTATTTCTGTCTCCATTGTCGTATAAATAAATATTTTGGGCTTGACTTCGTATGCAGTATCTTTTCTGCATGGTGGAGTTTCATTCTCCAAATCCAAAAAAAAAAAACCAAATGAATCCATATTTTTTTGAATGTCTTTAATCTTCACTCACTTTTCACAAAAAAATAATTTTATTTTACTTCAAATAAGTTAGTAGGATGTCAAAATATGACAACAGATGAATACATTTGATAATGTAGCTTGCGGACCGATAAAGCAGTTCATCCGACGGTTTCCATAATGGCTTTGGAATGAAATGCGGATCGGATGTACTCCCAGCGAGTACGCTCCGCCGGATTCCATAATCGGCATGAATAGGTCAAAAAGTAATAAACTGCTACAAGGAACTCGTGTAGACATTGCAAGTGTAAAGGCAGCTAGTATAGATCACTGATCAATAGGGGACTATGCAGCCAAACTTGCGATTACCCACAACAATTTCTCCCGAAGCTACAATGATGAAAATGGAAAAGAGCCCTTTATTCATTTTCTGTGCAAATGTCCGGCTCTAGCGAGAGCCAGGCAACGAATACTGGGCAAACCTTTCTTCGACGACCTTAAAGAGGTATCCGAGTAGTGGATTAGAGAAGTCCTCACAGGTCGATAATATCTCATAATTACATCCAAGTAAATGGGTCACCTGAAGCTGTGGTATCAAAACAGCGCTCTTTTTGCGCTTTTTGGGTTTCTTTCCACCGAAACCAACACTTGTACCTACCTACCTAAACATACCTATGTACCTGTCTGACAGACAGTTGACCTGACATTCATTGGCTGGCCCAGCAGTATCCAAAGCTAGACATCGTCCAGTCTATAACGCATTTGTTTATAATTACACTGAAACCTTCCGTAGGTGGACAGTGACGCTGATAACATACCTGTCCGCCTAAGGGAGTTATCTGTCCAAGCGATAATCACTTTTTTAATAATTTATCTTTATTTAGTATACCGCGCACTGCCTAGAGCCGGAATGCACCGCACTGTACTAAATGTGTGCGATATTTATTTTGTATTTTATCTTTTCGTTTGTATCTGCTACGACAGTGAGGAAATATGTTTCTTTCAAATTTAAGGGAAAATAGAAACAAAAGCTCAGTGTGAAGAGGTTTTTTTTTCATATTTGTCCGTCTAACGGAATTAAATAAATTAATTTCAAACAGATATGCGTGTCCGCGTCCGATGATGGGTGTTTCCAGTTAAGAGAACGTAAAATGTATGCAATCTTAAAAGCGGAAAAGCTTGATTATTCTCCATCTAATGGAGCTGTGCGTGATGAGAGATTTCACTGTATTTAATTTTAAATTTAATATTCCGTATTCCTGAGTTAAAGAAAAGCTACTAATTTACATAACTCAACATGAAAAATGATTTACGACTTCACAATTTACTTAGCTTCAATCAAAGTTAAATTTCAATTGAGTTGTTACATCGTAAACTCGCTCTTTGTGTCTAGCGTATTCCATCGATTTGTGCTTTTATGGTTTGCCCATAAATTTCAATACGCCAATTTATACTCTTACACTGCACCCCCACTCCAAACGGTATATAGGCATTCGTTTTCGTATTCCTTTTCCAACGAATGGTATGTTACAATTTTTGGAAATTGCTTTATTCAGCCGTGAAATTGTGGCTGGATTTTGGGTAATGTACTTGAATTGTATAAAATGGTAAATCATATTTTCTAGGGGAGCTTTCAATCTCCTCATATACTTGAATCATCAAGTAATGTAATTCAATTGGAAATTGAGGTAATTTTCGAGTTAAAATTGAAGTAAAATTGTTTCCTTTGTATGGCAGGTTATTGCTCTGTTTGGATTTGAAGTATATGGAGGTATGAAGCTGTGGTATGAAGCTGTGTCTGTGGACTAAGAAAGAGCGCTCGAAGACCAAAAATTGTCCAATTTCGCTATAGACTGCCTTAATAAAATGCAAAGGAACTGAATCATCAAATGGAAACACGGAACGGGCCAAATAAGGAAAGCAACTACCAGGGAGATACCTTAAGGAGGAGAACTCCCACCCCTACTGCGAGGTTTTCTATGAAAAAGGAACAGAATTTATAGCTTACGCGGATGACTTAGTAATTATCAAATCATCAAATCAAATTATATGTACCAGCGATCATAATGCTTTCGTTATGGGCAAAGCAGAATGGTCTGAACGTGAATCCTCAAAAGACCGAGCTTGTACTCTTCTCCAGAAGAAACAAAATCCCAAACTATCCCCTGCGAGTTCCGGAGATGTGGATGGAACCATAATCAACTTCTCAAAGGACTAAATATCTAGAAATTATTTAAGACTCCAAGCTATCTTGGAGATAAAATATTGAAATAAGGGTGATGAAAGGATTAAATAGTCTTTACGCCTTCGGAAAAAGATGGGGACTACAACCCCACATCATCAGACCAATCATCGCCGTATGGGGGTCTGCTATAAAATATATAATATATGCTAAAAAATCTACATTAGGAAGCTCGCTAAATTGCAAGGACTAGCGGCACTTGCGGCACAGCAGGAGCAATAAGAAGTACACCCCAAGCGGAACTAGATATGATTCTTCAATACCTTGCCCTCGATATTTTTATCAAAGATGCAGCAGCCCAGGGAGTCCTCAGACTAAGAGAATCCGATTTGTTGAATTGAAACTAATCACGTATGCGGCGATACTAGAAGAAATATAGAAACTAAGTAGATGTAACCCCAAAAGTCTGACCAAGACTTCAGACTCACTACGACTTCAACTTGATATACCTTTTTTCCAAATAGAGAAGACTAGCTATCAAACCAGGTGGCGACGGCTCAAAATGGAAACGGGAATCATTCAGTCTACCAGATTCTTGCAGGCGGAACTACTGGCGGTTGAAAAGGCTGCAATATCCATAAAAGATAGCGACCTCCATCCATCATTATAGTCATTTTGGTGGACAGTCAGCCGAACTAAAGTCAAAAGAAGCAAACACAATAAAATCAAAGGCTGTCCAAAAATGTCGCAATGCTCTAAATGATGCCATAAGGCACCACAAAATTAAACTCTGGTGGGTACTGTAGCTAGAATAAGATGACTCCTTCGCACTGCGACCGTGGCCACCGGTCTGTGCCTCGAAAAAGCGACTGCATCACATCCCGTTCTGTATGGCTGAAACTTGATCTTAATAGGACAAAGACGATATTACATATGGATAAATCCTTCATACGCTTAATCACCGGACACTGTGCCAAAGGTTATATGACAAGCAAATGGCTACCTCAGTCTAACGATATCTTTAGAAGCTGCGAAGATGAGGATGAAAGTAAATCGATCCAACGACGCCTTCGTACTTTAGGCCATAGATTCATGGCAGACATTCCAAAACTGGGAAATTCAAAGATATTATATCTTCTAAGATTCACCAAGAGCACAAACTAGCTTACGAGCTAGTAAGAAGAGGATTGACTCCCGAACTCTGAGGGGATTCACAATGGACCTTCGGATCTCTTCCATACGCCGGAATAATCACAGGACACTGTGCCATAGGTCATATAAGAAGCAAATCGCAGACTGAGTCCAACGATGTCTGTAGAAGCTGCGCAGACGAGGAAGAGAATGAATCGATCAAACTTCTACTTTGCTACTTCCCCGCTCTCCACGAATGGCGTCTCCATACTTTTGGCCATAGATTCTTGGCAGACATTGCAAAGCAGGGAAATTCAAAGATATCGCACAAACTGGATTACGAGTTGGTAAAAAGGGGATTAATTCCCAAACTCTGAAGCGATACACAAAAAACCTTCTGGTCTCCGAGTGGAAATGATTGCTCATACAATCACTCACCCTCCCTAACCTAACCAAATCAAGGTCGGAAAAACTCAAAAACTTAAGTTTCTTGTCAACGAACTCGAACAAAATCACTACCCGCAACCACGATCGATTGAGTGCGGTACTAGTAAATTGTCAATCCGTTATTAACGTTCAACTCACATTTAAAATGACAACTGATAAGTGCTTTATTTCAAAATTGTTAAATAAAGCTTTAGAGTGCTTTACATTGTAACTGACAGGAAATGGACACATACTCGCTTTGATTATATCCCGTATAAAACTTTTCACAATTTCATTCAATTTAATTTTTATCTCTACCTGCTCATTCATTTGTTTTAAATCTGCCACTATTTATTTATAATGCAGATTAAAAGTAATGGAATGTAAATAAATAGTTAAGGTAAACATAATATTTGCATGGGTGAATATAATACGCCACATATTATATCTGAAATAATTGTCCCGAAGATGATACCATCATCGCATATCGGTCGAATTTCCATTTTGATTGTTCGCGAATTGCAAAATATTATTTCAACAACAAATCTATGCTTTGCAATCATTCGTTTCATATTAATAAATTGAAAACAACATTAATATTATTGCAATCGATTATATTGCATCCAATGAGCATCAACCGCAGGATGTTTTTCTTCACGATTTATTTGTTATTTTATCAATGCAGTGTGCAATGGGAAGGCAGGCTATAAAACGTCCTTCCAATGTATTTCGTATCGCTGGTTGATAAATTGCACTTATGTTTGAGAAATGGTTTCGAGTCCTGCTTGGACGTTTTGAAAGCAGTAAGGAACTGCCTGACGCAAATGTGAACCGGAAAATTATATCTTAAAATTTTGACCAGCACTATCATTTGAATTCTGCCCTGAATCGCTTAAAGCAAAAATCCTATGTTACCCTTATTCCTCGGATAGAAAACTAACATCCGATTATTCAAGTCGCTCTAATTCAAACTCCAAACAAGGAGAACTGATTTACTCGAAATTTAAGAAAACCTACGGAACTCCTTTCTTACATCAATATTTTGAAAACGGTACCATTTCACATTCAAAATAAATCAATTTCATACGTGCGTTCAAAAGGAGATTCCTTTTAACTAAGAAGATATTTTTCTTATAATTCCAAGTAGGTTACGTCGGGTTAGGTTGGGAAGGGTTGTGAAGTTCGAGCCATCACAAAATACTAGGCACTATGCCCATCCCGATCCCCGAAAAATTCATCTCAGGACCTAAGCCACCAAAAATTCCTCAAAGAATTTTATTACTCTGCAAAATTTTAGAATAAGTCTGTGGTTGATTAGGCCTACCTCTTTCAGATTACTAAATGAGTACATCCCTAAAATTTCTCCATTACAGCGTATTATGTCCTGTGTATGGGCGATATCCTCTGCTATACCTGTATCATTGGAGTATCTGCCATGCCTGTGAATCCGAGACTGGGCGTATTTGCCCAATAGGCAATGCCCGGATAATATTCGTACATCTATTTTAAGTTGTACCTTGTTAAGTCTTACTATTTAACTAGTCCTTTTATGGTCCAGTGCCGACCAAAGTGCCTCAGAAACCACATGTTAAACCATCTGTGGTCCGCCCAACTCATAAGATTCTTTTTGACCGCCTAACGGTGCAGCAAATTCCACTGCTTCGGGTACAGGCAGTTTCCTTGCTAACTCATCGGCAAGTCTCGCTGCCTTCTATCCCAGAGTGACCAGGCATCCAGTATAGTCTTACCTGGTTCTGCATGCGTAATGCCCTGAGCATTTTTCGGCAGCTCGGAGACTAGTGCCAATTTGGTAGTGAACGATTCTAATGCTTAAGCGCAGCCTGACTGTCGATATAAATATCAATATCCTTACCGGATATTCGTTTCATTTTCAGGAGCTATGCAACTCTAAGTACGACTGGAACTTCTGCCTGAAAGACGCTGCAAGCATCCGGGACCCTTACGGATACTTTTAGCTCTAGTTCTCCGCAGTAGCTACTAGACCCCGTACCTTTAACAGGTTTACACCCGCGCCTGAGGACTGCAGTGTCTGAATGCCGAGTAACTGTGTCATTCGTCCACTCTTCACGCGCACAAGGTACAAAGTTTTGTACGGTGTAATGAAGTCGAGGATGAGGAGGGAATCGTCCGTTTTTATTGGATTATCCATTTGGATTTCTGTGAGGATAGTACAGTGTCCTTTGTCGTTATTCTTGAAGAGACCTTGGTTGGTGAGTCGTAGTGCAAATCTTGTGGCAGCAAGTAAAGGAACGTAGCCAGGGTGCCGTGAGTGTCGTTCAAAGTAATTGTGATAGTTTTCTTCTTGTTTTTGAAAAACAACATAATCTTCTCAATCTTTCCAAAAGATTCAATTCAATTTCCATAAACACACTTTTTGCATACGTACCCGTATTTACCCACGCTTGACTTATAAAAGTTCTAAGGACTTGTCGTCGCTCTCATTAAGGACAAATTCAAATTAAATATATATCAAACATACATACCTACCTACGAGTATAATTCCACAGTAAACACAGAAGAATTTCATTTCGTGTGTGCTCTGGAAAATGTTTTTAAATTTCAGTTTAGATTACTAAATTCCAGACCAAATAAGCACACTCGTATATTTCACAGCACTTATTTGTGTACCCAGACAGTAAGTTATTGGTACGTACATACATACATATGTATATCTGAATAAAAGAGAAGCAAAAAATAAGAAAATTAACAAAAACTCGCAACAGACACAATAAATCGAACATAAAGTGGGTGGGAGATGATTTTGACAATTTGAGAGTAATCACGATTTGTTACAGTTGCTTGTTTTCATTGTCACTGAGTTTCGAATAAATACCCCTTGAGACAATTGAACGAACTGGCATCATTTAATTAATAATAATGTCTTTAGTCTGGATATAGACTTTGCGAAATTGGTGATTATGTTTGTCTCCTTCAAGTCGCGCGTATAATTACTTGTGAATTTCACTTAACAGTTTTGTTTTAAGTGTAAACTTTTACAGCTTTAGGGGTAGAATACATTTTGAATATAAAAAAATACAATACATCCAACCAGTTTGATGTTATAGTTTAGAGTCAACTTTATGAAGCACGCGTAAATTAATAATGAGTGCTTACATTTGTATAATACACCAGAGTTTAGCAGCATTTATCCGAGGAATTTGTGCTTTTGGAAATGACAGTTGAGAGAATAGAATTCAGTGATAAAACCATAAATTGTCAACTGACATATTACCAACAGAACTGGAAAATACCAATTGACAGCAAAAAATCAAATACGGAAAGTTTATCAGCGCTTTCTGGCATTTCTTTAACAATACTGGCAATCGGTGATAAGAGTTTAACACTAAATTAGCAATTAATTCAAAGCTTCACACCCAAAAGCGGAACACTAATCGAATCAGTTCGGTGTCTGTCTGTCTGTCTGTCTGTCTGTCTGCCACAGGCCTTTATCTCAGAGACTATTTGACGTAGAAATTGTAGCAGTAAGTTTCCCAAACATAGACCTGAACTTAAAACGTTGAATTTGGGGCAATAAATGGGATATTTTTGAGGTCATCGTATGAGATGTCAAATGAAAGCTGGTTAAATCATGAATTCAAAAATGTATGAAACATTTTTTTGTGTTACTTATTTCTTAACACTTTTTCAAAAAAACGTTAAAAAAGCGCTGTCCCCCAACCGTTCTCTAAAAATATCGCTCAGAAAAATCTGAATAAAATCACAAACATTTAGAATAAAGTGTAGATTGAACCAAAATCATTAGGACTCCATTATGTTGGATAACTTTTTTTGGTAAATTTTTTTTTAATGTCAATTACCCAACTGTTTACACATCCAGAAGTGACGTAACCCTATCACAATCAGATTTTTATAAAAAAAGATTTAATGGTTGATACTAGAAATATGCCCCAAAAAATTAGCATTGGGCTTATATTTAAACCATGGATTTTATGCACATTAAGGAATCTTGATGGTTTCTTATGCTCTACTATAAGAGCCATTTTATTGCTAATATTCTGCAAAAAAAAATCATAATAGCATTGTGAATCCAATAAAACTTATAACTCAATTTCGTACTAACTCGACTTTGGCTGTTATGGTTTGTGACCACAGTATACGCACTGTCAAAGTAGAAATACATATATAGAAACTCAATAGTGCGCCCACAATGAGGTAGTTACAGCATAGTATGCCGCTGCCACGTAATACGAGTTGGCCAACTTTTAACTTTCGCTGCGCGGCGTTTGACAGCTCTTTTTAAAATAAAAGAAATGGAAGGGGACGACTTCGAAAAATTCTTTGGAAGTGTAAAAAGAAGGGATATATTGCGGAATTTGTGCATTTCGCAATATGAAAACATTAAATTAAATTAAATATGCTCTGTTAGTAGCTTTTATGCAAATAAAAATGCAGCTTCTTTTTCTTCATCCGTTTTATTTTAGTTATTATTTAAAGTTTAATAGAAGAAAAATATTTTTCACTACATATTTTCCCTGAGCTGAGTTCAACCCTGCATATAAACGTTGAAATTATCATAAATATGTCTGTGCTGCCAATCGTTTGTTATAAAATTCGGCGGCGATAGGCGTTTTTTTGTGCACGCGTGCAAAAAAACACGGCTAATATACATAGGTAGGTGTCTCTACTCTTACTACATTGGGAAAAATTGAATTTGTGAAAATTTAAAATTTAAAATTTTGTACTTTTTTGTCTTTTCTGCTTTTCTCATTTTATTTTCTTCTTTTTTATATGACGCTTTGTTAAATTTTTAAATTTTTAATCTGAGCTCTATTTTGTAAAATAAACTTAAGACTAACTTATAAGATATTGTATCTTACAGTATCTAAGCAATCTCGAGTATACATATATATATATGTATAAAAATAAAAATAAAAAAATGAAATCTGATGCAGATGCATAAATTTCCTCAACACTTTGTTAATTTTTTTTTTTTTTTTATAATCTACACACGCTGGGGATATGAATACCTTTGTAATGTTTACACACAGCGCGAGCTTTTGAAGGACAAGAACGAGAGACAGACAGATCGACGTATGTAGTTGGTTTTTTTGTATCATAAATCTATCAAGTATCAACATAAATCATAAATCATAGTACGGAACACTTATTGCGCATTGACCATTTTTTTAAAAAAGGTTGCATAGGGCATTGCGACCTAGTAAAAGATCCTTAGACCGCAATGTAATTAAGGGACCAGAAGATGTTCAATTTTTTCGATGAGATTGAGAATCTCACTGGTGTAGAACTGTAGACAGTAAGAATTCCACCGGGAGTAAAGATTTTTCTATGGAAATGCCGTCTTTTTGGGCATTTTCATAGAAAATTGTATGTTCAGCATAGAATTAAAATTCTTTCGAATGTCTGGCAAGCAATCAAAGCATTCTTTGTCATAACAAGCTTCTCAACTCGCCGTTCGGAGACGGCAAAAAACTGTATGTCCATTCCATTTTGTGGAAAAAATAGCACGCACACACAAATGTTTGCGAGAAGCTAGGCTTGGTTCTGTATAGGACTGCTGACGCTGTATATATATATATTTTAATGGCTCTTTAAGCCTGACGAAAACTCTGGATATTTTCTCAATGGGTACACACATTTTGTTTTCCCAACTTTTGAATTTTAAGTTTATAGCTGAGTACGAAATATTGCAAAATGGCTCTGGGCTGGTAAAGGAGTCAGCCGAACCTTTTTTAGTCAGGTGGTCGGCTTTTTCGATTGCTTTAACCCATTTAGACCCAAATATAGAGTACAGTGATTTTTATTTAAAAAAAACTTTATTTTCTAGTTCATTTACAAACTTTAGGCATTTTAAGCCCCTTATTCCCAGAAAAAAAGTCGTTGCGAAACAAAAATCGTAGCTTGTGGTGCGAGATTTTGAGGGTAAATTCCTAGAATTTTTTTTTTGTGTTATTTTCCTCTTTTTATCACTCATATTAAATTAAAAATATTTTGAACAACAATTTTAAATTTTTTAAAAGAGGAAATGACGTTTAAAGGCGCGAAAATGTGTAATTTCCCTTTTTGCTACTTAAAATTAATACAATTGTTTCCTCTTTCATTGAAAACAATGTCAAAAAATCGCATCGAAAAATAAATCGTTGCGAGAAAGAATGGTTTCTCGCAGTGAAGGTGCGAGAATTTTGACAATTTACGCTACGATTATTTTTCTCGCAACGATTTTTTTTCTGGGAATAAGGGGCTTAAGAAAAAAAAATTATAAAATTTTTTTTTGTAAACTCATGTTCCCACTGTACTCAAATTAGTACACGTAAAAGAAAATACACATAAATGACAGCAGAACTAAATAATTTTACATTTATAAATTTAAAACTTTCAAATGATTAATGGTTTAACTAAAAATTTCAATAAAACCAAAAAAAAAAAGTGGGTGTCCCCAATTGGGGATCCTTCTTCTTTATCTCTTTTTTTTTAATCTTATCATGGAATTGTATCCACAATAGAAATAGAATTTCAAAAAGAAAAAAATCACACTCTGTACACTATCTCCTTTGAATCCATCGATCTATCTAAATATAACAAGCCTCTTGCCGTTTCGTTACATTTTATCACAAACTTATCCCCGCTATAGCAGTTTTACTTTAAGAAATTTTAAAGTAACCACACTCGCCTGGAAATTAATTAGAAAAACGATGACTTCTGTAACATCTTAAAGTCAAATGCCGTTATTACCGTGAATAAAAGAATATGAGCAACGACAAACACATACAAAATGACATTAAAGTAACTTTAGTAGGGCTCAAGCATAAGTAGTACTCTGTAGGCTATGACTGATGACGTCAACAAGTTCTTTTGTCCACCTAACCTAACTAACAGCTAACGTCTTCACCTCAGAGTGTATGTATCAACTTATCGAATACATTTATTAAAATAAATGCGATCTCAAATAAAACTAATCGATCATTGTCTCTCATCAATTACGGTCGTCTGCATTCGGCGAAAACAATTTGCCAACAATTTAATTATTATCATCGAACGCGCCCGGCACACGAGTTGTGTTGTGTATCTGAAACCATCTGCCATTATTTTCCTTGGCTCATCCGAAATGATATCTCATCCATTAAGATGTCAAATACGATAATACTTACACACACTGTTGCTCTTTTGTTCGTATAAGAAAAAAACAAACTTTGTCTTCAGAGTGAATTTTTTTTTTGTTTGTCTCATTGTTTCTTGGCACGAGTCATCTTCCTGAGGGGAGGCTTAATTTTCCGTCTGATATCGATCGGAGATAGAAGTCTACTGGATATTGTTTCATTTTTGTGGAACAATTCATTCAATTATAGTCGTTTATAGTCTTTTATACAGAAATCCAGTTTAGAAAATAGACATGGTGGTGAATGGGACGAAATTGTTCTATGAACGAATATGGAATGCTTTACTGTGCAGCCAAAAAAAACTCTCAGAGTACACATAAATGTGGTCAAATCGGCGCAGCTTATAAATGTACCTAATAGCTTCCTGACGAATCAGAAAAGCTTTATACAACTTCCGAATATGTTATAACGGGCAGGATAAGTATTTGCACCAGCATCCGACGTGTTTTCAACGTGTTTCCAACAGTGTGTAGCTAGCTGATATATATAGTTTGCGCAAGCATCCATATATAGAGCCTACTACAAGGTTATCATGATTATGACAGAATAGGTTCCAATTTATGACAAAGCCGAAGCTGGTAGCAGATTCAAAGAATTTCAATTTAGTTCCAGGTAATCAAATGTCGGGCACAATGTTGAGCTCAAAAGACCTGTTGAAGATAGGCAGAGCAAGACATTTATTACTGTTCAGTACTAATCCATTCTTTCTGGTCCAGTTATTGATTGCACATAAATCCTCGTTGAGGCACAAAGCAAGCTCACTGACCTTACTTATAGGCTGCAATAGATAGAGCTGAACATCATCGGCGTAGAGGTGAAAAGAGAGTTGTGTGAGCGACTTAGAAACAGAGTATTTTGCCATCCACAATGACTCGCTGTGATTTATAACTCAAGAAGCTACCAATAAGTTTGGTGGCCCTGTCGATAAAATCAAAATAATTGCACAAAATTTCATGATTTACCTTGTCAAAAGCCTTAGAGGTATCGAGTAGGATAATCAAAGTAAGAATTCCTGTCTTATATCGTTCAAAATATTTACCATGGCAGTTGAGCAACTATGGCCTGCTAGCCTGGCTGATATTGGTATAACAGGGAATTCTCGGAAAAGTGATTTTGGATCTGCCCCACTAATACTCTCTCAAAGACCTTCGACAAGCAGGACAAGAGTGCTGATGGGCCTGTAATCATTATCAGTAAGAGCATTCATTTATTTTCTTAGCGACTGGTATCACTTTTGCATTTTTCCCAAGCCAACCCATTCCAGACATTTATTTGAATGGAGTGGTGGTTCCCAAGTGTGAAAAGTTCAAATATATAGGATCAATGTTCAACAGCGAAGCAACCGTTGATGACGACATCAATCATCTTGTATGCGTGGGGTGGATGAAGTGGCAGGAAAACTCTGCCGTCTTCTGTGACCGAAAAATGTCCCCTAGGCTGAAAGGAAGGCTCTACACCGCAGTTGTGCATTCGGCACAAGTGGAAATTGACAGCAACAGAGATGAAGATGCTCCGCATCAATCTCAACTTGATGAAATTTATTGCAAGACTTGAACATTTAAATTCACTTTTAAGCTGTCACATAATATTCAACCGTCTGTTTTTATTTGGCAGTTATGCACCGAAGCAGGTACAAGCTGACCACAATCCTGACTTCAATTCTATTGTTCCGAAACGGCTTTATTTATGTAAAGTCCAGTTATCTAAATTCAGGCTCCATATATATGTAGGTATATTGCTATTAGTTAATGTAATTTTAATTTTTAGTAGCCGTAGAGCGTACAAAAAAAGATTAAGGATCGTTTGCAGGTGTTGCAGGTTGGTATTTATATGGCCACTGAAAAGTAGACTGGCGTGGCGGGTTATAACCAGTTGTCTGAACAATGATGGTGGAAGTGTCCTTCTTCATATGGAAGCTATTACCTCTGCAACTGCACTAGCTAGTGCTCCTTTCTACTCAAGTCGATGAACAGACGTTAAAAATGTACCACCATGGCACCGATATTGTAGAGTTCTCGTGACTGGATTACTAACCCTATTACGTGAGGATAAATATCCCATCATACAGGTTTCAAGGTCCTTTTTGGAATATTATCCAAAAATGCGAAGTATTGTTGTCTTCAAGGACATAAAATCTCGCTTGTCTGCTCGATGGCCATTTGAGATAGGTAAACTCTTATCACTTTAGCTATCGCTGAAAATTCCATTATAATAATTACAGCAAGGACAATAGTTTCGTGTCCTTCTTTGACTGTTCCCACTCTCTCCCTCAGTAATCTAATACTTATTTTCACAGCTAATTATTTGGAAGCGTTGCGTTGCGGACGGAAAACTTCTTAGTACTTCCAGGAGATATACATAATTACAAAAGTTCTTGCGCACATTATCCTTTTACGTTCTGTTTTATGTGCAGAAAAGAGACAAAAAAAAAGGCTTTTCATACACTCAGAATTCAAAGAATGTTATAATACGAGTACTCGTATCTTTATGCCTTTCGTCCTTGCTCTCAAGTGAAGTGTCGAATTTAAGAATAGGTGTCACAGTACAGAGTTTCAAGATGCTTACAGTCGTAAAAGTACTTGTACAGTAGACATTAAGGTGACAGTGACATTGTACACCGAGGACTTAAGTGATGATGTATTTTTCTTACTAACATATGGGTAGGTGGCTTTGTTGGATTATTCTGCAGACGCTGCAGTAGCTATTTCCATTCTGTATGATGATAAAGTGTTTTTAATTAATTAAAAGCGTTTATAACCTTAAAGAAAAATTTAAATTTCGATTACCAACAATCCAAAGCATGACACTCTTCTGTTACAAATGCTCCAAAAAGTCCTTTCGTCTCTAGAAGATGACTTCCTAAATTACAATTAATTACCTTTGCCGACATGTACTATTTTCCGGTTAATAAAAATCATAATTACGCAAATCATAAGCAAATAGCAAAGCTGTTGCCCAATTTACTATAATGAAACCTAATTGCCTCGATCTCCTACAACCCAAAAGAAGTCCTTACAACCATATGTACTCGTAACTCGTACACATGTTTGTGTATATGTCAAACTAACAATGGAAAACATTTATAAGCCAATAATAAACCATACCATATAGGTTTTGATGCCATTATGATGTTATATCTACCGGATTTTATTAATGACTCAATAAAATCTTTCATCCATTTGCCATTCGTGTACGGCAAAGCGGAAGGACAACTTGAACACCCACATCATGGGATAAGAACCCATGAGTTTATTTATTCATGGAGGCATCAAGTGATGTGGAAAGAGGGGAATAACAAAATTTCCAAGGATATACATAAATATGTGCATATGTATGTTCGCATTTCATTGAGTCGGTTCAATTGAATGAAGCTGCCGGCCCAATTAAGGATCAATGTGTGATTTATAATAAAATTTATTCTGAAAAAATATACATACAGTTGTACAAGGATCTGATTTTTGGATGAAAGTGATTATCCACTAAACTTTTGGGGGAAGCGGACAATATGGAATGAAAGGGTTATGATTTCCTGGCTTCGTTCGATCGATACCTATTTAGGTTTACTTGTGTTTTTATTTTGAAGACTACATTCGATTTGGAGAAGTCCTTGCAATGAAGTGCATTTCCTGGTACTAATAAGAATTCAGCATTGAATATCGAACCCTTGATTTAGTGGATTTAAACAGATTTAATGAGTTTTATAAAGTTGAAGTGCTTGCCTAGAAAAATGCAAAAGTGATACCAGTTGCTAAGAAAAAGAATGCCTCTACTGCCAATGATTACAGGCCCATTAGCATATTGCCGAAGGTCTTTGAGAGATTTATTAGCGGGGCAAATTGAATATCACTTGTCCGCGAATTTCCGGTTGAACCAATATCAGACAGGCTTTAGAGCAATCCATAGTTGCTCAACTGTGGACGATATAAGATAGAAATTCTTATTTTGATTTGCCTACTCGATTTCTCTTAGGCTTTCGACAAGGTAAATCCTCTCTAAGCTGCATAAACTGCTCTCCTGACCCCCACGAAATCCTGATCGCTATCATATGATTGCTCACTTAACGTCATCCGACTGCTTGCGTGAGTAACCATCTCACTGCCAAAGTTCACGTAGTACGGCGAAACTCCTAACACCTTGTTGTGCTGTGCGTATGGCACAAGCTACCTTCGCCAATCGCCAGTCCCAACCACTACGTAGTCTTTATTATCTTGAAATTTCCCTCAGAAATGGCAGCTGAAAGGAATTAAATCTCTGATCGGCTAGAATTATTGACAGGTTGTAGAAAATCGTCCAAACTCGAAGTTTCTTTGTAGCAGCTACTATTCCAGCTAATTTTGTTATTAATTAAAATAGATTTATTCTATTTTTTTCCTATTTCAGGTGAAGAAATTGTGCTTAACGGAAGCCAAACTCGATTAATCAAGAAAAAAAATAAAAACCGTCCATAGTAATTTTTCTACCTTTAACAGTGAACGCCATTGCTCTTAACAACCGCAACCTTGCGGGCATTTTGCGAAATTTCACAAAACATAAATGATTTAGTATCCATATGCAGGAAGGATACCAAAACTTTTGAAAAAAAAACAAGTCTCATAGGAGTATGTCCTGTATATACTGTAGTATCCTTTTTAGTATGCAGAAGCAATACCAATACACTACCTGCTGTTGTCATCACTCGTTAACATTATTCTGCCTAGAAACATTAGATGTGTACATACTCGTGCATAGATGTTATGAATGTCATACACACCAGTATGTACATATATAGGAATATAGACATGAGTGCATTACTGCAGAGGTGTAGATTTAGTTACAGAGTAGTACGAGTTGTATAGCACGCTAAAAAGTGAGGACACAAAAAACTTGTGAGAACGTTAAATGGCAAAGTTAAAAGAATGTAACAGACACGTCCTTGTTAAAGGATAAACAAGAAACATTCGTCGAGAGCATAGAAAGTCATGTCTATGCATTTTTTTTCTCTCTCTCTCTCTCTCTCTCTTTGACATGTCTTGCTATATAACTGGAGAGTTTTGTTTGCCAACAATTCTACAAAACCTGACGGCGACAACGTTAACGGTGTTGATGTCATTAGAATAATTATAAGAAACGACACATCCGGATGTAAAGCAAGTTCATAAATTCAGAGATATGTATGTACATACATACATATGTTTACTTAAAAGGAAAATTATGTTGTTTATTTGTTTCTCATTATGTATCTCCAAAAAAAATGATGCGAATAATATCTTTTTGATGATGAAAGGTTACTCACCGTCGAAAGTTTATCAGAAAGGAAAGTGTCTGTTCCTGGCGAATTTATTTGAAGGTTATTCTTCTAGTTCTGTCAGTCCTCCAATAAATACCTTACGTAAATGAATTGATATTAGCTTAAAAGTACCCAAAACGAGACATATGTACTTGCGTACCTGTCAAATATCACAAGAATGACAGAAAAATTATAAACAAGTAACAAGTATTTCTGGACTAAGTTCCGTTTAGTTAAAAAAAAGTGCAATGATCCCACAACGAATATTTCTTCGAAGTTAAACTAACCGACTGTCAATTGCAACTGACAGCTAAAAAGAAATTGAACTCAGTTTCGATTCGAATGCAAAATTGAGAAATGCATATTGAGGACAAAGCTGTCATGTTAGAATAAAATCTTCTCTATGAAATTTTCAGAAAGTACACAATTTTGAAGTACATATCAAAATAAATAAAAAAAAAATATTAGCTTTGTTCGATGTCCCCAGCCCTAGGGGCCGGGCGCCCGGACTAGTATCAGTGTTTTATCGTGGTTGTTAAAAAAAAAGCAGTGCAATTCCTGTGTCTTCGAACACAAACAGCTTTCTTGACAAGTTTCATTCTTTAATACGTTCGCGGACAAGATAGCATATGCCGTCAAAGAATTTTAAGTTATTTAGAACAAAACGGGATACCCCGACGAGAAATACAGTATATGTACTTCCATATTCCAGTATTTTTTATCCAACCAGAGCCAAATTTTCACTTCACTGTGACCAGCAGAATCATTTTTATCTTTATACAGAATTTGCAAAAAAATAATATAAAATATCACTCAAAATGCCGAGACATGCGTGTGTCATTCTAGCGTTCCCCACCGAAAATCATGTGTCCGCGAACGTGTTAATAACTAAACATAAATCAAATTTTGTTAGTTTTCGAATATTTTAGCATTTGTTTAGTTCGTTGTTTTATTAACCAAAACAAAACACACAAGCACAATGATCAAAAGCAATACAAAGAAAATCATCTGATTTAATATTTTGACAGCCCTTTATTTCTTGCACTGAAGAAATACCTAGGGCAAATCCAGTGCTGAACACTGCTGGCACTGTGTTGCCAGAAATACCGAATTATCGTTATTCCACCGAATTTCAGACCTATCTCAGATACACCGATTTTTGGTCTAAATATGACAGTTTTCCACGATTTTCAATATTATTTCATATAAAAAAGTACCTACATAATATATGATTCACTTTTGAATTCACATTACATACATATTTCATTTATTGGCTTACATATTATGTATTACTGTATTATTATGTATTACTTTTTCCTTTTTAAGCTATCTAGGTGCCAATCATTAAATATATAAGTTTCTTATGAGCAACTAGCTCCATAAAAAGGCTGTTAATATAATAAGAGACATTTTTATTTTTTATCTTAAAACTGCTGCTATAATAAAAGAAATGAATATAAATTTTTATTTCTTGTATAATATATGTAAGTATCAATCTACGAAAGAAAAATATTTAAATTTAATTAAAAGGTTTTACCAACTGTGTTCAAACAATGGGACTTTTAAAAATGAATTTAAATAGAAGAAGTAAAGAACAATACTTGTTGTAGAAATGCCTTTTTTACTTTTTTACAAATAGTTTTCTTTGTTTTTTTTTTCATAAAAAATCTGATTTTGTTGCATTTAGTTAATGAAAAATAGAATATGAGCAATATATTCGGCAGAAATCAGCGAATTTTTTATAAAAATCTGGGGTGCGTTTAATCCTGGCCATGACTTGTAATGTAAATACGATTGACACCGATTTCTAATGTGGTAATCCCCCGTTTTTCAAAAATATTTTCTGGCAACACTGAGTGCCAATGTCGACATCGAACACAGAGCATTAGAGCAACATTTTCAGTGCGTTTTTAGTGTAGCACTGGCGGATATCGAACGCATCAATGCGAATCCAGTGCATTCTAGGGTGGACATTGAGCAAATGTATTATTTTCTGTCAAAAACGATGCGTCAGCCGATAGAGTATATAAGTAAAGTAGATTATACCATATCTCTGTAAATTGTGCAATATAGTTTTAAAAACAATGTATTATTTTTCCGCTGCAATAAACATCTATCTATCTATCTAAAGTACCCAACTGTGTAGAAAAAGTGATTTTCTTTCACTAACCTAAAACTGACGTCATTTCTGTTTAACTCCAATCCTCCTTAAAATACACAATCATTGAAAATTGGAACTTTAAAAAATGTATAAAAGTATAGAAAAGTCAGTAAAGCCACACAAAATAAATGTGCAAAGGATAACAATAATGGAAAAAGTTTTTTTTTTCTTTTATCTTTGACCTGAATGGCTTCCTTGAACTCCATCAGCAAAGGAAGGAAAACTTTTTTAAATTAGGTAGTTAAGACTTACACTTGGATTGATGAAGTGGTTAAAAACTTTAATAAAAGCTTATGTATTGTTCATATATCGAAAACGCTACCACAGCCAGCATAATCCTTAACCAGAATTCTTTAAAAATCTGTATCCTCCATTTTTGTTATGTAATCTTGAGAGAAAAAATGGATTCAAATAAATTAGCTTTATCTTCTATGGTAACTAACGTGCTACGTATATTAAATTTTAATAAAGTAACTTAAATAAATAAAAAAATGAGCTTACCTGATTAAATTATCTTATGCATGTAGTCATATGCATTAAAGAAAGGCAGTAGAAATCCTATGTAAACTCATGTGTATGTGGTCACGTAATTATGCTCTCGCACAGCTTTGAATAATGGCGTTAGGTACGTGCTATCATAAAACAAGTAATTTAATTCCCTATATACACAGTGTTGCAGCAGAGAGTTTCTTTGTTACCCGTAGTAATTATAAAAAATATTCAGTTTTTATTTTATACTAAAGGAGAGGAGGTGTACGCCTTCGACGATTGGATAAAGTGTTTAAAGTAACAGAAATATTTTTAATTAAGTTGTTGAACATTTTCATTTTCTTAAAACCAATTCCAATTAAAATACACATACATTTATTACTGAACATAACCAATGATGTGGTCATCTTCATTCTGGTGTCACAGTGCTACCATTTTACCGTTTGACTTTTAGATGAAATTTTAAAATATAATTTAGACTACACGACTCCACAAAGTACGACCAACTCACAAATTGGAGTCGAAAAAAAAAATTGGTGTTTGCACAATTTCTGAAATAATTTTCATAGAAAAAACCGCTAGATCTAATAAAAAAAAAAACGTGATTAGTCGTAAAATTTAATGTGTAAATACATACAGAGAACGTTGACGTTGCTATGCTATTGTTTTTACTTTGTTTCACACAAAATGAATCAGATACCGAGAACGCACTAATACGATAAACCTCTTTTATCCGGAATGCTCGGGACCAACGGTGTTCCGGATAATCGATTTTTCCGGATATTGGAGGTTTGAATAAAATTGAGCTCCCACTTCAATTTTTTCACAAATGCTTACAACTTTTCTGGCCCGTTTTCACATGGTTAAGCTCTTAAATACACTAAAAGCGGGAACACAGCATCCAATAAGAGGGTCTAATAAAACTGATATCATTCTTGAGTGATGAAGCAAGTGTACAGACTATTGGTTTTGTATGACACTCAAATCATTTTTCGTCCGTCTCCACCTGTGTCTGCTTTTTGAATAACTAAATCGAGCACCGTAGCGCAAGTTGTTAGTGCGTTGGACTACTGAGCCAGCGGTCTTGGGTTCGAATCCCACCGCAAACACCTAAAAGTCTTTCACAGTGCCCACCTCTTTCGAATGTCTGACAAGCATCAAAGAGTATCATTTGTCACGATTGAGCTTCTCAACTCGCCGTTCGGAGTCGGCAAAAAAGTGTAGGTCCCTTCCATTCGTGCAAAAATATAACACGCACACACAAATGGTTGCGAGAAGCAGGCCCAGGTTCACCTCGAGCTGTAGCGCCAACTAAGTAAGTAAGTAAATCGAGAAAAACACAAATGGCCGCTGAGGGTCACGCAGTAGCAAAAATGTTTGCGAGATAGTTATTTAGTGATACTTCCATCACGCAGTTGTGCACAGCATCATATCTGTCAGTCAAAACTGACACTCTTGTTTGATGGTGTGTACCCGCTTTAAAACCAAATAAAAGCACACACCGTTAAGACGCAACTAACAAAGTATCTTCTACAAATGGATATGGGTACACAGACCGAACAAATTTCCGTATATTAGAGGTTTTGCGGACAATAGAGGTCAAAATGCTGAACAAAAAAGTCGAAGTATAAACGTGGCAAACACCTCATCGAAATTGGTAGATCGATGCCCAGAAAAACTCAGTCGCTTGTATAACCGACACATGGTGCCGTAGAAGGGAACGAGAGAGCCGACGAACTAGTTAGGCGAGGGTCAGCCCTTAACAGCTCACTAGCGGAAAACGTCGATATTCCTGTAGGTGATGTTAAGTGAATTATATTTTCACACTGCTTAAAGCTGGTCTCAGATGCACCAGTCTGATAAATTGTGTCATATTCAAAACGATATGGCCATGCTATATTCACCCCGATTATGGAATCCGGTGGATTAATTGCAGAGTGTTCTCATTCGATCCGCACCTATTCCCCATCATTGAAAACTTCCGCTAGCAAGTGAGCGGATGTCGGTAAGGAAGTAACAGAAAGTCAGTATTATTGAAACCGCAAACGATCCGCACTCCATACAAAGTCTGACGTTTTCAATACGCATCAAAATTTATACGGTACCGACAGTTGGTTTTTTCTCTTCGAAATGATGCAAAACAATAAAAAGTAAGTTTTAAGTGATGCAGTGCAAGAAAGAATGTGTAAAAAAATGTTTAACTGTTACAGAATAATTCGGGGAAATAAATTCTTGTTAGAAAGAAGTCTACCGGTAAATAGGTCGACTGAGTGACTACCAAAGAAAGGTACACATGTACTGGTTTAAGCAAGTGCTTTATTTTTATTTTATAAAAAATCATGCGTTTCTAAAAGGCGTTATTAGCCAGGACAACAAAGGGTATCGAGCGTCTCATATTAAGAGGGACTAATTAACAATTGACTTCATTTTGAAAAAATTACATTTGACCTAGTTGCCGTGTATTTCTGTCTCCATTGTCGTATAAATAAATATTTTGGGCTTGACTTCGTATGCAGTATCTTTTCTGCATGGTGGAGTTTCATTCTCCAAATCCAAAAAAAAAAAACCAAATGAATCCATATTTTTTTGAATGTCTTTAATCTTCACTCACTTTTCACAAAAAAATAATTTTATTTTACTTCAAATAAGTTAGTAGGATGTCAAAATATGACAACAGATGAATACATTTGATAATGTAGCTTGCGGACCGATAAAGCAGTTCATCCGACGGTTTCCATAATGGCTTTGGAATGAAATGCGGATCGGATGTACTCCCAGCGAGTACGCTCCGCCGGATTCCATAATCGGCATGAATAGGTCAAAAAGTAATAAACTGCTACAAGGAACTCGTGTAGACATTGCAAGTGTAAAGGCAGCTAGTATAGATCACTGATCAATAGGGGACTATGCAGCCAAACTTGCGATTACCCACAACAATTTCTCCCGAAGCTACAATGATGAAAATGGAAAAGAGCCCTTTATTCATTTTCTGTGCAAATGTCCGGCTCTAGCGAGAGCCAGGCAACGAATACTGGGCAAACCTTTCTTCGACGACCTTAAAGAGGTATCCGAGTAGTGGATTAGAGAAGTCCTCACAGGTCGATAATATCTCATAATTACATCCAAGTAAATGGGTCACCTGAAGCTGTGGTATCAAAACAGCGCTCTTTTTGCGCTTTTTGGGTTTCTTTCCACCGAAACCAACACTTGTACCTACCTACCTAAACATACCTATGTACCTGTCTGACAGACAGTTGACCTGACATTCATTGGCTGGCCCAGCAGTATCCAAAGCTAGACATCGTCCAGTCTATAACGCATTTGTTTATAATTACACTGAAACCTTCCGTAGGTGGACAGTGACGCTGATAACATACCTGTCCGCCTAAGGGAGTTATCTGTCCAAGCGATAATCACTTTTTTAATAATTTATCTTTATTTAGTATACCGCGCACTGCCTAGAGCCGGAATGCACCGCACTGTACTAAATGTGTGCGATATTTATTTTGTATTTTATCTTTTCGTTTGTATCTGCTACGACAGTGAGGAAATATGTTTCTTTCAAATTTAAGGGAAAATAGAAACAAAAGCTCAGTGTGAAGAGGTTTTTTTTTCATATTTGTCCGTCTAACGGAATTAAATAAATTAATTTCAAACAGATATGCGTGTCCGCGTCCGATGATGGGTGTTTCCAGTTAAGAGAACGTAAAATGTATGCAATCTTAAAAGCGGAAAAGCTTGATTATTCTCCATCTAATGGAGCTGTGCGTGATGAGAGATTTCACTGTATTTAATTTTAAATTTAATATTCCGTATTCCTGAGTTAAAGAAAAGCTACTAATTTACATAACTCAACATGAAAAATGATTTACGACTTCACAATTTACTTAGCTTCAATCAAAGTTAAATTTCAATTGAGTTGTTACATCGTAAACTCGCTCTTTGTGTCTAGCGTATTCCATCGATTTGTGCTTTTATGGTTTGCCCATAAATTTCAATACGCCAATTTATACTCTTACACTGCACCCCCACTCCAAACGGTATATAGGCATTCGTTTTCGTATTCCTTTTCCAACGAATGGTATGTTACAATTTTTGGAAATTGCTTTATTCAGCCGTGAAATTGTGGCTGGATTTTGGGTAATGTACTTGAATTGTATAAAATGGTAAATCATATTTTCTAGGGGAGCTTTCAATCTCCTCATATACTTGAATCATCAAGTAATGTAATTCAATTGGAAATTGAGGTAATTTTCGAGTTAAAATTGAAGTAAAATTGTTTCCTTTGTATGGCAGGTTATTGCTCTGTTTGGATTTGAAGTATATGGAGGTATGAAGCTGTGGTATGAAGCTGTGTCTGTGGACTAAGAAAGAGCGCTCGAAGACCAAAAATTGTCCAATTTCGCTATAGACTGCCTTAATAAAATGCAAAGGAACTGAATCATCAAATGGAAACACGGAACGGGCCAAATAAGGAAAGCAACTACCAGGGAGATACCTTAAGGAGGAGAACTCCCACCCCTACTGCGAGGTTTTCTATGAAAAAGGAACAGAATTTATAGCTTACGCGGATGACTTAGTAATTATCAAATCATCAAATCAAATTATATGTACCAGCGATCATAATGCTTTCGTTATGGGCAAAGCAGAATGGTCTGAACGTGAATCCTCAAAAGACCGAGCTTGTACTCTTCTCCAGAAGAAACAAAATCCCAAACTATCCCCTGCGAGTTCCGGAGATGTGGATGGAACCATAATCAACTTCTCAAAGGACTAAATATCTAGAAATTATTTAAGACTCCAAGCTATCTTGGAGATAAAATATTGAAATAAGGGTGATGAAAGGATTAAATAGTCTTTACGCCTTCGGAAAAAGATGGGGACTACAACCCCACATCATCAGACCAATCATCGCCGTATGGGGGTCTGCTATAAAATATATAATATATGCTAAAAAATCTACATTAGGAAGAGCTCGCTAAATTGCAAGGACTAGCGGCACTTGCGGCACAGCAGGAGCAATAAGAAGTACACCCCAAGCGGAACTAGATATGATTCTTCAATACCTTGCCCTCGATATTTTTATCAAAGATGCAGCAGCCCAGGGAGTCCTCAGACTAAGAGAATCCGATTTGTTGAATTGAAATTAATCACGTATGCGGCGATACTAGAAGAAATATAGAAACTAAGTAGATGTAACCCCAAAAGTCTGACCAAGACTTCAGACTCACTACGACTTCAACTTGATATACCTTTTTTCCAAATAGAGAAGACTAGCTATCAAACCAGGTGGCGACGGCTCAAAATGGAAACGGGAATCATTCAGTCTACCAGATTCTTGCAGGCGGAACTACTGGCGGTTGAAAAGGCTGCAATATCCATAAAAGATAGCGACCTCCATCCATCATTATAGTCATTTTGGTGGACAGTCAGCCGAACTAAAGTCAAAAGAAGCAAACACAATAAAATCAAAGGCTGTCCAAAAATGTCGCAATGCTCTAAATGATGCCATAAGGCACCACAAAATTAAACTCTGGTGGGTACTGTAGCTAGAATAAGATGACTCCTTCGCACTGCGACCGTGGCCACCGGTCTGTGCCTCGAAAAAGCGACTGCATCACATCCCGTTCTGTATGGCTGAAACTTGATCTTAATAGGACAAAGACGATATTACATATGGATAAATCCTTCATACGCTTAATCACCGGACACTGTGCCAAAGGTTATATGACAAGCAAATGGCTACCTCAGTCTAACGATATCTTTAGAAGCTGCGAAGATGAGGATGAAAGTAAATCGATCCAACGACGCCTTCGTACTTTAGGCCATAGATTCATGGCAGACATTCCAAAACTGGGAAATTCAAAGATATTATATCTTCTAAGATTCACCAAGAGCACAAACTAGCTTACGAGCTAGTAAGAAGAGGATTGACTCCCGAACTCTGAGGGGATTCACAATGGACCTTCGGATCTCTTCCATACGCCGGAATAATCACAGGACACTGTGCCATAGGTCATATAAGAAGCAAATCGCAGACTGAGTCCAACGATGTCTGTAGAAGCTGCGCAGACGAGGAAGAGAATGAATCGATCAAACTTCTACTTTGCTACTTCCCCGCTCTCCACGAATGGCGTCTCCATACTTTTGGCCATAGATTCTTGGCAGACATTGCAAAGCAGGGAAATTCAAAGATATCGCACAAACTGGATTACGAGTTGGTAAAAAGGGGATTAATTCCCAAACTCTGAAGCGATACACAAAAAACCTTCTGGTCTCCGAGTGGAAATGATTGCTCATACAATCACTCACCCTCCCTAACCTAACCAAATCAAGGTCGGAAAAACTCAAAAACTTAAGTTTCTTGTCAACGAACTCGAACAAAATCACTACCCGCAACCACGATCGATTGAGTGCGGTACTAGTAAATTGTCAATCCGTTATTAACGTTCAACTCACTTTTAAAATGACAACTGATAAGTGCTTTATTTCAAAATTGTTAAATAAAGCTTTAGAGTGCTTTACATTGTAACTGACAGGAAATGGACACATACTCGCTTTGATTATATCCCGTATAAAACTTTTCACAATTTCATTCAATTTAATTTTTATCTCTACCTGCTCATTCATTTGTTTTAAATCTGCCACTATTTATTTATAATGCAGATTAAAAGTAATGGAATGTAAATAAATAGTTAAGGTAAACATAATATTTGCATGGGTGAATATAATACGCCACATATTATATCTGAAATAATTGTCCCGAAGATGATACCATCATCGCATATCGGTCGAATTTCCATTTTGATTGTTCGCGAATTGCAAAATATTATTTCAACAACAAATCTATGCTTTGCAATCATTCGTTTCATATTAATAAATTGAAAACAACATTAATATTATTGCAATCGATTATATTGCATCCAATGAGCATCAACCGCAGGATGTTTTTCTTCACGATTTATTTGTTATTTTATCAATGCAGTGTGCAATGGGAAGGCAGGCTATAAAACGTCCTTCCAATGTATTTCGTATCGCTGGTTGATAAATTGCACTTATGTTTGAGAAATGGTTTCGAGTCCTGCTTGGACGTTTTGAAAGCAGTAAGGAACTGCCTGACGCAAATGTGAACCGGAAAATTATATCTTAAAATTTTGACCAGCACTATCATTTGAATTCTGCCCTGAATCGCTTAAAGCAAAAATCCTATGTTACCCTTATTCCTCGGATAGAAAACTAACATCCGATTATTCAAGTCGCTCTAATTCAAACTCCAAACAAGGAGAACTGATTTACTCGAAATTTAAGAAAACCTACGGAACTCCTTTCTTACATCAATATTTTGAAAACGGTACCATTTCACATTCAAAATAAATCAATTTCATACGTGCGTTCAAAAGGAGATTCCTTTTAACTAAGAAGATATTTTTCTTATAATTCCAAGTAGGTTACGTCGGGTTAGGTTGGGAAGGGTTGTGAAGTTCGAGCCATCACAAAATACTAGGCACTATGCCCATCCCGATCCCCGAAAAATTCATCTCAGGACCTAAGCCACCAAAAATTCCTCAAAGAATTTTATTACTCTGCAAAATTTTAGAATAAGTCTGTGGTTGATTAGGCCTACCTCTTTCAGATTACTAAATGAGTACATCCCTAAAATTTCTCCATTACAGCGTATTATGTCCTGTGTATGGGCGATATCCTCTGCTATACCTGTATCATTGGAGTATCTGCCATGCCTGTGAATCCGAGACTGGGCGTATTTGCCCAATAGGCAATGCCCGGATAATATTCGTACATCTATTTTAAGTTGTACCTTGTTAAGTCTTACTATTTAACTAGTCCTTTTATGGTCCAGTGCCGACCAAAGTGCCTCAGAAACCACATGTTAAACCATCTGTGGTCCGCCCAACTCATAAGATTCTTTTTGACCGCCTAACGGTGCAGCAAATTCCACTGCTTCGGGTACAGGCAGTTTCCTTGCTAACTCATCGGCAAGTCTCGCTGCCTTCTATCCCAGAGTGACCAGGCATCCAGTATAGTCTTACCTGGTTCTGCATGCGTAATGCCCTGAGCATTTTTCGGCAGCTCGGAGACTAGTGCCAATTTGGTAGTGAACGATTCTAATGCTTAAGCGCAGCCTGACTGTCGATATAAATATCAATATCCTTACCGGATATTCGTTTCATTTTCAGGAGCTATGCAACTCTAAGTACGACTGGAACTTCTGCCTGAAAGACGCTGCAAGCATCCGGGACCCTTACGGATACTTTTAGCTCTAGTTCTCCGCAGTAGCTACTAGACCCCGTACCTTTAACAGGTTTACACCCGCGCCTGAGGACTGCAGTGTCTGAATGCCGAGTAACTGTGTCATTCGTCCACTCTTCACGCGCACAAGGTACAAAGTTTTGTACGGTGTAATGAAGTCGAGGATGAGGAGGGAATCGTCCGTTTTTATTGGATTATCCATTTGGATTTCTGTGAGGATAGTACAGTGTCCTTTGTCGTTATTCTTGAAGAGACCTTGGTTGGTGAGTCGTAGTGCAAATCTTGTGGCAGCAAGTAAAGGAACGTAGCCAGGGTGCCGTGAGTGTCGTTCAAAGTAATTGTGATAGTTTTCTTCTTGTTTTTGAAAAACAACATAATCTTCTCAATCTTTCCAAAAGATTCAATTCAATTTCCATAAACACACTTTTTGCATACGTACCCGTATTTACCCACGCTTGACTTATAAAAGTTCTAAGGACTTGTCGTCGCTCTCATTAAGGACAAATTCAAATTAAATATATATCAAACATACATACCTACCTACGAGTATAATTCCACAGTAAACACAGAAGAATTTCATTTCGTGTGTGCTCTGGAAAATGTTTTTAAATTTCAGTTTAGATTACTAAATTCCAGACCAAATAAGCACACTCGTATATTTCACAGCACTTATTTGTGTACCCAGACAGTAAGTTATTGGTACGTACATACATACATATGTATATCTGAATAAAAGAGAAGCAAAAAATAAGAAAATTAACAAAAACTCGCAACAGACACAATAAATCGAACATAAAGTGGGTGGGAGATGATTTTGACAATTTGAGAGTAATCACGATTTGTTACAGTTGCTTGTTTTCATTGTCACTGAGTTTCGAATAAATACCCCTTGAGACAATTGAACGAACTGGCATCATTTAATTAATAATAATGTCTTTAGTCTGGATATAGACTTTGCGAAATTGGTGATTATGTTTGTCTCCTTCAAGTCGCGCGTATAATTACTTGTGAATTTCACTTAACAGTTTTGTTTTAAGTGTAAACTTTTACAGCTTTAGGGGTAGAATACATTTTGAATATAAAAAAATACAATACATCCAACCAGTTTGATGTTATAGTTTAGAGTCAACTTTATGAAGCACGCGTAAATTAATAATGAGTGCTTACATTTGTATAATACACCAGAGTTTAGCAGCATTTATCCGAGGAATTTGTGCTTTTGGAAATGACAGTTGAGAGAATAGAATTCAGTGATAAAACCATAAATTGTCAACTGACATATTACCAACAGAACTGGAAAATACCAATTGACAGCAAAAAATCAAATACGGAAAGTTTATCAGCGCTTTCTGGCATTTCTTTAACAATACTGGCAATCGGTGATAAGAGTTTAACACTAAATTAGCAATTAATTCAAAGCTTCACACCCAAAAGCGGAACACTAATCGAATCAGTTCGGTGTCTGTCTGTCTGTCTGTCTGTCTGTCTGCCACAGGCCTTTATCTCAGAGACTATTTGACGTAGAAATTGTAGCAGTAAGTTTCCCAAACATAGACCTGAACTTAAAACGTTGAATTTGGGGCAATAAATGGGATATTTTTGAGGTCATCGTATGAGATGTCAAATGAAAGCTGGTTAAATCATGAATTCAAAAATGTATGAAACATTTTTTTGTGTTACTTATTTCTTAACACTTTTTCAAAAAAACGTTAAAAAAGCGCTGTCCCCCAACCGTTCTCTAAAAATATCGCTCAGAAAAATCTGAATAAAATCACAAACATTTAGAATAAAGTGTAGATTGAACCAAAATCATTAGGACTCCATTATGTTGGATAACTTTTTTTGGTAAATTTTTTTTTAATGTCAATTACCCAACTGTTTACACATCCAGAAGTGACGTAACCCTATCACAATCAGATTTTTATAAAAAAAGATTTAATGGTTGATACTAGAAATATGCCCCAAAAAATTAGCATTGGGCTTATATTTAAACCATGGATTTTATGCACATTAAGGAATCTTGATGGTTTCTTATGCTCTACTATAAGAGCCATTTTATTGCTAATATTCTGCAAAAAAAAATCATAATAGCATTGTGAATCCAATAAAACTTATAACTCAATTTCGTACTAACTCGACTTTGGCTGTTATGGTTTGTGACCACAGTATACGCACTGTCAAAGTAGAAATACATATATAGAAACTCAATAGTGCGCCCACAATGAGGTAGTTACAGCATAGTATGCCGCTGCCACGTAATACGAGTTGGCCAACTTTTAACTTTCGCTGCGCGGCGTTTGACAGCTCTTTTTAAAATAAAAGAAATGGAAGGGGACGACTTCGAAAAATTCTTTGGAAGTGTAAAAAGAAGGGATATATTGCGGAATTTGTGCATTTCGCAATATGAAAACATTAAATTAAATTAAATATGCTCTGTTAGTAGCTTTTATGCAAATAAAAATGCAGCTTCTTTTTCTTCATCCGTTTTATTTTAGTTATTATTTAAAGTTTAATAGAAGAAAAATATTTTTCACTACATATTTTCCCTGAGCTGAGTTCAACCCTGCATATAAACGTTGAAATTATCATAAATATGTCTGTGCTGCCAATCGTTTGTTATAAAATTCGGCGGCGATAGGCGTTTTTTTGTGCACGCGTGCAAAAAAACACGGCTAATATACATAGGTAGGTGTCTCTACTCTTACTACATTGGGAAAAATTGAATTTGTGAAAATTTAAAATTTAAAATTTTGTACTTTTTTGTCTTTTCTGCTTTTCTCATTTTATTTTCTTCTTTTTTATATGACGCTTTGTTAAATTTTTAAATTTTTAATCTGAGCTCTATTTTGTAAAATAAACTTAAGACTAACTTATAAGATATTGTATCTTACAGTATCTAAGCAATCTCGAGTATACATATATATATATGTATAAAAATAAAAATAAAAAAATGAAATCTGATGCAGATGCATAAATTTCCTCAACACTTTGTTAATTTTTTTTTTTTTTTTATAATCTACACACGCTGGGGATATGAATACCTTTGTAATGTTTACACACAGCGCGAGCTTTTGAAGGACAAGAACGAGAGACAGACAGATCGACGTATGTAGTTGGTTTTTTTGTATCATAAATCTATCAAGTATCAACATAAATCATAAATCATAGTACGGAACACTTATTGCGCATTGACCATTTTTTTAAAAAAGGTTGCATAGGGCATTGCGACCTAGTAAAAGATCCTTAGACCGCAATGTAATTAAGGGACCAGAAGATGTTCAATTTTTTCGATGAGATTGAGAATCTCACTGGTGTAGAACTGTAGACAGTAAGAATTCCACCGGGAGTAAAGATTTTTCTATGGAAATGCCGTCTTTTTGGGCATTTTCATAGAAAATTGTATGTTCAGCATAGAATTAAAATTCTTTCGAATGTCTGGCAAGCAATCAAAGCATTCTTTGTCATAACAAGCTTCTCAACTCGCCGTTCGGAGACGGCAAAAAACTGTATGTCCATTCCATTTTGTGGAAAAAATAGCACGCACACACAAATGTTTGCGAGAAGCTAGGCTTGGTTCTGTATAGGACTGCTGACGCTGTATATATATATATTTTAATGGCTCTTTAAGCCTGACGAAAACTCTGGATATTTTCTCAATGGGTACACACATTTTGTTTTCCCAACTTTTGAATTTTAAGTTTATAGCTGAGTACGAAATATTGCAAAATGGCTCTGGGCTGGTAAAGGAGTCAGCCGAACCTTTTTTAGTCAGGTGGTCGGCTTTTTCGATTGCTTTAACCCATTTAGACCCAAATATAGAGTACAGTGATTTTTATTTAAAAAAAACTTTATTTTCTAGTTCATTTACAAACTTTAGGCATTTTAAGCCCCTTATTCCCAGAAAAAAAGTCGTTGCGAAACAAAAATCGTAGCTTGTGGTGCGAGATTTTGAGGGTAAATTCCTAGAATTTTTTTTTTGTGTTATTTTCCTCTTTTTATCACTCATATTAAATTAAAAATATTTTGAACAACAATTTTAAATTTTTTAAAAGAGGAAATGACGTTTAAAGGCGCGAAAATGTGTAATTTCCCTTTTTGCTACTTAAAATTAATACAATTGTTTCCTCTTTCATTGAAAACAATGTCAAAAAATCGCATCGAAAAATAAATCGTTGCGAGAAAGAATGGTTTCTCGCAGTGAAGGTGCGAGAATTTTGACAATTTACGCTACGATTATTTTTCTCGCAACGATTTTTTTTCTGGGAATAAGGGGCTTAAGAAAAAAAAATTATAAAATTTTTTTTTGTAAACTCATGTTCCCACTGTACTCAAATTAGTACACGTAAAAGAAAATACACATAAATGACAGCAGAACTAAATAATTTTACATTTATAAATTTAAAACTTTCAAATGATTAATGGTTTAACTAAAAATTTCAATAAAACCAAAAAAAAAAAGTGGGTGTCCCCAATTGGGGATCCTTCTTCTTTATCTCTTTTTTTTTAATCTTATCATGGAATTGTATCCACAATAGAAATAGAATTTCAAAAAGAAAAAAATCACACTCTGTACACTATCTCCTTTGAATCCATCGATCTATCTAAATATAACAAGCCTCTTGCCGTTTCGTTACATTTTATCACAAACTTATCCCCGCTATAGCAGTTTTACTTTAAGAAATTTTAAAGTAACCACACTCGCCTGGAAATTAATTAGAAAAACGATGACTTCTGTAACATCTTAAAGTCAAATGCCGTTATTACCGTGAATAAAAGAATATGAGCAACGACAAACACATACAAAATGACATTAAAGTAACTTTAGTAGGGCTCAAGCATAAGTAGTACTCTGTAGGCTATGACTGATGACGTCAACAAGTTCTTTTGTCCACCTAACCTAACTAACAGCTAACGTCTTCACCTCAGAGTGTATGTATCAACTTATCGAATACATTTATTAAAATAAATGCGATCTCAAATAAAACTAATCGATCATTGTCTCTCATCAATTACGGTCGTCTGCATTCGGCGAAAACAATTTGCCAACAATTTAATTATTATCATCGAACGCGCCCGGCACACGAGTTGTGTTGTGTATCTGAAACCATCTGCCATTATTTTCCTTGGCTCATCCGAAATGATATCTCATCCATTAAGATGTCAAATACGATAATACTTACACACACTGTTGCTCTTTTGTTCGTATAAGAAAAAAACAAACTTTGTCTTCAGAGTGAATTTTTTTTTTGTTTGTCTCATTGTTTCTTGGCACGAGTCATCTTCCTGAGGGGAGGCTTAATTTTCCGTCTGATATCGATCGGAGATAGAAGTCTACTGGATATTGTTTCATTTTTGTGGAACAGGATTAAATATTGTTTACAAAACAAATGATGTTCATATTGGGAAGTGGGTTAAGTGTGTCCTGTGAAAGTGCCACTATTCATTGTCTCAAAATTCAATGGGTGAAGTAGTTAGAAGCAACAGAATTGAAAATGTTTGTCGCACTTTATAAAGCAAATAAAATAAGAATACAAATACACTCATATGTATATTGCTGATGGGCGGTGACTGAACAAGGACTTTGAGTGACAAAGTTTATTGATTCAAAAGGGAAGTACTGTGTATGAGCTATTTGGATAAATGTCACAAAACTGTTGACGAAACACGAATTGGTGGTAACAGGATTAGAGTAGAAAATTGTTAAAATATTTAGTACTAAAAATGTTACGTATACGCCTTCTCTGCTGGGGATTTGTAGATATTTACTGGTGTTTATATTTAAATAACTGTCTAGTTGGCCACCATTTTAAATTGATCATCTGGCCATTGTTTTAATTAATGTGGCGCTACAGCTCGGGGTGAACCTGGGCTTGCTTCTCGCAACCATTTGTGTGTGCGTTTTGCTTTTTCCACGAATGGAAGGGACCTACAGTTTTTTGCCGACTCCGAACGGCAAGTTGAGAAGAAGCTCAATCGTGACAAATGATACTCTTTGATGCTTGTCAGACATTCAAAAGAGGTGGCACCGTGATAAAACTCTTTTAGGTGTTAGACCCGGCCAGGAGTTGAACCCGTGCAGCATTGCGTGGTAGTCCAATGCACTAACCACCACGGTCACAGCGACTTCTTCACTGTAACGCCATTAAAAATCTGAAGAAGATTTAATCGGCTCTTGGAAATAAGCCGGAGGATATTACGCCAGATTTATTTATTTTTTTTTTTTTTTTGAAAAAACGCGAGAAAATTTTATGCACAAAATTCTGGGCTATTTTCCTATAAAGAAATGCCAGATCTGGCAATCTTTCCAAAATTTCCGACCTTTTTCCAAAAAAATTTCTGGCATTTTTTTCAATTTCAGAAATGGAAAAAACGCTTAAAAAAAAACAGTTTGGGAAAAATGCCTGAAACATCTGGCATTTTTTTCCTTTTCTGAATGGAAAAAACGCCAGAAAACTGTAATTTTATCAGTTATTGCAAGTTAAGTCATTCTTTGGAGTGATTTCTGGCAAGCAAAAGAGTGGCAAATAACCCTTTGTGATTTTTTTTCCAAATGTTGATCAGTTTATTTGTGATCGGGTAACATCTGTTACAAAGTTTTGTGGCGGTTGGATATTTTAAAATAAATAACATTTTCTGCCCTTCTTTCCAAAATGTGTTTGGAAATTCGGCCAGAATGTGTTTATTTTCTGGCCTAATTTCCATTTTACTTTCTGCTGCTTTTTCCACATCTGTCTGGCATAATTTCCAAGATTTCTGGCGTATTTTCCAAACAAAATTCTGCTCTCTTTTCCAAATTTGAAAACACAAATAGTTTCTGGCGTTTTTTTCCAAAAAAAATTCTGGCGTAATTTCCAGGAGCCATCTTTATCACCTGATGTAATTTAGGTACACTAGTAGTCTAGTACCACTACTGATCAACTTTATTTCTCTTTTTGTACAAGTAAGTATTGAGATATCTATTTGCTAATTTCATCGGAATAAGAAAAAGCTATTATTAAAGAAAATATTTATGTACTTATAATAGTTCTGTGGCATTGCAGCTAAATAATACAATTCGAATATTTTAGTGAAAAGGCGATTTACGGATGATGGTTGCCAGTTGGTGGATGTTAAATCATGGAGTTTACATATTTTTATTGTTGTATAAATAATAAATCAATAAATCAATTATTTTAAATCTGTAAATCCCGGTATACATAAATAATAAACCAGTTATTTATAAATTTCCGGCAATGACAGATTGTAAAGGATGTGCCCAATCACATTATAATTTTATTTTAAATAAAACCGGATACAAACAGGACATGACAGTTGCAATTAACTCTCAATGCACAACGAAATTATCTAGATATCTAAACAATGTGAGCACAGACTGTGGACATGAGTAATAATGACAGATGATGGGTTACATTTTAAAAAACAATTAATTCTATGTAATTATTGTATCAATAACTCATTATTGAAAGTTAATCATTATTCTGCCAATCGAAATTCAAAATGTACATGTTTTACATTAATGTGGTATGAAATACCCGAAACAACGAAATGTGCCTACATAATCTAATAGAAATTGTTAACAACTGGTAGGGTGATCCAACTTAGAAATGTTTGGTCATTAACAGGACGTCAATCCCAATCACATAATCACAGCCCTTTCTGCTTGATTCAAGGCCCCATGTGATGAAACTACTTGTAAAAGTAATATTAAAAATCCTGTCAACCGCAAATAGTTTTGACCAAAAAAAAATCGGAACAACGATTTAACCATGCGGCAAACCAACATCAGTTAACCCTCCGATTGGCAAGAAGGCCCCTAGAAATTTTTGGATTTTTTGAATGTTTACAAATCTTTTTATGCATGTGCTAGCAACTTGATGCTAACTGTATTCCATAAAAATGCAATGCTGTAGCCACCATAGCTGAACACCCAGGTGTGTCCATTTCGAGACGATCACAGTAATTGGGTCTTTCCGTAACCACTTGCCTACATGCTTATAGGGTCTTGTTAACACAAGTATTGAAGCCATCGCACAACGCCTTACTTTATATATTAGCCTAAATGACACCTCTTTTTGGATGACCCTGTACATATGTATGTATGTATGAGCATATGTATGTATATGCAAACAATATAGTGCATTTTGAGCAGAAAGTTCAATTTGAAAACAGTTCAATTCCGTTGTCGTAGAACAAAATTTCCATTTCGTTGGATTTGATTAAATTATTGTTTGTAACTTCGTCGGAGAACAGGATATTATGTCATGCATCATGCATGCAGTCAACATTCCAAACAAATCGCAGGACAGTGGAATATATCGTGAACTAAAAACACTCACAGAGTTAGAAAAACTTTAAATGGTTTGTATTGTTGTGTGTGACTTATGTTCGGTTGTTGTGATACTCAATAAATTATAATTTTTAGAGCATACGACCATTTTCAGTTGGTGGGAGTTTAATCTTCTTTTTATTTAAAAAACTAAACTTTTATTTCATTTAAATTTCTGTATCTGTATCTGTATCTGTATCTTATGGACAATAAATCTAAACTACCATAGTTTTAAGCAATTTGAGGTTTATGAAAATGTCAAATGGATTTTACCAGGATTAAGGGGTGGAAAGCGGGCTTGTATGGAAGCAATCTTTAATTTTATCCTGTCACACTTTTATTTAGTTGTGAGGCGAAGAGTACCATATTTTGAGAGGGATTTTCGGTTCTATCTGTTTTCCTAATCCTATAAAATACATTTTTTTCCTACTCTTATAAAATACATACGTGGTCGCCGTAGGGTTACCAGACGTCCTTCTAGGTCGCCGGGGCCGGGGTGGTTAGTGCGTTGGACTATTACGCTGCCCGGGTTCAATCCCAGCAAAAACATCTAAAAAAAAGTTTTTTTACGGTGCCACCTCTTTCGAATGTCTGATAAGCAATCAAAGAATATAATTTGTCATGAGAAGCTTCTCAACTCGCCGTTCGGAGTCGGCAAAAAACTGTAGGTCCCTTCCACTTCGTGGCAAAAATAACAGGCACACACAAATGGTTGCGAGAAGCTAGGCTTGGTTCTGTATAGGACTGCTGACACCGTATATTTATTTTTTTTATAAAACACATATTATGTACATACTTATAGCGAAGACCTGCAATTTAAACCTCAATACTATAGCTACTTCTACGTCATACGAATCAGATATATATTGTATGAGGGTTGGAATTATTTCGTAGCATTTTATTTTATCACAAATAAATTGTTTATTCAAAATGAAATTGAAAAATTATATAATTCAGAGTAGTGTCCATCGCCAGCCACTACTTCTTCCCATCTTTCAGGCAGGATACGAATACCATGTCGTAAGAGCGCTTCATTTTTAGATGCACGAATCCACGAATCGACCCGTTTTTTGCAATCTTCATAAGAAGTAAGCTTCTGCTCTGACAGGCCATGAATCATCGATCGGAACAAGTGATGATCAGAAGGAGCAATGTCTGAAAAATACGGCGGGTGGGGTAGGACTTCCCATTTAAGGGTATGTTTTGACCGATTATGCGACGTGTAGCTGACGAGTATTGTCGTGCTGAAAAATCAATTCGTCGTGTCTTTTGAAGTATTCCGTCCGTTTTTCCTTCAATATACGGCTCAAGCGCTTTATTGTAGTCGGTAGCGATATCCAGTAATATTTTCATTTGGTTTGAGCCGCTCATCGCAGACCACACTCTTCTGATCCCAGCAAATACAGAGCATGAGGTTGGATTCGCCGTGGATGTTGATGGTTTGCCGGGCTTAACCCATGACTTTCTGCGCTTGAGATTGTCGTAGTGGATCCATTTTTCAACGCCAGTGAAAATTCAATGCAAAAATGCCTTCTGGAAAAATGCTTTGCGACGTCGCGTCACTTGGTTTCAATTCATATAGGAGTCCATTTCCCATGGCTTTAAGGCATTCTTGGCATTCTTGGTGGGCACCGTAGCGCAAGTGGTTAGTGCGTCGGACCACTGAGCCAGCGGTCTTGGGTTCGAATCCCGCCGCAAACACCTAAAAGTTTTTCACAGTGCCCACCTCTTTCGAATGTCTGACAAGCATCAAAGAGTATCATTTGTCACGATTGAGCTTCTCAACTCGCCGTTCGGAGTCGGCAAAAAACTGTAGGTCCCTTCCATTCGTGCAAAAATATAACACAAATGGTTGCGAGAAGCAGGCCCAGGTTCACCTCGAGCTGTAGCGCCACCTTAGTAAGTAAGTTAAGGCATTCTTCAATTTTACCGTTTACAAGTCAACTCCTTGTTTGACATTGGTTTATATCGGACAATTCCTCCATGTTCGAACTTTTCCGGCTGACCAGATGGTTCCTTGTCTTCCAAGTCGAAATTACAACTTTTAAAACGTCCAAACCGCTTCCGACACATTTGCTCAGCTAGAGCATGGCCATAAAAGTCCACTAAAATACGATGACTTTCGGCAGCACTTTTTTTCATATCAAAGTTATGAAGTAAAACTCCCCGCAAAAATAATTTATCCGGCACAATATTCGACATATTCGATAAAGTACAGAGTGTTGTTATTCACGCTCCAACCAAATGACATATGAATACTAAAACTTACCCCTAATGACAGCTTCATGACAGCGGCATAAATTTCAGGTGTTTTTTGAAATCCGATAAAAAAAAACTAAGCATATTTTAACCGGCCATTTTTTCATTAGATATTTATTGGTATTTTGGCAATACAATAAAAAATAACAAATTTTGAAAATTGAAAAAGTTACAGGCTGGTGAAGTGGGATGGTAAAAATAAGGGCGCGTCCTCCTTGACATGATTCCAAGCATTCTGGTGATCAGAAAAAAAAAAGAAAAAAAGATTCTTAATCAGTAAGAATGTCGCTATCCTCTGAACTACGCACATTTTTCACAAAATGGCGGCTGTTTAAAAATAAGGGATTTTTTGCCCTTTTTCAAAGTTTTTAATTTTTTAAAAATAGTAAATAACAAAATGTTTACATTATTCTAGTTCCAACGATAGAGGGATATATATATAAAGAAGTTCCACGCCAAATTTCTAGTTGATCGGTTCACTAGAACTTGAGAAATCACGTCAGACGTCTTGGAAAAAGTAGTTTCGAGAAAAACGCGTTTAAAGAAATACGTTACAACGACCTTCACATAGTGACTTTCTGAAAATTCGTGGCGTATAAGAGACTTTCTGTAGGATACATTTTTGAAGGTCTAATCTTTAAAAATATGAAATTCTAGACTAGAATACCCCCTTAACGGAAAATATTTTGCTGGGGTAAAACAGGAGGAATATACTACCTACGCCATCTCTGGCAAAACGCCTCCAACTCCCAGTATTTTAAATTGATACTGACAATAAAAGTAGTTTACTCGATACAAGTCAATTTACCAGAAGTTCTTTTTTTCGATTTTACTCGACATTTTTTTTATTACCTTCGAGTTGAAAGTAAAGTCGTAAATATTGCGGTCAATAGCAGAAATAATAGCGCCACATCCATAGCTAAATATTTCAATAAAAACCCTATATCACCCGATAAATGAATATTCATAAGACTTGCGGTGGCATAGTTCAAGAAGCGAGTTAAAACCATTTCCGTGTGGAACGAGGGGAACAACAAGGATACCAGAATTGCGAACGAACTAATTTCTTTGCGGATATCAATATTCAACAGATGTTTGATTCCCATAGCACTGCCAATTTGGTTTTAATTAGTTCCTCTGGGAAATAAATTTAACTGTTTCGAATACTTTATAGAAGGTATTTACAGAATGAACGACTTTTAGTTGCGTGTGGTGACGTTGGTGGTAATTTGTGAGTTCTATGTCAGATGTTTTATGCTTAGTTGTTAAAAAAAATGTAGTCATTAACATTTTATATATGTCATTCCTGTTTTTTATTGCTGTTAACATTTGTTAAAGGATTTGCTGGGTCATAGATTCAGTTAAGGGTCATCAATCGTACGATTTTTTGAGATGTGTATTCAATTGACAAAGAAATTATTCAAGCGTCGAGTTGGTAGTAACGACTATATTCTTCTTTAAGGTAGTCTATTCAGCCCTGTGGGACTTCACTTTAATCTGAAGTTTCGCTGTCAGTTCACACTTCTTTCCGAAAATGTTCAGTTGTTGTTAGATAGTGCCAGCGTACGTCAGAAAGACTGAGCTATAACTAATAGTAAAAGAATAAGAAAGGCTTCAGTTGCCTTCTAACATATGCCTTCAGTAGATTCTTCGAAAAAAACTGGGGATGTAGGCCACAATAACACTGTGGATGTACTCTGCAATAGTCAGATCCATATTAATATATGGACAATTGGTCTGGTGGCACGCTGCCATCAAAACCAGCATCTTTAAGGATATGGCCAACGTTCAGAGAATAGCATCCACAGTCACCGCAATTAGAACAACGTCAACAGCGGGATTGGAAGCAATTCTTAACCTTCTGCCTCTAGACCTCTACATTCAGGAAACTGCAGTAAAGAGCAGATCTCAAGCGAGTCAAAGTGCTGAAGATCGAATGCATATGGACAATGGGCATATGGGCAATTATCTCAACAACAACATCAACTTAGACTACACTGTTCCATACCTGGATTTTGAAAAACCCTTCTCGTATGCCTTTCCAAGCAGAGAACACTGGGAGAGAAAAGAAGTATCTAAGGACTCTAAATCCATCCACACCGATGGTTCAAAGATGAACATAGGGGTAGGAGCCGGTTGCTTCTCGGAAGAACTGATGAAAAGCTGGCTCCATTCGACTCCCAGACTACAGCAGCGTTTTCTAAGCTGAGGCTCTAGCAGTGACAAAGGCTGCCCAATTGGTGTCAATGATGACAATATAGCCTGAGGATATCATAATTTGCATTGATAGCCAGGCGACCATAAAAGCAATAGCTGCTACGCAAATAATATCTAAGCTTGTAATGTATTGCTCCGAAAAACTGAAGGTACTTGGTATGCAGCACTACGTAAAACTCTGCTGGGTCCCTGGCAATTAAGTCGCAGATGAATTGGCCAGAAAGGACTCAGCCCTAGACATTGAACAAGCAGATGGTATGGATAAACTGCCACTCTTTAACCTGCACCAAAATTGAATAAAAATGACTTAAGTGAAGCAAATAACAAGGTGAAATCATTAACCACCTATTATTTACCACGAATACTGTGGCCAAAATATAACAAAACGAGAACAAGACAACTCCTACAGAAAGACAGGAAATCGCTGTCAATGCTGATAGGAGTGTTAACTGGCCACAACTTGTTAAGATACCACATAAAAAAACTACGCCTGAATGATGATGAATGATGACATTTGCAGTCGATGCGGTGATTAGGAGGTTCATGAGGACATGGCCCATTTTCTCTGCCACTGCCCAAACCTCTGCCAACTTAGAAATAAAACCTTGGGGAAATTCTTCTTCGAACACATCGACGAGCTATCGGATGGATCACCATTGGTCATACATCATACATGTATTTGCCAGGCCGTCGCACAGTGGTTCAGGTTGTATGGAAGCGCCGAAATAATTCTATATCTCTTAAAGTACTGGACCGATTTTGATGATTTTTTCACCAAAGTGTTTGTATTTTTTGACTACTATTTACTACTATCTAAAATTTTATATAATAAAATTTTAAATAAAAAAATACATTACAAATCGGCTAAAAACTAATAATATCTGACGAAAAAGTATTACTGATTTTTTATAAAAATAAATTCAAATGTATTTACCTATATTTGTATTTTCATAATTTTTTAAGGTTCCTTACCCAATGGTAACGCGGAACCATTATAAAATCGCTCTAAATCTAAAATATCTGTCACGATAAAAACATCAAGAAACGTTCTACCTAGAAACTTGAAATTTAGCTCACTCATACATCCATGTGGTGGTCCACATATTTGAGACAAGGTGGCCAAAATTTGAGCTCAACAAAAAAAAAATTCTAAAAAATATAACATGTTGGATATCATTCGAAAAGGCTCAAAGTACAAATTTCAAAAATATTTTCCTTATTTTTTTCTGTAAGAAACTTTGGGAGTTATTGCCGAAAATGTGTGAAAAACTCCATTCCCCGCGCTTATCTCCGAATCTACATACTTAAATGAAAAAATCATGGTCACAGCCTAAAATTATTTCTACTATGAATTAATTAGCACACATATACTAGTTGAAACAATAGCTATCAAATGAGGAAAAAATTAAATTGCTTTGAAGGGAGGTATAGTAAAATTCCCATCTCCATATAACGACTGACTGAAAAAGAGCTGACTTTTCAACGGTATTTTTGAACTTATAAGCGAGGATGCAGCTTGACGCAGCTAGAAATGGTACCGTTGTTAAGGTAAGACTCCGAGGAATATTTTAAGTGAAAAATTCAAATGGAAGGGAGTGCAGCACGTTTGTTCTGCTCTACTGAACTTTCCCACATATTGATTTTTAGACCATTTATTTTAAAAATTCATAGCTGCTTGAAGAACAAGAAAATTAAAATTTACGATAACGTTTACGTAATCTTTAGACATATTGTAAAACGTATTTAAAATTTTAAAATTAATATCAACTTGTCGCGGAACATATATTGACTAGAGTACAAGGCACTTCGCTATATGCACAAAAAATGGTTTCATAATGGAGCGACTTTAAAGCTATCGCAACTGTTACCATAAGTGTAAATTTTTCTCCATTCCATCGAAATGTGTTATCCAACTTATATACTTTAAGAATGCATAGCCACTAAGTGTTTCAAACAATTTAAAAAATTTAATTTTTTTCGCCTCTCAAACCACGTTGCGTCGTCCAGATGGTTGGAATCTAGAAATTAATACTACGGGTGGGAAAACAACATGGACCTAAGTGCCCCTCTAACCTAACCCAACCTATAAAAAATAGTGGTTTGAAACTTATTTAGCGATTGCGTAAGTTTTCTCTACGGATAAAATTCAAAAATAAACGCGCCTGAAAATGTGTACGTTCTTTACCATTTTTATTATGTGCTCGTTATGTAAGGTTAGATGTCTATCCACCGTACTCGGTAGGATTCGCTTAGACCAAAGTAGGTCCATTGTGTTACCACGTGAGCCGATTCTTAACGGTACTCTTGAAACCATTTTGAAGATAAATTTCCATATCCTACTAGCAGTAGGAAATATCTTGTAGGTCTGTAGAGAAATATTCTCCCAAAATCTTTTTTCTTAAGGAGGAGAGTACTGGGCAGCTGCACAGGAGGTGGTAGGGGAATTGATCCTCTTCTTCATTCATACTGCACCGTAGCGCAAGTGGTTAGTGCGTCGGACTACTGAGCCAGCGGTCTTGGGTTCGAATCCTGCCTAAAACACCTAAAAAGTTTTTTCACAGTGCCCACCTCTTCCGAATGCCTGACAAACATTCAAGAGTATCATTTGTCATGTAAAGCTTCCCAACTCGCCGTTCGGAGTCGGCGAAAAACTGTAGGTCCTTTCCATTCGTGCAAAAATATAACGCGCACACACCAATGGTTGCTGGAAGCTAGGCTTAGACTGCTGAAGCCAAATATTTTTTTTTTCATTCATACTGCTGTGACAGAAGTCATTATCAAGGATTCCCAACTTGCTGACGTGTCTGCCTATTGTACAATAACACCCTATCAATAGCCCAACTATGGTGCCGATATGGGCTCTGCTGATTTTTAGGCAGGCTGTAAGTGTGCTGGTTACTTAAATATAAGCTAACAACGCTGCGTGTTTGTGATTTTCTGTTTGACGCATGAAGGATGACTTTGTTGGACCTTGCTACTCATAATTTATTTGCTGGTCATACAGCACTTTCTCGTTCCCTAAGACGCACTAATCGAATTGAATCCACTCTGCAAATGAACTTATGATGGAAGCTTCATGTATTAGCATAATGTATGTGGTAACAATGATTGGATTATAGAAATCTGCAGAAAGTGAATTGACTCCAGTTTTATGCTCTTCCTGCTTTCTAAAGGAGGAAATATCACTCTTGTCTATACACAACAAAGGAAAAAGGAAAAGGCAGGGGATTAATCGCGTACGACGAATATTCATGTCAAAGAGATTATTCAGCTTTTAAGTAACTAGATCTATTTCTGTAAACAAAGTAAAAGCAGCTTAAAACCTAAGCATTTGACTAAGTTGATTATGAGCTCAAACGCTTTGATAATCTCTTCATTTCATCTTCATTGATAAATGCAGTTAATTTAACCACAAGTACAGCAATAACTATTTCATTTAAATTCTGGTAAACGCTATCAAAATGTTTCTTGGTCAGTGTTACTCTCCACTAGGAACACGTACATAAATCGACAACATAAAACTTAAATTTATACTATCATCATCAAGGACATTACACGAAACGATTGCGATAAAAGGATACTACTTGTGGGGCTACACGCAAAATATACCGTTCAGGTTTAGTGCCTCCCCCATATAATAAATATAAACATAGTCGTAAGTAAACAATAATGTCTTGGTTAGTGGTAATGTCTGCATTATTTGATGTTTTCTTGCTGGGCATGGGGTATTCATTTGCATGGGCTATTTTGTGAGATGGTTTAGGGAAGAAAACCCAGTAAAGATAGACTTTTTGGTTGAATTAATCAGTTTTGGCAATCAAACATTTAAATTCAGGTGATATTTATTTTTAAGTACAATGTTAGGATTTACAATTGTTATGTGAGATAACTCAGCGGCACTAATGAATTTTAAAAAGCGGGATTTTAAGACGCAGTATTCAAAAAAAAAAAAAAAAAAAACTGGGCACCGTAGCGCAAGTGATTAGTGTGTCGGACTACTGAGCCAGCGGTCTTGGGTTCGAATCCCGCCGCAAACACCTAAAAGTTGTTCACAGTGCCCACCTCTTTCGAATGTCTGACAAGCATCAAAGAGTATCATTTGTCACGATTGAGCTTCTCAACTCGCCGTTCGGCGTCGGCAAAAAACTGTAGGTCCCTTCCATTCGTGCAAAAATATAACACGCACACACAAATGGTTGCGAGAAGTAGGCCCAGGTTCACCTCGAGCTTAAGCGCCAACTAAGTAAGTAAGTATTTAATAAAAAAAAGAGATTTCAAAAGTTTGGCGGGATTCTTATAAAACGCGATTTTAAATAGCGAGATTCCGATACACTCTTAATGACATCAACATAAATACAAACAACAGACAAACACTTGTCTACTTTACATTTAAAGAAAATCCCGAAAACGAAATCGCGAAAAATAATAAAAAAAAAAATGCAAAATTTGCGCAATTTTTTTCATCTTATAAAATTTTTCGGGATTTTGGATTTTCGGGATATCGAATTTGAGGGATTTCGGATTTTTGGCATTTGGGCTTTTCTGGATTTTAGATTCTCTGAATTTTGAGTTTTCGAGATTTCGGTTTGCGGGATTGTGACCCCAACCCGTATTAGTCTTGGAGATAGCTAACCTAAGTACGTTTTGATCACGTGGATGAAGTTTTTGGCTATCTAAGCATTGATTAGATTGAAAGGATTTGTGGTCATAATTGCCGCAAGTAGTAAAAGTTCTACGGCGGATCTAGCTTACTACCGGACTATTTCTTTTTTAAATTCGTCATATAAGATCTTCACAGCAATGATGTAATGCAGACTTGATCAGTGCATAGAAGCCAACAAGTTGTTGGAGGAATTTCAAGCCAAAAAAAAAAAAACCGAGTAGTGCTAACGTATAATTGGAACGCGCACCCACGCACGTGAATTAGAGTTAATAAATTGAGTACTTTTTTGACACCGAAAAAAAAGATATTCAAAGACTTTTTAAGCAACTCAATGCAATCTGTAGTTCTGTTCAGTTCAGAAAACGCGTCTCGTTTGCCGTGTATAAACTATGGTCAACATTTTAAACTTAATTAAAGTTAATCAAATTAAGAGCTATTGAACCAGTTTCTCGTTAACTCATAACAGTTTTGAAATTTCAAATTCTGTTTCTAATTTTGATTAAAATACTGCAAAGTCATCATAATTTGACCCTAAAATGGTCTCTATGCAGATGATTTCTATAGCAAATCGTTATAGACCGCAACTCTGTATAAGCCATTCCCGCCACCCATCGTGCTTCAACATAAAATTTGTTGCTCATACACAAACGTATTTACTAGCTTAGCCATCCTAGCTAACTGCCGATAATCGTTACTTCCGCATGGCATTCGAAAATTCCCATCCTGATTCAATGAAAGTGTGCCACAGTTAAAGCAACAAGCGCAAGCCGGATCCCATTAATGGGCATATTTCATAAGGACGTATCCGCAAGCTGTTACTGGTGTCATTTTTTCGACGCTATGAGATCGTAAAAATTGAAAATCAATCGATAGCCATCGTTAACGGGCGGTGGATTGGCGTAAGGATTGGACATCGTGCGAAATGGTCTCCACTAATTGTGCTCGTAAGGATATAAACTATCAATTATCCTCATTACATGCATGTGAGCGGGTTAAATGGTTGGAAACATATTATACACAAGACTTTGGTGGATGCAGTCATGTTAATGTTATTTCTCGTTTAAATAGCGATTTCAAATTTACGGCAGGCTCCTTAATGAGATTTCATTATCCTTAAATGAAAATTAAAAGTTATTTTGTATTAAATCGGATCAGGAAGTTGATGGAATTGTTAAGTAAATGCATTGCAGGAAATTATTCATCTGCTGTTGGCTGATATTATATTTCGAGTACATGAAAAATCCAGTAAATCCATATATAAAGGATAATCAGGATTATAAACTAAAGAAATATAATATGTATATGCAAGAAAAAACTTAAAAATGTGAAATATACAATATATGCATTTGCATGAATTTTTATGCATTTATGCTTTTACAAAATCAGTAAAAATAACTTCAACTTGATATTCTGTTTCAATGGATTCAAAAAGATATTTTGTGACCAGAATCAAATTCGATGAAGTTGACCCTCCGGATACAAATCCATGTTGATTTAAGGATATTTGTTCTTTGATGTCGTAGTACAGCTTTTTGATAACTATCGATTCAAAGAGTTTTGGAATTGCTTAAAGTTTGCTTATGCCACTGTAAACCGCGAATTTTTGCTTATGTCCTGTTTTATAAATAGGTTTTATAAATGATTGTTTCCATTCATCTAAGTAAGAGAACACCAGATCACAAATGATTAAAAAGGATACCGAGAGGAATAGGAAAGGAAAATTTGCATTGCTTTAGACTTTAGAGGAACAAAAGGAATATGATCAGGATCAGGACTTGGACATCATTAACTGAGAGATGTATTGAGCCTAAAAGCTATTCAGAATTGTATCACTTTCATTCAAATGATTATCACAACTAAAATACTTAACATAAATGGACTCGAAGAACCTGAAAATAGCTTACATGTGGATTCAGTACTATAAGAATTTTTTTAGCTTCATATTCCATACTAGCTGGCCCGTGCTCGCTTTGCTTCGCCTAAATACCACATTTATTGGATGTAGTTGATGGAATTTTGATTTACTTTGCTGTCTTAATAGACCAAGAGCCCGCAGTAATTTTCGGTTGTAAATAGTAACCAAAAGAGTCACTGTTACTCTAATCACGATTCCTCCGATAAATCCGAACATGAAGAGGAATATAGGGTGTCCCAGTTTAGAGGTAGATATAATCCGTTAACTGTAAATTCCTGCAGATTAGCGAACAAAAAATCGTATGACAGTGGGGTATATTTTCAGCCCGTCGAAGTAAGGGACCTCTGATTCGGTGGTAGGACCACTTTAAGTGATATTACTTCTGAACTACTACAGATACAAAAACAATTTCTACAATTTCGGAGAGGCAATTAGAAGCGCATACGAACTTTTGAAGACTTTATGTACATCTATGCAGTCATAAAAAAGTTATGGCCCCTTAAACTCAAAATTTTGAAAATTGGTTGTTCCAATTTCTTACCTTAAATGCATTTTTCTCAAAACTTTTACTTCATAAAAAGCTCTTTTTTTACTACACTTTTATCTTTGGCGAATTCTCTAAAAATTATGTTAAACAACTTTTTCACGTACAGCTAACAGAGGTGGTAGTAAAAGCCATTTTTCGTCAGATAAAAATGATAAAAAAACTATGCAAAACAATACATATTTCATATTGAAAGCCGGAATTTTTTCTTTCGTGTCCATGGCAGCGAAATATTCTCATGTGGACCATTTTGTTGGCCACTTGCTGTATCAATTTGATGTAATCGAGCATTTCATTTTAATTTTGCATTTCGACTTATTCGCCCAATATCAGGCCAATTTGATCGCTAACTAATTTTCGCTGAAAAATTGACTATATTCCGCTTTGAAATATAATTGCTAATGCCAACTAAATGATAAAAGATAAAACAGAACAGATAAAGAAGAAGAACCCTGCAAAAAAAGATTAGAACTCAATTACAACCCAACTCAATAACCTTAAAATTGCACTCAAGTATGACACACGAAATACAATTACACGAATACTACACACCCCTCTACAAAACTTTACCAGCTGCATTCAGCGTCCCCACTTTCACTACAATTGAAGTGTTGCACTACACTTTTTCTTTTCACTTTTCAACTTTTTCACTACGCCACTACGAAAAATTCCTAAACACTACAATTTGAGAAAAAATATGATAGCTCTGAAGATAATGCAATAATTCTTGTTAAAATGTTTTAACGATTCAAAATTTTGGACTGAATGATCTAAATGCAGCCATTTCACAATAACGTTCAGCTACATTTCTCTTTACAGTACAATGGAATATTTTGTAGAAATGTCAAAAGTCGAACCCGCGCCGCAAGCGCAACAATGTACTTAAAACGGTTTTTGTTATTTGCGTATTGCGTTGTCTGGGGCTAACTGGTTGGTAACGTTTGCAGCACCTAACATAATTTCCTATGTTTTATCCAAAATCACCATGAAGCGATTGTTTCAAGTAATTACGTTTTTAATAGTGCTTTCATAATTATAATAATACATATGCATGTAAGTACTTCATATTACTATGCTTTTTCCAATATAATGTTCCAACCAATTATCACTTCGATTTGGTTGGTTGGTTTGTGAGGGTGAGGATCACTCCTCTTCACGTAGGCCACGGATCGGGCCCGTTATGATCCCCTCTAGAATTGTGCTAAGAAGAAAGGGTTGGGGTGTGTGTGTGTTAGTGAAAGGGGGGTAGTGTAGTTCGATTTACTGTGACACACTACGATTTTTGGAGCTGTTCACTACAATTTGGAAAAAATGAAGTGGGGACACTGGCTGCATTACTCAACTAACTTTTGTAGTGTATTGTATACACACATACATGAACACAATGTAAACAAAACAGTAAGAACAAAATACGCACCAACAAAACCTTTGCGCTTGAGCGCTGACGCTGAGCAGAGCAGACACATACACAAATCCATTCCACTCAGATTTAACGCGTATTTATAGGAAAAATGAGAAATACAAATTACGAAGAGAGATCGAAAGGAAACCAAAAGAAGTAAACAACACTGAGATTGGTTTCAGAACAGTGATCAATTAACAAATTAACTAAAAAAAGCATTTTGCAAAGATGTTATTAATATTGCTCAGCACGTAGAAATATAATTTTGGACTTAAAAGACGCGTATTATAAAGCTCTTAAAACTGATCTGAATTTCAATAAAATAGACGAAGGAGAAGTTTTCTTTTTTTAGGTTCAAAGTCTAATTATTGAATTTCTTGGTTTTCGCACTTAAAATCAGATATTTTTTTATGCACGAATCTGCTCCTTATCCTAACCTTAACCTTAACCTTAACCTAATCAACACAAAAAAAATTATCAAAATCCGTTTAGCCGTTTGCTGTGTAGGTCCATGCAAAGGACCTCACTTCTTCACTTTGTTTTATATTATTAGGGATTTCTTTGACGCCCATGTAGTTTTTCCAAAAACATCGGATTCGTTACTATTTCGGGTTCAATGTTCATTATCATTAGATACATCGCACATGTATTTCAAAAGTGACACAACTCAAAAAATTAAGTTTTTCAGAAAAGGTAAAAAACTGTTTTAGAAGTGTACTGGCAAATAAACCACCTAAACTGTTTCAATTCGAAATATAAAATGCGCACTGTTTACTTATAATTAAAAAAAATGGCACACCAAGTAATGCAATTTTTATATAAAATTTTATCGGATGGTAAGTTGTCGGCATTTCATTCTCCACCAGAGTCATTACTATTCACAAAAAGTCACTCACATAAACACTGTTTTCAATGGGTGTAGCGAAGCGTACCGGGTAACCACTAGTTTGAAATAAGTTAAATGGGAATAACGAATCAATAAATGAAAACTCCCAATATTTTTTCATATTAAAAAGAAATATATATTTATCATCAATGGAATACTCCCATTTCAAACATGATAGAATAGAAATATCGAATGTCAAAATCTCAATCCTACATGACTAAATGTCATGGGGTACAAACAAAGGAATCCAATCATAACATTAATTACAGAATAAGAGCTGGAAAATCACGACTCCTAATCCAAATGATTACCATTTCCAAACTCGTGTTGTACACGTGTATTTGTATGTATAATATGTTGCCCACAATTAGTTAACATGTATATTTTCACTTTCCACTAATTCCATGCGTTGTTGGTATTGCTTTGATTTACATTTTATTAGCCCACTCAACGACAGATTTACATTGATGATGAAGCAAATCCCCTCTGACATGTTGAAGCATTAATTGAATGGAAATGTAGTCCCACTACGCATAATACACATGTCTGACAAACAAGTGCTTTTTTAAATGAATTTTTGATTTTTGTTTTCCTAGTGAAAGTTCATAACAAATTAAATACACAATAGCACACAGTGTGTGGGGCGAAATGGCTTGATATTGATTGATGGATAGATTTCAATTGGAATTTGTCGGATATCGATAAGTGTCAGTAAATGCTGAACTACTTATGTACGTGGAAGATTACACATTGTTGTTGTTGTTTTTTTTTTAAATAATAAGTTTTAAACAGAAGTTCAACTCCAATGGAGATTAATTACTACTTTTATGCTGACGTGTGGCATTAGTAGATTTGTATTTTGATTTGGCTGGATAAACTGGATAGTACTTTAAATCCTATTTATTGAGCATCACGCCAACACTGTCAGCTATCAGCTGCTAAATTGTAACCCTCCTGTCACGATTTTAAAAATAGTTATTTTGTACTTTAATGCTTAGTATAACAGTAAAAAGTAATGCGTGTGTGAAAAATGCTGCATAAACGTCAAAAAATAGCGTTTCTGTCAGAAGAAGCAAATATACATATAATTGGAAAAGTTTGGTTTTTTTAGACCAATTATTCGTATTCTGTCAAATTTTGAAATGTGGGATTGAAATTCTCTCAGAGATAGGAAAATTACGAAAAAGTAATCGAACGCGTTGAACATCAAAAAATTGAAACTGTACGTGATTTGACAGTTTTCATAAATATAGGTATGTAGAATACCTATAATTGTTACGAATTCGTACGAATTTGTACGAATTCTAGACCAACTTCGTTCCTTAACACAAAAAAGTAGTAAAAGGGAGAGGCAACGAGAGAGTAAAAATGTCCCCCCACTGATCTTACGAATTCTTGCCCAACAAATTTCTGCCAAAGTCAAAGTCAGCTGTTTCTTTGTTTTAGAATTATTGTTTTTTTATTTTAATGTAAAGTGTAAAATAGAATGGAAAGAAATGGAACACAGATGAAAGTTGAATGTTCTGAATGTTGAAAATTGAATTTCGCAATATATCGCATCTCTTACAGCATTTCCTTTAGAGCATTTCCTTTAGAGCTTTCTCCGTACTGCATTGGTTTTGGGATATCATCAAGAGTGGACTCTGCTTTAAAATCCAAAATCGTACAGCACCACTCTGCTTACTTTTGCTTCACAGTTGCTTATGACATTTCGTTTGTTGCATAAACGCGTTCCTTTACTTTACTGTAGTTAAATGCGTTCCATTACATTTAGCAGGTTTTTAGCGCAGGTTTCTGTCACGAATACAGACATTTATCGCGGGTACAGATAAGCAAAGTTCACAAGCGGAAGCGCATCCTTATGAGAAATAGCCAAACTAATTTGCTAATTTGCAAAGTGTAATAGAGTTTGTTAAACCAAAAAAAACCAAGAAGAATTGAACTTTACAAATACTTATAAACATTGAACTTAAACCAAAAAATCTTAATTTCACAGTAAAACCACATACTTAAAAATTTTTCTCTATTTTTCTAGTGGTTTTGTGATGAAACCAAATTGATTTCTATAGCAACTGAAAATTATTCTAAAATGGTAAAAAAAAAACGGCTCGGTCAGTTATGAACAGCGTTGCCACTTTTGCTACATATGTAGCAAAACTACTACATATTGCAGTGCCGTGCTACATACTACATCATTCCCTCACTATACTACATTTTTTAAAAACGAAATTTGAATTTGAATGAAACTTAAATTGTTTGAATTGAATGTCATTTTCGAAGTTATTTGCAATTTCAACAGCTATAAGAGATACTTCTCTGTGCGGCTCAATATCTACAGTAGCCATCAGTTATAATAATGTCTAAGGGACCTTAGAATTTCATTGTTATAACCGCTTCATCGATATATCGCGTACAATAAATTTGTACATAACTTCCAGTTCTTGAAATAATAACATATTTTTGGGCAAAGGGAAATGATTTTCGTTTATTGCTTGAACTATCTCCTCTCACTATTTGTTAAAAAAAAATTTACAATTACTGAACTTCGCAGAGATATGAGATATGGAATCAACACAGGACATATGCTGAAATTTAATTAAGCACTAGCCCTTTCAGGCCCAGGTGAAAATCAAAACTGTGCGCCAAGGGTAAAATTGAATAATTAGTTGTTTTTTAATCTTTTGTATCAATGAAAAAAAAGAAGAGGAAATATTGCAAGTACATACATACGGTGTGCTTCGACTTGTAGAAAGCAAATAGCACATATGCATTTTTTTATTTTCAAAACTATTTTGTTTTTTAATCACATCGATGAATAGTTAGAAACAGGATTAAAATAACCTTACAAAGAGTTTTTTGACTTAAATCTGGTACATTTTCATAGTTATAAAGAGTTTCATTGTTATATTCGGCATCCTTGTAACCGATTGCAAAATACCTATATTGTAATATCCGGTTCATCGCTTTATCAGGTATTGTTATAACCGATGTCTATTGTAATATAAATTCATATTACGTCAAAGGCGTTATGTATGAATACCCTTAGAATGGCACACATAGTGTGAGCATGTAAGGGACAGGACAGAGAGACAGATAAATTGGCGCGGCGTAATGTAAAGAAACTCAGATGTTAGGTTATCGTATTTTTTCCAGATATTTCTTATTACTCAGTGGTTGAGAGATCGATTTCTTTGGCCATACCACCATCCTACTGCCAGTGTTATGCCTTCGCAGTAGGTTTTGACATTTACTTCCGAACATTTTTATTTTGCTACATTTTTTTTGAAAATACTACATTTTTGTTGTCAGTATACTACATTTGCTTGGGGAAAAGTGGCAACGCTGGTTATTAACGCGTCGAAAGTGATAATTTATTCATTAAGTTTAATAATTGTTCGAGTCATTCAGTTGTTCACGGTGCCACCTCTTTCGAATGTCTGACAAGCATCAAAGAGTATCATTTGTCACGATTGAGCTTCTGAATTCGCCGTTCGGAGTTGGCAAAAACTGTAGGTCCCTTCCAATCGTGCAAAAATATAATACGTACACACAAATGGTTGCGAGAAGCATGCCCAGGTTCACCTCGAGCTGTAGCGCCGCCGGCTAAAAAAAAAATAACAATTAACGAAGAATTGGATTTTTGGACAAATGGCAAGTAAGTAAATTCCATAAATGCAAGAATTTGTTATTTCATTCTTACAAAACACATTGGTTGGAATAATATATGAAATCTGTAACATTTGTCAACCTTTTTCAATATAGAAACCACTAGGAAATAAACACTTTTTTAATTTTTTTGGGGAAAGAACATTTTTCATTTGCTGAACTGGCAGCAATGTACTCGGAGCAATTACAAACATTTTTTGAGGGAATTCCTTCAAATGTGGAATCTGAGAGTAGTGGATCGTGTTTTAACTGTATGAGCACAAGTGTAAATAGTTATGCTTTTGCTCCAGTAATATCTTGCGTTCATTCTCATCGTACAGACATATTTTTGGTGAAAACTGCCGAGTTTTATTTTTGAGAATTTAAAACAGCATCGTATACCTTCTTGCAATCATATTTGAGAAATAAAATGACATCAAATGTCAGAGAAATGCAATTTTTTATTTTATTTTTGTTTTATGATTTTATTTTTTTTTACCAACTATTAATTCATAATTATTCGAGCCCTGCTTATAATAATTATGAAACGATGAAAGGACTTTACAAAGCCGTCAAATATTTTTAAACGAACACTGTAGTGGAGCTGCAATTTAAAATGAAAGTACTTTTCCCCCAACTTTCATGACAAAATTAATTGTTGAAAGGATTTTTCTTAGGAAATTTCATAATTCTTATTTTCCTTTTCTACGTTGCGCTGGCATGTATAATATTTCAAGATGCAAATGCTGTACCTTGGTGAAACGAACACCTTTGCTCTGTTTTAATTGCATGATTACTCTTGGGTTTGATTTACGCATCGATGGGGAAGGCATAGAATAAAATATATATCATTGGTGTACCCAGGTTAACAAAAATGCATTATTCATGGACCCCAGAGGAAGAGCTGAATCCGGAATCAAGTGCAAAGGATACGACATGGTGACCTGGTTTTGGGAATTGCCTTCTGCAATTTCAAGAGAGAAAGAGAATTTCAAATAGGTTGCCCTGATGATAGGGATGTAAATGAAGTTTCACGTGAAGCTGTAAATTGCATGGGAACGTATCCAAAATTGTCCACCGATATGAAGGTGGAGGTGAGTGGTTAGAGACAACTCATTTAGCAGATGACAATACATGCAGTGTTCTATAGGAAAACATGCATTTTTCATGAAATCGAAGTTCTGTGATACGTAAAATCAAAACAAAGAAGTGCTAAAGACGTAGAAATGTTTTCTAAATCTTCAAAATATTCTGGACTTTAGGGGTACCTATTTGAAGCTGTCATCCAGGTTGGTGCCAACTGGAATTTTTTTCAACTGTCTAATGAACCCATAAAGAATGTCATCCGCCACTCTCGTTAGCTGTCATTTCAAGCAAAGGGGTTGCAACTTAAGCTAGGACTTGTATCTCCATGCACATGTCCACCTACTGAAATACCTGCATGACATATAAATTTGTATTTATCTACCAAAAAAATATTGTACTTCACCTACACCGACTAACAACGTGTGGTATTCACACAATGTTAGCTAATATGTGTGTATCTAAAACTGAGTCAACAGTAAAGTTAATTACCTAACCACTGAAATAAGTTATGTATCGCGTTTACTTAAGCAACGGTAATTATATACTATGTTCACTGCCATTTATACCCCTACTTTAGTGGCTCACTGACCTATTGAACTTTGGCATGAATACCATACATTTGTAATCCGAAAGGAGGCAGGGGACAGAAGACCAACGGACTAATTATTTCTGGACAAGAGTTTCATTTTTAATACGGGACACTAGCACAGCGTGGTTAGTGAATAATTTGAATTTTTTTTTAAGGAAAATATTTGCATTTCGGTTTTTTTTTGTTTAAATGGACTTTATATAACAGTTCGGCTGAAAAGTTCGTATCGTTCCTATGAGAGGGCGCCACTAGAATTAAATCCATATCATTTTTAGCTAGTACCAACCTACAAGAGGTACGTGTATAAATTTGACAGCATATAGCATTTTGAGTGAAACAACTTTTGTTATTTAGAAAAAAAATGGATAAAACGAAATTTCGTGTGTTAATGAAACACTGCTTTTTTATGAAAATAAAATGCTGCTGATACCAAAAAGTGGCTGGATGAGTGTTATCTGGACTCTGCGCCAGGCGAAGCAATCATTCATAAGTGCGTTGCTAAATTCCGTACGATGAACTCAGTGGACGTCCAAAAGAGGCTGTTACGAACAAAAACATCAAAAAAATCCACAAAATGATTTCGGATCACCATAAAGTGAAGTTGATCGAGATAGCTGACACTCTAGAGATATCAAAGGAACGTGTTGGACATATCGTTAATGAATATTTGGGTATGCGAAAGCACTGTGCAAAGTGGGTGCCGCGCGAGCTCACAATCGACCAAAAACAACAACGAATTGATGATTCTGAGCAGTGTTTGAAGCTGTTCAATCGTAATAAACCCAAAATTTTGCGTCGATATGTGACAATGGATGAAACATGGCTCCATCATTTCACTCTAGAATCCAATCGACAGTCAACCGAGTGGACTGCACGCGGTGAGCCGAAGCCAAAGCGTGGAAAGACTCAACAGTCAGCTAGCAAAGTTATGGCGTCTGTATTTTGGGATGCGCGTGGAATAATTTTCATCGACTATCTTGAAAAGGGAAAAACCATCAACAGCGACTATTACACAGTGTTGTGGAGCATTTGAAGGACGAAATCGCGGAGAAACAGCCCCATTTGCAGAAGAAGAAAGTGCTGCTTCATCAAGACAATGCAGCATGTCACAAATCAATGAAAACGATGGCAAAATTCCGCATCTACCGTATTCTCCAGATCTGGCCCAAAGCGACTTTTTCCTGTTCTCAGACCTTAAGAGAATGCTCGCTTGGAAGAAATTTAGCGCCGATGAAGAGGTAATCGCCGAGACTGATGCTCTTTTTTTGAAGGAAAAGACAAATCGTACTACAAAAATGGTAAGTTGAAAGATCGCTTCAATCGGTGTATCGCCCTCGATGACCACTATATTGAATAATAAAATCGGATTTTTCAAAAAAAAATGTGTTTTTCTTTAAAACGATATGAATTTTTCAGCCGAACTGTTAAGATAGCCTTTATTTAAAATGTTAAAAACTGCATCATTCGGGAAAATGCATGATGATTCTTTGTAATCCTGAATCTTCTGTAGGTTGTTGGAAGGCCTTGAAAAAAGGGCCAAGAACTTCCGAAATAGATATCTTATGATAGAGACGACCTTTGTATCTAGGGAAGTGTTTGAATAAGTTGTAGTCTCCATTTTATAGCCTCCAAAATAGTTCCATCTACGAGTAAAGTAAGTAAATGCGGTGTAACATAAAAATCAGCAATGTAAGAGATGATTCCTAAATTTGTTCTTTTTTTCTCTATCCAGGTGGATGTACTATTTATATTATACTTTCCCATAGGTTTTAGACCATTAGCTCGTGAGGCTTTGTTATTCTCAATCTCTGAAAATTGTCTCTTACATTTAAGACGGCCTCCATCTCGGAGTTAATGTGATTTTCAAGACGCTGGCTGTGTAAAAGAGTGCGCTTTCTATCAACTTCTGAAGCCATGTCCATTTGTAGGTCACGATGTAAGTCGCTATTTCTTATGTACCAAGGGGCATTTATTATTCCACGAAGGACTTTGTCTTGGAATTTTTTTAGTTCTACGCTTTTCTTTCTGATGTGCTTTTTCCAATTTAACTTCGCGTCCAAAGTCATTCCAAGGTATTTGGCCGTATTGGCGTAAGGTACAACTGTACATATATTGTTATTGAATATTGGAACATTTTAAGCTTTTTATTTGTAAAGTTTATATGAGTTGATTTTGACTCATTGAGTTTGATACGCCATTGCTGAGCTCAAAGTCTAACTTTGTTGACTGCATTTCGCAGGATTTTTGTGGCCTTAACAATGCAATTATCAGGCACCAGTAATGCAGTCTCATCTGCAAAGGTAGCCATGAAAGTATTGTCATCTACCGGAATATCCCTGTTTTATAACAAAAACAAGGTAGGTCCTAAGACACTTCCTTGTGGAACACTGTTGCGCAGGGAGAAACAATTGAACACGTCAGTTTGCTTTGATGGTTTATTGAGAAGAGAAAGAACTTAATGTTTGACATAGAATTGTACATAGTAATCTAAGTAAATATAAGTGTATATGCATGTGTTTATGTGAATGTATTTAATCTAAGTAGAATATTAGTGTGTGCGTTGGATAACTAAATAATGTATCAAATGGTTTAGACTCAACAAACACCAGTTTCGATCTTCTTTAGTTCAGAATATCCTTTTTTGTATCGTACTCTAAAGAGTTGTTCTGAAATACATATATGGTATTATTAAAATATTTTGTAGTACTGTCAAGGTAACTCCCTATGCAGTTTGAACTCAAGTTCTTCATACCAAACATTGTCAAAGGCTTGAGCAACATCTAAAAATAGAGCCGAACGCACTTGTTTTTCCTCCAGTGCCTTTTCCACTAACTATATCTGTAATTCGATTCCACTTGGTCTATCGTGGAATATTTGATTCTAAAACCAAACTGATGATTTAGAATAAATCTTTTTTCTTCTATAATTTTAATTAACCACTTCAAAAGCAAATTTTCGAAAACTTTTGCCATAACTGGTATAAGCGGTATAATTGGCCTGTAACCTGTAAGATGCTACTTCTGATGTCGGCTTACTTTGCTTGACTTTTAAAAGTCAATTAGAAGTCATTGTTATTCGAAAATAAAAAAATATAAATCGTTAAAGCCGCTGTCGGCCTTACTTGTACTTTAAGTAGCTCTTGATGTTTGCTTTCATTCGCCTTCAACCGAAAATCCGTCCTATTTGCAAATTTCGAAAATCGAAATCTTTTAAAATGCCCACGTATTCGCTTTCAATTCACTAGTTTCGGGACCTACCCTTATCAAACTGCTGACACATGCCCACCTACATGCATGTAATGCTATCGAATGAAGATATCATCACGCCTTAACTGATCCAAGTAGGGATTCGTCTCAGCTGCGGTTACCCCATTCATCATTTGTCAGCGCATACTTCGAGTTTTAAAATGAAAATTCATCGATTGGCAATGCAAACCAGAAGAAGCGGAAAAATCATCGGAAAACAGCAAACAAACATTTCCAGTGTTAGATTTCGACTGTGAATTTAAAGTATGATAATGTGTTGATGGTTTCTTACGCTTAGTTCAAACATTTACTAGGAGAGATACAAAATTCCAAAAGATACAATCTTCCCCCGTACATTTCGATGGATCAATATTGGGTCATTTTCTACCTCTAGAAAAAAATTAAAAGGCATTTTAATGGCCATTTTTAAAGAGTCCATTGGGTTACGAAAAATCACGACTTGATAAAAATAAAACAAGTCGATTTCGGCTTTTTATTTCTGCCATTTGCAACACCTTTTTCCTCGAATGCCGTTGCGTACCTTTTTTGAATCGACAAACAGTATCTTAATATTCGTATTGAATTATAACCCTTTTTATTTGAATTTAATTACACCACTTCCGTTGCACGTGCAAATTTGTTGAATTTATTACGACCCTGCCCACTGAAACTGAAAGCCCATTATCTACAACAGTCGTGTATATTTAGCCTGGCAAACTCCAACATGGAATAATTATTGTATCCTTTACGATTATAATAATCAGGTCATTAATTTTAATATTAGTTTTAATTGGTTATAATTAAGAAAAAGTTGGCCCACTTTAACGTCGTTTTTACTAGTATTCAATTAGATTGCTGTTGTTGTTGTTTTAATTACGGTACGATGGAGGAACTTTTTAAAAGTATCATGTTTACAACGAAAGAAGAAAAGTAATCCCTCAGGAGAAATGAGAAATATCCTGTCAATCATGGTGAACCCATCAGATGGTCTTCAACAAACGCACCAAAAACCACGACGACCGTTTGATCTACAATTACACTACACTTTACGTACATGCACACCTTCGAGTATCATAAATTCATCTCGTGGTGCAATTCCTTTCACCATACGACGCACACAGCACCAATAGGTATCCAAGGTGATTTGTAAATGCAGCGCTCTGGCAAATATCATTTCTGCATGCATACATATGCATAAACACGCGCACTCATACATATTTCGAATGAAATCGCTTACAATCCTTGGTGAGTTATGATGTTCCAATTTGTCATGTGATGTCTTTGGTAGCGTGACCGCCATTGTACGAGTATTACTTGCGATGCAGTATTTTACACCTTTAGCGCAGTGCTCCTCGCCAGCAGGAGGAATGCGTTGGAAATAATCTCTGGTAGCCGTACCACAAGGACAAGAAGAATGGCTTTTATTCATCCTCATAATGGTATGAGATGAAAACCGCGCTACTATGGTAGGAGTAGGAGCACGTTGTCAGACAAAACTCATCGCATGGTTCTTGATGTTTAATTAATCCATTTGTTGGTCTGAGCCAGAGCTACTACTGGTGGTAGATGTGTAACCATGCCGTTGACAATTAGTGACCCAGCTAAGCCATTTATCTTGCGAAATATCCGACTGTGCGATTTTTTTTTTTGTTTGATCATCATACACATACACATGTAGATACTGTAGCGGGTGGAATTTCTGACACTTATACAATTTTAAACGAGACAGTCATTTGTTCAATGATGTTTTGGCATCTTTGAATAAAAGACCGAGTTACTTAACCTTAGCAATACGCTACGTTGCGAGTGTGACAGTTGTTGCGCGTATTAAATGAAATGTGGTTTTTTATTCCAACTGTTTCTAATTCATAAAATAATGTATCTTACTTAATCTGTTTTCATTCAATACTACGGTCCCGACTCACTTTTCTCATCGGCCCTCTTCGCTGCTTGATCTTTTCTTGGCCAGCCACAGAAACAAATTATTATAATATGACCAAACTATCTACAACAACTTTGTCGAAGCACGATCTCATCTACCTCACATTTGACTCTATAACCGCAGCCTCCGTTAGTGTAGTTGGGTTTAGGGATTTTTATAATATTAATTATCTGCTGTTAGAAGAACATACTAGAAGTATAAATTCGGACACTTCTATCTTATTTTATATAGTATGTACATACATATATAAAAACGGTGTAAAAAAATGTATAGTAATTCATCAATTGAGAACGGCTAGGCCGATTTGGCTCAGTTGTTCGTAATTGCCTCAGGAGAAGGTTTTTACAAAAGAACATTTTGAGAAAACCCTCCGGCAAAGTCGGAAAATTGGAAAAATCTAAATGAATGGAATTTTGTGTGTGGAATTTTGTGTTTGTGGAAAAACACTAAAAATTTGAATTTATTTTTGAGGAAATTTTGCATTTTATCGCATGATTTGATGTAAATAATTGTGAAATTTATTTTGTGATAAAAGACGTTTTGCGTGCATTTTAGGTGGAGTAGTTAACGATATAAATAATAGACGGCGCTGTGCTGCGAATCTGCGATCAATGCCACAACTCGATAGATGGCGTTATAAAGGGTTTTTCAATATGTTCCATTATGTATGGAACTCGATTTCTTTTACATGGCCACCACGGGCACGCTTGCAGAAGTCCAGACGCTGAACCCAAGTTTCGACGGTTTTCCAGCATAAATCGGCCGATACTGAAGATGATTTTCGATGAAAATCCTAATCATTTTCAAGTTGTTGCTCAGCCCAATTCACGAACATACGACGCTTCTGGTGGTCAAGCGGCTTCAGTTCTTGCGTCAATTTAATCTTGTAAGGATGTAGGCCAAGATCTTTTCGCAAAATTCGCCACAACGACGCCACAGAGATGCCCAACGCTTGAGAACGACGTGTGAGAGACACATTTGGGCTTTCTTCAACTGAAGCCTCTGCGGCAGCAATATTCTCGACACTACGGGCACTTCTTTGTGCTGCGATCAATGCCACAACTCGATAGATGGCGTTATAAAGGGTTTTTCAATAAGAGCGCTACAAAAGTTTTTTTTAAATAAAACAAAAACCGTTTTGGATATCAATGAAATTTTTTATTCTTGTAAGAGTACGTTTGATGCCATTGACAACGAACATGAGAGTCGCATTGCAGAACGACCCATCGGCTGCTGAATTCTGGAGACAACTGCTGGCGCTTAGCAATGGCCAAATTCCTGTTTATGTTTCGACTGGATTGATATCGTTTCCGGCAAATTTTTGCGAGTTCACAACGTCGAAGGAGGAACTCATCACCAAAGTGTTCCACGGCATTGCATAAAATTATAAAAATTTCAATTTGATTAATGAATGGGCAATACTAGCAGTGAAGAATAAGGACGTCGATAGCTTAAATTTCATTATTCAAAGTTAAATCGCTGGAGAACTGCATTCGAACAAATCCGTTGACAGCGTGACTGACGAGAATGAAGCGACCAAATATCCGACGGAATTTTTGAACTCGATTGATGTACCAGGAACTCCGCCGCATAATTTACAGCTGAAGGTGGGATTGATCATTATCATGTCGCGGAATCTGAATCATTCGAAATTCTGTAACACTACGGTTTTGTCCGACAGGAAACTGATGAACAATGTGATTCAAGCGACGCGACGATCATCAAGGGCAAGTTCAAAGGAGAGGAAGTCCTTATCCTACGAATTCCGATTATTCCAACTGATCTTCCATTCCAATTCAAGCGGATTCAGTTCCCCGTTCGATTAGCTTTTGCGATGACAATCAATAAATCGCAAGGCTAATCGTTGGAAGTCTTTGGGATGAATCTCGAATTGCCCTGTTTTTCGAACGGTCAGCTGTACGTTGACTGTTCGCGTGTTGGCAAACCGTCTTCGTTGTTTGTTTATCATCTCGCTCTCTACTGGTTTTGATTCCATTCAAATGAATCACATTGAAATTTAAACTATCTGTGTTTTGTTATCATTCTGGAGTTTATCTGAAGGCGTTAAATGGGGGCGAGACGAAGTTCGCCGGGTCCGCTAGTTTTATATAAATAAATAAATATCTTTATACCATTCTCACTTAAAAAATATAACAAAAGTCGCATAAAGTCTAAAATACTGTAAAATTACAAATACCACCACTAACTACAAGGTGGCGCTGACATAACGACCTTTATTTGACAATGAACCTTAGCTTTAACTAAACCCTTGTGCACCACAGAATATGCTCGATAATCTTGCGATAACAAGTGCTACAGTAATATTGCAAAGCCATTGACCGTTCCCAGTTAATAACAATAAAAATGTATCTATAATTTCCCCTTGGTACAATTGGTAGCAAACGATATAAAACGATTTCCAATTGAACTACAGTTAAACCGACTAGTGTCTATGTATGTGTGCATTGTTCACAATGCAATGAACTTTAACTTCGATTTCTTAAGGTACATTTAAAGGGCAACGAATGATGGTATAGAACGTACCTACTACCCGCCCCCCCTACCACCCAAAACCTTTAGGTATACGTATATATGTACGTCACGTAGATGTGCAACGAAGTAGTAGTGCATAGCTCATAAGATGATTCGTGGGTTCCACTTCGTTGTACTTGGAAAATGTTACGAATAAAACGATCCTTGCAAGTGCATTTGGGCTATCAAATTTGGGGAGCAGAACGAAATACTTCTTCTCGTAAGTGAAATACTTAAGTATGTTTCTTTTTATTTTTATTTTTATTTTTTCCCCATTTTAAAGTAATTCCTAATCAAAATGCAATTTTCCCTCTGCATGGGGATTTTGATATTTAATGCTAGGAGTAGAAGTTGTAAAAGTGGAGTGCAATTACTTTGCATATATGTACGAGTATGAGAAATTTAGTAGGAAGAACAAGCTAATGGAATTTCTGATTTTAATTCTTTAAAAAAAAACGGATTCTTTCGGCAATTGGCAATTTTCAGTGGAAGTGCACATACTACGTACGAACATACATATGTAGTGACGTCTTATTATCATTTTCGATTCAACAAAAAAATATACAATGTGTCAATTTATAATCTGGACTGGAAAAGAGTAGTGACGATAGTTTTCTGCCTTGTGGGACACCGTTACGAACTTTAAACGTCGTCGCTGACAACTAAAGCTTTCATTGCCAACAGGTCATGGCATTAATAGGTCTGTTTGGTGTGTTTTTTGCGATCAAAATAGGACATCTGTCAGAAAGTAATAATTTGAAAAGTCGGGGAAAATCATCTCTTCTTCATTTTTAACCTTTAAATATTTTCACGAAAAACTAATATTCTCTTATTTTTCTAACAAATAGTGGTTGACATTTCACAAACTGTCGGATGGCTGTTTGATAGATGTCCCTCGGTGACTCCATGAATGAAAGTATAGCACATTTTCACAAAAGAGGAAATTTTTTGCCACCTCATTTGGCTCTCTCTTCTCTTGATTTTTGACCAATTCAGTAATTTTACGTAAATATACGGCACAGTGCATGTAAGAGTATGCAACATTACTTAATTTCAATAAACTAGCACTGACGTAAGCATTATTTGTAATCGAAAGATGTAAGTTATTATAGCTAACATTTCTAAATAGCATTCAAAACTATAATTAAGTAAAAATAAGTAATAAATCAGCATTAGGGAGACTAATAAATTATGGATTCACCCAATAATATCTAATTAAATGCAAATTACATGCTTTTAGGCGGTTTCATTTCTGCAACTCAGCGATAGAGTAAAATGAAATAACTACAATTCTGAGGGGGCTAATGTATGCAATTCAATTATCGTTAATTTAATAAACTAATTATTATTTTGTGCATCTAAATAGCTTGTACTTTAGGTGACGCTGCAGCTCGGGGTGAACCTGAGCCTGTTTCTCGCAACCATTTACGTGTGCGTTTTATTATATAATACTGAATAGCCGGTAATCGAATAGTGTAAAAGTGTGAATAATATAATGTATGTGAATTAAAATTTCAACAGAGTACCAAAAAGCATGCAATCCTTTTTACCACACAAGAATAATCAAAACGTTATTAAAATTTTTTCACATAACGTAAGAATATTCCGATAAACATCATTAACAACAAACTGATCTAACAACTTTCAGATGTCAAGAATCAAGTGACGTTAGGCTGTCACTGACATTACGGTTCAGTCAGCAGGAAATGGAAAATGTGACAGTTCATATACAGAAAGAGGAGTGCCATCGAAAAAATGTACCCACTCTCATATTTTTCAATTAACTTACTAAAGCTACCGAGAAATCAATAAAATGCCTTCTTGTTTTATTGCTGGGACTCCGTTTTATATCTGGGTGCACGGTAGTGGACCGCCAAGTTCCACGCGGCACTACCAGTACTCTTTACCCGAAGCGCTTCGCGGCTATTTACCTACCCTTATAATTCAGCTTCCTAAGTCACTGGGAGCCTCATTTTCTGGCTGCTAGTAGAAGAGCGCTATGCTAGATCATATTCCAAGTTTCAAGTCTGTACCTATTATACTTTAAGAAATATTGAGCTCCGAAAATCGTAATTTTCGTAGCTGACACAACGATCATCAAAATGTATATGGTACTTCCAGCAGACCTAGAGACTTGAAATTTGGGATGTAAGTACCATTTATAGTGTGTATAAAGGAAAAAATAAAAAACTCTTATTTATTAACTTGCAAATCGTTTAAATTAATAAAAACAAACCACCGTGTATTATACATTATATATACACTACAAAAGTGTGAAACCTACCCACAAATACATACACAAATGCACATTTTAGTGAGAGCTAACCATAAACGTGGTGAATTCTCTCACCAAATGTATTTTATACGACAAGGACAACCTCCCCTTCAAGTAATATATATAGACGTGCTACTTCTTATATTATCATATACAATGAAAATGATACTCAAAAATGTGACGATGAACGCAGTATGTATATGTATATTATATAAATTATGTATATGTATATGTATATTCTCTCACAAAACGTATTCATTTTCATATGGATTGGTTGGTATTGGTATAATTGATATTTGGCAAATGGCAAATGGCAAATGGCAAACTGAGTGTGAGAGTGAGTCTATCGATCACAGTGATGCCTTTTGCACCGTCATCGTGTCGTCCTACTCTAGCTCAATAAGATTGGAGAGGTGCTCTGCTCTGCTCATTTTCATTGCATATTCGTCCGACTCCGGATGAACCCAATTTACTAACCAGTTCAAAAAAAATACAATCGCCTCTCGAGCTCGACTCGATAAATTGAATCTGTGGTGTGGGGATAGGGAGTGGACCTGGCAAAATGTTCAAATTATTGACAGTTTTATGTAACGAAAATTGTAGCTATCAAAAGGAAGTACCTATACACGTAGACGTAGAGTCAGATCAAACATTGTGCAGTATGTAGTCGAACACTGGAAAGAGCCTAAGGCGTATACCTATGACGGTAAACGCCTTACGGTTTAAAACTATCCATAAGAGCCAAGAAGTTTACTGTTTTCTCGTATGGCCAAGCCTCTGTTGCACTCTCTAGGGTGAAGATGGGGTCAATTTAATCAATTTAGATCTTAAGAATATCAACGCTCAAAAACAGCTATCATCGAACATCGAATACAACCGATTGAGAAGTAATTATAGACAAGATTTGCCTAAAATTAAAAAAAAATATCAATGGTCTTTTAAAAACTCAACAAAAAGAAGTGAGATCCCATCAAAAACATAACTGTAAAAAGGGCCAAGTTCCTACCTATAGAAAATGTATGCAAATGTATGACAAAAAGTGGTGAGATAACAGCGGCCAAGTTATTGCAAAACTTTATTATAGAGGTAAGATAGATGAGTAAGTTGAAGCCTTATGCCTAGAATTGATAAAACGTTTCTATAGAAACTTTAAACTTGGCCGCGTTGAAATAAAACTTGAGTTCAAGGAATATAATGCTATTATATGTTATGTTATGTACATGTACAAAGGTAAACGCTATTATTGTGCTTTATACGCACGATGAAACGCCATTCCATTTGCATGTCTAGTAGTTGTTACACATTTCTGAAACTTTCAAACGCGGCCAGGTTTGAAGTTTCTATAGAAACGTTTTATCAATTCTAGGCATAAGGCTTCAACTTACTCATCTATCTTACCTCTATAATAAAGTTTTGCAATAACTTGGCCGCTGTTATCTCACCACTTTTTGTCATACATTTGCATACATTTTCTATAGGTAGGAACTTGGCCCTTTTTACAGTTATGTTTTTGATGGGATTATATTATTATACTAGCTGTTGCCTGCCCGGCGTTGCCCGTGCTTTAAATCAGTCGCGTCATTTGATTGTAGTATAATAGAAAGGTAGTAGTAGGAAGTGATATTATTTAAATTAAGATTCTAAAGAATTCTGAAGCCAATACATTATTATCTGAACTAAGTGGTTGTTCCCTATAGATGAAACGATTGCATAAAAAATTGATGGAAATGTAATATACCTGTCTACAAACACGTCTACACACATATGAACATAATATGTATTTTATAAGCATCAAATAATGGTACTTTCTGGTTTCTTGTCTCTAATAGTTGTACTTAATGTTCATATTTAAAGTACAATAGCATTATGTAAACGCCAAAGATATTAGGCTTTGTTGTAAGCATTGATCGTGGAGTAACTGGTGAGGTTTGTCTGAAATCACCAACTATTTACTAATTTTAAGACTCAACATCGCCTGCCTACCCCTACTAAAGTGTAAAGTGACAAAAAAAGAAAGTAAAAAAAATCGTGCATTTCCCCCTTTCTGTAGATCTAGATCCGCACGCTGATGAAGCAGAAACACAACTAACTAAAGTCGGTAGCAAATATCAGCAAAATCATCCCTCCTCTACTTTCAGTCACAATCCCAAAAAGGAGCATTAATTATTAACACGAACAACCAACAACAACAGAATGACGATCAATGGCAATGGTTTACCCATCATTCAATGCGCGTATGGGTAGAAAGAAAATAAAAAATAAGTGATAGCGATGGATTTGTGGTGAAGAGAAGAGCATAACATCTACGAAAACAACCCCCTCCCAACAGAGTGACGATCAATGGCAATGGTTTACCCATCATTCAATGCGCGTATGGGTAGAAAGAAAATAAAGAATAAGCGATAGCGATGGATTTGTGGCGAAGAGAAGAGCATAACATCCCAGCAGGAAAGTACGGTATGTATTCGTTGGAGAATCGAATACATAATTAGTTATTATAGATGAGAAATATAATGTATCCAAAAGAATCGACGTGGTAATGTCATATAATAACAAAGCAAATTGTTTACCACGTAGATTCCCACATCTGCAGAAAATGTAATGTAGTGTTTTTGAATTTAACAATTTTTCGGTTACAGTTTTGTCTGTCGGCGCCTTCATGCCGCCTACAAATTTCGCGTTTTATATTTAAAAATGCAGGAAAAACTTATTTTGTGTTGCAAGTTGCAACTCGTGACACCGAGGAGTGAAAAAAGTTAGAAATGTATTCTAAACGGATTCGCGAAGACAATTAACAAAAAAAAAACTTTGTGCTTTGTGTGTGCTTTATTTTATTAATAATATTTTTTTTTTTGTATTTAAATTCCTTTTTAATTTTATCCTAGAATTTTTTGTAATAAAATATTTTAAAACGAAACAGTGTACTTTTCATTTAAAGCTGAATTCATTTCTTTAATTTATGTCGGAGAAATGCATTATGTAACTAATTATAAATGCATGAATTACATAACACATTAAAAAGAATGAATTCTATAATGCATTCTTAAAACACTTTCAGGTAATCGATTATTTTCCTAGGACATGGTCTGTGTTAAGAATAATGAATTCTGTAATCAATTTTCTATACTAGCGATTGATTCCCTGTTCGATTCCAATAGATTACCTTTTCCTGCTGGGATCTACAAAAGCAACCCTCTCCCAACAGAGTGACGATCAATGACAATGGTGTACCCAAAAATAATGACCAATTAATAAAAACGGAAATTGAAATAACTCGAATTATGGAATCAAGGAATTGTATGTTTTGTTTAAAAAGTAGCCTAATCTCTAATCCAGGAAGTAGAGTATCTATTCACGAAAGTTTCATTCAAGTCTGTTAAACCGTTTAAGTGTTATAGAGCAACAGACATCCAAACATCCAAACATCCAAACATCCAAACATCCAAACATCCAAACTTTCACATTTATATATTAGTAGGATAGGATTATTTTATATTATTTTTAATTTTTATGCCATTTCTGATGTTAAGATGGAATCTGAAGTTGTCATGGGTACACCATGAAGCTCAGAAATGCTTTTGTGCATAAATTGTAGTCTTTCTTAAATAAATGTGACCGATTCATAGATCTGGGGCCCTACTCTGTATCTCGTTTCGAAACGGAAATTTTCCGAAAACGAATATTTTATACTCTCTATTTCGATAGCGGAATGAAATCTACTACTTTCGGATTTACAATTCCGAAAGTGGAATTTTGATACTCTGTAACTCGTTTCCTAATGTCAAAAGCATTGAAAAACGGAAAATTTCTTTCTACAACTAATTCGCTAACGGAAGGATTTAAAAGTACCTGCAAATGCAAGATTTTTAAGAAAATTTTAGTGATGATAACAATTTAAACAAGCAAGCCATTCATGTGTGCTTTATTTTTTGTGTTTATTGATTTAATAAATTATTTTTGATTTGCTCCCGTATTCTCTTTGCAATGTTCTCCATGTTGCTGTTCAATGCTGATTGATGATGCATCATCGGGTATTTTAAATTTAGAGGGACTCCAGTGGATCTCAAAGGAGAAGGAAGTTCATCTCGTATGCAATTGAAAACATACAAAAAAACATCCTTCGAAAGACGAAAGTTCTGAACAAAACTAAAATAATAAATGATAAGTAATGGTGATATGAATCCTTGGTACCAACCGAGTTTTACCTTTTTCAATAATATTTGATTTATCCCGTATAATTTTCCACTCAATCCGTTCTTAACTTGTTTTTTCGTCCATCCGAAGTGCAACAGAATACATTTTCCTTTTTTATTATATTAAATTCTTCCTTTAAAATTCACAACAATATTATTCCTCCTATTCTCGGTTTATTGATTTGACATATCTCCTAAGAAATATATCGAGACTCGACAAAAAAAAATCCTTAAGTGGGAAAATCATCTAGTAGTATTTTTTACATTCCGAAAGTGTTACAGAGTACCAATTCAAAAACGAAACGAAAAGCAATTTCGAATAGGATTGACTTTCGTAACGAAATACAGAGTAGGGCCCCTGATCTGAAACAAATAAACGAGCTGCAAACTTAAAATTGTTCGATAACTAATCGATGGGTGTTTAAATGGTTTCACTGAATGTTGGTATGGATAAACTTTGCTTTTTAGAGGAGCAATTCACTGGAGAGCTGGAATTTATGATAGATTCAGAAGCTATTTCCTTTTACTTGAAATAGGTGCGTTAGATTATCAACTCTTAGCATATCCAAAGTTAGGCTGTGCCACTTGATCTTGGCAAAGTAGGAAGGGTTTGCTGCCACACTCTTCACAGTGAGAGTCCTGGAAGTTCAGAAGTAGTCTGCCACTTAACTTTATCTACTCGTAAAAAGTTAATAGAAGAATTCATTTTCAGCATTTCGGGCTGAGACAAGACTCAGTAAATGTGACCATCTGAATGAGAGCGTTGTACTTTTAAGCCACTCTAAAATCTTACTCATTTTTAGGCAGAAGAAAAACTAACAAAAAATGTGAAGTGGAAAATAAGTTGGAACGAAATCTCTTCTCTCTTTGTGGTCAACAGAAAAGAACTCTAACCATAGAAATTTCCAAGTACAAGTTTCAAGTAAACATCAATTAAATAAATATTAAATGCAGTATGGCAACTCTGTGACCACAGTGGCGTAGTGGTTAGTTCGTTGGACTCCTACGGATGTTGACCCGGGTTCAATCCCACTAAACACCTTAATGTTTTTTCACATTGCTACCTATTCCGAATGCCTGACAAGTATTCAGGAAAGTATCATTTGTAAGGATGAGCTTCTCAACTCTTCGTTCGGAGTCGGCAAAAAATCTCTAGTTCCCTTCCACTCGCGCAAAAATATAACACGTACGTACAAATGGTTTGCAACTTGTAAAATTTGTTTCTCTTCGTTTTTTTATTTTTAAGGTGGTCGCACCGTGGCGTAGTGGATAGTGCGTTAGATTACTACACATGCTACCTCGGGTTCAATCCGAGCAAGCACATAACAGAGTTTTTTCATGGTGCCACCTGTTTCGAATGTCGGAGTCGGGCAAGCATCCATGAGGAGCTTCTCAACTCACCGTTTGGAGACGGCAAACATGTGTGTAGGACTGCTGACACATGTTCTTTTGTCACATACAATTTAGTATGTGATCAGTTTAACTTACATGCTAGACGAAAATATCATAAATGTATATTATTTGTGGTATAGGTACCATTTGCGGCTCTCATAATGAACCAATCTTAACAAATGAGGTGTCAAAAGAAAGAGATTTATCTGGAGCGCAGGCGAATTGCAAATTTACAAATTTTAACAAATTAAAAATTCTATCAACACAAATATTCTACCCAAAATGAACTCCCAAAAGAATAAACACTTCCCGTACAATTTGTATGGGATTTCCATTAGTTGACAGATGGTCATATGGGAAGTTTGGATGTTGGACGGGAAGTTTGGATTTTCGAGGTTGGATTTTCTCTTGCGAGAGTTCTTGCATGGGCACACTAGTTTCAATATAAATCCAAAGCTAACAAAATTACTTAATCTAGCTAACTGATCCCTAGCAGGCACTCTACTCTTAACAGTTAACACTATTACTAAACATGATGGCTTTTCGCCCTTTATCAATCCATCTACGAGTTATCTAATCTAGCATTTACATATGTATAGATAATTCCAATAAAAATTTGGAAACCTGAAATATGGAAATCTTAACCGCCCGGGCCTTAAATACCCTAAGCTCAACCTAAACTCACTGTAATCAAAATAATGTACACTCGTTACCCAGAGCGCTGAGTGGTCACCATCCAAATTAGGTCGTCGGCGCTGGCCATTGTGACTACGATGCCTTCTTGCGGCACCAAGATCTGAACGAGGCCGCAACGTCTGTCAACCCCCATAGGCGTTGCCCAATAAAAAGGTGCTTAGATTCAAAGGAAAGATTAATATCTTGAAATCAACATGTAAATACCCGTAGCCAGGCAATGGACAGCAGGGCTTCTGTAATTCATTTCGTCGGATGCATACCTCGCACCCAACATTTCTTGTATTTTTCTAAAAGTTTCGAATCAAAATATCAAGCAATAGATAAATATATTAATATTACGTTGGTCACTCACTGGTAAACGTATTTAATTGAAATTGTTTTATTTTCCTTTTTTAACATCTCAGTCAAAAGGAAAAGAAAAGCAAAACCCAAGCAAATATTTATTTGCCAGATACACTTGTCCACCTGTCCACTTTACCATGCACACTGCTCTTCCATGAGCCGCCACACATTTACATATCAATCTGCCAGAGTAGTTTACAGATCGAATTCTCTGATCTGTTAGTTGACTTTTCCTTTCGAAAAGTTTTAATATCAAATGATGCACATATTGCAGATACTCATTTCGCATTCCCTTTTTCACATGGTTAATTCGAAATGAAAATGCCAGGAGTCATATGTATGTTCATATACATACATACATTTACTTGTGTGAACGCGGGCATGCTCGTGAAATGATGCCGTAGGTGAATAAGGTCGACTCAACAGCATAAAGCTGCTGCTACCACCATAATTGGGTTGTTTCGCTAGTGGCCATGAATAAAATATTACTTTTGGTTGTCGCTGTCAAAGTGGAGGATTACATGCATTTAAGGACATGCACACTGTTGCGGACACACCATGCGACTATAAGAGTATCATATATTACCTAGCAGGATCCAATATTCAGCTACCAATGGGCAGTGCAAATGACATGGGTAAACAGAAAAACACAAGGTATGTACATACTTATGTACTATATGCAAAGGAGTGTGTACTTAAGGATGAAATTATTTTCACTTTGGCGCATGGTTGCGAGGGGATGTGGATTGAGTGAACTTAATCAGTTTGAATTAACAAACCTATTAAAACATAAATGGGAACTAGTCCTATTTTATTTATGATAATAATCAGGAACAACAAATAAATAATTATTACCAATCAGTGCTGTGTCAACGAACAATAAATCTCTAATGACCCATGCAGTCTGCCAATAGACTTGGAGTCTATGAGGGTGGCACAATGACTCCTCTTAGTATTCATTTGACAAGTGATTCCACATCAATGAGCTAATCGTTCAAACTCATTGAATATTAATTTTACGAGATTTGCTTTTGGCTTCGAGTCCCCGTGCACGTGCAGAGTATAAGAGGACATTTCGTTCGTTCGATGGTAGGTACTCGTATACACAGAAAGGTAGGTTAAGTCGACACAATAAATGCCATATTTTCCTTTCCGTTGAAATCACACAAAATATAGTTCAGCTGAATAAAGGATGATGACACGGAAGGATAACTGAGGATAATTAGGTGGTTCAGTAAAACTATTACGTTTTACGATAATGCGGTCATTGGCATGGGTAAACAGGGAGATTCGACAGAGAAGTATGTATACGAATTTAGGTTCGAAGTTTAAAAGATTAAGGTCGGGAAATCCATTGCGAAATAAGGAGAAGATAAATATTAAATCCTTATAACAAAAATATACATCTATTGGGTAACGATTTTGCGTTAGCATTTCTTTTTTAAACACTATCAGATCTGTGTCGTCGTGTGCTTAATACAAGCAACAACCACAAGCAGGAATTTGCCAGGCAAAATATGCATCAACAGACTCATCATTTATCATCATATGTGGTAATTGGCCTACAGCTATGAATTTTAAAAATACAAACGTTCAGAGTTCTTGGTGGCTGATAGCATAGTCCAAAATAATCTGTTGAACTAACTTTATTAATTTTCTATTAATATACATATTAAAATATTTGTCCACCACAAGTACAATAGTTATTGATAAATAAGTTTTTCCATTTAAGCCTTTTAATATTTAAACATTTATTTAAGTGGAATTATATGCTGTCAAAGCACGATCTAATAAAACAACTTCGTGCTCAGATAAAAAAAAATAAAATATCTCAGATTAAAAACGTATTTTTATTTTTTTACTAGCTGACCCGGCGAACTTTGTTCCGCATAAAATTAATTATTAATGTCTCTTTTGAAAGTCGAGCCTCTCTATTGAAAGTATGAAACTCTTTTCGAATTAAATTGAAGTCAATGCATTTTATTTCCATGGAAAAAAGATTTCAGATCACTGCAACGCTTTGTGATAAACAACGTTGTTTGTGGAAGGAGAATGGGACAATTGATCCACATTGGACACATGCCAAAGTTCGTCTGATGATATTACCTTAAGGGTGGGATTTTCACTTCATTTTGATGTGCGAGCTGTTCATCCGTTTCATCCGCACGTGCATTACCCACCCGTCTCGTATTTTTATTGCAGGCTCTAATATTTGATCGTATTATCGACGGAATTATTACACTAAACCGTCAACCAATTGTATTAAACACGAATTGGTCGTTGACAAAATACCTTATTGAAATTCGTTCTGCACACTCGCCACTTAAAATGATAATTTCGCAGAAAAAAAGTGGATGAATAAAGGGAATTCGTGTTGATGCAACTCCAGATTCAATGTGCCGATAACCTCACTTTTGGAAATCACAACGTTCTGGAAAAAACACAAAAATCAAAACCAAACCATTGAATTTCACTTGGTCACTGTGTAAATACCTTTATTCACTTCGTTGATCACAGAACAAAATACTTTCGTAGATTTAAAAGTTAAAAAGCCGCAACAATTTCCGAACTTTATCGAGACACAACCGCTCCGAATCAATCGTCAATGTGGAAGGATCGAATATACTTCTCAGCTGTCAATCGTATGAGTAGGAGAACGTAACGCCATCTGTTGGCGATCCCATTTTCGTGAGCGACAAAATTAACCGGTTATCAATTCCGTAGTGTTTGTCATTCCTTGGAATCAATATTTTCTCCTTTCCATACTAAATGGAATTTTCAGATATTGCCACCCCTGAAAGTATGCAATTTCGGGTTTTCACGATTTCCAACTTTTCCGGCCGAAATTTCCAATTTTGGGCTCCGTAGTGTGCTTAACTGATTCAATGTAAATCCAATAAAAACATCCGCATGCAAATCGGATGATGTTCACGTTCAGCCGAGTTATGCGCGTACGAACCGATACCAATTCATTTTAACGTACATACATACATATATAGATATTATTAGCAATAACACAAATACCAGCTCTTATGGTCCATTTTCCATTGGCCTAATAGGTCTGTTTGGTGTGCAGTAAATTTACGTAAACTTACTGAACCTGTCAAAAATCAAGAGAATAGAGAATAGAGTGTCAAAAAATTTCCCCTTCTACGAAATCGTGCTACTCCACATCCATGTAGTAGTCCCGGGACATCTATCAAACAGCCATCTGACAATTCGCGAGAAATGTCAATCTTCATTTTTGTTTGTGTAATTAGAAGTTTCTGAGAGGATTTTCCCCCACTTCTCAAATTATTTACTATTTGACAGATGTCCCATTTGGATCACGAAAAGCACACCAAACAGACCTAATATTTCAGATAGAATTTCTTGTCTAAAAATCCAGTCCACTATCCTTCAATTTGAATTTGATGAAAAACGTTCGCACTGAAACTGTAAATTTATGTTAATTTTATTTCTTTAGTCACAAGCACTACTGTCAAAAACTGAAATTATCTTAATTTTAGTAATCCAGTATAATGAATGCCAATACAGCGAATTTTCGATACAACGAACCCTTTTTAAAACTACATTGGCATCTCTAAATAGCGAACATTCGCACAAACCTGCTATCCGATATAACGAACATAATATGTACGATGTAATTGCACATTTCTTTAACATTTTTTTTACAATTTACACACGCTAAAGCGGTTATAAATACCCTTATGTATATTGATGGGTAAACATCTTAGCTCTCGGTACGGGGAAATTTTTCGTCGTCGTCCGCCCGCGTAACCAAACTTAGTATTAGTACGTTCTCTGTATATGATTCTCTAAGTATTATTACATTCTCTGTTTATCCACCATCATACACAAACGTATGTTTACACATCAAATTTCACGAGTACCTGGTGCTCACGCCTTTTTTTACACCCAGTGCGAGAACATAAAGGACAAGAACGAGAGACAGATAGATCGGTTAGTGATAGGAAACTCAGATGTAAGCAGTCAACAAACTCTATGGGTGGTGTTCAAGATAACTGGAGAATTATGTACGAATGAAAGTTTTGTTGTTGCTTATGATTCATAGATTTTTTTTTTCTAGATGATTCTTATTATTCATTATTTGTGTTATCAATTTCTTAGGCCATATAACCGTCCTACTGCCAGCGTTATGCCTTCGCAGTAGGTTTTGGATATTAACTTCTGAAATTGATCAATTTTATTTTATTTATATTACTTTACACAACAATGAAATGAGAACTGAAAGAATAACCTACTCTAAAATGGCGACCAAACATAATTGTATCAAGTTGGAAATTTAAATAAAGACAAATGATATGAAAACGTTTCCAAATTAATTGTATGAACATCATTTCCTGCCCTTTAACTAATGAGTGGGAATAATTGTGAAATTTTACTGATAAGTTCTCCACCACTACTAACTTATATCTTATGATCGTAATTACGTGCTTTCCGTTCAATCTGCATGAAAATGAGCATTCAATCATATAACTTCATACACATCATAATCCGCGAATGCTTGCAGATGCAACTGCGAATTTAATTGAACTGCGGGAAAACGCATAGAGTTAACTCAATTAAAGCACTAAATATTAGCATTTAATTAAATTCACCTCCTTTTTCATACGTGTTCTTCTCTTAAACATTTATGTATCCAATTCAGCTCCATTTAAAAGGTACCTAACCTTCCTTACTCACCATCTACAAACATTCCCTGTCTCAGGGGAAGACAAATTATTCGTTATGTACGAGTATAATAGAATATCCGAGCGATAAATTTCAGTAAGGAGTTGATGGAGACAACCAAAAATTATAACTCAATCGCATTGGTATCTGGATCTGAGCCTCATCTCACTCTTTGGGTATGTACGAGTATGTACAGACACAGACTCTCTGCTGTTGCAGAAAATTGCATGATGCTAAATCACTTAACCGTTTGGCAATAAATTTGAATAAAAGGAACAATTACGGTTACTAATGAAATCCAATAAAGTTGAGGCAGCAATATATATGCCAGGCTCTGGCCTTTTTGTGATGTAATTATTGGACTTTTAATAGGAGATCACTCTTAGTTATAGATATAGGAATAAATTCCAATTACCTACTTCTTCTTATGTAGAAGACTTGCCATAGATGTACGTTGGTAGGTAGTGGTTATTAGACATATTAGGTGGAATGCCATTTGAATCAAAGATGAGTCAAATACAGTGACAGAAACTACTGCTTACTTTGATATGTCAGTGTCATGTTAACTTATTGAATGATATGAACTTTGTTCAATGTCTGCCCTAGGGTGCACTGGATTCGAATTAATGCGTTCGATGTCCCCCAGAGCTACACGGAAAACGCACTGCAAAGCTGCTCTACGTCTGATGTCGACACTTGGACAGTTAGTTTGTTCGCTATTGTATTGAGCTGCGATTATAGTCAGTTAAAGGAGAAAAGAGTAAAGGACAACTTTCTCATTGTTTTGATAGACGACTACAGGCAGCAGCGGTATTCACGACGCTTAATCTGCAGAATGAATTTTTTCACCTTCCGGTGAGCCCAGATTCGCGCAAATACACTTATTTCAATTTATTTTCATTTCATGTCCCTTTTTCTTTTAAAACAGTACTTCACTCTTTAAACACACCCATTTCGTTCAACCAGTGATGAAATCAACAAAGTATTTTTGTTAGTCAGAATTTCCTTTCCAAAAACTCGTTCTGCATACACGCTTTTCTTGTCTTTGTTATTTGTTTCCCAATATTTATTTTATTTTTAGTTCAGCAATAAAATACAGTTTTGCGAAAAATTGCATTTTTTCATACAAAATATAAGCGGGACCCATTTTTTGCTTCAGGACCCGTCTTTGACGCGTTTGGAATTTTGCTTGCGGCAACGCTGTCTAGCGGTGTTCGGGCGATTCATTCTCGCCATATTCCGGAAGCTGATCCAAGAAGGCACTATGGTGGTGTATATGGATGACCTGGTGATTCCATCTAAAGACGAAGAGGAGGACATCCAGAAGCTGATGACTATTTTTAAGGAAGCAAGGGTGCTTGGATTGCATTTCAAATGGAGTAAATGGCCGTTCCCGAAGAGATGAATACATTGTAGAGGGGAATGCGATCAGTCACGGCATGCGTTCGATGAAACGGGGTTGCATTGGGTTTTTTGACAACCACGAAAACACAGTGACACTAGTCAGGGCGCCCTAGGGCTGGGGACATCGAAGGAAGCAACTTTCTTTTTACTAACAAATGTACTTTTTGTGCTTCAATAAGCTTAGAATACAGATGTAGCTGCAATTATACAATTCTCATTACTCCTTTATTCATCTTAAATTAACTAACGTCTACAGTTTCTCTAAAACTAGGAGAAGAGCAGCCCCAGGCTAAGTATTTGAGACTTTTAGTAATATGGTATAAGAATATGAGAGGTACGTTCGTCATCGAATCTGATAAGAAGCTATTTGTATCCAGATATAAAAATGCCTCAGGTGGTATGTATTAAGGGTTAGGATAAAATAAATATTCCCGAGACAAGTTTATTTTCTGTAATATCGTGCTAACTGATTCCTCACAAGATCTGGAATAAAGTTATCAATTCTAGATACACCGAACGCATACAGTAGTCTCTTGTTAGAAACGTAATACCGAAAGTCGGAATGAGCCCGTCTGTACATCTGCATACAGGCCCGAAAACATTTTCTCTCAAACATAAGAACTTATTCCATATATTATCGGCCTATGTTCCACCATACGAAACTACTATTATTCATTATGTAATACAGTCAACCCACGTATAACGCGGTACTTCTACAGTGTGGTTTCACTATAACGCGATTTTCGGTATTTTCTAAATCTAAAAATGTGGAATTCCCTTTTAACACATTCACGTGTCCCGTAGGCTGTTCAGTATTTCTTCTTCTTCTTAACGGGCTGCAGACCCGTAAAGAGTCTCTGCCTGAGACACGGCAGCTTTCCACTCTCTTCGATCCCGAGCACGCTGCTTCCAGCTGTCTAGACCAAGCGCACAGGCATCCGCGATAGCTTGGTCCTTAAACAGAAGGTTCGGTCTTCCTTGTCGTCTCGAACCTGGGGGCTGTGATTCGAAGATCCTCTTTGCTGGAACATTGTTGTCCATTCGCTCGATGTGGCCGAGCCAGTGTAGTCGATGCGTTTTGGCTTTTCGGACTACATCCACATCTTGGTACAATTCATAGAGTTCGCGATTGTACCTTCTCCTCCATTTGCCCTCCTCGCATACGGGACCGAATATCCGACGAAGAATTTTTCTCTCGAAAATATTCAATATCTGCTCTGCTTTCCTGCTTATCGTCCAACACTCGGCTGCATACAGCAGGACTGGCAGGATCAATGTTTTGTAGAGCATTTATTTCGTTTTCCGAGTTAGTAGTTTCGAACCTATTTGTTTTGCCAAACTGAAACAAAGCAGCAGCGGTTTCCTAGGGTAAGTCTTCGTCGAATCTCCACTAAGGTGTCATTCGTGGAGTTGATATTGACTCCGATGTAGGTCCACTCCTTAACCACTTCGAAGTTACTGCTGCCAACAGTGATGTTCTGTCCTAGGCGATGGACAGATGTTTCTTGTTTGTTGACAACATGTACTTGGGTTTGTCCTCATTCACTTCAAGGCCAACTCATTTCGCCTGTTCTTCAATTGCCGTAAAAGCCTCTTACACGGCGCGAATCACGTTTTTAGATTAATTAAAGAACAATATAAACAATAAACACCTAGGTTTCAATATAAATTGACTTTATTTTAACATTAACAATAAACATAATTACATTTATAATAAACAACACAAATTGATAATACAAGAGACGGACTTTTTTCACGACACGTTACAACTGACTGGACGAATTACCAACTGGATAACAATAATGCATAACGTCTCAAACAACAAGAACATTAACAGTTTAACATAAATCCTAAACAAGAACAACATAACAGCTACACATAGCACTAGCCAAGTGCAAGACATTTTAGTTTCGTCAACAGCTCCACTTGTCTCTGATGTTGCTGCTGGTGCAGTATGTATGTACATACATATATACATATATGTACATACCCATGTACATATGTAGTTGCAGCATGTACATAACTCGCGCTGGAAGCGACCGATGATGTCGATGTCGTCCACATATCCCAGTAGCTGGACAGATTTCTGCAAGATAGTCCCTTCCGTGTTTACACTTGCCCTGCGCACTATCTGTTCCAGCACAAGATTGAAGAAATCACATAACAGCGCATCTCCCTGCCGAAATCCGGTGCATGTTTGGAATAGTTCGGAAGAAGTGTTTCCAAATTGCACGTTGCACCGCGTGTTTTCCAGCGTCACGCGGCATAGCTGGATCAGTTAAGCCGGGATCCTGAATTCGGCCATCGCCTTGTAGAGCTCAAGACGATGAACGCTATCATATGCGGCTTTGAAGTCGATGAAGAGATAGTGAGTCTCGATTTGAAATTCGTTGGTCTTTTCCAAGATCTGCCTTAGTGTGAAAATTTGGTCGATCGTCGATCTGCCGGGCCGGAAACCACACTGGTACGTGCCGATTACTGTGCTGCAGAAAGATTTCAGACGTTCACACAGTACGTTGGATAGGATCTTATATGCGACATTAAGCAGGGATATGCCTCGGTAGTTCTTACAAGACATAGGATCGCCTTCCTTGACAATGGGGCATACAGAGCTGATATTCCAGTCATCGGGCATGGCTTCTCCCACCCATACTTGGTTGCTGACTTGGTGCATGCACCCTACCAAAGCATCTCCACCATGTTTGAAAAGCTCTGCTGGTAGAACATCAGAGCCGGCCTTGTTGTTCTTCAGCTCTTTTATGGCTGAGCCGAGCTGTAGAAAACTGGAAGGGGGGTTGATTCTTCACTGACTGGATGCGGGTTCTCTTCTTGCCCTATCACTCTCACTACCTAATGCCCATTAAGTAGCTGCTAGAAGTGCTGCTTTAACACATCTACTATTCCCTGCGCTTCGGTGTTCAGTATGACATATGAAAATTCCCTTGATTCAAATGATGACCCCTATTCTGAAAATGACTCCGCCATGCAATATTCTGTGGATTGCACTGATTCAGGAAAAACAAACCATAGCATCATGTGTAAAAAATTAAGACCAGTACGATGATTGTTTTGTGCTTAAGTTAAAAACAGTCTTTAAATTAATGCAGCCGAATATAAATCTGCAATCTAGTTACTTTTTTTAGTTTGAAAACGAATTAAAAATATGTTAAAGTTAAAAGTCAATTTTTATAAAACTATCCTTCTGGTCTTAATTTGTTACACAGAACTGGACATATGTACATCGAGGATTGGATTTAGCGGCTAGTTTGAAGAATTACTTTGCTGGTATTGATATTGATCCCCTTTATAGAACGCTCCAATAATTTTAAAAGTCATTTGCAACTTTCTCTAGCTCTAAATTTTGAAGTCCGAAAGGAGTTGCAGAGAAATGCTCAGCAAGCTCTTATAACGGATTTCTTCAAAAATTAACAAGCATGTCCAATACATATGTATGTAACATATGAAACATTAATTCAATCTGTTAACATAATTGTTATCATTAGTGTACCCTACAGTTAGTTTTCTAAAACCAGTATTACAAATTTAGATACTTTTTTTTCTGTGGAGAACGTAAACCCAGTTTTAGTATGTGGCCCAAGTATCGTATTACGCAATTTTGTATACCGCACTATTACTTGAGAAGATAACTACCGCATTATACGAGGGTTGACTGTAGTATATGTATGTGACAGTTCTATTCAAAAATAAAACATCAGAATCTCCAACAATACGACAATACGCACTGGTAACGTGTGTAACTTCGTATTCCAAAATTCACTCCACATTCACACTTCATTTCTAAGCTGCGAATAACATCTAATTAAAATTAAATGTGTGAACCTCAACATCTGTTGAACACAACTCACTCACACTATTTGATCATTATTTTTCGATTACACCCGAATGACTATTATATTATACTGTTCGTGCGAATTCGAAACTTATTCATCCATAGAATCGATTACTTGTGGCTGTCCAACGAACGTACAATGAAGTAAATTTATTGGGAAACAAAATACAGATAAACAGTCAAACAAGTTGATTTCTAGAACATAGTTACCGCTAACATACATACGCATACGTGCCGATTAAAGAAACGAATTGAATTTAATACATTTACTCGCAACTACGAGTAGGTATTTTTCTTCTAAAAAAGTAGTGGAATTCGTATTCCTTGCTTGGTATTTAGCTAAATGTGTTTGTAAGAGTTTGAAGGGCAGTCGAGCTAGTGAAAAACAAGCACGTAGACTTAATAGTCCATTGTATGTTATGTACTTCAGACATTAGGGACCCCCATACGAAATAACTGATGTTCGCCCAACCAAGATTAGGGTTCATGCGTTTGTATGTATTATTTCCGAGAACTTAGGATTTGTATGTATATATCCACTAGAATTGTTTCTTAAATAAGAATACGAATACATAACTGCCTCCATGTACATTGTGCAACCATTGAGAGAGTCTAATTCAAGACACCACCCAGCGGGAAAAATAGTAAGCGCTTCCATAGGATGCAGTGTGTAGGCGCTTACCCTTCATATCTGTATATTTCGGATAAATAAAACACATGACTTTTTTGAGTCGGGAAAAGTTAGTAAAAAAACCCGACTAGGTATCTTTATTATGGGCACCGTAGCGCAAGTGGTTAGTGCGTCGGACTACTGAGCCAGCGGTCTTGGGTTCGAATCCCGCCGCAAACACCTAAAAGTTTTCACAGTGCCCACCTCTTTCGAATGCCTGACAAGCATCAAAGAGTATCATTTGTCACGATTGAGCTTCTCAACTCGCCGTTCGGAGTCGGCAAAAAACTGTAGGTCCCTTCCATTCGTGCAAAAATATAACACGCACACACAAATGGTTGCGAGAAGCAGGCCAAGGTTCACCTCGAGCTGTAGCGCCAACTAAGTAAGTAAGGTATCTTTATTATATTAATCTCCTTTACCACTGTCTGAAAGACGGGTTTCTACCTCTACGGCCTTACAACAACTGAATTCATCTGTGAGTGATAATTGTTTTTGAGTGGAAGAGTTGTACTCTTACATATACATACATATTCATAAAGTATTAGAAAATAATGATTTGTAATTCTACGAATCGATACAATATCCGCAGGAAGAACTTCCATACAAACTGTCACAGTATCGTAGAGTCAGCGCTTTCCATCACCTTCTCTTGAAGCACGTTAGCAGCACTTCATACAAATCTTGCCATCAGTGCTTACCTCTGCGGACATCAATAACAAAAACGAAATGGATGGTAAGCGCTTCGAGCTTCTTTGGTAAGCGTCCTTCGTGCTTGCTACTTACTTATTGACACAGTCAATAAAACTGTAAGATGGAAATGTGGATCTACTTGCATTGACATTAGACAGATCTGGCCTAGAATGAATCTTAACCCCTCCAACTACGTTCTGTCCCTAAAAGGACTGCATATAACTAAGATTAATGGTTTCATTGCAGGACACTGCCTTATAGACAAGCATGCAACAAGACTTGCCGACTATTTATATAGTCGGACGAAAAAGAGAGGACCATCTATTCATGCCCATCTCTTTCCCGCAGTAGAAAACCACACATACACATCCTCAAGATCCTTGGTATCACAATGGACCGCCATATGTTTGAGTATTCTGGTTCTCGGCCTGGTGTTAAATCGTCTGATCTCGGTGCCCAATTGACATCGCTGTTTCGCGAGATAATGCGGCCCGGGAACTTCTCGTGCAATAAAGTTATTGTTACATTGGCTGTGTGGTATGTGGCAGCGTTTTGGTGCAATAACATATAGTCCACATCCTTATCATCCGATTTGGGCCATAAAAAGTTGATATGCTTGGGCTCTCGGCCATACTTTCAGGTTCGGCAGTAATGTTGTGCACTGATGCAGTGATGCATGTTCTTGGAAATCAAAACTGTACGCTCAGTTGGTCAATTATTAAACTTAAATATATCACGTACATAATATATAGATATGGACTTTTTTAAACGGTCATTTTCATAATAGGCTTCAATAATTTTAATACATTGTGTCATCGAGTATCTATCCATGACTAAAATTGTTAATGACTGTAGATGACAGATGTCACTGTGAACCATTTTTTTCTTTAAATGAAACTTCTTATGGCTCATTGGGCAGTAGTTCCAAACTCCGATGAATAGCGACAGGTAAGTGTATAGATTACTGTGGTTTTTGCCGTATCTGATAGTTGGGCAAATTTCTAGGAGTTGCATACTTTAAGGAGTTAACACAATCACGCGAAAGATGTTTACTAACCAATTACAAGTTTAGGAGATCGGATCGATCCTTTTTAGTGTTCCGTACAGTGTGACCATACTTACTTACTTAGGTGGCGCTACAGTCCGGGGTGGACCAAGGCTTCAACCAACAACCTCTTCCAGTTAGCCCGGTCCTTAGCTAACCGCTTCCAGTTGCGCACTCCAAGTTGGTTGAGGTCTTGTTCTACTTGGTCGCGCCACCTTAGGCGAGGTCGTCCTCTGCTGCGCTGACCCTCCGGGTTAGAGTTGAATATTCTCCGAGCCGGAGCGCTGATGTCCATGCGCTCTACATGTCCTAGCCATCTTAAACGCCCAATGTGCAGTTTTTTGACCAGGCTGATGTCGCTGTATAGCTCGTACAGTTCGTCGTTGAATCTTCTCCTCCAAAACCCGTCAACGCAAACGGGACCGAATATCCTACGAAGGATTTTTCTCTCAAAGCGACCAAGGAGATCTTCATCCGCTTTCGATAAAGTCCATGCTTCAGCTCCATATAGCAAGACTGGGATGATAAGGGTCTTATATAGAGTCTCCTTAGTCGATCGGGAAAGGACTTTACTGCTCAGTTGCCTTCTTAGCCCAAAGAAACAGCGGTTGGCAAGAGTAATCCTTCGTTTGATTTCCGACGAGATGTCATTTTTTGATGTTATGGCAGAGCCGAGGTAGACAAAGTCCTTTACTACCTCAAAGTTGTAGCTGTCTATTGTGACGTTCTGTCCAATTCGTCGATGTTGGTTGTCCCTTTTTGTTGACAGCATATACTTAGTTTTGCCCTCGTTTACCGCTAAACCCATTTTGGCCGCTTCCATTTCTATACTCGCGACCGCGCCGGTGACAGCTCGCTGTGTTCTACCAATGATGTCAATATCGTCGGCGTATGCAAGTAGTTGAACGGACTTTTAAAAGATCGTTCCTTGTGTGTTGGCTTGTGAGTTTCGAACAATTCTTTCAAGTATGATATTGAAGAAGTCGCATGACAGCGCATCACCTTGTCTGAATCCTTTTTTGACATCGAAGGTCTCGGTGAGGTCATTACCGACCTTGATGGAGCAGCGAGCTTTCTCCATCGTCATCCTGCACAGACGGATGAGTTTGGCAGGGATGTCAAAACTAGACATGGCTCTATACAGTTCATCCCTCCAGATGCTGTCATAGGCGGCCTTGAAATCGATGAACAGGTGGTGGGTATCGATTTGGACTTCTTGGGTTTTTTCCAGGATCTGCCTGAGTGTGAAAATTTGGTCTATGGTGGACTTTCCTGGCCTGAAACCACACTGATAGGGCCCAATCAGGTTGTTGACGAAAGGCTTCAAGCGTTCACACAATATGGCAGATAGGATCTTGTAGGCGATGTTCTGGAGACTGATGCCTCTGTAATTGGAGCAGTTGAGAGGGTCTCCTTTCTTATGAACCGGGCAAACGATGCTGAGATTCCATTCATCTGGCATACTTTCATCTGACCAAATCTTAGAGATGAGTTGGTGTATGCTCACTACCAAGTCATCTCCAGCTGCTTTAAATAGCTCTGCGGGTAAACCGTCAGGTCCAGCAGCCTTGTTGGACTTAAGTTTGGATATTGCTATCCGCACTTCGTTTTGATCAGGTGGATGGGAGTTTTGGCTATCATCATCTAAGTTGAATGGTTCACTCTGCCTGACAGCGGAATTTTGGTCGTCATCGCCATTGTACAGTCTGCAGAAGTAGTCTTTCCAAATTCTCAGCACCGACTGTGTTTCTACTACGATGTTTCCATCCGCGTCTCTACAGGTTTCTGTACGGGATTTGTTTTGCTGGCACATTCTTTTTACCCTCTGGTAAAACTTCCGTACATTGTTCCTGGAGTAGCATCTCTCAATATCCTCGAATGCACGCTTCTCGTGCTCTTTCTTTTTCCTTCTAAGAAGCCGATGTTCTTCCCGTCTCAGATCTAGTCCTTCTTTGCAGCGCCGCTTTATACGCTTGTTGTTTTTCCGCTTTAGCTAGTCTACACTCTTCATCAAACCAGGGGTTTCGTGGTGGTGGTCGTGTGAAACCCAGCACATCATTCGCGGCACTTATGATGGCTTGCTGGCAGTGTTGCCACTGGTCTTCTGTACTAACTGTTGCTGCGGTAGGACTCGTAGCAAGAGATCGGGATATGCGTTCTCTGTAGGCTCTGGCGGTGTCTTGCGATTGTAGCTTTTCGACATTGTACTCTCTCACAGTATTTCGTTGTTGTGGCGGTGTGGATATCCGCATTCGTACCTTGGCTACAACAAGGTAGTGGTCCGAGCCAATGTTGGCCGCCCGGAAGGTTCGGACATCCATAATACTGGAGGCATGTCTGGTGTCGATCGCAATGTGGTCGATTTGGTTGACGGTTATTCGATCCGGAGACCGCCATGTCCCCTTATGGATATTGAGATGTGGAAACTGTGTGCTTGCTATACTGACACTTCGCCCCGCAGCAAAGTCAATCAGCCTTAGTCCGTTTTCGGACGTGGTGTCGTGTAGGCTGTGCCTTCCAACCGTCCTACCAAAGATGTCCTCTCTTCCTATCTTGGCGTTAAAGTCGCCCAGTACGATTTTAACGTCATGTCTAGGGCATTGCTCGTATGTTTGGTCGAGGAGCTCGTAGAAACTATCTTTGGTAGCGTCGTCTTTTTCTTCTGTGGGGGCGTGAGCACATATAAGGCTTATGTTGGCGAATTTTTCCTTGACACGGATTGTCATAAGACGCTCGCTCACGTGCCGAAAGCTCAAGACTTCTTGCCTAAGTCTGCCGCGTATGACAAATCCGCATCCGAATAAGCGCTGTTTATTTTCTGTATAGCAATCACCGTAGTAGATATCACAGTTTTCCATCCTTTTTCTGCCTGGCCCATTCCATCGCACTTCCTGGATGGCGGTTATATCTGCCTTGTAGCAGTTTAGGGCCTCTGCCAGTTGTTCGGATGCACCGTCGCCGTTCATTGAACGAACATTCCAGATACATATCCGAACGTCGTTGTCCTTATTTCGTTTAGCGTGTTTGTCAACAGTAGATCCGTCCTTTTCCGAGGCTTTTGGTTGTTTCGGAACAAATTTTTTTTTTACGTGGTTAGGTAGTTAGCCTCACGCACAACCCCCAACCTGGAGGGCCAGATCCTTGTATACCCCTAGGACAAGGGGCCGGGTACACCGGTGTCAGTAACCCACTACGGGGGTGTGAGCGCTGCCGTTGGCCCACTAGGGGCTCATCCGCCACCAACTCTTTTCCAAGACCCTGACTAGTACTTGGAAATCCTTATCGACCTGAGCTCCGAATATGTCGGAGTAGCTCAGATAAGGTTTTGTTTCCGTTCTGGAAATTTTAGCGCCACCGTTGGTTCCATTGATGGAATTCATCCGCTGATGTGAATTATAGTGCTGCTATTTTCCCTTGCTCAGCACTCGCGCTTATAAGTTTAGCAAGTCGTGCCCGGATGGGCAGCGACCAGTACCCGATGGTTACCACTTGGAGGTAAAATAAGCACAATTACAACACTGGGCTTAGCCAAATTAAAGCCAATCAGTGCCTACCCTATTTCTACAACATCCAACCATCACAGTGTGACCATAGTGGAATATAATATTCCGCTAGTGGGATATTTTAGACCTGCAGAAAATATATTTTTTTCGGAAAATATGCACACATAAAAGTGGAATATTTTTTTCTCCACAAGGAATATTTAGATAAAAAATATTCTCCATAGACCATAGACCGGGCTAGCTGGAAGAGGTTGTTGGTTGAGGCCTTGGTTCACCCCGAACTGTAGCGCCACCTAAGTAAGTAAGTAAGTAAGATTAGAATTAAATTCTTCATTGAAGTTAATTTTATTACTTCTAAGTCACAAAATAATCAGTAACCTATACTTTTGAGAGAAGATAATGGTCACACTGGTTCCCCATCCAATTGGCAAAGCGGAATACTTATGGAATCACCTCAGTGTCTGTCTGTCTGTTACAGGTGTATTTCTCAGCGACTATTTGAAGCGGACGTTATGCAATATGGACACCCGTTGAATCCCTATATGGGTGGGGTAAAAAGAATACTCATTTTTAGGAAAATGGACAAAATCGAAAATTGTATGAATATCTCCCTCTTTTCTCAAGCTCTTCTTCCTTTGTCCACAATTACAACTAAGAAGTTTCACTTCTGTTGCGCGGAACTGCTATACGCACTCTTTTTTGACATTTAGATTTTATTTGTTACTCCCATGGTGAATTATTCATTCGCCCTCCCTTAACATACATAATCCACAGCAAAAAAAAAAAAATTTTAATACCTTGTGATAGTTCAGTTTGTGTTTTTAATTTTATTTTATTTTTAATTTAATTGCGTCGATTCGTGCAAAATGAAGTTCTAAGTTCAGGATTTAATCGCATGTAAGTATGTAGTATACAAAAGTTGGAACCACTTGCCGAGGGTAGTAATATGAATCATTCTTTACTATATACATACATTTATTTTTGTGTGTACATGTCTACTCGTAATATTGAAAAAAAAACTCCCAAACATTTGAAATAGAACACTTATTTGCAAAGTTTTAAACAAGAGAACGGGAATCGTCATCAAAAGTATTGCTTCAATAAATGAAAAGACAACCCATCAAATAAAACAAAAAAAAGAATAAAAATAAAAAATCCTTGAACAATTTTAACATCAGTCATAAAAGTACCCTCCAGACCGAAAATAAAAAAAATCGTCTGGAAGGAAATATTCCAGTCAATAAATCGTTTCCTCGCGCCAAAGACCATGAACATTTTATGGACGTATTCGTGTTTGATGTCTCTAACTTAAACTAACAATCGATTTTAGGACTGCTTGCAGGACGGGACTAAGCCAGACACAAAGTAAACATGCACTTAGGGCGCCACAAAAAAAAACAAATGTTTCAAATTTTGAAGTACAGATAAAAGCTTAAAAAATTGAATAAAATGATACATAGTTAAATACCGTGTAAAAGCACACCGGACAAAATATTTGTAAAAGTTTTTCTAAATTCATAACGAACATCGAGCTTCGACAAGTCATAAGTATTTAAGGGTTAGATAACGTTGGAACTACCTGATTATTGAAGGAGTGGCTAGTGGCTGTTCCTCAAAGAGTCTCGATTAATGAAATGAAAACTATATGTTGGCCTTTTTATATCCTGAATACACCCCTGGCAATTGTCGGTACATAAATCATTGAATTGCGTTTTTGCGGTCGATTAAATTAAATTGAAATGGCTGAGAAGTTATAGCCAAGAATGTTTGAGTTTGCAGAAGCAAAAACTCAAAGAACATGTGTTCTTAATGGTCAGATGTACAAATACTCGAAATATGTGTATAGCATTGAATCTTTCAATGAGTGATGTGGTTTCCACTTTCGAATGAGACATGATTTTCGTTGATTTTCTTCTATCCAAAGTACACAGTGCCAGAGAAGTTCTTTTCTATTTTTCCTAAAATCTTCTAATTTATTCCGAATCACATTTCAGCTCTCAACTCAAGAACAAATTAAATAGAAATTAAATTGAATACTGATTACAGAGACTAGATACTACTACGTACATATATATGTGTTTAGTCCAGTATTCAAGTACTGGTACCTAACGACGACGTTCCCTATTGAAGAAACTGCATTGAATTAAATAAATGAAATTTACAAGTTTTATGATGAAATTGTCTTAAGAGGATCGATAAATTGATTTTTAGAAGGATTTGCAGTGCATTTCTAGGGGTATTTATTACTGATTTGAAAAAGAGAGGAATACACTTGTTCACAATTTGGTGAATACCAACCAGTTAAAACTATATGACGTTCACATTTCAATTCGGTGGGAACGATCTATTATCGGACATTAGGCAACAGTTTGCGAGTTGCGATTTTGGAGTCAATAATTGACTCATAAAGCAATGTCTTTGATAAATAACGAAATTAAAAAAGTAAGGGACCAATGATGGACTCTTGTGGAATGTTTTTGAAAAAAAAAAATACTCATATAGCGTACTCCGACGAGAAGACATTAAGTAGATAGAGACGTCATATCACAAGATAAAGTATTATGTTACTGCAATACTTTTATCTACTTAGTTATAGAAAGATTTTCTTTATAAAGAAGCTAAAAATCTCGAAATACACTGTGGGCTTGGAAACCCAGAGTAGGGTGAGACTCTAACCGCACCAAAAAAAAAGCTCCTTAACCATGACCAATCAGAGAAAGAACGACGCCATATTTCTTGCCGCTCTTTTGACATTTCTCTTCAGTAAGGTTTGCCATTTCATGATGGAAAGATATACGAGCCAACAACGAGTCGAAATTATTAAAATTTACTACCGAAATTCGGAGTCAGTGGCCTCAACGTTAAGAGCGCTACGTCCAATTTATGGTCGTCATAATCGTCCTAGCAGATCAACAATTGAGCGTCTAGTGGAAAAATTTGAATCCACAGGCATAGTGCAAAATGTTCCCGTGCCAGTGAGACAAAGAAGTGCCCGTAGTGTCGAGAATATTGCTGCCGCTGAGGCTTCAGTTGAAAAAAGCCCAAATGTGTCTCTCACACGTCGTTTTCAAGCGTTGGGCATCTCTGTGACGTCGTTGTGGCGAATTTTGCGAAAAGATCTTGGCCTACATCCTAACAAGATTAAATTGATGCAAGAACTGAAACCACTTGACCACCAGAAGCGTCGTATGTTCGTGAATTGGGCTGAGCGACAACTTGAAAATGATTCGGATTTTCATCGAAAAATCATCTTCAGCGATGAGGCTCATTTCTGGCTGAATGGCTTCGTCAATAAACAAAATATGCGGTATTGGTCAGGCAGCAATCCACACGTACTCCATGAGTCATCATTGCATCCCGAAAAAATTACGGTTTGGTGTGATTTATGGGCCGGCGGCGTCATTGGGCCGTACTTCTTCCGTGATGATCAAGACCGGCACGTTACTGTGAATGGGAATCGCTACCGTTCAATGATAACCGAATATTTTTGGCCCCAAATGGATGATATGGACTTGGAGGACATGTGGTTCCAACAGGACGGCGCCACAAGCCACACAGCGAATGTCACAATCAATTTATTGGAAACCAAGTTTGGAGAACGTGTTATCTCACGAAATGGTCCAGTCGCTTGGCCGCCTCGGTCGTGCGATTTGACGCCGTTAGACTATTTCCTGTGGGGCTACGTCAAGTCTATGATCTATGCCAACAAGCCAGCGACGATTGATGAACTTCGTACGAATATCGAACGTGAAATTGCAGCAGTATCGGCCGATTTATGCTTGAAAACCGTCGAAAATTGGGTTCAGCGTCTGGACTTCTGCAAGCGTGCCCGTGGTGGCCATGCAAAAGAAATCGAGTTCCATAATTGCATCCAACGTACTTTCACAGGAACAAAGAATTTCATTGATATCCAAAACCGTTTTTGTTTTATTTAAAAAAACTTTTGTAGCGCTCTTATTGAAAAACCCTTTACAATAATTGGAGACCATTATGCCCAAATAGGTTTAAGTATCCGATTATATATTGAGAATTAATTCTTAAAGGACACTTCTGAATAATATCCAATGTATTAAAACCTTCAACTTTCTTTTTCACATGTTTCTTCCATTTCAGTTCAGCATCCATATTCATACCTAGATACTTAGCTGTATAAGAATAAGGATCTAGAAATAAATAAATAAATATCTGGCTTCAGCAGTTCTAGGTAGAACCAAGCCTAGCTTCTCGCAATCATTTCTGTGTGCGTGTTATTTTTTCCACGAATGGAAGGGACCTACAGTTTTTTGCCGACTCCGAACGGCGAGTTGAGAAGCTTCTCAAGACAAATGATACTCTTTGATTGCTTGTCAGACATTCGAAAGAGGTGGCGACCGTGAAAAACTTTTTTAGGTGTTGAACCCGGGCTGGGATTGAACCCGAACAGCATGCATCCAACGCACTCACCAACACGGCCACGGCCACCACAAAAAAAAATGCTACGAATTAATTCCGAATTAATTAAAATCAATGTTTTAGCTACTTTTGACTCTTTGAATTTTTCATATTTTTTTTTTTTGTGATGACTAGGACTAAGTTGCCTTAACAAGTAGTTTACGCTTCTGTAGTGCTAATCGAGTTAGGTAGGTAGCTTTCCAGTGAAAGCACCTACTAATACCGTCATTAAATGCAGGTTTCCTCACGGCGCTAGGTCGAAAGGTCTTGTTCTTGAGTCGGCGCTCAAGATTTGTCACGTCCATAGTACGGATTATTTCATTATTGCAGTGAACATGAAGACGGGTACGAAGTTTGCGAGCAAAGTTTGTTACTTCGTCCCTCACGGTAGCAATTCCTAGATCTCTGTGAATATCACTATTCCTTATATACCAAGGAGCATTCACGATTGCTCTTAGTATTTTGTTTTGAAATGCTTGCAGTAGAGCCATATTGCTTGGTTTGGTACAACCCCAAAGTTGTATACCATATGTCCAAGATGGTTTTAGCACTTGCTTATACAGAAGCAGTTTGTTGTATGTGCTTAGCTTCGAGTATCTTCCGAGTAACCAATTCTTCGCGCTTCTTTTTAACGTGTGGTTTCCACTTAAGTTTTGCGTCTAGGGTCGTTCCTAGATATTTTGCCTCGTTTGCGTACGGTATTTGCACCGAGTTAATGTATATAGGTAAGTTGTTTATCTTCCTTAGCGTGAAATTTACATGCGTTGATTTTGTCTCATTGAGGACTATTCGCCAGGTTTTTGTCCATTCGAATACTTTGTTCAAAGCTCGTTGGAGCTTTCCAACGGTTCCTTCATCTTGTGGTATATCTCTTGTGTAGAGCAGGAACAGAATTGGGCCGAGAACACTTCCTTGTGGAACACCGGCGTAGATTTCTTTGAAATCCGAATATTCACTCCCGTGTCTAACACGGAAAAGTCTGTTTTCAAGATAAGATTCCAATAGTCTGTACAACTTTTCCGGTAAGATTACCCTTAGCTTATACTTTAGGCCTTCGTGCCATACCTTGTCGAAGGCTTGCGATACGTCGAAAAAAGCGCTAGAGCATACTTTTTTCCCTTCTAAAGCTTTTTCAATTTCGTTCGTTATTCGATACACCTGATCGATTGTGGAATGTTTGACCCGAAAGCCGAATTGATGATCCTGGATCAAGTGTTTTTCTTCAATTACTGGTTGCAATCAGCAGAAGTTTCTCGAAGACCTTAGATATTATTGGCAGAAGTGAAATGGGTATATATGATTTCTTGTCATTTGCACATTTCCCCGGTTTTGGAACCATAATAACTTCGGCGACTTTCCATTGCCTTGGGACATATAATAGTCTTAAAGGAGCATTTATGATGTAGAGCAACTTAACCAGCACTTTTTTCGGTAGCTCTTTCAAAATTTCGCCAGTGATTAAATCATATCCCGGAGCCTTGTTATTTTTCAGTTTTTTTACTGTCATTCGAAGTTCGGACAGGGATACGGATTTTACTTTAAAGTTGTCGGGTGCCATATTATCATTCGGATCTTCGATCAACGGTAGCCCATCGAACGGCTTGAACGTTTCCTCTAAGTGATGGGCAAATAATCCTGCTTTCTCTTTGTCTTCTTTTGCCCAATTCCCGTTAGCTTTACTAATTAGCGGCGAGTGCACTACAGGTTTCCTTATGGACTTCAAGGCTTTCCATAGAGAGTAGTTTGAATACTTATCAGCGGTCAGACCCTCAAGGTAGATAGAAGTCTCGCAATTTTTTAGGTCATGCAGCACATTTTTAAGCTTGTTCAAATAAGTTCTATCCGGTGGCGCGCGGGATTGTTGCCATCCCTTGCGCGCTCTCCTCTTTTCTCGTATGAGGTCTTCGATTTCAGGCGGGTATTTGACTTTATTGTTCCGTGCTGCTGTCTTCCGCAAAGGAGAGTTTTTCCACGCTGAGCTGACTTTTTGAATTGTTGAATTATTCTACTTACCTACAGGATATGTAAATATTTCTAAATAATGTTTTCAATTAAACTTCTAATTTTACTACGCAAAATTAGTCCATTTACAAATTCGTCAATGAAAACCAATTAAATTTTAATTGGATTTCCTCCCGCCAAACAGAAAAACAATAACCGCATAGAAATGTTCTCAACTCTCAATGCAATTCGCACTAATTCCATTTAATTGCATATTAAATTGAAATGCATGCCATTCACGGCGACGAAATCAGGTCATTAAAAATGCTTCGCATTGGTACTGAAATGTCTTTTTAGGTCGGGGAATAGGTTCAAACAGGTAGACCTAAATGCGTCGCAATTTAATTAAAACTATTCTTCGAATTGAATTGCCAGCTCTGTATTTAAGGTGAAATTACAGCTGTCTACATCTTTTCTGACAGCCTGTGTATAAATCAACAGGGATGGTTATGAGTAACTTGTTTTGTTATGGACTTATCCAATTTTCTACCTGTCGATGACAGAGGAAATACAAACGAAACACAAACATGTAATTTCCGACATTTCAGCCATTTCATTTCACAATTTTGCAGGATTATAAAAGTTTTCATCAGATCCCACATGTACTAATATCAAAACCTTACCAAGTGATTCCAATCGAATCCTTTTACTGTGTGACACTTTACCATTATGAGTGGTTCATAAACCATACTCAGGAATCAATTCACTTGAAACGTCGCACGGATAACAAATCACAACCATTACCATCCAATAAAAGTGCTTTACTATCTGATGGTGAATTATTTATGTTTTTGAAGTGTCATTCATTATTCTCTACTTTCAATGCGTGCATTGTTCACTAGAAAACTAAAGGATGTGAGTTCACATACCAAAACGCCCTCTCTGCTATTTTTAGTCGAATAGCAAACAATGCCGTGACGTTCATATGGACTGTGTACGTGATTTGGTGGACAAAATACATGTCCTTTCGTTCAGAATTTGTCGTAATAATTTCAATGTATGAGATAATGTTTTGTGTGTCCTCCATTCAAGTCTGAAGCTTTGGGTTATGTCATTCAACTGTCATCATTGTATGTATTAATTTATTCCTATTAGAGAAGCAAGTGCATGCACCTGTCAATCTGTCAAGGAGTAGTTTGTCAAAAACACTATACCCATAATGGGCTCAATCAACCGTTACATTTTGGCATACAGGATATAGCACAGATGATCAAAGTGAAATTCGATGTTGTTAGCTGAATGACAGCGGGAATATGAACGGAGTAGCTTGGTATTTACATACATATAATGTTCTGTAAAATGAAAGTTAAGAAAAGATATTTTGCAAATGAACGAACTTTACACATACCAAATACTTAGCTTTGACTTATTTAATAAGAAAAAATCTTATAAGATATGGTTGATGAAGACAATAGCTCGGTGCGCTGACATGCACTTTTTTTTTCATTTTTAATGCATTTTTTATTTTTAAATTCAAGTATTTCTTACATGCTAGACAAAAAGTGCTTAAAACTAGCTTAACTAACTTAACTATCTTACTCTAACTTACTGGCCCCAAACGGGCACACTAAGCTAAACTTAATGCTTATACTATGTCTTTCGACGTAACCTAACTTATAATATATAATTTTAATTAAAGTTACAATTTTAGGTCTAAGAAAAGTTTGTAATTTTTATTAAAATTATATATTATAAGTTAGGTTACGTCGAACCGCTGACATGCACTCTGATGATGCGGGTGTTGTTTTGCTTTTTCTAGATGATCGTGAAGGGGGGTGGATTTTGTTGTTCACTACGGTCAGCCGTGCGCCTGTCGATGGTGTTGATCGTGTTTCGCCTATTTTTGCACTGGATGACGGGTTTAGGGAATCGCTGTGTCCTGTGTACGATCAACCTGTGGGGAATTTTCGGGACTCACTCCGTTGATAGCGTACCAAAGTGTGGGTGATGAAACTTTGTCTCAATTACAGCTAGAGTGCACAGAGGTAGTTTTATGCGACTACGTCTCGCTCGCAGATTCCTGGATGCTGTAGACCGTGGCTCTGGCCTGAATTGTTGACTGGTGGTGAGCGAGAGATGCGTTCTGCTCTAATTTCACTGGGCTGGTGGTTGAGGTGGATGGCCTAGTTGTCGTTGGACTGATAGTCAGCAATTACTAGACTGGGTGGATGACGGTGGAGAGTTTCGAAGATTACGCTCGTTTGGCACACTTGCTTCCCTTGCCCTGGATGGTAGATGGAAATGTGGCTATCGTAGGTGACACGTGAAGATGGGTCACTTCTCACTTTAACCACACTAGCACACTGGACACTGGGTTTTCGTTGGTAACGTCACTTGTTTTCGGCTTTCTCCGTGCTGGATGACTGCGAGTGGAGGTTATTTTTGAGCAATTTTACCATTTGAGACAAGCGGGGGAGATGCGTTGTCTTTATCGGTGCACCTACTTCACTCTTCAAAAAAAAATTGCACGTGAGGTGGGATTCACGCCGTGATGATGCCTTAACCCGGAGAGAACTTTCGCACACGATGTTGACTCGGTGATGGTTCGCAGAAAAAAAAGGGCACAGTTAAATCACTGAAAAACTAAAGTGGCTTAGAAATTCCGTTTCCGCTCGTACTGTGGCGAATTTCTACAGCTGATTGGACATGGAATTCTGTATGGTAGGTGTATTGGCTTAGACAAATCGCATATAGGGTTGTAAAAATGTGTATTTTCGAAGATAAATATTTAAAATTATTTATATTATTTTTTTGAACGCAAAAGCCCGTTACAAAATGATTACCTAACTTCCCCTGTGTGGCATGTGGCACCATCTTATTGGAACCATATACCACTGATATCAAGTACATCCAGTTCTCTTGAAGCTCATGTAAGTTTGTTGCTGTCCAATACCAGAGTTTATCTAATAATAGAGTATATCTATATCTACTAATCATTAGATATACTCTGTCCAATACCGCCAATCGGAGAAGTTTCGGGGCCCCAGTTCTTGAGTTAATTTGATCTTGTAAGGGTGCAGGTCAAGATCTTTACGCAAAATTCGTCCCAATGTGAACTGAGAGATTCCCAATTCCTGTGAACGGCGTGGAATCGACTGATTTAGCTCATTTCGAACTAAAACACTTACGGCTGCGATATTTTCAGTACTCCGACCGGTGCGTTGTCTTACTGGCATAGGAACATTCATTGGCACGCACAGCCTGTCTGGTGGGACAATTATTACGACCGAAAATGGGAGTAAGCGCTCTTAAAGCTTTACCACCGACTCAGAATTTCGGTAGTATTTTTTTAATAATTTCCGCATTGACCTTGACTTACGTTTTGATAAACCATATGAAAAGTTTAAGGCTAAGGTCACGTACTGAGCGGCAAGCGACAGAGCCACAGAGCGGCACAAAAAAACTGATTGGGTATTTAACTTATCAATATTTTCTCTCACACTTGCAGACACAATGCCGCCCCTAAATTTTGGCGCCAAATATCCGGGTTATCCGCCCCTAGAGCGGGCCCTATCTATTGTAAATGAGATAGCAACTTTGACCTATTAAATTAAATTTTCAAAGCTCACAGGCATTAACTCTAATTGGAAACATTTGATGTGTCATTAGGCTGACAAACGTACCGTGTAAGCCTTCTACAGACGTTCAACGGATTTCAGTTAAGAAAATGTGTCACCAAATGGCTTCTTTAATTTTCTGCAGAAGCATGTAGAAGCTAACGCATGAACGCATGTTTCCAGCGTCTAGTTATTCCCAGATCTAACATATATAACGGTTCTACCACGACCGACATTAAATGACTTTAAAAACACAGCCTTCGTACACTTGCTCTTACTTATTTCTACAGTCATAGTTTCAAAACAAAGTTCATGGGCACATTTCACATTATTAAAATATCTACTTCAAAGCTTTCCACTCCTGGTTGACTCATGTTTGCACTTTCTGACTAAGTTATACCGAAATGACCTCTTCATTTTTAATTCACCACTCAAGTGTTCGTAATGTGTTTCTGCTATAGCGTTAAAAACAAATTGAAATCAGTCCTTGTCACCTGGGTGCGGAATTTAATTGCTCTCACTTCTTGAAGGCATTTCCTGTTGAAGTAGTTTCGTGCGGTGTCAGATCAAAGTGTGATAATTATTACGTTCCGTCACAAAGTGATGTGACCTTGAAATAAGACTCAAATAAATTTGAATTTACCTTAAAAGGAAGAAGGAATTCTTGGAAAAGTTTATTTTCTTAATGTAACGTAACAGAATTAAGAAACTTCCTTTTGAAGTTTTCCAAAAGACAATTAGCTATATACATATACAGTGGTGGCCACATAATTAAGGACATTGCATTTTCACTTTTAGACTTTGTATAATTCTCGTAATTTACATGTACATGTTTTCTTTGTTAAGCAAATGCAGTCTTCTTCATTCTTATAGGTAGTAGTAACTTATAGAAAAAAACTAATGAAAAAGAATATTAACAAAATATATTAACAAAATAACAAAAAATCAGCAGTTTCTGTATAATTAAGGACACTTTAAAATATAAATTTTTTTTTAATCAGAAACAATTAAAAAAAGAAAAATGCACATCAGGTGTCATTTCATATTCAGTACTTGGCCGGATAACCTTTTGCTTCAAGCACAGCTTTGGACCTTTTCGGAAGGCTGGGGCATGAATGCTGACATCGTTCGACTGGAATACTCTGCGATGTTTCTTTTAAGTTTTGGAACAGTTCTTCAAAAGTTTACTAATTTTTCTCTCCAGAGCCCTTTCCACATGCTTTTTGCCATCTGAGCCAAATATGTTGAACTTTAACTCACCGCTCCAAAGCACATGTTTCCAAAAATCAAGAGGTTTTTCGGCATGCTCTCTTGCGAATTGTATTCTGGGTCTTATAGTCTTTTTGGAAACGAACGGCTTTTTTCTTGCAATGCATTCACGCAATCCATTTTCAAGTAATCAGCGTCTTATGGTTTTTGCGGATACCGCGTCATTCAAATTTGCCACGACTTCGACGTTAATCTGCGTAAACTGAAGATGAAGTTTTTTCAGAATTAGCATCGCTTGATTTCAATGACAATTTTCCACCAATTTTTTTTACAAAATGTATGAATAATTTAGCAAAGCTTCTTCGTATAATTTTCAACTTGTCTTTGGCTACGGGGTATTTTTAGATTTATTTATTTATTTATTTATTTATTCATCTAGCAAGTACAATGAAGTCTTTTATAGATTACATGCTTAGTAATAAAAAAGAAAATAAAAAAGAAATACATTTTTTTTTTTTTTTTAAATAGAGATTCAATAAATAATAATTAAAGCTACTTTTTACAAACTATTTAAAATATTTATTTTACAGGAATTTCTGCTCATATTCTTCAACTTACTTACTTAGTTGGCGCTACAGCTCGAGGTGAACCTGGGCCTGCTTCTCGCAACCATTTGTGTGTGCGTGTTATATTTTTGCACAAATGGAAGGGACTTACAGTTTTTTGCCGACTCCGAACGGCGAGTTGAGAAGCTCAATCGAGACAAATGTTACTCTTTGATGTTTGTCAGACATTCGAAAGAGGCGGGCACTGTGAAAAACTTTTAGGTGTTTGCGGCGGGATTCGAACCCAAGACCGCTGGCTCAGTAGTCCGACGCACTAACCACTTGCGCTACGGTGCCCACTTTAACTCATTCCTAAAATATTTGAAGAAATTTTCAAAAATAAGCTGTATACTGTGGTGCAAAACCAGATTTCTGAATATCAGCATGGCTTCGTTAATAGTAGATCAACTACCACAAACTTAGTCATTTTCACTAACTACTGTTCACTCAAAATGGAGAACCATATTCAGGTTTACACTGTCTACACGGACTTTTCCAAGGCATTTGACCGGATCCAACATGATGTATTGGTTAGAAAATTAAAATTGTTCGGTTTTCATTCGAATGTATTAAAATGGATAAGAAGTTACCTGGTGAACCGTAGACAGTATGTTAAAATACGATCCGTTCTTTCAGAGGAGATTCTTAATTCGTCTGGTGTTCCGCAAGGTAGCCATTTAGGCCCGCTTCTTTTCTTGCTGTTCATAAATTACCTGCCTTCGTTTGTTTCTTCTTCAAATTGTTTTCTGTATGCAGATGATCTTAAATTATTTAAATCTACCAATTTGATCTCTGATGCTCTTCAACTTCAGGGAGATATAAATAACGTTTTGAAATGGTACTCAATCAATGGTTTGCATTTCAATATTGAAAAGTGCTCAGTTATTTCATACACTAGTAAATCATCTTCTCCCTTGAGTCACAATTACACAATACATCAGTCTGTTCTCAAAAGAGTCAGTCACAATAAGGATTTAGGTGTTATTTTTGATACACAGCTAAAATTTGCAATGCATTTTGATTTTGTCATTTCAGAAACAAAATCTTTGATGTGCTTTATATCGCGTAACGTTAAACATTTTCAAGACCCTTATACTCTTAAGGCTCTATATATCTCTTCAGTTCGTTCTTGACTTGAGTATTGTTGCGTTGTCTGGAACCCTTACTTCCGAAATACTGCTATTCGATTAAAACGGTTCCAGAAAAGATTCACTAAGTTAGCGCTTCGAAAGATATATTCGAACACTTCTATGCCTTGCTATGATGCTAGATGCGCTCTTATTGGCTTAAAGCGTCTTGATAAAAGACGGGTTTATTATTCCGTCCTTTTTGTTCGTTATATCTTAACTGGACACATCGATTGCCCTTATTTACTTTGTCTGCTTAACCTTTATGCACCCTCACGTAATATTCGTCCAATTATTTTTATTATTATTATTATTATTATTTATTAAATTTCTATTTAAAAAAAAATTTATTTTCTTTTTTATTACTAAGCATGTAATCTATAAAAGAGTTCGTTGTACTTGCTAGATGAAATGAATAAATAAATAAATAAATAAATAAATAAATAAATGTCAAAAAACTGTTGGCTTTACTCAAGTTGCAGATAATGCGATCTTCTCTCTTAGTGATTTTTTTTGGTCTTGGCTTTCTTTCATTGTTCCCATGTTTACATTCTCTATGTCTATATACTGCTTAATCGCATTGTACACCATAGTTTTCGAACAAAAAAGATCCTTAGCTATCGCCCGAATTGACTTTTTTTCTTTTCAGTACCTCGTGACGATAGTTCTGGGCAATTCAGGCGTGCAACTCTTTTTCCGACCGATTTCTAGATTTTTAAGCCTTCAATTATTTTATGTGTTATGCTACTGAAAATGCAATATACCACTTACCGCCATTTTTTTTTTTTTAATTTTTTATTACAACTAAATTAGACAAAATAATAGTTGTGCCTAATTATGTGACCAACTCAAATAATCACTCATCTGCAACTGCCACAATACAAAGTTTTTCTTTGGAACCTTATAAAATGTATAATAAAACAAACACGTGCTTGCTGCTTGAGTATGAACGTAGTTTAACGTTACAGTTTATTGTGAGTGCGCAAGCAAAATAATGTGGACAAAAACCGAAAAAGAAAATGTTCTTCTCTGATTTGAGAATGTTGTCCTTAATTATGTGACCACCACTGTATATACAGGGTGTTTCCAAGTTAAATGTCAAGACTTTGGCAACTGATTCTTGAGTTTATTCTAAGAAAAAAATCGTTCTACAGCAAGGGTCTATCTCCAATTTGAACATCATTTATCGAGAATTTAAGGAAACACCTACTTTGGAGTACCTGGACCCATACTACCTCAAATATCTCCGCTAGTACTTACTACAGAATCTTTATACCACTTTTCCTAGTTAAATTTTCCAACTAGGCCTACATACTCAGTTAGGTTTGAGTCTGGGATGTTAAGGGGAAAATGGTATGGAAATTAGGGTTTTGACGGGTATTCTAATAAATGAGCATACTTTGAAACCTTCGTAAGGTCATACTTTATTTGCAAAACAAATTGCAAACTTATGATTTAGTTAGAAAATCGCACTAATTGCCAACTGTGGTTAAAAAAATAGGTAAAAAATCATTTTTTCGCCTTTTACCTGCTGCGGTTTTTTCCAAGTATCATAAAATCTGTGAGTTTTTCAGAATACATACTTCACATTTTTTTGTTAACAATTGTTACGTTCATAAGAAAAAATAATAAAACGGTATGTTTATTACGCATTTTTTGTAGAAAAGCGACCTAAAAGTTAAAAAACTGTATGGGCAAGATTTAGGATACTGACTTCAGAATAAAATATCTAGAAAGCAAAAAAAGGTATCCAATTTATTTAAACGCAATTAAAAAGGGTGTTATTTCTTCTAAAATTAAAGCCATAAAAGATATTTGAGTTAGTATGGGTCAAGGTACACCAAAGTTGGTGTTTTCTAAAATTCTCGATAAATAATGTCCAAATTGGAGATAGACCCTTGCTGCAGAGCGATTTTTTTCTTAGAATAAACCCAAGAATCAGTTGCCAAAGTCTTGACATTTAACTTGGAAACACCCTGTATACAATAGTATTTATATTTAAGTATACATACATAAGGAGTTAATCCCCTTTAAATTAAAGAAATTATAAATGCAGTGAACATCCTTTTGTCCTTTGTTATTTTTTGAAAATTTAAACACGAGTACCATAGCGAGAAAACTGAAAACTTCCAATTGCTATAGATAAGTTCTCCTATACTTTTCACCTCCTCATTCCAAAGATACATATGTAGGTAACTATAAAATCCCCTTTGTAGAAAAATACTAGAACAATTTTAAAACTTCAGTCGTAAACAAAATTTCGAAATTGTAGAATAAGAGTATCACTGAAAGAGCTGGGTAATAAACTTGTTTACGATCTGCGCGCTTGTGAAGTGCCAGAAGAAGTTTACTTCCAACAATGCAACCCTTTTATCTTCGGATTGCCATTCTATGCGGGTGTACGAGTAAATGTACGAATTATCCTGCGGACTGCAATTGTTATGTTTAAATCTTTAGCCTGGGAGAAGGCGAAACTGCTTAAGTCATAATCGCATAATAACTTATGAAGTGCGGTAATATTATGGATAGGAACTTTTCGCGGTTTTGAATTACATAACTTCGACGACGTAAGCAAGCGACCACAGACATTATTACGCGAACGAAACAAAAGATTAACGCAACTTAATCTCGGTTCATTAAGCGAAGGAAGATGGTTTATTGTACAAAGTTTGTGGAATTGTTTGCGAATTCAGCTTGTTGTGGACGTAAGCCGCGATCTACTTGATTCATTATACTTCGGGCATGGGTATCAAAGAAGGATTTGGTTGTGGTGAAGACATCCTTGGTTAAATGTTTTCAAAGTTTGAGGGTAAATATTCGAACTCAGTCACTTAGTCCCATAGACGAGACACGCAAGAAATTGGTTATCTTAGCAGGCGAAGTTCCAATACGTAAAACTTCTGTACCGCAATGTAAAAGTAATACGCTTTCGTTTTTATCCACTGACACAAATAAATATACATTCCCCTCCAAAATATGAGTTTTCTACCTTTCTAAACACTTGTCGGATAATAAGTTCGTGAGGTTTAGTTTCTAGACATTTGAAAGACAAAATACTTATGCAGTCTTCAAACATTAAACAGACAATACAAAATGGGCGTTAGGTCTTATCGCCCAAAACCATAACGCCCAAATTGGAAAATGTCATAACGTCCAAAAAATTGCTTAACAATTTGTTGTTGTAAAATTCACGTTAGTTTGGTCGATGTGACATTGGTTTTGGGGGTTATGGCATTATTTTCGTGAAAAAAACACTGTTGACAAAACGACATAAGAAACTCAGGCTAGAGTTCGTAGAGAAATACTCAACTTATACGTTTAGTGACTGGGCAAGGGTAGTGTGGTCGAGTGAAACAAAATTAATCGTTTTGGCTCTGATGGTTGTCAATGGACTTGGAAAAGACTGATGAAGCAACCCAGTAGCGCACGTAAAATCCATCGTTAAGTTTGGTGGCGGATATTTGATGATATGAGGGTGTATGGTCATGGAAGGTGTTGGCCAATGTGTGGAAGTTAAAGGGAGAATGTATGCCAATCAGTACGTCAGCATCCTTGAACGAGGACTGCGAAAATGTCTGAATGATTGGAAAAAACCGTGTCGGACATTATCTTCCAGCAATAAAATTATCCGAAACACACTACCCGAGTGGCTTAGACTTGACTTGAAGGTAAGCAGTTTCAAACGCTTGATTGGCCACCACATTCTCCCGATCTTAACCCGAGTGAAAATCTTTGGGTTGAGGTCAAAAGTGCAATTTCAAAAATACCAGGAGACTTTCCAAATCCAAGCGATTTGTGGGACCGGACTCAAACTGCTTGGAACAGTTTAGGCTCTAGCAAGTGCAGAACACTTGTGGAATCTATGCAAAAAAGAATTCAAGCTGTTCTCAGAGCAAAAGGAGGTCATACTAAATATTTGATGCAATAATACCCTAAAATGAATTAATTATAAATGCATAGTTTCTGATTGTACTGTAATCATCTTATGAATTTCTATGTTACTGTACCATCTGTCAAATGAATTATATATGTATTAGAGAATAAAGTTTTGGTGTGATTTTGGAACTTGGCGCGTTTACTTCAGTGGCGACGAGGATTTTTGTTAAATTTTCTGAACCTGGGCTGCGTGAACTCTTTCGATAAGAGTAGTAAATATTTCATAAATGGAAAGATCAGTTGTTGAAGATATCCTCCAATCACAGCGTGATTGGATGGAAAAGATATTGAAGGATCAAAAGACATGGTTCTCGCAAAACACGCGGCAAGCACCGGCAACTAGTACTTCAGTTGTCCAACCATTCCCTGCTTATAAGAAAGAAGACAACTGGAAGACGTACCTCAAACAAATGGAACAACATTTCGAGAATGCGGAATCACAGAAGATAACCAAAGACGCGCATTTTTCCTCTCTTGGGTCGGGGCAGATAACTTCGAAATACTCCAAAAACTCTATGGCATAGACGACGTGGCAACCAAAAGTTTCAAAGATCTCACCGGTAAGCTAAGTGAATACTTCACTTCTAAAATCCATGTACTTGCAGCACGATATCAATTCCATAAGACAGTGATGAAGCCAGGGCAGTCTTATGCATCATGGATTGCGGATCTGAGAGGTGTGGCTCGTAATTGCCTTTTCACGTGTCCGGCTACAGGTTGTGCTAAGTCTTATGTGGACAATATGATACGTGATATTGTGGTGTTGTATACACCCCACGATAGTGTTCGCACGCAGGCGCTTCAAAAAACAGACGTAACTACAAACTACAAACGTTTGTCAAAGTCAACTAATTGATCACATATCATATTTTGTACTTTTTCGTAGTATATTGGAATTAAAAAGGATATTTAAGTTTTTTTTTCTGTTGCTGAATAACAACATTACTATTATTTTCTCCTCAAAATTTCAATGAATTATCTTAATAAATAAAGAAGTTACAACGAAAAATAATTTTTGTACTTATCATGTGATCAAAAAGTTGAGTCACTGTTTAAAAATGAGCTGTTCGTTTGATACCTCAAAACTCATAAACTAACCATCCGATTGAGCTGGAACTTACACAATATACTTTTTCTGATGATTGAAGTGTTCGTACATCAAAAAATTTCAAGTTTTCCGATAGATGGTGCTGGAACTCAAAAAAATTTCAACTCACCGTACGATTAAGCTGAAACCTGAAACTTACACAATATATTTGTAATGAATTCAGAAATGTTCGTACATTAAAAGTTCGCAAGTTTTCCGATAGATAGCGCTGGGACACCAACATTTCAAAACCATCCGATTGCGCTGAAACTTACAGAATATATTTTTTATGAAGTGCGAAATATTTGTAAATCAAAAGTTTTCAAGTTTTCCGATAGATGGCCATGAAAACCAAAATCTCAAAATTATTACTACATCAATGCACGGTGAAAGCTAACAGCTAACTTTTGATTTACGTGCACTTCTCGCTGCATGGTTCGGATGGCTAGTTTTTGAGTTTTTAGGATATTATTGTTTGAACAGTTTTCTTAAATCCAAATAGATTTGTCGGCATTTAATTCTCCACCAGTCAGTCGGGATTTTGGCCTTTCGGTATCTTGGATTTTTGAGATTTTGGATTTTGGATTTTCGGGGTCTCGGATTTTCGGGAATTTGGGCTTTGCGGATTCTGTCCGACTACCTTTATAAGAACTAAGCGAACTGTTTGAGCTGAACAAATAAGAAATTGATCGCAGTGGAAAAGATAACGGCACATATTTTCATAACAAGGACAGCGTATGTTTTGTGTTAATTTCCCTAAAAAGCAGCTGCAAGGGAAAAGTAAAGATATTTTTATAAGAACTATACAGTCAATAGCCGTGTTTTTTTGAAACGTAGCTAGCCAGTAGTTGCTAGCAAAGTCAAATTTCACACGTAAAACAAATACAACAACCAGCTGGCTACAACTCTTGATTTTATCCGCAGCCAAAAGCAGCTGGCTAGGAATGTTGCGATATCTCATGGCAAGGTGGCGCTTAAAGCGATTTGTAGAACATTTGACAGACTGCCGTGCACGAAAATTATATAATTTCAATTACTAAATGATGTTTCACAGAAATAATCCACTATATTATGATTTTATATCACTTTATGTAAATTATCCATTGAATAAATTACCGAAATTAATTGTTTTCACAACAAATAACAAAATATCGATTTGGTTGAATGCCGAATACTTTGACAGTTCACACTCAATAGCTGATCGAAATCACACACATATGACCGAAATCACACACACCAACTTGGAGGTAAGTCAGCTGGGTTCGGCTGGCTGGGAATCATTTTAATGAACGACTGGCTAGCTACGTTTCAAAAAAACACGCCTAATGTGTGGTGGCATACCCTACAATTCGTTTCCCGCTGTGTGAATTAAAAAGACGAGAACGGCAGAATTTTAAGGGTATACTTATTTGTGTCACTGTACGTTTACGATACGTTTAATTACAAACTTTTAACCTAAAATTTCTATATATAAGTGCACCAAATGTCAGCTTTAAATAAATCGTAAATTGAGGATGTCGGGACTTATCGTATCAATATCTATAAAACTCCGTTTCTTTGTCCACCACTTTTTTATAATGTCAGCACTCACAATTCCTCGATTTCCACTTATAGAAAACAATATTTATCTATTTATTGAAATCTCATCAACTTCCATCTCCTCTTACAATGTTCAACATCATAGGACATCTTTTCAAAAACGTCTATTCCCTCGCCGCCAAGATTGAGACTTCATCAATCTTGAAAGTGGATGGAATATTTTATTTAATGAAAATATATTTTCTTAAAGGTTCCGTTCATAAATATTCCTTTTCCCAATTGACATAATTTAATATTGAATACAATATTATTACGGTAATAATTTTTCTCCCCCTGATGATTTCTGAATCCTCCGGAGAGACGACATATTCACCCAGTCAAGTGTGATTTCTCCGAGTCAAAGTATGTTATCCCAGTGGCTTATCCAGGAAGATTGTTTGCTTTGCCTTTCGATAACAATACGATGTGCGTTTCTATAAGGACGTGCGTCATACACACACACACACACACACACACTGGAGAGGTTTAATACTCGGTTGGATACAAGCAAACACTGGCAATCCATTTGATTTCCATACTTCAATTCAAATGGGAATACAAATATCGATAAGGATCAGCAAATTTTATTGCTTTCATTTACTATTTAAAGGATCATTTGCAATGAACGCAAATTGTATGCCCCTCCTCATATGTACATAAAGTAGAGCATATGGAGAGGGAGATGTTTGTCGAAATCCTTGCAAGACCTGTGTGTCAGTCAGTTCTATGAGTTCTACGTTAGTGATGGTGGGGAAAAAAACGGTCGAGGAAGAGAATGGAAATTCGCGAATTGATTCCGATTTTCCTCTGGTCTGGGTTGGGTAATAGGGAAGAGGGCGTAGAACGTAGGACATTTTATTTGGCTTTTAAGAATCCAGGCTCAGCTGAAAACATTCTCCAACTGTTATTACCACTGCTACGAATATGTTTATAAAAACCGACATATGGGGATATGCCAAACAATTTTAAATAACGCTTTGCAACTGTTTGACATGAGATTCTGAAACCCGTGGATTAAAGCTGTCTTTGAATTAATTTTTCTGTCATTTGTAGCTCTGCGGTGACAAGATCCAGACATTTACAATAAGATGCTTTTAAATTAACAAATAGTATTGTCTTACTTGCTCTCTCTAAGATTTGGTCAGATGAAAGTAAGCCAGATGAATGGAATCTCAGCATCGTTTGCCCGATCCACAAGAAAGGAGACCTCCTAAACTGCTCCAATTGCAGAGGCATCAGTCTCCTCAACATCGCCTACAAGATCCTATCTGCCATATTGTGTGAACGCTTGAAGCCTTTCGTCAACAACCTGATTGGCCCCTATCAGTGCCAAATTTTCACACTCAGGCAGATCGTGGAAAGATCCCAAGAAGTTCAAATCGATACCCACCACCTGTTCATCGATTTTAAGGCCACCTATGACAGCATCTGGAGGGATGAACTGTATAGAGCCATGTCTAGTTTTGACATCCCTGGCAAACTCATACGTCCTGTGCAGGATGACACCGAGACCTTCGATGTCAAAAAAGGATTCAGACAAGGTGACGCAATGTCATACGACTTCTTCAACATCATACTTGAAAGAATTGCTCGAAACTCACAAGCCAACACACAAGGAATGATCTTTCAAGAGTCCGTTCAACTACTTGCATACGCCGACGATATTGACATCATTGGTAGAACACAGCGAGCTGTCACCGGTGCGTTCACGAGTATCGAAATGGAGGCGGCTAAAATGGGTTAAGCGGTAAACGAGGGCAAAACAAAATATATGCTGTCAACAAAAAGGGACCCCCAACATCGACGAGTTGGACAGAACATCACAAAAGACAGTTACAGTTTTGAGGTTGTATCTACCTCGGCTCTGCTATAAGATCAAAAAAATCGCAATCGCTGTTTCTTTAGCGTTTAAAATGGCTGGGACATATAGAGCGAATGGACATCAACGCTCCAGCCCGCGGAGTATTCGATTCCAACCCGGGTGGTCAGCGCAGCAGAGGACGACCTGGTCTAAGGTAGCGCGCACAAGTGGAAAAGAACCTCAACCAACTTGGAGTGCCCAACTGGAGGCAGTTAGCAAGAGACCGGGCTAACTGGAAGGGGTCGTTGGTTGACGTGTTGGTCCATCTCGGACTTTAGCGCTACCTAGGTAAGTAACTACTTACAAATTGTTTGTAGGTTTATTGACCCAAAAGTGCGGTTTGCATTCAAGCTTACAACTCAGAAATTACAACACCACTGTAATCAGCAATCAGCATCAATTTTGCTAATTTAAATCCAGTTTCACAATCAGAGACTCCACTATGAATCCCCTCATAGTCCTCCTCTTTTTACCAACTCGTAAGCCAGTTTGTGCTCTTGGTGAATCCGATGTGAAGATTCGATATCTTCGAATTTTCCAGCTCTGCAATGTTTACCAAGAATCTATGGCCTAAAGTATGAAGGCGTCGTTCCTGTAGGGCGGAGCAGTATATGTTGGATCGATTCACATCTATCCTCATCCTCGCAGAATCTACAAATATCGTGGGACTCAGGTAGCCATTTGCTAGTCATGTGACCTACGATGGCACAAAGTCCTGTGATTATTCCAGTGATTAAGCGTATGGACGATTTATCCAGAAGTAACATCCTCTTTGTCCTATTAAGATCAAGTTTCGCCCATAACGAACGAGATGTGACGCAGTCGATTCGTGTGAGCCACAGAGTGTTGGTCTCTTTTTCGGTTATATGGTCGGTTTTGCTTAACAGTGTTTTAATCGGTGTTGCTCATGTGTCATCCAGCTCTAGCTTGTTCGCCTGCTATCTTGTTCCCTTCGACATTGCTATATCCGGGTACCCAGTAGAGTCTAACCTTGTATTGCCTTATGGCATTTGGTGATATTTTTTTTGGTTTTATAATTTACACACGCTAAAGGGCATATGAATACCTTATAATGTTTACACACAGCGCTGATCAACTTTTTTTTATTTCATGGAAAATATATGTTTCGGAGACATCTGGAGTTGAACCGTGAACCTTCAGCGTGACAAGCGACGACGACTAACGCTACGCTACAGCCACCCATTGCGATATTTTTGGACTGCCTTTGTTTTTATTGTGTTTGATTCTATTGCTTTTAGAGCTGCCTGACTATCTACCAGGATGGCTATCCCCGACGGAGGCAGTTCGCTTCCTTTTATTAATAGTGCAGCCTTTTAAATCGCCAGTTATTCCGCCTGGAAAATACTGCATGTACTGAGTAGTCTGAAAGATACTGTATCTGAGTAGAACCCTGCTCCAGTACCTAAGTCCATTTTTGAGCCGTGTCGTCGAAGAGTGCGTTTTTCCGGTCTCTGATCACCTTGTTTGGCAGCCGGTCTTTTCTACTGGGAAATAGGATTGTTATATTCAAGTTGAAGCCATAGTGAGGAGTAATGTAGTCTTGGTTAGAATTTCAGGGCTACATCTCCCTAGTTACTGTATTTCTCCGAGTATCGCCGCATTTCCATACGTGGTTTGTTTTAGCAAATCGGATGCTCTTAGTCTGAGGGCTCCCTTTGCTGCCTTTGATGAACATATCAAGGGGAAGGTAATGAAGAATCATATCCAATCCCGCTGGTAGTCTACCTCTTATTGCACCTGTCACGCTGTACGATGTAACACATGACCTATAATAACATTTACTTACGCCATAAAAGCATTGAAGACCTATGAGGGATTTTGAAACACCAGCCTTAGCCGGGGAGTCAGCCGCTTTGTAGCCAGATTTATCTACGGATTATGTTGAGTCTCTATGTCTAAGCGTATTGCCAGCATTTTAAAGCATTTTCGAGCTGTTTTTTTATTAAAATATAAATTTAATAAAATATTCAAATCTCTTATACAGACAAAGGCTAGGATATATTTTTACTTTCTTAATTAATCTCTCTTCTGTCGTTTACTTTCGGCCGAAAGCGGACTATGCTAAACGTATAATAATTATTCTAATAATCATTTTAATTGAATCATACTTTATTTTTTAATAGAATATCAAATTTCACAAGTCCATTTTACAATTTCATTATTTATTTAACGCCGACTAAGGTGAGCCATCATTGTCCTTTGAACTTTTTCACCTTACTCTCAGATATTATTTTAATATTTCTTTTTCCTTTATGCATAAGAATAGGTGGTGCTGCATCAAAGTAAAATATAATCATGCTAATGCTTCACCATGAGTTCTTCTTACACCACGTCTATGATGAATTTCTAAAGAGAGAAATGAATTTGCATTCATATTTGCGATAGTAGACGTGTTCACAGTGAACACAAAGAAAAAAGTATATATTCGCCATTTATCTAGTATTTATCAGGAAGTTAAACCAAAGCACGGAGCAGGAAGGATTGCCAGCGGTTCTGGTTATACAAACGTGTTCCACGTGGACCATATTCCTTCTCTCTACGGTCGTCCTTCTCGCATTCCTACTACGACTCTATTTCACACTGCTTTGTTTCTAAAAATTCGAATTAAGGACCCAGAATCAAGAAGATACGATTTTACATCAACTGTCAACTGTCAACTCTGCATGCATTTAAAGAACTCTAACAACTAAAGAGCTCCGCCATTTAAATATTTTCAGTAAATTTCATTTCCTCCATTTTATTCTTTGTAGAAGGTCCTTTCCCAAAAAAAAATAAATAAGACAAAAAGGATCCAAGAAGGAAACTTACAGATTTGTATGCTAATCCATAATATTACTGCATAGCTAGCTATTTTCAGAAAATAGACGTTCGCAAATGGGAAATTTGAGGATTCTCTCGTTTTATGTGCCATTTTGCAAGGATAACCTTTACATTGGTGAGGAATAATTATTACTGGGTCGGTGGCATGAACGCGCCGCTGTTGCCACTAGATGTAATTACACAACTCTATTCACAAGGCGGCGGTGAATGTTCTGTGGTTTATGCTACGATACTAACGATCAAGTTATTAATTTTTATTACTACCCTCTAGAATGAGGTCTAATTGTGCTTGTTAAGTGGTTTTATGGTAGTGTCGTTGGTGGTTTTATAGAGAAGATTAATTCAATAGGCAGTTTGTAGTTTCTTTTTACATCTTGCCGCTTCTATAAGGACATGCTGTATTTTATAAGAATGGATGTGGAGTGTTGAGGTAGAATTGCATAGTTTTCAAAGGGTAGCTAACTTGAAACTTAGTGCAAACTAGTACACACATATGTATGTTAGCTTTAGAAAAACAACAAAGTCTGCCTATATAAAAATGAGCTGTTCGTTTCAAAACTCATAAGCTACCCATCCGATTGAGCTGGAACTTACACTATATACTTTTTATGATTTTTGAAGTGTTCGTACATCAAAAAATTCCATGTTTTCCGGTAGATGGCGCTGGAACTCAAAAATGTTTAAACTCCCCGTACGATTAAGCTGAAACTTACACGGTAGCGTAAAGTCGGGTAATGTGGCACCAAGGGGATATGGCACCCTTTTAATTCATCTCACTCCTGACTTCTTTTCAAAATAAAGATAGTACAATATTATTCATTCGTTCTAAGGCTTCAATTGGGAACAATCAACATTCGAGTAGCTTGTGCAGTTTTCAGTTGTTAAGGTGAAAAAGAAATAATTGAGTGAATTTTGTAAAGAAAAAAATGTGTGGCTTACTTACATAAGTAGGTGAAGATACTTAAGTAATTGGCGCCGATTGTTCGTTTCAGTTTAAAAAGAGGGGTTACTCGATATTTATTTGTTTTTGTTAGCTATGAATCGTTCGTGTTATTTTAAATACCGTAGGTAATGTCGTAGGTTTGGAACACCAAAATTTCAAAACCATCCGATTGAGCTGAAACTTACATAATACCATTGTATTTATATCCTATAGTAATGACAAGAAGGGCATACAAATTGTTTGCAGGTTTCCTCGCAATCTCTGTGGCGCTGTTAAGAATATGATGTGTGTGTGGATTGTGTATAAGATAAGAATTTTGATTTTTAAAGTTTCGAATTGGTTTGTGTTTAGAAGAAAAGCTTACTCGGAAATATAGCTTGAAGGACAGAAATAGATTACGCTCACATTCTTATCTACACAACCAAAACGATGTTGTTGAGATAGGACATTATTCTGTGTGTATGTACCCCTTTTTCCTTTTATTAAATTGTTTTCAGGTTATTCGGTTGGTGAACTCGTATGTTTCTGTACGATACGAATAAATTATTATCTTGTTTTCATATTCCTACACTTATGTATGTACATATGTATGTACATATGTGTGTATGTAATGTATATGCGTACCTCATGTGTGCTGTAGTTGGCATGCATATTATACTACATAATTTGATTATAATTTATAAGTACATAATTACATATGTAGGACATTATGTATTTGCATCATATGTCACAGCTGATTTTCATAGTCCTTCTGGCGGTAATGTTATTTACCTTTCTAGGCCTCTAGCTTCTGATTTCTGATCTAATTTTTATGTTTGACCCACTCTCTGTTTCACCAGAACCACGATGAGGACGTGGTGGACCGATGGTTAAATTTTATTTGATTAAGAAAGAATAAGGGGGTATTCTATTCCATATAAAGAGCTCCTCCTACAGTAGTAGGTACCTACAGTACCTATTGTGCAAAGCATTTTAAATTTTTTTTGAAATACCTACAGTGATTTTGTATTTTAATTACTCTAAAAAAAGGCAGAATTCGAATGAAATACTGAGTTGAAAGTACTTACGTTGAGTTTATTATTTAAAAGAAAGCAAATAAATCCCTAACATATACCGTTGATGTTTTATAACAAATAAAAAAAAAACGAACACATGCAATTATTTTTTTTTTAATATGTAGGTATTTGGTACAATACAAAGTATTATAGCTAAATTGTTTCTTATTATTCCTCACACCTTTTTGGTATGGACCAAATAAGGGAGTTTATTAGCTAACAAAACATCAGAGAAAAAAAAACTTGCAAACATTTTGCACAATACTGGATGTACTGCCAAGATAACAAAAAAACCCTTTATGCAATGAAAATGAATTTACAGTATGTAGCTGTAAAGGGAGCGTACATCCACATTTACCAACTTCTTGTGATAGGCGCACGTTTGCGACAGAACATTTTTTTTATGGTTTTAGTTCCTCTGATGTGTGCCCATAAACACAAATATAAACTTATTCCAATTGGTTAACGTTTTTTTATGATTTGGGAGGACAGGACCTTATTAGGTGCTGGGCCTTTGGGTCACCTACCTTACATATTTTTCAGAACTTTTTTTTTTCGAGTTAATCTACATTTCGCCAACCACCCCCTCAATTGTTTCACAATACATTTTTGAGTGACAAGTTATCTCAAATATACATACATAATTACATATGTGGACCACCGTAATGTATAAATGTCCCAAATTTCAAGTTTCTAGGTACAGTAGAATTTCGGAAAGATGAACTATTCCAAAAGATGAACTACCCAGAAAGATTAACGGAATTTATTCACCATTGCAGTATTGTAAAAGATGAACAGGTTGATTTTTGGATACTTGAATAGATGAACGCTCTACCCACAAATTTGTTTTTCTTCCTTATTCGTATTTTAGTTATTCCTAGTAGATTCATATAACCGTCATTCTTTGGAAAACTGTTCTTTTCTGCTTGATTTTGCATTTTTGCATTTCATTTCGTTTGTTTTTATACCAGTGTGAAGTGAATTTATATAGAGAAAATATGCCACCAGTTAAAGACCGAGTAAATTTTGTAAATTTAAAATAAACGTGCAAAGTGTTGAAAGACATCTTAACCAAAATTAAGTACCTACCTACCTACGTAACATTTGGTACCTATAGGTACTCAAAAAGATGAACATTTCGAAAAGATGAACAGGGCCGGTTTTTTATTCGTTCATCTTTCCGAGATTCTACTGTATAATATTTAGTTCTTGATGTTTTTATCGTGGCCAACATTTTAGAGTTCAAAACGAACTTATAAAAATTCCTTATTACCATATGGGTAGGTTACGTTCGAAACCCTAAAAACGAAACTCCGGTCACATTTCCTTTTCCCTTAAAGCTATTTCTATAAGCACAAATCATTTCTGCGAAAAAAACACACATACGCATAACCCATTCGCTTATGGCAGTGAAATGAAATACAAATATACTCCACACAATAGTATAGGTATGCTTATGTTGTAAAGTAAATTCTTGAATTCAACTTGTTGTTGTTCTTACGCTACCTCTTGCTCTTTTCATTACTAACCCACCCTTTAGATCAATAGCTTTTTTTCTTTTCACCAACCATAATTAAGAACGACGAATAAATAAACAAACAAAAAGCTCGTTTTCAGATATTTTCTCATTTTGGTACAACTATCGGCATCTATTGAGGTAACCTGCAAACGTCCTTGTCATTACTATAGGATATAAATACAATGATAATACCAGCTGAACCCGCTGCGCTTCGCTCCACCTATCTTTTCAAAATTTGACCGCGCACTTTCGGGTATGATAGAAAGGAAGTACATAGTAGGATGCAATCACTGCTGTTCTATTTTTCAACTTCAATTTCCATTTTTTTTCCACCTGTCTGTCTATTTGCCTGTGTGTCTGTCTATCTATCTGTCTGTCTGTCTATCTGTTTGTCTGTCTGTCTGTTTGTCAGAAGAAATGTTCATTAATCAAAAGATTTCAAGTCTTGCCATAGATGGCGCTGAACAACAAAATCTCAAAACTATTACTACATCAATGCAGAGTGATAGCTTACAGCTGACTTTTATATGATGTATTTCAAAATGTTTTAGTTAAACTCAGTCGAAAAAGTTGGATATTATTGTTTAGACAGTTTTCTTAAATCCATATTTGGATGGATATTTGGTGTTGCCGGGATTTGATTCTCCACCAGAGTCATTACTAGTTTTAAAGTCGGGAAAATTGATTCAAAATTATATTTACGTACATATGTAAAATGTACATCAAACAGATGAAATTTAAATTCGTTAAAATACATTTAGGTTACACACCCGATTTCAAGCACTTCTTGAATAACATTTCCAATTACACACAATTCTTGCTTCCAGATGACATAGTTCGGTGCACCAGAAGTCACTCGAAAAAATTTCATTACACTTTTTGACATAAATACTGTTCAAAATGGGTATAGCAAAGCGCATCGAGTAACCACTAATTATTTATAAAAAAAACCTCTCCGAATAATTTTATTAGCTTTTTTTACGCTGTTCGCATTGACAGAAATTCAAACGATAACCTTGTTCTCAACCAGGTATTAATACGTTTCGTAGCACACGATACACTGAGCTTGTAAAGTATTGCCGTGAACAACTGAAGGTTCTTGGGACGCAGCAAAATGTAAAACTCTGTTGGGTCCTTGTCACAGCGGGATATCAGGTAATGAAGCCGCAGATGAATTGGCCAGAAAGAACAAAATGAGAACAAGAAAAACTCTATAAAAAGATAGGAAATCGCTGTCAATGCTGATAGGAGTGCTAACTGGCCATACTTGTTAAGATACCACATGAGGACAATTCGCCAGAATGATGACGAAATATGCAGAGGATGCGGTTATGAAGAGGTTCATGAGGACACAGACCATTTCCTCGGTCTCTCCTCCCTTACCTTTGCTAACTTAGAAATAAAACGTTGGGCAAATTTTTTCGAACAAATCGACGAGCTATTGGATGGATCACCATTGGTCCTACTTGAATTTGCCCGGGCGTCCGGATCGTTGGAACCCAATATGGGTGGGAAAATAACCTCGACAATATTTTCAACTTATCAAACTTATATAAACCATATAAATGGAAAGAGAATTCTATCACAAATAGTAATGGCCCGCAAATGACAGTGCTGTCAAACGCAATTATCAAAAAATGGTCTCAAAATAACCTAAAACGTCAGATTTATGTAACTTCGTAGCGAATAAAAAGGTTCCACTAATTATCGAAAAATCCCGTATATTTAATTTCACTAATAAAGAAATCAAAGTTTACATTTAAATCCAATTAATTATTTCGCTCATTGATATCGGCAAAATAGACCAACAACCAACTCTATACACAAAAGCCACGTCAAGTGGTTTCCCTTTTAACCAAAACCAAATGCGATATGCCCTCGCATTTCTGGTTAGCTGATCATGGTTGCAATTAATAACTTCGCAAACGTCATATCGTTTGCTTATTATGCATAGAATCTACTTTATGGAATACAATACATATACACCACGGACTTAAATGTACTTTCATTGCCCCAGAATACAAGTCCGCTAAATTATGCGACCACACACCCAGCCGTATACAATGTGGTATCCTTTTAACAGCTAAAATTGTCCAGAAAATGTGTTTCCCGAAAGAAGCACTTGACCATGGTGACCACAGAAATTCCAAACGAAACACAATGTTGGGATGCTTAGCAGGTGTACAGCAAGAGTACCTTTGGTTTGTAGATATTCACCAGCAGCGTTTTCAAATTGCGAAGAGAAAATCTCCTAAAAATATGCAACACAACGTATTGGGGTTAAGTGGACAAATTCATAATTTTCTGAATAATGTGTGTTTGTATAAACAAATGTACCGAAATACATATCTACCTTGAGGTGTCCAATATAATTTAGATTAGGGGAACATTGCTTTGTACCTTTCTATTTATAAACAATAATATGAAAACACGCGGATTTTTATAACTTAATATCGAGACTTGTGTACAACGTATACGCAGTTCGATCAAGGGTTTCCTCGGGTAAAAACGGCTTATTTTTAACAATTTTTTTTTTATATAAAAAATTAAATATTTCATTCAAACTGTCTGTCTACTGCCTTAAATATACACAATCGACAAAGAATTTCTGAAATTCTTGTAGAAAATTATTTAAAACTCTGCCACTGTGAGGTCGTTTCCGGTGCCCCCTTCGGAAAAAAGGTGCTTGCGCGTTGACAGCAGAACTCCTGACAGGATCAACTGAAGTCAAAAACAAAAATACGTGTTTTAGTTAATACCTTAAACTAGAACTTGGACGAAGGAAAAAACAAAAAAGTGCAAATTGGATTTTTGGCAGATATTTTTATAAAAAATTTAAAAATTTCGGTAAAATTTGCTCTACATTTCTTTTTTAAAAATAGTTGCATTAAGGGGAGAGTAACGTTAATTCGGGCAAAAAAGGCACATTTTTGTGAATTTTTTTTGACGACACAGTTAAAATCTATTTATTCAAAACAATGACACATTAAAGTATAACATTCGGAAAATATCGTGTAATGTGCATGAAAACATATTAAAAAATACGGAATGGCAGCAATTATTCGGAAGCGTCTCGGGAAAAAGTACAATTCCGGTGTCCATCATAACTCGGTGCTGGATCATCTGAAATCAAAAGATCGAAGTTCTTTTGCTAGATAATTGCTTTCCCCAGGTAACGCTGGGAGGGTTTTTCGAAATTTAAATTTTTCACTTTTTGGGAACACTTTGAAGTGAAAAATGCGATTTTTGCGAAAAAAAATCAGCTAATTGGTTACTGTAAAATAAAAAATATTGATAAATTTGAAAAAAAGCTCATCAGCGTTACCTCGTAAAATATGTACTGAAATAGTGTTCAAAATTTCACAAGGATCGGTGCAGTAGTTTTGAAGTTATCGTGGACACCGACTTTGAAAACGTGAGTTGTGGGAAAAACGCTTAAACACTAAAAATGTTGACTAAAACGTTCATAAGCGAGTATTATCGGCTTAACTCACACTGAATCATCGATGCCAGGTCTATAAAGGATGTCGCTATCATCGTTTGTACTTGTGTTGATATTTCTATAAAGAAAGTAAGGTAAGGTTAGGTTTTATGTAGAGAGCGAAGCAGCCGCAGGTAACAATAGCGTGCTCGGACGCTGAGTCATGTATGAGGCACGGTTGCTTAAACCGCTGTATCTTCGTTAGTTTTGCTCCGACTCATCTCAAATTTTCACACAATATTCTTGAAAGGTTTTCCATTCAGAAAATTAAATGAAAACAATTTAAAAACGTTACCCCGCCTTTAAAACAAAATAAAAATCCTTCGTCCAAGTCCTTGTCAATAATATCTCGAAGACGTGTGTAAAATTTCATCAAGATCGGTTCAGTAGTTTTCGAGAACTCTTTACAACCGACTTTGAAAATACAGTTTCGAGAAAACCAACAATAAAACTGCTTTGAGCGCGCAACTTCCCAAGGGATCTATCTGCAAAACTATTACTCCGATCGACTTGAAAATTTAGGACGATATTCTGGAGATGTTGTAGAATAATAAATTATTTGGCTTCAGTAGTCCTAAGTAGAACCGAGCCTAGCTTCCCGCAACCATTTGTGTGTGCGCGTTATATTTTTGCACGAATGGAAGGGACCTACAGTTTTCTGCCGTCTCCGAACGGCGAGTTGGGAAGCTTTTACATGACAAATGATACTCAGGCGTTCGGAAGAGGTGGGCACTGTGAAAAACTGTATAGGTATTTGCGGCGGGAGTCGAACCCAAGACCGATGCACTAACAGTAGGTATTAGGATACTTTAGACTGGGAACCAATTTTTTGACGATTCCGGGAAACAGCCATTTTAATTCGTCATTTTTGGGTAAAAACATGGATTTTGAAATTTTTAATTACCCCGGTTTTTTTTTTGTTTACATAAGCGTGGGAAAATTTTAATTCCTCATTTTTGGGTGAAATCATCGATTTTGAAATTTTTAATTACCCCGGTTTTTTGTTTACATTAAGCGTGGGTGGGCGAGAGGGAAGATGAGCCTGGGGAGGAGGAGAGGGGGGAGGGGGGAGGAAGGCTGTTGTTTGTTTACATTGAGAAGGTATTGCCGAAGCCAGGAAGTGACGTCATCAAGAAGATATAGGGTTAGCGTGTGTATTAGTGTACTTAGTGTGTACTTAGTGTACTTAGTGTACTTAGTGTACTTAGTGTGTACTTAGTCTGGGCGAGGGAGAGGGGTGATATGCGAGGGAGAGGGGGGAGGGGGGAGGAAGGCTGTTGTTTGTTTACATTAAGAAGGTATTGCCGAAGCCAGGAAGTGACGTCATCAAGAAGATATAGGGTTAGCGTGTGTATTAGTGTACTTAGTGTGTACTTAGTGTACTTAGTGTACTTAGTGTACTTAGTGTGTACTTAGTCTGGGCGAGGGAGAGGGGTGATATGCGAGGGAGAGGGGGGAGGGGGGAGGAAGGCCGTTGCTTGTTTACATTAAGAAGGTGTCGGGTTACATTTTGTTATATATATATCTGTCTGTATGTATGTACATATGTTTGTTTGTATATATATATATATGTGTGTATGTATGTATGTGTATATGTATTTGGATATGATGTGGCGGTATATGAGTCAACTTCAAAGTCGTCGCGTGTCATATTATGTATGTACATAATTATGTATATCGATGTTTTTGTTTTGTTTATTGGGCAAAGGAAGTGAACGGCGTCAGAGGGAGAGGAAATATATGCGACTATTTATATTTGTTGGCGAAGTGAAAACAATGATGAGAGGGGATGAGAGGGGGGTGAATGGCTTGCAGGGTATGGTTTCCTTGATCTATTCATTTAGATCACATTGTTTATTCTGGCTGTTGGCTGAAATGGGTAGTGGGATATTCAAGATCAACATGTCATGGAATGTACTTATTTTATACATATGTATGTATGTATGTACTTGATGTGTACCTATGCATATGTTTGTTTGTATTTCATAGTGTACTTAGTGTGTACTTAGTGTGAATTTAATGTGTCAGAGCGAGAGGGAAGAAGTATATTTGCAGACGGATGGGGAACAATGGTGAGAGGGGGATGAGAGGGGGTGAACCATTTCTCGGATCTATTTATCCAGATCAGATTGTTTATTTTGGTTGTTGTCTGAAATAGGTACATTTTTGTTTTTTCATTGCCGATTCTGGCACAGGGAGTCAGCAAGTGACGTCATCAAGAAGATATAGGGCTACATTTTTTGGGTGAAATCAGGGAATTCAGAGCAATTAGTGTGTACTTAGTGTACTTAGCGTGTACTTAGTGTGTATCAGAGTGTACTTAGTGTATACTTAATGTTCTTAGTGTGTACTTAATGTACTTAGTGTACTTAGTGTATGTATGTCTGTATGTATATGTACATATGTATATGTATATGTATTTGGATAAGATGTGACGGTATAAGAGTCACCTTCAAAGCAGTCGCGTCATATACCTATGTATGTATGTACATATGTAGATATATCGATGTTTTTGTTTATTGGACGAATGAATTAAAAAGCGGAATAGGAAAGCAATGCTGAGAGGGAGGTGAATCGCTTCTTAGGTCTACTCATCCAGATCAGATTGTTTATTTTAACTATTGGCTGAAATGGTTAGTAGTGTTGATTGTATTGTTTCATGGAAAATTGTTTTTGTTGGATGGATGAAGTAAAAAGCGGAAAGGAAATTCTGAGTCAAAGCGAAAGGAAAGATGTGCGACTGATTTATATTTGTTGGTGAAGGGAAACAATGATGAGAGAGAAAAGAATGATGAGAGTATGTGAACCGATTCTTGGGTATGGTTTCCAATGTGTACTTCAGATCGGATTGTTTGTTGTTGGCTGAAATAGGTAGCAGTGCTGACTACAATGTTTCAAGAAAAATTGTTTTTATTGGATGAACGAAGTAAAAATCGTGTGATTGTAGAAATTCTGAGCCAAAGGGAGAGGAAAGAAGTATACTTGTATGAGGAGGGGAACAGTGGATAGAGTGGGTTAGAGAGGATAATACTCATAGAGAACAGATTGATTATTCTGACTTGTTGGTCGAAGTACTGATTATAATGTTTCAAGGAAAATTATTTTGAGTTGAAATTCTGAGGCAGAGGGAGAGGAAAGAAGTATATTTGTAGGCGGAGGGAAACAATGGATAGAGGGGGCTAGAGAGCGTAATAGTCACAGAGATCAGATTGATTATTCTGACCTGTTGGCCGAAGTGCTGATTATAATGTTTCTAGGAAAATTATTTGGACGCAGAAATTGGTGGGGGTATTCATGTTTCGACATGTTTAAAAGTCTTGTTCTCTTTATCTTTCGATCATATTTTTTATGGAATTTGCTGACGAATATGAATATATTGTTTATTTATCTTTCGACCATATTTTTTTTTTATGGAATTTGCTAACGTATACAAATATATTGTTTATTTATCTTTTATTTTCTATGGAATATACCTATTACGTTGTTGTTCTTCTTGCTGTCTTTGCTATTGCTTTCATTCGCTGACTATGATGCCTTTATACAAAAATTTATGCAGGAATATTCATGTTTCGACATGTTCCGACATGTTTAAAAGTCTTGGTCTCTTTATCTTTCGATCATATTTTTATGGAATTTGCTGACGAATATGAATATATTGTTTATTTATCTTTCGACCATATTTTTTTTTATGGAATTTGCTAACGTATACAAATATGTTGTTTATTTATCTTTTATTTTCTATGGAATAAACCTATTTGATTGGTTAAACAGTTTCAAGGGGGCGGGGAGTGTAGAAACATTTCCAAATTTCTGCTATATAAGCTCCAAAGTAAGGGCTGTTGAGTAATAGTTTTATTCAAACAAAGCAATTGAGATCATCTAAAAATGGAACAATTGAACGATCTTGGAAAAATTAAACCTCTGGAAGGCTTGAACACATTGGAGCTGCAGAAGAGGTATAAGATCCTCAATGTGTTACGTTGCCAGACGAAATACGGGCCTAGAGTTCTCCTTGAGTTGGAGACAAAGAAGGTGTTTCTGCCGATACGATTCAACTCCATGGATGAGAGTACAGGGAAGGCGCTATCATCAAGCGAAATGGTGGTAGTTAAACCCATGGGGAATACTTTAGAACTGGAGTTCTACCCAATATCGGATGCAAACCTTTCTGTTGAAGAGGTAGACATACTGTATTCTCAACCCTTTTTTTAAAAACAAAAAAAAAAATTGTTAAATGCATATACATTTTGAGATGTAAAAATAAATAATTTCTAACCAAAAACTGATTTGTTATTGTTTTTCTTTATTTTCTTCTATTTCGAGTTTTGAGGTGATAAACGGGGTGTTTTTGTTTTGTTTAAAGGATGGAGAAATTAAAAATGGTGTGAGTGTGGAGATTCTGAGACATAGGGAAAGTTATTTAGACTGTTGGCTGAAATGGATAGAGGGGCTAGAGAGGGTAATACTCATAGAGATCAGATTGATTATTCTGACTTGTTGGATAGCGGGTTAGTGGTTTCCAAGGACTTCTCATCGAGTTCGGATTGTTTATTTTGGTTGTTAGTTGAAACGGGTAAAGGGGTATTCAAAATCATTGTGTATATGTTTCTGCGCATGCATAAAAAATTGCACATCAAATAAAAAAAAATAGAGCAAGAGCTCAATACATCATTGATATCGAACTCAAGCACCGGCATTGATGCTGACAAATATGTCAACACAACAGATCGAACGTAGTTCATCGGAAGTGTGGCTCGTAAAATTTGGAATTATTTATCGGGTCTTCATAAGCCACCTGCTTACTTCCTCCATCCGAATGTTCGGTAGTTTCTTGTTATAAACATACTTTGATGATTCGATTATACCTACTCCTAGCTACGGTCCGTGCGAGGCACTTATGAGGTACTTCTAATGTTCAGTCAGTTTCTTGTTATAAACAAATTTTGCTGATTCTTCAAATGATATGGTTCGTATGGATCCCTCATATGAATGCTTCGAATGATAAGGTTATGGGTATCTTTTGTATACACAAATTTTGCTGATTCGACAATATTCCTAGCTAGCTATGGTCCGTTTGAGTCCGTTATGCGAGTGCTTCGAGATCAATTTCTCTGATTCGATGACATTAGTACCTATTAATAAATAAATCTAAATCTAAATCTAAATCTATATTCTTAGCTATGGTCTGTATGAGTCCCTCATATGAATGCTTCGAATGGTAAGGTTATGAGTATCTTTTGTATAAACAAATTTCTCTGATTCGACTATATTCTTAGCTATGGTCCGTACGAGTCCCTCATATGAATGCTTCGAATGGTAAGCTTATGGGCATCTTATGTATAAACAAATTTCTCTGATTCTCCTGGCTATGGTCTCTATAGGTCCCTCATATGAGTGCTTCGAATGGTAGGATTATGGTTATCTTTTGAATAAACAAAATTTTGCTGACTTGAGTATATTCATGGCATTGGTCCGTAGCGGTCCCATATGCGAATGCTTCGGATGGTATGGAATATTCATGCTTCGACATGTTTGAAAGGCTTGGTTTATTTATCTTTCTGACCATATTGTTTATTGAGTTCAATGTGGATCATATTTCACACACACTCACACATTTAACAAATTTTTTTTTTTTCTAAAGCCAAGTTTGTCACATAGAATATCAGTGTACAATATTCGTATAAATAAGGCTCTACCAGCAGATACATTTTTAGTAATTTAGTAATTTTGAACACAAACCTTATCAATCAATATATCATGGAATATATCAAACAACTGATCGAGAATCAACTCCTTATAGCGGAATACCTGTGTCGGGAGTATCCCGAAATGGTATTTGGATTGAGAAGACTGAACGACGAGAATAACTATTCGCTAGGTCATGTACAGGCAGTAATACAAATGCTTAAAGCATTTTCTGAATTATTGGTGGAGCAAGGATTCGATACGCCACCATTGCATCTAGCTTTATTGGCGATTTTATCCATACACCGCTAAAAATAAAAAGTTATAACATTTAAATTTAATAAAAGGTTGAACACATTTTACACTAAAAAAGATAAATTTTTGTTTTTTTTTCTATTTTTTTTTCTTTTTTCTATTGCTGATATTGTTGTTTTTTTCTATTGTTGTTGTTGTGCGATTCCAATCAGATCGGATGCAGATAGCAGTTAGCGGATAGCACTTAGAGGATAGCTATTTGCCATCACTAGACTATTAGTTTAATCTTCCGGATAAGGAAGAATCTTTTCCTTTTTTTTTTTTACCTTCTACCAGGCCTTCTCAGATAAAACTTTATCAACATCAGAACACACAAGTTTTTTATTATTAGCACATTCAATATCATGACGACAAGCCTCATCCAACTGATTAATTCCATGATCTTCCTAAGCAAGACGTTCTTTTAACTTAGTCCCAGGACCACAGAAAGTATATGACAAAATATGTAACTCGAATGGTAATTTATTTTTTAATGAATTTACCAGTCCGTATTCTTCTGATGAATGTTTTGACTGACCTGATATACTCCATAGTCTCTCGTTTAAAGCAATTTCTTATTACGACTGTAGTCTCTGTATCAACCGAAAATACATATTTACGCAAACTTCTGAAATCAATTCATGAAACGGAATATAAAAGGCGACCGTTTTGAGTAGAATACATCAGTAACCGCCCGGCATTACAGTGAACCAACCATAAAAAATAAATATAGATTACAATGAACTATATAGTGAAACATTAAGCTCGGTAAATAATCCACAAAAATCTGTAAATTCGAATAAATGCGGGAGTGAGAGTAAAAGTGAAAGAACAGAAAAAAGAAACTTGACCAAGAAAGTAGGGAATGCAAGCCAAGAAGAAAGTGAAGTAAAAAGTTATTGAAAATTCTGAATTTCGAAGGATTAAGTGTACCTCGACCCATGAAAAGCCTTTTGAAGCAGCCTTCCAAGCCAATATTATTCTTCACCATTGGTATTTGATTTTGTCTAAATAATTTAATTTAGAAAAATGGCCGAAAAAGGAGTTTTAAAACGATGCAATGCAATACGTGGAATGGAAAATATGAAAGGTAAAATAAATAATAAAATGTATGATAATTATATATATATATATATACATAGTATTTGGTAAAATAAACGAAAGACAATTTTTTTTTTTTTTCGTTGAATAATTTGTTTAAATAATTATTATTTAGAATACGAAATGCTGGAAAAACTTTATTTGATTGGAAAGGAGATTCATGAATTGAAATCAAACATTCAGTCAATGCAAAGGCAACAGAAGGAGTTAATCAAAACTATAGCTGAGAACAATGTATTATTGAAAGAAGCATTCAAAAAGGAAACGCTGGGCAACGCAGAGGTAAATCATTTTCTGCTTGCAACTTACATTTGCGTTGAATTACGATAGATTGCAGGGCAAAGCGCCTTTTAAAGATTTTCATAATATCATAGCTGTCCTATTTAGTAATACACTTGATCAGTTTATCAGTAATTACTCTCCACATGTTCTTATAATGTACTTTTCTTTTCTTATTTTAGAAGGTCTCTCTTTCTCTCTCTCTAAAGATGGATACATACAAAAAGACTACATCCACCAGATACGAACTGCCTTCCGATGTATAAAAAGTCGATGCCACAAAAACATATGCATCAACAAAAACAAAAAGCACCCCTTGATTTATACATTACAAAAAGATTAATAAAACACAATGAATTCAACTGAGTTTTTATTCTGAATTTTAAAAAGGAAACGATTGAGTGTAAACTAGATAGATGGAAGGAGGGATAAAAATGTTGAAAAGTGCTGAAATAACATCTTCCCTGTAGGTGATGGTAGGTGCTGAAATAAGGACTAACCTGCGAGTTCTTATCAGCCTAGAACATTCCCCATTATGATTATAAAATGGGGGATCGTTCCAAACAGGGCGGTTCCAAACAGGTCGGTTCCAAACAGGGCGGTTCCAAACAGGTCGGTTCCAAACAGGGCGGTTGCTAACCGGTCGGTTACAGATAGCAGTTAACGGATAGCGGTTAGCGGATATCAGTTAGCGGATAACAGCTAGCGAAGGTGTTCTCACAACATGGTAGATCACAGATCAAGTTACATACATATCGATGATAGAGCTAACGTAATCGATTCTGAGAGGGGAACGACGGTGAGAGGAGGTGAATGGTTTTCTGGGCATTTTAATCAAACATGTGTGCTATTGAGAAGAAAAAAAGGAAAGGTAAAGTACGATAGCACCATGGTGTAGTGATTAGTGCGTTGGACTACTATGCGATGCTGCCAGGGTTCAATCCCAGTCAGGGTCCAACACCTAAAAGTTTTTTCAAATAAAGAAAGACTATTCCACTTGAATTTGTTAATCCAATTGAGATTCGATTCTTAGACTCCTTTAAATTTATGGGGTGACTGGTACATCTCTTTCTTCTTCTGCTTCTAGTTGTGGTAATATTGAATTCATCATCAGACTTGATCGCAGTTGAGTGGAATGGAAATATGTTTATAATAAGGTCAAAGATTCATAACATATATACACAATGTATTAATAAACTAGCACTAAGTTATATAGATGATAAGAGATATATAATGGAAAATGGTGTTAGCCTTGATCAGAGTATTCCAATTAACAGTCACCCCATAAATTTAAAGGAGTCTAAGAATCGAATCTCAATTGGATTAACAAATTCAAGTGGAATAGTCTTTCTTTATTTGAAAAAACTTTTAGGTGTTGGACCCTGACTGGGATTGAACCCTGGCAGCATCGCATAGTAGTCCAACGCACTAATCACTACACCATGGTGCTATCGTACTTTACCTTTCCTTTTTTTCTTCTCAATAGCACACATGTTTGATTAAAATGATTAAATAAAAATAAACCGTCGTTCCCCTCTCAGAATCGATTACGTTAGCTCTATCATCGATATGTATGTAACTTGATCTGTGATCTACCATGTTGTGAGAACACCTTCGCTAGCTGTTATCCGCTAACTGATATCCGCTAACCGCTATCCGTTAACTGCTATCTGTAACCGACCGGTTAGCAACCGCCCTGTTTGGAACCGACCTGTTTGGAACCGCCCTGTTTGGAACCGACCTGTTTGGAACCGCCCTGTTTGGAACGATCCCCCATTTTATAATCATAATGGGGAATGTTCTAGGCTGATAAGAACTCGCAGGTTAGTCCTTATTTCAGCACCTACCATCACCTACAGGGAAGATGTTATTTCAGCACTTTTCAACATTTTTATCCCTCCTTCCATCTATCTAGTTTACACTCAATCGTTTCCTTTTTAAAATTCAGAATAAAAACTCAGTTGAATTCATTGTGTTTTATTAATCTTTTTGTAATGTATAAATCAAGGGGTGCTTTTTGTTTTTGTTGATGCATATGTTTTTGTGGCATCGACTTTTTATACATCGGAAGGCAGTTCGTATCTGGTGGATGTAGTCTTTTTGTATGTATCCATCTTTAGAGAGAGAGAAAGAGAGACCTTCTAAAATAAGAAAAGAAAAGTACATTATAAGAACATGTGGAGAGTAATTACTGATAAACTGATCAAGTGTATTACTAAATAGGACAGCTATGATATTATGAAAATCTTTAAAAGGCGCTTTGCCCTGCAATCTATCGTAATTCAACGCAAATGTAAGTTGCAAGCAGAAAATGATTTACCTCTGCGTTGCCCAGCGTTTCCTTTTTGAATGCTTCTTTCAATAATACATTGTTCTCAGCTATAGTTTTGATTAACTCCTTCTGTTGCCTTTGCATTGACTGAATGTTTGATTTCAATTCATGAATCTCCTTTCCAATCAAATAAAGTTTTTCCAGCATTTCGTATTCTAAATAATAATTATTTAAACAAATTATTCAACGAAAAAAAAAAAAAATTGTCTTTCGTTTATTTTACCAAATACTATGTATATATATATATATATAATTATCATACATTTTATTATTTATTTTACCTTTCATATTTTCCATTCCACGTATTGCATTGCATCGTTTTAAAACTCCTTTTTCGGCCATTTTTCTAAATTAAATTATTTAGACAAAATCAAATACCAATGGTGAAGAATAATATTGGCTTGGAAGGCTGCTTCAAAAGGCTTTTCATGGGTCGAGGTACACTTAATCCTTCGAAATTCAGAATTTTCAATAACTTTTTACTTCACTTTCTTCTTGGCTTGCATTCCCTACTTTCTTGGTCAAGTTTCTTTTTTCTGTTCTTTCACTTTTACTCTCACTCCCGCATTTATTCGAATTTACAGATTTTTGTGGATTATTTACCGAGCTTAATGTTTCACTATATAGTTCATTGTAATCTATATTTATTTTTTATGGTTGGTTCACTGTAATGCCGGGCGGTTACTGATGTATTCTACTCAAAACGGTCGCCTTTTATATTCCGTTTCATGAATTGATTTCAGAAGTTTGCGTAAATATGTATTTTCGGTTGATACAGAGACTACAGTCGTAATAAGAAATTGCTTTAAACGAGAGACTATGGAGTATATCAGGTCAGTCAAAACATTCATCAGAAGAATACGGACTGGTAAATTCATTAAAAAATAAATTACCATTCGAGTTACATATTTTGTCATATACTTTCTGTGGTCCTGGGACTAAGTTAAAAGAACGTCTTGCTTAGGAAGATCATGGAATTAATCAGTTGGATGAGGCTTGTCGTCATGATATTGAATGTGCTAATAATAAAAAACTTGTGTGTTCTGATGTTGATAAAGTTTTATCTGAGAAGGCCTGGTAGAAGGTAAAAAAAAAAAAGGAAAAGATTCTTCCTTATCCGGAAGATTAAACTAATAGTCTAGTGATGGCAAATAGCTATCCTCTAAGTGCTATCCGCTAACTGCTATCTGCATCCGATCTGATTGGAATCGCACAACAACAACAATAGAAAAAAACAACAATATCAGCAATAGAAAAAAGAAAAAAAAATAGAAAAAAAAACAAAAATTTATCTTTTTTAGTGTAAAATGTGTTCAACCTTTTATTAAATTTAAATGTTATAACTTTTTATTTTTAGCGGTGTATGGATAAAATCGCCAATAAAGCTAGATGCAATGGTGGCGTATCGAATCCTTGCTCCACCAATAATTCAGAAAATGCTTTAAGCATTTGTATTACTGCCTGTACATGACCTAGCGAATAGTTATTCTCGTCGTTCAGTCTTCTCAATCCAAATACCATTTCGGGATACTCCCGACACAGGTATTCCGCTATAAGGAGTTGATTCTCGATCAGTTGTTTGATATATTCCATGATATATTGATTGATAAGGTTTGTGTTCAAAATTACTAAATTACTAAAAATGTATCTGCTGGTAGAGCCTTATTTATACGAATATTGTACACTGATATTCTATGTGACAAACTTGGCTTTAGAAAAAAAAAAAATTTGTTAAATGTGTGAGTGTGTGTGAAATATGATCCACATTGAACTCAATAAACAATATGGTCAGAAAGATAAATAAACCAAGCCTTTCAAACATGTCGAAGCATGAATATTCCATACCATCCGAAGCATTCGCATATGGGACCGCTACGGACCAATGCCATGAATATACTCAAGTCAGCAAAATTTTGTTTATTCAAAAGATAACCATAATCCTACCATTCGAAGCACTCATATGAGGGACCTATAGAGACCATAGCCAGGAGAATCAGAGAAATTTGTTTATACATAAGATGCCCATAAGCTTACCATTCGAAGCATTCATATGAGGGACTCGTACGGACCATAGCTAAGAATATAGTCGAATCAGAGAAATTTGTTTATACAAAAGATACTCATAACCTTACCATTCGAAGCATTCATATGAGGGACTCATACAGACCATAGCTAAGAATATAGATTTAGATTTAGATTTAGATTTATTTATTAATAGGTACTAATGTCATCGAATCAGAGAAATTGATCTCGAAGCACTCGCATAACGGACTCAAACGGACCATAGCTAGCTAGGAATATTGTCGAATCAGCAAAATTTGTGTATACAAAAGATACCCATAACCTTATCATTCGAAGCATTCATATGAGGGATCCATACGAACCATATCATTTGAAGAATCAGCAAAATTTGTTTATAACAAGAAACTGACTGAACATTAGAAGTACCTCATAAGTGCCTCGCACGGACCGTAGCTAGGAGTAGGTATAATCGAATCATCAAAGTATGTTTATAACAAGAAACTACCGAACATTCGGATGGAGGAAGTAAGCAGGTGGCTTATGAAGACCCGATAAATAATTCCAAATTTTACGAGCCACACTTCCGATGAACTACGTTCGATCTGTTGTGTTGACATATTTGTCAGCATCAATGCCGGTGCTTGAGTTCGATATCAATGATGTATTGAGCTCTTGCTCTATTTTTTTTTATTTGATGTGCAATTTTTTATGCATGCGCAGAAACATATACACAATGATTTTGAATACCCCTTTACCCGTTTCAACTAACAACCAAAATAAACAATCCGAACTCGATGAGAAGTCCTTGGAAACCACTAACCCGCTATCCAACAAGTCAGAATAATCAATCTGATCTCTATGAGTATTACCCTCTCTAGCCCCTCTATCCATTTCAGCCAACAGTCTAAATAACTTTCCCTATGTCTCAGAATCTCCACACTCACACCATTTTTAATTTCTCCATCCTTTAAACAAAACAAAAACACCCCGTTTATCACCTCAAAACTCGAAATAGAAGAAAATAAAGAAAAACAATAACAAATCAGTTTTTGGTTAGAAATTATTTATTTTTACATCTCAAAATGTATATGCATTTAACAATTTTTTTTTTTGTTTTTAAAAAAAGGGTTGAGAATACAGTATGTCTACCTCTTCAACAGAAAGGTTTGCATCCGATATTGGGTAGAACTCCAGTTCTAAAGTATTCCCCATGGGTTTAACTACCACCATTTCGCTTGATGATAGCGCCTTCCCTGTACTCTCATCCATGGAGTTGAATCGTATCGGCAGAAACACCTTCTTTGTCTCCAACTCAAGGAGAACTCTAGGCCCGTATTTCGTCTGGCAACGTAACACATTGAGGATCTTATACCTCTTCTGCAGCTCCAATGTGTTCAAGCCTTCCAGAGGTTTAATTTTTCCAAGATCGTTCAATTGTTCCATTTTTAGATGATCTCAATTGCTTTGTTTGAATAAAACTATTACTCAACAGCCCTTACTTTGGAGCTTATATAGCAGAAATTTGGAAATGTTTCTACACTCCCCGCCCCCTTGAAACTGTTTAACCAATCAAATAGGTTTATTCCATAGAAAATAAAAGATAAATAAACAACATATTTGTATACGTTAGCAAATTCCATAAAAAAAAATATGGTCGAAAGATAAATAAACAATATATTCATATTCGTCAGCAAATTCCATAAAAATATGATCGAAAGATAAAGAGACCAAGACTTTTAAACATGTCGGAACATGTCGAAACATGAATATTCCTGCATAAATTTTTGTATAAAGGCATCATAGTCAGCGAATGAAAGCAATAGCAAAGACAGCAAGAAGAACAACAACGTAATAGGTATATTCCATAGAAAATAAAAGATAAATAAACAATATATTTGTATACGTTAGCAAATTCCATAAAAAAAAAATATGGTCGAAAGATAAATAAACAATATATTCATATTCGTCAGCAAATTCCATAAAAAATATGATCGAAAGATAAAGAGAACAAGACTTTTAAACATGTCGAAACATGAATACCCCCACCAATTTCTGCGTCCAAATAATTTTCCTAGAAACATTATAATCAGCACTTCGGCCAACAGGTCAGAATAATCAATCTGATCTCTGTGACTATTACGCTCTCTAGCCCCCTCTATCCATTGTTTCCCTCCGCCTACAAATATACTTCTTTCCTCTCCCTCTGCCTCAGAATTTCAACTCAAAATAATTTTCCTTGAAACATTATAATCAGTACTTCGACCAACAAGTCAGAATAATCAATCTGTTCTCTATGAGTATTATCCTCTCTAACCCACTCTATCCACTGTTCCCCTCCTCATACAAGTATACTTCTTTCCTCTCCCTTTGGCTCAGAATTTCTACAATCACACGATTTTTACTTCGTTCATCCAATAAAAACAATTTTTCTTGAAACATTGTAGTCAGCACTGCTACCTATTTCAGCCAACAACAAACAATCCGATCTGAAGTACACATTGGAAACCATACCCAAGAATCGGTTCACATACTCTCATCATTCTTTTCTCTCTCATCATTGTTTCCCTTCACCAACAAATATAAATCAGTCGCACATCTTTCCTTTCGCTTTGACTCAGAATTTCCTTTCCGCTTTTTACTTCATCCATCCAACAAAAACAATTTTCCATGAAACAATACAATCAACACTACTAACCATTTCAGCCAATAGTTAAAATAAACAATCTGATCTGGATGAGTAGACCTAAGAAGCGATTCACCTCCCTCTCAGCATTGCTTTCCTATTCCGCTTTTTAATTCATTCGTCCAATAAACAAAAACATCGATATATCTACATATGTACATACATACATAGGTATATGACGCGACTGCTTTGAAGGTGACTCTTATACCGTCACATCTTATCCAAATACATATACATATACATATGTACATATACATACAGACATACATACACTAAGTACACTAAGTACATTAAGTACACACTAAGAACATTAAGTATACACTAAGTACACTCTGATACACACTAAGTACACGCTAAGTACACTAAGTACACACTAATTGCTCTGAATTCCCTGATTTCACCCAAAAAATGTAGCCCTATATCTTCTTGATGACGTCACTTGCTGACTCCCTGTGCCAGAATCGGCAATGCAAAAACAAAAATGTACCTATTTCAGACAGCAACCAAAATAAACAATCTGATCTGGATAAATAGATCCGAGAAATGGTTCACCCCCTCTCATCCCCCTCTCACCATTGTTCCCCATCCGTCTGCAAATATACTTCTTCCCTCTCGCTCTGACACATTAAATTCACACTAAGTACACACAGTACACTATGAAATACAAACAAACATATGCATAAGTACACATCAAGTACATACATACATACATATGTATAAAATAAGTACATTCTATGACATGTTGATCTTGAATATCCCACTACCCATTTCAGCCAACAGCCAGAATAAACAATGTGATCTAAATGAATAGATCAAGGAAACCATACCCTGCAAGGCATTCACCCCCCTCTCATCCCCTCTCATCATTGTTTTCACTTCGCCAACAAATATAAATAGTCGCATATATTTCCTCTCCCTCTGACGCCGTTCACTTCCTTTGCCCAATAAACAAAACAAAAACATCGATATACATAATTATGTACATACATAATATGACACGCGACGACTTTGAAGTTGACTCATATACCGCCACATCATATCCAAATACATATACACATACATACATACACACATATATATATATATACAAACAAACATATGTACATACATACAGACAGATATATATATAACAAAATGTAACCCGACACCTTCTTAATGTAAACAAGCAACGGCCTTCCTCCCCCCTCCCCCCTCTCCCTCGCATATCACCCCTCTCCCTCGCCCAGACTAAGTACACACTAAGTACACTAAGTACACTAAGTACACTAAGTACACACTAAGTACACTAATACACACGCTAACCCTATATCTTCTTGATGACGTCACTTCCTGGCTTCGGCAATACCTTCTTAATGTAAACAAACAACAGCCTTCCTCCCCCCTCCCCCCTCTCCCTCGCATATCACCCCTCTCCCTCGCCCAGACTAAGTACACACTAAGTACACTAAGTACACTAAGTACACTAAGTACACACTAAGTACACTAATACACACGCTAACCCTATATCTTCTTGATGACGTCACTTCCTGGCTTCGGCAATACCTTCTCAATGTAAACAAACAACAGCCTTCCTCCCCCCTCCCCCCTCTCCTCCTCCCCAGGCTCATCTTCCCTCTCGCCCACCCACGCTTAATGTAAACAAAAAACCGGGGTAATTAAAAATTTCAAAATCGATGATTTCACCCAAAAATGAGGAATTAAAATTTTCCCACGCTTATGTAAACAAAAAAAAACCGGGGTAATTAAAAATTTCAAAATCCATGTTTTTACCCAAAAATGACGAATTAAAATGGCTGTTTCCCGGAATCGTCAAAAAATTGGTTCCCAGTCTAAAGTATCCTAATACCTACTACTACTAACCACTTGCGCTATGGTGCCCAAAACAAAATTCGATTTTTAAAATCCGTGAAACCCATGTAACCCCTTAAATCATTGACATTGGGCTCACGCGTCTCCTTATCATCAACTTAAACTTTAAGAAATGGTTAAATGACACATATGAAACCTGACATTAGAAGATCCATTTGAAAACGATGTAAATTTAAATGGCACATGACTTATGCTTTTTTTATATAAAGTTCTAAAATGGTCTTTGCAAGAATTGAAGGTAAAAATTACATAAAAAAAAATATAACCTAGATTTTTTGTAGAAGCAAATATTATACATTAAGCCCGAGTGAAAATAAAAACACTTTATTTGGTAAACACGGACATAGTTGTGTATGTATAATACATTTCCTTAAAGTCGCAAACGTAAATGGGATGAACAAAAAATTACATTTTCTGAAACCACAGCGGCATAGAATGACAAATTGATTGTGCAGCTGAAGATTTTCGATATTTTTTTCTTCAGCAAAAATGCAGTAAATTAAAACTTCATGTTAGTTCATGAGAAATTGAGATGGTATATAGTACATACAAGAGTAAGGTGAAAAGTTCTGGGCCTGACAACGAAAGACTGCGATTTTCAGTTAAAAAATTATTTTATTTTTCTACGTAACCTCCCTTGACTTCAACACACTTAGTCGGGCGTTTCTCCAACATGAGTATTCCTTCCCGGAAGTGAGAGTCTGGAAGGCTGTGAAAATATTCATCAACGGTCATCTCAACTTCTTCATTGGATGCGAAGCGCCTCCCAGAAATAAATTTCTTCAAGTTTGGAACAGATGAAAGTCTGGGGTGCCAAATCAGGAGAAAGAGGGGATGGTCAACCAATTCGTACCGCAAATCCCCCAGTTTTCCCATCGCCAATGTACCATTGTGAACATTGTCCTGGTAAAAGATGATCTTTTTGATTCTTCAAGCCAGGCTTTTTCTTGCGAATTTCGCATCCCAAAACACGCTGGCCATGATCTTTCCGGCAGATGCCATCGACTTCGCTTTGGCGCTAAACTACCAGCCTCCGCCCACTGCTTCGACTGGTGTTTTGTTCTTGGCAATAGTGGACCCATATCTCATCCATGGTGACAAATCGCCGCACAACATCGGTCGGAGCCGTATTGAATCGGTCAAAAGATTGCTGCGAAAATCGTCTTTAAATTAATGCAACCGAATATCAGTCTACAATCTAATTACTCTTTTTGCGTTTGAAAAAGAATTTAAAATATTTTAAAGTTGAAAGTCAATATTTTATAAAATTATCCTTTTGATCTTAATTTTTTACCCAGTACTGTAAATTTGTTCTTTGATATTATGAAACTAGCTGACCCTCGTCGAAAACGAGGAACATTTTTACAGAGCTTTAGGGCCAAGAATATATGTAAGTTAAGAAAATAACTGTGAATTATATTTACCAATAAAAGCTCAGTGTAGTTAGAAGACTCAATGGCTACCTCTGCAGATAAGTGATTCTCTATTTATGAGTACTCGTATATTAGTTTCGCGTGCTTTTAAGCGCCGCGCCGTATAAACTGAGTTTGAATTCATAGCTATAACGCAGAATCGAATTGGGAAAAGTAGAAGAAAGAAAAAGACAACAGCACCATCATCCATTAGGCCCACAACATGTTCTTTTTTTCGACGTTTCCTTCTGGTGCAAATCATGCTTTCATTGTATCCGCGGTCAAAAATATATTTTTAAAAATTTCGATGCACTTTTGAATAATTTTAAATTTTTTCCTCAAATTTATTTATAAGATGGATTGTTTTTTTTTAGCCTAACCTAATTCATACGCTCCCACTTTAATACGGAATTGTATTGCTAGAGGAGCAAAACATACTAGGGATATCCATACATATGTACATGTAAATACGTTGACGTTCTTTTCACAATATATCGTATTCTTATTGCTATTTCACTTTTAAACGGTTACTATATGAAAATCTGTTATACCGATCGACTGAGCAATATCCGAAAAGTATCCAATTTTAGAAAATCTGTTAAAAAGTCAAGTACCGTTATACAACTCTGTGTGCAAAAACCTGGTATGACAGTTGATGGCATGTGTCTAAACTAACTTAAATATGAAATTGTATCAAAATCGTAGCAGCCGTTTTCGAGAAAATCTGCTTTTTATAAAATCGGGCCCAAGTGAAGTATAGGTACCTACCTTAATTTGTGGGGCTAAAATGAAAATTCCAAATTGGCCTTGTTGTACAGTCCCACAGACCTCAGATATGCAAGCAAAACCGCCCAGCCATTTAGGATACAGCCGTGTTTACAGAATGAGCGTTACTGCTTTATTATATATGTAGTATGATGATATGATATGATGTTCCACATGATTCCTTCCTTTCACCTCGTTTGTTGCAATTTTTTTTCTAGGCCTATCACCATAAATAAGAATCCAAGCAAATCCCCTAAACTTATGGAGCACACACACACAAATGTTTCCAAACCTCAACTACATACATATGAATGTATGGCAACCAGCTACTCCATCAACTTGTTAAGGTCACTTCATCAATCTGTAATCATCCATCACTCATTGAGCACTTCGTTCCCTACACGTTTTCCATGTATCATCAAATATTGCGTATACGCAACCATTAGCACGTGTTTAGGAGCAAATACATGCTCACTTCATTTTCCTCTCAATACATACTCGTAAGCTATTAATTGTTCTCAGTAAACTGTCCATAAAGGCGAAATAAATCACGTATCGCTCATAAGCTTTCACAGGCAATGCAGAAGGGAGTAGCTAGGGTGTACGAGAACATCATCAATATTGATCTCAATTTACTAATATTGCAAGCAATAACCGTCATATCATTTAAATGAATGACTTTCTGCCCTCAAACCGCAATCGATTGCTATTTCCATTGAACCAGGATAACACGAAGCTTTTTTTTTTTTTTTGTTGTTTATCTACAGCTTCATCTTCAGGATTTCTGGTCAATGGTATTCGTATTGTAGATATCAAGGATTATGTACAACACACATAGACAAGTTCAATGAAGTCAGAGTCAGATATTGAGTTTCTGTACACTGGTGTATTTTTTATACTCATGTAACCTCGGGCGTTTAATCAATATTTGTAAAATGGATAAACACAATCCCGTTGTACACATGTATGTGTTGCTCAGATCCATGTAGAAATGTGTATCGTATCGCAATCGTATCATCTCGAAGTGTGATAGGAAGCTGCGCTGAAAATAATGAAAGTATATGAGTAGAATGGAAAAGAACAAAAAAAGGTATCTGATTCTCTCGTTAAACGTTCAGTCCCAGTGAAACCTGCAAGACTAAGAAAACATGATTTGGTTGGTATCATAAAAAGAATCCTGCTCAAATCGATTATAGATAGAGATGGATTGATAAAGGATCAAAAGCGATACTTTACGAATTTAACGCTTTTCAATCTAGATACATTTAAGGATAAGATATTCAAAAACTCTTTAAGAATCAATTGGACTACATTGGAATGAGACAATAGGGGTGGAATTATTTTTAAATTAATCCCTCACAGTTCGCCAGACGAAGCTTTTTCCATCACAGTTCGATCTTTGTTGTCATCTGCAGCTTTAGTGCTGATATTTAGCGGAAATGCTTCAATAAGCAGTTCTTAAAAGCAATTAACGTAATATCCGCACATTGCTAAGGGGAAATGTGAAATGTGCTGCAAAATGTCACGCACTTAAAAATCCCACACATACAAGTACATATTTAGACAATTTGGTATTATTATCAAACTTGGTTCATGTTCACGCTCTTTGTCTAAACGAATATCATCGTCCTGGATTATCCTTTGTGAGTTTTAATAGTGCTTCCATTTTTTTATGAGAAGGACATTTTTTTGTTTTTGTTTTTTTTTTTTTTTTTTGGCACATGGCAGCAGGATGCAAACATGTCACTCTAATGATGTTTTAAAGTGAAATCTTGTTAAAGGATGCAGTCAGTCCCCATGCATGGGGTAAATCATTTTGTGTTATCAGGATTATAAAAAAGAGCTCTTGGCTATGTACGAGTGTAAACTCGTACGAGTTCATTATACGTTGAACTTTTTTTGAAGGTAAACTAAAAGAATGTTGGGGTTACTGTAATGGGAATGGAATGCTCATACAAATAAAGGTTCAGTCACATGTGTATTAAATTTTCAAAAAACTTAATTTCTACTTTGCTATACTTTTCTAGGTTAGGTTAGGTTATGTATCCCCGTATGGTAGGATTCACTTAGATCAAAGTAGGTCCATTGTGTTGCCACATGAGCCGATTCTGAGAGTTGGATAAATTTTCATATTTTATTGATATCCGTTGAGGAAATATATCTTATCTTACTTAATATATAATCAGAATGTCACGCTTTTATCTGTAAATTTTCTGACACGATTAACACAAAAACTAGCACACACGATAAAGTAAAACTTCGTACTCCCGTTCATTAACATCCTGTGCCTATTATAGGCCGATTTTTAAATTAATTTATTCGAAATATTATATAAATGAATGCAAAAATAAAAACACTCTAACAAATGCCACTTTCTTGCGAAATGTCATTTATTCAAACTGCAAATACTTAGAATCCACACTTGTGGATTGTATATATTGATAGACTGCAAACCTTGGGGTGCGTTCGCACTGTCTTTGATTCTTCGAAGAAAATAACAATGTATATATTGTAAGTAATACTATAGTTTTTAGACACGGGCGAAGCCAGGCGGGACAGCTAGTACATATATAGATATATAAAGCAGTATTCTCCCAGAATCTTTTTTTTAAGGAGGAAAGTGCTGGACAGGTGCATAGAAGGTGATAGGGGGATTCCTCCTCCTCCTCATCCATGCAGCTGTGGCGAGGATTCCCAAGTCTGCATATTGCAGAATACGCCAACCAAGATGCCGATATGTACTCTGCTACTTTTGAGCAGGCTGTAAGTTTTACGTCGATCTAGCTGAGGCCAAGTCTGCTTGGCATGGTTACACGTATCAATGTTACGCCATCTTTCATTAGCCCGTTGCAGTGATTGTGTAAGGATTTTGTGTTTTATTGTTTCAATTGGTACATGGGGTTCACTTTCTGTGGTATAATTCTCCAGCTTTGTACCTTATCTCGCTAGTTCGTCTGCTTCACAGTTACCTGGTAAATTGCTGTAAGGTACCCAGCACAGCGTGAGCTTGCATCTGCTCGATATCTCGTTTAGAGATGCGCGGCATTGCCTAACCAATTTTGATCTGATTATTTGAGTGTTTTTATAGCTGATTGGCTATCGGTGTAAATGAAAATGTCACGATTGTACATCGATTTCATCGACAACCACTCAGCGCACGAATATCCATCATCTCCGCCTAGAAGACACTACAGTGATCTGGATTCTGGAAGTCTTAAGGACAAGATCCGGCTGAGCTGGCCTGAAAAAATACCCGCTCCTATACCATCACCCTATTGATCTCCGATGCGGATCTGTTATGTAGACAGATATTTTCTGTTGGCTGGGAATATTAATCTTATATTTTATATTAAAATCTAGGAGCGCAGTCGTATAGTCCATACTTTAGATTATTCATTGAAGGTATTCTGGCGTGCCCTAAGTTAGAATATTCCCACCGTTAGGTTTCTTTAAGTTGAAAGGCCGTTATGTCCCTACCATTAATATCCAATGGAAGCATATACGTAGACTGTTCGATAAGTCAAGGCTTTAAGACTAAAAACACCTTTTTTTTCTCAAAATTTAATTTATTTTTTAACAGTCTTCTTTTAGCGCGATACACTTTTCCCAGCGATTTTCCAAGACATTTTTTCAAATTAGTAAACAAAAAATAATCAATAGGATCCAAATCCAGAGAATAGGGTGGATGAGAAAGCAGTTCATAGCGCAATTCAGCTAATTTAACGGTTGCTACTGCGGTGAATGAGCCGGTGCATTATCGTGATGAAAGAAGAGCACTTTTTTCTTTTTGAAATAGGCCGTTTTTCCATCAATTTTGCATTAAATTTATCCAATAAATTGGCATAGTACTGTCCGGTAATCGTTTTTCCCTTTTCCAAGTAGGTTATGAATATTACGCCGTGGGAATCCCAGAAAACCGTTGCCTCGACTTTTCCGGCCGACGAACCCGTTTTTGCCTTTCTGGTGCACGTTCGCCTGGCGTGCAGTGGCGTATCCATAATTCATCAACTGTTACGAACCACCGTAAAAATTCACTTGAATCACGCTTGAAGAGTTCCAAATTCTGCTTTGAAAATTCACCCGAATCCGTGTTTGATCAATCGTCAGCAAACGCGGCAACCATCCTGCCGATAATATTTTCATGCCCGAATGCAGGATTCGAATGACTCTATCATTTGAAATGATGGCCACTGTATCAGCTATCTCACGAACCTTGACTTGCAATCGGCCAACACCATATCCTGGATTTTTTGACCATTTCTTCCATTGTAACGTCATTTGGACGTCCTGGGCGCTCAGTGTCTTCTAAGCTCGTACGAAATTCAGTGAACCACTTTTGTACCATCCCATGCGAGGTAGCAAACTGTCCATACTGTTTTATAAGTCTGTCTTCAGTCGGCTTAATGGTTTTACCGCGCAAATAATAGTGTTTTATTAAAACACGAAACTCACTTTTTTCCATTTTGAGCAAATAACACAAACCAAAGTTCTTTCGATCACTGTAAAAAAATCATGTTTGGCAGATCTGTCTTATTTTTTTTTTCTATGCCTAGAAAGAAACAAAGATGGTGGAAAACAAATACAAACTCAATCACTGACTTATCGAACCCTAGACCTCTAGTGATACATACACCAGAAACTAGATAGACCAAGATCAAAGTTGTCACGTGATGGAACTTTGCAGTTGGCCCTAATACTGATATTCATGAGCTTGGGCATGAATCCCTTATAAATACTTAATTTATAAGAAGTACATAAAAAGGAAATACTACAAAACGCAAAAAGGGAATAATTATTTGCCACCCTCTATAAATTTAATGCGAAATTATCCGATTCAGATGAAGAACTAAATCTCTAAAAGAAGCAAATTCATTCATGACCATTATAAATTTTCAATTGAAACACATAAGCCTTCAACTTAAAAAGTACAAATTCTATAAGCCTTGACCCCAACAAGTTCCAATGCAAGAATCCTTAACAACCCTTTCAGAATTCCCAAAGTAGCACAGTTAATGTCCTTTAATTAAAAAAATGTGGTAATTTACTCAAGAGTTTAGCTGCTTGAATGCTCCTTTGAATCATTTAAGATAAATTCTCCTCCATACACCCCCCTCAGTGAACACAAACTTGAATCTAGGTCAACTGGAATTCAGTGGTTACTTGGAAAATTCACTCGAAAACTCTTATTTCAGCGGGGAAAAAGGACAGCTACCACATTCAATCCACATGCCAATATAAAAATTGAAATTGGCCATAAAACTTGTTCCATTTGAGCTTGACCAACTTTCTGGAAATCGGTTCGTCTTGGGTGTGGGTATGCACGTGATAAGAAACCATTACGTAGCACTTATCTTGATGGAACCAACTCGAGTGACACATGAATGGGTAATTGCAATTTCACGCAATAAACTGTACTCAGCTACTCATAATTTAGAAGACAGTCGGCGATTTTATTGACATATTACATTTTTCATTGGCCCTTATGCATCGCAAGTATGCCATCTGTGAAATTATCTGTACGAATCGAGCATGTAGTGCAGTGGAAGAGATAAAAGTGAAATTACCCTTTTAAATTTGAGTAGGTAGGTAGGTAGAAGTGGTGGTTTCGATGGAGGGAAACCCAAATAGCGCGCGGGGCGCCGTTTTGATACCACAACCTCAGGTGACCCGTTTATTAGAAGGTAGAGTTGTGATATTTATATCCATCCTGTGGAATTTAGGAAGAGGATCAGCTCTCTAATACTTTTCCCAGATATATCTTTGAGGTCGTCGAAGAATAGCTTGCCCAGTGTGCGTTGCCTGGCTCTCGCCAGAGCCGGACATTTGCACAGAAAGTGAATTAGAGACTCTTTTTCATTTTCATTTTTGCAGCTACGACAGAAACTGTTGTGAGGGATCGATAGTTTGGCTGCATGGTCTCCTATTGGCCAGTGTCCTGTACTGACTGCCACCACTCTAGCGATGTCTACGCGTGTTCTTAGTAGCAGTTCGTTTGTTTTAGACCTGTTGTAATTTGGCCATAACTTTCTGGATATGACACAGTTTGTCAGACTGGTCCACCTGAGACCGGCTAATTTTAAGAAGTGTGAGAGTATATTGCCCTTAACAGCACCTATGGGAATATGAACGTTTTCCGCTAGTGAGCTGTTAAGGGCTGATCCTCGCCTGGCAAGTTCGTCGGCTCTCTCGTTACCATCAATGGCGCTATGTCCTGGAACCCAGAGAAGCGTGACTCTAGCCTGGTTGCACAGGCGGCTGAGCTGTTCCTGGCAGCGATCTACTAATTTCGAAGAGGTGGTTGCCGAAATCATGGCTTTAATTGCGGCTTGGCTATCCGTAATAATAGCGATATTATGTTTGGGTGTTGGGTCATTTATTAGGTTGCGACAGGCTTCGAGGATCGCCAGTACTTCCGCTTGGAAGACGCTAGCGAAATTTGGAAGACGGTAGGACTTAGATATGCCGAGCTTTTCCGAGAAAACTCCCGCACCCACACCGCAGTCCATCTTTGACCCATCGGTGAATACCGTTGTATCAAAGCCTGTCACCACTCTCCCTCGCTTCCATTCTTCTCTACTTGGGAAGGTTGCGGCGAAGGGTTTCTTGAAGTTAAGATTGGGGATAATATAATCTGTAGGAGACACAACCAGGCCATTTGGTAGTGTATCCAGGATTTTACTGTGACCATACGTCTTAGCAGTCCAGCACTTGGATTCTTTGAGTCTGACTGCACTGCATAGTGCAGTGCTTTTCGTATGAAGATCGAGTGGCAGAAGGTGCAAAAGCACAGAGAGAGCATCAGTTGGGCATGACCTAATTGCACCTGTGATGCCTAAGCTTGCCGTTCTTTGGACTCTTCTGATTCGGTTGATATTGTACTTTTTGCTTAGGGCGGGCCACCACACTAAAGAACCGTATGTGAGAATTGGACGTACAACGGCTGTATACATCCATAATGTCATCTTAGGCTCCAATCCCCAGTTTTTTCCGAATGTTTTGTTGCAGGCGTAGAAGGCTATGCATGCTTTCCTGACCCGTAGCTCAATATTCTTCTTCCAGCTAAGTTTAGAGTCAAGGACAATGCCCAAATACTTAGCACTGGAAGATAGTGAGAGTGTCTGACCGTTTAGTTTGGGAAGATCAAAAGTTTGTACTTTGGTTTTTGTGGTAAAAAGTATCATTTCAGTTTTGCTTGGATTAACCCCGAGGCCGCAGCTCGCCGCCCAGGAGCTAACTTTCTTCAAAGCATTCTCCATGACTTCGCTTATCACAGAGGGAAACTTTCCTGATACCAAAATTACTACATCATCCGCGTACGCTACCGCCTTGACCCCATCGTTGTCTAGACGCACTAAGATCTTGTTCATGACCATTAACCATAGTAGAGGCGAGATAACACCACCCTGAGGCGTTCCTCTGCTTACAAATTTGGTTAGATTGCTGTTTCCTAGGGATGACTGAATAATTCTGGTTTTTAGCATGGATACTATCCATTGGCCAATGAACCCCTCTACGCCTAGTTCAGCTAGAGATTGTTGAATTGAATCAGTGTGTACGTTGTTAAAGGCTCCTTCTATGTCTAAGAAGGTAGCTAGAGTGTAGTCCTTATAGTGGATGGTGTGTTCTATTGTACGCACTACCTCGTGGAGAGCTGTCTCTGTGGATCTACCTTTAAGGTATGCATGCTGAGATTTGGATAGAGGAGATTCTTGTAGAACCTTCCGTATATGGGTATCGAGGATTCGTTCCAGGGTTTTTAGCACGAAAGACGTGAGGCTGATAGGTCTAAAATCCTTCGCAGATTCATGACCTCGTCTGCCGACTTTTGGGATGAAAACCACACGGATACGCCTCCACGACTGTGGGACATAGTTGAGGAAAAAACATCCTCTAAAAATAGGGACTAGCCACGGAATTGCTAGGTCGTGCACCTTCTGTAGCATAATGGGTATAATGCCATCAAGTCCAGGGGATTTATATGGGGAGAAGCTGTTAATAGCCCAAAAGGTTATTTCCTCGGTGACTATGGTTTTGATAGTGTTCCATGGTGCGGAAAAACTGCAGTCACGGAGGGCTGCCGTACTGTAATCTTTGCAACCAGGAAAGTGAGTGTTCATTAACATCTCTAGGGATTCCGCAGTTGAGTCTGTCCATCCACCATCCGCCTTTTTGAGAAGAGACGGGGAGGAGTGTTCTTTGGACAGGATCTTACTCAGTCGAGCAGACTCCTTAATGGTGTCAATGGATTGACAGTAAAATTTGAGTACAACTTATCATTATGTACGTAGTGGCATTCAGACGGTGCTAGGCATCCAGACGTGTGTCGAGTCGCTCGTCGCTTGAATTCGTTGTTCTACTTGCAGATTTTGGTTCATTCCAAATGACAAATATGAGAATTTTCAGAAGCTAGCTTATCGAGTTCAAATATTTTGTAGACACTGTTCTTACTTATATTAATTAGGTGGCGCTACAGGGGTAGACCAAGGCCTTAACCAACAACCCCTTCCGTAGTTATCCCGGTCCTTAGCTAACTACCTACAGTTGCGCACTCCAAGTTGGTTGAGGTCTTTTTCGACTTGTGCGCGCCACGTTAGGCGAGGTCGTCCTCTGCTGCGCTGACCTTCCGGCCTAAAATCAAATATTCTCCGAGCCGTCTTCATTAATATCCATACGCTATAGCCATCTTTAACGCCCAATGCGCAGTTTTTTGACCAGGTCGATGTCACTGTACAGCTCGTATAGATCATGTTCTCCTCCTTCTCCTTCAAAATCCATCAACGCAAAGGGGACCGAATATCTTACGAAGAATTTTTCTCGCCAAGCGACCAAGAATCTTCATTCCCTTTCGATAAGGTCCATGCTTCAGCTCCATATAGCAGGACTGGGATAATAAGGGTCTTATATAGAGTCTCCTTTGTTGATCGGGAGAGGGCTTTACTGCTCAATTGCCTTCTTATCCCAAAGAAACAGCGTTTGGCAAGAGTCATTCCTGATTTGATTACCGACGAGTTGTCAGTCTTTGATGTTAAAGCAGAAACGAGGTAGACAAAGTCCTTTACTACCTCGAAGTTGTCGCTGTCTATTGTGACGTTCTTTCTAATTCATGAATGTTCAGTGTCCCTCTTCGTTGACAGCATTTACATTGTTCTGACCTCGCTTACCGCCAAACCCATTTTAGCCGATTCCATTTCTATACTCGCAAACGCACCGGAATAGCTCGCTTTGTTCTACCATCATCGGCGTATACAAGTAGTTGAACGGACTTTTGAAAGATCGTTCATCTCGTGTTGGCTTGTCAGTTTCAAACGATTCTTTCAGGAATGATGTTGAAGAAGTCACATGACAGTGCGTCACCTTGTCTAAATCCTTTTTTGACATCAAAGGTCTCGGTGAGCTCATTACCGCAGCGAGCTTCCTCCATCGACATCCTGCAGAGAGGGACGAATTTGGTAGTACAATTCATCCCTCCAGATGCTGTCATCGGAAGCCTTGAAATCGATGAATAGGTGGTGGGTATCGATTTGGACTTCTTGTGTTTTTTCCAGAATCTGCCTAAGTGTGAAAATTTGGTCTATGGTGGTCTTTCCTGGCCTGAACACGCACTGATAGGAGCCAATCAGGTTGTTGACGAAAGGCTTCAGGCGTTTACACAATATGGCAGATAAGATCTTGCAGGCGATGTTGAGGAGACTGATGCCTCTGCAATTGGAGCAGTTAAGCGGGTCTTTCTCGTGAACCGGAAAGACAATGCTGAGATTCCATTTATCTGGCATACTTTCATCTGACCGAATCTTAGAGATAAGTTGGTGTATGCAGTATGCTCACTACCAAGCCATCTTCAGCTCCTTTAAACAGCTCTGCGGGTCAGATCTGCAGAAGTAGTTTTTCCATATTCCAAACACCGACTGTGATTCTACTACAAGATTTCCTTCATCATACAGGTTTCTGTACGGGACTTGTTTCCTTGACACAGTCTTTTTACCTTCTGGTAGAACTTCCATACATTGCTCCTGGAGTAGCATCTCTCTATATCCTCAATAGACACTAGCTTCTGGAGAAATGTTGTACCTACTTATAATAAACTAATATACAACAAAAACCGCAATCTTCACGAGAAAACTATTTGGTTACAGTATTTTTGTTTTATAGCCTCTAAATATGCAATAAAATTTAACAACCCCATAACTTTCAAATAAATTCCTTCAAATGCTCCTCTCAATATTTGCTTCGAGCAGATACAATGGCAAACTGAAAACTAACTTCACCTGTTTCTTGCAAAAACAACAACATCAAATATCTACGAGTATATTTATTCCATATTTGGCAGTGTCACTCCATTGAATTTTAAATAATCATCTCGTTTCGTTTTTACCACTCAATTTTGTGTGCACTTTCCGTGAAAACCACATTTGGCTGCAGACAAAATATGGAAATGGAAAAATCCGGATGTCATCTGCGCGCCGGAAAAATGTCTTTTTTAGCTTAATATTTAAAATGCAATTTTCATCTTTGAAGTGCCTTTGTCTGGGGCTGAAAGATTTCCGAAATGCGGATGATACTAACCGGATGGGATAACTAAAGGACATCAGTTTTCAGTTGACCGCACTCTTTCTTTGTATTGGTAACGTTTTGATGGTATTTCGTGTGATGGTGGAAGCTAAAGGAAAATATTATTGATTGAAAATTTAATTTTATTGCCCTTGCAATAAAAGAGTAGGTAATGGAGCACTCAATGCGTTGACTTGTTCATTCTATGAGTACTTGCACGTGGCATGAGGGAGCATGTTGCATCGGTTTTTTTTTTTTTTAATTTAGAGAAATCTATTTACATAGAAAACTTTAAACAAAAAGTTTAAGAACCAATGCTTCGAATGGAAACTTTGAAAAAAAATCACATTAGCGGAGATAAAAACCAACCAATTGGTGCGATGTACGATGTAGCGTGCCGGTTGTGGCGCCATTTATTAACCTTTAGCACTGTCAGAAATAAGTTATGTATATGTTGGATTGTGTTTGTATTTTGGCAGCTGACAACTAGAAGAAAACGACGAGGAATTTCGTTGGAAACGAAGTATAAAAGCGCAAAAACTCCTTGAACAGCTTTGTTTTTTTTTCGTTCACTTATGTGCATAGTCACCTCTATCAAAAGGTTTTTAGCATTGAGTACTGATAGTTTGAATATGAACCATTAAGTAAAATTTCGCACCATTTTGAAACACAGCAAACTCTGACGTTTTTCCACACATTTTTAGAAGCATATAAGCACAGATAATATAGGTATCAGTATATACATTTATGAACGCAATTTATACAGATGTTTGAATGCTGCAACAATACAGAATTGTTTGCGTTCACAAAAGTATATATGTACCAGTAAACCTGCGGTAAACTTACTGCAAACAGCTTACATTTTTTATCAACTCGAACTTCTCTTTCAATATGACGAACTGCTGATGACAGACGACACTTTGTCTAAAAGAACTAAAAGAACGTATTGCCTACTAGAACGAGAGTAAATTGATATGATGCAAAGGTTTAACCAACTATCAGTTATAAATAACAAGCTTAAGCTGTTGACAATTGAATTTGAATAATATCCTCCGAAAATAATTATTAAGGCTGTATGCCAATTGCGTTAAAATTGTATCCCCTAGCTAATTGTTGACAGACAGACAGAGTACAGAGGTGGAAAAAATTTTAGCTTTTTGCTGCGTCGATTCGATTAAATGGGATTTTTTTTGAACACTTTATTTCATTAATTTTTTACTAGACTTGAAAAATTTCCCTTTCTTTACATATTATTATAACTAAAATTACCAAACTGTTTTGCCAGTTTTACATAAAAAATAACATAAAAAACATAATTAATAATTATTTTCGGTGTTAACGCTCTTGTTTGTAAATTATGTATATGTATGTTATTTGTGTACATGATTGAAAAAGAAAATTCGTAATTTGTTAATGGGAAATACAAAGATAAAAATTTCACCAATCAGCATTTTTTTAGCAATCAATTTTACTTGTAATTGCACGATATTGCTCACATGAATTACTTTTCTTTATGGGTAGTTCTCCCGTCGTATGTTAACACTAGTGCACTACATTTGTCCACCGACAATCGATTGGGAAAACCGAAACAAACACAAATGCTCTCGTCGTCTCTCTCATGCCTTCATGGGTATCGGTATATAAAGGGTTTTTCAATAAGAGCGCTACAAAAGTTTTTTTAAATAAAACAAAAACGGATTTGGAGATCAATGAAATTCTTTATTTCTGTGAAAGTACGTTCGATGCCATTATGTATGGAACTCGATTTCTTTTGCACGGGCACGCTTGCAGAAGTCCAGACGCTGAACCCAATTTTCGACGGTTTTCAAGCATAAATCGGCCGATACTGCTGCAATTTCACGTTCGATATTCGTACGAAGTTCATCAATCGTCGCTGGCTTGTTGGGATAGGCCATAGACTTGACGTAGCCCCACAGGAAATAGTCTAACGGCGTCAAATCGCACGACCGAGGCGGCCAAGCGACTGGACCATTTCGTGAGATAACACGTTCTCCAAACTTGGTTTCCAATAAATTGATTGTGACATTCGCTGTGTGGCTTGTGGCGCCGTCCTGTTGGAACCACATGTCCTCCAAGTCCATATCATCCAATTGGGGCCAAAAATATTCGGTTATCATTGAACGGCAGCGATTCCCATTCACAGTAACGTGCCGGTCTTGATCATCACGGAAGAAGTACGGCCCAATGATGCCGCCGGCCCATAAACCACACCAAACCGTAATTTTTTCGGGATGCAATGATGACTCATGGAGTACGTGTGGATTGCTGCCTGGCCAATACTGCATATTTTGTTTATTGACGAAGCCATTCAGCCAGAAATGAGCCTCATCGCTGAAGATGATTTTTCGATGAAAATCCGAATCATTTTCAAGTTGTTGCTCAGCCCAATTCACGAACATACGACGCTTCTGGTGGTCAAGCGGCTTCAGTTCTTGCATCAATTTAATCTTGTAAGGATGTAGGCCAAGATCTTTTCGCAAAATTCGCCACAACGACGTCACAGAGATGCCCAACGCTTGAGAACGACGTGTGAGAGACACATTTGGGCTTTCTTCAACTGAAGCCTCAGCGGCAGCAATATTCTCGACACTACGGGCACTTCTTTGTCTCACTGGCACGGGAACATTTTGTACTATGCCTGTGGATTCAAATTTTTCCACTAGACGCTCAATTGTTGATCTGCTAGGACGATTACGACGACCATAAATTGGACGTAGCGCTCTTAACGTTGAGGCCACTGACTCCGAATTTCGGTAGTAAATTTTAATAATTTCGACTCGTTGTTGGCTCGTATATCTTTCCATCATGAAATGGCAAACCTTACTGAAGAGAAATGTGAAAAGAGCGGCAAGAAATATGGCGTCGTTTGCTGTCCCTGTCGCTCTACTTTTGTAGCTGAAAAACCCTGTACATACAAATGTCAAACATTAGCCACGGGATAATTCTTATGCAGTTTCAGAGCCGGCTAATTTTTTGAAGTCTATGTTCACCAAACTAGTGTTAAAAATTAGCCAGTGGATAAAATTTTAACTCAATTGGCACACGGCCTTAATATTGCCTGTGCTGTTTACATATGTACTTCTTGTTTGTTTTGTTCCTATAAATAGTGAGAATTGGTTTTTTTTTTTTGCTACACTTTAGCAAACTTTCTCCTTCAACGGAACTTAAATGGCTATGAAAAATTTCTGTTAACAAGTTTGAATGATATTTTGAAGAAATAACTGCACAGTTTTCTCAACGCCATCGTTTAACTAAATACACTTGTATATCCACATTTTTAATTAACTTAAGATGCAACTAAATTGCACACCAAGAGCACTCAGTTACCTTACACAAGGATACGAATTTAATCAGAACCTGAATCAATGTAAACGAAATAAAGTTTTTCAGGGGAGAAAATTTGTTGATTGGTTTCTCCTTGTTTTGTAATAAAAGACGAACAAGCAATCTTGTTTGGATCCTTCTCCTCCTCCTCCTTAGCCAATGCCCAATGCACTTGCAACAAAGTGATAGAGTATCTGCAACTGACTCTTACTTGTTGATCAAGGATACAATTAAAAAGTAACCAGCGACTAACTAAACAAAGGGAATGAGAATCAATTTTGAAAGGATTCCTAATGAGAATCGAGAATAGACTAAGAAACAAAAACAAACAATGCTCCGCTCACAATCAGCAAAGTTTATTAAAACGAAATACTCCTTAAGAAGTATTCCTTAAGACTATAGGTAGACATACGATTAAAGATTAAAAAGATAATAGTGGTTTCCCTGAAAGAGGTAAAATAAAATTATACACGTGTTTCTCCTTATGCCTTCGAATCGCTTGCTGACTCCTCTGAGTCCTTTGCTGCATTGTCACTGGGGAATGGCAAATTCCTAAGGCGGGTGACCATCTCCTCGATGGTCTCTGATTCGGCATCCTTTTTGGAGGTTATGACACGTTTTCTTCCTGCGGCTGCGCAAAGTTTTGAAGTTGGTTGGGTTTTGGCAGGCTTACTATCAATGGCCTGACTAAATTGAGGTTTGCTTACTTTCGGAATCGCACCCTGTGACTGGGCTATCTGACTGGGAGTTTGCGTTATGATGACTCTTTCGGTGATTTCTTCGGAAACAATGCTACTACTGGCGACAGTCTTTGGGGTGGGTAATATGGAACTAGCTAAAACTTCTGGATCGCTGTCTTTGGCTTGCTCAAGGGAAGCTTTGAGATTTTTACTTTGTTCACGTTCGCTTAGATGGTCGATCATCTTCGACCCACGATCGGATGTATTCGAGAGTTTGCTGAGTAATTGACGGCCTTCCTCTTCGAGAATTTTCAGTCGCTCCTCCCTGTTGGTCGACATTTTTACAACATTATTTAAGCGGTCCTCAATGCTTAGGGTTGTTTTGTTTGTGGAATCATCTGATGGCTCTTCGCTACCGTACTTCTCATGAAGTGCGTCCAACTTAGAGGTTAAAGTATTGCCACGCTCTGTGTTTTTAGATAGCTTGGACAGAAGTAGTTTGCTTTCTACCTCAAGTCTTTTCAGGCGTTCGGTACGTTTAGTCGTATACTCCTCTTCTGTTTCTGTAAGGAATTTTTCTTCAGGAACCACACTTTCTTCAGGTCCTTGTGCATTTTCTTCGACCTCGCCTGAAGCTGCCACCTCTTCTGTGTTACTTTCAAAACTTCCCTCTCGACTAAGGACACGTTTCGATTGAATCCTCTCTAGCGACGAACGAAGTGAATTACCTTTATCTGAAGTCCTCTTGATTCGATTTAATAGCTGACGACTTTCCTCCTCTAGCCTTCCCAGTCTTTCTGATCGCTTCCTAGTGTACTCCTCCTCGCGAGCAGTTAAACAAGCCTGATCCGCCTTGTTGCCATTTATCTCTGGTGCAGAGCTAGCTCTTGTCATACGCTCTCGTGTGTTATTGACTAGATACTCATCTAACGGCACCGCATATTGTGCTGGAGTAATCTCATCTTGGAAACGACAAAGTTGAACCTCCAGACGCTCCCTATTATCTGAGGTTTGGATTACCGCTGCTATAAGTGACTTGCACTGTTCTTCAAGGCGCTGAATGCGTGTAGCTCTGTCGTTTTGTTGACTGTCCGGACTCTCCTCGGCTTCTCTTTCATCTTCGTCTTCACTGGAACCTCTCATCTTACTGCGAGACCTTCTTATCCCTTTCTTCGGAATAGCTCCACCATACGATGTACCCGCCTCATCATCATTCAAAAGCAAGCTATCGTCTGTCGGCCAGTTAACTGTTGGCGGAGCACTACTCCACCGCAGCACCTCTTCACCCTGATAGCCCGATCTTCCAGGAGAAGTACTCTGCATGCGCCTGATTGTCTTTTTGACTTCGAAAAGATTAGCCCAGTTCTTCACTGGCGATGTCTTTGCTGCAGCGGCAGCATCATCCTCATCTGACCCGGGTCCATCGCTATAACCGCTTTCAGCTGAATTATGAGCATCTTGTAACTTCCTCTTGGCGAACTCTCGCCTTAAGTCATCACATTGCAGCTGACTCTCATCATTCTTAGCCCGCGCAGCTGCCCACTTTCGGCGACAGTACTCCAATTCATCTTTCAATTCTGTCAGCAGACGTCGTTTCTGCTGCAGCTGATAGCGTAGAATCTGTTCTTGAGTGTGTAACTGGCGGTGTGTCCGTTGCATCTTTCCGACCAAGTGCCAAGTCTTTTGCAACTCCAAACTAACTGCACTCAACCGTTTCTCTTGCTCGTTCAAGCGATACTCTAAATGGCAGTTCAATGTCTTCAGTCGGTTCGTTTCCTTAACTAGGGATTTCTTCTCTAAGATGAGGTCCTGTAAATATAACAAAAGGGTTGACAGTTAGATGGATTGAAATATGTTTAAGAAAAAATAGATTAAGTACTAAATTTGTCCCTGACTTCACATGGCACAGCGCCGGTGGTTAAATGAAGTCTCAAATCTTCAACTACCCGACTCATTCGGTATGTCCCTTTGAACTTGAATATTTGTGTCCAAATCCTTCCCCTTACAAAACAAAGCAGAAACAAGTTTCTACTCAACCTCATTGTGTACTCACCTTAAGCTTAATATAAGTTTTGCTAACACTCAATTCAGCCTTGGGTCCATTAGGGGTTTCCACAGACTTAAAGCAATCTTCACTTTGGCCGTTCTCCTTGAATTGAACTCGCTCGATTTTGTGGTGACTAAGGAGTTCCATCAACACTTTCCAAACTTTCGGTAGATTGCCGATGATTTCTTCAGCTGAGGCAACTTTGGCCATAACTTCGTCCGCCTGGTTTTGGTTGAGATGTTTTTGTTGCTGCTGCTCCTGCAGATTGCCTGGCAATGCATCATCCTCATGTAGAGATCCATCGTTAAGGGTGGTCGTTGTGGTAGTGTTGGTGGTTGTAATATCGCCGCTGGCCGCTTGTTCAGCATTTCCGTTAGAGGAAATGTCAGCTTCAATAGTTGGCACCCCACAGACAGCAGTTGGCAACGTGGCTAACGATGGTGATGTGGCAACGGCGATAGCAACGGATGTTAATGGGCGATATGGTGTTTCCGTTGTTGCTGTGGTAGTTTCTGTAGTGCTACTACAATATCTCGTTATTTTACGAGACTCCTCCTTGTCGTCTTCTCGCTTGGTTTGGCCTGCAGCATTTGAGGAGAATTCAGTTTCACTAGGTTGTATGTTGGCCATAGCCGCTTGCTGTACCAGTTCAAACAATAACTTTGGCAGGGTAGCACCATCAGAGTTCGCCTCCTTTGTGGCCATGTCGTTGAGTAGGGTTCGATTCTCTTCCAGCATTGTTGTGAGACGGTCGATATCCAGATTATTTGTTCCATTAAAACCCATTAGCATTTGGCTGAAAAGCTACAACAAAAAATTTCAAACCAAAAGGAAAACGGTTACTTTCACGGTATTTGTTCGCGGCTATTATGATTTTGTAGAGTGGAGCAAAAAATTCACTTTGTTTACCTTATTAACTGCACCCATTTCCTCGGCTAGGGTTTTATTTTCAAATCTATGCTCGCTGCATTGCTCTTTTAGTTTCATCATCTCTTCAGCAGCTGTTTCTAATTCCTTCTCCAGTGCGGCGTTGCGTTCCTCGACGTTCTTAGTTCTGGAAAACGTAAAGTGATTGCAATTACATTAGGTTGATGCTATGAATGTAAAAACTGTGTTTTTTTCTTTTATTATTTTTGCAGCATTGTAAAATAAAAATTAATGGATGTTGAATCAGTTATTCTGTTTGCACGAGAGCTGAATGAAATGTGTACGTACTTGAAACTACAAATATAATGTGAATAAGTGAATTAATGGAGCTTTTATAAGAAAGTCAAGCGTTAAATGCTACGTTAGGTTAGGTTTAAAGGAGTTATGAGGCTGAGCCATTATGAAAACACCAGGCACCATAACGGGCCCATCGCGATCGCCTGGGACCATCGTATGATGGTACCTAAACCGAAACTTTTCCGTCATTGTCATTGTGGTATCTGTATTCGTCCGTGTTTGAAAGACCCATTCTTTTGGAATGTTTCCTCAAGAGACAGTGCCCGGAGAGTATTCTTACTAGAGTTCTTAACTTTGCCCTATTCAGTCCAAGGATTACCCTGGTTCTTTTTTGGTCTATGGCCGGCCAAGGAGCCTTGGATACCCTATGTCCCTCTATTCTTGACCATCTTATATGATGCGGCATTATGGCGGTGCTATGTTCATAACCGTCTCGGCTATAGGCAATACCCCCCCCCCTTCCATGCTAGCTCATCTGCAAGCTAATTTCCCTTTACGCCAAACTGTCCAGGCACCCAGCAAAGTTTTGTCTGCTTAGTGATCTAAGCACAGAGCGACATCCTTTTACGATTGCCGATTTGACGATATACGATTCTAGTGCTCTGAGCGTGGCCTAACTATCGATGTAGATGATGATAACCGTATCCGTTATTAGCTTCTTCACCAACAGTTCGTCCGCTCTCTTCACAGGTAGGACCTCTGCCTGAAATACACTACAGTCATCTGGAAGTCTAAGACACATATTTAGCTCTGAGTTGAGTAGATACCAGAACCCGTGCCGTTGTCGGTTTTCAAGCCAACCGTATAGGCCGCAATGTGTGTTTGCCTTCTAAGTGATGTGTTCCCCCGAACTTCTCTCTCCGGGTACAGCATTACGTACGGTGTGGCGAAGTCCAGAACTGGGAGAATGTCATCCGTTGCCAATTTTAAGTTATCTTAGAATAGCGCTATGACCATAGCTTCTATTTCTAAGATAGCTTAAGTTAGTGAGTCTAATCGCCAGGTGCATTGTATGCAGATTGAGTGGCATAAGATGTAGAAAAGTATCCAGTGCCACCGTGAGTGTTGTGCGCAAGGCTCCCGTTATGCCAACACCGGCTGTACTCGGAACCGTTGCTAATCTTCCTTAAATGTATCTTTTGAGAGCTGTATTCCACCAGAGATGTGCCCCATTACGTGAGTAGGGGTCTGGCGATCATTGCATAAAGCCATTGCCGGCTTGAACCCCCAAGTTCTTTTGCTGTTCTTTTGCAGATAAAGAGCGTATTGAACGCCTTTCTGATTCTATCCTGTGAATTTAAATTCCAATTAAGCTTTCTATCTAGAATAATATCAAGTTACTTTGCATGATCTGATAGACAGAGTTTAGCACCATCTAGCTTGGGGAGGTTGAACGTTGGTATCTTGTACTTTCGGCTAAAAAGAACTAGTCCGACGTTACACTCCGTTAACGGTATCTACCCTTGGGTAAGGTGTACCATGTTAAAAGTATTTACATAGGGTAAAGGTGTCAACAGTGAATCAGGGTACATAGCTCTCAATAGCTCTCATAATATCTCATTTTATTTTAAAATGAATCTGGAAATGAGAAAAGAACACATTTTTACTTCCCCTCGCAACAGACTAACAGTCAGCGCGATCGCATTGTCGAAGGTGGTTATCCTCGTGTGTTTGTGTTTGTGTGTCTGCATAGGTAAGTAATTTTTTTTTCTGTTTTATTTTTGATCTTATTAAAAAAGTGCGTATTGTAACTTCATTTGAGATTAATATTCGTACTTTTGTTTATATAGAATTAATAATTTTAGTCCATTTGTTTACTTTGGTAAAATATTTTATAAATTATTAACATGTTTTTGTGAAATGACAACATTGTACACAGTGAATCAGTTGAAAGTGGTACACAGTGAATCATGAACATGGTAGCAGTTCGAGGCTCCAAAATTCAAAATTTTCAATCAATGTTAATTTTTCAAATCTGGATGTTCGCTAGCAATAATTATGAGCAATTGAATTACCAATTTTATTTTTCTTTTGTTTTCGTACAAAAAAGTAACGTTTTGTGATATTTTTACTAGAACTGTTAAGTTTTTTTTATTTTTATTTATTTTTGTATTAATACTTGAAGAGTTTTTATTTTCCTTTTTATTCTTTTGTCTATCCCTAAATAATAAAACGAATTAATAAATATATATATACGTTATGAAAAAAAAGCTTATGTTTTTACTGAATAAATTGATTTTAAATCCCTGTTTCACTGTGTACCATGCACTGATTCCCTGTGTACAACCATGGTACACAGTGGATCACATGGGAAGGGTAATTTCAAATAATTTGTTCATTCAACATTAATAAAGCTTTGAGATTTTGGGCTTAAAATGAAGACAAAACATTGGAAATGCTGTGAAAAAATGTCATGGCTATACTATGATAAATGCGAGCTCAACGGCGCACAGTGGTTTAGGTTGTATGGAAGTGCGGAAATAATTCAATATCTCTTGAAGTACTGGACCGATTTTGATGAATTTTGCACCAAAATATTTGAATTTTTTCATTACAGTTAAAAGTAAAAAATCAAAAAAAATTTTTTTGTTTTTTTTTAAAGCAAACTTTCTTTGATGTCTTTTGATATTTTCATCCGCCAAACCCGAATTCACCGTAAAGAATCTGGTTAGTTGTCCATAATGGTTTCTTTGGAGCCTGAAGTAATAGAAAAGACCACTTTGAACAGTTCAGTTCACTGACACATCTTACCACCCTTATGAGAAGGTATTTAAAAAAAATTAGTAATAGTTTACGTTAATTGCGTGCCAAGACAAGAACCGCAAGTTACCGCAGACAATTTCTTTTTTTTTTGTGAAGCTGAAGGTTTTAAAGGCTGCCTCTCACTGAAATGTGTACTGATATGAATAATTCTTGCTACGTAACTAATTGCTTGTTTCATAACTAACAGCAAAAATATATTTTTTTTCTCAAGAAATAAAGTTTTATACACCAAATAATATTTTAATCATTACGTGTTTTTAGCCACATTATCTTTTCTCTCAGTTGCTTCTCAAAATTTTTCTTAAATATAACGGAACTTTTAGAAATTTTTTATTGGATTTGATGCTCCAACTATTGTTTCATAAAATTAGAATTAAAAATAGCGTTATATTTAACATTCATAAAATCGACTTTCTTCCGATCGTGAACCACTGTGCGGCGCAATAAGTAAAAATTGATCCACTGTTAACACCTTTACCCTACTCTAAATTGCACGACGATATTTTAATACCTACATTTCAGAATAGTTTTTTTAGTTCAACTGTTCAACTGATGTCCAGACTTTTTGCGTCAATGAACTGTATTATGTACGTTATTAATTTAAATGACAGCTGTCAGATAACCCGTTTATTTCTTTTACACAACAAAAATGTTGCAAGCTTTAAAATCCGATGTTTTCCTATTTTCATAAACACTGACCGAATTTTGGAATTCATTCAACTTTTCGTTTGTATGATGTAATTCACCTTGCGTTAATAAATCAAATTGTATGTATATCTAGAAATGTATCATAATGGTCATATGTGTGTGATGAACCCCATTCCGCGCCCACCTAATTTAATCGGTTTACAAACAAAAAATAGAACTATGTTAATGAACCATAAACAATAATGCAATATGGCAAGTTTTTTACGTAACCGCAATTGCTTCTTTACACAAATTCAGCATCTCCAGAGTAAAAAAAAAAACATAAAACAAAAGAAACTACAAATACATGAATAAACATGTTTGTAAATATACATACATCCATACATGTAAATAATGTCGTAAAAACAAGAATACATAAATACAGGCTATGACTAAACAAAGTGAAATTTAATGGAAGTTCTAGAACTGAGATCACTTTTTTGTATTGAACAACATTTTTTTAACGGAAGCTTTTAGTCTATATTTAAAAGTCGCGTGTGTTTTTAAATGATCCAAAAATAGACATTGCGAGTCGAAGACACTTATTATATGTATACTTATCACAACGCCGTTCAAAAATGTACACTAGAGGTGAATTTCACAAAGAAAATTTACGAAATTTCTTTAAATATCATCTTTTATTAAACCTGACATTTTTATTAAAATGACGTCCCATTTGGTTTTTTTGTTTTCAAAATATTCCAATAGCGGTATTTTAGCTATTTTTGAAACGAACTATGTACTTCTCGAATATACAGCTACCTACTTGTATCTTGTTGACGCTATTTCGTTCAAAATTGTTTACGATATTTCAAAAACAATTGCAATTATTATTTGTTATTGAAACAAAAGCTTCGTATATATCTATATTGAATGCAAAGTAAATAAGATCATAAGACATGCTGCGTCTTGGAAATGTTGAAAATCAAACAGAATCGTGGAATATTTCATAAAAACACTACAAATACGCAATTATTCATTCGTACGTCAGCATGTATAATAAACATTGTATGTATGTATATATCTAATCTACATATTATACATTTATGTGTTTTGTGCAAAAACTTGTGTCACATGTCTGACATTTAAAAATCAACAAATTCTCGAATATGCGACAGAAAAACAATTTCTTTTTTGTTTTCCTCCGTCCCTTAAAATACATCACCTATTGTTTTAAAGCGAATGACTCAGATGAATGTACAGTTTCAGTATGAAAAATACAATTAGAGACTTAAGGTAGTGGAGGTACATATCATCAGTATTCACAAATGACCTTGCCAACGTAGGAGACAGTTTAATAGCAAAAAGTTCTCGGTAATATACTCACTTTTCCTTCTCAACATCAAGCTCATCCTTCTTAATCGATATCTGTCGTTCGAGATTCTCCCTTTCTGCCGCTGAGACACGTGCCCTTTCATCGTATAATTGACGTAATGTCCTCATATTGGCTAGTTGTCTATCGTATTCCTGACGTAAATTGTCTGACATTATTTTTAATTCGCGTTCGGCTAATGAGTCTTCTATCTCATGTAGTTTTCCTTTTAGCTAAACGGAAAAGAAAAGAGACAAAGATATAAATTTGTTTTTTTTTTTTTTAAACTAATTATTTTATCAAAATTTTGACAGATGGCAAAATTACAAACTCTAATAAATTTCTTCGATGCAGAAATGTATGTCAAAATCGGGTCAATCACCTTCTGACATCTGGAAGCATTTCTGTCTTTTACATACATATATTGCAATATCACGAGTTTCTGTTTAAAGACAGAATTAGATTCTGCTTTAGGGTATGTTAGGTTGTATTTACTGTTTATAACAAATTGAAGTACCTATGTACATAATGTAAGTTAGTGCACGTGGAAATTCCATATTTTGTAAAGTTTGTGAACGCACTTGTTGACGTTTTGTCACGCAACTGTTTTATTGCCACTTTCAAGTAGGCGACGTGACTTTATACTTTTGCCTGACAGCAAATGTCATGCATGCGGCTATACTGATGGGTATGCGTATGACAGACAACACTAGTGTGAGTACTCTGGTACATGCGAGAGTGAGAGATGATTGGTATGGTATATCTACTAACATTATTTTTATGGTTTCTTATTTGTAACGCTTCTATTTTGGTGGTTTGAAAAATTAACTGAACTTCATTTTGATGATGATCATCAGTGACATGTCTTTGATGTAAATATGTAGCCAAATTTTAAATGGAAAAGTTGTATGTACCTACATGTACCACGCACCAAGATACGAATTTTAAAGTCAAAAGCGAGTTACATATGATATTTCTTCAAGTTGTTTAATTCTATTGTATATTTAATTTGTTTAATAACGAATAGGGTAAATCATACTACCGAATATAGACTGTTCTAATTCAACTGTTGTGTCTTCATTTTTTTTGCAAAAAAAAAACAACAATTAAATTGGTGGGTCGTGGGTGTTGCAGACTGGCGACAGACATTTGGAAATTATTTCGCTTAATTGCAATGGCACCAAAGCAGATTTTAAAATAATTATGATAGAAACTATGACACAATATTTATTCAAGAATAAATTAATATGTACATTGTTAAGTGAAAATTTATTTGGCAACTGACAAGACTTACATTATTAGAATATTAACAATATTTTAAATATCTTAAGTGAATTGAATTTCAATTAAATTGCAAACAACATGTTCAATTAATAGTTTCAATGGACAGCTGTTTTATTTTTAAACTATTAAAAGTGAAACAAGAACTTTTATCTTAAAATAACCACAGAAGAACAATATTCGCTCCTGAATAGCTGAACTTGGTACTGCGCCCGCTTATGGTGGCTTCCACGATCGAACTCACATTCAAACGACTTCCACTTACAATTTCGAGCTGCGTTAAGCAAATATCCCCTTTTTCAATGATCTTCATATTTCTCTCATAACACTCTCTTTTCGAGTTACCGTTAAAGTTTCTCTTGAGTTACAGTGTGGTTCACAAAGAAAGTCTCTTTTTTGAAAACTCGTTTCACAGAAGCAAACAATTTAACTTTCACTCCCTAAAAATGAGTTTTAACCTGTAAACCGGTATAAGCCGGCAGACCGGCATTTTATAAAAGAACTGAGCTTGACAAAGCGATCTTAATAAGTTGATGAAGGGGTTCCAAACCAAATATGTACAATAAACGAAACCGGGTACGCGAACAGTTAGCCCCCGTCTTAGAATGAAGTGGGCTCAGTATATGATATTTGTCACTGTCACACGTCTTCGTATACGCAATGCAATTAAATACAGAATATGTATAACAAAGTCGGAACCAGCATGTGCATAGACAATGAACGCTTCCTTTGTAAAATACGCCTTGTTCAATGGAAACGTCTGTCGTTCATGTATGAATGGCTAACTAATTCCAAATTCTCGAAATGAATTCAATGTGCTCTTAAATGCCTCTATACATGAATACATGATCAAAAATTTGACAGAAATAAGCACACTAGAATAGTCGAGTCCTTGTAATGATTTATATGAAAACAGTGAAAAGGTGACACAAAAACACGATGTCCGTTTGCCTCTAAATCTATTTCGCATTGGCAACTCAAGGTCTCGAACAACCTTGTGACTTAAGAGTAAAAATGTCTCTGAACTTGACATATTATGCACGTTCGTAATTTGGGTGCGCTACAATGTTTTTTTTTTTTTAAATATAGAAAGCCCCCCGAACTCACCTGTGTAACTTGCTCCTCTTTCATAGCAATCATTTGCTTGCAGCACGCCACTACTTCCTTCAACGAAACTACCTGCTTTCTAGTGACTACCAATTCTGTGTTCAGTGACAAATTATCAGCATTCGCAAGTTGTAGCGCTAGTTGAGCTTCCGCAAGGTGTACTTTTGGATTCGTACTACCCGAGACCACGTCATCATCGGATACCTGCTGGGCGAAGACTCTATCACTTTCTTCGATGAGTCTCTTCCTTTGTTCGTCCGAAACACTTGGCTTCTCGTCATCTACTGTCTCCTCCATATTTACAACACTAGAGTTCTCATCATTTCTTGGGCGCCGTAAAGTATCCCTCTCCTCAGCCAACTGCCTACGTAAAGATAGAATCTCCTCGCGGAGATCATTAACCGCTGTCTGCCTGGCCATTCGTTTCGCTTTTAATTCCTCTTTAAATTCCTCCAATGATTGCTCCTTACGGATGGTAGCATCAATTTCGGACTCAATCTCAGCACTACTTTTCAATGTCAAAAATTCACTTGCGCTTTCACCCCCAAGATCACTAGCGCGTGGAGATTTACTAATTCTAATCACTGTCTGTTCACCACCCTCAATGGGTGCACTTTGATTTCTGGCAATTGCCGCTGCACTAGTACTCGGCACACTGTCTAACTCATCACTGACTACGTCGAGGAGTAAATTTTGATTTTCTATTTCCCACCACCAAGGATCCTCGAGATCCTGAAAATATTCCTCTTGATTTGTTGAATTGCTCGACTCTCCTTCGTCCATGGGAAGTGACGACTCGGAACTGCCCATGCTCTTCGGGCCTCAATACGATTTTATATCGACGCACAGACGGCGGTTTTCGTTCACGTATGGTGACGCAGAAATTGTTAACAAAAGCAAACCAAACTGCGACTTGTACAATAATTATTAACGTGTTCCGCTCTATGCCTGACCGACCAAGATCACTCGAACAAAGAAGTTATGGCACGAGTATAGTTGTGTGGGAATTTTACGATTATATATACGTATGTGAGAGTATGCGAAGCTTGATCTTAATAACGGTCTTTTGTCCTTAATTTTTTTTGTTTTCTTACATGTTAACGTGTGTTAACTGTCAAAATTTATACGATTTTTCACACTTATACGCGGTGCCGTTTTCAAGCGAAAAACTGTGAAAATTTGGAAAATTTTCCTTCTTTCTAAATACACACGAGCAGAGATTTTCTTAAAATTTAGTGCAACTTATTGAAAAACTCGTGAAAAACTGATCTATTTTTAAAAATGTTCTTCTGCCTTTGGGTTCTTGTGGTGTGGCCACGATTTTGTTGGCAGTTTTTTCTTCGAAATTAATTTTTTTTTTCTTTGTATCCACTACTAGCGCGCGTAGTTCGTAGGTAAATCGAATTTTATTTTCATCTATGAGTATCTGTGCTTTTGTATCTTGACGTCTCGACGTAGCTAAAGAAAAATCTTTGCACGAGAGAAAACAATGAAAAAAGCGTACACTGATCCACAAGCACTTTTTCAATTTTCACCAATACACAATGCGCTACTTATCCGAATGCAGCTTTTAATGATTTAGAGTGGCGTCATCACATGCTGTTTACCTTTGGCTAAGACTAAGCCAGAGTAGTTGTCTTGACCGTTTTTGTAGAATTGACATCTGGATGGCATATTTCCGTGATTACTTGCTGATTCAGGTGGTACGAATGCGAGCCAGTGACCAGTGTAGTGCACCTTGAATTACAGTCACGAGAATCAAGATAATATATTGATATTGTAGACATGTTGCGCAATTCAAATTAAATATTTTGAACTATTATAGCTGTGAGAATGCTTTGAAGACGCAAAATTGATTTTTTTGTTGTTTATTATTTGCTGTAAGCTTTATTGTATTTGGGATTTGTAATCTTCACTCGCGGTAAATGAAGCGACTTGTATTTGTGGTTCATGTCGATAGTGATCTTCGAATATAAGTTGTACATCGTACATGTTTGTGGTTATTATGGTATTAAAAAATAGCATACATTTTTAATCCTATAAGAACCATCTCTGTTTTTCCGGAGGTCTGGAAAATTGCGAAAATGGTTATTGCAATTCTGCCTTTTCTGAGCAAAACATTCGAAAACATAATAATAAGCACCCAAATCAAAATGCCCCTTAAAAATAAAAATTTGAATACAAATTTTATCAGTCAGGTTTCCGTGCCAAACAGAATCGCATCACGGCCTTAATAGTATGCATACGTGATACCCTGGATAAGGATATGATGGGAATTGTTATTTTCCTGAATTGTTCCAATTCGTTTGATTGTGTTAATCATTCAAAACTGATCAAAAAGCTTGAAATTCAGTTTGCTTTTGATATAGCTCTTTATGTAATTTTATCATACTTGTGTAACCGGTCTCAGTTCGTTTCTCATAACAGTCAATGTTCACCACGTCCACACGTTCCGTCCGGTGTACCTCAGGGTTGAGTGTGAGGCACGCTTTTGCTTACGTGTTTTATAAATGACATCTCGGAATGCTTTTCAGGCTGTAAGCGCCATATATGTATACGCCGGCCGATGACGTTCGAGTGTACACAATGTTTTCGAAATTACTTAAAAACCTAGCAGTAATTTACTTATTTATTTATTTATTTGTCACCAAAGATTACACTTTCATAGACAGAAGCAGAAAACAAAAATACAAAAATTTATAAATATACATGTATATGAAAAATAAAGTTAAAAACAGGGCAAACAATTATGACTGAAGACCATCAAGTAATATTCTTTTTATTGATGAAATCGATAGGTTAAAGTCAATTAAATTGACATTTACATTATACGAAATCATCAATCCGTTAATTGAGGAAGAACGACCGTAGTTTGTACGAGAGTGTGCTACTCTAAAGAATCTAGAGCTTCGAAGATTGAGTGAAGGAACGTTTAAGTTGAGAAGGTCAAGAATTTCTGTAGACTCAATCTCACCTATTAAAACCCTATGAATAAAAACAACTCGTACCACCGTTCTCCTCACCTCCAGTGATTCTAAATTAATTAATTTTAACCTGGATAAATAAGGAGGTAAGTGATATGAGTTCTGCCAAGGAAGTCCCCTAAGAGCGAACCTAAGGAATCTTTTTTGAATTGATTCAATTCTAGATATATGAACTCTATAATATGGATACCAGACAATTGAGGCGTATTCTTATATGGAGCGCACAAATGCAACATATAACGATTTAAAGACATACACGTTAGAAAACTCACAAGCATAGCGCCTAAGCATTCCCCATGTTCTGTTCGCCTTGTTTGTGATGCAATCAACGTGATTGTTGAAAGATAGCTTAGTATCTAATAACACACCCAAATCTTTGATTACATTAACACGAGGAATGACTACACCATCAACAGAATATGTATTCATGAGAGGAGATCTACAACGAGCAAAGCTAATGACGGAACATTTACTAACATTTAAAGAGAAATAGTTTTTAGAGCACCACAGATTAAACTTTTGAAGATGAGAGTTTAAGAGGTGAAAACAATGCGGCTCACTGCCCGACGTATAAATCTTGAAGTCATCTGCAAACATTAACAAGGAGCATTCCGGGAGAAATTTTACAATATCATTTACAAACAAGATGAAAAGCAGTGGTCCGATATGACTGCCTTGGGGAACTCCAGAAGTGACAGAAATTTTGTCAGAAATATTGTTACGAAACCTAACATGTTGGAATCTATTGCTGAGGAAAGAAGAGAGCCAGTTTAAAAAGAAGTTAGGAAAACCCAGTCTCGTAAGTTTGTAAAGCAAAATTTTATGGTCAACTCGATCGAAAGCTTTGCTAAAATCCGTATAAACAGCATCAACCTAGTTACCTTTACCAATCTCTGAAATCACAAAATTTGTGAACAATATAAGATTAGTTACAGTTGACCTTTTTTTTACAAAACCATGTTGATTATTGCAAATAAGGGATTTGCAAAAGAAGTTTAATCTTTCAGTGACTAGCGAATCAAACAATTTAGGTAGAGAAGATTGCTTACAAATACCTCTATAATTCTCAATTTTATTTTTCCGACCAGACTTAAAAATAGGAACAATAAAAGAGGTTTTCCAGACAGATGGGAATAAGCTAGTTTTCAAAGATAAGTTGATGATATGACATATGATTTTGTGTAAAGGATAAGCACAGTTCTTGAGAAAAACAGAAGGTAGGCCATCAGGACCAGGGCTTAGGCTGGAGTCAGAACCAGCTAACTTATTCAAAATATCGTCCTCAGAAAATTCAATGGTATTGAAAAGAGGAGTGGGGAAGTCGCCAAGATAGTCAAAAAAATTTTCATCAATCGTCGAGTCGTGATTCGAATATACTGATTGGAAGAAACAAGCAAAGTTATTACAAATTCTATCGGAAGAGTCCGCTAAATGTCCATTAAAATAGAGCGTGGCTGGAAAACCGTCACTTTTTTTCTTAGAATTAATAAAATTCCAAAATTTATCCGGTCTACATTTGAGGCTATTGATATCATTTAAATACACAAAATACGCGTGGTAGAGAGCAGATTTAAATTCAGATTTAAGCCTTTTAAACACAAGGTAGTCATCATCCGCCAAACTAGAACGCCATTTCCTATACGCACGATTTTTAAGAGTCTTTAGGTTACGAATAATTTCATTGTCCCAGGGACAGGAATCAATTACATTTTTGACGCGAACTACAGGGACAAATTCAAAAACAACAGAATTAATGACCTCGTAAAATTTGGAGCAAATTTCATCGATTTCTAGCGAAAGATAAGGACCCCAGTCATAATTGTTAAGCTCTTCACAAATATTACTATAATTAGCATTTTTGAAGTCGAATCTAAAGGAATCACAAATAAGAATATCTTTTAAATTTAATAAAGAAAAAATGTTTAAAGAAGGATGATACAAATCTTCCGGAACGAGAGGAATAAGATCCCTGGATACAAACGTTTCGTCCCTGTTATTAGTGAAGATGAGGTCCAAAGTACGATCCATGTTGTTTTTAACATTATTCACCTGGAGTTGACCAAGTGAATGGAGCGTATCCACGATCTCAGCTCCAAGTGTAGACAAAGATATATCTGGATTGAGATACGTACAATCAGCATCCCCCGATGTCCAGTTAATGTTGGGTTGATTAAAATCACCAAGGATGTATATTAAATCCGTGGAAGATAAAATACTCACAATGAAGCGAATTGCATCTAAATACCTAGTTACGACATCTGATCGGGCACTAGGTGGAATGTAAACACAAACAATGTACAGCTTGGCGGAAGATGTAAGATTAAAATAGCTGCAGCAAATTTCAATGTCTTCATAATCGTTGAGCTCAAGAACATTCGCCTTATAATCGTTTTTAATGGCTATAAGCACACCACCAAAGCGTTTGAAAATACTATTAGCCACTGAACGATCACAGCGGTTTACATCAAAGTTGGAAGGAAAAATGACGGAATCACTGAAACTCTCATCTAATCAGTCTCCGTAAGCACAATAATATCATAAGAACACTTGCACTTGGTTCTTAGTCCCCTTACGTTTTGGTAGAAGAGGGCAACTTCTTTAAGTTTTTTGAAGAAGAAGATCTTGAATTAGGCCTGTTAGTAAACATCTTAACCAGTATGTCATTCGGCCAGAAATCCGGATTTAAAAGTATTTCACCCATTGATGATGGAACAAGTAATTTAAAAGAAGCAGAGATGCGACCAGGTAAATTATCTGCTGTTAGGCTTAAACATCTGATGCTATTCGTATCAATACCCTTCTTCGCTATATAGTTAATAATAGCAGAGGGTTTAGTGCCATACTCCAAGCGAGATAAAAATACTGCAAACGGAGGAGGCACAGTCCTTAGAGCGCAATTATTGGTTGAATCATTGGTTGATTCATTGGTGGGACTTGCAATGCCTGTGAGTATATTGGCAACAGAATTAGCATTGTCAATCCCATTGATCGGAATTTCAATGATAGGTGACGGACTTCTAACGATAGGAGTAAGTGAAATACCTGAAGTCAATATAAATATAGAGATTTGACAAACATAACAATTAGGTTAGGTTAGGTTAGGTTGGGTGGCTATCCCCATACCCCCCCACCCCTTAATGTACAAGTACATATGTGTAGAGTAGAAGTCGCTTATAACGAAGGTGAAGGGACACCAAACAAATGTGGTCGTTATAACTGTCGGCGTCGGTCGTTACACCGCGTCTCCACGTGCTATTGCAAATAGCAGGATTTCATAGCAACCTATAAAAAAAAAACTGTCAAATTTGTGTGTGGGCAAAGCTGGATATATATCTTATAATATTATTATTAGATTATTATTATTAGATATACTCTGGTCGTTATATCCAACGGTTGCATAGCTTAAAATATAAAGAAACCAATCAAATGAGGGGAAAATAGTCGTAATAAGCTAGGTCGTTATAAGCGACTTCCACTGTATGTATGCATTAATGTTTAAATTGGTTGCATTATCTGTTTATAGTTTGTTTCTAAACGGCCTAAAGGAGCTTGTGTTATTATTAAAAATGCAGATAGTGGCTTAGACCATCAAATGTTGTCTCCAAAATAATCATAAAGGTAACACCATGATTTGCACAGAAGCGTTCAGTATTGGCTTGATGCAAGTGGAAGTACTACACGCATGCGCATTATAGTTTCGCTCCATTCAATCGATTTTTTCCATCTCTGCTTAGTTCGCTATTTTCCCCTCATACCACGTGAAACGTTCGAAGTCGAATAAGACGCTTCACTTCAAAAATGTAGCGGTGATGGCCTATCGAAAACTGACCCTTTTTGTTAACTTCCACTTTAACCCCCCAAAACTAACCCACCAAAGTCAAGGGCGACAACATAAACTATTCCAAATTTCCATTGTCTACCGACAGACAGACGCCGAGGTGATTTCATAAGTCTTCCATTTTGCCAATTGGGTACGGAAAACTTGAAAGGAACGCACCGATCTCCTAATCTTATAATATTGGTGTAAACATATTTGGGGTGATGCTGTTTGAATTTGATTACAAAGTAAAAGTATGCAATGGGTAATCCTTGAAATTTGTCCAAATGTCCAAATATTTATTAGCTACGGCATGAACCATAATCATATACACTTACCTGTCGCGTTTCATCGGATTTCGGAATTACTGCCCAACGAGCCATAATAAGTTTCACTTCAAAACTCGGTTTTCCAAACAAAAGGAAAATGTGAAAAATGGTCTAAAAGCAGCCACAATCAGGTTTTCTGAACATAAATGCCATATTTGGCCTTGTTTTAGGTATGTATGTACATATCTTTTGCTCAAATCTACTCCCACTTTATGTTTGCTAATACATAATGTTTATGTTTATAAAAAAATTATTTATTTTTAGCTGCTTCAAATCTTATTTCGACGCTGTTTCTTTTTACCATTGACATGGATCCTCTTAATATCGTATATATATACATAAGTATATAAAGTTTTTTTTTCGAAATGTGCTCCACATAATTGCCTTGGGACGTATTAAAATGCGTTGAAATATCAGTTCATAAAAAAGTACTTTAATTTCGGGCAGTGAACTTGCAATGGCGACGTTAGGTTGTGCGAATGGCCTTATTATTTCGTCAAAACATCCCGTGCCTATCCATATCAATCTTTTTTCATCTGAAACGACCAAAACACAGCAACACGACAACAACGTCGACAACGCAGCTAATGGTGCTTTTTTAAAAGATATTTTTAATGCGTAGCGTACCGCGGATGCACAAGCACACGCCTTAGTCCTTTCATGTCTATGTCAACATTTTTAGTTTATCTCTCAGGATAAAAATAACCCAGAACGGATTATAGATTGGAACTACTTGCTGCTGCACTATAGAAGAAGGCAATCTGCAATCAATCCAAATGGCCATAGAACCCGCCCCGACAAATAATGCAAACATACAGTTTCGGACAGAATTCGCGTGTGTCAGGCTATACTTTGTAGATTTGTAGTTATTGTGTTTCTGGTCAAAAATACTCGCTTATTCATTTAATATTTGAATGCGATGTCAATTTCACAATTTCTCTTTCGCCTTGGGCATCAGGTGAATTTTTTTCTTATTAAATGTGCAGAAGTTGGTGTTCTCTTTTAATGAGACTGTTATTCACAGTTTAGATATACTAATTGAGTCATTCGAAGGCGAGTGGGATAATTACGATCAGATACATTTTAATATTCTTAATCATATGTTTTGTTGAAAGATTAGTTAATTAATAAACATTTTATAGCAGGTCCAGGTAGGTATATCTAGCAAAACATCTCATGAGTAACATCAAAATACTTTGTTAAATATCGAAATATAGAGATTCTTTCTTTAACCGCTCTCCACACGTGTGTGGAATGCTTTTCCAAACACTCTCATAATACTATTAACAAATATTTAAATCCAATGCTTATCGGTAGCGCCTCTTTCATTCTCATTAACAATATTCCGCGCAGTGCCAAGCATTTTAACGGTATTAATATTCCCTAATAGCGCGTGTGTATTAAAAAAAGAATTGGGCAATTGTTTTCATTTACATCTACGCATCTTAAGAGGTTCAATAATCTGAATTTCGAACTTTTGTTTTTCATTGCAATCCTTTGTCATGTGTTTTCCGCTTAAAGTTTCGAATTTTTGTTTTTGTTTTCATTAGTGCAATCAACAAATTTAAAAACAATTCAAAGAAAAATTGGGGGCGTATCGCGTTCAAATCAAATGAAAGAAGAATGTAGTCGGTTAAATGTCTAGGTTTTTATTTTTGCCGAGCTTCCTTATTTTACTAGAGTAGGTACTAGACAAAGCTTAATGCAATCTGTTCGAACCTCTTTAATTCGAAAACCTTTGTAAATAGAAGAACCATGAGAGTCCCATGAGAAAACCTCTTTTTATCGAAGAAACCCTACGCAGTTTGTCCCTTTTCGTTAATTCGAGCTTACTGTTGTGCAAAATTACTTGAAAACCTCTTTAATTCGAACTTGATAGCTCGTTTACCTCCATAACTCGAAATCAGTTCTCTTCTAATTGTTGTTTCGTAACGGTTCGTAGAAATTCATACATATATGACAATATAGATTATACATCAATTTGTATACACGAGCAAAGGCAAAAGTTCATATATATGTATATAAAAATGACTGTATGTTTGTTTGTCTTCTAAAGTCTCGGAACCAACCCAAACGATTTTGCTAAAATGTGCCGAGTTCTTTTTTTTTGATGAAGAATAAAAAATAGGCATAGTCCAGTTACCCAACATCAGGTGATTTGGACCCGATAGTGGCGCTGTAGTCAAGTTATTAACAAATTCTATATTTATTGACCAAAACGACTCATATTCCAAATACCTATACATACAAATATTGTTTTAGTGCCAAAAGAGAAAATTATAATATAAAATTTGGACCCGATAGGTGGCGCTGCGCTGGAGTCAAGTTATATACATTTTTTGAAATTTTCGCCATATGTGGACAAAAAACTACGTTTTTTAAACTACTGAAAGACGGGCAATCATTTCATTAGTTGCTGATTCAGATAGACCACGATCAAGACCAGCAGATTAGTTCAATGATTGACTCAAAAAAGCCTAACATCTTTGGTCTTATGTAAAAAAAAAATTAAATTTAAAAAACTAAAACCCGACTACGGGAAAAACCTACTAAAAATTACGAACCAAGATGAAACGAAACAATGATTTTCAGAGTACAGCTGTGGTCGCATGCCGCTTCGTCCAATGAATGCGCAATTATATGAATACGTCATTGTAACGGCATGCGACCACGGCTATACTCTGAAAATCATTGTTTCGTTTCATCTTGTTTCGTACTTTTTTTTTGGTTTTTCCCGTAGTCGGGTTTTAGTTTAATAAACTTAATTTTTTATTTACAACTTTTAAGTTTAAAAAAATATGTAGTGTATGTACATATAAGTAAGCAATGTCGTGTTCTACTTGTCAAACCATTTCATTTGATACCCATATTAGGGATTTAGTAAAGATAGCGGAAATCCACCATCTTGGAGACGTCCGCCATATTGAATTTATAATAACGTCATATCGTTTTGTATTCTACTCCGCCATCTTGGGGGGCGTCCGCCATATTAAATTTAGAATTACGTCATATCGTTTTGTATTCTACTCGCCAAGCCCTTTCATTTGATACCCATATTAAGGAGGTAGTAAAGATAACAGAAATCCGCCATCTTGGGGGGCGTCCGCTATATTAAATTTAGAATTACGTCATATCGTTTTGTATTCTACTCGCCAAGCCCTTTCATTTGATACCCATATTAAGGAGGTAGTAAAGATAACAGAAATCCGCCATCTTGGGGGGCGTCCGCCATATTAAATTTAGAATTACGTTATATCGTTTTGTATTCTACTCGCCAAGCCCTTTCATTTGATACCCACATTAAGGAGGTAGTAAAGATAACAGAAATCCGCCATCTTGGGGGCATCCGCCATATTGAATTTAGAATTACGTCATATCGTATTCTATTCTACTCACCAAGCCCTTTCATTTACCACTATCAATGCGGTTATAAAGACTAGTCGGGTAAAAAAGAAAAAAAAAGGAGAAAAAAAGAAAAGGTAGTCCGCCATTTTGCTTGGTGCGCCCGCCATATTGAATTTTTCTGTGACGTCACATAGCCTAGGACACTCTCCGGATAAAGACGAATCCAACGACACCTCATTTGTTGAAATCGGTTCCATAGTTTAGGCTGTACGAGGTGACATCCTTACATACATACCAACAAACAAAAAAACAAACAAACCCAGCCTGTTAAAATCATAACCATTCCTCTGCGTAGTCGGGTAAAAATTACTTGTAACTGCCAACATCCAGAACAACTCTTGAATAAAGGAAACACAAAAGTACCACAAAAAATGTATATTAAGCTGTGCTATCTTAAAACAGTAGTTACACCCAATGATCGCATCGCGAACCCTCGGAGTCATCCTAACACAAAATATTTTCTTCTAAAGATCTGATAACTCTGCAGAACATGAGCAGCGTTACCAAATCAGTGCTTCCAGCGTTAATTTCAGTGCTCAAATTTTCATTTTAGTACCGAAAAAGTAGATTAAGCGCTTGAGCGTGCTACTATTTTGTAGTATTGGTACTATTTGCGGCTCTCATACTTAACCAATCTTAACAAATGAGGTGTCAAAAGAAAGAGAATTTCCTGGAGCACTGACGAATTGCACCTTCACTTTATAAATGTCAACAAATTAAAAAACCGATCAAAAAAAATATTCTACCCAACATGAAATCACAAAAGAATGATTTACGTACGGGAATAATTTCCATGGGATTGCCATTAGTTGACAGATGGAAATCTTTTGGGAAGTTTCGATGTTCGGTGGGAAGTTTGGATTTTAGTAGTTGAGACTCTGGATTCCTCAGTAATTAGATGAAGTTAATGCAAGAGACATTTAATTCTGAACACAATATGGTGACCCTATGCTAGGCACCTGGTCATATGGATATCACAGGACACGAAAGAGCGGACGAACTTTCAAGAGAGAGGTCAAGTTATTAACAAAGAAACGACTTGTGCAGAAGTTGCTGAGATGAAAATTAAATTGAATCTGTTCCTTATATTTGCTATTTACATAATGTGATTGTCTCGCCCTTGCTGGAATGAGGATTCTTGGCAGCTATTTCTTCGATGAGCTAGAGGACCTGCTGAGATTCATAACTTTATCTGTGTGGTTGTATATTAGCAGTATCTTACAGGTTCTAGGGTAAAATCCTAATGGGTACAATGGACCCACACATTTGGTCTAGGCTAGGAAAGGTTAGGTGGCTATCCACCGTACTCAGTAGGATTCACTTAGACCAAAGTCGATTCAAGCCTTACTTTAGGAATCCAAAGTAATGTATCTACAAATATAATGTTTTTATATTCAGTTACCTACCATTATTTTTTGAACATATTTTTCATCTGCAATTACATTACTCGTACTCTAGTATGCATATTTGTTATCCTAATTTTTTTTTTTTAGGAGAGAAACCAACATAAACATGCATAATTCGTCGCATTGCTATTCATTTTTCACCACAAGCAACTCTATCAACTTACAGTGAGAGGTTACTAAATCAGGCAAATTACGCCTCCTGCTGCACCATAAGTGCATATTCCTGTCCAACTTGTTCTACTGCCTTTCTTCCGCCAAAGCTAACTGCAAGGTACCACGAGCACTTTCACCGAAAATAAATTACTCAAGGTACATAAATTATTCAGCACATTGTGGCTAAGTAACAAATAAAGCATCAAAAGAGTTCTTTCAGGCAACTGCAACACCATTGTTACAACTTTGATACTTTCGCAAGGAACAGCAACGAAGCCAATCGGAGTAGTATAATAAATGCATCCAAGTTGTGTATCTACTCGTGAGGCACACATTTGTTTGCCTTATGTACACATTAGAGAACGCAAAACCACCCAAGATAAGACATACAAATCATCGCGAACGAAAAAGAATTGTTCACAAAGTTAGTTAGATGGTTTTAGCACTTATTTGGTTGCTCCTTTCGCTGGGCGCGAAAAGTTACTCCTTGCTCGATCAGAGGAAGGACGTCAACGCTGGTTGCTATGTATGTTAGCTGTTTAAGACGTTGAGCATTGGGGAAAACTTCGTGTGAATGGTGGCTTAATTTGGTTTCTTTAGTAGGTGCAGGGTGTTTCAAATTTTACCCAAAAGTTAACATCAATTGTTCGAGCTAAAATTATAAAATAGTGTTGCCAGATACTATACTGCTGAAGCCAGGATTCGAACCTGAGGTGGCTTATGTTGGCAGGTTTTTGCTCCTTTGCGCTTAATTGTTTTTACTTTTTAAAACATTTTTATGACTCCATTTTCAATATTTACTTATGTACCATACAACAATATATAGATAAATAGAAATTACGTTCTAGCTTATTGGCCTCAACAGGAACCATACGCTAAGCGATATTACAAATTATTTTCTTTCGACCTTTATCTATTTGATACTAATCGAATATAAAACAAATTTATAATTTCAAGAAGAGTTTGGTCGGCTACTCCACGCAGCGCCTGACCACATGTCATACCCTTGACTAAAATTAGTCTATGAGAGGCTCAGTCGCCACCCCCTTACCTAGCCTATCTGTGTATGTATTTAGTTTTATAGTGGGCATATACCTATGTACATATTTTTCAATGACAATGGCATCTTGCCAGAAAGAGTTTCACCTGCGTTGTGAACTCAGAAAAAACCGCTGTTTCCGTTTTGTTGAAAATTTACAGCCACAGCTCTGGAAAATTAGAGCTGTTCTTTCGAGATTCAAACATTGCCAACTTGGGTTTGTTCGTTTGAACAAACGACAAACAGTTTTGTTACAAGGGCTTATATTCAGATGTTGGCCATCATACCTGCATCTTTTCGACAAGCCTAACACACAATGAGTGACCCTGTATCTACAGCATAGTATATTATTCAATCCGATTTTGTAACACCCTGTATTTCTTTAAAGTTCCATCTAGCATTTCAATCGTAGGTATTTCCAGCTGTGTGAAGGAAATATTTTCTTGTTGGTTCCTCTCCACTTAATGCTTATTCTTCTTTCCGTTGTTTGGATGTTGTATGAGTGGAGTTTTGGCAGAAATCTGGAGAGCTCATAGGAGACAGAAAACAAAACTGCGTACACAAATATGTAACTTTAAATTAAATGCATTTAAGAGATTTTATTGGGTGGGTGGAGAGGAAAAAACGCCTCTTGTTGTATGTATAGTAAAAGAGCGTCAGATAATGAACTACATGCATGTAGTATGTATGTACATAATATACATATAGTACCTACAGTAAAAACTTTTCCTTAAGTAAGAGTAAATGGTTTTTCTTTTTATTTTCCATTTGAATGCGTTGCTGTCTGTGTCTGTGGTGGAATTAGGCGAGAACAATGTTTGCCTTTTGGTGCTTTCGTATGAAGTGCTTTTGTATACATAATTACATATGTATGTAAATATATGCAGATTGTTTGTCTTCTATGGTCTTCGCAAAATGAAGTACCTAGGTAGGTACGAGTACTAAAATACAAAACAGGCGCGATTATATACGTACTTGTATTTTAAGAACTGAAAGACAGTAAAAGTCTGTTTTATTATGCTTATTCTTTTTTGAATATTTGTACAGTAGTCCCTCGATAATGTGAATTTCTCTAAAATGTGAATCGGCAAAACTTTACATTGTCATTTCTATAATGTGAACTTCCGATATTGTCAACCTCTAAAATGTGAATTTTTTTGTAAAAGTTTTTGCGTGCGATGTTATTATTTATTTGTCTTTAAATTGTGAATGCAGCTGCAGGCTATAGAGAGACAACAACTGGCATTTGTGTAGGTATGGATGTTATATGATCAGTTCGTGGTTATATTTTTTTCAGTTAGTTGTGTCTTGAGAATACCAATATCTATGCCGATATAAATGTTTTTCTATTTTTTGAAATGAATAATATTATTTTATTTTCGTTTTTCTTCTTAATTAAAAAATATTGAAACTGTTCTTTTAAAAAATCTTTTTGAGTTATTTTTAATGCATTTGAAAATCATTTCAATCAGTTAAGTAAGTACTAAAAAAGGTTCCAGTAATGTGATCGAGGGACTACTGTATATATTAATACTCGTGCATGCCTACTTTGATATGCAATTATACCAAAGTAAATTGAGCTATTTAATGGAAAACTTTAGAAGATATCCTTGTTATGAAGCTTATACCTACCTATGACTGGTGAACATTATTTTAGCACAAAAAATAACTGGCTTTTATTCCTCATCTCTAAATTGTACCATTATCAACTCAATAAATTCGACTGATAAAAGACGTCCAGGTTAGAAGTGGGAAACTATCGATTGCACTATCGATTATAAACGATAGTTTTCACTATCGAAAACTATCGATACTTTTTGACCACTATCGTTTGTTTTCGATAGCCATTTAAATATAGAATTTCAAAAAATCCTTTAACCGGTCGATACCTAGCGAACGGAGTTTATTTAAAATTTCACAGAGGAACCCGATTATAAGCCAAATGTTAAAATGGTTTTTACTTAAAAAGGGGATTCTCCGTTTTATAAGTCAGCAACGTAGGAATAGAAGCATTATTGTTTGTCTTTCTCTTAACTTAAAAAGGGGATTCCCCGTTTTATGAGTCGACCATTCAGGAATAAGCGCAGAATCTAATCTCTCCCGGTAAGGGAAGCTTACCTAAGATGGTGCATTTAACTTTTTTTATGTAAACCTTAAGAGAAAAAAATATCGATATATATCGATAATTATCGATAGTCCAAAGCCAAACTGAAAAAAATATCGATATATATCGATAATTATCGATAGTCCAAACTATCGAGAACTATCGATGGCACTGACTATCGATATTTCACCACTTCTAGTCCAGGTCCACTCTAACAATATTTAGTAAAACTTAAGTTGCTCGTTAGTAGATAGATAGATATATACCTAGTAGATAGATCTTTATTGTAGCGGAAAAATTGTTCTTAATACTAGAGATGTAACGGATATCCGGTTAGTATCCGTTATCCCACCTATCCGGGCCTTTTTTTATATCCAGAACATCGCCGAATAGTCTCTCGGTATCCGGCTGGTTGCGGAAAAGTCTTTGTACTGAATGTTTACTAAGAACAAATTATGGTAGATGAAAACTAGTTTTTCTGCATTGAAAGGTAATCAACGACTACCATTCTTTTCGTAAACAACGCCTGCTTCACTAAATTTCCGAGAGTACGTGTTACCAGTAAATTTCTTCACTGTACCTACATATCATTTCATTCATCTACTGCACATCCACAAGGATGGCCGAGTTCTTTTTTTCAAGTTTATTTGGATCTGTTGACGGTATAAAATATGAATGCATGCGTCGCAGAAGCATTTCGTTCGGCCAGATATCCGACTATCCGACCTTATTACATGCCGAATATCCGGGATCCGGAATCCGGCTAAATCACTACCCGTTACATCTTTAGCTTTAATCACTTCAAATTTAATTTTGGAGTGCATCCAAATGCACGCACACATATAAACATGCATATGGAAATGGTGCATATTATACTACCTACATAATTTCACCAACACACACACAATTGGGCAGCAGGAACAGGAATGAATACTGGATTGAATCCAATGGAAAACGACATTTATGCTTTTAGCGAACATACCTCTTTTGCATCCGTAAGCCGCATAGCACCTCGCTGAATATCGTATGCCAGCGATTGTCATTTTTTACATCTTAAAATGTTATTTGTATTTGTTTTTGTAAACTGTTTATTCAAGTTGTGTATAAAATAAATATCTGAAAATGGCAAGAAAATCGTTACAATTGGAGGGACTAAAAGCGTACATCGATCAACAAAATCCTCTTGGTGCAAAGGAATACATCGACAATGTTGTCAACTTCTTTGATTGTCCTCTAACCACTGCTGAACTCGGTAAATATAAACTGTTCAAGTCTGTAAAATAAATTCCTGCGCATTAACACCTCGCTTTCCCGCTAGATTTGGCTCTTGAAAAACTGTTTAACACGGAACGTGGAACCATTGCATTCCTAAAGAATTCCATACGAGCTAAGAAACTCTTCCAAGAAAGCAATACAAATATTCTAACATTATGGCACAACTTAATCACAAAGTACTGGTCGACCTCAAATTTGTCTCCATACGTTCTGGACATCGTTCAGGTAGTTGATTTGAATTAATTTTATTTTCTAATATTATAGTCGTTATATCTTCTAGTGCTGCATGAAATTTATCGCATCAAGTATTGCTCCATCGGCCAAGGAGCGTGAAAGAGCCACTATGGTTGTACAGATTATATTCCAAAACAAGTTAGCCGACGAAGAACTTGTGAGCGAGGTATTAGAACATGTTCTGAATGTTTTCAATCTTAAAAAGCCACCGGAACTGTTTGCCTATCAAATTTTTAAGCTGATGGGCATTATAGCGCGATTCTATCCAGAAAGCGTTTCGGAAGAACACGCAGTACGCATCAAAATCGAGTGTTTTAAAACCTTAGATGCATTGCTGATCAGCCAACAGGAGGTTTGTTGGTCAGTGAAATAAATCTACCATATAACACTTGTATTCTGCTTTTAGATTCGCTACAAAACACTTTCTGGTGCCATGGAGGGACTAAATGATTATCTAACTAACTTTGCGCCATCACCAGATGCAGAACCAGAGTCATGCGATCGCATATATACCAGCACTAAAAAACTGTCTATTCTGCCTGATGACATCAAGCAGAAGAGTGTTTTTCGCGCAGCACTAGACTTGTTTACAAACCATTCGGGGCTCTTTGTCAAACAGATCTACCGTGACTACAAGCACTGGCATGAGTGCTTAGCGAAGTGGCTTGACTCGAGTCTGTATGAGGATCGCCGACGTGGAGTCTATGGGTCTTACGCTTTTCACAAAGTTATAGCGGATGAGCTTAAAGCAGACAGCAACAATGGCAACGACATGCTTCAGTTTATTTTGTTTGAATTCCGCAAAACTCTAGAGTCAACCGATTCAAAACTAGAAGAAATCAGAATAGCTATCAGAGGCTTCGGAATGATGTCCCAGTTATGTAAACAAAATTTACCTGCAATGCTCGAAGACATGATCTCCCTAGTGGTTCAGAGGTGTGATTTGATTCTGATGGCTGACGATAATGCAATGCGGGATTTGCTGAATCACTTTCCTGACTACATTCAAGCGCTATCAACAGTTGTCAAAGAGGTTCAGGATCCGCAGATCTCTGATGTCATGGTAGAGAACCTGAGGAACATTATGATTCGATTAATACGTGATTTTCATTATCTGTCCACCTCTCATACCAATAACGTAGCTAACTCAATGCGAAATGCGTTTAATGCGATTTACTTAACGGACGTCACACTACTCGAAAGACTACTCAGTAAGGTGAGTAAAATATCGAGCTTGGGTGAAGACAGCATCTCATGTAACTTTTTTTTCAAACCCTAAGGTAATCTTCGAAGGTGTCGTCTGGACGTGCTCTCACAAGCATATCTTTGATGCGAATGCAGATTGGGCGGACAGTATCGATTGGAAGGATAATATCACCTATAAATCATACACTAAACTGTGGTATGCTCTCTTAGATGAAAAAACGGGGACGCATACGTTTGACAAATCGGTTATAGTTGACAGAATATTCGATCAACTAATGCTGACTCTGTTTAGAATTCTAGATAAGCTAGATCTTCGAACGAAAAAGCGCGTTTATACGGGAGAAGATGGAGAAGATCAGGAATTTCATTTCTGCGATCCCAATTTCGATCTCTGTCCTGTGTGCCCCAAGGACTTTCACATATTCATAAATCTGGTGGACTTCTACAGAGATATTTCGTTCAAGTTCCGCCGTCAGTACACGCTTACTTGGATACAAGAATACTGTGAACGAATGGTGAAATTCGCCTTGCGGAACCCACTTGTCAGTGGATTCCTGAAACTGCTCGAAGTTGGCCTGAACACAGCAGAGTACTTGAAGGTTTTCAGTAAGAAACTAGCACCAGAGTTAGAAGTAACTTTAGCGCATGCCCTTAAGATAATAATTGTCAATTGTCAACGGTTATCGGGAGAGCTGCAAATTTCCACCATAGAACTTGTGCTTCAGTACCCGGTGATGTTTTACAATGAATGCCTAATTCAGATGATTCCCATATTTGAAACAGCACTGGATTTGGGTAAATCCATGGTTTGGCTGGCTAGTCTGGCAATCGATTGTTTAGAGAAAATTGCTAGCCAAAGTGACAGTGATGAATTGAAAAATCTCTATGCAAGGGTTCTTCCGTTCTTGGACCCGTATCTGCAGGGACACTGTAGCGTAGAGTACCTAAGTATTCGTGAGGGACGTGGTGGAAATAGACTGCGAAAGCTAGGTGGAGCGAAAGAATCACACCTGGACATTAATGACATTCAAGCAAAGATTGTATCGCTGTTGGGAAAATTACATCCAGAAGCGGCGACAATGCTGGTCTTAAATTCTGTGAAAGCAGAAAATCTAGTGAAATGGGACTCACAAATGTGTGTGCATCTAAATCTAAAATTACCCGATATAACCCCTTTGGTATACTTAGATGCGCTGATTCCCCGTATCTGCCACCTGGCATTGACTTCGACCGATCGACATACTAAAATCGCCGCGTGTGAGGTGGTTCATGCATTGGTTCTTTACCTAATTGGGGCACGTGCTCATCAGGGTCAAACTTGGACGGAGCTTTGTAAACGAATGCTAATCTTAGGCTGTGATGGGGATGCAACAGTGCAGCAAATTTTCGAACCACTACTTATGCAGGTGATGCATTTCATGTCAAAGTACGAGAACCTGGACAAAGGCGTCGAAGAATTAATGGACGCACTGATGGAAGGCATTTCCAGCAAATCGAACTTTGGCTTGCGTGATCTTTCAGCTTCGTGCCTGCGAGAGTTTGTCGAGTGGAGTATTAAGCAAACGACACCTCAGCAGTTGGCTGCGTCTCCAGTAAGTATCGAGATCATCTTGGGAAAGCTAAAGATCTACAGCTTTGATTCGGACGCCAGTAAGAGGGTAGGTGCAGCTTTGGCTTTTAACAATCTTTACCGTCGACTTAGGGAAGAGGAGGTGATCTGCGACATATTTTTCATCGACCTTCTGCACACGTTTTGTGTTAATTTCAAGTTAAGCGAGGAACTCACTACGTTGCCCCCAAATGATGACATGAACTCCGATTTGGAAATGATTTCCGAGGCTCTGGACCATATTGTAAGAGTTCTTTCCGAGAGGAACTACTTGTACAACAAAAAGTCGGACAGACGTCTCATCCCTTATGCACTAAACTCGGGTACTTTGTTGGATGTCTTAAGATTCCTGGTCTTTGAAGCTGGTTCGAGAAAGATCTTCTACCGCCGCAAATGTATGAAACTGGCCCAGATTTTAGCTCCTAAGGTGACTGGTCTAAGCAGTCTATGTAATTTTTTCCAAACGGGGTCTATTAGCGATAACTCTCTGCGAGAGGTTTGCGAAGGCGCACCTGATGGGTGTAGAATACGGGCTCGGCCTGATCTCAACTTCTTGTCGCTTATACAAAATGAATCGCATGAGAGAAGCCTCTACAACTGGTTAGAGTCGCTACTGGGATCACTTGAGTGCTACACCTGGCTTTTGCGAGAGAAAGCAATAACGTGCGACAAACAATTCTTTAAGGAAACCAAAATACTTCAAGTTATCGGTTACTATTTAGACAACATTTGCTGGACTACACTGCCCTCAATATTGGATGCAGTTCATCCTGCTTCATCCAGAAGAGTCGCTAGAACTGATATCACTGATAACATGGAAGTTCTCAAATGTCTTATAGCCGTACATATAGTCGATTTTCTAACAGATTTTCTGCACTCGGGGTGTGCCAATGAAGCGGGTGCCCACTTTTGGAACACAAATACAAACACTTTCTTACATAAATTGATACTGCAACTAATATTCGAACCGGATAAATTGCATTTTGACTTTCGACTGGAGAAGCTATTTACACAAATTCACTCACGTGTTCATAAGTTTTGCCAGCAAACGCAGAGTAACTGTCCCTATAAGGAGTTTCTTACCGAGCTTAATCAAAAGATAACCGATGGATTGCTGAACCGATTACAATTGCTTTCCCAGAAAATAGCGAATGTATTAAATGCGAGAGTAACTACTGTTGTGAGACCACAGTACGTGGATGGAATTCTCAATATCTTGAAGGTTTTAGACTTGTCTGAAATCGACGCTAACAAATGGCAGGGTTTGGTAGAAACTAGTGAGATAATAATGAAAAAACTATTCGATGGGATTAAACGAATAAATGTTGGGAAGACAGTCGCCATAACACACACAGAGAGTGTTAAATGTTTCGCGAATAGTCTTATGAGTATCGCATTTAGAGTACGCGATTTTTCCAATGAAGTTGTTGACTATATGTTGGATGGCACAGAGCTGTACATAGCCAACATGGATTCGAAAATCAAACACGGCTGCCTATACTTCGAAATATATCAGAGAACAATTTATCAAGAAGCCACACTATCGTGAGTAATTTTGAACTTATATACACATGAAATATTAATTTGTATAATTGCAGCTTCTTTGAAAAGTGTTTACTCAGGTTCCCGGGACTTACTGACGAAGAACAGTCTTACTTGCTGAGAGTACAGAGCGGAGTCCTAGACTATAAAAGAAAATCGTCTCGTAGCATTTCGACGGGTCTTAAAAGTATCCTCGATTTGTGCATACATAACTTGCCAACTTTAATTGAGAATTTTACCGATAAAGTTGAAGAATTCAACTTCATCGAATATTTGACAGTGCTGTCGTTGATTTCAAATAATGACGAAATTGCAATTAACCGCCAAGTGCCAGTCTTGGGCAGATGGATCATAACTAAAATACGTTCTGCACAGTTGAATTTAGAGAAAAAATGCAAAATAATATCCCTCATTCCCATCTTGGTAGGAGTGGAAGATTATGAGAACTCGGAACTTATGAGCGCACTAGAAGAACTTCAATGTCGGCACTTTCCTCTGCGATCGACGGAATTCTCCAAGAACAGTTTAGAGGAAACAAGTCTTAAATTTTGCTTTATCACGCTTCTCAACACGTTAGTAGAATCTAAATCCTATGTCATCTTAGAGTTTCTGTTCAAATGCACGGCCTCCGATGAGAAACATTTGGTAGAAGATGTGATTCGTAAGGAATTGAAGTCGTTCGCCCTAGGTCTAAATGATGATCAGCAAGTTGAAGTGTTAAATCGAACGTTTGCCACAATCATGAATGATTGCTATGAACCAACGATGCGCTTGACGATTTTCCGACGATTTCTCTTGAATATTTTCATTAACTGCAGTGAAGAGGCTCTAATTCGTTTCTTTCAAAAACAGATAAAACAAATAAACGCTCTGACCGAAGCGAACTACAGAGTGGGCACCTCTGGCAGGGGTGTTGAACAAGCATTGGTCAACCGCATAGTTGGCTATGGACTGATAGAACATTTCTTTGGTACTGTAAGAAAGGAGCTCTACTGGAGCACAAGCTGCCCGATTGCAGTTGAATTACTGGGACAACCAAAAGCTGAGAGTGAACTGGTTGGTACCTTTACTAAGAAATCCTTCTATGTACGAACTGAAGTTATTCCCACCACCAACAAGGAAGCAAGTGAACTCTTCAGACAATATCAGTGCTCGGCTTACTGTGCCCTCTGTTCTCTTGTAAGCAATACACAAAGGGAACTGAAGTTCTATTCAAAGTTTCTGTTTGAGGAGAACAGACAGAAAAATGAAATCATATGGGCAAAGCTAGTTGACTGCTCTTCAGATAAGAATTACCTGTTTCCTGGACAAGAAGCGGAAGAATATGCTAAAATTAAGAAGCGCTTTGTTGCCATCAGACAGCTTGATGTCCGACCGTCTGTATCGTTAAAAACGATCACCTCTTCGAAACGACTACAGACCCAAACTGTGATGGAGTCCAGTTTGAGTCAAGATGTGAGAGGAGTCGATATGACATCGTATTCAGTTCGACCACATTCGGACGCATTGCGACGTCAGGAAATCAGATCAGCTGAAGTTCTGTCCGTGCGATTGGAAAGTCATGATCTGAATAAACATGAAGTAATGGCCATATTATGTGGTGTCATCAAATTCATGTACACTAACAATATTACTCCTGTTATAACGGACATCAGTATCAAGAAATCCTATCCGTGGGTTCTGGCCATAGCCAACAACATTGGCGGCTGTGAATATCATAAGAATATTCGTGTGTTCCTGGCGCAGGTGGTGGATAATTGTTCGGAAGTTTTTCAGCAATTCGCACATGTTTTGTTTAAGCCTATACTTAGAATGCTGGTGGATGGGTGCGCTGGAAGTGGATTGAATTTCTTCATCACTGACATGATTGCACTGTTGATAACTTGGTGTGAGTATAAAACTTTTAACATATATTTTTTCTAAGCCGGTTTTTCCTATCTATTTCTAGCCGCTCAGAAATTGCACATTCCACAAGCTGCTGATGAAGTCGCTCTTGTTCAAGATCTCCTAAAGTTTGTCATGAAGAATGCTTGGAACGACAAAAGGGAAATTCTTAAGTTCAACTTGGAAATCGTCCAAACCATGCTGACAATATGGAAAGATATCATCACCATTCCGAGTAATCTCCTACTTGATATGATCACTCGCAGTCAACGAAATGATTCCAGTGCCAACGAATGCGGAATTATTTTCCTAGGAATGGTTTTATCCAATGATCTGATACCCTGGACAGATGCTAACAAAGTTCTTTACATCAGTGCCGTTATAACAAATATTGAAAATGACTCATCTGCGATTTACCAACCTGCTGCATATGCTTTAGGTGCAACTCTAGCCGCCTTATCGAAGTCCGGCGATCAGAGTAGTGTCGATAATTTGTTCGTAACAATTCATGGTCGGCTGCAAGCGCTTAACAACAAAAAAGACCGCAACAGCGGAAAGCGATTCATGGATGTACTTTACAACATTCATAAGACCAGCCCTCAGATTGTTGATGGTCTACGCGAGATAATATGCTTCAAGATACCCACCGCCATTGGGACTACGAAGCGAAACTATCTTGAGATGATTTTGTCACGAATTGAGTCATTCGACGAGGAGGACATCTATAATACTATTATAGGAATAGGAATCAGGGATCTGCTGAAGCACTCTGACTTTCAGTTATTGGGTTTGCATATTCTCAATCGTTCGCTGCCGATGCTAAAGACCGATGATATCGCATCACTCTTTCCGTTGGTCGAAGAGTCTTTAGACTTACAACAAACGGACTGTCGGGACATTGCCTATGAAGTGTGCATTTTCGCTGCACAGAACCTCACCAGCGAATTGAGGGAAAAGGCAATTAGGCTGCTACTCAAAGGCATAAGTGATCCAGACATTGAAATTCAAAAACGGATCTACCAATTCTGGTCGAAGGAGGCCGACATATCTCCACAGATTATTGAGCGGCTGATTCATCTCCTGGGAAAGTATGCCACCAACGGGGAAAGTAATTTTCTTGGCCTTTGCACACAACTGATTCTTGCTCCAGCAATCGAAAGCGCTGAGTCGAAAAAGCAGATCTTTGAGTTTGAAGATGATCGGGATGCCAAATTGCATGAATACAAAATTAATACTAAGTCAAGAGGACGCAGCACATACACACTGCCTCCGCTATTTGCTGAGAGTCAACAGTCGCGACCGAGTATTTTTAAAGCCACCCAATTATGTAGCTTAATCCGAGACACAAATGCAGATTATGGCTTCGAACCAACACAGGACCCCAGAGCGATTACGCAAGCAAGGGACAATTTCACCCTGCAGAGTCAGAACTCGATGCCATTTCAAATCGCCACTCAGACCCTTAATCGTAGATCACAGAGGGTTGTTGTACAGAATCCAACGGAGAACTCTCCACGTTTGCTACGTCGTCGATTTCTAAAGGACACAGAGAAAGAGAAAAGAGACACAGTCCTAAGAGTCATCAATGTCAGGGAAAAGAATGCCAAGCAATCTGCTGAGAAAGCGACGGAGAACAAAGTGGACTTGTATCGTCGCTATAGATTCGGAGAATACCCCGATTTGCTCATCAACAATCTGGCCTTCCTCCTTCCTCTTCAAGGGTTAGCACGTAGAGATATTCTTGTCGCCAAACAGCTGTTTGTGGCCATATTCACTGCAATCCTGGAGGCTCAAGAATCTAATTCTGTGGAGTTTCTCAAAAAAGTTGATGAAATCTTCCAACTATTTCTGCGGAATTCCACAACTTGTGAGTCCACAATTTACTCAGCTTTTATCGAAGTTAGTCTACTAAGACCTAACGCATTTAATCTACCACCTGACCAAGTGGCTAAGATGGCGAAAACAACTAAAAATCTCACCATTGGTGCTCTATACTTGGAGAATCGTCTTACTGCGGATTGGGATCAGGATCTCGCAGAGACACTGGAACCCCAACACTGGTTGCAATTGGCCGACATTTACAGTGCACTCAAAGAATACGAAGTTGTATCGGCAATTTTCGCTGATAAGATCCGCACTGATCCAAGGTTGGCGATAGCTATCGAATTGAGGGCAAATGGTCGCGCCGATGAAGCACAATCACTTTTGGTAGATGTTATTGGAAGGAATGTTCACATTGAACACTATTACGCATATAATTGCTATTACGAGTGTTCCATGGAACTAAGCAACTGGTCGCACGTGAGCCAAGCCATAAACAATGAAATTGATAACCTAGAAGAACTCTGGACGGATAGCTACAATTTGAATTTCCTCCTGCCTAAACTGATACATGCGAAAATACAATTACTACTCGAGGGTGATATAGAGAGTAAAGATTTCCTGGAAACCATAAAGGGTTGGATGATGTCTCCCGATAAGGCCGAGTACATGAAAAATGAGTTCTGCGAGGAACTGATGATGCTGTGGATTGCTAACAAAGATTTCCGTCAGTGTCGGGTATTCTACGAGAATTATTTGAAAAAATTCTTAAGAGAGTGGAGCGTCACTAGTTCTCTGTGCACTAAAACTAAGTTGGATAATTTACTGAGTGCACAGAGAGTGACAGAAATTGATTACTACGCTCAACTATTTTTGGATGGTTTCGGTGAGGGGTGCGCCAAGCAGGTGTATAAGAGATGGAATTCATGTGTTATAGATCCAACGGAATCGCTGCGATTTTGGAACACCGTGGTGGGTTATAGGAAGTACATCGCAGCTCTTGGTGTTAAGACGTTGCAGGATGCACAAAGTAAGTAGATATATAGAATAGTCCGTGTTTTCCCCTTTCTGAAGCAAATTAATTCTTTTTATTCATTTAGTCCAAGAAAAGCCACAAGAGCTCACTAAATCGATTTACCGTATGACCTTGCAGCTGTTCAATGCTGCAGAGCATCAGCAAAATTTTACACTTGCACAAAAAGTTTATGACCGCCTTTTGCCAAATAAATCAGAGGCATCTGAAGTTCTTACCTATGAATTGAGTAGAATAAAAAATATCTACCTTCAGACACATCGTATAACCAACGACATAGGGTTCATCGAAACAGCTTGGAAAGCAATAACAAATCTGCTGGAGTCTGCTATCCTCACCCATCACCCCGAGAAGCATGTCGAAGCGTTAGCCTTAAAGTCAACAATAGCATTGGGAGCTGTTAAAAAAATTGAGCAACAACAATTGGATAAAGCTGCAGAGATGATCTTGCGAAGAATAACAAAGAGTAAAGCAAATGATCTGAAACTTGAATTCCTGGAACTTGCTTTAGGGGCACTTAAAACAAGAGTTGCAATCGCTAGCAGCTCTCCTTCTATCGCAACGAAAACAATTTCTGACAGTCTGCTCAGCTTGTCGCAGTTCTCCTACGATGGCCTTAATCGTAGTGATACTGGCAGTTGCATAAAAAGAGATTTAGAGGAGATATTCATTCGCTCTGTGTTGCAAGGCATGAGATACGGTTCAAAGGAAGCCAGACAACTGTTTCCATGTGTCCTCCAGTTGTCGTCTATAGAAAACGGTGCGCTACAGGATTATTTCAAAGAGCAGTCTGTTGGTGTACCAGCATGGTCGTACCTTTCATGGATTCCGCAGATTCTTTCGTGCCTGCAGTTGACTGAACCATGCTATTTGGACGATGTTGTCAAATGTATTGCTACCGAATTCCCAGAGGCTCTGCGTTATCCGTTTGCTATTTGGCATAAACAGGCGTTAATTCAATTAAATCTAACAATTTCCACTGAAAGTTACATAAATCGAGCAGTCATCAATTGGATTATGGGCAGTTTACAGAACAAGCTGTGTGATAAATTTGTTAAAAGCTTCAGATATCTAGCTGTTCCCGAGGCGTTTCTAATCGCTCAGCTCGAAAGCTTTCATCGCGACGTTCGCAATCATTCCAACATCGAAGATCACCAGTATAGATATCTGGCGGACCAGCTCTTAAAGGATGTGTACTGTGAGGAGAAGGACCTTCAGGGAGTCGCTTATCGTCGGCTGGAGAAATACAGAGAAAATCTAGAAAGTTTAAAAAATCTGTCATTCGCCAGTCACGAGAAGCGTATTCGAAAGACGTTGACCAATGTGGTGGGATTACTTAAAAAGTATCTTACCACAGTTGAGACCAGTGTGAGGTTGGAGACGGTTTGTCCCTGGTTGGCCAACTACCAGTGGTGTGGTGAGGAGGATTGCGTAGAACTACCAGGACAGTATGCACAGAACGCACTAGAGACTGATCCCAAAGTGGCAAAGCACATAAAGATTGTTAGATTTAACAGTAAATTTCGGGTGCTTGTTTCCCAACGCTATCCAATTCGCATCACAATGCATGGCAGCAATGGGCGCAGTTATGACTTTCTTGTCAAGCATGGTGAGGACTTGAAGCAGGATCAGCGGATACAGCAAATTCTGCAGTTAATGTCGCAGAAATTGCGTGAGGACAAGAGCTCCCAGTCACACAACCTCTTCATGCGAACCTATCAAGTGGTACCGATCGACCGCAATTGTGGGGTGCTCAGTTGGGTCAAGAACACCGTCTCATTACACGACTTTATTTTCAACTGCTTCGCTCGCCGCTGTCCTACTAGCAATGATATAATCAAAGAAACATTTGAAAACTACTTGGAGTTTATTGGACGTCCGTCTCATGCCACCTCGAATCAAGATATTCGAGTGGTCTATGGAACGGCTGCTAGCAAATACACAAGAGAACAGTTAATACAGAACTTGCGAGCGCTGGAAAACCGAGTAGACTATGATATCGTCAAGAAAGCCCTAATGGACCTGGCTATAACGCCAGGTAGCTTTTTTGCCCTGCGCAACAATTTCGCCACCACGTTGGCCGCAATGAACATAGCTCACTGGATACTCGGTGTGGGTGATCGACATTTGCAAAACACACTGATCAGTGTTAAGAATGGCTATGTGACTGGGATCGATTTCGGATACACCTTTGGATCGGGAACACGTGACCAAAAAGTGCCGGAACTTACGCCATTCAGATTGACACCACATCTAGTGCACGCGATGACTCCGATGGGCACATCGGGACTGATCTTCAAGTGTATGGTACACGCGTTGAGAGTATTTCGCAATGCTGATCGAATACTATTGGCCTGCATGGAGGTGTTCATACGTGAGCCCTCTGTCAACTGGCTTGACATTCCGAGGATGAAAATGAACGAAGGTGAAGAGTTGATTTTGCGAGCATGGGAGCCTAGGGATCGTATTGATATTGCCAGATGCAAGCTGCAGGGATCCAATCCAATGTATCTCTTCGAAAGAGAGCTGAATGCAGGGCTTATATCTGGGTAGGTATTAGCTCCCATAACGTGTAATATGTAATTTATTGGTTTCTTCTTTTTTCTAGTAATATCGAATACTTAGGAGGCTACCTGAGGATACTACGTGGTCACCTACAATTCAACATACGATCGAGATTACCCAGAGAAAAGCTATCCGTTGAAGATCAGGTCAAGTGTCTAATCGATCAAGCTACAGATCCAGCTGTGCTTGGCATATCGTATGCAGGATTTGTCCCATGGGTATAAGAATTGCGATTTATGTTAATTCATAATATGTAAAGTAAATGTATTTTAGTATTTAATTTTAAAACTTTAATTTGCATTTCAATATCTTATAAAACACAACACAACAGTAAATCTAAATATGCGTCATTTTAAATCTCGCGTTGATATTCACCGAACTGAGTTCTGTCACTAAATATTTATACGAAAACGGTAGCTCAATGTTACCCACAGAGGAACCGTCTCCACATAGCCTGCACGTTTCCGGTATAGTTTCTAATCCTCGTTCTGACCGTTTAATAACTTGCTTCATTGGTGCTAAAATACTTCCGCACTTGTCACACACGAGCGCGTATGCCTTGTCCGAATTATGAAAGAGTCGATCTTGCAGTAGAAAAGCGCAGCCATGCGATATCAGTGCGTCCCGTTCCATTTCGCCGAAACGAACACCTCCACCACGCTTACGACCCTTTATAGGTTGTTGTGTGATTGCGTCAACGGGTCCAGTTGAACGAACCTGCCACTTATCGAACACCATGTGCCGCAAACGTTGATAATGTACAACTCCAAAGAAGATATCTGCGGTCATTTCACGCCCATCAATTCCACTGTACAACCGCTCCGTGCCGTAATAATTGTAACCGCCCAACTCAAGCAACTTACCAAAGTAATCAATGGCTGTGCGTTTTTCGGAAAATCGAAAAGGGGTCGCATCATGGACGAGCCCGTGCAATGCAGCACTTTTGCCCGCCATCGTTTCGACCATCATAGCGATTGTCATACGAGATGGAAAACCATGAGGATTGAATACGATATCTGGGATAAGACCAGTCTCTGAGAAGGGGAGATCCTCAGCAGGATACTTTTGCGAACAGATACCTTTTTGGCCGGCACGAGAGGCAAACTTATCACCTATGTTCGGAGGACGTGGAATTCGAATGGTTATGCAAACCATTCGCGGTGCATTGGTCTTGAAACTGCCGCAATAACGAACACTGTCTATGACACAATCTTCCTTTTCTTCGCTTTTGGACACTTTGTATTTACATTCTTCGGTATCGAAGTAACTGAAATGAAAGGAAATTATGTTAGATAAATTTTAGAGGATATAGATAGAATAAACGACATAGCACTTACCAATATAACGTCGATTTATAGCTAATCTGTGACCCTGCCTGAGGCAAACCGTCATTGTCGATATATTTCTCCAGCTCTGAGTTGTGCGGATCGCGTGCAAAGTAACAAGTCCCGGTAAGCTCAATAAACTTGGACTTGTAGATACTGCCATATGCGAACCCTCTCTCATGTGCTGATTTATTGATAATCATAGCGTCTTCCATGTCGTAGCCAGTGTAGGAGATTACCGCTACCACAGCATTCGTTCCCATTGGAAAATCATCGAGTCCAATATTATCATGATGAACGGGTCGGAAAAGAGGCGTTGCAGGCGTTTGCAGACGATACAATTTGTTAGCTGCTTGTTTCGGCCAATTGAGACATGGAGTGCCCATTGTCTGTTTACACATCTGACACTGGTACATATTTCTAGGCGACTGATTCAAATCTGGCATTGGAATTAAATTCGCCAAGTTACTAAGAAAATCCGTTTTACACAACTCCATGTGCGTAGTTACACCTGGATACGCTTCCTTTTCTTCGATAGCAATCTCCATGTACACTTGCTCAAGTGAACCAATGTATTCTAGTTTCCCTAGAGCTAAGTTTTTAACAGGTCGCATCATTCGCGCGGGTCCAACAAATAGGTAAAGGCCTGGGAACTGTCCCTTATTTTTGGGTGGAATGTAAGCGATTTCCATCATTTCTGGAACTGTGCCTTCAATCTTGAGACAGCGAAGCTTATCGACGATTTTTGTTGCGTCCACCTGCCGAATATAGCCCATATGTTTGCCCTCCAAGAAGGTAACCAGAAGCTTTGCTGATGAGTCAAAACAAGGCGAATCCAGTGGAATCATGCCGAGATCGATAAGGATTTTCGGAATTGCCTGAAAGAAGAGAATTAGGTACTCTACAACGCACTGTAAAATGCAAACATACCTCCACTAAATTAGCTGCTGGGGTCGTAGAAATCTTACAAGTCACAGTCAAGTGATTCAACAAACCGCAGGGTGTTCCATCGGGCGTGTGCACAGGGCAAATAAATCCCCAAGCATCGGGCAACAGCTGGCGTGCTTCTGTTGTCCGCATCGTTGTGAAGTAGGAACCACGGTGCACTGCCCGAAAATGTGACATAAAACGCATGCGATTAATATTTTCAGCCATTACTACCAAGCCAGTGCTCTGCATCAAGCCCATGCCAGAACGCGACGGTGCGTTGCCAGTGGCTAAAAATGATTCCATCGCCCTCGAAATCCCTCCTGCCTGTCGAAAGCACGACTGTAGAACTATAGGGTTTATCAGAACACTTGGATTGTCCGCCTTTTTGAGAATGTACTTTTTGGCGTAGAACAGCCAGAGCTCCAAACGATCAGTCAAACACTTCTGATACAGATGCCCAGATAGCAGTAACTCTTGCATCATCACTGAATCGACATTTTCCACCTTGAACTTGCCCTGGGCGCATTGAAACAGCTTCTGCACCATAAACACAATCATATTGAACTTGTCCTCAAAGCTGTCCAAGTGAATGAGGATTCGTTCGCTGATAATGAAATCCGCGACCTGTGATGCTGTAGCCCATTCCGGTAATTCTGGTAATTTGGTGCGGAAAACTTCACCCAGGTAGTCCTTGCAATCGATGTGCGTGTGAACGCCCTCAGCGTGAACCTCTTGCAACATTGTCTGCAGACAGGACATATAGTACTGATCATCTTCGTACCCACGAATCAGCCGATTGTAGATTTCCTCGTCCGTAAAGTCCACCAGGCATTTTAAAATTAGGCAAACAGGAACGTATGACATAAATTTCAATTGCGAAAACATGAGCTTCGCTGTACCATTATTTAGGAAATGCAAAACATTACTAAATGACATCTCATCACGTCGCACAGTTCGCACGAGGATGCCCAAATCGGAGAATCCCTTTCCACGATCCTTCCATGAGGAGCGCTTTATAGCAATAGGGAAATTCCTCCGCGACATTAGGAGCATACGAATTATTTTCTCATTTCCTTTAATCACAAAGTGTCCACCCCAGTCAGAGTCATGTTCACCATGCTCCACCATCTGTTCGGGTTTTAGATAACCCAGATTACAAACGTTTGACTTGAGCATAATGGGAACTTCGCCCAAATCAACATCAATCGGATGATTCTCTATACCATTCACTGTCCATCCTACACGAACGCTGCACATTCCACCGTATGTCTGATGCCTTTGCCGTGATTCACTTGGATAGATTTTACGGTCCTTAACTTGGATTACATCTAGTGGGACACTGGGCTTCGCAATGGTTATATTTTCGATGAAGAGGGATATCTTTTCACCAGCTCTTGTTTGAAAATGAACCGGAATAATATGCGCTGCACAATGCTTTAATCCAAAACGTAGCATTTCATTGAACGAATCTAAATGCGGTGCACCCAAGTTGGCCAAATGCTTTGAGAACAAAATATATATAAGTTTGCATAATTTTGAATAGTAATGCTGCTTGTGTTTACCTCGTTTAATTGGGGTTGATATTCATTGAATTCTGGTCGGGAATTCGTAAGGGTAGGAAAGGTCTTCATGTTTTTAATTAAGAATGTCCACCTTAACCTCTGGAATCTGAATCAAAACACAAGGAAATTATTTGGAGCCCACACCACACTCTCAAACTGAACTGTTACGTCAAACAACACGTTCTATTTCAACGAGGTGCGATTTTTGAAATGAAAGCATGACGTCTTACGACATTAGGTTTGTTTGATCTGGGCACCGGCTTAGCTGTCAGTGTATTTTCGTTGTTGTATTGAATGGAAAAGTGGATTTACGCCCTCTGCAGGAACAAAACAGAAAACGTCTACCGATACAACAATCAGTTCCCTACCAAAGAATATATGAATTTTTATAGAGGAACCAGTTAATTATTTTATAAAGATACAATAGATATAATATTAACTTTAACATTAATTTTATAAATTTTATTCCTGAATATAGTGGAATGATTTGGTCTGTTTGACTATTTGTATACATAATTATGTTTATCTTGGATGCATTGGATGTTCTTGTTTTAACAGTAGTATTTCATATGAAAATACTTAACTTTTATTCTTATTACGCATTTGCAACCTATTCATTTGACTTGTGTGTGGTTTCTTTTTGTTTTAGTGAATAAAGGGTTTTACAAAGTATATGCAGTAAAAAAAGAATTCAAAAACTTTTTTTTCCGCTGGATTTTTGTTGTTTTCTTCAAAACACGTTGAAAGGCTTTAGCTTTGCTCTCTTGTTATCAGTTTATCAAACACTCATTTCACCTAATTACTTCAAAGCATCGGCGGAGTACCAGCTTACCAGTTATTTCAGTGATCACGACAAAAATAGCTAGATCCGCTGAATAACCTAATCATATGCCTTGAACTTGTACATTCTTAGAAGAAATCGTATTAACATGCATATTTTTTAGTTTTTTTCTTATCTTTTTAAGTACCCGTCTGAACCAATGTATTTAGTATGCTAATATCTAATATCCCAGGTCATTGTTTTAAGATTTTTGTCCGTTTAACCGCCTTGCAGTTAGACCGATAAAAAGGTAACTGGGCTTATAGGACTTTCGTCTTAAGTTGATTTTGAATTGGAAATTCACTTTTCACCAGCATTGTCCTGCATCTTATCTCCTTTCACAGTGCAGATATTGGGATTTCCTTTCGCGTGAAATGCATTTTCTATGTATTATCGGATTGGATTTTAATAATAAACAAATTAAAATAGCATACAGTAGGTTAGGTTAGGTTAGTGGGTTGACGCCGAGGGATGCCCATCTGGCGCCACACTTAGATCAATACAGATCCATTGTGATGCCCATAAGTGTTGTTTCCTTATTCGTTTGGATGACGGCGATTAAGGATTGTCAAACCAACCCGTAGCTTTAATAAAGCTGCAGATGTCCTTTACCGGGAATCCGGAGAGTTCTTCTATGTCCTGGAAGAAATGTCTACCCAGAGTTTTATGCCTTATGTGGTAGAGACCTGGGCAATGACAGAGGAAGTGGGGTGTATCCTCGTGGACTTCCTCGTCACCGCATCCTCTACAGAGATCACTAACATTAAGACCTAGTTTGCTGGCATGGTGCCGAAGCATATTGTGCCCGGTTATTATGCCTACCAGCTTGGACAGAGAGTTTCTGTCCTTCATTAATATCTTATCCGTTTTGTTTTTGTCGTAAATTGGCCACATCTTTCTTGTGTTTATACAAGAGTTGAGGGTTTTCCACCTGTCGTTTGCTCTGATAAGCGTTCTACTCTCTATTTTTTGCTTGATGGCGCATAGTGAGATGTGAATTGAAGGGTCGGCTTGGTCTATGCCTAAAGCCGATCCCGCCCTAGCAAGTGCATCAGCTTTTTCATTACCCGGTACACCATGGTGTCCAGGAACCCAGCATAGTTTTACTTTGTGCTGTGCGCCAAGAACCCGTAGCTCTTCGCGACAGCAACGTACAAGCTTCGATTTTATTTCAGTGGCAGAAATTGCTTTTATTGCCGCTTGGCTGTCAATGAAAAATGTGATATCGTCTCGCGGTATCACCTTCAATGCGGTTTCACGAGCGGCTATTGTTACTGCCAGAACCTCCGCTTGGAAAACACTGCCAAAGTTTGGAAGTCTGATTGATATGGATAATTTGAGCGTCTCCGAAAAGATACCCGCTCCTACCCCTATATCCATTTTAGAGCCATCCGTGTAGACGGAGATGGTTTTATCTTTGAGCACCTGATCTGCTTTCCATTCTTCTCTACTAGGAAAATAACAGGAGAATGGTTTATCAAAGTCTAGATAAGGTATCAGGTAATCTGTGTTTTCTACTTTACTCATGTATTTATTTAAAATCTGCGCATGGCCTGTTTGGTCGGATTTCCAACTTTGAGACTGTGATAGTCTCAGGGCACTTTTTGCTGCGGACTCCTGCACGAATAGGTCTAAGGGAAGAAGATACAGAATGGTTTCTAGTCCCGCTGTTGGTGAGGTGCGTATCGCTCCTGTTGAACCAATGCAGGCCATTCTTTGTACTTTCGTCATTAACTTTAGATTCGTGGTCTTACAGGCGGCATGCCACCAGACCAAACTACCATAGGTAAGAATGGGTCTAACCACCGCTGTATACAGCCAGAGGATAATTTTAGGGCTGGGTCCCCAGGTTTTCCCAAATATTCTGTTGCAAGTATAAAAGGCTATTTGCGCCTTTCTTGCCCGTTCTTTAACATTAAGTCCCCAGTTTAGTTTTCTGTCTAGCACTAGCCCTAGGTATCTGGCACTGTCAGAGATCTTAAGGGTAGTTCCCTCAATAGATGGGAGTTTAAATTGCGGAGTAGATCTCTTATTGGTGAACAGTACCAGTTCAGTTTTCTGTGGATTGACCGCAAGTCCACAGTGTTTGGTCCAGTTGTTTAGTGCTTTCAAAGCCCCTTCAAGTTGCTCACTGATGGTTGGGAGGAATTTTCCTGCTGCTAGTAGCACCACATCATCGGCGTATGCAACAGCCTTAACTCCGCTGTATCTAAGTTTAACTAAGATGTCGTTCATTACCAATACCCAGAGTAGTGGGGAGAGAACCCCCCCCTGCGGTGTACCTCTTGAGGCGATAGCCTTAATTTGTACATCGCCCAGCTCTGAGTTTATGTATCGGTTTTTAAGCATGGATCTAATCCAGTGAATAAGTGTTTCGTCTACCTTTAGTTTTCTTAATGCCCCACACACTGCTTCCGTTTTGACTTTGTTGAAGGCTCCTTCAATGTCTAGGAAAGCAGCAAGTGTGAATTCTTTAACTCTGAGTGACTTCTCAATTGTACCAACAACGCTGTGAAGCGCTGTTTCAACGCTTTTTCCTTTCGTATAAGCATGTTGTGCCGGAGATATGTCTCTGGTACTCAACCTGCTACGAATATGAATCTCAATGAGTCTTTCGAGGGTTTTAAGTACGAAAGAGGACAGACTGATAGGTCTAAAGTCCTTAGCATTTGTATGGCTTGGCTTACCGGCCTTGGGGATAAAAACCACCTTGACCTCGCGCCATATTCTAGGTACGTATCCGTACTTAAGGCTGCTTATGAAGAGATTCAATAAGATGTTCGATATACTGTGCACGGATTTTTGAAGCATCATTGGAAAGATGCCGTCGATACCCGGCGATTTATAGGGTGAGAAGGAGCTTATTGCCCATTGAATTCTCTCAACCGTGATTATTTCTTGAGGTACGGTCATAACCGTACCATTTTCTGCGTTCTGAGCGGATGCGCAATCGAAGACTGTACAGCCCGGAAAGTGAGTACTCATCAGAAGCTGTATCGTGTCTGCACATGATTCTGTCCAACCGCCATTAGAATTCTTTAAGGAACCAAATATGGTTGGGTCCTTAGAGAGAACTTTACGTAGTCTGGCTGATTCTGTTGTGCTTTCTATATCACTACAGAAGGATTGCCATGAACAGCGTTTGGCCCTTTGTGTTTCAGCTTTAAATTTTCTTTGACTGGATTTGTAATTTGCCCAGTCACAGTCCAGATTTGTTCTTCTAGCAGCATTGAAAAGTCTGCGAGTTTCTTTTCTAATACCTGATAGCTCCTTAGACCACCACGGAGGTGTCTTTCTATTTTTCATTGTCTTAAGGGGACATGCTGATTTATAGGAATCGCCAAGAATGTCAGACAATTCAGTGGCTACCCTATCTATGTCTGCGGGGCAGTGTATGCTATCGTGCGGTAGAACTGCAGCCGAGACCCTTGTTTTTTCACAAAAGAGATCCCAGTTAGTGTTTCTGGGGTTCCTATATTGTTTTAGAGGTTCTTTGTTGGTTTCTATGAGGAATTCTATCAGTTTGTGGTCGGAGAACGTTTCGTCCTTCGATACCTTCCACTGTTTAATTTCAAGGGTGGTAGAGTTACCGGCAAGAGTGATATCTAAGACCTCCTGCCTATTCCTAATCACAAAAGTTGGTTCATTACCCCTATTCGCCACAACTAGGTTGTTAGAGATAATAAACTCAAAAAGTAACTCACCCCGTAAGTTTGCGTCCGTACTACCCCAGTGCGTGTGATGAGCATTGGCATCGCAGCCCATCACAATGTCCCATCTCTCTTGTTTAGCTTTTTGCACGAGTGAGTGGGTTAGATTTGGAGGTGGTCCAGTGGTTGCATTATATGGCATGTAGATGGCTGAAAATATAAGTGGGGGAAGCCCTCTACGCTCATATTTGACGACTGTCTGGTCTGTATCACTGTAAGTGGATAGTAGAAGAAGGTTAATATTTTTCCTAGCTACTATACAGGTTCTATTTCTACAATCTGTCTTTACCTGTGTGGTGGTGTAAAGTACCAAATCTCTCGAATGCAGCCCTCTTATTTTGCCACCTGTTACCCAGGGTTCCTGTATGAGGGCGATGTCTATTTGTCTATCCCCCATGAGGTAGACAAGGTTGGCGCTTGCAGCCTTACTGTGGTGCAGGTTTATTTGCACTATCTTCAGCATGCTTTATTTGACCAGCCTCTCTTCTTGTGTCACCAACTGCCGACACTCCAATTGGTCGTATCTTACATCGCGTAATCCCGACGCGGACCTTGAAGTTAATGGCGCGCAGTAGTGGCATCGACCTGTGGCTGAGCATAACCACAATCTCTGTACCTGCATTCGTGTGCTCGCCCATCTCTACAACTTCCCAATCAGAGCTAAAAAGCTCAGTATTGAGGTGTTGGAGATTTCTTTCGATCCTCTCTCTCGGGATGTAGGGGCCAGGTATCAATAATCGTCCTTTTGGTCGCGCTAAGCGAGTGAGCTCCCCTCGTTCAATAGTACGAAGGTTCGCGTTTAGCCATGGAGCTTCTGTTCTTTGGACAAATTCTTTAAGCCATGTGAAGGTAAATTCATCTTCACAGGTCATAACCTTGAAACCTCTAACGGTAGTCAGCTGACCGAAATGTGGGATATGTCCCAACCCTTTCAGTATAGCGTCATTCACGCCATCGAGGATTCTTATTTCTAAGAGCCTCCACTGATCTGAGGTCAGTTTCCGCTCTGGGTTGCCGTAGTCGACGATGGCAACTTGACGTCCAGTACTTATAACTTGAGGCGTCGTCTTGGCTTTTTTGTTTGTTTCTGTCGTGGTCGGTGAAATAGAGTCGTCTGGGTTGTTTCTGAGCCTCTTGGAGCAGATTGCAACCGTCTCGGGTCGGGAGTTGGGATCCACACCCAAGACGTCCACAGCAGCCTTAAGTCTGCCCGAGACTGAGGTGGAGAGCAGGGGGCTTTCCTTCCTCGTCTCGGACAGTCTTCTAGCAATTTTCCAAGAGTTTCGTGTTTGTTTCGTATTGTCTTTGTTATGTGTTGTAACCGTGTAGGTTTCGGGTTGTCTTTTGTTGAGTCGTCGGATCAGTCTAATTGCATTGCGTTTTTGTCGTCGTGCAATCGTGCTAGGAGCGAGCACCTTCTTAACCTTGGTCCCCTCAGCTGCACTGAGAGCTTTGCGAGAGCCCGTATCATGCTGCTTCCGGTTCCTTGGTAAGGTGATAACCGTAGTCGTACTGTCCATCGTACCGTTGAGGCTACATTCACCTAGTCGACGAGAGGCATCTGCATCCTTCCCACAAGATGAGCTATGGCTCGAGATGTTGGTCAGATCCAGATACCCCTTATCAACTTCCCGCGAAACCTCCTCCCCCCGCGCAAGGTCAAGATCAGCATTAGGCTTAATACGAGAACAAGACGCTGAGATTGGTGATACCCCGGTCGGCTCCTGCAACCTTCCTGTAGAGTCACCTACATTTTTAAGAGAGGCGGATGCGACCACCCCACTCCTCGACTGGCTATGGCTTGTCAGAGGAGCGGGTGGTCCCATCATCCTCTCCTCGCCCGTGCCCACCGCACGATCTGCACCCACCAGAGTACTAGCAGTTGGCTTGTTCTCCGGCGAGGGCAAATCCTGTAGGTAGGCCCGCGCGTTGTGTAGGCGTTGTCTTTCTCTGTCTGTCAGTTCGTCCCATGTTTTGGTCCCTAGTCTCCTGACGGTCAACCTGCAGTTTGCAATTTTACTGCGTCTAGATGTAGTTGACAATCTTGAGAGGGTGGAACTAGCAACAGAGCAACTGTCGCTAACATCGAAAGTTATGATCTCGGTGTCAGCAACACTCGCCATGCTTCCAGTATCCGAGACTCCCAGATTGGCGAAGGGGTCGAGAAGCAAATTCTCATCTTCGTCTGTAAGAGTCTTGTCGTGGATTGCTGTAGGGTGATCGGTTTTTTTGAAGAAACCAGTGCCCGAATCTAACACTGTCGTTTCTGTGTCTACCTGTAATGTCCTTCCACTGAGACCAAGGTTGACCATCTCAGTTGTAACAGCTAATGGTGATTGGGCCTGCACATCCTTAGCCCAGGCCGCTGGCGAACCAACGGGGGGATTTCCAGTTAACTGGTTACCCCATGCAGAGTTTAAATCTTGCGGTTTTTCACTCATCATGATTGCTGTGGGTTGGTTCGCGACAGGACTTTTACCGAAGCTATGGTCCTGTTAACCGCAGAAGATAACCGCGGCGTACCCCTATCCACCACCTGGGGACGCGCCCGATTGGCACCCAACCGTTCGGGTAGCATACAGTAAGTACTATAACGACAATTATTTATTGCATTCATATTAAATGTATAAAAATAGTTTTCCGAATGCAAATTTAATTTAAACCACTGGTATATATTTCCTTTAGATGATTTGAAGTTAATTTTATTAATAAATATCATATAACAGTTTTTATTCGCTAATTTAAAAATCTATCTCCTTGGTCTCAATACAATTGTATATTATGTGCTCTCAAAACTTTGTATATCTCCACCACTTCTAAATTTCTCCAGTAGTCAATAGCAAAAATCTATCTTGTAGGTACCATAATGAAAGGTATGTAGGTGTGTTTGTTTGTTATTCATGCACATGGTCCATAGTAATGTAGAAATGTATATATTTTTAGATGCTCCCCTATTAACTGCGCTTGCGAAGCTCATCATTTATAGAGATACAACAGAAATATAATAAATTGGCAGAACCGCAAGAAACGTATCCAAAACCTATCGATATCTGAAAGTCCAACGTCCAACTTTTTGTACTTTTTCTTTGAAGCACACTTGTCAACTTCATACTTAACGTCTACCAAAAAAATACAAACTATACACGCTATTCACCGACACCTCTTTGAAAAATAAAACTTCACATATTATTTAATAATGATTCCCTTTATTTCAATTAAATTGTATTTATAATCGCTTTCAAGAATTGTAGTGTCTTTATATTTATATAATTACATCCTCTGTCTATTTTGGCTGATGCTATTATTTGCCAAACTCTTTATGTATTATGTATTTCTTTTTTAACGCTCACTTTAATTTGCTCATACTGTGTAGTCGCGTTTCAAAATTCTAAATTTAGTATTCACTTTAATATTTAATCAACTTTGTATTTCATATAATTACAATATGTATATTTACTTATATATAATTTATATTTAATTATATTTAACATTTTAAATTTAATATTATTTGTTTACATGCTTTTTGTTGTTGAGAAGTGGAAAGCGTCAGATCATTTTAATACTATGTAATCAATGTTCAGTTTCTTTTATATGATTACATCTACATATGTACTGTGCATACATACATACGTGTAGTGATTATTGTTTATTATTTGTTGAAAATATATGTATTTATATTTATGTAGTCTGTATATAATTTTCGTTTTGCAAAAAATAATAAAAAATAAAAAAACATACGATTTGCTTACAAGTAACGATCAACGATTTTTTTTTTTTTTATAATTCTATTGCAGTGAATAATACAATTAATCGTAACTAGCGAAATAATACATTTATAGTTTTTATTTATATGTACTCCTTTTTTAATTATGAAAATTTGTTCAACAATAATGAGACGCGTTATTTTAATTCATATATATTTTCTGTTTCGTATTCATTTCTGTTTAATATAATTTTATTAATATAACATAACATTTGTTGTTTTTTTTTTTTTTTTTTTTGCTACAACGGTAATTACTAAATATATTTATTTATGTGTAAATTATATATATATATATATATATTGTTTCAATATCATTGTTTTTATCCTTTTTTTCATCAGTTATACTTCTGAGCTCATACATAAATCATACCTCCATTTATAATTTTATTATCTAGTAGATTCTAGTTATTCCTATTCAAAGTTAATTATTACGAAATATCTTCCTTTTTTTAGAAAAAAAAAGGTTTTTTTAGTGACCATGAATCTGTGGAAAAATATGGCTTGAGGAAGTGCTGTTTATAATAAGAGAGAAGTGAAGAGGGAAAGACATTTCCTTATCATTTTTGTTGTGTTCGAGAGAAAATATTTAATTTAATTTGTATGAAATTTAATTTGATTGTTTAATTTAACAGTGCAGTTTAGAATTGGTCAGCGAGTAGATCGCATATTTCGCGGGTAACAGTGTCCTTGCTGGCTCGGATGGTCAACCGGAACATCTGTAGGAGAAAGGGAATGTATAAAGATTTGTATGTTTGTATAGATGGGTGGATAGTGGAAACATCCCAAGGCTTTAATTTCATTGGTGAACGTAAACAGGCTGAAAAAGAGATTATTCGCACTCGGGCTATATTCTTTAAATACATTCCTGCGATATATTCTCTAAATACATTCCTGCGATAAGCGCGGTATATGGTACAAGTGCAAATAATTGCAGCCTACTTGCCATATACAACTAAAGATATGTGTACATATTTGAAGAGACTTTATGGTGGTATCAAAAAAAACCGCACTATGGCTGTGGTTAGTACGTAAAACTGCATTTTTTTTTTTTAATAGTGTCAACTTTTTAAGTGTCTGACATGAATTTTCATTTCGCAGGTCCCAGTCAGGAAATCCCCTCCATTTATGCGAAAAATACGCACACACAAATGCATGGGAAAGTGGTTCGTGTTTAAGACAACTGCTCAATGGGAATATTGTATGTAAGGCTTCAGCCAAAGTTCAATCAATTCAATTCACTTTTGAGCCCAGAAAACCTCAAGAAGTTGCAAAGTGATGTGATATGTGGTGAAACCAGCGAACTGAGGTATTGCAATTTGGAGCAATTTAACAAATTTGATACATTTTGCGAATCCACGGATCTATACGATGCTTTATCTAACGAAAAAATCTTATATGAAATAAAAGTGTGTTCAAAAGTACTTAAGAATATTAATAAAATAAATGTTTAACTCACACAACTAACCTGCGCTTGTTTATTCGGTTCCAATCTTAACAAACATCCAACCTGCTGTGTCTGTGTGTGAATTATACCAGCACACACCATGTTATCTGGGTTTGGATCCACACTAGTCAGCAGTTGCATACCAAAACCCATCAGTTTATTTCTTGCCGATTGCAAGTCTAGAGGAATTTGTGCCTTGAAAACTTTTTGTGCCCTCTGTTGTTCTCTGTAAATAACTAACATTTTCTTTTCACTTGATTTAAATATATACCAGTTTAACATACCCTCCCAAATTTTTCCACCGAGCAAAGAAAGACTCTGCATTCATTTCTGTCGGCTCAAAGAACTTGTTCACTGTTAGTGGCATTTGAACACTGAACTTCTGCTGTACACCATTGTAACGGAATGTCACTTCGATGGTAGGCGCATCACAATAGTCCTCTATGCACTCAGCCGTCAAAAGTTGTTGTATCTGTGCTCCAGCTTCGAGAGTAGGTTCGACCGGTTTCATTTGAACATTAAGTTTAAGCGCATTCTCTGCTGGCCATTGCAACACAGGGGTGAAGTTCTAACAAAAACAATATTAAATATGAACCTATTTAAATCCTGCAATGAAACTTACTGTTAATGGAATTTGAGTCTTATTGCCATAGAACAATCCGAGGCGACCAAGATTCTGTCTGAATTCACTCTTAACACCGATCTGTATCAAGTCGTTTTCATATAGAACCCCATTATTCTTAAACAGAAACTTCTTCGAGTTATAAGTCGCCGAACTGTTCGGATTGGACCCATAGATGTCACCAAGTACATCAATAAGCGTCCCACCGGCTGAGTTGTTATTGGTGGTTGCCGATGGCGGTGTACTCAAGCCCAGCAGGTCAGCATTTGCATTAGTATTATTGGTCACCCTACAAATAGAGAAATAATAAAATAATCGTGAATATGTGGCGCTTATAAAATTATGCGAATACTCACTTATGATTAATATGAATGTTGTTTTGAGTTGCTGGTGCCGGACTCTTCGACTCACGAATTTCATTCTCCGGCACACGACCGGGTTTCTTTTTTTTGAGCACATTTAAAATCGAACTCTCCCGCTCAGGGAATGATGGCATCTCTTCGAGCACAGTGGCCAACACATCGGTAGACGCAACAATACTCAATTGAAGGTATTCACTGGCTCGCTGCTGCAACTCTGCGTCGGCTGAACGCAAATTACTATGCTGACGGAATACCTCTTGAATATTGGTGCGAATCTCCGGGAAGAGATTAATGAACTTAATATACGTGGATAGAAGGAGAGCACGTGTCATGGGTGAACAGAGATGGTATTTTGAGTGTAGCAGCTTGAACTGTACTATAGGCGCCGAACGAGAATCACCAGCAATCAAATTTCCAAATTCACCCAAAATGTAGCCCCCAACTTTGACCATGTTTTCGTGGCAAGCGGGCGCCTGTAGAGCTTCAAATACAGTTTTTGCGGCATATCCCTGTACTTCTTCACGATTGATAACAATCTGAATGACACGATACCAAACTTCTTCGGAAACATAGTCACCAGCTATACGAATTAGATTGAGAATCACATCCACGTACCTGGAAAAACAAAGCGATATATTATAAAAACTTTAACGAAATGATACTTTGATACAGCAACCAAAAAAGAGCTCTAAAAAACGCTTTATGCCGAAGCTGACATTCGCAAGCACTCGCCAGGATTATTTAACTTACCAAGTATAATCGGTGGCATATTTTTCTGCCAATATGGCCACTTTAAGCACCATTTCCTCACGAATCGAATAATCAGCAGTTTCCAAGTAATTAAGCATTTCTTGGACAATTTCCTCTGCATTGGTACGATCACACATGGCATAAAGCAAATCAACAGCTTGTTGTCGAACCGACACATCCTTTTCCATCTACAAGAAATAAAACCTCATAATCATGGAACTACATATGTACCATGAGTCAACAAAACCAACCTTCATCGATAAGATAACAACTTCCTGGTGTTTCTTTACCTCCTCATGTGAAAACTCCGATGTTGCCAGGTGACACATCGACTCCAATGCTAAATATCTTAAATTCGTTTCGCGATTGCTTAAGAACTGCCCCAACTGATTGCAAGCTCGCACCAATAAATTCGGTTCACTATCACTGTGTATGATCAGATTGATTGCCTCAAAGAGAACAGCATTTTTCGCATTCGAATGCTGGACCTTCTTGCTCTTTGGTGGTTCTTGTGCCTTGTTCAAGATTGTTTCAAGTGTTTCACTTAGCCGCGCTCGGACTCCTGGCTCCTCGGTGACTGGATTATAGTTTTGTAGCAAACGTAATAGTTTTACCGACAACCATGGTGCCGGCACAAAATAGTACGTGTAATCCTGCAGATCGGTATAGCTGGCGGTGACAATACGCGAAAGGCGTGATACTGCCAAATTAACGCACCCTTTGTACTCGTCAGGATTTCGTTTCACAAGCGCATCGATCAGCGATGTTGCCGCTGTCACCACACCCATATGCTGATCGTTGAGCAAATGTATGATTCGCGAGGTCCATTCACCGCCAGGAATGATATCAGGGCTGGATCTAAAGAGCCGCAGTAAACAAAGTGCTGCCGATTGTTTAACCACATCCATTGTGTCACTATAAGAGAAGTCATTCAGTAAAATATAGCATTTAAGATGAGTAAAGCGATTCAACTTACCCTGACACCAAGAGTTTAGGTATTTCGTTTGAAAACGATTCAGCCATATCCCGACTGCCAATGTTTGCGATGCATTGCAGTGCTAGGTTTACGTGGACTGGGTTCCTGGATTGCAAATCATTTTTGATGGATTGTATGATCAAGCGAATAAGGTCGCTGTTTGTATTAACAAGAACTGATATGAACAGATAGCCCTGGAAAAAGTGAATCGTTAGCGATTTATGGTAAAACAATTGTTATATTCACTTACAATCTGTTTTTCTGAATATTTGTTCGAAGAAAGCAAGTTGACGGCTTCCATGTGCCCAAAATCGATGTCATGACCAAGCAAAAATATAAACAGCAATTTACAGACATACTTCTTTTTTTGATAGCCATCGAGAGTCTTGTCGCCTTTGAATTTACTTCGAATGTTAGCGAGCTCCTTGTTTATTCGCTTTACCTCAGCCTCTTTGCTTTTACCTGAAAAATAATAATTTTTTTTAAAAATTTTAAAAATTTTTTTCTCAAATTTCGTCCAATTAATTCTTCAGGAGTATTTTATTTTATTTATTTTAGATTAGACCTAGATGACACACTTACTGAATTTATTCACGTAAACAATAGAACAATTTGGCTTTCAAAATGTTAAAAAATTATTTTCGAATGTCTTAAAAATAATTAGAGATAATACTTTTAAATACATATACATATGTACGGTTAATTCTGAGATTAAAGGTTCCATACAATGTTGCACCAGGGACAATCAAAGGCTGCTTAACATAACACCCCAACGAAAGCTACTTATGTACAATAGAGTACAATAAAAGTATTAGTAGAAGACCCAAACAAACCTGGCCGGGAACTAAATTAACCTACAATGTATTTGGAATGGTCTCTCCTCTCTGTCGATATTTATTATTTATTTTTGGCTTTAAAATGGCTTCAGCAAATTGTTTTGATTATCGCTTCAATGAATTCTTTTCTATTTGCAACTTTGACGTTGCAATCAAAGGAAAGACCCATGATTCTTATCACAAATTTAAATTTATTTACAGAAACAGTGAACTGCTTTATTGTGTCGAATCTCTTAAGAACAGACTGAATATGTGAATAAACGGTTTAGCAAAAAGATCAAGCGACCTTTTTACAGTTCAATGCAGCTAAATCAAATTACAGAACAGAAAAGAATGAAATTACTTAATTCAGTAATTCAAATGCATGATTTGCAAGCAAAAAATTGCACTCTCACTATTGTGACTGTTCGTCTAGTTCTAATATGTATCTGAAGTTATAGAATTGTTGGAACATACTATTAGTAACAAGTAAATGGTGTACCTGTTAGGCTTATTATTCAATTTACAATTACAAGGCAACTAACAAAAACGCAGATGATCTGTAATACAAGTATGACGCTAATCCAAAGCATACATTTACATGTTTTCCAATTCGTGGAAATATAATTTTTTTGTTGCAGATAAGGTCAACTGAGCAAAACGTTGAACACGCTGTTTATGCTAATATAAAACGCCTCCAATTCTCTAATTGCAGAATATAGTGAGCGCCGTTGGAAGAATCTCAGCCGATTAGTATATGCATGTAGCTGTTAGCAATAATATGGTGTTGGCAAACGACTCACGAAGTGAACAAACGACACTTTGTCGCTATCAACTGATGTGGAATTTTAGTGAACAAGTACAAATACGTATATGTATATGTGCATGAATGTATTGTTGTGAGCATATGGTATATTGTCATTTTGTTTAGCACTTTGGATTGACTGAAAAGCTATCTGCAAATATGTTTCTTAAATTCAATTAAATGCTATTGACCTCAATCATAGTTTAATATCTATGCAAATTTGCGCAAAGCAGCTAGGAGCTTAAATGTCAATGTGACGAATTAACTCGTTCATTCATCAACCCACGTACATACATACTTGTGCATACCCTAACCTTTTTAGCATTCATCATTTAAAAAAAAACATACTATTAAGAAAAGGAATGCGAAGAAGATGGCTTAATGTCAGTGGAAAATACATATACTGGGGGATCACAACATCATTCCGATTATTTTGGATTTAAATGGAAAATATGACAGCTTCCAGGTTAAGGACCAAAATGAAGAGCACCTTCATCGGCAAGCAACATTTCATTTATAGTGGACGTGTGAAAGTATAAAACTTAAAACACCTCGCTCAGTGGTTAATTTAATTACGAGCCACCTTGGCTACCTTGGCTATTGCACAAAGAGGGAAAAAAATACTTCCTTTCCTTGCTCACTTGAATGATTAATCTGAACTCTAGAAGCAGAAAAAAATTTTAAAAAAAATCGTGCTATAATTGTATTAATAAATTTGTAAAGAGTGTAGTGCTTAGAGCTTGTGTCTATTCACGCAACATAACTCTGTATAATGGGACTTGGAAAGACTGTATTAAAAGAGAAGCTCTTTTTATTGCTTTAAAACATCATGACACCTTTAAGTATGCACACAATAGACTGTGTGCAGTATGGATAATGGATGTCGTTAGTAGATGACATGGGGAAAGTTAAATTTACAAATAGAATTTTGTTTTTATGAATATCCTGTGTGGCGAGGTTAAGTGGTTATGAAAAATGAATACTGGAACCGAGTAACGTGTACTTGCGGTCATTTTATCGAAATGAAAAAGTTGATATCTATGAATATGTAATTGGGCTTATTGCAATAACACGCAAAATATTGAGAAGTTTCTGAAGATTCAGTATCATCTTTTGGAAAAAAATTTTTATCTAATATCATCACTATATGTACAAAAATCGTCGGTATCACTTGTATTTTTGTCGAAATCCATGTTTTTGTTTCAGACTGCACAATACCAATTGCAATGGTTTTCCACTACCAGAAAAACATGATTATTACATATTTTGTTTATGGGTTGTTGGCAACGCCGCCATAGACATCGAGCCTCGCTGTGCTCGAGTATCTGACAATTTTGCGTCAGTCAAATGAATTTCGTGTAACTGTTAAAATAACATCAAGAGAAACCAGGAGTCGCATCAAGAAAAGAAGAAAAATTGAAATACTTAATTTTTACTTATAAACACTAATGCCCGGTTTCACAGTGGGAGTTTAAGAATTAGCTCAGCTAAGCAAAACGCAGAGCTTAAGTTTCGGGTTTTGGGTTTTTCGGGTTTCACAGTCATTTAAAATGTTTGGCTTAGCTAAGTCACAGATATGGTGTCATTGTGAACTATTTAAGCTTAAGCTCTCACTGTGAAACCGGGCATAAAAGTATGATAATTTATTTATTGTTTTGTTAATAATAAATAATGATTAATTTAAACTAATATTTACAAAAAAAATGTAATAATTCCACCATCATTCTATCTTAATCATAAACAGAATTAAAACTATACTTTCGTCTAGCAAAATAAAACAAGAAAGTGGATTATTAACAAATTCTGAAGTTGCCTTTTTTTTGATGCTTGTTGCATAGAAGCAAGAAATTTACAAATTTCTTTTGCGAGCAAAAGAATACGCTATGTCGGGTCTAGAAAAGATCCCTAGCAGCAGACCACGCAAAAGCCGACAACTGCAACAAAGGAGCCGCATCATTAACTTGGATGGCCGCAGCTGCGTAATTTGTGAAAATCCAGATAATGACGACATGGTGCAATGCGATCAATGCAATGCGTTGTACCATTTTATTTGCGTCAACGTTACTTCTGCCATTGAGTCTGAGGATTGGATCTGTGACAAATGTGTACAGATAAATGCTGTTAAACAAATATCATCTACGAAGGCGTTTTCTGCGCCAAAGACAAAGTCAATTGCACGTTCATCACACGCTAAATTGGAGCTTCAAACTTTGGAGGAAGCAAGAGTCCTACAGCAAAAACGTGATAAAGCAGCTTAAAAACATCAATCAAGTCCAAATTCCAATATGTTATGGGAAGATGATCAAATTTGGTGAACATGATAAGTCCCAATTGTCTTCGTAGACGCAAGCATGAATGCCTATGCTGCAGTCGCTTTCATCAGAATCACCAGGGACAACGACTCGAAGTGCCGAATAATAGCAGCCAAAACTCGTGTAGCACGGCTCAGCTTGACGTCAATTCCCGGCTGGAACTTGAGGCGGCAAGGCTTGGAGTGGGGTTGGCGAGCAGCATCAAAGCCGGACACACTGACTATACAATCGAACGAGGAGTTTTACTGGACGGATTCCAAAACGGTTGTTTCCTGGATACAGTCTGATCACCGTAAATATCGCCAATTCGTTGAGTTTATAGTGAGCGAAATCTTGGAGACCACTGAAATGCATCACTGGAGAATCAACTGTTCAAATAAATAGTAGTGCGATAGTAGTCCTTTGGTAAATTGATACAGAATTGTAAAATTGTGTTTAAAAAGTTTACAAAGATTAAGAAAATAACATGTAAATTTGTTATTTAAAGAAATAAAAACAATAGAAACTAACTTTAACAATTTAGTGGGCTGCGTATATCATTGCACAATTGAAAAACGATAACTCATTTTAAAGCTGCGGGGGCAGGAAAAACGTGCCGAATCTCAAAATATTTTTGGATGAGCCCCTACTATGATTGATAGTGTGATAAAATTTTAAAAAAAAATCCGGGAACTCGGGGTCGCAAGCGAAAAACTCACATTATTAATAACAGGTGTATAGGGCAGTATCACAAAACCGACCCTTTTGACTCAGCGAAAGTACACAAAAAGGATCTAAAACTTACTGTTAGTGAACTGAATATTCGTAGGCATCTCATAGAAGATGAAATACTTGTACATTGAAAGCGCCTTTGCTGACTTAAAAACATATAAGGTCAAAAGAGAACAGTTTTGCAAAACAACACCTTTGAATGGCATATCGACAAATGGCATAAAATATTGTGGATGTGTTGTGCCCCAGTTTTGGCACCGGCGCGTGTCTCCGTTTGTTCACCTTGCAAGTCGTTGCACTATGGTACAAACAATATTGCTATGTACTAATTATGTTATTGCTCACTGCAATAACATTGTTTCGCTTACGCAGCAATATTGTTCAGTTTCGCAACAGCAGGTCAACCAACGGAGAAATGCCGATTTAGCTTCCTGACCCACCTCAACTTCCGACTGGAACTTGAGTTCAACGGCGAGTCTTATGTTAACAACGAAAGCGTGCGGTCGCGTTTCAATTTACGGGTTTTGGATTCGAGAAAATAACATTATTGGCGCAGCCGGTTATTCGAACACAGTCAGTGAATGCGATAAATGTGTATTTGATTTAAAAATAACTGATCATTGTATGACGGGACTTTTATTAACAATCTCTAAAACTAGAGGTCGTAGATCCTCTAACTCCTCGCAAAGAAAAGTAAAAGTTGATTTTAGTAAGTTAAATAACAATTTATGTTATGAGTCTTGGAAAGATGTTTATGCCTGCATTGATGCATCTACTGCTTTCAAAATCTTCATTGATACTCTTAAGAAGCATATCTTGTCTTGTTCCTCACTTTTGCCCTCCAAAAAATTAGTTAAAAGACTTAAACCTTGGATATCTAGAGACTTACTTAACAAAGTAACAGCTAAAAACAAACTTAGATTAAAGTGCAATAAGTATCCGAATAATCAGGGTGTAAAAAGAAGGTATAAGAAATTGTGTGTCGAACTAAAAAAAGAGATTCCTATTTGCCGAGATAACTATTACCGTGGTCAATTTAGTTCTGCTCAGGGTAATTTGAGAAATGAATGGCGATTAGTTAATAACTTACTAAATAAATCTAATGCTTCTAAAAAACCTACTGTTTTACGTATTGATAACTCTGATGTGTATGACAAAGTCGCTATTGCTGATGCTTTTAATTGTTATTTTACTAATGTTGGCTGCTGTCTACAACCGAGTTCTGTCATATCGAATTCTTGTACTTGTCCTCCCTTATGTGGTAGTGCTGAACCGTTGCAATGTAGTAGTTTTGTCTTTCAGCCCATATCTTCATTTGAAATCTTGAAGGTTATTGGTACTTTACCTAATTCGTCTTCGTGCGGACCCGATGATATTTCTAATTGTTTACTTAAAAAAATTGCATGTTTTGTAGTAGATGTCTTGGCAGTTGTGTTTAATCGTTGCGTGTTTGCGGGTGTCTTTCCTGAAGATCTTAAATGTGCAGACGTCATTCCTCTATTCAAAAAAGGTTCCGCTATTGAAATTGGCAACTACAGGCCCATCTCACTTCTTTCAGTTTTTAGCAAAATTTTTGAAAAACTTATGAAAAATAGAATGGTGTGTTTTTTAGATAAAACTAGGTTCTTCAATCCAGTACAATTTGGTTTTCTAAAAGGCAAATCGACGGAAGATGCACTCCTTCAGTTTTGTTCTCAAATTATGTCACACCTCGATGGAAAAAAATGTACAGCAGGTTTATTTATTGACATAACCAAAGCTTTCGACATGGTCAACCACAATTTCTTGTTGAGAAAACTAGAAAAAGCTGGATTTCGTGGTTTCATGCTCCTTTGGTTTAGATCGTACCTTGAAAATAGATCGCAAAGAGTGAAGTTAGACGAAATAAGGAGCGAAACTAGATTTTTTAACCTGGGTGTTCCACAAGGCTCTGTTTTAGGGCCTACTCTATTTCTGGTATACATCAATTCACTCTTTGCTCTAGATTTTAAGGGCTCACCAACTGCTTTTGCTGATGACATCGGTTTCTCATATGGGTTAAACAGTCCTTTGGACCTAATTTCTGATGTCAATTGGGATCTAAGTTTATTGAGACACTGGTTTGCTGAGCATAATTTGGTTATCAGCTCCAAAACTAAGATAATGTTCTACAGCTTATCTTCATCATATAATCTGGATGCAAATGTGTACTTCCACGCACCTGAGTGCCCTAGATACAAACTACCTAGCTGTTATTGTTCGTCTGGTTTTTCCTCTCCCACCTTTTGTAATAATCTAAACTGTAGTGATAAATGTTTCTTAGTGGAGAGAGTTGACGATTTTAAGTATTTAGGACTTACACTTGATTCCAGGATGAGTTTTGCGAATCACATAGACGCTTTGAAAAAGTATTTCCGATGGACGCTTCGACATTTCTACAATTTGCGTAACTTATGCTCTACCAAGCTTTTAAAGATAATCTATTATGGTATTTTCCATTCCAAGTTACAATATGGAATCGCGTGTTGGGGGGGTGTGTATCGCAATAAAACACAACCACTGTTGATTTTACAGAAGTATGTCATTAGGAAAATTTGTCGTAAATCTGGTAGACATTCTTGTTTTCCTTTATTCTGTGCCCTGAATATTCTTCCTGTTCGTCATTTGTACTGTTTTAAGGTGTTAAAAATATTCTTTATGAAGTCCGGTAATCGTAATTTTCGTTTAATCTCCTTTTATAATCTGCGTGGAAACCTTTCAAACTTATCATCTGTTCCACTTTTCCGTACCACTGCATATCGTAATTTTTTTTCTGTTTTTCTTTTCGACTATTTAATGAACTCCCTCAGACGATCCGATCAATGACAATACCTGGAATGTTCTTAAAATGCGTAAAAAGGTGGCTCTTCAGCTTTGATTATATTGCTCTAGAATCCCGGATTTCTAATGTTTTGGTCTAATTCTTTGTTTTCATTGTTTCCTTTATTTTGTGCATATTATGCAGTTAATTTTAGTTTCTCGATTGGTTTTTATTTTGTTAATTATATTTCGATTTAATTTATTATTGATTATTTTTCTTGCAATGCTACCAGTTTAGTCTTACTTTTCTTAATTCTTTGAATTCTTAAGGGTCACCCCACCCATAAATTTATATATATTGTTTAGCCGATTTGAAGTGGCTTTCAACTCTATTTTTCATTTAAATACTGAATGCCACCAACCTTTCTTATATATTTTTTCTATTTGTTTTTCTGTTCTATAAGAACTCTAAATGTACTTTATTAATGTATAAGAAATAAATAAAATATATCTAAATATATCTATCTAAAAAAAAAAAAAAAAAAAAATAGAATAAAGTGAAAAAAAAATTAAAAATATGTAATAATGGATAATTCATAACATCAATCAATGAAATAACGAAAAAATAATAATAATAAACAATAAAGAAAAGACAGAACAGTGAAGTTTAGTGAATAGTGAAGATGTTAAATTTAATCCTATTCCTATTCAAAAAGCTGGCTTACATGATGAGCCTACAACAGATCAAAGAAGTAGTCACCGAGACGAAAACAAAGACTGCAATACATAAACCTAAGAAAACAGTCAAACCTGTCACGCTACCAGGAGACTCCACAGTAACACTCAAAGGCAATGCGGAATTCAAAGCCACATCATCTTTGACTTTACCACCAATGGAATTCAGAACAACGTTAAAAGCAACTCTGATCCCAGAACCAAAAAATCCACTAGAAACACCGATCATTAGCTCCGCTTCATTGCTCAGCAGCAGCAACAACAACAACAGCAGCAACGACAACGACAGGGTCAGCATGTTCAGGCATTCTTGTTATAGGCTCTGGATAAGCAGCGACAAACGAGCGCTGGACGTATGGCATTAGTTTAACAGCTAAAAGAAGTATTTGCCAGCAGTAAGCTGCAACACACACGCACTCTCTAAGTTCTTTATGCAAGAAACGTATGTAAATTATCTTTTTCTATTCAATGTAAACTATGTATATAATTATAGGTGTTTGACTTAAACACAGTAAAACTCCTTTCTTATCAAGTGATGTTAAACATTAAACAAAATTGAAAGGAAGTAATAATCAATAAACATCCCCAGCTTTATCTTCGCAAAAGATGAAGTTGGAGAAAGGAAAAAAAAACTGTAAAAGGCTAAGTACACACACTGAGTTTTTGTTTGGCAAAAACCAAGTGTGGTGAAAAGCTATCAATAGTATATATAGTATATCACAGTATATCACTTCGATATTTTTATTTCTATTCCCTGCAACAGTAGCAGGCAGCATCTAGATTCTGAATAAGTTATTCGCATGTATGTGCGAAATTAATTTTTCTATTATGAAATTCATTTTACTCAAACAATTCTTTATTGATCTTGAAAAAAAATATTCCTCTTGTATTATGTAAAAGAAACACCTTTCGAAAGATGGCATCCGAACTGAGATAAACTACGGACCAAGCATACTAACCTCTTCCTGTGGCGAAGGCGGCCCTGGTATCAATCGTTTAAATATACTAACCTCTTCCTGTAGCGAAGGCGACCCTGGTATGAATCGTTTAAACATACTAACCTCTTCCTATAGCGAAGGCGGCCCTGGTATCAAGCGAATAAACATACTAACCTCTTCCTATAGCGAAGGCGGCCCTGGTATCAAGCGAATAAACATACTAAACTCTTCCTGTAGCGAAGGCAGCCCTGGTATCAAGCGAATAAGCATACTAACCTCTTCCAGTAGCGAAGGCGGCTCTGGTATCAATCGTTTAAACATACTAACCTCTTCCTATAGCGAAGGCGGCGCTGGTATCAAGCGAATAAGCATACTAACCTCTTCCAGTAGCGAAGGCGGCTCTAGTATCTTACGGTCAAAATTAGTAGAAAACAAGTGGTGTAGTATACACAATAACCACCTAAAATCAGTTTTGGTTCATAACATTCACTATTCACACGGAACCCTATACCCTTCACGATAACTTTAAAATTCTTGTACATTCCCAAATACTAAAGCCGGGAGTGTATTAAGCTAATACAATAGCAAAAGTAGTCAAAGGTCACATCCTAGTCCCAATACTTAACGCCAACACCGAACCCTATGCCCTTCACGGCAATGGTATCAATCGTTTAAACAAACTAACCTCTTCCAGTAGCGAAGGTGGCTCTAGTATCTTACAGTCAAAATTAGTAGGAAACAAGTGGTATACACAATAACCACCTAAAATCTTAGCATGACTAAGCGAGCCTATTGAATAGTGAATAAACTCCCGATTTTCTAGGAACCAATAATCACGCTCCTGTCTCATCGCCAAATCAAGATCTATGTAAATAAAACAAACAAATTGCTTGCACGATAACTTACACAGATAGTGGGTTAACAACAAAAAAAATATATAAAAAAAACCAAGTAGTCATAAATATACAAAGTATATACTACAATACATACGTATATGTAGTATGTATATATAAATAATAATATTTCTGTTAGATTACCTAGAACTAGATGACTCAAATTATAACCAAGAAATCAATTTTTTGAAAATTTGTAGTAGGATGTTACGATTTGATGAAAAAATATTAAAAGAAACAATAAAAGTAAATCTAGCTTTAAGAATTTATCTTGTATATGTAATATGTATCTAGCTTTAAGACTTTTCTTATCTTTGTATAAATAAAAAAAAATATATATAAAAACAAAAAATAAAAAATATGTAACACAAAAAAAAATATAACCTAGCTTAAAGAATTTATTTTGCATTGATAGAGTTAAGTCTAATTTAATTTTGAATATGTAATATGGATTTGACTTCATAGCAGCAAATAGAATTAACCAATTTTAACCCTATAACTTTAAGTAAATCTAAGATTTTATTATAGTACGAGTAGTTAGTAATACCTATTGTTAGAATTAAGTAGATTTTCTTTCATTTCAATAAAAGAACGATAAGTCCTTGTCTCCAGATGCAGTCGGAACTTTTTCAAAGGGGGGAGGAATGTTGTGCCCCAGTTTTGGCACCGGCGCGTGTCTCCGTTTGTTCACCTTGCAAGTCGTTGCACTATGGTACAAACAATATTGCTATGTACTAATTATGTTATTGCTCACTGCAATAACATTGTTTCGCTTACGCAGCAATATTGTTCAGTTTCGCAACAGCAGGTCAACCAACGGAGAAATGCCGATTTAGCTTCCTGACCCACCTCAACTTCCGACTGGAACTTGAGTTCAACGGCGAGTCTTATGTTAACAACGAAAGCGTGCGGTCGCGTTTCAATTTACGGGTTTTGGATTCGAGAAAATAACAGATGGACAGAAAAAATTATCTTCTACAATGGTATTGGCTCTGGGTGATATGCGCCCCAATCGCCCAATACCAAATACCACCCTAAAAACAATATGAAGAAATTAAAAAAAAGTGGATCGAAAGTAATAGTACGGGATGATTTTTTGTACTATGTGGGATCAATCCATATGATAAACCAAGTGAAGGATCATCATGTAATGTTACATTCCGCCGAGCACGAAATGCCGTTAGAATGGGTCTGTCAACAGGATAAAGACCTGAAATATCCTTGTCGAAGAGTTAAAGAGTAGTTTCCGTTCAAAGAGATTGAGGTTATGCCATGGCCAGCACGGTCATCTGACCTCTATATCAGAAGAAATATGTTGGCCGACGATATAAAAGAGGTTTCAGATGCCAAACCATCCAATTCTAACGAGCTTTGGCAAGTGATTCAAGATGCGAGAAGTAAAATTCCTCCAAAACGGTATCATGGTCTAATGGACTCCTTGCAACGCAGGTGCACGGCTGAGTTGGACAATAATGAAACTTCGATAAAATATTGATGTCAACTTAAGTTGCCTGTGATAGTTTTGGTATTAATTACGGGATTATTGGCTTTTTAACACACACTACTATTATTTTGAACAGCACATAATTGTATTAATATTATAATTTATTTTTAACTATTTATGTAATCTTTTGTATTGACTTCGAAATGATAAATACAATATAATATGAGCATGGTGTTTTTACTGTAAATATGTTTGAATAAATCTTAAATTTGTTTAAAATCCACTTCAAAGAAAAGTCTATGAAGCACTACTATTATTTTGAACACAGCTGTAAGTCGACCCATGAACCAAGGGTCGTCATACCTCGCTGTGCTCGAGTATCTGACAAGTTTGCGTCAGTCAAATGAATTTCGTTTAACGGTTAAAATAACATCAAGAGAAACCAGAGGGAGTCGCATTAAGAAAAGAAGAAAAATGTAATTACTTATTTTTTGCTTAACAGTACTAAAAGTATGATAATTTGTTTATTGTTTTGTAAATAATGATTAATTTAAACTAATATTTACAGGAAATTTGTAATAAATCCACCATTATTCTACCTTAATCATAAACACAATTAAAACTATATTTTCGTCTAACAAAATAAAACAAGAAAGTGGATTATTAACAAATTCTGAAGTTGCCTTTTTTTGATGCTTGTTGCTTAGGAGCAACATGGGTGAATAAGTGGAACCGTTGTTATCTACAGTATTCCTGAGTGGATTGCAACCAAAATCACGATTTTTGAAAAAATGTGTCTTATCATGTTATTGCAATAAGCCCTTCATATATAAGTGGTTTGTTTCAAGTTGAGGCAAAAAAACGGTAAATGCAAATCAAACTTGCAGTCGAAGGGTTTCGTATGTGATTTAAATTCAAATTATACACACCTATCATTAAATCCGCCGGGGGGAATGATTCACGAAAATTCGAAATTCGGCATCATTGAATCCTTTCGAAGGGAATCATCCACTTGCCGGTAATGTGAACGTATTTTCACTTGATCATTGAAAACGATCGGATTGGACCTCTCAATACAAAGTTTGACGTTACAGATAGGCGAGAAAATCGTTGCGGGTCTGGTGCTTTTGCTTTGGGGTTGGTTAGCATTTTTTTTTTACTGCCAAAAACGTTGAACGTTGAAAGGGCAGAAACAAACAAATGATGAACTAACTTCAGGCATACCAAAACAAGGAAATTTTAATGGAAATAAAAGTAAATACTAAAAACGTTGAACTTTATAAAAAAAATAAATGAAACACGTCATTGGAATGCAAAATACTTGCAACACAAAAGCTTAAAGTAAACCCAAAAAAAGTATTTATTTATTATTTTTTATTATTTAGATTTTTGTTTTCACCACATAATCGCCCTTTCAAGTGTCAAATTAGAAAACAGCTGATTTCGAAAACATAAAAAGCGATGTAGATAAGGTAGTGTATCCGGGGGATTTAATGATCACGACGATAAGTGAATGTGAACCGAATGAGTAAAGGGAATCTCAGATCCGCCGGATTTAATGATAGGGGTGATAAATTTGATCAGATCAGTTCAGAATAAAGCATGAATAAGCGCCTGTCTTATTCAAAATTGTTTGTGATAGAATTACACTACATACATTTAATCGGAATGCTTGCAAATACATTATCTATTTTGTGGGACAACATGTTGGGCTCAAGCCAATAAAAGAAAAATATGTATATTGAAATTATAAAAAAAATGTATCTGAGTGTTACAACTTACTGTCAGCAAAAAATCACAAGATGAATTTGTATGCTAGTTTCCTTACACAGAAAACGCATACATGGACATAGTACGCAGAACTACTGAGCTCAGATCGCAGGTTTGAGTTTTTTTAAATGTTTTATCCATGATATCACAAATTTGGATAGCCTATTGAACTCCCAAGAGAATTATTGATAGAATAGTGATGATAATTATTTTTCGGGCGATGGGCGAGTTCGTAAACGCAAGACTTGCAAAGCAAATGTTACAAAGCAGTTGCAGCGTCAAAATCATATGTTTGCTTTATACAAGCATTATAGATTATACAAAAGCAAATGCAAATTTAATTGTGCAGCATTCATTTAATAGTTGCGCAGATGCTCTCGCTTTTGCACAAACTACTACATTTTAGAACTCTTTGCTTGCAGAAAATTTTGCTTATGCGTTTGGGAACGTCCTGCTTTGCATAATTTGCGCATCATATGCGTTTACGAATTGTCCCATATTTCTGAGCGATGGTCCGTTTTTACAAGCTTTTTTCATACAAGTACATCAGGCGTTCCATATATTCCATTGAAATAATATAAACACTCATAAAACACAGAAAAGCTCAAACACAGAGACAAAAAATGCTTTGCTAGATAAATTGAATGGAAATATGAACGGCGAACGAAACTTTTTCATAGCAATCAGTTACAAAGTATAGTTTTCATTTTTAACAAAAAAAATCATAATGTTATATCTGCATACATCCATAGGTATGTATTTGCATGCCTTATATATGTACATATATGCATATCAAAACATAAAATATTATTTGTGCCGTTCCTGATTTTAATTAATATAAAAAAAAACTATCAATCATCGAATTGACAGCATCACAAAGCAGTCCAAAAGAAAGTAAATAAATTAATCAAGTATACCGCAGTAAAATGTCGAATAATTCACACTTTAATCTCCCTTGAGCACCGACCAATAGAATCGTCGTGTTCACTCATAGCACAACACAGCCACATACAGAACACATCTTGCGACAATTCCAATTGTTATGAACTCCGAATCTTCCTTCATTCAAAATTCATACTCGTACCAGCCCAATGATTAAGAGGAAGTCTCGTTTTTTTTATATTCATTTGCCCTACGTCAAAGTGTCTTCGACCCTGCGACGACTACGGGTGCAATCACATTCGCTTTTGTCAACAGTCAATTAAACATACATAAGTACTTACATATATATTTAAATTGGAAAACAAATTAAAAAATAAATGATTTTTTTACTTACAATTTCGTATGTCCGATATGAAGACGGCAAGTCCTCGCATTCCATCACCTCTGACGGGTGCCATTGATTTCGTTTCTTTGTAGGTTCAACGTTTAAAACTTTTTGCCAACGTTTAAAATTGTATTTAGCAAAACTGTATTTAAGACCCAACAGAAGTGCTTATGATTCAACACCTGCAAAGACGCTATAAAACTGTAAATTGACGGTAATTCGTCTGATAATTAGCAAAATCTATGGGATAATCTATCAAGGTTCTCAACAATTTTCAACAATATTGCAGACCAACTGAGATTCAGTTTCTATATTTTCCCCTCGCGGTCTCTAGATGATATTTAAGACTCGATAACCCGTAAAGCCTACCAAACAATAAAAATACGAGTTCATACTACACAATAGATATTTTAAGAAATACTGTGAATCAAAAAGCTACTTAAAATGAAGTCAAGACTTAAAGATGGCACAAAATAAATTGCATTTAAAAATGTTTGGTACATATTTTAAAAGTGATATATTTGAATGATGTAGTGTGTAGGTACTGTGTTCACATTTTATGATCAGAATATTGGTTGGATATACTATTCATCCCCAGGGATAGAAGATGGAAACTGACATAATGTACGTATATGCATGTAAAAACGAATCGATGAAGTATACTACGTCAGCTACAAATGAGACGGTTACAGTGAAGGAAAAAGCATTCCCACTACAGTATATATGTATGAAATTTAGAATAAACGGTTGAAGATACATAAATATGTACGTATGTAATGTATAGGTTAGGTATACAGTAAAACTTGTGAATAGTGGAATGCTTCGATGCACTTTTTTTTCTACTGCTCGCAATATTTTTACTACATATTCGCAATGTTTGCCACAATCGGCAACCTAATTTCTTGTATTATTTTTCGATCAATTTTGATATCTAGCGGCTAGCAAAATGAGACACGCACGAAAAGTAACAATTAAAATGTCAAAATTCTCCAAAAAAGAAACGAAGCCGACGATGGTTATGACCTTTGGCGCATTCATTTCTCCCTTCTGCTATTGAACAGTGAATTTGAATGTGAAAAAAAAATCATTGAAAAATGTTCCATCATTCAGATTTAGCAGGTTTCCACCATTTAAAAGTGAGTTTGTATGAAGAAAATCAAAATTGACAACCAAAAATGTCCAATATCCAGGTTTCGCAAGATTCTTTGAAATACAGACATTTAAATTTAAGAAAATAAAACTAAGCCAATACATAGCCCTAAATATGCATGATTTAATAGCGATGTGATTACAAATTCACTTGAACTAATGAAGACAAAAACCTGTTTGAATACACAATTTTTTTTTTTTAAGTTGTATGCATATAAAAGCAAGGGTTGGCATACCTGAAAATCGGTACTATTCTAGTATTTACTCTCCTAATTCGCTAAAACATGGGGTTTTAAAATCAGTGAATGTGTGGGTACTACAATATACATATGTACATAGTTACATTGATTTACATTTTTTAATACTGGCAATTAGAAGATCAACATTCAAATCTTTGGAGTGTAGGTAGTCAAAAAGCTACGGGACACTTTAGATATTCGACATGGAAATAATGTAATTGAAAACTTTAGTCTATAAGTTCTTCGAAGTTAAGTATTTAGTATTAAGAAAACTAAATAAATAAGTACATAGTTATGTAGATCAGCAGAATAAAAATTCAAAATTCTTATGACAATCATCTGAAAGCTACAATACTAATCTTAGTCAAACTAAATGGCTTCTTTTACTATATTCCGATTAAATGCGGACGCTTCAAGTGTAACTCTGCAATAGTTTCTTTCGTTCCTTTCGCAATAATTGGTGACATGTATAACTTAGCGCAATGATGATGTACGAGTAACCCCGAAGCCTCCTATTCATTAACTTATGGATTCAAGCATGTAACTACCTACATGTTAAAAATGGTGTTTACATATTTGTCAAATAACTGTTCGGAATTTTCTTATTCGCATTTTGCACACGTGTATTGAAAATATATGTGTTCAAAATAATTCATGCGGTAGACGATTAACTGTTTGTTGTGTTTAGATTATTTGGTGGCAGTTCACACTGGCAAAATCACTTGCTACTTGGCACGTCTGATTCCAAGTTTTAATTAAAAAAGCCTTTTACCCTCCATAGGCAATGGTTACAAATCGATTTGTGTCATAACAGAATTTTCGGCAATAGCGACCTTTATAAAAACGTTTTCTGGGTTTTCCAAACAGTTCGCGTGGTTTTTCTCTTGCTAATAAAAGTCAAAATCATACCCCTGGCCTCTTACATTACAGCTTCTCAGTGTGTATACATACAAAATTTCTCGCTGAAACATATGCACATATGTACATACATACGTAGTGTATCCCAAATGAAGTATTTTTTGTCACTGTTCATAAAAAAAAATACCAAAAAGAACTTTACTTGCAATAGAAGACGATGATGATGTGTGATGTAAATTTAGCCAATTCTTTAAGTCTATTTTTTATTTTTACTATTGTCTTTGCTACTGTTCTTTATTTTATTTGTATCTTTTTGGCAATATATTTCGAGCACAACCAAAGAAAACAGTGAGGAAGTGAGGTGATGACTTAATCAAGCGAAAACAAAAACATTTAATAATTTTTTGACAGAGAATAAAAATGGAAATGGAAAACAAAAAATAAGTGCCACCACCTCCCCTTTTTGATAACCTCAGGAAGTGGTTTCCCCTTCTTATTACTAACGATTTATCACACTTCTTTTTTTGCACATACTACCATAACGCCCGCTCCCTTTATTAATTTAAGCAAAAACGAGAAAAATGGGAGCCTTCAGTAGATAAACCGCAGAAAAAAATTCCCTCAAATTCCAAACCGCCACCCACTTTTCTTAATTCTTATTTTTTTGATGGAGGAACTCAAGGGAGTAATAGTTCTTTCGCCTTGTGTTTTCTTTTCTCAATCTAATCCGAATCCGATGATGTGTAAAGTGAGAAAAGATTTTCCCATATAGATTTCCTCATCGTTATCTTAATCTTGAAATAATTTTAGATTTATTTTTTGTTTTAAAGTTGAGACACCACCGGCGTTTTTGCGATTGTGCACGTCACTTAAATCACGGAAAATTAATCATTCATGTTCGCCCGTTAATTATTTACTGCAGTGCGGAGAAATTAATCTTTCTTACTCACTATTCAATCGCATGCAATCGAAGCTGATTTATGGGAAATAGAAACAAGTAATTTTATTTGTTAACAACACTCCGATTGGGAACTATATGAAGATTTTATTGATTTTTCTTTTTGCCAGCGAATAATCTTCGTACTCTTTTTTTTATTCTTGTTAAACTCCTCTCGCGGCGAATGACATTCAACCAACAACGACAACGAAAACGGACCAACTCGACCAACTTTCGTTTTTGACACTGGGGGCATTCAAGATCTTAGTTGACTAGATTTGCAGTCAAACTAAGATCTTGAATGCCAAAATTGACTGCATATCTAGTTGACAGTTCAGATGTCAAAAACGTCATCTACTTTCTATTTTCGCTTGGGATTGTTTGGAGAATTGTTATTGCAGCACAACAAATCTGTTTTTTTAAAGAAAAGAAGAGCAAAAACAAACTTAGAAATAAGAATGCACGAATTAGGGGATGACATTTTATGCAAGTAACATGTGTAACACATGTGTTCGGAATGTAAATTAGTTATTTCATAGACCAAGTTGCATTTTTTGCTGTGAACGATTTGCTGAGTTCGTCGATTGTTCTACATAATCCAACAGTATATGAATTGCATAAAAAATAGAAAAAATAAAAATACTCCTTCATAATTTACTTGGATTTGTATTCTTGTAACAAGCAAACAACAGCCACACAGTATAACCACACCAACCAGTCAGCTGTTGTTGGCGGTTGTTAGTGGGCTAGTCAAGATTTTCTTCACTAAAAATCCAGTCCCCGACCTCAAAAAAATTGACTAGCTGTTCTGTCAATTTTCGGGCTCTCGACCAATCAGAGGCCGTGAAATTGACTGCAAATCTAGTCAACTAAGATCTTGAATGCCACCACTGTTCTGCTGTCACTTATCGCCAATGCGCGAAAGGAATGGTCTGTCTCTTTCAGTGCGTATTGCCATTTGGCTCTTTCTTTTCGCCGTAGGGCGAACTTAAGTTGGTTTTTTGGAAAATTATTTGTTGAAATGAACTTAATTAATTGGTAAAATTATAAGAATCCTAAAAAATATTGGAGGAAAGTTTATGGCGAAAATGGGAATTGCTTTATGTTGCACCATGAATACAATTTTTCTCCAAAGTTCAAGAACAGATTTTCTGATTTTTGGCAGCAGAAAGGGTGAGTTTTGCAAACGAGAAGGACAGTCTGAAGTAAGATTCCAAATCTGCGAATCGGTATAAGAAATTATTGCACGTTAAAAAATAACGTTTACTAGCAACCTAACGTTCTGATAAATTAAAGATTAATTAAGCATAGGGATCGCGAGATGACTCAACGTGATCAAATTTCCTTATGTCGATTTCGATTGGGCAATAAAAGCACTTTTTTTTTAATCTCGAGCAGTTTTTATAGCTCTAGTACAATTTTCATTTTCCACCGGGCAAAAAAAGCCCGTGTATGCAAATAGTCGCGATATACTACGTTTTCACTGAGCCGAAATCCAAGATTTCAGCGACGTACTAGATTTTTCACGAAATCTCGAGATTTCGGGGAGATTTCGCCATACATTTTTTTGTCACCGAAATCTTAGATTTCATCGAGATTTCGTGAAATCCTGCCGAAATATCAATGCAGTTGGCAGGTGGTAAATCGAACACACATTTTTAATAATTCACCACATCATTTTGTAATGGTGAAAAACAAAAATAGTTATGAAAAGTTTGTTTTGAATCGCTTTGCAGAGTAGGTACAATTAAATAAATGAATTTAATTTTCAGGGAACAAATTAAAATGAGACAATGGAAAAAAATAAATCAAGAAGAATCTGGCACCTGGACGATGAAGAGTTTAGCATTGTATTGTGGGAGGAAACATATATGATGATCTCCGTGGTGCTAGAAAAAACAACTATGTTTACAAAGAAATGGCATCATGTTTTGCACAAAACATTTTTATTTTTCGCCTGAAGAAATTAAAACTAAACTGCATAATTTGACAAATAAATACAGGTTGTATATTCTTGTGTAGGAAAAAAAACCAAAATGTTCTTCGTGAAATTCTCCATCAGAATGACCACTTTATACCAAAAATACAAGTGCCATTCTCAGAGAACTAGAAATAAATGATTCAGAACACTTCGTCGAGGTCAGCATTGTCATTGATAAGAAAACGAATCGCTTGGTCATTAAAGTGTATGTATTTTATATCTTTTTGTTTCCTAATATGACATGGCACTCAGCGGGCCTTCCGTCATCGCAATTGATTCCAGAGTGTCCACATTAACTGAAGAATTGCTCCCCAGGTCCATCAACTTCAATGCCTTCTGGTCCAACTTGCCCTGCTTTTTCTTTTCTCAGAAAGGTCCTCTTTACAGCAAAAGTGTTCGGACCTGATCCCGGCTATTGATAAATAAATAAATAAATTAAAATATAATATTTTTACATAAAAAAAAATATTTTTTGACATAATCACTCAACGACAGCTAAAGAATGAATGAAACAGAATTCTGGTTGTATGGAAATCGAACGCAAATTGTTTAGTCGTGTGTGTGCTACATACAATGGTTGAACCGATATCGGCACAACCTGTGGTTGTACAACGATTGTATCGTGTATTTACTGCTTTACATTTAAATTTAATATTGTTTACATGAAAATTATATACGGGGAAAACTACATTTTCGTAAATATCTGCACCCCAGCGCCACCTATCGGGTCGAAATTTTGCCAAAGACAAAATTTCACATTTCAGATTTTTCGTGCTGCATGGATAACAAACGAGATTGATCTGTTTAAAAAGCCCAATCGAAAACGACATGAGTGTGTCATTTGACATCTTGTTCGAAAAAGGAAATAAATAAAAAAAATTAAAATAATAAATACAATTTTAAACACTTTCTCTATATTTTCTAATTTTTTCTGATAATATTTGTGTTGATTGAGAACATTTTGATGTGCTGCCTTTTAATTTCGTATAAAATTTTTTTGTGTTAGTGCAAGCAGCTGCAAATCTCGAGTTGAATTCGAGATTCACAAAAATTGATCTAGAGCAAAAAAAAAGTGTTTTTTGGGCGGTTGGAAAATGGAAATTTTATTGGAGCGCTAAAAATTGCTCGATATACAAAAAAAGTGTTTTTTTTTTCACAATCGAAATCGACATAACATACTTTGGATTTAAAAAAAAAACTTATTAGAAATCCGATCATTGAAAAATAAACAAATATCTTTTAAGTACCTTACCTACACATATCTCATTAATCCGATATCATCTTCCATCCCATTCAGAGTACTGACTGAGTGATCGATTGGCTTCAAACTGAAAGATTATATTGTGCCAAATACTATGCGCATTTTATTGTTTCTTTTTCATTTTTAAAATTTCATTTTCATTAACTTATATGTATATTAAACAAAAATACCTTAATCTCATTTAAAAATAACGAAACTATTTAATCTAGCTTATTGTCCCTTGTGGGCACTCTACGCTTAACTTTATTAGTACATACATATTATGGTCTTTCAAACTTATTCGATTGGGCCATTACATTTCTAGTTCTTAAGAAGTTGACCAGGACAACATCGGATATTGAAGGCTACAATGCGATTTCTTCTTTGGGTGATTTGAAATTTTTATTTTTGGTAAATCTGTCATAGTGTTAAATCGCCCAAATATGTTGGGCAGTGTGACATGTTTCATATTTGGGTGATTTGGTTTTGGGCGGTATGACACAGTAACATACCGTCTCCACTAGCGATAAATTTATCGCAAGAGCAAAAGCAAAAGCAGAAAACAGACAGCAGAAGAAATGGCAGATTTTCTTTGGTGGGCATATCATCGCATACTTTTTCAGTATAGTTTATAATTGATATTACAAAATGGCAACGGAAATGACAAAAGACACAGCAAAGTGACAGCTATATTGGCGATGAAGTCTGCGATAGATGGTATGCGATGAGAGCATCCTCTCTATCGCTCATTAAAAAAATATAATGTTTTATTTTGTTGATAAAAATTTCTTATCGTTTTCCATCCAGTCGTTGGAAGACCTACACTCTTTAATCGTTGCTCTAACTCCGTCCACAAATCCTTAGTATAGCTTTGTCCCGTTTAAGAAAATCTTGATTTTCTTCCACGTAATTCAAGAGAATACTCTCTTGCCTCTAATGTTTGTATTGTACTATATTAAACAAAGGCCTTATTTTAATACACTAATGGAAAGTCTTATTATTCTACTCATATTTTTCAAAATGATTCTGATCAACAAATTAATTAATTAATTCACTTTACAACGGCATGTGAATTCAATTCTCGTCAAGAATCTCAAGTGAATTCAATTCAATAAAGTCACAGGATTTTCGGAATGCAGAACACGAATTCACAGCTGTCATCTTGAGTGGAATGCAGAACACCAAAATATTCACTTTCGAACATAAAATCCACAATTCAGTTTCGTTCGGAATGTAGAACACCCAATTCCACTTTTGGTGGTTGAATTCACGAAAAGTGGAATGCAGAACAGTGGGGAAAAATGTCTAATCTGCCAACTTTTTTTGGGTGATTTGATATTTTTTTGATTTTTTGCATTTTGGACGTGTGTAGAGGCCCAAAATAGATACTACAAATACTGACCCAAACCACAGACAAGAGAGTATCTCTTGTCTGTGCCCAAACCTATTTTACTAAAGACTTCGTTAGTAGTGTACCTCGGGATTTATCATTTGCCATTTTTATTTGAAACAGAATTTTTTTTGACAGTAGATTCAAATTTGTAAACAAAAGCAGACGGCAAGGCATCAATCAAGTACATACGTTCTCGTTGGCGGGAAATTGTATTTTGTTATATATATTTTCAACTTATAATTATTCGTGAAAATATGGGTGATTTGAAAATAACGTCATTGGAAACCCTTGGCCCTTTCATAGCTTCAAAAGACAACTCGAAGAACACAGTTTTTATTACCGAAATTCCACAAATCTGTAAGGATGAGCCTTGTATTCTTGGAGTAGATGAAGCAGGACGTGGTCCTGTTCTCGGTCCTATGGTATACGGAATTGCATTCTGTCCTATCTCAAAACAAGAAGTACTCGTTGACATTGGCTGTGCAGATTCCAAACAATTGACTGAGGAAAAACGGGATGTAATATTTCACGACGTCAACACTAAAGAGCTAGCAAATTCCTGCGTTGGTTGGGCAGTGGAAATAATCTCTCCGAACGTTATCAGTAAAAGTATGTATCGTCGTGCAAAGTGTTCATTAAATGAGGTTTCCATGAATTCAGCCATTGGGCTGATACACAGAGCGATAGAAGCCGGCGTGAATGTAGCAGGCGTTTATGTGGACACTGTTGGACCACCGGAGAAATACCAAGACAAGTTAAAGAAAATCTTCCCACAATTCGAAATCACAGTGGCAAAAAAAGCTGACTCTACGTACCCGATTGTTTCGGCGGCTAGTATATGCGCTAAGGTAACAAGAGATCATGCTCTGAAGGTGTGGACATTTCCTGAAGGGCTGCAACTAACATCAAAAGATTTCGGAAGTGGATATCCTGGTGACCCAGTTACTAAAAAATTTCTTTCAGAAAATATCGATATAGTATTTGGATTCCCTCGGCTTGTGAGGTTCAGCTGGTCGACCGCTGAAAACGCTCTGCAAGGCAAATCTTATAATGTCGAATTTGACGATCCCGAAATTGAAAAGGCTGCTTTTGGTGGCGCTGCACAAATCACTAAATTCTTCAGAGGATCGACAAAGAATGGAGTGGTTAAGCGGGAACCGTGTAGATTTTTTAAGGAACGTTTTATGGATTCTGTAACGGAGTTTTGAACTTTAAAGTTTCAAATAAAGTTTTATTAAATAAAAATTGTATTCAATCTTTATAATTTAAAACAACTAGGAATTGTTAAGAACTTACCGTTTTTAATTTTTACGGAATGAATGCCTGTCTTGAGTAGCCGATTACTTTTCTGAAGAATTAAGTTGATAGTTGATTACATACTGCCGTTACGATGCAGTTTATCTGTTTGTTGGTACCGTCACAGGTGTCCTTGACTCGTCATGACTTCCAACTGCACTTGTTGGATGGAACGCAACTGCTGAAACGATATCAATAGTTGGTTATTATATTAAAATTACCAACAAATCAAGTTAAACGGAATCCTTTGTAGTTTTCTTACTTTACCTTTGAATTTCTCTTAAATAATAAAAAATAATGAAGGCACTTAGTACGTACTATAGCATGTTAGCAATGTTCATTTAATATCCTTATTGTTATAATTTCTTAAAAATGACAACTAATCATTTGACTTTATTCTTCGTCTATTTCGTGCAAACTCTATTTACTATAATCAAGAGGAACCGGATCTCAAAATCTTCTCAGATCCAGCACAAAGACACTGCCGTCGGAGGCGCTGGCGCCGACTTTTGTACCATTCGAGTTCCAACAGACCTCAAATATTCCACCGGTGCCCTTGTAGCTATGAACCAACTGGCCTGTTTGTGTGCTCCATATGTGAACACATTTGTCAAAACTACCCGACGCCAAATGTTTGCCGTCTGGACTAAAGGCGACCGAATACACTGGTTCGGTGTGCTTGGTAAGCGTGTGAATGCATGCGCCACGTTCCACATCCCAGAGCCGAACTGTTGAATCGAATGACGCCGAGGCAAGGATAAGATTTGTATTCGGATTTGATGTTCCTGGACCAGTTGGGGACCATTTGATTGTGTAAATCTCTTTAGAATGTGCTTGCAAATCATGAACACATGAGTCGTTTTTCATTGACCAAATCTTCAAAGTCATATCGTCTGAACATGAGGCAAGCAGTTGACCCTGTGGATCCCATTTAATTGCATTCACCTCATTCTAAAAATAAGGAATAAGACGTTGAATAAAGTAACAAATAAAAAACTTTTACTCACTGTGTGCCCTTGGAAAGACTTGATCGGTTTTTCCACGCCAAGTTTACACACATGAATCCTTTGATCTGTGCTGCAGGATGCAAATGACAAATTCGTTTGCCAATCAACGTCCAATGCGGGCGCATTATGGAAGGAGAATTGTTGAGTGCACTGACCAGTTGCCGCATCCCAAATAATTGTTGTTTTGTCGACGCCCGCCGATAGGATGTAATTTCCTCTTTTGTTCCACTTTAAAGCAAATATCGGACCTTTATGTTGACCCAAAGTCGAAGCTAAAACACCAGCTGTTGTCCAAATGCGAGCATAACCATCATAGCTGCCAGTTGCCAGTAGAGTTCCTTCGCACTGCAAAAAGTAAAAATTAAATAAGGGATACCAAATTGTGTATATTTTTCTATGTCGGTCAGCTGTAGAGTTTGTTTGCCTGTCAGCTGATTTACAAATATAAATTAAAATGAATAAAAACATATCCAGCGATAAAATATGCAAAATAGCGAATTTTCACTCGTAGGTTTTAGTTTACCTAACAGGTGGATTCAATGGAAACGTACAGAATATATTGAGTGGAATTCTAACTAGGACAACACTAATATTTATTTACAATAATAATAATAAAGAAAGACCTATATGCTAAAAACCGATAACTTACATTCCAATCCAATGAAGTAACATCTTTGTTGCTGGGCACTTCAGCACCTCCTTTTTGTATACAGTGGCGCAACACCAACTGATTTGGGCTTGCGGTCGTGCCAGACATATCCCATATCCTCGCTGTACTATCGCCAGAACCACTTGCCAGAAGATCCCGACTCGGATTCCATGCACAAATGAACACTTCACTTTCATGACCTCGCAGTACGGTAGCTTTTGATGCTGGAATTTCGATACTTTGATCCACATCCATTGTCTCCGTAGACAGTTGGGTTGTTTGCTGTTGCTGTTGTTGCGTTTGCTGCTGTTGTTGCTGCTGAGTTGTCGAAGCTTGTGTTGTTACTGGTGTAGCCGCTGTTGCAGCAGGGGTTGGAGTTGCCGCCGTACTGGTAGCCGTTGCTGCCGGTTCTTCTGAACCATTTGATGCTGATTCTGATGGAGTCGTTTCCATTTTAATTTGTTGTTCGACTTTTACCGGTTCATTTTTTACTTCAGCTTTAACAGACGGTTTCTGTGTCTTAACCTCAGGCATAACGGCATCAATTAAACTAAGTCCCTCGATGGGACGAATAACTTCGCCCTCTTCGCCAACACTCCATTCAATTTCTGTATACATCAGTCCCTTCTGGAGAATTGTTAACAAAGCAGCGGGCGGAACAAGCGCGCCGTTTATATTGCTCTGTGAAATGTGTGACTCGATGCCAAACACAAAGGCCGAATGGTGGAAACCTAAAAACATAAAGTATGCACGATAGCATTACACATTCGTTAAAGATATCGTGATCGAGTAAAACACACCTGATTCCTGGAGGTATCGATAAACTAGAAAATTCACTTCATCGCTGGAGAAACTCATGGTGTTCTTCTTTGTACGCCGACTACACTTTTGTGTGAAATATTTACGGATCTATTTATGGAGAAATAATTAATTTTAAAAATTGCAATTTTATTCTTTGACTTTTGTCACTTTTTTCTGTGGTAAACGCCGCTGTGTCACTTTTTGAAGTATGTCTCCCAGTAGTAGTTGGTTATCCATTTCAGGTGGTTGAATGGGTACTAACTTCAGAAGGTATTGGAAAAAACAGTAGCGGAGTACGTGCTAATTATGGGTAGATATACATACGACTATTATGACTCACACACCATTACGATTTTGGAATAGAACCATTGGAAAGGTTATCAAAAATCTTAAAATTGTAATAGGCCTTAGGGGAGGTGTTTGGAGCGGATAGGACGTTGGAATTCAAATTTGACAGGTAATTGGAGTGTGGACAGGATGTTAGGATAAGAAGGGGAAAGGAAAGAGAAAGGGAAAGACAGTTGAGTGCGAGCGACGTGGCATGCTCGCGATGCTCGACTTCGCTCGCCGGAATTGGCGTGGTTCTTGCCCCCGCACTCAACCAAACCTACTACAAAGAAACATATATCATGCCAAAAGAAACTACCATTTACTTACCTTTTTTTTCTTCCACCTAAAGCGGACGGACGTCCACCACACTGTAGGGCGCTGCTGATGTTGTCGCAGCGATTGCCATGCCCTCCCGACCATGAAGTCCGATGGCGGGTTTTTGGACTTCCCCGATATAGCGGATTCTGCCGAAGCCTCAGACCATTCCTGCCGAATGGATCATAGACCGCCCTACCGCACCCCCTGAAATATTGCCTTAGCAATCCATAAGATTCAAGCCATTAAACTTTCAAAGGAAAGGAAACAAACAACCATGATTCCATTCAGTGGCGTGAGCTTAAACAGATTTTTATTAAACTTTTGAATAGGAATTTTAATTATGCTATGACAATGAAAAACAACTTAATAATATTAAAGAAATTACAACAATACATGTGGAACTTTAAATGTAATTTGACAATGAAAATCAGACAATAGAATTAAAGAAATTAAAACAAAACGATCTTAATAAATATTTAATTTAAATTTACTCATCAACTAAGGTGAATTTCTCCGCCTCCGCTTAAGCTAAGTGTGACTGTTCGCAATCTGATCCCAGTTACCACACACAAAAAAATTTCTACCCCGACTTTCCTACCTAAAGAGAGCTCTATTTAGTGGTGATGTCTTTGGCAGTGCGAAATATCGCGACAAAGAATGGGACTGGCGAGAATAGCCCTTTTACAATGATAATCAATTATTGTTACTAAATTAAATTGACACCATAACAAAAAGGGTAAAAAAAAACAAAAAAACTATCACTAACTTAAAATAAAAAAAAATTTAAATATAAAAAGAAATGTATACATATGTGAAATATGCACGAAAAAGGCAAGGTTTAATAAATGAACAAAAAAAAGAAAGGACTAGGTATAATTAATTTAAGTTGACCAAAATATGTATGATGTACTATGTATTATATGTGTAATTTATTTCACAACAAGGTAAGTGTACTTTGATCTCCTATTCATAGCATTGCATTGCGAGTTCAGATTTTCGTATATAGATGTATACAATCATGTACATATATGTAATTTATATAATTTTGGCCACATCATAGCATGTTTTTGGGTACAGAGGGTGCTTTCTCCTGGTGATTCTTTCCCTTTTTACTTGATGGAGATGAGAGACCAGATTTCATCGTAGAGGTATATGTGAATATGAAATTAACATATCCTGTACATATATTTAAAATAAACGGCGAGGTGAGTCTCTTTCAACAAAAAAACTTGGGCGGCCACGACTGTAATTTGTCGGTGACCGCCAAATTGAATAATTTTTTGATGAGTCGCCTAATGGTATACCCTGGGTTAATTATTTGATCTCATAAAAAAAGGAAAATCTCACTTACCCCAATATAACACATTTATCACTATAAAATTAGCACTGCCTCTATAGGACTTTATAGGTTTTACTTCACTATAGGTAGTTATTTTTAATTTAACCCAATATTATAGCACCTCGTACGTGCACTGGGGTCTATGGTTAACTTGCAAATAATCTTCCTTTCTTGCAGTCGGTGGTGTGATTAGCTGCAATTTTTGTACATAGTGGAAGACCGTTTGCCGCTATTTAAATACATGGCTAGGTACTTCTTCCCCTTTTATTTTCTCTTTTAACGCAGAGAAAAATGTCCTTAGTGGAGACGCATAATTTTCCCTCGCAGGGAACAAATGGGAACAAATATGCTATAACCATGAAATGACACTGACGTTTACGGCCATACCACATTTCACAATGACAGAAACCAGGAACAAGGTAAGATAAGTATATTTTTTTTCTATTTTATATATTTATTTTTTATATTCTTTTTCAGCGAATAGGGGACCATAACAAAACTCCGAGCATGGAGAAAGTCTGCTGACTATGTGATCGGTGAAAGGTCACCAGTCGCTTGGAAGTATGTTGGGGCAGACGTGGTGAAGAACCCACCCTAAACAAGCCGGGCAACTCTTTGTTTACATTAAGTGCAGGTAAGTCTCCCTACACCTAACCTCAACTCAATCAGTAAAAACATAAATGCAATCTCAATAATATTTCTTAATAGACTTTAACACATTTCAGGTACACTATTTCACCAACCGACGTGTGTATTCCCACCTATATTGGATCAGATCTCTGGAATTAAAATGATTTGTATTGGAGCAGCATCTCCGCTTTTTCAGGTAAGTGTAAATTGTTCGTTTAATGATAATTTCCGTGTGCACGCCTACATACTCATACATATGTGATCTATCGTTATACATGAAACCTTACAGATTTGCCTGTTTATTAATGCTTGATCTTTCCCTTTAGGAATGTTAACAATTGTGTTGCTGGTGTTACATGGAGTGAAAACGACCAGGTGAGTGATTTGCATATCATGCATACATATTTTTGCTCATTTGTATTTACGTTTTCAGATAAATGCGTGACGGTCTACTATTGTTGCAGAGTTCAATGACCTGGCATTCAGAAAATCCTAGCAAGTGAGTTGGCATGCAATTATACTTGAACGAATACCTAAAAAAAACATAATAAATAACTCAATAGGCAAACAAACAAGTGAATAGATAAATGAATAAATAAATCTTTAACAGCTAGAATACTTAACGCAATAAATAAAGAAACATCACCTGTAAACAAAGATGAACAAATCGATAAATAAAGATACCTTACATTAAAGACAAGATGTGTACATGCAAGGATACATAAATAAACTCTATAAATAAATAAATAAACTATATAAATAAATTAATTCTATAACTAAATAAATAAATAAGCTATAGATAAATAAACTCTAAATAAATAAATAAATAAACTCTATAAATAAATAAATAAACTGTAAATAAATATGTAAATAAATAAATACTTAAGCTAGATATAAATAAATAAATAAACTCTTGATAAATAGATAAATATATAAATAATTATGTAAATAAATAAACTATACCTATAAATAAATAAATAACTAAATTATAAATAATAAATAGGCTATATGAATCAATAAATAATACATAAGATAAGAATACCTACATACATAATCTTAACTATCAGATGTGGACACGGAATATCACAGAAGAAGAGAGTGTATGAACCTAGGTGTGTATCACAGGTGTATTTCATTATTGTTTTATGTCTTTCGCGTGGAAGACTCCTATCCTTTTGCCATTTAGATTTTCTAGTTCATACATACTGTTTCCAATCATCTTTACTACACGGCATTTTATGTACTTTGGGCATAGTTTAGACGAAAGGTATTTGGAAGTGTCGCTAAGGATGAAATTCCTTCTGTACACCTCTTGCCCTGGTAGAAAACGTACATTTCGTGACCGCACGTTATATGTTTTTGCCGATTTCTCGTTTGCCTGTAGTATTAGTTTCTTTACTTTGTCTCTTATGCTCTGCAGTCGGGTCTGTCGGGAGAGGATGAGAAGCTCGCTATCGTCCACCGCGTTCAATCGCTTTGCCAGTTCGTAACTACTACCGTGTGTCATCATATTAGTTCCGAACAGCGCGAAGTATGGTGACACACCTATGGAAGCATGAACGGAACTTCTTACGGCACAAGCGATGTCGCTAAGGTGGAGATCCCATTCTCTCTGGTCGTCCTTGAGATAAGTGCGTATAGCAGCTAGCAATGTTCTGTTCACCCTCTCCGACGCATTGGATTGAGGAGAATAGTTAGCCGTTTTAAAGTGACGAATTCCATACTTTTCCAAAAGTGTTTGGAAATCTTTCGACACAAATTGTTTGCCGTTGTCCGAGTGTATGATTTGGGGCACTCCGAACATATTAAAAACGTCCTGTACGAGGAATTTAATCACGCTACTAGTATTAGCATTTCTTAGCGCTTTGAATAGGACAAATTTAGACAAATGGTCAAGGACTACAAATACATAGGCATTGCCGGACTTTGTTCTTGGGTATGGACCCAAAAAATCAACATAAATTTTTTGAAAAGGACGATCGGAGCAATAACTAGTACATATAGGTGGACGTGAAATCTGATTAGTGGACTTACACTGTTTACAGATAACACATTGAGACACATACTTTTTTATTTGAACAGTCATGTTTGGCCAATAAAAGTGTTCTTTTATACGTTGCAGCGTTTTACTTATACCACCATGAGCTGCCTGAGGGGGATTGTGCGCACGGGAGATAATATCATTCGTTAACCCAGATGGGATCCAAAGTTTCCACCTGTGTTCAACCATGGAATCATCTCCCATTGGAGGTAGTGCGCGTTTGTAGACATATTCGTCGACTATTTTTAGGTCGGGCAGTTCATCCCCATGGTTGTTGATCGTTTCGATCAGGTTTTTGTACTCAAGAGAGCTGAACTCGTCTGAGTCAAGATCGACCAATGGTGCAACGTTTTCGGTGTTTAGACTGTCGACATAGACTCGAGAAAGAGTGTCTGGTACTACGTTGAGTGAGCCTTTGCGGTGCTCTATGTCGAAGTTAAAGGCTTGTAGCTTTAGGCTCCACCGTGCCAATCTGCCGTTCAGGTCTTTAAGACCCATCAGCCAACGCAGGCTGGAATGGTCGGTGATGACTGTGAAAGCCATTCCTTCGACATAGGGCCTGAACTTTTGCACTGCCATTACCGCTGCCATGCACTCTTTCTCGGTCACGCTATAATTTTTTTGACAACTGTTCAATTTCTGTGAAAAGTATGAAATCGGAAATTCTTCTTCATCGTCATTCTTCTGGAAGAGGACTGCACCTATCCCAGACTCTGAAGCGTCGCATTGTATGAAGAACCGCTTCGTAAAGTCTGGGTGTGTAAGTACCGGCGCGGTTGTCAAAGCCGTTTTGAGGCCCTGGAATGCTACAAGTGCTTCTTCCGACATCTCAAATTTTTCTTTTCTCTTCTTCAGCGTGTCCGTGATGGGAGCAGTCAGACTGGAGAAATCTTTGATGAATCTCCTGTACCACCCTGCTAGACCAAGCAGTCTGCGGACCTGTCTGGGTGTCTTTGGGACTGGAAAGTCCGTGATCGCAGCAACCTTGGCTGGATCCGTTTTGAGCATCCCACCACCAACTATGAACCCCAAATATTTCAACTCCTTGAAGCAAAATTTGGATTTGTTCAAGTTGATGGTGAGATTCGCCTTGCGCAAACACTTAGCTACTTCATCCAGCAGGGTAATGTGGGTTCGGAAGTCCGGAGCCACGATGAGCAGGTCATCTAGATACACGAAGACGCGGTCTTTTAGCCGTGATGGGATAACCTTGTCCATTAGCCGACACATCCTTTGAGCAGCATTACACAGCCCAAAGGGCATGACGGTGAACTGGTACAAGGGTCTCCCCGGCACTGTAAACGCAGTTTTCTCCCTACTCTGCTTATCCAGCGGTATTTGCCAAAAGGCATCTTTTAGGTCTACGCTACTAATGTAGTACGTGTCCTGTAGCCGGCTGAGAAGTCCGTCGATGTGGGGGAGAGGATACGCATCTTTTTTCGTGAGGGCGTTCACCTTTCGCGAGTCCAGGCAAAGACGGTTTTTGCCTGGCTTCCGAATCAAAACAACCGGTGAACACCAGGGACTCTCACTCTCCTCCACAACGCCAAGGCTAATCATCCGGTCTACTTCTTCATAAAGAAGGGCCTGCACCGCTGGAGAAACAGGGTAGTGACGCTGCTTAACTGGGGCCGCGTCTCCCGTATCGATGACGTGCTCTTCCAGCTCCGTCTTTCCGAGACCGTGCTGAGTATAGCAAAGAAATCTATGCTGGACTGCTTCCAGCTCGGACTGCTGTTGAAAAGAAAGTCGATGAGTATTTGAGTCACCCGTAGCATCCTGAATTGAAACCGAACTTATTATTTTAGGTGCAATCTCAAATACCTTCCAGAAGTCAACTCCTAAGTATATCTCCTGGTCCAAATTAGGTACCAGGTAGAACGTGATATCGTGCTCCATATTTTTATACGTGACTGGAGCTTTTACTCTTCCTATGATGGATTGGTTTGCGCCATCAGCTGTTTTAACTCCTGAATTGTATGGCTGTATGGGCAAGTTTAAAATATTTATTAAACTTTTGCAGTTCTTTCCTAGGATACTGATGCTGGCCCCACTGTCTAAAAGACCAAGAACTTCTTTACCTGCGATTTCGATTTTCGCATATGGTCTTGGGTCAGCAACAGTATCCAGGATTGTTGAAGCAATACTTCTTCTTATTTCTTTTCTTATCCTGTATCTATTCCTTGCTTTCTTTATCCTATTTGAAATTAACCCCTTATCTCTAAATATCCTATCTCTAGCTAAATAATACTCTCTTATTCTAATGTGGAGTGGCTTAATAGCCACTCTCTTTCTACTAATTCCTAAGTCTAAATTCTTATCTCGAACTAATAATTTAATTGGCCCATTTACCGTTGGGATTGAATGGTGGTCTTCACCTTCTTCAGTTTGTGAACCTTGTTCACTGACTTCTATTGTTCGGGGGTTTGGGTCGAACGCGACTCCCCCGACGATTTCGCGTTCATCGTCCGGTTTTCCGGACAACAACGTCGACATTTGGGTGTTATCACCCCCTCTTGACCGCATCTGTAGCAAAATATATTGCGATTTTGCGATGGACAGTCCATAAATGAGTGGCCTTCTCGTCGGCAGTTCCAACAAATCAAGTTCTTTTGATCGGACTGTTTGGGTGGTTGTCGCGCTCGACCGCCTGTATACTGCATCGCGTCTACATTTTCCTCAGGTGAGTAAAAATCTTCAGTATCATACCTCAACTCATTTACCTGGTATTTTGCAGGTGGCCTATGGTGTTTTGGCTCCTCTCTGCGTGGGAACATGCTTTCACTATCCTTGCACGCGTACCTAAGTTGATCCAAGGTAAATATGGCCATTGGGTATACCAGCCTACCTATCTTCTCATTTAAATTCCTTTTTAATATTCTAACCATCTCCATTTCAGGAATTGGAATTCTGAGCTGTGACCGCAGCTTCGCAATCGCCGCGAAAAATTCATCGCTCGACTCCCAGGTACCTTGTCTGCGATCCATGATGTCTCGCATTATTTCGAAATCTGATTTGCTGTTGCGGAACTGACGCATCAGGGATTCGCGTAGTGTTGGCCAATCTGGGCGGTAGTAGTTCTTTTGGAACTGCCAATACCACTCATACGCGGTACCTGAGAGGAGCAGATGGAAATCCCTTAGGATTTCCGACCATGTGCAGTCGTACTGACTTTGGAGAGTCTCTAGCCGGAATATAAAATCTTCGACGGTAAGTTTTTCTGGATTACCATCGAAATTAATGCCCCACTTATCTACTTTTATAGAACCTCGGATACCTGCATGGAGATTAATAGGTGGAGCACTATGGCGTGGACTGGTCTGGTGTGTCCTATGAGTGTCTCTTACCTGATGATGAGATACTCGTTTATTGTGGTATGTGTTTACCTTTGGTACCCCATTATTTGACCTATCAACCTCATTATTTATGTTTTCAGTATAAACATTTTCATTTGGTGTTCGTCCTGGGTTTGCTTGCGAAAAATTGTTTTGCTGAGAGTTTGGTGGCTGCTTTCTGACTGCACCTGTACTGTGTATCGGATTTGTCAGTTCAGGCCTGATTTGGTGAGTAGCTAAGTTGATTTCCTTCATGAAATCTAGTAAACTATTTTTCATTTCTTGTTTTAAATTGTCTGAGATTTCATCCTTAAGAGAGTCTGTGTATGAAGAGAAAGCGTTTACTACTGCCAAATTAATGTATGCCTTCAGGTCGTTTGTTTTGTTGCCTGCTTGTAAATTTTCTGTTCTATTTGCCTCTTTATTTGTGTTTTCTCTTTCTCGTGGGACTCTAGCTGCAGCACTTTGTGCTTCGAATGAAGCTGCCCCCGCCATGCTGAGACTGCTGAATAATGGGGCTGAAATGGAATCGGCCGAGCTAATAGACTGATTCCCCAGTATTGGTCTTTCAGGAACTGGAGGAAAGTTGTAGTTGGTGGGTGGAATCGTTTGTTTCCCCTGGCTCCTGGTTTTCGGTGGACTGCGCCTGCCAGACGGCATTGTCGTGGTATCCGCTGTATTTGCTACGGGGTAAGTGAAATTCCTATTCCTATCAAATAATGTTTCTCTTCTAATCTTCTGATTTCTTAATTCCTTTTCAGCTGAATTCATAGTATCAGCAGAAAGGAGAAAGAAATTGGACGAACGAACTGACGTAAGAAGAGGGGATATCTCGTAATATAGTTACTAAATTAAACTAAGATTAACTAAGCCTATAACGAAATATCGTTTAGTCTAGAATAGGTGTAAGAAATCTAAGAAATATGTGATTTAAGAAAATATATCTATGTAAACTTAAAACGTAATGTATTTTAGAAAACCTAGAAACATAAAAAAATTTTTAATAAAGAAATAAATATGTACCTAAGAAAACGCAAGTAAACCTAACACCTAAAACCTAATATGTAATTAAATAGTATGAAGAAACACAAAAGTGAAACAAAAATGTTATATATATGTTAATACCTAAAGAGAAAAACTATGAACCACAGAAGAGCACAAAAGAATGTAAACCAAAATTGTAAAAGAAAATCGAATCAAGAGTATAAATAAATAAATCAAAAGATGATAGATATGTGGTGTATGTTTTTATTTGTATGGAATTATGTCTCAATATAATAGTATTTTTTTCTTTTTCTTTTAAGTTTGTTTTGTTTTCATATAGGCGTGGGGGTGTTTCGGGCGTCTGTCATCGGCGGCTTATTTGTTGACGAAAGCATCTGGTCTGATCCTTCAGCAACATCCGGGTTATTTTGACTGCGGACGGACGAATTCTGGATCCCTTGGTGTGGTGGAATGACTAAACACGTAAGTACGATGACAAAAACTGTTATTTCTCTTCATGCTCCCGCAATTCCATTCTAGCCTTTGACGACTTCTGATGGAAGACTTGGAGCTGTCTAATCAATAACACACTTAAGAAGGCTACTGACTAAGGATGGACTAGTGCTACGTGACTTGACAACACAACATCAGACAAGGTCACTAGTTCCATATAATATTTTAGACGATACTATAGAAATGAAATTTGAATTTTTTGATAGAAAAGTAAAATTAACATTGAAAAGAAAAAAAAGAGAGAAGAAGACTAGGACAAAACAGGTTCCAATTGTTTTTGTTGTCACCACCAATTAAATTCGTCGCAATTCAAAAATGGTAAGCGGAGACGCTCCAAATGAAGACATACGAATATTTTGGTGGTGGCAACAAGAACACTTGTGGACAATACTTTAACGGACGAAGGACATACACAAACAGGACGTTGGGCGCCATCTTGTAATAGGCCTTAGGGGAGGTGTTTGGAGCGGATAGGACGTTGGAATTCAAATTTGACAGGTAATTGGAGTGTGGACAGGATGTTAGGATAAGAAGGGGAAAGGAAAGAGAAAGGGAAAGACAGTTGAGTGCGAGGGACGTGGCATGCTCGCGATGCTCGACTTCGCTCGCCGGAATTGGCGTGGTTCTTGCCCCCGCACTCAACCAAACCTACTACAAAGAAACATATATCATGCCAAAAGAAACTACCATTTACTTACCTTTTTTTTCTTCCACCTAAAGCGGACGGACGTCCACCACACTGTAGGGCGCTGCTGATGTTGTCGCAGCGATTGCCATGCCCTCCCGACCATGAAGTCCGATGGCGGGTTTTTGGACTTCCCCGATATAGCGGATTCTGCCGAAGCCTCAGACCATTCCTGCCGAATGGATCATAGACCGCCCTACCGCACCCCCTGAAATATTGCCTTAGCAATCCATAAGATTCAAGCCATTAAACTTTCAAAGGAAAGGAAACAAACAACCATGATTCCATTCAGTGGCGTGAGCTTAAACAGATTTTTATTAAACTTTTGAATAGGAATTTTAATTATGCTATGACAATGAAAAACAACTTAATAATATTAAAGAAATTACAACAATACATGTGGAACTTTAAATGTAATTTGACAATGAAAATCAGACAATAGAATTAAAGAAATTAAAACAAAACGATCTTAATAAATATTTAATTTAAATTTACTCATCAACTAAGGTGAATTTCTCCGCCTCCGCTTAAGCTAAGTGTGACTGTTCGCAATCTGATCCCAGTTACCACACACAAAAAAATTTCTACCCCGACTTTCCTACCTAAAGAGAGCTCTATTTAGTGGTGATGTCTTTGGCAGTGCGAAATATCGCGACAAAGAATGGGACTGGCGAGAATAGCCCTTTTACAATGATAATCAATTATTGTTACTAAATTAAATTGACACCATAACAAAAAGGGTAAAAAAAAAACAAAAAAACTATCACTAACTTAAAATAAAAAAAAATTTAAATATAAAAAGAAATGTATACATATGTGAAATATGCACGAAAAAGGCAAGGTTTAATAAATGAACAAAAAAAAGAAAGGACTAGGTATAATTAATTTAAGTTGACCAAAATATGTATGATGTACTATGTATTATATGTGTAATTTATTTCACAACAAGGTAAGTGTACTTTGATCTCCTATTCATAGCATTGCATTGCGAGTTCAGATTTTCGTATATAGATGTATACAATCATGTACATATATGTAATTTATATAATTTTGGCCACATCATAGCATGTTTTTGGGTACAGAGGGTGCTTTCTCCTGGTGATTCTTTCCCTTTTTACTTGATGGAGATGAGAGACCAGATTTCATCGTAGAGGTATATGTGAATATGAAATTAACATATCCTGTACATATATTTAAAATAAACGGCGAGGTGAGTCTCTTTCAACAAAAAAACTTGGGCGGCCACGACTGTAATTTGTCGGTGACCGCCAAATTGAATAATTTTTTGATGAGTCGCCTAATGGTATACCCTGGGTTAATTATTTGATCTCATAAAAAAAGGAAAATCTCACTTACCCCAATATAACACATTTATCACTATAAAATTAGCACTGCCTCTATAGGACTTTATAGGTTTTACTTCACTATAGGTAGTTATTTTTAATTTAACCCAATATTATAGCACCTCGTACGTGCACTGGGGTCTATGGTTAACTTGCAAATAATCTTCCTTTCTTGCAGTCGGTGGTGTGATTAGCTGCAATTTTTGTACATAGTGGAAGACCGTTTGCCGCTATTTAAATACATGGCTAGGTACTTCTTCCCCTTTTATTTTCTCTTTTAACGCAGAGAAAAATGTCCTTAGTGGAGACGCATAATTTTCCCTCGCAGGGAACAAATGGGAACAAATATGCTATAACCATGAAATGACACTGACGTTTACGGCCATACCACATTTCACAATGACAGAAACCAGGAACAAGGTAAGATAAGTATATTTTTTTTCTATTTTATATATTTATTTTTTATATTCTTTTTCAGCGAATAGGGGACCATAACAAAATTAAAATTAGTAAATGGTTAAAATCACCAAAATTATCCATAATTTGCAGTGTATAATGGATTGGTGGTGAATATGATTTTAGATGACAATTCTGGAAAATCTACTACATTTGTTCTATGGGTGACACCTCCATCTATTGGTGAAGTAATTAGTTTTAAATGGAATAAATAAAAAAGATTTGCACAGAAAATACATTACGCAATCATTTCAATACTTGGACAACTACATTTCCCAAAAATTGTAATATCATTAACTTCAATATATTCTAGATATTATTAAGTTGGCCTGAGTGTCGGCGGCCGCATATTTTTTAAACATTCTCCACTTCCACCTGTTTGAATTTGAAGGAAATCGACAACGTTCACTGGTTTCTTTTATATTTCACTTCAAATTGACATAGATCCTAACAATCACAGAAAGATGTCGCCCAACTTCCTCTTTCTAAAAAAATTACACTCAAATCCAACTTCACTACATAATATTTGACAGCGAATGGTTTCTTTCTTTCCGGTTTAGCATCTCGTGAAGTGTGCTTGTCCTCCAATAGAGCTAAGGCCGATTTTCTAATTTTTGGCAACTTGCACAGAAAAACTATAACATACAAATAATTATGTCTTCAAAGGCCGAACTCGCTTGCGTTTACTCAGCTCTCATCTTAGTCGATGATGATGTTGCCGTCACTGTAAGTACATAAAGTTCCAAAAATATTTACCGCCGCTATTGACTTGGATTTTTAATCGCAAAAAATCGATGTCAATATGGCAAATTTGTTGGATTTTCCGTATTCAATTAAAAACCCATTATCCGAATACCCCATCCTTAGAAATATGTTCTTATTTTTTTTTTTGTTTTAGGGTGAAAAAATCAACACCATCTTGAAGGCTGCCAATGTCGACGTTGAGCCATACTGGCCTGGTCTTTTCGCCAAGGCTTTAGAAGGAGTCAACATCAAGGACTTGATCACCAACATTGGTTCCGGAGTTGGTGCCGCTCCAGCCGCTGGCGGAGCTGTTGCTGAAAGTGCCGCTGCTGCCCCAGCTGAGGCCAAGAAGGAAGAAAAGAAAGAAGAGGAACCAGAGGAGTCTGATGACGATATGGGCTTCGGTCTATTCGACTAAAAAGTTTAACCTCTGTTACGTGAATTTTTGTGTATTTGTACACGTTTTAATGTACAAATGTGAAATAAAACAATTTTTTACAGAAAAGTGAGTCAAATAGTTTTCTCTTTATTTGATGTGAATGACTTCGTTCAGTACTTTGGCAATTACGCGAAGATTCTTTCCGTTGATTTCTTTAAGGCCGATACTGATTACAAATTCCGTAGGACACTTGCCTAAGTTGGAATTGTTTACGAGGAATTGAATGGCGCTACGTGATTCATCCGTATCAGTGCCAAAAGTGTTCGTGATCGTAATTGGAACCGATGGATCTTCATAATTGATCGGAGGAACGGGAACAGAGCTGTCCCTGTGCTTTTGATCAAACTGCACAGTAAAAACGTTGCACATTTTCTCGTACTGGGTGATGATGAGCAGCCACTTGTTAACGAATCGTTGCAGTACGAATTCTGTACGTGTTCCGTTTATTTTTGCACAGAATTGCGCATCGAATCCTTTGCTACCGACTTCGCACATAATTTATAAATAATACTCCAGTATAGCTCGATTATTCTGTGTTTATTTTAAGGAGTTTAGTTTTTTATTTTATTTATGGCGAATATTTCACTGACAGGTGACAGATATGATTTGTGTTTTTTTCCAGGAATGAGAGTTATCGATATCGATATCCTAATCCTATCGAAGCAGATAAAGGGAGTGAGTTCGCAAATACGTTTTCAGAAAAAGAGCTTTCAAATATATTTTCTGGACCTTAAATTCGTAAATGGTGGAGATGTTCTTCGGTGACTCCAAGAGAGGACATTTTTTGCTACTCATTAAATTGTTTGACTCTCTCTTCTCTTGATTTTAGACAAATTAAGTAATTTCACGTAAAATTCCCGGACACCAAACCGACGGCAATGGAAACAAAACTGGATCGAAATAAAAAATCAAGTTTTAAAAACTAAAACCCGACTACGGGAAAAATCAACTAAAAAGTACGAAACAAGATGAAACGAAACAATAATTTTCAGAGTATAGCTGTGGTCGCATGCCGATTTGTCCATTGGATGCGCAATTATATGAATACGTTAATACGTTATTGTAACGGCATGTGACCACGGCTATACTCTGAAAATCATTGTTTCGTACTTTTTAGTTGGTTTTTCCCGTAGTCGGGTTTTAGTTTTTAAAACTTAATTTTTTATTTACAACTTTTTAATTTCAAAAAATATGAAGTTTATGTATAAGTAAGCAATGTCGTATTCTACTCGCCAAGCCCTTTACTTGATACCCATATTAAGGAGGTAGTAGAATTTATAATTACGTCATATCGTATTCTATTCTACTGGCCAAGCCCTTTAATTTGATAGCCATATTAAGGAGGTAGTAAAGATAACAAAAATCCCCCATCTTAGGGGCGTCCGCCATATTGAATTTAGAATAACGTCATATCGTATTGTATTCTACTCACCAAGCATTTTCATTTGATACCACTATCTATGCGGTTATACAAACTAGTCGGGTAGAAAAGAAAAAAAATGAGAAAAAAAGAAGAGGTAGTCCGCTATTTTGCTTGGTGCGCCCGCCATATTGAATTCTTCTGTTGCGTCACATACCCTAGGACACTCCGGAAAAGACGAATCCAACGACACCTCATTTGTTGAAATCGGTTCCATAGTTTAGGCTGTACAAGGTGACATCCTTACATACATACAAACAAACAGACAAACAAACCCAGCCTGTTAAAATCATAATATGAGATTCACACTAGCGTCGAAATGAGATAATTTCGAGTTTCAAATAAAAAGTGTTCATACAGTCTTGCTAATTTCGTGAATGGATGCATTCAGTTCCGATAGTAAATCTATGACGGTGCCATATTATAAAATGTTTTAATATTAAATTATTTTTTATATACATAGGTATAGGTATAGTATAGTAATAATAATAGTTGAATGTTATTGTTAAACAGTTGGGTAGATAAAGTCGACTATTATATAGCTAACATTGGATAGATGCGGCGCTGCCTCGGGTTAGTATGTTAAAATATCACTTTTCGGGTGGATTTTGCCACTCCGGGTATTTCAACATTTGTCAGGCACTCACGTGGATATCAAGTCGACTATAGAGCAAACTGTAGAAAAGTGCCCCAATAGGCACGGAGCTCAAATAAATGGACAGATAGTGTGTATGCACGAATCTTATGGCCGACGCTCTTTGGCTCCACATACAGTTGATCAGAGTGCCTATACGCGGCGTACAACTTCAATTTCTTTTTTTCAGATAACATCCCATATTTATTAAACCATTCCATGAGATATTTGTGTTTTGTATGTTATTCCATTATATTTTTCGTTTTCATATCACTTTACTTGTGCTGAACGGGGCCAGTAGCTTTGACAATTGTAATCTCAACCACATAGTTTATTTACGGAAATAACTACTTAACACTAAATATCTCCTAAGTTAGCGATATATTTTTTTTTTTCGTACTGAATAATTTTTCTTTTGTGTTTAGATCACTGAGATCAATAATAATCCGTTGTTTAATCTTTGCGCAGCGAAAACTTTAATATTCCCTTGTTAATTTATTCTGTCATTGTCATTCAGAATCATTCAACTGCATTCAAGTTAAGTTTGTTCGATTTTATTTTCACATAATTTTGAACGAATTTCAACGAAATTATGTTGAAATGAGATAACTTCGATGTGTCAATTCGTATGGGAAATTATCTCATTTCGAGCATAGTTTGGAAATTCGCAACGAAATTAGCTGTTTTGCCCTGGTGTGAATACCGTATAACCCTCTGCGTAGTCGGGTAAAAATAAAATACGAACGAAATGCAAAAGTTAAAATTTCAAAATGGTGTGCGATAAATGAGTGTCATACAACTGCCTGAACTTAAACTGTCAATCCAAAAAAAACCACCAACACCAATGGCAATTCACTTGCCATTTTTGTACTAGATTCCGTGGCAAAATCTATTTCACTGTATTGCACTTTTCTCTTTCCAAAAGCAAAACAAAACACAAAATAAATAAAAAAATACCCTTTCCCCTCGATTTGACATTTCTCTTTAGACGGCGAATTCCATCCTATTTCTTCTTTCTTCAATGAAAAATGTAAGAAAAAATTCAGTCGAGCGAAATACGGTAAATGTGAGGGACGTTCAATTCGAATCCGAGACGAGTTAAATAAAAAGTGAACAATCCAGCTTTCTGTTCCTATTTTGTCGTGAAGAAATAAATTAGAATTTTGATATATTCATGCAATTTCTTTCCTTTTTGTTCTTTCGTTTTTGAAACCGGAAAAATAAATACTGCAGATATGTTCGTCTCGCATTAGGTTTTCTTTGTTTTACTGTCACCGATATAGTGTGTTGTGGTTTTTATTTTAAATTACGTATAATCGAATCGTTTGTTCAGAAGTGAAAAATAAAAGATCTGCAGTTGTATGTGAAAAAAGTGAAAATTTTCTAACCAAGTGTGCATTTGTTTGTGTATTTCCTCCTCTTCGTGTGGCAAGTGAAATGCAATAGAAAGTCTAGAAGTAACCAGAATAATCAAGCCACACACGAAAAAAGGGAAAAAATTGCATTCAAAAGGAAATACATCAAATTCCAACGCATTACAACACCACCACCATTCCCACAACAACAACCACAAAAAGACATCACAAACAACAGCAGTGAGCAAGCAACTATGGCTGTTGTCCGCAAAAAACAAGATGATAAATACCTTAAGGTCCTGCGGGAACTGGTAACCAGCGGCAACGGATGTAACCGTCAATGTTTCGACTGTGGACAAAAGGGTCCGACTTATGTTAACATGACCATTGGATCGTTTGTGTGCACTCGCTGCTCGGGCGTACTGTAAGTATTGGTTTGAGTCCCGAATTCTTTCATTGACATGTAATCCTGTTTTCGTTAGAATAAGTGTGGGTAGAGGAACACTTGTTGCTGAATTCCAATCCACAAGCAATGTTAATAATTTATCACAAACTACCGGAAAAGGCGCACATTCTTGAGGTTCCCTGCCTCGTGCCTTTGCCGTTATCGCACCAAACGTGGGAAAACCAAGGAAACCGAACTGGTTGGCGCTGTACAGTCTTTTGTCTTTGATTTTTTTTTTTTCAAGCGCTTAGAGAACTGCTTATCGTGGCGATTAATTTCCTGTGAAACGTTTTTGCTTTAAATCGGTCGTCTGTGCAGTATAGGTACGAAGTATGTATACCTACTTGTGTACTGTTACGAAATACCAAATATGTTTCCAGAAACAATAGAAGGGCATAGTAATGCAAAGTTGTTTGGCCGTTGTTCTTATCTGCAACATATCACGGGGCAAAAAAGGAAGACAAAAAAAGGCATGTAGGCCGGGGAATTTATAGTGAGGTTTTGTACGTGTAATCCGTCCAATTCAGTTGGTTAAAGCACAGTTTGTGAGGTGATTGGGTTGACTCGATATCTCGAATCACAAAATTCTGAAGAAATACAAAATGCTTTCGTGATCTGCATTCAACTTGTCAGTCTGAAAACTGCATGTACATATGTACATATTATGTAAATTAAATTTTTATTATATCTTTTTCATTAAAAAAAAACTTTATTTCAAAAACCAAACCGGCAGCGATTCTGCCTACAAAATAACTGACTACTATTCTAACAAAATTTGTGTCTTAAATACTAAATTAATGCTAACGGAGGCAAATATCTAACGGCGACATGTTCCCACAGGTACTCGTGCATTTCATACCGTACGTGATGGAATGCGGGTCCAGCGATGTAGAGGAATCAGGTTGCACATACCACGGGCGCACTATCAGCGAAGTTCATGGCAGACACATGGGAAGCGATGTTGAGTTTCGGGTTTCGGTTGTCAAACATATTTCGTGTTAACTCTTCCACCCTTAAATTCGAGTGTCCTCACTCGTGACCTTGAAGAATGGCGGGCATTGACTTATGCCAATCGTTTTGATCGATGTTGGTCGTTCCGGAATATCTGCAGATGATTCTATTGGTAACTGGGCTGCTGCTTGCATTTCTCTCGCTTCTACTGTTGTGGAGATTTGTAAATTGCTTTGCTTGCGTGCTAAAAACAGTATTAGGGATATTACCACTGTTGCAATGATGATAATGGTCGACACACTGTAAGTAGCTATCAGGTGCGTTTTGTTTCTTCCTTCAATTTGGCTTATGTAGAGGGTGTTGTTCAAATGCAGCTCTTTCATCACTTCGAGGGTTAGCAGTTCTTCGAAGGCTTTCGATGGTGAGTCTAATTGTACGATGGCCGGAAGAGGTCTTGAGGTGGGGATTTCGTTGGAGACAAAAGTTCGCTTATTTACGACGATGGTAGCGTTATAGTATTGTACTATAAATGTTCCCGTTATGTTGAGCGTGTCGTTGTTGACCAGTATTGACCCATTAAATTGGTTAAGAAGTAGTGACCCAGGGAGTATTTCCTCGACCGTTGGAATATGTTGATTGTTGATGTCGGTACAGTTTGCTGGTCTGCTTCGTAGTAGGTTTGGTATGCACTCCGTATTACTTAAGTTAATAATTTCGTTAATTTTACAAATGGTTAAATCGTTAAAAGTTTTACAATTATTTTTAATTCCATAAAAATCATTTTCACATCGAAGTACATTATTAAAATCAATTTTAGTTACAAGGGATTTTCTTTTTATTGGCTTTACTAACAGTTTCTTGCATTCTTCTTTTTTTGTGGTTGGCACACTTACGATATAAATTATAGTCGAACTATTACAAGCTATTTTTACATTGGCAAATTCAAATGCCTCTTCCATATTCATATATGATAAGCTATTTTTTTCAAAAAGAATCTTAACTAAATTTATTTCTGTGTTTGAAAGTATAAACGAATTTACTATTCCGGCTTTTGCCCATTGTAATGCATGTTCTATATTTATTATTTCCTCCTTAATTACATCTAATCTATATTTAATAATAGTGGAATATTGGTTTTTAATTTCGACATTTGTTTTTAAAGACTTAATTATATTGTTAGTTATATTTGTAATATTACTTATTCTCTCTAACGATAGTTTATTTATTATTAATTGTTTATTATTGTTTTCTAGTAAATTTTGAGTTTTGGATTTTATAATTTGAAAATCGTGGTGGTCCGGGGTACCGGCTATCCATTTCCACGCAGAGCCTAAAATGTTTATTGCCCTTTTCTTCTTTTTTACTAGCGGCTTGATGCGGTTGAATCGGTTAAGGATTTCGGAAAGTTCATAGGACAGGTGAGGGTAGGCGGGATTATCTTTACTTACATTAGATTGGATTTTAAGCTGTATATCGTCGATTATACCCTGGTATGCTGCAAGGTCAATTATGTGTACCAGCTTAAACATACCAGTTTGCACTTTCGCTATTCCTGTACTCAGGGTAACCAGTTTTGAGTTGGAATAGTCCAGTATTTGAACCTCTGCTAGGCCCAAAGATATGAATAACCTAAAAGAAGACATCAGGTTTTAATATTGGCTTTATGGACGATTTTGCCTGTTTCGGTTAGAATTGTAGTTGGATTATTTTCCTTGACTACTTCCTTTCTGTACCTTGCGGAAAGCTTGGTACCTAATCGTCTATTAATTTTTACGAAGATAATTTCGCCGGGAGAGTAATTCTTTAGTGGCTGTCGAGTTTTATTGTGATAATCTAAATCTTTATTTTGCTTTTCTTTTAACTTTAATATGTTTTCTTTTCTAGCCTTCTCAAATTGTTCAGGGTCAGTGCTAACGTTTCTTCCAAAAAATACTTCGATCGGTTTCCTATTAGTTGTGGAATGAACAGAGGAATTATACTCATAGATAGCACGATCTAATAGCTCTTCAAACGATCTATGGACTCGGTCTGCCTTAAGGCACCGCATGATCTCGGAAAGGGTCGAGTGAAATCTTTCCACTTGACCGTTGACAAAGCTTGAATATGGGGGAGTCTTATAGATTTCGATTCCCAACTGATCCTGGAGCATGAAACATATTGAGGCAGAATTGAACGCTTTTTCGTTGTCAAAAACAATTACCTTGGGTACACCGTACGCAAATAACAGTTGCCTTAACGGTTCCCTAATGTCCTCAATTGCTCTCGATTTCAGGATGCGAGCCTGTGCGTATTTAGAAAATTTATCGATTGCCGTTAGGACCAAATTGGTATCTGTGGAATAAATGTCGACGTGTAATATATGACCGGGATGTTCGGGGATAGGAGTGTTTTGCAGTTCCGGCTTATTCGGATGCCGATCATATTTGTGTTGTTTACAAGTAACACATTGCCTAACTATTGTATCAATTTTGAACTTCATTTTCGGAAAGTAAACTTTTTGTAGTAGTTGGATTTTATTTTCTAAACTGTTGCGGTGAGCTCTTTTATGCTCTTTTAGAATCTCTTCTTCCTGCTCGGTTGCATTCGGTAGATCTTTAACTTGAATCTGAGTAAACCTTATCTTGTATGATTTAAAATGTGTGGGGTACACTTCCTGAATTTTACCCATTACAACTTCAGTCGTTAAAATACCATTAATAACGCTTGGGTTCAGATGCCGTTTAAGCAGCTGAATCAAATCTTCCTCAGAATAATTCTGTCTAGTAAGTATGTGTCTATGAAAGGTAGGAAAAGGAATTTGAAATTGGTATCTATCTTGGTTTCCAGTAAAAATCATCAGCTGGTTCTTAAAGACGTTAATCGGGCTTTCAACAGTTTGGATTAATTCGTGAGACGAACTTTCGCTGCTGTGTTGTGTAGAAGTCAGCGCATTTACTTGAGAGACCCGTGGAGGCCGCGAAAGAGCATCTGCAACTACATTGCTTCTGCCTGGCTTGTAGCGTAGCTCATAATTGTATTCCTCGAGAATCGCTTTCCAGCGTTTCATCTTAGAATTATTATTTTTGTTACTCAGAGCATACGTTAACGGCTGATGGTCTGTGTAAATTTTTACGCTTGAAGTTCCGTACAAATAACTTCGTAAAGAGTTCAATGCCCAAATTATCGCAAGTAGTTCTTTCTCATTTGCTGCATAATTTTCCTCCGTCTTATTTAATGTTCGTGATATAAAGGAAATCGGTCTGTCATCTTGTGCAAGAACAGCGCCAATAGCGAAATTAGAAGCATCAGTTGTCAACTCGAAGGGTTTTCCGAAATTAGGATATGCCAGAATTGTATCTTTCGAAACAAGAGAATTTTTTATTTTGTTAAAGGCCGCGATGGCGTCGGAGTTTAAATGAACTGGTTTTTGGCTAGATTTAGATTTGGACATACGTCCCTCCTCCCCCCTTAAAAGGGATGTCAGGGGCTTTGCGAGTTGCGCGTAGTTTTTCACAAAACGGCGATAATACCCTGACAGGCCTAGAAATGACCGGAGTTCTTTAAGAGTATTCGGAATGGGAAAATTTGTGATGGCTTCTACCTTTGCGGGATTTGTTTTAATGCCTTCGGAGGATACCACGAAGCCTAGGAATTCGACCTGTTCTTTAAAGAAATCACACTTTTCTAACTGTAGTTTCATGTTGGCTTCATTAAGAATTTTAAAAACTTCTTTGATATGCTTAATGTGGTCCTCCTGATCTTTGCTAAAGATGATAATGTCATCTATGTATACGTAGCAGATTTTCCCAATAACATCACGCAATATATCGTCTAGTGCTCGCTGGAAGATAGAAGGCGCATTTTTCAACCCAAATGGGAGCCTTGTAAATTCGTATTTTCCGTTATTGATGGAAAATGCTGTTTTCTCGATATCAGATTCTTTTAAAGGAATTTGATGAAAACCGCTCTTAAGGTCAAGCACCGTGAAATACTTGTTCTTCCCTAATTGCGCTAGCACTTCGTTAATTTCAGGGATCGGATAGCGATCCGCTATGGTGACGGAATTCAATTTTCTATAATCGATCACCATCCTATATTTCTTGTTCCCTTCAGAATCCGGTTTTTTTGGGACAATCCATACTGGCGAGTTATATGGTGACCGTGAAGGTCTAATTATTCCGTCATCGATTAAGCTTTGAATTTGTTTATTTACTTCATCTTTAAGAGATACAGGGAATGGATAGTATCGAGTGTACACGGGGGTATCTGAGTTAGTGCGGATTTCGCCTACCACCCTTGTAGTGTAAGTCAGCTTCTCGTCCGGTTCCGAAAATAAAGTGGGAAATTTATTTACGAGGTTGGCAATGTCATGTTTTTGTTCAGAAGTCATATGTGTAGTTCGTATGACTACATTGTTTATTGCCTGTAAGGCTTGTTGTTTTATCCTGACTTTCATACCATTTCCAATTTGCATATAATCTTCGTGAGTGTAGATGACGGCAGACAACTCTTTTAAACTGTCGTTGCCTAATATCGCGTGGAAGGACTTAAGCGATGGTAAAAGGAAAAATTTAATTTTGTGGTTGTTTAGACCAAAGAGACTCGTTTGAACGTGGTGGCTGACTTTAATACTGCCACCTACTGAATTTGCATAAAAACATTTATCGTTTGGTATTGGTTTATCAACTAGTTGGGGTTGTATGTAGTTTCTGTTCGATCCGGTATCTATTAAAATTTTAATAATCTCTCCACTCTTCGTCCTACTTTCGAAGTAAGGTAACGAAGAGCTAGCTAATCTAAAAAATTAATGTCAGTGAAATCCGTGCTTTCATCAACATTGGTGTCGGGGATATAGTCAGATTCCTCCAATGGCTGAATGTACTCATCGAAGGTTTGATCATAGTTACAGTCTTCGGCCTGTAAAACTTCATCATATTGACTATCTATGTGGAAATTTGGTTGTGGCTTGGTGGGTTTATACGGAGGTTGTTTTGACATAAATTGTTGGGGTCTTGGTGTTGGTCCACGCTGCGAAAATTGGTGAGTCCTAGCTTGAGCACTCTGACCTAAGGGCTCTGCTTTAATCTGTTGATTAGAAGAGAAGGTAAATTGTTGCCTTGGTACAAATGGTGGTCTATAACCTGGTTGGGGTTGATATTGATTCCGTTGTACGTTTTGCTGTTGATAAAATGATGGTCGTGGCGGTGGTTGATAGGAAGGCAAAAAGCTTGACTGAGTGTGGAATGGTTGTCTATTTTGTGGATTCATATAATTATTAGGCAAAGTCCTACGTGGCGGTTGTGACGATGAATTAGGATGTTTTATCATCATACCATGGTTAACCATGTGATGTGATCTATAGCCCTGGTTTTCCAGCTTGAGGCACAAGTGAAGAGCCTGGGGCAAATCTACGGGTTCGCGCACTCCCAACAACCTGGGAAGATCGCCTTTGAGGCCTCTAATAAAAGTATCGAGAGCCTTGCCTCTATAGGTCTGTGTAAGCAATTGAGTAGACTCTTGAGAAATTTCCATGCAGGAAATTTTATTGAGGATAAGAGAAAGGTGGCTGTATACAGCCTGGTAAAACTCTGATACCGTTTTGTTCCCTTGAACGAGGGACGACATTTGATATTCGAGAGTATTTAAATCACGCTTGTCGGCGTAGTGCATAACAAGGCATTTTGAAATATTGTCCCAATTGAGTGGAGTATTGTACGACTCCAAGACAACGTCAGCGCTTCCGATTATCTTATTGCGGATTACGCTTAAAATACCATAGTATTTAGGCGTTCCTTTTATGGGCTCATAAATCTGGAGGATGCGGTCAACCCCTTTCTTCCAGGAGCTAAACTCTGCTGCATCGCCTGAGAAGTTTCTAAGGCATCGGACAACATCTGGTGTCTTGTCCAGATCTTCTAATTTGTTTCGATACTGTGCCGCAATCGGCTGATCGACACCGGCACAGAAATCAGCGCTAGGGTTTAAAATGTTATGAATAATCTCTTTTCCTGATTCTTTTAAAGTTTTCCGAATTAAGGATGAAATGAGGATGTCCAATTCACGAGTTCCCCTTACCTCCTGGTCACCATCTGAATGCGATGAACTGGTCGTGGATGTGTTGTTTGGGTTATCCCTTGCGGGGGTAGAAGTACGTGCTGATGTGGAAGGGGTAGGATTTGGAAGTAAGATAGGGTTAATATTGATAGGAGGAGCATCGCCTCTAGGGTTGATTGGTGGAGGGTCAGTAGATACTCCTGAGCGTAGATCAGGCATAACTATATATTTATATAAGATGTTTCGGTAGTAAAAAGAAAATAATAGTAATAGCGATAAAAGGAAGAGGGAAAACAAAAATGTTTATATTTTAAATCTAATTCACTTAATGTCTAATTTTCAATTGGTTTAACGCTTTAGTTAATTTAATATAGCTTAATATTTTTCCTTTTATATTCTCACTTTATGATTTTTTTGTTTCTCTATTATTATTTCTCTTTCTTTTTAATAAATTTCTTAACCTTGCTTAGTACTTCACTTTTGTGTTTTTATATTTTTTCCAAGTCACTTATTCAATGTAATTATTTATTTTTTTATGATTTCTAAATACTTTCGTAAAATTAAATTATTCTTATTCTTAAATCTTTCTAATTAAATTTTTTATTTCTGTATTTTTCCTGTTCTGATTTCATATAAATGTAGTTACTATATATTCTTACAATATAATGGTGAGTTTCATCTCAGAGCGGCTGGTGGGTTGCACCTCCGTTTCCTCCAACGACGAGTTATTGGCTGTGTTGGTTACTTCGGGGCCTCGTTTCTCTGGAACTCACTTGGTAACACTGGTCACTAGCACTTCTTTAGGGCGTTTTGTGACAGAGGTCACTTTTTCTTTTGGATTATACTTGCTTTCGCAACACTTGTCACTAGCACTTCTTGAGGGCGTTTTGTGACAGAGGTCACTTTTTCTTCTGGATTATACTTGCTTTCGCAACACTTGTCACTGGCACTTCTTGAGGGCATTCACTGGACAGAGGTCACTGGTACAGGGTTATTGTGGTTGGGTGACCACGGGAAATTTTTATTTTTTTTTTGTTTTTTTAAAAAAAAATTCTCCGTCGCGGCACACGCGTTAGATATGCACTACTTTAGGGCTTAATCGTCGCGGCACATACGTTAAAACTGTTGCACTACTTAAGGGCTTGTTAGTTAACGGATAATTTATTCCCGTGGTCCCTGCTCGGGCGCCAATTAAATTTTTATTATATCTTTTTCATTAAAAAAAAACTTTATTTCAAAAACCAAACCGGCAGCGATTCTGCCTACAAAATAACTGACTACTATTCTAACAAAATTTGTGTCTTAAATACTAAATTAATGCTAACGGAGGCAAATATCTAACGGCGACATGTTCCCACAGGTACTCGTGCATTTCATACCGTACGTGATGGAATGCGGGTCCAGCGATGTAGAGGAATCAGGTTGCACATACCACGGGCGCACTATCAGCGAAGTTCATGGCAGACACATGGGAAGCGATGTTGAGTTTCGGGTTTCGGTTGTCAAACATATTTCGTGTTAACTTGTATGCAAAGTAAAAAAAGAGATTTTTCGGAGGTTCGCTACAAACATTACTTTTGCATTTACACTCCTTACAAACAGAAAGTGGAAATGATGTCCACTAACAACTAACAGGCTTTCTTGTAATTTTCACGATGGTAATGCCGGTTTTACTCTTGTACTCGAATTTACACAAATTGCAGCAGCACTTAAACGCTGCTGGTCTCCCTAGACAGGATTTTCATTCCCATGGATGTGTGGCCATCAGACACAAAAACTATGACGAAATAGCAAACCATAGCTCACATATCTCAACATAAGTTTGTGTCATTATTCGACAAAGCAGGATTTTCGTTTACTTTCCTTGGCAATATTTTATTTGGGGTTTTCTTACTGCGAAGCTCGAATGGACAAAATTTTACAAAATTAGTCAATGCTGTTTCCAAGTCGCTTATAAGTGAGCCTGTAACAGAAGATGACAAGTCGATAAGTCTAAATTCACTTGTCGAACTATGCTTGTCCGACAAGTACAAATTAGTTCTATAACAGAACTCAAACCGTTCTTCGACAAATGTTTAGAAAGTGAAAATAGCATTCATCACGGCGGACAAAAAAAAAAATGTTATTTTAAGTATTAAAATGTATTTTACTATTTAGACTCGCAGCATGATTATGTACAGCTGATTATAGTTAAGGGAAATTTTTCAATAAACAGATGATCACTAAAATCAAAATTAACTCTGGCTTAAAAACTTTCAACACGTGACGAGATTCGCTGTTATCACTAACACCGTCACTAACTTAGGATCAAAAAAGTACATTTTTAATTAAATCATCATACCATCATATATTCATATATACATATTATTTCTGTAGTATAGGTACCATTTGCGGCTCTCACACTTAACTAACCTTAACAAAAGTGGTGTTAAAAGAAGGATAATTTCCTAGAGCACTGACGAATTGAACTTTTAGTTTATATATTTTAACAAATTAAAAAAACGATCAAATCAAATCAAATCAGTTGACAGATGGAAATCATATAGGAAGTTTGGATGTTGGATAGGAAGTTTGGATTTTCTCTTGCGAGAGTTCTCGCACGGGCGCACTTACTAACACTATATGTACTTTGTTCCACAAAAATAGTCAGTACAGGCCTTATGGGGGAGCTTGTTTTAGAAGAAGAGTAGAATTACATTCTTCTCGGACAATACCGGAAGGTACCTATCCCTCGTGTGCACCAAGGATTAGGCTCTGTGGAACCTCCTGCTATTGTGTGAGAGAGAAAGAAATAAATATTAGTATTTTAAATACTTTATGGGTAAAGCAAAAATAATATTAATAAATTCCTAGATACGTTATTTCAGTTATTTTCATTGTATTTCACAAATTCTATACATTTCCTTTTAAACATTCTAAAACAATTTTCATTTTTAATATAATTAGGTAACCTATTGTAAAGCCTTAATCCCTTATACATAAGAGTATTTTGTGAAGATGTTGAGACTTGATGCCGTAATCTAAAGTCGTTTGCATTTCTTAGTTGATATGGCTGGGCGTTACCAACTTGTCTAACTTCATTTGTTAGATAACTGGGCGCATCGCCATACTTTATTTTAAAAACGTATAGTAGCGTATTAAGTTCCAGTTTTTGCTTAATGCTTAGCCACATTAGAGCTTCCAACATATTCCGTATCGGTGTGAGTTTATTACATCTAAGTATGCTTCTCATTGCTTTATTCTGTAGCTTTTGAAGTCTTTCGATTTGTCCCTGGTTGCAGCATGTAAATAATATTGTCGAACAGTATTCAAAATGCGGTTTTATCATCGTATTGTATACCATAATTGATGTCATGATATCCAAACGTTTTCGAATCTGTTTAAAGAAACCAATTTTTTTACCTATTTTTTTACATATGTAGTCCACGTGCTCATGCATTTTTAATTCCTTATCGATAATTACTCCTAGATATGTTATACTTTTTACATTTTCAATTCGATTATTATTCCAGTGTTTAGATTTATCTCCATTAGTTTTGTTTTCTGTTCGTTTAATTTTAATTTATTCATCTTGAGCCATACTACTAACCGACTAACGTCGTACATTAACTTAGTTTTGCATTCTTCTGAGTTCATTCCTTCTGCATATATCAATGTATCATCTGCGTATAAAGCTATTTTGCAGTATTTCATTACTTCTGGCATATCGTTTATGTAGATTATAAATAGAAGTGCTCCCAGAATTGATCCTGGGGCACTCCTTGTTTTACCTAAATGAAGTCAGACATACTACTATTTACTTTTGTTCTTTGTGTTCTATTTGTTAGATATGATCGAAACCAATCTAATTCTTCATTCTGAATTCCATATCTATACATTTTTTTTCAAAAGTATTTCTCGGTCGATGGTTTCAAATGCTCGTTTAAAATCTAAGAAAATCGCCATTGTCTTTTTCCGGTTTCCACCATCTTTCCATTCGTTAACTATGTGGTTGACTGCTGCCTCACGTGAATAATTTTTACGAAAGCCTGACTGATATTGTGATAGAATATTGTTGTGTTCCATATATTCCATCAGTTGTTGTTTAACCACAGTTTCAATTATTTTCTCAGTCATTCTTAATGTATTAATTGGCCGGAATTCTTCGCTTTTATTCGTGTTTGGTATCTTTTCAACTGGTGTAACCATCGAATCTTTCCATGGACTCGGGAATTCACCTGCAACTAATGATTTGTTCACTAACTGCAGTATTGTCTGTCCAATTAAGTCCCAGTTATCAATTATCATCTTTGGGCTTATTTTTTCAAAATCCGATTTATTTTTTAAGCTTTCGCATGCTTTTCTCAGGTCACATATTGTTAATTGACGAAATTTAAATGAATTTACGGTTTGAGGTAAATGGATAACAAATTCTACATTTTCAATTGATTCTCTTATCTCATTTATACTTCTTATGAAGAATTCATTGAATTTGTTGGCTATTTGCGATTCATCTTCATATTCTATGTTTTCAAATTTGACACTTTTAATTTTCTTTGTATTCTGCCTTAGTACCAATGTTTTAATTTCTTTCCACATTTGTTTTGGTCCATTTGCTTGCTTTATTTTGGTTTTTATGTAAACATTTTTAGCGTGAACAATTTTTACTTTATATTTTAAGACACTAGTGTCAGGACATATACAGTGCCTTACAAAAGTCTGCGTACAGTGCAGTAACTTCGGTTAAAAGCATTTAAAAATTATAAAAACAATAAAATAAAAGATAAATTCACTTGAAAATAAAAAGTGTACTTCATTCACGATAATCGACAACAAAAATTAATTGAGTTTCGTATCAAGTTCTTTGAAGATTGTTTTTAAGAATGTCAAGGTATAACATCTTATCCATAATTCCAGTTATTAAAACTAACTTCCCTGTGCCGGCTGCCGACATACACCCCCAAACCATGACTCCACCACCTCCATGCTTGACAGTTGCTTTCAAATTTTTTGGCAGCATTTCCTCACCCTTTTTCCTCCACACCAGCTTTCGCCCGTCCGACCCAAAAATATTAAATTTACTCTCATCAGAGAATATAACTGTTGACCAAAAATCAAAATGTTTATTTACGTATTCTTTTGCGAATTTTAAGCGTTTTTTACGATTTATTTCGGAAATGTATGGTTTCTTTCTAGCTACGCAACTATGCAAATCAGCCTTGTGCAGTGCTCTAGATACCGTTGAAGGGTGTACAGAGGTATCAAATATGGTCTCCAGTCTTGTAGCTATTTTGACTAAGCTCAAACCTGGTTCTTTTTTCTGGCAGTCAATCAGAAAAATTGCCGCTGAAATAAAAACAAAACCACTGACTTACACAGGTTTTCGTCCAATACGCATACATCCCATCATGACCACACTGTGGTCGTGTGGCTGCCATCAACCATCGCTGTGTGTATGAATATATGAAATATGAACATTAAAACAGTGTTCCCATTATTCAGTTCAAGTAAATCGTTACAGCTTTTTCCTCAGTTTTTTCCATTTTCTTGTTTTTCGTTAAAATGCAACTCAACTATTTTTCGATTTTTGTGATGAAAAGCTGAGTGTTGGGTGCGGAAACGAAGAGTGCGTTTTTTTTTTTGGTTTTTAGCTTATATCTCGTAAAGTAGTCGTTTCCGATATATAACAGTGGTACATCAAAATACATACTGGTAAACATGCCCTTTACAACATACTTAAATTTCATCGAAATCGAGGTGGTGTCTACTTCGTACACAATAATCTTTTTTCGTTAAAAAAATAATTTTGTTTTTAAATCAGCAGATGGTAACCCTAAGGGTATTGCTTTCCGATCTGCGGCGATTTGTCATGCATACTATGGTAGCCCAGTGAGAGCTTAAAAGAGGGACAGATTTATGAAAGCTATTGCAACCAGAATGAGAGGCAAACGTCCTATCTTCTCTGTACTGACAATTTTTGTGGAACAGAGTATAGTATTACAGTACGTTCTCGATTAACGCAACTCTCGATTCATGCAACTCCTCGATTTACGCAACTCCTCGATTTACGCAACTCCTCGATTTACGCAACAGCCCAATTTACATCATTGTTCACGCAGTAATCGCAACATTTCAAATAATTTTGACTCGATAACTGCAACTTTTGTTTTTATATATGTATCTTTATTTACTCTGGAACTTGACTATGTTGGTGTTTTGAGTTTTCCTTTTGTCTGGGCAGTTATTTTACCGCTACTTTTGAGTGCATTTAACTGATGGTACGATGAAGTGAATGCATGTATCTATTGAATACAAGATTTTGTTGTTAGTTTAATGAATTTTGTTTAGTGATCAGTCGATTGTGTGTTTCGAAAAATGGGTATTGCAAAAAAATTGTGATACTATCAATAAGAAATAAAAGTGAAAACTGCGAGAAATGGCGATTTTAAAAAAATCTAACAAACCAAAAAATCCAAACAAAAATGTGAAATTTTTTCAAAAGAAAATAACAGCACATGTATAGAGAACTATACACATTTATGTACCTACATACATATGTACATATATCTAAATGAATTAACTTCCTTTTGTTTTATTGATATAAACACTTGAATAAAAATTTGTTACATTAAATACATACATAATTATGTAAGTGTAGGTTTTCTGACTTTCGCTTTTCTTCTCGAATTGAGCCTAAAAAAAATTTACTGGGTTATTGCAACAACCTCGGTCATTGCAACTACCCTCGTTTTAATTAGTTGCGATAATCGAGAATGTACTGTATTTTATTTCTATATTTGTATTGCGCTTTTTCAAAGATAGTTCATAAAAAATACACTTGTCAGATTTTGGCAATATTCAAATCACCTGTCCTCATTGAACCACAATTCGCAAGTGTTTCTTGACACTTGTCGTGTTCCGTTACAGAAAGAGGGAAATTATATACATATATGTAGGTATATTATATATTTATACTTGTCATCTTTCCTCGTGACAATTGGCGAATCGTTCTTTTTGTGTTACACAATTTTTTACAAGTTGTCGAAATTCACTTATCCTACAAGTAGTTATCGCTCGGTAGTAACTGCTTGCATCTGCGGGTATGAGTTGCCTGGATAGAGTATCCTTTGCCGTCGGCGTCGTTTTGATTGAGTTTAAATACATACATACATGCATACATAATGTACATACAACTTTAATAAATGTTTCTTATCTTATATAAGATCTAATTTTTTTTAGCAAATTTACCGAATTACATATACATACATATTACGAGATGATCTCATCTTCAGTGACACTGACACAATTTTTTTGTTTATACCTACTTCGTTTAAAATGACCTTGCTGTCAAATAAAATAAACTATCTTAGACATTAACATTAATTTAGCTACATAAGCGAATCATATCTTCATTGCCATATGTATACAGACTTGTCTCTGCTGGCTTGCCAATTGAAAAATGAACTTGAAAAGTAAGCTCGAACTCGTATGTACATAATATGTATTATTAAAACGAAATCAATACCTGAAATAATCTGAATGCGGCAACAACTTCCATCCGCCGCCAATCACTCACAGATATCAAACACAAAGTCGAAGAAGTCACTCAAGCATCAGTGCATGTCATTCCAATTGTTCTTTGTTTTCTTTTAATTCTCATTCTGAGCTTCAAACAAATGTACATACATAGGTACTGGTGACAAAAGAAATCATACTGACATTCACCAGAAGCAAGAAGTAAGCAATCTTTTCGACATGATTAACCATTGCAAGAAAAAGATGAAAACATGGTTGCTCCATGAATTCCTAGGTCTTCTCTAGAGTTTATGTTTTCCTTCGATGAACTCAGAAAAGAATGCGAGTGTGCGTCTGTTTTATAGTGACTTGTCATTTCCGTACGTCGATCAAACATCTTTAATGTATCTTCGATGCGACATGACAGCTTTTCATAATTATCGTACTAGTCCAATCAAAATCCAAACGTACGCGTACGCGTACCTATGTATCTCTTTCTCTCTCTCTCTCTGTCTCTTTATATTCTCCGATACAATGTGGAATGCAAATGAAGCACCTCTGACCTCATTCCTCATACGAGATTCTGACGTCCACGGGCTCCCAGTCTATTGCTCCCAATTTTATTAATTGAACGCGCCGCTCCAAATGTGATGATGGTATTTTCTGATTACACTGCCAGACACTTTGCAGTCGATTGACTACACCATCGTTTGTATAGCGGTTGACTGCCATCGTAATGCCGGCCAACACTGGTATCAGTTTTTTTTTCTGCTTCTGTTTTTGGGGGAGATAGTCAGGTTTTTGAACTTTTAAGCCCGCATAATGAAAAAAAATATCTAATATATTTATTTGCTGTTCAAGTTACTATAAATGACCCTTGATATTTGAAAATATTTTTCAGTTTGTTGACAGAATAGCTACTCGTAGATGGAGTAATGCTTTGCTTCCGAATTGGTCTGGAATTGGATGCATACGAGTAGAACAAACATTGAGAGTGGTAGAGTGAGAGACTTGCCTTGGTCATTAGTTTCGATGCAGGTGCGGAAGCTACTCGTACATCGTGGCAGAATTAATAGGATGATTAGGTACTTCCTACTTTAAATTGAGTTCCATGTTTTCTTCTTTCAATGAGCATGTTATTGTTAACGTGACTTAAAATTGTAGGTAACCGTAGGAAGAAGCAGAAAATACAGGTATGATTTTAAAATGGTTGAGTTACAATTTTTTAGACCCTGGCTAGCAGTTACACCTTTGCCTTTTGGTATTTCATCGCTGGATCCAATTTGGATAGAGCACTTAGCACCTAAGACTGTACAGAATTCGGACCTAGTGCGAATAGTGGGTTGACGACTTACAGAAAAAATGGCCAAATCAAAGCTTTTTCCTTAAAAAAATATATTGAAACATGTTTGTGTGTTCGTGAAATACCCTTATAATTATATAATTTTTTTTCTTCAATTCTGGCCTTGAATTCTAGACCATACTGTACTTCTTTTATTTATGAGCTTTTCTTGTGCTGTACAGTAATTTTATATTTAATGAACGACATGTCTATCTAATTCGAGCTCACTTGTGTATAACCTTGAATAAGCAAGCATGAGGCTACATATGTACATATAATTTGAGTACCATTATTTATTAAATTTTCTTCTTTTCTTCACGCACAAGAGCGTTGGCAAACGAAGTATTGTACTTATAATCAAATCAGTAATCATTTATATCTGACTTCTCCGCTTTGTATCGATAAATAAAATTTGAGGAAAGATAATTTTATCACCAATCATATACAGTACTTCGCCATATTATTAGACCCATATCAAGGAAAAAAATCAATGATTTTGAAAAGATGTTTCAAATGTATAAATCAGGGTTATATTATAACTTTTAACATTTTTCCATTTTTTTGTACAACTATTTGGAGTAATTTGGTTACATTTTGCGACAGGTTTAGTCTAATTTGTAATTTTGATAAAGGCTTGAATGATTACGTCACACATTGATGGGACAAGTGTTTTTTGAATATTTTTGCGTTTAAGAATGGTTTTATCAATTAAAAATATGGTTCAGTCTTGTTTTTAAAACACGCTGTGTCAAGTAAAAGCATATAGGGCCCAAACAAAAAATAAATACCCAATATAGAAATATCTACGCTACAGGCTTCCAACTTATTTTTTATAAAAACTTATTTTCTTTTACCAGTTTTAAGGTTTTTTATATAATAGTACATAGATTATTTAATAAATTAATAAACAAGTCCAAAAAATTGCCATATTTAATACGCACTTTAAAATACCAACCACTTTAAAATTGTTTTTTGCTTGGGTCTAATAATATGGCGAAGTACTGTAGGTACCATTTGCGGCTCTCATACTTAAACAATCTTAACAAATATGGTGTCAAAAGAAAGAGATTTTCCTGGAGCACTGGCAAATTCCACATTCAGTTTATAAATTTTAACAACTACCTAAAAAATCTATCAAAACCACTATTCTACCAAAATAAATTCCCAAAAGTATAAACATATCCCGTATGATTTCCATGGGATTTCCATGAGTTGACAGATGGAAATCATATGGGAAGTTCGGATGTTGGGTGGGAGGTTTGGATTTTGGGGTTGGAACTTCTTTTGCGAGAGTTCTCGCGCGGGCACACTAGTATGATGTGATTTAACTACATAATTGTGTGCCTTACTATATAGCAATATACATACATATGTGCATTAGATTGTATATTTTGAATTGCTTTTAGATTTGACCAGGTGCGCTATATGGTGTAGTTTATACCTTAGCTTTATTAATCTTGTATTAAAAGCGTTTGTTCAACCATTTTGAAAAGTTTACTTTAATTCTTATAATGTACAGTAAAACTTGTGAATAGTGGAATGCCGTGGTGCACTTTTTTTTCTATTACTCGCAATTTTTTCCACAATCGGCAACCTAATTTTTTTTATTATTTTGTCGGTGAATTTTTTATGTAGGAGTTCAGAATGTGTACTTGTTGAATGTAGCCGCTAGCAGAATGAAATAAACGTTTAACCCAAAGTGTTTCAACGCGTTTGGTTATTTTGTTAAATTTTTCCACTCTTTGAGAAAGTTTTCCCCCACTTTTCAAATTACATATTTACTCTTTGACAGGTTTGACCAATTTGACCACAAAAAAATTACCAAACAGATCTATTCTCTCACGATATTGTATTCATTGACACGGGCGGCCTTTGTCACTACTAGAACCTCAGCTGGGAAAACGCTGCCGTGGTCCGCTTATTCCTACTTCCTCCGAGAAGCAATACGCTCCTATACCTACATAATATGTACATATGTATGTCTATCTTTGACCCATCGGTGTAGATGAACTTAGCATCCTGAGATACCTCGGACAGTGTAGTCAACCACACTACGATTAAAATAATAATTGTCGCAGCTGCGGCATTAATTACTTCTATATACATAAGTTAGTGCTGCTGTAATTTATTCTCGTTCAATTCAATGGGAGACAGATAGTACTAGATTTTTTGATGTTTCTTCAGCGATGTAGGTATATGTACGAGAACAGAAAGCGTCGTATATTTATTTTTCATTGTTGTCATTTTTTGTATTGTGGGTAATGCTGTAATTATCTGTCCACCGATAAACCCATGTATTCTTAGATATCTTTTTTCTAATAACTGGAACTTAAAAATTAAATAAAACTACCAACATTTGAGTTATTTTAACGTGTGGAATGCCCACTAACCCCATAACATTCTTTGGCTGGAATTTCGCAACATGAATGTTATATCAATGGTCACATGTACATATGTATTTCCTTTTCTTTTGTTGCTCCTTTCCACTGCATCTTCTTCTTGTAATTCATCCATTGCGCCGTGCTGGGGCTGGCCGGTTGAAGAAGCCAACTGAACTGGAAAGATGATGATGGCGGAATATTAGCTCAAACCTTCCTCTTCTTCTTTTATTATTGCTGTTTCCGTCTGTCCGTATGGCATTCTTTTCTTTTTATCGAAGGTACTTAGTCTTTCGTCTTAATTGGCCTTGAGAATACATACACACACATTTGTTGGCTTTGTGTTCATGCCTCTGTTACGGAACTGTATTGTTGGATGTTGCAATGTTAAGTTGATTCTTTTATTTAACTGAAAGTTTCTTCTAGTTAGAAATATATGTTTGATATGCATGAGTAGGTAACCGGAACAGGTTTTTTATTAGATACGTCCTTGGTAATTGATAACAAATATAAAACAAGCTTGATGTTTAAGGGCTAGCCGGTTAGTACCTTTCAACACCGGTCAAAACGTTAATTTTCTTTTTTGGTTATTTTGTCATATGTAGGTTAGGTTAGGTAAGGTGGCTATCCACCGGATTCGGTAGGATTCACTTAAACCGAAGTATGTCCATTTTACATTTTATTGATATCCGTTGAGGAAATATTTTATAGGTCTATAAAGAAATATTCCCGCAGAATCTTTTTTCGTAAGTAGGAGAGTGCTGGGCAGTTGCAAGGTAGTGATAGGGGGATTCCTCCTCCTCATCCATGCAGCTGTGACAGAAGTCATTGGCGAAGATTCCCAGCCTGCGGCTGCTTAGGGTGCCGATATGTGTTCTTTTATAATTCACGCGCGCTAAAGGGGTTATGAATACCCTTAAAATGTCTTGCACAGCGCGGGCCAAGGGAAATTTATGGAGAATGAAAGAGGAGATACCGATGCGCATTGGTCTTAAATGCCTGTAGATCGTAACGGGAGGGAAAAATCGTGTTTGGTAAAGCATTCCACATTCGTGTTGAGCGGTTAAAGAAAGTATCTCTATATTTTACTGTACGTCCGAAGATGGGCTTAAGGGTAAACTGATGGGCATTCCTTGCGAGACGTGTGTTGCGGGAAAATTGTTGAAGGGGAGGAATGCAGCTGGCTATTTCACTGGAGCACTGTTTGTGGAAAAGCGTTTGTGGAAAAGCGTTTGTGGAAATAGCGATAAAACAACAGTTCTGCTAATTTTACGCAAGCTGTAAGTTTTACGTTGCGTCGGTTTAGCTGGGGCCAAGTCTGCTTGGCGTGACCACACGTCATCTTTCATTAGCCACTTTTTGTGGTAAAATTCCCCAATTTTGTACCTTATCTGGCTAGTTCGTCTTCTTCACAGATTGATATATCACTTTGACCAGGAACCCAGCACAGGGTGAGCATCCATCTGCTCGATTTCACGTTTAGAAGTGGCGCGACAGTGCCTAACCAATTTTGATCTTATAATTGGTGATTCGAGCACTTTTATAGCTGCTTGGCTATCGGTATAGATGAAAATGTCACGATGGTAGCTCGATTTCATCGACAGCCACTCAGCGGCTTCACGAATAGCCATCACCTCCACCCGGAAGACACTACAGTGGTCTGGAAGTCTTAAGGACAAGTTCAGACTGAGCTGGCCTGAAAAGATACCCACTCCTATACCATCACCTGTGTTGGATCGATCTGTGTAGATCTCCAGTGCAGGTTTGTCATTTTTTTATTGAGTATGTTTATTTAGCTACCTTTGTCTAGTGCACCAGACTACAATTCCATACATAAGTATGGGTCTGACCACCGCAGTGTAGAGCCAGTGCATAATCTGAGGACGAATTCCCCATTTACAGCCTAAGACTTCTTGCACGAACACGAAGCAGCATCGGATTTTTTCACTCGTTTGAGTGCATTCAATTTCCAGCTCGGTTTCCTATCAAGAATCAAACCTAGATATTTGTCGTGATCTGAGAAACTGAGTTAGGTAGCATTTAATTTTGGAGGGGTGACCTGGGAGATGCTGTGCTTCTTAGTGAATAACACTTAGTGAATAACACTTCTTCGTTGACACTGAACCAATTTCAGCCGCTTCCATTTCTATATTCGCAAACGCACCGGTGACAGCTCGCTGTGTTCTACGAATGATGTCAATGTCATCGGCGCGGCGGATGCAAGTAGTTGAATGGACTTTCAAAAGATCGGATGTACATTTGCAGATAAATTGGAAAGCAGGGATAGCGATCCCCTTGAAGATTGCCAATATTACGTACGTAGTTCGCTAGTATTTGTTAAATACAAATCGAAAATTTAATTTAAACAAATACATACTTGAATAAAAACAGAAAACAATAATATTCGCCAAAATTCACCGAATTTGCAAACAAAAAAATTACTATGAATTCTCACAACGCATTTGAAAAGTTCAACAAAGTTCAACTTTTTCGCCAGCTGATACCGTCATTATAAATTATGTTTATATAATTTTTGGAATATTAAATCGAACGCAGTTTTACGGAGAAATCAAATGTACTCTTTTGTCATCTGTGTATTTTGTATACCTACTATGGATACTGTTTTTTTAGACGCAATTATCATTAGTGCTGCATAAAAATCGTTAGTGCGCATAAAAAAATGTAATATTATTATGTTTCCGATTAGATAAAATATAGTTTATTTTTGTTAAAGAACTGTCGCGTGTGTTACCAGTTTGCCAATGACCTGTAAACCACAACGACATACGATATTCTACGGCCAAGCTTGTGAATCATTCGACTGCAACGTGAATTATTCATTACAAATCAAACACAAAAAAAAAAAAAGATTTTGAAACAAATTTAAGATTTTCAAGAATCACCGAGACACGAGTATCTTTTTGTGCGCATTTTCGTAGCCAAGTTGTTTGTATTTTCTACGTGCAAATACCTCAGAGCAAACGTCACGATGCACAGTGGGTACCCGACCATACAAAGCGCGGTCAAAAATATAATACATGCTTTTTGTTTAAATTAAACACTATTATTATTATTTTTATTTGTTTTAACTTACAAAATAGAAAAGAAAATGTAAACAAATTCACTCAAAAAAAAATATTTGGAAAATTAAATTTTTAACAGTTCTAATGCATTTTTTGATAGAAACGATTTTTTTTAGTAAACAATTTTCTAAAATGTGAAATAAGCGGTTTTACGATTAGTCAAAACTTTTTTTTTTTTCAAAACTCGAAAAAGGGGAGGAGGGGGGGGGGGGGAAATTCCTTATTATTTGAAAAGGTAGAACAATATTTTTCATTTTAGTTTGTAGCGGGCACTCGAAGGCAAACTAACAAAATCTTTAATTTACTGTAAACTAAGCTAAAAAAAAGTTTGAAAAAGTGCTTCGTGCAGGGGTCCTATTACATTGACGGTTTAAGGTATTAAACAATAAAATGTAGATTTTTTAGAAAGTACTCACCTTCTTGCTTAATATCCATAACAATTTAAAATTGCTCACACTTTCTTAACACAAGTTATCCCTATCACACGTTCTCTAGTAAAAAATTGCACTGATAAGCGAGCTGTATATTTTCTTATATTTTAACTTTCAATGGCTATAAAGGCATGAAAAAAACATAATGCGTCCACATTTTTTTTTTTTTGGTTTTAGTTTAGCGGGAGCTTGAAGAACCTTATTGACACTTTTAATTCTTAATTAATGACATTTTTTTAATTTTGGCCTGTGGAGGTACCCACTGTGCGATGTTAAATTTCCCCGGCCTACGTAGTAGACAGTCGCATACACATGCAAGCATACATATGTACATACATATGTCTGTATCTATGTAGGTACATTTTTGTTCGATCAAATTATAATAGTTTCAGCGAAATAAGTTAAAAAACAAAAAAAAGATAAGAAAGAGTAAATAACTTTAGTTGTTTGTGTGTGTTTTTTTTTTTATTTGTATTTTGAAACTCGTTGCTTATGGCGGCTTTTCATATAACATTCGGCGCAAATGAGTCACCCGCCGGCATCGTTAGTTGGATCGCTTGCTTGGCGCACGATCGTGTTTTTGTTCGTTTTAAGTCAGATATTTTTTCTGGATGTCTATGGAGAGTTGGAGTTGGATTCGGATTTGGCTGCATGATTTGCAAAAGCACAAAGGTGTATATCGTGCAGAGTTGTACAAGAAAAACACAATGAAAAACAACACATCGCCCCCACGAAAGTATGAAATGCTCCGGTGTGACGGCTTTTATGGGTTCCTTGAACACACACTGTCACTGGAATGGTTTCCTATAACTTGTGTCTTTTTTTTTTTATTTGAGGGAAAATAATTTGAATGCCGACCTCCATGAAATTGCTTTCGATGAGGAAAGAGGTGAATGACAGCGAGCCATAGAACGTGCAGTTTCATTTGTATGTTTGCATTTATGTACATACATGTGTATGTATATGTACATACCAATGAGTATGGAAAGTTAGTGATTGGCACTGTCAGATATCTGTGATAGGCGAGTAAAATGATTTCTGTAACAATACAATTTTGGCATTTGTTAATGTCAAATAGACAGAAACTATGGCAGGGAATTAGGTTTAGTTTGACATTATGAGGATTTCGAGGTTATGAGAAATTGACATTTATGTATATGTATGTAGGTTGGGATTCAATTGCATGTACATATGTGAGATGACAATTGGAATCTAACATACATGATATGTGAATGTAGGTATTATGTATTTCTCTTATTTTGACAGCAAAGTCTACATGTACATAAATATGTACATATGAACATGTTTACATTCATTTACATGTACATACATATGTGTATTTAGATAACGAAAGTACACACTGAGTCAAATTGCTAAAAAAATTCAGCAAGTGCGTATCTTATCTTGCATCGTTGAAATTCATGATTGCTTTCGCTTACTCAGTGACAAGCTCATTAAATATAATTTAAAAGATATCTGTTGTGCCGTTAGTACCGGTTTTAACCAATTTTGTAGGTCTCATAGTTACTCATTGTATCTCCAAATAGCAGTGACGAAAAGGAAACAATGACAACCCAACCAAATGAAATTAAATTTTTAATGGCATACACCGCACAAGCATGCATGCACAATCACTGGACTGAAGGTTTTTTACTCTGGTTGCGCCAGGAAGGTGGGCATCTGCTCAAGATACCAATAGCCCGATCTGCTGGCATGCACGATTCACATTCCTAGTCCTGACCTGGGAGTGTCAGGCGATATGCGCCTACATACTAAATCTCACCCCCACACACAGACTTCACCCATTCTTCCGGCGGAACTGCCGTTGGGTATTACTTTGCGGGGCTGTTAAGCATCCTGCTATACGTCATGTGTCAGCTTCTGCTGCTTTTCTTAGCTTTTCTACTCTCCGCAACTGCTGTTGGAGTACTGGCATATAGCTGCAGATGGCCGTCCAATTCTCTTCTGACCGCAACATAGAGTCGAGGAGCGATGGCAGATTTGGCAGAGTGGTTCTTCAAGTTACGAAGCGTGTGCAGTAAAATACAGCGTAAAATACCGCGAACTGTGTAAGATGGTAGTTGCAATCTCCGTGTTTCCAACTAATCCAATCCTTGATTGTCGGAATCAGCTTGTAGGTCCACCTGCCTTTTTGTGCGTTGTCCCACCGGGCTTGCCACATAGCTGTTGACGCTGCCTTTTCTTCTAGTTTTATCATCTGAAGGTGTATGGTGTTGACTGTGTGATTGCACATGCAGATTACGTCACATCAAAGAATTTTGATAATATTTTGTTTGTGCATACATGATTGTGTAATTATTGTTAATCGAATAGTGGTAATTTCTTTAAAATTGGTTTAGTAGTTTATGTGTTAATAGGTTAAGAAATTGAATTTATCAACGTGAATTTCTCAAAAACTATACAAATTACAAGACTATGGTTTTTTTTTAAATGTATAGTTAATTATCTACAAACTGTGATTTTTTCATATTTTTGACTACAGTAGTTTCCGAGAAAACACTACACTCTTTTGGTATGATACTTTTCACACATTTTTGGCAATGACTCCCAAAGTTTCTAACGGAAAAAATTAAGAAAAATATTTATGGAATCTTTGTTTCGAGCCCTTTCGAATGATGTCCCACATGATATATTTTTCAGAGCTTTTTTTAGATTACATTTTACCCACCCTCTTCACAATATTTTTGAGTAATATGTTCCTCATGTATGTGGACTACCGTAATGTATAAGTGTGCCAAATATCAAGTTTCTGGGAAGAACGGTTCTTGATGTTTTTATCGTAACAGACATTTTGGAGTTAGAGCGAACTTATAATGGTTCTAACAATATGAATGAAAACTATAGCGATGATCCTAAGCAGCAAGGTTTTTGAAAAATTCACATTAAAAGCTCTAATTTCGCGACTGACTCGAAAACTACTGAACCGATCTTATAATAATACCTCAGGTAGACTAATGCTTCGATGCCTTTTCGCCATAGATATGAATATCTATTAGTATACTCTATAAACCACGTTGTGTTCTACTGTCTGGTTTTGACGTCTTCAAATATGAAACAAACAAGACAAAGCAGCATCAGATCCCTCACTGGTTGACGGAGTCTTTAAAGGGTACTTACTTAGTTGGCGCTACAGCTCGAGGTGAACCGGGGCCTGCTTCTCGCAACCATTTGTGCATGCGTCAGAGTTTACTCAATATTCACACACTCTATCTAATGTGCTTTTTGTGTTTAGAAAAATCACCTTTTATCTTTTGACCAGAATACCAAAAATGTAAAATTTTGAACATGCCAATATTTCAAACAGCTTTGCTCTCCTCCTGTGCTTTGTAATAAAATATTGATTTTATTGTACGAATGTACTTACAACACAAACAAGCCGCATTCTTGTCGCACTTAAAGTTGAGACCCATTTTAAATATTTCTGTAACAGCAATTATTCAATCATAACCTGTATTGCGTCCACTTCACATAGTAACATATGAAACTCTAGAGTATTTTCCATTTAACTCTTAATTTACGATGTCCCTCTTGCATGTTTTCTCACAAAAAAGCATAAAATATTCAAATGAATCAATTTGGAAAAGTTTCTCTTACCCGTGATGTGCACTTTAACGCCATTTCTATTTAAAAATCACAAAACATCACGTACATACATGGCAGCCATTAAAAAAAAAAAAGGAAAAAAAAAACCATGAAATGAATAATGAAGAAAAAAAGGGCACAGCAGCGCCCTATTAAATCAAACACCGACACTTTTAAGTCCATTTATGCTTAAATGCTGACTGACACTGTGCTGACCCAGTTATCTATTAATACGGTCTACACTGGCGGCCGGCATCACGTGCGTCGATATTTTAAACTGCAACTTTATTTATTTTTGGGATTGGTTTTTTTTTTTTTGGAATGCGTGCATTTCTTCATCGACAGCCGTGACTTTGAACTGAATGATAGTTCTGCTTGTGCACCTCGATTACTGATTAGTATGCAAAAACGAATATAGCTCCACTTTCAAATGCAACGATGGGTGCAGTTGCCAGCATGTTCCACTTGGGAAAGAAAATCGGGGAAAGTGTTCAAAATTTCATTAGATTGCCAAAACCGTGGTAAATATTGACACTGAAATATTTCGTAAGAGAACATGTGTGTGTAGAGATGAACAAAGTTCTTGTTAAAGAAAAGTGGAGAGAAAGAAAAAATAAAAAAAAAACACGTTATATTTGTGTAAATATCTCCGGGCTATTATTTGATTTGCAGTGAAAGCGGTTGTGTAATCTGAAATCCAGTAAACAAAAGTAACTCTCGAGTAGGAAACACCATTCATTCAACTTGACTCTGACGGTAGTACTGCTGCGATGGCAGTCATGGTTTTCACTGGAAGTTTATTTTTGTTTACTCTTTTATCCTGCTTATAAAAAAAAACCTTTATTTGTTAGAGTAGGTATGTACATATTACATACGACTATATGCGGATCTCTGGAAATGTTGTAAACTTTTGTAATTATAAAAAGCGATGAAGTGTCGCTCACCAAAGTTGAAACTAGTTTTTTTTTTAACTTTGCACATAAAACATCTACAAATTACTTTAGTGGAGGAAAGTTTCAATTTGGGTGGTTTTATTACAGATTTGTGGTTCGTTGCATCTGCAATGGACTCGTCGTATTCGTGTATAGCAGATTTTATATTGCGGTTGTACAATTGAGTACTGGAGCGCGCTGAATCAGTCAGTAACCCCGTTTAAAATATAGTAAATGGACAGTTTATGAGATGTCGTTGGATTTGTCTCGATCCGGAGAGTGTCCTAGGCTTTGTGACGTCACAGAAAAATTCAATATGGCGGGCGGACCAAGCAAAATGGCGAATTACCGAAAGGGCTTGGCGAGTAGAAAACAATACGTTATGACGTCATTCTAAATTCAATATGGCGGACGCCCCCCAAGATGGCGGATTTTCGTTATCTTTATTACATCCTTAACATGGGTATCAAATGAAAAGGTTTGACAAGTAGAATACGATAAGCTAAGTGACATCATTTAAAATTGAATATGGCGGACGCACCAAGATGGTGGATTAGTGATAACTTTACGACCACCTTAATATGGGTATCAAATGAAAGGTTTTGAGAAACAGAACACGACATTGCTTACTTACATAACCTATATTTTAAAACTAAAAAGTTGTAAATAAAAAATTAAGTTTAAAAAACTTAAACCCGACTACGGGAAAAACAAACTAAAAAGTACGAAACAAGATGAAACGAAACTCTGATTTTTCAGAGTATAGCCGTGGTTGCATTCGAATGCCATTACAATAACGTATTTATATAATTAAACATTCATTGGACAAAGCGGCATGCGATCACAGCTACTCTGGAAATCATAGTTTCGTTTCATCTTGTTTCGTACTTTTTAGTTGGTTTTTCCCGTAGTCGGGTTTTAGTTTTTTAAATTATATATTTATTATGTATTTGATAGCGTTGGCCCACTTGACCCAAAAAAGAAACCAAACAGACCTATTATTTCGCGTCAGTACTTTGATTGTTGTTTACGTCACTAATTCCATTCTTTGTTCAAAAACGATAAAGCAGTGCGCATAAGCTCATTTTTATTTCTCCGAATACAATTTCTTAGATTATAAATGCAAACAAAATATCTGTGATTATACTTTGAACGACAAATAGTTAAACAACATTTCAATTCTCTCATTTCTACTTTCCCTAAATAGCTGGAAATACTCACAGGTTAAGGTGAATGCGATACCAGACACATAAAAACAAGATAAAATAAAAACAATTCCATCGGGGCATTGGGAATTCCCAATTTCAAATGAAATATAATTTGCAATACCTACTCGCACCTACACGGTTCGCGAGAACAAAGAATATTTCTAACTGAGCCTAACACTATGATGACTCAGCCGCAACTCGTGCAAATAGCAAAAATACAGGTTTAAGAGCATTAAATCCGGGACTCCGAAATCCCACCAAACAACATGAATTGTTTTACCTGAAATTGGAACACCACTTCTAGCAGTGTATGCGGTGCGGGATCGTACATTGAGTTAACCCAAAAACGTAAATAATGGAACAAAATTCTAAGAATTAATTTTTTTTTTAATTTTTTTTTAAACAAAATGAAAATAAAAGCGATTCGCAAGCCAGATATGTAGATAAATGGCAAGCTGGATAATTATACAAAAAATATCCATCATCAATCTTTAGACATGGTATTTTTTCGGAGGTGTGTAACATTGGTTTTGACATTGTTTTCGTTGAGATACATATTTTCCCCATGGAATTACTGCGTTGTATTTGAGTTTTTACCCGTCTACAGGAGAAAGATTTGCGTACTGATAGTTGTGGCCAAAGTCGGTATATACTTATAAGCAGGTATAATATGAAACTAAGACGAAAACAATGTTAATATCACGTTCGTGATTCTCTCGGTACACGTAATTATCTAGTGATTAAAAAAAATTGTTGAACCCGCAGAGTTAACTTGGTTACATCATCGGAAATTATAGTCGCGAAAAGAATCACAATCAGAGAAGATGAACTTGATGTCAAATATGTAAATGTAAATTGTCGATTATAAAACACGATGATTGTTAGTTTTGACATTTGAATTTAAAAATAAGTTATATTTCATTACTATTTTTCTATATTCATATTTATACTCCCGTAAGGTCCTTTTGGGATGACTTAGGAGCTGTTGCGGACAAGTCAATAGGCTTCTACACTGATGGCTCTAAAACCAATGATAGTGGAGGAGGAGGTGTTTTTTCAAACAGACTAGGTTAGGTTAGGTTTTCGGGCTGATGAGAATGTTTGCATCCTCATCACACTTAGCGTGATCCTACCCGTGGTATCAATGTCTAGGTTTCATCCAACTCGAAGCCCTAGCAAACTCAAGCAGGTTAAATGGTGATCCATCAGATAGGTCGTCGATATGATCGAAATAGAATTTGCCTAGGGTTCTGTTTCTCAGTTGACAAAGGTTAGGGCAGTGACAGAGGAAATGGGTTGTATCCTCATGTACCTCTTCGTCACCACATCCTCTGCATATGTCATCATCATTCAGTCGTAATTTCTTCATGTGGTATCAAACAGATTAAAACTCAGTCTCTCCTTCCACCTCCTCGATCACTGTACCGTGTTTTAAGCGGAGATTATGGTGATTTCAGAAGCACTGTCCGGGATAAAGAGGAATGTAACACTTACGATATTAGCATCTTCTCGGATAGTCAGGCGGCGTTAAAATCTCTGAAATCAAACTCATCCACTTCTAAGACCGCTTCCACTGCCTTTCATCTCTTATGGAGATGGCTAAGTAGTTTAAAATTCACCTTCGCTAGGTTCCGGGCACAGAGACATTCCAGGGAATTGTAAAGCTGACGAGCTCACTAAACTAGGAACAACCATACATATTCTACTAGAAAGGAGAATATAGGAATGCACCTGCAAATTGCAAGCTAACAATCAAACTTGACTTACTTTAGGTGGCGCTACAGTTCGGGGTGAAGCTGGGCCTGCTTTTCACAACCATATGAGTGTGCGTGTTATAATTTTACACAAATAGAACGAACTTACAGATTTTTGCCAACTCCGAACGGCAAGTTCTACCGGTAAGGCAGGACAGATCTGGCCTAGACTAGATCTAAAACGCTCTAACTACCTTCTGTTTCTAAAAAGACACGACTATCTGTGTCATTACATGACACTGCCTTATAGGCAAGCATGCACTAGGCTTGGCATCATTTCAAGTGACTTCTGTAGAAGTTGCAGAGACGAAGAAGAGAAAGAGAACCAAACACATCTTCTCTGTTTATGCCCAGCTCTTTCTTAGTAAAAAACTACTCATAGGAGAATACGTCTTTGGCGGTCTTAGTGACCTAGCACAAAAAAAACGTGGGAAGCCTTTTTCACTCCAAATGGTTCTCATGAATAGCGGGGTTGAACTATTTCCAAGATCCTTGGTATCACAATGGGCCTCTATAGGCCTAAGTGTGCTGGCACTCATTACTGACAGCCACTCCTACCTAACCTAATCTAATTTATATTTCATACTTTACATAACAACCGAATTTGGTCTATTTTATATTTTACATTTGCATTACAATTCCAGCGTCATTTTTAGGCTAAATAACCATAAATATTTTCGTCACTGAAGTATGGTTTAAAAATCTGCGGAATGTGAAAATGTAAAGTTTCATCGTTCAACTTTCAAAAAAATCTGATTCCTATAATTCCTATAATTTAACAATTTTTCTTACAAGATTTATAAAAAAAATATTTTATTTATTAGAATTTAGACTCATCAATGTCTCCACCAGTATTTTAAATAACCGCTTTAATAAAGTTTCTGGTGAAATTTGTTTCCGTTCCGATTCCAAAATGTTCCACAGATGTTCAGTGGATGTCGGGCTCTTTCCTGATGTTTCTGGAAAATACGGAACTGGAGACTATGGTGGCCAAATCATGTCTTCGAGATGAGGTATTCTCTGCAGCGCTTGGATGAGGGCTAAGGGTCATTATCGTCAAGATAACTGCATTTCCACTGAAACAGCTATAGAGGGCACCAAACATACAGCTGCGAGCAAAAAAATAGCAGTGCCACTAAAGAAGTTGCATTCATTTAAAAATACAACAAATTAAGCAATATTTTTTAAAAAAAATTTACCAATAATATAAACTGCGTTATTTTCTTATAATATCTACATTATTAGTTTTTGATTTAATTAAAATAAATTAACATAAATGCATTTTATCGAAAGGAACTTCAAAAAACGGCGAGCAAAAAAATAGCAGTGCTCTTTCTTCGCCAGCTTACTTTATCAAAAAAGTAAAAAGAAAATACTGAATTTACATAAATTAGTATGAGGTGTTATTAAGGATATACCAGTCCTTAGTAGTATGCCTTTAATTACTTATTAAAGCTGCGTAAAACCGTTTTACAGAGTCTACAAGATGCTGGCACCTTTCGGATGATATTGATCTCCAAGACTGCTGAACTACCCCTCACAACTCGTTATGTTTTGTTTTTTTTTTGTGCAGTACATATCTCTTTTATATAGGCCTATAAATTTTCAATAGAATGGAGATCGGGATATTGAGCAAGCCACTCCATGAACTCAATCAATATATCCTGACACCATTGTTTAACTGTTCACGTCCTGCCTTTCGGGTCGTTGCCCTGCTAGAAAACCCATTTCGCCTTCGGCACATGACAACATGATGTTTTACAATATATCAACGTATGAGTGCTGATCCATTATACTTTTATGCCAGCATATGGGACCAATACCATAGTATGAAAAGCATCCCCAAATCATGATATTAGATCCACCGAGTTTTTTAGTTTTTGTTGTGAATCAAGGATCATATTTTGTATTGGGTGGATGCCTGACATACTGCTGAGATGCGTTTCCGCTATACAGGAAGGTTTTGGTCTCATCAGTACACATTATATTACACCACTTCTCAGCGGGGCAAGACTAATGCTTTTTCGCAAACCTCAGCCTTTTTGATACATCCATTTTCTTGAGAGGTGGGACTTTTCGTGGACTTCGAGCACTAAAAAAGTGTTCCCTCAGCCGTCCTCTAAAAGTGTGAATACCACATGTTAAGTTAAGCATACTCACAATCTGGGTAGCTGCTGCAGAAAGATGTGTCCCAGAGTGCCTTACAACACGTTTCACCATTGAAGGATGCAAAATTTTGTTCCGGCCGCGAGTTTTAACCTTCATTTTATATTTTACAGCATTGCTTATCATTTAAGCGTTGCACCCAGAAGTTCCAGAATTTGTTTGTACGTTTTCCCATCTTTTATAAGCAATTTAATTAGCCCGCACCCCTCTGGTGTGCAGTGTAGTCCTCGACCAACTTTTATCGAAAAAAATTAATCGGTTTTACTACAATTTGATTAAAAATAAAAAGAAGGAACTTTTATCTTACTTTCTATTTATAAGTTATATTCCAAAATCAAGTTAAAACAAAATTTGTATACCGAAATCTAATAAGCACTGCTATTATGTTGCTCGTCTCAAAAAGTATGAGATGCACTACTAATTGATATTTTAAAGCAGAAGTGAGGATTTACCATTGCAATATGACGTCATGTGAACAACATATTGTTGATAAGTATAATATTACAGCAAAAGTCACAAAAAATATTAATACAAAAAAAATATTAAGGAAAATGTTGCTTTCAAGGTAGCACTGCTATTATTTTGCTCGCCACTGTATGTAGGTCAGATGCTCGCTACCTTACTGACCAGCGGGAGAAGATTCTTTGTCTTGAAATTAAAATTCAAAGTTTGGCCAGTCTTCTAGTTTCCGATTTCGGCTTTGCTGGGCCCAATGCAATCGCTTGTATCTTATTTGTAGCGCGTTATCGCCACTCGGCCGTGAGGGTTTGCGTCTTAAATCCTAGGTTTGGCGGTGAAAACTCGCTTCAGATTTACTTGTGCTGTTACATGTCTTCTTATGCAGTAGGGCGTCTCTTACGTATGCTGGTTATGGCCATCTTCTTATCTTCAGTTGTTGTGGTGATCCTGGGTCATTCAGCACGTTTTTTATTGTTTACGAGTATAGCTCCATCGACTTAATTTTTGTTCGTATTGAAGTCAACAGTTATTCGTTGTATATTCAGGTCTGTTGAAATTTGTCACTTTGGTGATACTGATAACCAATTGTCAATGAACTAAATGATAAAGAAGTGAACAATATTGTTTCGTGTAATTGGCAGAGTAAGAGGGAGGGCGCAAGAGCGTGGCAGAATCGCCGGAACATGACCCAGAAATGTAAATTTCAAAGTCATCTTGTCCTCAATTTTTGGTATATCATCAAGTACATCCTACTGAATCTCGAATTGAAAGAGCAGAGCAAAATTCCGGGTAGAGTGTGTCAAAGTGCATTGCGCGTGGGGGCCTTTTAAAAGACTCTGGCAATTACACGAAAAAATATGTTTTTCAATAGATATTCATCTTGCAAAAATTCAGGTTGGACGCTGTAATATTTTTTGCTGAGATATTTTACAAGTCGTTAAGAGGCCCTCTAGCCCCTAAAACGCCCGGGTAAGGTTCAGCAGAATTCCACATCTGTGATGTATTCGCCTGACAGCCAAAAAATGTTACTGACGAATCATGAAAAATATCATTTGACTTTACCTAATAACATCACAAAAAGTTAGAGATCGGGTTACATACTCAACCGAAATGTTCGACACAAGATAAGAATGGGTTCTCCCGACTTTGTCGAATTTTAAGAAAGTTTCAATGTATCTACAAATGTATGTATGTAAATTATGTATGTATATTAGAAATTACAAAAAAATAAAAAATAAAAAGTATGAAGTTATGACTTTGAATTAAACTTATAAACATGTAACCGACAGTAAATAGATCAACCTACTTGTAAAGCGTGACAAGCAAATTTTGAAACATGAGGGACGTCGAAATTGTTACGTTTTTATTTTGCACGAGCAATTATTTTATCGCAAATCTTTTGACATTTTTGATTCGTTGTATTTCTCTTGCCGAAACAAAAAAAAAGTGATTAATGGACTCATTACAAAGGAATTCGCTCTGCTTGAGGGCACATTTCTTATACGTAAGAAAACTAATAGCTACATATACTACACATAAGTATGTTATGTATGTATATTTGAACCCACATTTCAAAAGTTTTTTTTATTACAATTTTGCAATTCTGCGTACCGTTAACCAATGCAAGAGCAACTCTTAACACGGCGCACAGTGGTTCAGGATCGGAAGAAAGTCGATTTTATGAGTGTTAAATATAACGCTATTTTTCATTCTAATTTTATAAAACAATAGTTGGAGCATGAAATCCAATAAACATTTCTAAAAGTTTGGTTATATTTAAGAAAAAATGTTGAGGAACAACTGAGGGAAAAGATAATGTGCGATTTTTGGCTAACAACACGTTATGATAAAAATATTATTTGGTGTATAAAAATTAATTTTTTGAGAAAAGAAAAATATGTATACTGTTAGTTTTAAAACAAGTAATTAGTTACGTAGCAAGAATTATTCATATCGGTTCTTGTGTTGGCACGCAATTAACGTAAAGTATTACCTCTTATTTTTAAATATCTTCTCATGAAAGTGGTAGGATGCGTCAGTGAACTGAACTGCTCAAAGTGGTATTTTCTATTACTTCAGGCTCCAAAGAAACCATTATGGACAAAAAACCATAATCTTTTCTGTGAATTCGGAGTTGGCGAACGAAAATATCAAAATCAAAGAAAGTTTGCTTATAAAAAAAATTTTGTTTTGATGTTTTTATTTTAATTGTAATGAAAAAATTCAAATACTTTGGTGCAAAATTCATCAAAATTGGTCCAGTACTTCAAGAGATTATTATTATATTTTATTATCTAGTAATTAAAACTACATGATAATCTTAAAATTAATGAGCCTAGCTGCGGAGACTATTGGCTCCAAGAGATTATTATTTATTTCCGCGCTTCTATACAACCTAAACCACTGTGCGGCGTCTCCACGAGCCATTATTCATGTCGGACATATCTGGCAAACACAAAACAAGATGGCAGAAGGACCGTCCAATTTTATGTGGTGGGTATTTCATGTCATCATATCACTTCTCTTGAAAACTTGAAAACGAAATTGAAAAATTGTCACCAAAGTGACAGTTCATGTCCAGACATAGATGTCGTGCCGAAAATCCAGACAAAGATGGTAGGATAGAGGATATGTCTAACCGGTTGCGGTCTCTAGACATTCAATCCACAATCCCGACATGAGCGAAGACATTAATAATTACTCGTGGAGACGCCGTGTAACATAGATAGTGCTCAAAGAGTCAGACAAACTTTTTATACTAAACTATATTTAAAATTATTAAAACAGCAGCACATATTAATTAACTAACTTTGAATACTCTACAAATATATGTAAGTAGTTAAAGTTAAGTTAGTATGTACAATTTCTCTTCTATGTAATCACCGACGAAGACGACAGCAAAGAACTCCCACACATTTACCCACTGGGAGATAAAGCGTGGATAGTCATTACCGCCAACAGGTTTTCACCTCCTATAAATGTCACCTGCCACTGTCACACAGATTAACATTTAACCATGTGACATGGTTTTCAAAACAATATTTAGAACTTTTTGGAAAATAAGAAGATTACCTATTCTAGACTCTCCTGTCTCTTCGGTTATGCAACCTTTGCCTATTAAAACTCCAAACTAATCCCGCCCTAAGTATACGTGATATCGCCCGTCTTTCTTCTGATAAGTTAAACCAAGTTAACTTGAAATAATTCGCAAGTGTTTATCTGCAACTCAGAGTGTCGCGCACGTGAGGTAATTGCGTTATCTTAAGCTCTTCGCAATTTTTATAAAAGAATAAAGAAGATACGAGAATGAACACATTACGTGCACCGTCAAGTGAAAGAATGAATCGAATCAATACGATTATCTACCTTTGCCGCAGAAAAAGACGAGTGGATTATTTATTATATTTCCATACCCAAACCTCAGAAGAAAATGTGAAACGTATTCTGTGTGCACCACTGTAAAGTATGAAATAAGAAAAGAGCATTTTCCTTTCGTTTAATCGCGTTATGAGGGGGAAAATTAAGTTACAAATTAGATTCCCCATTCAAGGTCATGCAAGTGGAGAAACATCACGCAGTTGGGTGGGGAGAATTATCTTTTTAAATCAATATCACTTCCCGAGTGCACTTATGTGCATACTCGTAGAATGTCGGAGAGGAATATCGCATCGTTCCATCATAAAGATTATGGAATGTGGAAAGGCAAAAATGAAAAGAAAAGTGAATGCATTGATTTTTTATTTAATTGGCAATGGCGGAACGTACATAAAGGACTTGCAGCTGCAGAGCATCCAAGAGGGGCGGGTGGCTGCCATTAAAACGTATCCAACCAAAGTTTTACCACCACGAAGTGAAGTGGATTGGTGGTGGTAAAGCATTCGACGACAATTGAATTTCTGATATCAAAGGATATTCCTTATTTTATAGAACAGTGTAAAAAGTACATTAAACAATAAGTACAGTGTAGAGTCACCTTTCTTAGCCCAAACAACGATTGGTAAGAGTAATCCTTCATTTCATTTCCGACGAGATGTCATTTTTTGATTTTATAGCAGACCCGAGGTAGACAAAGTCCTTTACCACCCTAAAATTTGTAACTGTCTATTGTGATGTTCTGTCCAATTCGTTGCTGTTGAGTTTCGTTGACAGCATGTAGGGTAACTTCGGGTATTGTGGTATACCCATTTCTATTTTGGATTTAACGGACAAAGTGTAAGATTTAATGCATCCAAATGTCGTAAGCTTCAATTTAGAAGTACAAACTACCATTCAACATCTTTTAGCAGGATTCTAATCGTTACTATATAGTATTTTGACAAAATTGTGCACCAACCTCGAAAACTTCATGTTGAAAAAGTTGCGGCGGTAATATGATATATTATTTTTTATTTATTTTTAATTCATTTTTATTAATCAATTCAATTAAATCTTAAATGCTAGACAAAAGTGATTAAAACTAGCTTAACTAACTTATTTATCTTACTCTAACTTACTGGCCCCACACGGGCACTCTAAGCTAAGCTTGATACTTATACTATGTCTTTCGACGTAACCTAACTTATAATATAGAATTTTAATTAAAGCTACAATTTTAGAGCTAAGACAAGTTTGAAAAAAAAACTTAGCATCATGGTAGTATGATATACTTTGGGTTCTAATGTGATACATGGCTAAAATAAAATTAAATTGTTAAAACAAAACTTGCAGTTATTCTACGTAAATGAAGTATTGCTTTTTCCAAAAAACTGATCATCTGGTTTCAAATAGAATTTCTCACGGCACACAATAATTTTTTGTTTTACTGAAAAAAGAAACTCGAATGCACACGAAAACAAATTTTGAACAATTAAGCGAAAACATGGCCGGTATTTAACTATATTAAATACGCATGCTCCTCTCACTACAGTCACTTACCGTTGATGTAAAAAGATTTATCAAACTGAGCATAGTGTTCGAGAAAACCGCCTATATCACATTACCTACCTACGCCTATATCACCTTGTCAAAATCCTTTTTTGACCTCAAAGATCTCATTAAAAAATTGCCAAAGAAAAATAAATACTACAACTGAAGTGTCATTTATGTAACTATGCCCAGTGCTGCCAGATATACATTAAGACAACGATTAAGATGCCATAATCATTTTTTATGCGAATTTTGTCTTAGCCTATATGTAATGGTAAAGTCGTGTCCCGGGAATGTCTCTATAGCGGCAATTATTAAATAATGAAAAGTCTTCAAAACGTTATTTCTATTATATTTTAGGAGAAAGTGACAATTGATTATTTTCACATTGGCATTACTCATTAACATAAAGTTGAACTGCTTGGACAGAAACTACGAGTATGTATGTGTAATTAAATTAATTTTAAAGAAAGCGACAAGTTAAAATTAGTTGCAATCACTTTTACTTTTCAAGTCCAAGTTCCAAGTGTGATGGTTTGCGAATCGATCAAATTTGTCCAATTGCTTGTCAAAGTGAATATGACCGGTGTTAGGGTGGCGGTATTTTCTCCATGATTGTTTTAGATTGTCTTCGGTCTTTTTGGTAGTGGTAGCATTAGCGATCCGTCCAGACAGCCTTGCAATTAAACTAAGTTATTCTACACCAAGGGAACATTTATTTAATGTAGACCTATCCCCAAAGTTCAACCCGAAATTGACCTTGTTTTTTCTTTTGTTTAAACTGACTGAAGAAAGTCTGCACGATAGGTACGATTAATCGATGGTCATTTTGCTTTCACTACATGTATGCACATGTATCCATGAATTTAAATGAGTTCTATCGATTTTTTTATTGTCTTGCTGCTGCCGTATATCGCCTTGTTTATTTATTCATATCGGCCCTAAGCGTTGCTATGTATAATAAAAAACACCTTAAAATCCCTTTCCCCAATCACTTAAGTATAGGTACGTTTTCATTCCCCTTGAATAACATTTTTGTCTCCCACAAACCCACCAATATACCAACCACCATCAGCACTGTCCATTTTAAGCTTAGAGCGTAATATAGTACAATCCGCCATACCCTACATACTAAGGTAAACCATTAAAGGGTGCTTTGGGCGACCACTTTTTACTACTATAAGTCTTCTAAGTGCCAACTAGTATTCCAAGTTTACTGTCCACAACGACAGAGTGATAGGGATTCTCTTCGGTTAAATTGCCGAGAACAAGAGTATTTGATATTATTTTAAGGATTCGTGTGTGAGTGCTTGTGTCGTAAAGAAGGTGTTATTTAGTGCAAGCAGGTTTCTAGGACATTTTGTCGAAACAAATTTCATGTCCACAGTGAGAGTTTCCTTGTAATTCGTTGTTAAGTCCTAGTTGTTTCGTATGCAATAAAAATAATTCATTTTGGTAAAATAATGTAAGTTTTAGTTGTTAGATGGGGTGCCACAGGGATACGCTATGTTAACGATTTCTTTTGTTTTTTTTATTATGGTCGGCTTGTATTTTCAGACTAATAAGTGTGTGCTTATAATTGGGATCATATGTAGTTACATAATAAACAGAAATGAATCGACTGATTGGTAGAAAGTTCTCTTACATATATGCTTTAGAGGTAAGGGTTAAAGTTGCGCTGCAAATTTTAAATTAAAAAGCTCTTGAAATGCCGATACTACGTATATACCTATATGTATGTTATGAAACATTCAGCCACCAACCAACTTTATGCGTCCAAAATTTACCCCACTACATTCAGAATCTTTTATTCAATAAACAACATGACACGTTTATTTTCCTCCGGATTCAAGAAACGAAAGAAAAAATGAGACAATAATGCGCGTTGTATGTCATTAGATTAGCTTTATTTAAGCGGTAAATAATGTCAAATGTACGTTCTTATAGACTCGTTTGTACCATAAGTAGTTGCCAAAAATTTGAAACGTACTTATGTCGATATGCCACCAAACATATCGAGTAACTGACATGTTTTATTCATTATGTCTAAGTGCAAATCAAATCCAACATGTGCTGCTGTTCGATGTGTTCGATGTATATTGAATACCGATTTTCATTTTATTTAGTTCCATCAGATTAGACCTTGGATTTTTCTCCAGGAACTTAATTTACGCACTCGCTCTGTTCTTTGACGAATAGAGGAGCACAATCCGCCCTGTTCTGCATTCCACTTTTAGTGAATTCAACCACCAAGAGTGGAATTAGGTGTTCTGTATTCTGAGCGAAATTATGAATTGTGGATTGTATGCTCAAAAGTGAATATTTTGGTGTTCTACATTCCACTCGAAATGATAACTGTAATTTCGTGTTCTGCATTCCGAAAATCGTTTGTTTTTAGCGAATTGAATTCACTTGAGTTTTTCGACGTGAATTGAATTCACATGCCGTTGTAAAGTGAATTAATTAATTAATTTGATGATCGGAATCATTTTGAAAAATGTGAGTAAAAAAATAAAACTTTCCATTAGTGTATCTATTAAAATAATTGTTTTGTTTAATAGGGGAAAACACAAAAATCAGAGGCAAGAGAGTGTTCTCTTGAATCACGTGGAAGAAAATCAAGATTTTGCAAAGGGATTTGTTAAAGGATACAAAGCGTACATATACTAAAGATTTGTGGAGCAAGTTAGTACAACAGTTGAAGAGTCAAGGTCTTCCATCGACTGGATGGAAAGAGATAAGAAATCGTAGTAAACAGTTTGTATTAACAAAATAAAACTATATATTTTTTAAGGGGTGAAAGTGAATGTTTATGCCATCCAAGCAATCTATAATCCCGGAATCCCTTATTTTTCAAAAAGCATCTTTTCTTATCCCATCTGTGTACTTTGCATTTTAGTCCACGTCGAACACAACTTGTACATATTGAGAAATATTTAACATCTCGTCGAGAACTAACCGCAAAACTGGAGAACGGTTAGACCGATTTGGCTCTTCAAATGTTCGTTATAGTCCGAATGAGGTTCTAACGGAAAGAAAAATTCGATAGGTGGCGCTGAAGTCAAGTTGTTAAATAATTCTATATGGACTCATATTCACAACATACATACAATGTGTAACTCATTGCACAACATACAGGAAAGGGCAGGATAACGTCTGTCCCGGGCCAACTAGTATAAAATAAAATAAAATCCATTTTTAATAAAATAATTCTTTTGTAAATCATTTATTATTCACTTTCACAAAACAAAAACAAGGAACTGAAAATCTCAAATATTTTTGAAATTATTTTACAGCTGATTTTGACATTTAAAAAGAAATGAGTTCGAAGTGGATTCCAAAAATTCGAATTCACTCGGAATGCAGAACAGGGAATTCCATATCGAGTGAATTCCAAATTCGATTTCAATCCACTTTCACTCGAAATGCAGAACAGGGCGGAATATGTGCCTCCTACGTTATGTACACGTCTGTGTTCTCTTATTCTGAAGATGATTAAAATTTTCGTCTAATCAGCGAACGTACGAGAGTTAGATGATCTTGGGGCTGCAGTTTTTGTGTCAATTAGATCTTATGCGGATGCGAAGCCCAAGTTTTTTCGCAAAATGCGCCAAGTTGAGATCGCACTCCATGTGCACGACGAGGAACCGAGCGGTTTGGGTCTTCAGCCATACATTCAGCAACAACCGCAATCTTCTCGCTTGACCGTACATTTCAGTGTTGTACAGAGACTGCTCGATCAGCAACCGAACAGCTTTCCCCAAATTTCGCGATAATTCGTTGAATTGCTCGCTTGGTTGGATGAAAAGTATTCCCTTTTTAAATACCCTTTTTTATAAAGCACTAGAATCGAAACAAAACAAAGGGTAATCAACTTAATCTAGTACATAATGGGGTGAGTTCTGGTACCTACTCTAGTAGGACTTTGACGTTTTCTCTTGGTTGTCACCTTTCAATTGTTGGTTGTGAAGATCTTTCGCCTTTTCGCTGACTTGTCTTGTTTTTGGTGTGCATACGTACCTCTGACCTCTGAGCCACAGTACGCGTATCTTGGGTAGTATATTGCGCATCTGTCAAAAATTTACACAGCAAAAACTGGCAGACATCTGTGAACCCTTTTTACAAAATTGTAGGTCTGTTTGGTGTGCAGTAAATTTACGTAAATTTACTGAACCTGTCAAAAATCAAGAGAATAGAGAGCCAAATGAGAGTGTCAAAATATTTCCCCTTCTACAAAATCGTGCTACACCACATCCATGTAGTAGTCCCGGGACATCTATCAAACAGTCATCTGACAATTCGTGAAATGTCAATCTTCATTTTTGTTTGTGTAATTAGAAGTTTCTGAGAGGATTTTCCCCCACTTTTCAAATTATTTACTATTTGACAGATGTCTCATTTGGATCCCGAAAAGCACACCAAACAGACATTGTATGGAGTTTGTATGTGAAAATGTGAAAATATTTTTAAAAACGAAAATTACATGCAAACAAAGATTCGCGGGTCACAGTTGGCGGCTATCTTGTTGAATTTTTGACAGATGCGCGAACTTGAACGAAAGTGAAAACTCTGAGTATACTACCTTAGATACGTGTACTGTGTCTCTGAGCGGCTAAGCGGTTTTCGTAACTTCATATCCCGGTTAGTAATAATAATAATAATAATGCACTTATCCGGGTTTCACTGTGTGTATACACTAGTTTACGTATTATTTAAATTGTATTGTTGAGCACGCTATATTTTAGTTCACAGACCACATAAAAATCTAAAAATGTAATTTCAGTCAAACAGATATAGTGTTAATAATACAATGACTTTCGCTTCTCAAGACACGCACTTCTTTTACATTTCGATTTAGACGATGACGGTTTTCACTTTCCTTACAGAAGTACGAGTTGTACGCAAATATTTACACCTACTCGTAATTAAAATGCTTAACAACAGCCCAATTTGGATTAAAAAAAAAAACAATAGAAGTTAACTTAGCATATTTAACAATCTATATTCGTTTCGTGTTCTTCGTATACATATTACTGGCTGCGTTTAAGGAAGTTCACTCACAGTTAATTAATTTCACAAATGACGAATGCTAATTGTTCGTAGTGGTTGGTACCAGCCAATTGACATGACAGCTCTCGGCATTGTTTTGTTTTGTTTTTGCTTCATGTTCACCACCTTTGTGTTTCTGCGCTTAGATTAGCTAACGCAATTGATATGTCTGTCACGACGACAGTCATACATATACATACATATGTATGTATTAGCCTTCTATCAGCATTTCTTTTTTAATCCCGGTGTTGTTCTTTTTGTCTGTTCTTGGATCGGAAAAGTTCTTATCACCTTTGTTTCGCATAACCTTAACCCTTTTGATATTTAGTGCATTGTCTGGCATTTTGTATTTTAATATTGTCCGGCGCTTTGTAATTACGATAGTGCAGTTGCAGATTAAGGAGCGGAGCCCGTTTATTGTGGGGTTCCTTATCAGTAGCAGGGCTTCGGTGTTTTATTTTTATTAATGGTGTGACTCGTTAATATTAATGCCCCATTAAGCGTGTTTTTGTTTTGCTTTTAAATACGTTCTGATGGTGAGAATTTTTATTTTTATTCAAAGCCTGCCGTCGCGTCGTTTGGTGCGTAAATATAGATAAGACGGAGATAATGCGAGTACGTTTTATATTCGTTTTATTATAAGCAATGAAAAGTATATTTACTTCGGTTGCCTTGTGGATTTCGTTTCCTTATGCGTCGGAGTATGTGCATGCTGCGAAACCAAACTTGTGCTCTTTAGCAGTAGGAAAATTGTAGCTTACCAGCGAAATTGTATCTTAAACCTTTCCGAACGTATGTCATAAATGTCGATTTCTTGTGGTTTAATGCTTCAACAAGGCAGTAACGAAGTATGTTCTGAATGAATTTTAGTAAGGGCAACATTGTTTTAGTTCTTTGAACTGAGAATAAATCTGGAAATTTTTCTAAGAAGACCAGATTTGAGAACGATAACTTCATTACTAAAAGTGTCTCTTTGTTACTTAGGTTTCAATGATGAAAACAAATATTTTCGAACATTTTTCACAGGATTTTACAAAGAAAAGGGAATCCCCTAACCGCGATAAGAGTTGATTGGGATGCTACCTTAAGTGGGTGGCCATATTAGAATGGGAATGATATGCGTTGAAATGTAACCCGTGGCTGGAAAGAGAGTAATTTTGACAGACGGGGAACGCTGAAATCTAAAACATAAGATATCTTTGAAGTAGTAGGGTGAAACGGATAAAATGATTGTCTAATTTAAAGAAGAAAAAAACTAGTGAAAGCGAAAACGACTTATAAGCACGCTTCAGTGGCAGCTACAACTCTAGCAACTGCTGATACGAGTATGCAACGGAAAATGTTTCCTTTAATCTTTCCCGCACTCTACTTCTGCACACCATTAACCCTCCGACGATCGACTAAGAAAATGTTTGGAGCGAAACGCTTTGAAAACAGAACACTCATACCTCCACAGAGAACTAAATTATTGAGCACGGCCGGCGTGGCGGCGTGTAGTGTACTCTTCCACGCCACGGTCGGAAAAAATTGAAAAAATGTGTCATGAACGAAACTTTTTGAGAACGGAACAAACATTCTTCCACCGAGAATTAGATTTTAGAGTGGATTCTCGGTTAAGGTTGCCAGAATTATTTTGAAGAAACTAATTAACAAGCATGAAAATCCCGGACTTTCCCGGAAAAAATTGGATCCAAAAAAGAGTACAAAACTAGGACCAAAACGCATGTACTATTTAATTAACAAAACCATCAAAATGACAATGGGCATAATTGCTCAAGATGATTTTGTTTGATTCTGTTTCTTTTAAACTACGAAAACGAATTGTTCTTTCGTGCAGCACTCCATTTATAATTATAATCCTGTCAGCGCTGTCACGTGTTTTTTTCGTTCGATAAATGGCAAAAAAATCCAAATCTTGTGTGAATTTTGGACACACAATACTTAATACTTTTTTCTATTGGTAATAAAAGATAAATATTTTAATTGAAGAATAATGGAAAACCCAGACAATTTAGAAAAACTATCCCGGAAAACCCGGACAAGTGCAATCAACCCTTCTCTTTTTAACTCACATTAAATCTACCTGTCTCATTGGACACGCCGTGCATGGGAATGATCGTGTGGCCACCGACTAAGTACATCCATACATTTTGTGTGCAGCCACGGGTAACTTTTCAACGCCTATTATGCCCATGACCAAGGCCAAGGTCTATGTATATAAAATGGTAGACTGGCCGATTTTTTTTTTCTTTTTTTTTTTTTTTGAACAGTGCTGTAAGGGTGTTAAATATTACATAAGACTTAACTTTTCAGTATTTTTAAAAACAGCTTTTATATAATGTTAATTTATCTTCTTTTTTTTCTTTTCAGGTAAGTTTCCAAATTGATTTATTTACTTAAAATTTGTAAGTATTGTTGAGAAGTAAATAATAATCTACATTTACACAGTTCCCTTGGTTAATCTTTTAATTTATTTAATTTAAGTTAAAGGATGGACTTACAGTTTTTATTTCTTTACTCTCTGGTCCCTAATTATCCAATAAACTTACACGGTTTAGTGATGCCAAATTCGCCTACTCTTACATAATTACATAATTTTGGTGATGTTTGACGAATGTCAGGCATTTATTGACTAAATGCAAATGTAACAGTTATTTTGTTCGCATTAAAGAATGACATTAATAATAATTCCTGTTTTCAACGATCTCCGGATTAAAGTGTTCATACATCTCGCGACCTTGGCACCTTCAAAACAACGATTTCATTTAAAAAGCAAGCAAGATAGTAAAAACCAATATTTGTTGGCATAAAATCAATTAACAAAAAAAAAAAAAAAAACCATCAAAGAGCATTAAAATAAGAGAACTTAAATATTTATCTAAAGTCGAGGATTTTTCTATTTTTCTTTTCATTTGCACGGTACATTACGGTTAGAGGCCAATTTAACCGCCTATTCCCCAAGCAATTTGTTTATTTAATTAAAATCAAAACAAATATTTACAATACGTAGACGCTGCGGTTCCACCGAAAGTTTAAGTACGATAAAAAAGAAAAACGTATTCCCACTGGCAATGGCCACTTAAAAACTGGCCAGTACTGTTCGCCAGTTGCCACTGCGAACTGTCATAAATTAAAATTAAAATATAATTTGAATTATGTATACAAATCATAAAAGATGATTTCTTGAGGGTGGACCCAAGGCAATTTGGCTTCACTCAGCTGACTGCAAATGTCACTGCCAAGAAAACAATATCATTGCTAATTGTTTGGCTTGAATCCATCTTTCATCTGAATCTCTCCAACAATTCGATGTCCGCTCTGACATCGTGCATGTAAATGAAAGCAAATTTTAAAAGAATATAGGCGGAAGAAAATAAAGATGGCTAAGACAAAGGGGGGAGGGGAACAGGCATTTGTTTTTTTTTCTTTCCTCTCTAGGGTAGGTAATAAATATACAAAACTTTATAGTTTTGTTTCTTCTATACATCTCTTTGAAACGACATTGAGCGAATGTGGGCGACTTTGCCTTGTGACGTAACAGTACGTTATGATATAAAGACGTCATAATGTATGCCATATACTACATATACAGCCATGTGATGTATGTACATACATGTATGGCTTAAATCGATTTCTGTTGTTTTGTAGGGGCGGCTCTCTGACAAAACTTAGCGTAAAAATAGAGACGCCTGATTGAAAGAAAAGGGCAGACTTGTGGTTATGTTGTGGCGCCAGACAATGTTTAAACCGATTCAGCGAATGATAATTTAACGCAAATTAAGTTAAGAATACCTATAAGCTATAACATTTGATTATGTTTACGACATTGACAATTTGAATTATGTCTGTGCTTTAGACAGGAGGACACAAACTGTTTCCGTCATATATACAATGTATCTTTAAAAGCATAGATATAAAGTGAAAAGCGAGATTAGATTGGAGACAATTGTTACCAATTTTCGCATTCCTCACAGCTCTCCAAGATTGGATTACTGACACGCTTTTTGTATTTTTTCGTACTTGACAGTTATACAGTGGTGGCAAAAAAAAACAGGGACAAGACAGGATAAGTGTGTCTAGTACACAGTAAAGCTGAATTTTTAACTTTTGAAGTGGTGTCATTATGGCCGCATTATCATTGGCCCTTTGGTCGAACATTTTTTAACCTTTCGTTAAAGCTTTTCAGAAAATTACGACTCTATCGACAGCTCGTTTACTAGATTTTTTGCTGAATCAATACACAGCTCTATTAGTTTTTTTTCTGAAACCATTCAGTCTGTTCTCATACCTGTCCAAAACTGTTCAAACTACGAAATTCTACCAATATCAGTCAAATCCTGTCAATTCCTGTACGAAGATTTTTCGTTGGCTGTCACAGAAGAGAGACCTAACCAGAGAGTTTCCCCATGCTTTTCCATTTTTTGTGGTTCAATCGTTCAATGTGTTTCTGTAGTTTGTCACACAGTTTTACCTGTCTCTGAAAGATTTTTACCCCCACTCCTTGAAATTTGAGAATCTGTGAATATGGGGGCAGAAATTACGGGAAGACACCCACGCCACATTGTGCCGGTGAGTGCAAAAATGACCAATTTTGGTTTGTGTGTAAAGTTTTTTTTTAACTTTTATTAAGTGTTCGGTACAAATTGTATGTGTTAATAATGGCACCCGTTCCTAATCTTTGGGGGCGCCTATCGTAATCAAGTTGCAGTTTTTTTTTTATGTGAGTTAGTCTAGCATAATGTTTTAATTTGATGTGCTTGTGACTCTGTAAAGTGCGCCGCCCTGAGGGTTGCGCCACTGCCAGCCGCCCGCCTGGCCAGCCCCTAGCTACGACGCTGCAGGTGGTTTAAGAAACTTAGAACGCTATTCCAATCATGGCATGCAGAACACTATGCCTTGCAGATGTCTTGCTGCAAATGAAAACCAGCGGAGGAGCCACCAAATATTAATAAAATAAAGATTTAATTCATAGAATGTATTCCTATTGTCCATATTTTTTTTTCCAGCCTTAGCACACAGTTTCTGTAAATATTCCGTTTGTCTGTTCAAATGAAGATTGCATTCGCGGGGTATGCGTATGACGTTTGAATGTACAAATGAGTGCAGTTATATGGTAGAAGTTAAACGTTTAGTAGACTAAATTTGAGAAAAATTGGAAAAATGTGTTTTGATTATTTTTACTACCTCTGTATATACCTAGCAGTTATGTGCGAATGCAAAATCTAAAAATTAAACAAAAACAATCGATGCAACCAGTTATATCACTGCAAAATTTGATTACCACAATTTGCAGCATAATCCTAAATCAATTCGCTCCCATAGACCATAATTCAATTGAAATTAGCGCCGATGATGATAACGCGGATTTTGCTACATCGTAACAATGCGCCGCGCGTTGACGTGGTTTATTCGTATCATGTACCTAATTTGGAAAAAAAAAACAACCTTAATGAGTCTCGTTTTTTTTTTTTTGTTCCTTTACTAATTACTTTACGATACACGAGAGGGCGATGCCGGGCTGTTTGCGGTTGGGATTTTTCTTAAATTAATCGAACAAAGCCATGCGAATACTGTGGGAGGTGGTGGTGCACTGTTCACCGGGTTACACATAATGAATTATCAACAACACTAATTCCAATCTACAGCAGGTTGGAATTTAATCTTTAGACTAAGCAAATGTTTTCCTGTATATTCATCTCTTATTAATTAATTTGTTGGGTAAACGAGATGAAGAGCGAGAACAAATGTATGAGTCTTAATTGGAATTTGAAACTCAGATTTAAATGAAATGTTCCAAAAGGGACGAACATGTGTGGAAGTTTGTGTATCTATGCAAGCTTACATACAACGACGAGGGTTATGTTTACTCAAAAGATAAGGAGGATAGAAGATTCCATCGACATTGGATGGGTACATTTATGAAATTACACAAATATTTGAGGTATTCCTTATATTGGGTTCAAATGAAATATTATGTAGTAAGTTTATGTTATGGACTATGTACTTATATGCTTACAAGTTTGAAAGGGTAGGCAGAATTACAGTTGAACTTCAATAACTCGAACCATCACTTGCCACAAAAAAAAAAATCGAGTTATCAAGGCTTCGAGTTATTAAGTAAAATACAAAATTGATATACATATGTAATTTTTCATCAAGAGATAATGTTTTTAACGAAAGCTTTTCCTCTTTGTGTTTTTTTAGGCGCCTACTATTTTTTTTCAAAAATTAAAACTAAGCTTTGAGTTCGTATCGACCAAAATACCAACGAAGTAATATGTCTTTTTGGTAACTCACGAATTCGTACACATTCGTAAGATTCTTTTGAATTTCGTGTTTGGTAACCCAAAATATTCGTAAAAGAGAGGGCCAAATGACAGTTTAATAAAATTCCCCGTCTTTTTCTTTGCGTAAAGTTGACCAACTCTGTCAAACCAGCCATCTGACAATTGTGAAATGCCATACTAACAAGAAATTTTACAATTCTTACTCACATATAGCGAAACCACGATTTTCTACACGTACTTATGTATACTAGGTCATAGGAACATACAAACACAGTGCCCCCGAAAGCGATGCATTAAAAAACGAACTTGTAAAAACACCCATAATTTGGGAATTCCCCTTCAGAATTCGACTTATCGAAGGTGACGCCAAATAATCTCTTCGAGTTATCAAGACATTCGAGTAATAGAAGTTCGAGTTATCAAATAAAAATTAACTGTAAATTCCAGTCTTGGCGCTATTGCCAACCAATTTCATTCGAGTTATTAAAAATTCGAGCTATCGAAGTTCGACTTATCGGCTGTACTTTAAAACAAAATCAGGATTAAAAAAAACTTAATTAGAAAGAATAATGCAGACAGTGGTTATGACGAAGTATACGACACAAAGAACTCATTTACCCGGAAGTAATTATGAACCTGAACAGAGACAAACAACTATGTACATACATGCAGTACACTCTCGATTTTTGCAACTAATGAAAACAGACCTTGTTGCAAAAATCGAAAAGTTGCACAAATCGAAGAGGAGAGGAGGATTTAGAGATACCATCGCTGCCGAAGTTCTAGTTTGCAAATATCTGGTTAAGAATTGTTGTGATGTCAGACCTTTCTGACAAAATTCCATTCCGAATAAGAAGCAAAGGAACACAGTCTTCTTCCTCCCAATGATCAGGAGTTTTGATTACTTTTTTCCGACATTTAGCAATTGTGTTCGCTATTAACTCTTTCGAAGCGTTCGCTAGCAAACAGATGGTATGTTATAAATTTAAGCTTTTCAGTGATTCTTCATATTTGCTTCATATGGCTCAACAAACACTTGTTGTTATTACTACTACACTGCATCAAGGCGATTTTTGATATCGGCAGAAGTTTGCTCTCACCTTCAACATTGTATGGTAAAACTTACACACACACATCATCATATAACATATTACAGTGGTGGTCCAATATAACGAATGATATAATGTCCAGTTGCATTCGCTATATCGAGAAATTCGTAATATTGAAAACATTTTCCTTATACGAAACATTAAATAAATGTGCAGATACTGTTTCTAATTCATAACATTTTATTTAATTTATTCGTAAAGTCAATAAAACAAGTTAAAAAGTAGAAAAATAAATAAAAGAAACTAAAACAAAATTAAGTTCTTTCCTTTCCTTTTCCAAAAGTAATTGCCAATAAGGACATGCTTTTGCAAAAGTTCAACGCAGAAAGTTGTAGCCTTTTATTATTATTATTGGAACAAGTTTTTCAGAATTCTTAACGTTGTTCTATTTGGCTCAGTTAATACCTATGTACACTCTCAACGGCCTCTAGTGGGCTGATACGTGTATCTTCTTGAGGAAACATTTCAGTATTGTTCCAAGATTTCGAATCCTCTGCTTAGCTTAACTAAGCGAATGGTTGGATCAAAGATCTTACCGTCGGTCGGTTGCATTTACAATTTTTCCATCGACCGTTTACTAGAAAGTTGTATTTCTTAGGTAAATCTGTCTCTTTCTATTTTTTAAAGCATGTACACAGATATTGTAGCAACATTGGTTATATCGAATACAATTTTTTTGTTCGTTCGCTATATAGAGTTGATAATGCATTTGAAAAGAGTGTACGTTATATCGATCATTCGTTATATCGGCATTCGTTATACTGGACCACCACTGTATTTCTGTAGTATAGGTACCATTTGCGGCTCTCACACTTAACCAATCTTAACAAATGAGGTGTCAAAAGAAATACATTTGCTTGAAGCAGTGACGAGTTACACTTTCACTTTATAAATGTTAACAAATTAAGAAACAAATCAAACAAATATTCTACCCAAAATGAATCAGTTGACAGATGAAAATCATATGGGAAGTTTGTATTTTGGGGGTTGGATTTTCTCTTGCGAGAGTTCTCGCACGGGCACACTAGTTCTACCTTAATTTTTTAACTTGTAACATCTTCTGTGATTTCTTTCTTATTAATCTTATTTTGGTTCTCCTTATTTTTCTCATGTTTGTTAAAATTAATTATGAAATTTGCATTGAAATTAATTTGATTTGGAATTTTTATCTTAAGAATATAAAAAAAGCAAACATTTAAAGAAAACTTCTCCATGTTTGTAAGATTTCGTCACGTAAGTTAGTGGTAACATTTATTTGGCCACAACTGTATGTTTGTATGTACATCATGTACAAGATAACCGTGAGATCGAAATCTGAATGCAGTACACACATACCTATTATGAAAAGATTGATCGTCACTAAACGGTATCAAAAATGTATTGTGCTTTGGGCACACGCGTCAAGCGCGTCGATTATAGCTTTAAGGAAGTAAAAAATGTGACTAATCACTCGAAAATATAAATTTTTAACGGAATATTAAACTGCATTATGTCATCACATTAAAATTCTTTGTTTGAAACTAAAAAAACACGTTCCTTTGTCGTTCAAATTACGACACACCCTGTGTACACAACCAACAAAAAATGCCCCATTGATTTCCAAACACAATTAATCAGCGATCAACTCAAAAAAATTATAAGAAAAGGTAAACAATATTAAAAAGTACAACTGGTTCGTTAAGTTTGGGGCATTCCCGCATACACATACACTAGACTTTCCGCTAATTTAAGTTATGTCATTCATATCAAATGAAAATTAGCACAAAAGGTTCTTTTCTCTTTTGGTTTCGCTACTATTTCCTATGGCTCTGTCTTGGTTTTGTAACCAGTTACTGTTATGTTTTCGTAAATTTTCGCACAACAAAGTACATGTTATTGTAACAAGTAGCATGACAAAATCTAATTGAATACCTCTGTTAGCAATTTACTACACTTATCGTGTTTCCTCACACCTTTTCATTTTTGGTTTTTTTTTCTCTTGACATTTCGGTGTTTTGTTTTGTTTTTGTTTTTAGTTTTTTTTTTTATAAAAAATGAAACTACGCAATATCACGAGATCCGATTATGGATAAGAGTTTATTTTTAAAAGTTTATTGGAAAGAGATATTAAATGTTTTTTTTTTAATATTTAAATATTTCTAGAACTAAACAAAAGGAAATGCCGAATTTGAAGAAAAATAATATCGATTAACGATTGTAAATAAGAGGGAGAGGAAAATTCCTATAATCACCAATCTGCCAGTGTTGCAATGTGCATTAATTAAATGCTATTAACTTTTGTGAGATTAGAAAGATTACCATGTCGGGTTAATTATATTCGAAACGATTAGACTTAATGACGACAGACTGACAAATAGACAGATAGGTCGACATGTCAGGTGATGAAGCACGAACCTGTGCAATGTGATGAGAACTAAAAGAAAAAACAATTGTATAAGTACTAAGGTGTGTCAAGTAATAATAGACTATGAGAGAACAATAATGCTCACCCTTACATACATATATCTTGTTACTTTATAAGCGGTCATTTCATTTACCAGCAACGGTCTCATTATACTAAAAAAGAGGTTTCTTTTTTTTTGTTTTATAATTGTACAAGTTTTATGTTAGTACTGTCAAACTGTTCAGCTGTTATACCAAACAATATGGGACGATTAGACTCAAGACGTATTTTGACAGGTAGCGCTTAAAGTGCATAAATCGATTCGTGTACAAGATAGACAAGTTATTCTGGGAAGATTTGATAGACTTTACCCCATTGGTACTTGAACCGAGGACATTTCGATCAACACTATTTTGAGAGTAAAATATCATCGCTAGACTTCGTTAAAATCTGCTCAAAAATCTCGAAAAATCAATGCTAATCTACATGAAAAATAGACAGAATATGCTCGAAATTATGCAAAAAAAAAAAAAATGGAACAGCTCTTTTCTGTTAGGAGCGAATCCATACGCGTGTAGTTATCTTACATCAGCCATAATTTTCTGCTCGTTTTCTACTCCTAGGAATGTGGGAGCACCTAAAACATGCTTCCTGTCGTCATCGTTCTGGAGTCTTAGTATACATTTTGTTAACATACTTTACATGCGAACTCCATAAGGGCGAAAGTGTGCCATAATGCCCCTACGGCAAGTGCGCCATATCACAAAAAAGATGCATTTGCACAAAACTTAAAAAAAAACGACAGATTTTCTTTTGCTGTTACTAATCAATGCCACCAAAGGAAAACAAATATAATTCACTTCAGTTCACGTTTTATACTTACGGAGCCACACGCAAATGAAAAAGAGTCAATAACATATGCAGATGACAAAAGTGGAGTATTTTTTTGTTTATAATTTTTTTCACTTGTAAAAAAAATCGCAACAGCTTTACAACTTGACATGGCACTCCATCAAGGAAGACTCAAGTTTTCTCATCGTTTGATTTTCTACAAGCAAATCGGAAATGTGGTATTTACAAGGTGCGCCATGATGCCCCCTGCGCCATAATGCCCGAAGTTACCGTATGCTTCACTTTTATTCTTCCAAAGCAAGTGAACGATTACATTTCACATTCACATGCTTTTTAGTGTTTTCGAATATAAATGATTTGCGGCTTTTACTCAAGACGAGCTTGTATGCAGAGAATGAATGTTCGACGTCGATAGAAGTCGTTGGCGAATACTTAAACATCGCCGTCTCTGCCGAAGAAAGTTTTTGCTGATGTTGCCATCGCATAATACATCTCGTATTTCTCTATGGTTTCGTAGCCGACATTGCGTACGTGAACGGCCTTCAATTTACCTACGAATTCATTTACGACAAAACAGCTTCATTCACTTCAACACTCGCGTTCCCAGTTATTGCCGGACGATCACAGCGAAGCATGAACAGCAGATTTCTATTCGCTCACTCGTACGGAACATAAGGTCTGTTCAGTAACTCTGTGCTGGACAGAAAATTACAGGTTTTGGTGTTCAGTAAAAAAAGTTTCTGTCCTAAACTGATCTTTTTTGTGTTCAGTAACTCTGTGCTGGACAACTTTTCTGCACCTACTTTTGAGGTAGAACAGAATCGTGTGAAATGTCAAAATCAGCTGTAATTGAATATGGCTGTATTTTTCTGTGCTGACTTGATCTGACATTTTCCCACAAATCTGTGCTATTCTGAACTGACTTTTTTTTACTGAACAGACCTACTTATATTGTGCGACTAGTCATTCAATATACAAACAAATCCATAGCATACTGAACATAACCAAGTGTTGTCATTTTCGTAGTGGTACGTTCGTTTTCTGTTTTTATGTTGAAAATCGGTTAAAAAAGACTTATTCAGACTGAACATCGCTGAAATATGCTCAATTTTTGGAAAAGGTTAAATGTCCTAAAATCTGCAAAATCTGCATGCAGCATTTTTTTTTCGAATTCAATCGAATTGAAGGGTGTGCTCGGAAACGGTCGGAATTGAAAAACGCCAGCATTTTGACGTTTTCAATTCGTATTCGTACGGTTTTGGTTGGTGAAATTGAATCCGAAAGACTCAAAATGTATGTTTTACAATTTCAAATCGACAAGTGGAAACCTAGCATTATTTAACCGTGGAAGTACATGCTTCGCCGAATCAACGACGCATTTTCACATTTTGTAAAATATGCCAAATAACATACAGATTTAAGAATTCATTTTTTAATATTATAAGAAAAAATGTGTCGCTTTTCTTTATGCTCAATGAACTAAATAACTAAATACAATCGATTTTCAAAGTTTTTGTAGCATATGTATGTCATCTGTAAAACTACTTTGAATAATGCCGTCGTCGATCCGACGAAGCATATCCTTTACGTACAAAAAATAAGCATGTACTTCCAGGGTTGAAGTGAAACTCAATTTCACAAAAAACGTGTTTTTTGTTTGACAGTTGTAAGCCCACAACAGCTGACTTCAACTTACATTTTAAGGTTTCCCCTCAATTTCGAATTTGTTTCATTTCGTGCGAAATCCAGCACATCCTTTGTAATTCCGTTCGTTTTTCAATTCCGGTCGGAATTGATCACAGGGGTGAATATAAGTGTTTTAATGGCCTACTTTCGTCACGTGGGCACCGTAGTGCAAGTGGTTAGTGCGTCGGACTTCTGAGCCAGCGGTCTTGCGTTCGAATCCCGCCGCGAACAGCTAAAAAGTTTGTCACAGTGCCCACCTCTTCCGAATGCCTGACAAGCATTCAAGAGTATCATTTGTCATGTAAAGCTTCCCAACTCGCCGTTCGGAGACGACAGAAAACTGTAGGTCCCTTCCATTCGTGCAAAAATATAACGCGCACAAACAAATGGTTGCGGGAAGCTAGGCTTGGTTCTAAAGGGTGATTTTTTAAGAGGTTGAGAACTTTTTTAAAAAAAAAAACACAAAAAATTCGAAAAAATGAATGAAATATTTATTTGAATCGATAGTTTGAACCTTGCAATTTAATGTTTAAAGATAATTTCATGCAAATGTTGACCGCGGCTGCGTCTCAGGTAGCCCATCCGCTGAGTCCAATTTTGGCATACTCTTTCACACATATCGGCCGGTATCTCACGAATGAATGCATGGATGTTGGCTTCCAGTGCGTCAATCGAAGCCGTCTTGTCCCTATAGACATTAGCCTTGACATATCCCCACAAAAAATAATCTAATGGTGTCAAATCGCACGATCTAGGCGGCCAATTGACCGGCCCGAAACGTGAAATTAACTGTTCACCAAACTCGCCTCGCAATTGCGCCATTGTTTCGCGTGCTGTGTGGCATGTGGCACCGTCTTGTTGAAAGCACATATCATGCAAGTCAAGAACTTCCATTTCGGGCAAAAAAAAGTTTGTTATCATCGCTCGGTAGCGTTCACCATTGACAGTAACGCTGCGATTCGCATCATCTTTGAAGAAATATGGCCCAATAATGCCGCCGGCCCATAAACCGCACCAAACAGTGGCTTTTTCGGGATGCATTGGTAGCTGTTGCAATGCTTCTGGCTGATCTTCACTCCAAATGCGGCAATTTTGCATATTTACGTACCCATTCAACCAAAAATGAGCCTCATCGCTGAACACAATTTTTCGATAAAAAAGCGGATCCTCACATTTCGAACCGAGCACGAATTTTGATAGTAAAATTCAATAATTTGCAAGCGTTGTTCATTTGTAAGACGATTCATGGTTAAATTGCAAACCAAACTGAAGCTGTTTGACAGTGACACAAGGTACTAAACACACGTCAGCTGTCAAAACCAGTGTTGCCAAAACCAAACCAGCTAAAAAATCACCCTTTACATAGGACTTTCGTCACGTATACCCATTTCAATCAACAGTTGACGAAAAACAAATATAATTGACTTTGAATTATAGAGGAACTATGAAGGTCATCACATTCGAATAGCGGGGTTCACATTGATCGATTTGCATGAGAGATTTGTCTGACGACCGACCAAATCGTTCAATTCCAACGGCCGGCGTTCAAGCAAGTCGTGCGTTTTCAAATTTTTGAACTTTTTGCCTTGCTTGACAGACTTGTCATCCAACTTCGGGGCAAGTTTTATTTTGTTTGCGTATTCAATCAGTAAACATTAAAAATAAAAAAATATGGATAAAGAGTTTTAGTTAGAATTTTCGAAGTTTACCCCACGTTCACAGTTTAAGGGCTCTTCACAAATGATGTCTGTCAATCATGTCGTACAATTTCAACGCTAACCCAATTTGGGCGTCCAACAAATCTGTCAAGCAAATCGTTTAATGTGAACCCCGCTAATAATGGAGATTTTCAAGTTATTTTGCACAACAGTAAATTCAAATTAACGAAGGAGACAAATTGCATAGGTAACAGAGGTTTTATCATGGTTCTTCTATTTATAGAGATTTTCGAATTATAGAGGTTCGTACAATCGAGAGTTCACTGTATTTCTCTCATTCTGTTTTTCAGTACGTAAACTTGGCTAAATATAAAACTGTGTGCAAACATACATAAATATGTACCTATGTACAATATATTTACGAATAAAGGTAAAATTAAGTGTATCGTGTAACTGTATTCATTATGATGTTTATAAATGGAACTATACGCACCAAAAATCGTTAATAAAGAATTATTGACAAAAAACAGCAAACACTGCGTGTCCCAACGACGAGTCCTTGTTATATGAAATCGGTTTCCTTCCCACCCTCTACCGAATACTTACGCTTCACTTAATCTTCTGTGTACATACACGTTACAGAAACAGTGACTATCCCTCCGCATATCTTTATGGCATTATTCAGTGCAAGGAGCATATCAACACCAGGTGACAACATCTTTCTAATAAATATTAATAGAGAACCAGAAAAAAAGAAATAAAAAAAACAACTCAGCTCATGCTCACGTAATCATTGTGTTATTGTTTTCATTTACCACCTTCTTTCTTCTACACAGCAACGCGGGGGTTGGTTGGTGTTAGAATTCTTATTTGAACCTTGTCGGGTGTCCTAACCTAACCTCGCTGTCTATATAGACTTGGTGCTGGGTGCCGGCCTTGAGAATATGAATGAGTAAAAGAATGAAGAGGAAAAAAAAAACATCGTTTTCACTCTATTGATTTCCCACATGTGGCGAAGCCCCGTCACCCCTACGGTCGGTGGTGTCGCCCAGACCAGCAACCACCTCTAAAACACTTCCACTGTAACTAATAATCCAGGCGATCAAGGGTAAAATGTCTAACCAGGGGGCTACCCAGCAACGGAGCGGCTTTTGTTTTACGCTTTCTAAGTAGTTGTAGAGTGTACACTGTACGTGTCGTACGCTTTACCTACTGCTGATGGCTTTTCGCTTTCCGAGTATCCCTTAACGTTTTTTTTTCTTTTCTGTTTTGGTGTGTTTTTCGTTGCCTCCCTTCACAAAGGGAGAGTTGTTTCCTTTGTGGGGTTTCTTTAAATTAAAATAAGTGACCATGAAGTGTTTTTATTTGTGTACACAGATTTACTGCGATTTTAGGTGCATTCATTGAGAGTTTTCAAAGGCTTCTTTCCTTTCCTTTTTTCTACACAAAGGCGAGAGGTGTACTCGACATAAAAAGATGTAATAAATGATCCCCTTGTGCGAGTTTTTTTTTTCATTGGGATCAAAAGAACTTTCTGTTTTTTGTGTGGAGGGCGGATTTCAATGGGATACGGCTGGTTTGTCTTTTCTGTGCAACTTGATTGACACTTATGAAATTATGTCTTCGTCAATATCTTACTGGAGTTGAGTTATTTTATTTTTTACAAAATTTGTTGACAGAATGCGATTATCTTTATCACGCTCTCGTTTTTACTATCCACGCCATCTATAAATGGAATTTAAAATTAATTTGTTCATTTGCATTGAAGTATATATCCCCTGCTCTTGGTTAGGGGGCTATACACGATCCGACATATCTGACAGACTTGGTCGGATGGATGTCTGACAGAGCGATATGGTTAGCGTTCACATTATCCAACATGTTGTCCGACTTCACCTTGCAAATGGATTTGTAAGATGTTGGACGTACTAAGAGCAGCAGCAGCAGTTCGTCTTTCACATCAAAAGCTAATGTTGAAAATATCGTTGAAGTGACAAACTTATCAATGGGCACGCTCTGTTTTTGAGTCATTGGTTAGCGTTAGTCAATCGCCTCTGATTGGTCGAGAGATCTCAAGTTCAACTTTTTTTGAGGTTGTGGACTAGATTTTTAGTCAAGACAATTCTGTCTAAAATATTAGTCAGTTTGAGAAATGTCAGAAACAGCTGACTGATTGTTTTGGTTTTTACTGCTTGGCTGATGTTTATTATTTGTTGCTTTTTAAATAAAAATCCAAATTTATTATGAAGGGGTCCTTTACAAACTGAAGGATTCGAGGAAATAATAAGCAGGGTAATGAAAAGGTGAGCACCGTGGTGTAGTGGTTAGTGCGTTGGACTACTATGCAATACTGCCCGGGTCCAACACCTAAAAAGTTTTTTCACGGTGCCACCTCTTTCGAATGTCTGACAAGCAATCGAAGAGTGTCATTTATCATTCTCTATTCGCGTTCGGAGTCGGCAAAAAACTGTTGGTCCCTTCGTGCAAAATATAGCACGGGCACACAAATGGTTGCGAGAAGCAGGCTCAGATTCACCCCGAGCTGTAGCGCCATCTAAGTAAGTAAGTAATGAATGGTAATATACATTTAAAATACGAATCGACAAGTATAATAATATATGTAAATAATTTTTTCAGAGCCAAGTTTCGCGGCAGTCGCGAACAATCGATGAACTTAGCAAATCGTTCACAGCAAATAATGCAACTTGGCCTATGAAATAAATAATTTATATTCCAATCACATGTGTAACTTATGTTACTTATATAAAACTTCATCCTCTAAGTCTTCCATTAATATAAACTCGTTTTCGCTCTTCTTTTCGTTAAAAATAGCTTTGCCTAGCAACCAACCAATTCAAAGCGTAAATAGAAAGTACAATGACGTTTGTGACACGTGAGCTCTCAACAATAATAAATAAAATAAATAAATAAATAAACTAAATAGTTAGTCAGTCCGTATGCTAGGACTTGACTAAAAGTTAAGTCACTAAAACATGGAACGTGCCCAATGTGTCAAGAATCGTTTTATCTGTCATGTGAATGCTATCGCTTTGAATCCCAAAATGTATTTTAAAGCTACGAATCAAGAAATGGCAGATGTCAAATGCACGGATGTACCGCAATGACGTGCTTAGTCACCTGAGTTTAAAATTCTTGAAATGATGCGTTCAAACATTATGTCCGTTCGCAAAACTACGAAAATTTACGAAAAGCCACCAAAATTCGTTCGCGTAGGCAAAAATTTCGTAGTTTTTCGTAAAAAAGAGTGCTCACGAGAGAGTAATAAATTTCCCCATGCTACGACTTTAAGTACAAGAAATTTCTTTGGTCAGATATATGAAAACTGTCAAATCTGTCAGATTTTTAATTTTTTGTTGTTCAACGCGTTCTTTTACTTTTTCGTAGTTTTCCTATATTTGAGAGCAATTCATCCCCACTCTTCAAAATTTGACAGAAAACACATATTTGGTGCAAAAAGTACGCGAACGGACCTATTCACAATAATTTTTTTACGTGTCAATTCAATGACGTTTTTGTAATTTGATCGGTCATGCACTGTCATGCACATGCACACTGTAAATCATACGAAATACCAAAATGTAGAATTATATCATTTCAAACATAAAACCAAATATTTTATGAATCCTCTCAAAAACACTGCGGCAGCTTTTGAGGAAACTCATATGTCAGTGCTTCTGAACCCATAAAACATACTCGTTGATATCGCTGTCAATAATGTAGCGTCGTTCTCATGTTGCAATAAATTGCAATTTTCAAAAACAGTTTAGGAATTCCACCCTCTTCAAATGGCAGACATGATTTGACGTGAATCGTAAATTGGACGCATCGTGTTTCCAAGTTTCAACAACACTCCCCTGGAATGTCGTTATGCCATGTTTATCATTCGAACGAGTGTGTGTTTTGAGTACGGATGAAGCATGTGCAAATGACGTGATTGAAGCGGGTGGTGTAGATTTGGACCGTTCGATTTATTTATGATTTCAATTAAATTTTTCTGTTTTTTTTTTTTATATGAAAAGGCCAAGGTTTTGCGCAATTGAATTCAAACCAAAGAACGATGACCAGCAGTACTGCACTCGTACCTCGTACTCAAACGAACAAGCGGCAAGTGTCACGTTAAAATACAAGTGAGACACAAAGATTTGTGCGCTAAAAATAGAACTAAATAGAACCATATAGACCATGTAGCCAAAGCTATAGCTGTGTGTGTTTGTATGTGCTTGAAATTAAGTTTTATTGCGCGTTTTATTTAGTTTAAATGATAAATTTAATTCAACTGTGATTTATTTTTGGTCACAAACAAATCGACGCGACTTACGACGCGACTAGGTACCACTGGCTGGCTGCTTGCTGTACTTGATTCTCGGAAGAAAAAAAGTTCTGTCTGTTTTCGTATATCAGCGAACTTTGGACAGACGCTACTGTGCGATTCGCCTTGAACTCCTTTGCATTTGGGGTTACATCAGAAATAAACATGGAGTTCGTTTGCAATAGTGTGCTAATTTATATGAAACAAATTCTAAAGGCGCCAACGATAGCAGAAGTCTTATTGCGGTGAATGAAAGCGGAAAACGGAAAGCGGTACACTGCTGTTTAGTTTTGATATTTTATTGCAATAAGTCGGGCGGGGAAACAGACCTAGAAATTGTTCGTAACATTTATAACATTGTTCATATTCGCATTGAAAGATTTACATAAAGTTAAATTAAGTTTTCGTGCATGTGAAGTTGTGTTGTAAATAGTATAGAAAAACAGACTGCAAAAATAATCCTTTTTTGATTGTGTAAGCGAGGAGAGCACGAGTGTAAGTTTTAAAGCGATTTTTTTTTTGTCAAATATCTGTGGTTTGATGATTTCTAACAGTTGCAGTGTCTTTGCCGGTTATTGATTGTGATTGTTTTTCTCAGAGACTATTTGACGTAGGCTATTGAAATTTCGACCAGTTGTAGCAATTAGGGGCCGCAGACCAGAACTTTGGGGAGTCAAATTGAAATTAAAAAAAAAAATTAATTTAGAGATATCGTGTGTGATGTCAAATGAAAGCTCGCTAAAGCACGAAATCAAAAATGTATGAAATATTTTTTTGTGTGGCTTTTTTCTTAACACGATTTCAAAAAAACCTTTAAAAATTGCTGTCCCCCTACTTATATCCAAAAATATCCCTCTAAAAAATCTGAATAAAATCACAAACATTGAGCATTAAGTGTAGATTGATCCAAAAAGATCAGGACTGCATTACTTTATTTAGTTTTTCATTTATTAATTTTTTTTTTATTTCAACTACCCAACTGTTAACATATCTTATAGGGAAATTTGTATAAAGTGAGAGTAAACATTGAATGGTTGATCCTAGCAATATGCCTCAAAAATCAGCATTGAGCTTATACTTAAACCATTGCTTTTAATCAACATAAAATAAGCTTTATGGTTTCCTATACATACTTATAAAATAGGTGTCTCTCCTTTTACTACATTGTGAAATATTAAATTTGTGTACAGACACAGAGGAGAGAGGCAAATTCCCAAATTCCACGCATTTAATACAATTTAACGAAGAATGAAATCTGATGCACATGCGTACGTTTCTTGTATTCGTTATATGTCGTTTTGTGTGGATGTATAATTATTCTTCTGAGCAGATGAGAAAGGGCATCAGATAGGTAATTTCATCGGCTCCATGTCAAATCGCCCAAAATGCGAAAATGCCATATTGCCCAACTTTTGTGCGATTCAACACTATGACAAATCGCCCAAAAATTAAAAAAATGTCAATTCGCCCAAAAATATCACATTTTGGGTGATTTGACATCTTTGTTAAATTGGGTTTAAAAGTGTGCTCAACGCGAATTGTAACAACTACAGTAACGGTCATAGCAGAATATTGATTTTTCTTCATATTATGATTATGAAATGAAATATACAATGCGATTTCTTCTTTGGATGATTTGACATTTTTATTGGGCAATGCGGCATTTTTTAGATTTGGGTGATTTGGTTTTGGGCGATATGACACAGGCCTTAAAAAAGCCGAAACACAAAATCGCCCAAAATCACTTTTTTGTGTATTTTGACATTAGGTTTGTATGATGTCGCCAGCCCCAGGGCGCACTGACTACTGTCAATGTGTTTTCATGGTTGTCAAAAAACCCAGTGCAATCCCCATTTCATCGAACGCAAATAGCTTGCCCTGAACACTGTCATTCTAATATTTTCCATTTTCGAACTAAAATACAAATTAAATCATGTTTATATTTAGATTTTAATTAATTTTATAAATATGTATTTACTTTTTTGAAATAATTTCTTTTCTTCAAAAAACAACCACAAAAAAAAGTTCGCGATATGAAAAAAAATGAACGAATAGAATTTTTGACATCCCTTTTTTCTTGCACTGAAGAAATACTCAGGGCGAATACAGGGCAGAACCAGTGTCGACATAAAACACAGGGCAGCATTTTCAGTGTAGCACTGACTGACATCGAACACATCAGTGCGTTTTCAGTGTGCCCCAGTGCGCCCTGGGGCTGACATCATACAAACCTATTATGCCAAATCGCCCAAAATACGAATATTTGTAAAGTCATCAGAGCGCTTTCTTTACTTTATGTAAATTGCTTTTCAAACTTCAAACGCATTTTTCTCAAAACCATGTTGTTATAGTCGGTGACCACGATTTCTCGGAAACTGCTGAACCGATTCGTCTCAAATTTTAACACAAGCTTCTTAAATATATTTTTTAGTAATTAATCGAAGGTTTTTTCTCACAGATAAATATATTTTTTTTATTAACAATTTAATGCCGAAATTTTGACCAAAAATGTTTTTTTTTTTTTTTTTTGAGAGGACGCCATTTTTGCAATTAATACTTAAATTATACATTTCTTTTATGATATCTGTTTGTTTCTTTCTTTTTTTATGATCCAGTCCAGAGATATCGTGGTCACCGCAAGACGCCTTTTTTGAGAGGAGCTGCGGGAGATCAGCTATAGCAGCCTTCAAAATTATTATTTTTACAAGTAAACAATGATGAAATACAGTTGAAAGTTACCTGAATATGTGTAATTTTACATTAATAACTTTAAAAGTTTTCTCAGGAAAAATTCTTGAAAAATCGCTTTTATTAGCTGACTGTATATAACCCCTTAAAATAACTGATAGTACGGAACACTTATTGCGCATGTACGATTTGCACTTATTATTATTATTATTATTATTATTATTATTATTATCATCTGATCTTCTCTTTTCGGATTGCTCCTGCTTCCTCAGCTCCAGGTTGAAGCAAAATAGGTGACAGAAGTTAGTTACATCTAGTGAGTAGTGTGTCTCTTAGTTGTGCTAAGCCGTTGCCTAAAAACATCGACACGTGTACGTGCTTTCTGGCAGTCACAGCCTCTTACTTTTTGAAATGGATTCGATCTCTATCTTCTAGACTATTTTTTATTTGTTAGTTCGCTTGTTCGAACGTCGTTGACTTCTTTCCAGCATTAAAGCTGTCTCATCATTTTAAAATGATCAAAAAAACCCACCCATGGAAAGTGGATAATTTCCAACAGAATAACATTTTAAATGAGTTATGTAAATTGTGTTAGATGAGAAGCAGATGCAACTGAGAACTATACTAAACAAAGCGCTCACTTCATAATGATCTGCAAAGTGCTGATGTGCAAGCAACTCACTCAATGCGGAAAAATTGTTTTCATCAACGATGAGGGATCTCCTTGTACTAGTGCACATATGTTTTTCAGCTTTAATATCTTGGCAGATACTTGAAGTATAGACCACTTCTAATGAAATTCATGTCTTGCTTATGACAAGTTAATAAACAAATAAAAACAAACCTATTCGTAAACAACTTTCGAAATAAGAAAACTGCAAAATGTGAATTCTAAACATTTGCGACAAACTAAAAACAAAGAAATCCTTTGAACTAAAAGTATCCTCGTCGACAAGACTCTACCTCACTTTTCACGATTGAATATTGATAGAATAAATAAATAAACACAGGACAATCAACAGCTGTATTCTGTCAAACGATGCGATTAGTGAAAACTAAAACAAAACGCACGTACTGTTCACGAGTCTTATTGTTTTTTTGTTTTTTTTTTTTTTGTTTTCATCGTCTCTGCAAATCTGCACTGCGCTTGAAGAGAATAGCAAAACTTAAGGACGTACAAAGGAAGAACAGTTAATTATCGAGACTCGAACTGTTGAAGAGACAGAGGGATGGATAAATCTACAATCTGAGTGTTTTATTGTTTATGTCTAGACTGCTGATATTCTACAGATGAATGACATTTTAAATGTGCCGTTATGTACGCACTTTAAAGAAATTAAAACTTGATATTCTCGTTTGGTACGTTTTATTGAATACTTTGTCTAACATGTGCATAATGGCTTGATGTTAAAAAATAAATAAATATTTAATGTTAACAGTCCTATAAAGAACCAAGTCTAGCTACATGCAATTATTTGTGTGTGCGTCTTACGAGTATATTTAGTTAACTGCAATATTCAGTTTTAAATTTAAGAGAGTCTACGAAAAGGCCGGAGCGTTGATGTCCATTCACTCTACATGTACCAGCCATCTTTACAGTCCAATGTGCAGTTTTTTTTGACCAGGTCGAGGTCGCTGTTCGTGGTTGAATCTTCTCTTCCAAAACCAGTCAACGCAAACGGGACCGAATATCTTACGAATGATTTTTCTCTCGAAGCGACCAAGTATATCTTCATCCGCTTTCGATAAAGTCCACTTTTCAGCTCCATATAGCAAGACTGGGATGATAAGGGTCGTATATAGAGTCTCCTTAGTCGATCGAGAAAGGACTTTACTACTCAATTGCCTTCTTAGCCCAAAGAAACAGCGGTTGGCAAGAGTAATCATTGGTTTGATCACCGACGAGATATCATTATTTGATGTTATGGCAGAGCCGATGTAGACAAAGTCCTTTACTACCTCAAAGTTGTAGCTGTCTTTTGTGACATTCTACCCAATTCGTGGATGTTGAGTGTCCCGTTCCGTTGACAGCATATATGTACTTTGTTTTGGCTTGTGAGTTTCGAACAATTCTTTTAAGTCACGTCACGTGACTTCGTCACGTTGTCTGAATCCTTTTTTGACATCGAAGGTCTCGGTGAGGTCATTACCGACCAGGGTTACCTTTGGGATACTTTGTGGTCAAATTGAACCTGTTTTGATGTCACGGACCCCAGGACCCGCCTTTTTGAAAATCATCGAAAATGTACCCTTTTAGAAAAATAGGACCCTTTAGGACCCTTTCTGTAATTTTGGAAACAATTGACATATTCAACTGAAAACCCCTTTACCTCTTTTAGCAGATATCGCCATCAACATCAATCTGACTTTTACATTTACCTGATTTCTATCTATGCACATAATGTGTTTGCCACCAACGCCAAATATTTTTTTTCACCAGGTACCCCTTTTAGATGTAACCCTGCTACCGACCTTGATGGAGCAGCGGGCTTTCTCCATCGTCATCCTGCACATACGGATGAGTTTGGTATGGATGTCAAAACTAGACATGGCTCTATACAGTTCATCCCTCCATATGCTGTCATAGGTGGCCTTGAAATCGATGAACAGGTGGTGGGTATCGATTTGGACTTTTTGGGTTTTTTTAACTATCTGCCTAAGTGTGAAAATTTGGTCTATGGTCTTTCCTGGCCTGAAACCGCACTGATAGGGGCCAATCAGGTTGTTGACGAAAGGCTTAAGGCGTTCACACAATATGGCAGATAGGATCTTGTGGGCGATGTTAAGGAGACTGATGCCTCTGTAATTGGAGCAGTTGAGGGGATCTTCTTTCTTGTGGACTGGGCAGACGATGCTGAAATTCCATTCATATACTTTCATCTGACCAAATCTTAGAGATGAGTTGGTGTATGCTCACTACCAAGTCATCTCCAGCTGGTTTAAATAGCTCTGCGGGTAGACCAGGTCCAGGTCCAGCCTTGTTGGATATTGCTATCCTCACTTTGTTTTGATTAGGTGGATGGGAGTTTTGGCTGTCATCATCTAAATTGAATAATTCATTCTGTCTGGCAGCGGAATATTGGTCTTCATCGCCATTATACAGTCTGCAGAAGTAGTTTTTCCATATTCTCAGCACCGACTGTGTTTCTACTGCAAGGTTTCCTTGGTCATCTCTGCAGGTTTCTGTACGGGACCTGTTTTGCTAACACATTCTTTTTACCTTTTGGTAAAACTTCCGCACATTGTTGCCAGAGTAGCATCTCTCAATATCCTCGATCGCACGCTTCTCGTGGTCTTTCTTTTTCTTTCTGAGAAGCTGTGCAGATATTGTCCTTTTTGCAGCCCCGCTTTATACATCTGTTGTTTTTCTGCGTTTGCTAGCCTGCATTGTTCATCAAGCCAAGGGTTTCGCGGTGGTGGTCATGTGAAACCCAGCCCAACATTCATATAAGTTTACACCTAACTAAACCGTTGCTTATATACTTATATTACTTCAAGTTCCAACATTTCTTCTTCGAACTGACCTCCAACCTACACACAGCCTTATTTTCTAATTTAAGAAATATAACACCCTTCAGGGCAAACCACTAAAATCATAAACACCAAACCGCTAAATCATTTTAGTACCTCTCAAGAAGTCTCCAGGCTCCAGGACATCCTTAAGTAATCTTAAGACGACATCACATCACAAAAATACCATAAACACTTAATAAAATCCCTAGAAACATTAATTAGGCGTTAAAATAGAAACACCATTGCCGCCCTTATTCCATCGTGTCTATCTTAACATCAATATAAGAGCCCTTGGCAACCGTAAAACGTTCGTGACTTCTATTTTATGATGAAATTAAAAACAATAAAAGGGTAATCTTCTGAATCTAATCCGCGCCACATCCATAGCCAAAAAAAGGGAACAAAGCAAAAAATTGTAATTACACAATGCTTGTCACTTTGTAGATAGTAAATATGAATGATTGGTCGTGGAAAATAGAACACAACCCAACACCCACCGCCCACCGCCCACCGCCCACTAGATCCCTGAACAGTCGAAGAGAAGTGGAAGCATGACCAAGACCATCGTTGTCGGCGGCGTCGCCTATAGGCTACATATACTCGTTCTCGTACCCCACATGTTCTTGTATGGAAATACAATCAGGATGTTATTCCCGGACATACTTAGGCTGACATACAGAAGAACGGCACTTGGCTTGCAAATTGTGTAGGATGCTCCCAATAGCACGAAGCACAGCACCATGACGTGGGTGCAAATTAATGGAACAATTTTTTTTTTTTGTTTTATGGATTTTTGTTTTACGAGCTCAAGGATGGTGGTTCTCGGTTATATGAGTGCAAGTTAAATTAGATCCCAGATATGAACGTAGATGAAATAAAATTCTTTTATAATGTTAAACAATAATTATTATTTGCGCTCCGCTCCGCTTGGGTGTTTTCTTCCACTGGGACACGGTAATGGTGTCCAACTTTGAAAGTAATACTATTGTTCTTGATGATGGTTCGCTTGTTTGTGGTTAGAATGAAAAACAATAGAATGGGCTCATTTAATTAGCATTGAGGCTATGGTCGTGTAAATGAAGTTGGTGGTTGGGTTGCAGGTCGGAAGAAATCAGCGAATTCTGGTTCTATTCATCAAACAGGTGGGTGAGTTAGTTTAAGTTATATTGAAAGTTGTTAATTATTACTTACCGCTACGTGTGGGAGGGTAATGTGACCTTCACTTCCTGGTGCAACTAATATTAAAAGGGCTTAACATGACACTCCGCCTTTTTCATAGAATCCGTTGATACGTTGCTGCGTCATTCTAAACTGACAGCTAGATAGAATACACGCACATTCTTATGGAAGGTGGCCCATTACCAACGAATAAAGTTCGTTTACTTTCTTAATTTTTAATCCGTTGATCCTTTGGCAGTTAACATATTCACACATTCAAGCTCACACATTCACGCATTGAAGTTCACGCATTCACAAATTGATAAAGCACATTCATTGGTGAAAGCATTATAAGAGAATGTTGAGAAACTGTCGTCGTCGTCATTCAGTTGACATTTCAACGTAGGTAAGCGACGGATTTTATGGGACGGCTCTTTCCGACAAGAGGTGAACGTCAACGGCCATTCCGAACCAATCCCCAGAACTTTTGCCAACAACGCAAAGAACACCCTTGACTTTCATTCCAGTATATTCTTCCCTAGAAATTCTCCCTACACCCTTTCGTGCTAGGTGTTACTTCAAGTTTCCCTCTGCTCTTCACGACTTCTTCCCTTGTATTGGTTTAGATTTGTAAACGTTAGAAAGTCTAAGTTTTTTAGTTTGTTTATGTTTTCTTTGTATTAAGCTAAATAAATAAATACATTAGTGAAAACCTACTACCTACGCACGTAATCAATAAAATATTCCGTCTGGCAATGCTGTTGAAGGCACAAGTCAATTTAATTTTCCTGTTCAATTGTAACCAAATAGTATGTACTTGCTTGTTTATTATGAAAATTATTAAATACATTATTGTAAATGGAAGTGGTAGACTCGGGTGAGGAAAATATTGGTGACGACTACTGTACCATTTTAGTGCGTATTTCAAGAGAAAGATCAATCGGTTCTCGCACTTTTGGTTCGTCGTATTTTTTTTTTACATTTTAGTGTTTTTTTAAGGACACCAACCGTTCTACATTTTGTGTTCAATTTCAATAAGTAATTACCATAAATGGTTCACAATGACACTCAATGAATGGCTTAACTAAATTACTCTTAAATATAGACTGTGAAAACGAAAACTTCTTAAGTGAAGTGAAGTGAAGTGAAGTAGAAATGAAAACTTCTACTGTGAAATCGTGAAAATCAGTTATTACTGTGTTCTTCCCAAAAACATATCTGACACCTGGCATCACAACCAGGCAAGCTATAAAAAAGAAAAAAAAGCCATAATGCCGATAGCGTGCCATTTATAGCAAGATTCCTCGCAAGCCATTGATGGCTTGCTATTTTTCTCTTTTCACTTTTTTCTCTTGCCATAAAATTGTGCCATATGAAATGTCACGTTGAGACGCGGTGCCAAAGAAAACCATTTTCTATACTCAAATTCACAAAATATGCGTATCGCCATCTCCACATAAACTTGTATGACACAACAGAAAGTGCTCAGCTACGTTCACGTGCTCAGCATTATCGTCTACTGACGTCCATTTACCAATTCCAGTTGTTGGTTTTTTTTTTAGTACGTACATATATGTACATACCCGTGCCAGTAAATACACTATGTCTATCGGCAGATGGCGCTCCGTGCAAATGCTGTAGAGACATCCGTAACTTTATCATATCAGGGGCGGGTAGTGTCACGTTCATTTCATACCACGTTAACCACTAGTAATGCTGGTAATATAAACCACTATGCTGTTGTTTAGATTGCGTTGCAAGTTTTGGTGAATATGATGCCCAAAGCGGTCGTGAACAGTTTGCATTCGCAACTCATTGTGCCCGTGATACCCGTGCGGTAGTGTCTTCAAGTTTCTCTTGAAATTCAAGCTGCAGTATAATTTCATTTCAAAAGTATTGTATTGTTATTCAGTTTTTTTTTTCCAGTGTTCTAATTTTTTTTTTGTGTGTGTTTAGTGCAGCTAAGTTGCACCTAAAGTTAAGTGTCACAGAACACAATAGATGGAATAATTAAGTGGAAAAATATTGTTTCCAAGTGAATGAGATACTCGTATACTTGGTACATCTAACAATTGGTTTACTTCGAGGTAAAGAGAAACTTTGTATTCTTTGTCGCCAAACAGATTATGTAGGTTTTTTTGTTTTCTATTAAGCATAAGCCGCTTCATACATACATTATGTGTGTGTGAATATTTCGGTGGCATTGTTTTTAAGAAGAAGAATTTTCGTATACATTGTGGTGTGCTCTATTTCTGGCTTTCAAAGTTAAAAAAAAATACGACCTCATTACGGAATAATAAAAAGCATGCAGCTAAATACAAGGGAAATAATTAATTTTAGAAGAACCTCATTGGCAAATTGAATAAAAAGAAAATAGATGGAATAGTTTCTGCATCTAATCCAATAAACAATTTTATTCCTTCGACCAATTTCTAGCATATTAATTTGCTGTCACATCATGTGTCCCTAGATACCAACACGGGGTTGTAGGTGATTAAGAACAGCAATTTAAGCATAAGGAAATATAATTCCACGCGTGCACTTCAGCTAATGGTGCAGGGTGGGCTGTACATTTTAATAACTTTTTTCTGGATTGTGATATCAGAAAGTATACAAACATTTATGTATACGCTGTAGTAAATTCTTTGAGTTTTTCTTTTAATATGTAAAACAATTTTGATGCTTAGGAAAAACCAAAAAAATGTGCAAAGTTTGAGCTAGACAGTGCTTATACAGTGAAAACTCTCTTGGCGGACAGCCACCGTCGGGCAATTTTTGTCCGGTCAAGAGGAGTATGATTTATTGTATTGTTTTTTTTTTATTAATTTAAGTTTGATCTTTTAAGTTTAAGTTTTTATACTGACAACACGAAAATAATTAGTATGCACATAGAAACATGAGCAAGATCTGCATAATTAAAATTACACAAAATAAAAATAGCATCAGTGGGTCCCCAGTTAATACACTTCAAAAGAGAGGAACAATATCTCTTTAATTAAAAACGTTACAATTCAGAGTTTAAAAAATTCTGAAATGGTCGATTGACGTACATTCTTTTGTTTCTCTTCCTGTTTCTCGTTCTTTAAGAACTGCTCTAAATTTACAATCGATATTAACAAGCACCCTCGGATATACCATATACATATTTATTTATTTTTTATTTTTTTTATTTATTTATTTATTTATTTTATCCTGTACATGCTAACACAGTAAGAGTGCACTTATAAGTCTGTGCGAGATAAACAGTATTGATTGAAACTTATTTATTTTACTTTAAAACTAAACGTGAATTGAAATTTTTTGAAAAGTGGAAGGGTGTTGCTCTGATTTCTAAAGAAATATTGAAGTTCGCTTCTAAATCGTCGTGCGCCATCTAGATATGTTCAGTTCAGTATCTACATATGTTCAGTATCCATATCATTATTGTCAATTACGTCTACTGTTTCGCTACTCCTTTCGCCATATCATTGTCTTTTGCCAGAAATTTATCATAATCGGAATAAGACTCACTTCAATGTGCTAAAATTGAATAAGGCAATGCAGAGAGAATTAACGAAAATCGTAAACACTTTATCCGGGAACATTCCCAACGTTGGGCTTTCTACGACGTACAATTTATGACATAGTTTTGTGCCTCGCGTCCGTTCCTAAGGCGTTCGCGTCCGGCTAAGAGAGGCGTTTTTCACACTTCATAAAAATTACTGTCCGCGTTCGGTTACAAGGGCGTCCGTCCAAGAGAGGTCCCGAAAAATATAAAAAACATGGGTGACGAGAAAATGTCCGCGCAAGAGGGGTGTCCGCCTAATAGGAATGTCCGTTAGGAGAATTTTCACTGTATTTTAATTTATAGAGCCTATCCTTCAAATACTTGTTAAAACAAGCGCTGGAAATATATTTTTCGTAGAATGTATCTACATTCTTTTTATTCTGCGACGCAATGTCAGGTTAGAAGTGGCGCCATCTTTTTTTTTCTTGGAAAAATGTTAAATTTTGGCTAAGCACTTAGTTGTAAAATATTCGTGAAATGGAAGGAAAGAAACACTTTCCTAATGCGTTACCTGTCTTTATTCCACTATGGTTACTTACGAACTAACTTATGGTCTAAGTAATCTCTGTATCTCATTCAGTGTATATAATATTCTTACAATATTTTCTTACATAATAATATATATCAGATTGCATTGGCAGAATAAAAAAATTATGCTGATATACGTAGTATATTTGTACAAGAACTGTCAAAAATATCTGTCATTTCAAAAATGCTTCAAGCATCGAAAATAAAAAAAATTGCCAAAAGGTAAACCCTGCGAAATGGCAACACTTCTAGTAAGGAGAGTAGTAACTCTTTTGATTCTGACGCTACTGTGAATAACCAGGGTTAAATATTAGGTCTGTTCCCGCACCTGCGCAAACATACGAAATTGTACGAAAATCAGTCAGATCCTGTTCCCATACGAAGATTTTTCGTAGTTTTTCACAGAAGAGGGAACTAACAAGAGAGTAAGAAATTTCCCCACAAGAAATGTCTTTCCGCATACTTATATGAAAACTGTCAAATCTGTCCAATCACATACATATGTCATTTTTTGATATTTAACGCGTTCGTTTACTTTTTCATAATTTTCCTATCTTTGAGAGAATTTCGAAATTTGACAGAATACGAATATTTGGTACAAAAAGTACGCGGACGGACTTCTACTGGTATTATGTGTTTGAATTACCTGCACATGTTTATATCTATCTATTTCGCTACGTGGATGACAGTAATCAAAACGTCAAATGTCTGATAATTTATTTGCTCTTGACAGTGCCGTTGATCAAACTACCGTAACCTGCAAATTACGTTAGTCATGTGACCTTATTTAGTTCCACTCATAAATGCATATTCAATCTATACGTATACATATGTACATCTATACCTTTACAGCAGTCGTTTGCACTTGACTTTCGTAAGTTATGTGCTACGTAGTCTTCATTCTAATCCCGTCATTAAGTGTCATGTTTGCCTTTCACAGTAAAAGTTCGTTTATTCTCAAACATGCTCGTACATGTGCAATCCAATAACGTTGGTCGTTAGGCTTAGTCGTTGTGAAAGCATATCCAGAAGGCACCAACAATAAATGCCGCAAATGACCCATATCGATGGGGTTCCCTAGGGACAAAATCCGCAATGATAGCGATTAGCATACATAACTGCAGCAGCCTATGTCTCATGGGTATGAATGTATTTTTAGAAAGCGAATAACGCTAAATGTTTGCTTCGTTCACTTGGAGCTGTCAATTTAATTTGAAATTTTTTATAACGTATCTTCGGCCATATACTAGGTTTTTTCGCATATCTGCCTTTGTACACTTATTACACCCGTTTGACATTCAACAATGTGAAATATTGATTGATGAGGTTGTAGCGGTTGTCTACTTATAGCAAGCTTTACCCTAATATGATAACATTTTAAGTTGACTCTTATACCACCAACGCATTCCTTTGTTGCCCAGCAATTAGTAACCTCGGGCGAAATGTCAGCTTATTTCTTATAGATAAGGTACTTATCACAATTAGTCACCGTTAGAGGCATAAGCATTGCTTAATCTATTTAATATTTTGTTTTAGAGTAACAGATGACAGTAGGTAGTTAGTTGCTCCACCCTCCTTAAGCATCTGAAGTATCACTACAGTGTGTGACGTGCATAATCCATGTACGAGTGACAGCAAAACAAACAGTAAACTAAATAAAAGTTGCCTTCAACTCAATGTGTGTATCTAGATAAACATATGGCTACATTCAGTACTCGCACCACCACCAGCAATGGCCCAAAGTCACTAGGTCAAGTCTAAAAATAGTCAACCAACTAATCTATCCATTTCTGTTCGCCTTACTCGGCGAGATCGCGCTTATACCATGTAAAATGTGCATGTCAGTGGCGCGTTCATTTGGATAAATTGTAGGTCGAGTGTGTGTTACTCTTAGTTAAGATTAATCTTCTTAATCATAAGAATCATAAGTTGTCTACGTCTCAATGGAAAGATAGAAAGCAAAAAAAAAAAGAGAAATCTTTTCTAATCGGGGGTGTTACTCTAAGGAGAAAAGGAATTCCTGTTCAAAAGCGGACCCCATGATTAGATAAGACACGAAATTAAAAAAAAGCATACTCCTTGAATCCTAATGGAAAGAAACTATCCACTCAGGGTTCCGCTCAGTATCTATGTACATACGAACCTCACAAATCAAAGCCAAACCACCAATCAAGCGTACGTTCCTCGTATGAAGCGCGAATAATTAATGACGTGATCATAGAGTAATGGCTAGTAAGAGAGTCAGTTGGCTTATACAGGTTAGTGCTGCTGACTGCCTCTCTAACTACAAGGTAAAACTTTCTTTCGTTATAACATTCACCGGACGCGAGTTGTAATTGGCGATGCATTAAACTTAGTAGAGCACCTTTCTTTACGGCAGCGTATGCACGCAAACTGTTTAATAACAAACTAGCTGTGCAACAGTTTAATGTTGTCTTTCTTTTCCTACATTTAACATTTTCTTGTAACTAACAAAAGACACTATTTTTTATTTGATTTAAAACTGAATTTATGAATGTTCCTGTTATTTTACTTGTTATCCATCGTACTCAGTACATCGTACTCCATCGTACTCAGTTTTATCAAGTTTTTTTTTGACGGTTAAATCTATGGTGAACGCATTCACTGGCCATAGGGAGATTTGGAAGCACTTACTTATCTTCATAACAGAATTTGATATGTACATCTTCGGGCCCAAATTAAAAAAAAAATCACTGTTACCTCTGGTGTTCCCCAAGGGAGCCATATAGGCCCACTTCTGTTTATCTTATTTGTTAATGATATAGTTGTGTATTTAAGTAAATGTAACATTTTAATATTGGATTTTAAGATAAACATACAGTGTAGGACACATAAATATTACACTTTCAATTTTCTCTATATAAAGATAATTGTATAACTTGCTATAATATAAGTGACTTTTCTACTAATTATTATTTATCACAGTCAATTTAACTAGACGAAAAACGAAAACAAAACATTATGTTTTGCTACGCCAAAGATATGAAATTTAGGTAAATACCTTTATGGACAAAGTATTCGTCGGAAAACCTTTATGTTTGAGCACAGCTGCACATTGTTTTGAAATACTCTCCACTAAAGCCTCACAATGTGTTTTGGGGATAGACTTCCCGGCGATTCGTATTTGTTCCCAGAATTCTGCAGCATTTCATGGTTTAACTATGTACTTCTTTTCCTTGTGTTGCCCGACGTCATTTCGTAGGTTTGAGATCGGATCACGGCATTGTGTTGGCCACCATGATTGCGTTTATATTTTGATCACTAAGACAACGTCATACAAGGCGGGAAGTGCGCCTAAGTTCATTGCCATGCATAAAACGCCATACCAGTGGCATATTGTCCTTAGCAAATATGATCATGCTGTCCGCGAAAATGGGTTTATAGACATGATTTTCCATTTTTGTGAGCGCCTGCTAATGGTTCTATCGGATACACTAATGGAATGTTAACTCATAAGTTTTCCCTTCATGGTGTAATACGCCAAAAAATGGGTTGGTTACACTAACTCTGTAGATCCAGGTTGTCCACTTTTGAAGTAGTTTTCCTGGACATTGGAGCTTTAACAACATTTTTGACATTCCCAAAAACCTCCACGCGCTGCCGTAAGGCATTCTAGATAACGTTTATGGAAAATTGTAGCTATTCAGAAATATTTGAAACCGATATGCCGTTAGCCTTCAAGTTGAAGATGAGATGTCGTGATTCCTCTAAGCAATGCGTTCCTTTCCCCATATTTAAGACATTTCCTAATACTTAATATCACATAAGTTAAACAACAAAATATTAGTAAAACTGCGCACGAAGATTGTGTGCTATTTATGAGGCCAGAAAAAAATGACGCCTTTTCACATCGATAGCTAGGAAAAGTTAATCATAACTCTTTTTGATATTTATGGCTGAACGTGTACCTATCTTTTTTTGCTTGTTTTTTTTTCGATTGTATTTAACGGAAATTTAATTTGTAATACATGCGAGAGAAGTGTGCTATTTATATGTCCACCACTGTATGTGTCAGGCAATGAAATAAGTTATTTCCAACGCTTATATATGTATCTCCAAAAATTTAATCTGTGGTGCTCAAAAAATGATATGTCCTTGAATGTTGGTAAATGCTCTGTTATTAATTTTTTGCGCCTTAAACAGCTTCGCATACATATGCACACTTACTTTATAGATGGTAAAGTTGTGTTCTTCGTGTCGCTGTAATTAAAGATTTGGGTGCCATTCCGGACACAAAATTGTCGTTCATAAACCACGTTGGGTACATAAATAATAAAGCAAAAGCGCTATGCCTATGAATTCTCTAATTCTTCTGTTATTATAACTCTGAGAAGTCTCCCTTGGTCTGACCAAAGTATCTCACCACCAATCAAGGTTAAATTTGATCTGTATCAGTATGCAAACGTTACAAGTAAGGAGAATTTTAACCAAAGTTATCTTTGTGCATATACTCTCACTGGAGAGATTGATTCTCAAGAAATACAAAATATCCCAGTTTTTTCTCTTTGAAACCCTAGATTTGTTAGCATAGCCCACTAACGTAGGTACAAATTATGGCAGCTCCTCATCAATTAATAGTCTTATGTCAACTTACAATACCTATATTTATTTAATGGATTTTAATATGTCCATTTCCTATTTCTATTTTACTGCTCCTTTTTATTTAGGTATGTATGTTTACTGCTTTCACATGTTTTGTCAATTACATTTTTTTTAGTTTTATATTTTTAGCCATTTTTTCTTTGTCAACAAGCAAGCAAATAAATAAATATATTTCAAAAGTATCCAAAATACTGCAAAGAAAGAACTTAAACCTAGGTACCTACATAATAGTTTTGACAGTTTTTATTTTCTCTCCAATTTTGTTTTAAATGACACAATCGGAAGCTAAATAAACCCGATTGGATGGAGAAAGAGAAATTGAAAGAACAAGGGCAATTTTCTTTTCGACAAAAAGTCGCCATGCAAATATGAAGTCATTTTGCTGGATGCCCTTAGACTACTCCTGCGCTGAAATTTCACCTTCTTAACCTCTAGTTCGTCTTTGCTTTTTCATCTCTCTCTCTCCATGTATCTCTGTTCATGTTTTGTTTTTAAGTTTACAATTATGTATTTGCTCGTGCATTTCATTTAATTAATTGCCCAGCTCTTTGTGTGTATACATCCTATTCTACTAATCGTTCGGGGATTGGCGTCATTCAATTTATTCCATTGTCATTTATCGTGACGGACAATTATATCAGTCTGGGGGCAGTAAATGGCATTTTTGCCATGTGTCTCGTATTGATGTCGCCATAATTAATCCCACACAGATCCAAGTAGCCGCCTGTCACCCTGTACAATTGAACTGACCAGCCTAATTTGTGACAGCGTCGCCATGGGTGACACTGTCCCCCTTTCTTATTTTTTTTTTGAGAACAGTCATAGGAGGCCAAGTAATTAAATCATAATTGGATTCATCTTAACGGGACCGTTGGCCAGTCAAACAAAGGGTCAAAGCGCACTTCTTTGAACCTCTTAATTAAATTCTGTGGAAATTCGCGCAAAAAATGGATACCCTCATGAGAGTGCGTACGCCCCTTTAAAACGTTTGGAAACCACCCAAATACTCCACCCGCTCTTGTTGAGTGCGACGCACGGGGGCGTGTAAGCGGTGGTAGAAAATTTCCATTTTCTCGCGATGAAAGTGAAAAATACGAGAATTTTTGTTTTTGCTACATCCATTCGTTGATAGATGAATTTGATCTCTCTTTGGGCTGCGGCTTTAGAGTATAAGCCTTATGCCAGCAAAGCAAGTGACAAACACACAGGAAGCCCAGGTCTCGTGCACTTGATGGTGATTGCTTGGGCGGTTGTTGTCGTTTTTTTTTTTGTCGTAGTATTCTCTGACAATGGACAATTGTTGCTGGTTTTCTTCTTTCGTGGTTTTGAGTTTTTTCTTTCTTTTCGCAATGTGGCTATGCCATTTGACTCCGGCAAAGCGTGAAGCTGCCTTGCTCCGCTGAGTGGATTGATGGATGTTGAGTTATTTATGCCGGCTCTGCTGGGTTGAATTGACTGAGTTGGAGCAGAAGTTATGCTCAACGATTGGAAAAATTTGTTGTACGTAAAACAATTGACTTTTATTATGGATGGCTGCAGATTGTGAGATGCTTTGTTGGACTAAGCTAGGTGTTTTTTTTTTGTAATTTAAATTTAAATTTTAAGACATAATTTGAAGTTTAATTTGGAAATAAGATCACGATAGCGTGACATCCGGCTGATTTTTCTTTGTTTCAACTATGGACGTGATTATGGAAATCAGTGATGACTGAGAATGGTAATGGTGTCTGTCATTTTGATTGAGGGTTTAAGCTTCTGTTGTCTGAATCACATGTAGTCCAGTCGAATCTTAAAGTGTTACATATGGTCAAAGGAATACCGGTAAATAGTTTTTTTTTTTTTTTTTTTTTTGTTAATGAAGGTGAAATACACTAAAGGATAAGAGTGCCTAGAGTAGTGTGGGACCGCACTAAAAACACCACCAATCAAGGAAGATCGATAAATGATTTATATTTCAGTTTGGGAAATCGCTTTGGAGAATGTATTTATTATGCTTAAATACAGGTTCTCAAAATTCTGCAACATAAGTTCGTGAGGTTCAGTTCTTCTCCATCTACGAATTTGATACGTTTTTGATCTCTGGGTTAATATGTATCTGCAGACGCTGGCTGTGACGAAGAGCATTCTTTTTCTTCATCTCTGCTACCAGTTCAATCTGGTCCTTGCATCTAATAAACCATGGTGCATTAACTATTTCACGAAGGACTTTGTTTTTTAAAGTCTGAATTATTCGTTTTGTTTGCACAACCCCATAGTTGGATACTATACGTCCTTTTTTTTTTACTTTCGGTGGCGCTATAGCTTGGGTTAAACCTGGGCCTGCTTCTCGCAACCATTTGTGTGTGCGAGTTGAGAAGCTCATTGTAGGTTATGGACCCGGGACCTGGACCTGTAGGTTATGGACCCGGGCACCATTGCGTAGTAGTTCAACGCACTTCCCACTACATCACGGTGATCAGGATACTATACGTCCAGACAGGTTTCAATATCTGATTATATAACAGTTCGGCTGAAAAGTTCGTATCGTTTTAGAGAAAAACACATTTTTTTTTAAAAAAAATCGATTTTATTATTCAATATACATAGTGGCCATCGATACTCCGATTATAGCGATCTTTCAACTTTTCGATACCATTTTTATAGTACGATTTGTCTATTGCTTCAAAATAGGCCTCAGTCTCGGCGATTACCTCTTCATCGGCGCTAAATTTCTTTCCAGCGAGCATTCTCTTAAGGTCTGAGAACAGGAAAAAGTCGCCGGGGGCCAGATCTGGAGAATACGGTGTATGCGGAAGGCCAATTCATACAATTTTTCCATCGTTTTCATTGATTTGTGACATGGTGCACTCTCTTGATGAAGCAGCACTTTCTTCTTCTGCAAATGGGGCCCGTTTTTTAAGTAAAATTAAAAAAAAATAAATACAGACGCAATAACTTTGCCAGCTGACTGTTGAGCCTTTCCACGCTTTGGATTCGGTTCATCGCGTGCAGTCTCGGCTGACTGTCGATTGGACTCCGGAGTGAAATGATGGAGCCATATTTCATCCATTGTCACATATCGACGCACAGAGCTTTCGCATACCCAAATATTCATTAACGATATGTCCAACACGTTCCTTTGATATCTTTAGAGTGTCAGCTTTCTCGATCAACTTTACTTACGGTCATCCGAAATCATTTTGTGGATTTTTTTGATGTTTTCGTCCGTAACAGCCTCTTTTGGACGTCCACTGAGTTCATCGTCTTCGGGGCTCATATGGCCTGTACGGAATTAAGCAAACCACTTACGAATGGTTGCTTCGCCTGACGCAGAGTCCGGATAACACTCATCAAGCAACTTTTTGGTATCAGCAGCATTTTTTTTCATAAAAAAAAGTGTTTCATTCACATACGAAATTCCGTTTTATCCATTTTTTTGAAAATAACAAAAGTTGCTTCACTCAAAATGGTATATCTCACAAACTAATAGTCCGACAGCTGTCAAATTTATACATGTATCTTTTGTAGGTTGGTACTAACTAAAAATTATATGGATTTAATTGTGGTGGCGCCCTCTCATAGGAACGAACTGTTACATAATAGGATCTGTTTTTCGGTGGATATTTCTGAGTTATGTCGCAGTAACCAATAGAGTTTTCTATACCTAGAAAGCGTCCAAATTCATACCCAGGTATTTAGCTGGGTTAGAATAAGGTACTGTTTGGATATTAACAAGGATAAATAGTGCTGAAACTGACATTGAGCTCATAAAGGCCTTGGAAGTGTCGATTAAAAAAGTTAAATAAACGTCTAAAATGTCGTCAGTTCTATGTGTTGTATTTGAACCAAAAAATTGTATCGATTGAAAAATCATTACCTGAAAAAACAAATTTTCAAAGAAGAGGACTCTATGACTTGTCAAAGGATTTGAAAAGTCAGCTGAAATGAATGATGAGACGTCATATACCTTTAAAGCGGCTTTGACAGATGACACTTTCAAACAATCTCATTCACAATCTTACGTGACAAGTTATGATATGGGTATAAAATAAATGACATCCTTGTAAAAGAAACACTCTATTCCAATCGCTATTGAACTCTTTTGCCAAATATTTCTTCCCCATACTGGTGACCCAACTGTGACCTTCGGGCCAAAATGTCAAACTTCCAAGTTTGCAGTATTCCCAAACGAAACCGAAAAAAAGTGAAAGTATTGATTGACCGCAAAAAAGCCTCCAGCGTACCGCATGCGGCGATGAAGGTGAAAGTGAATTTCCATCTCTTCCAAATTCAAATTGGCCGTTAAATTAGGTTCTTAAAATTTCAAAATAAAATAAAGACTACGGCTCCGCGATGCCATAAGTCTAAGCGCGCGCCAAAAGAAAATAGAAAACAGCAAAACCACATTGAGTCATATATTCATCAAACCGCCACAAAATGAGTCAGCGAATACAAACATGTACTTTGTACATACATATGTACAAATGTTTATAGTTTTTCCATCCATATTTAGGTGTTTGGCTACAAATAGAAAAAATACAAGTACAAAAAGAAAATCCACACCAAATGGGCAAAAGCGACGCAACGCATTCAAATTATTAGCAACAAAAGCTTCCCTCCTTTTTGGGTCAATCACTTTCATAGGGGGAGGGGGAATGGATGGGACGATGTACGTAGACCCACTACCAATTGGCAATAGGAACACCAAACACACAATGAAATGGCAAATTTGTCAGAGTCGCCGTTCGTACGTTATTTGCGAACATTGTTTTTTTGTTTGAGGGTTGTTTGTGTTGTGTTGTTTGATACACACATGGATAAGGCGACAACCATCTGCTGAATAATAAATACATTTTTACAAAACAGTAACAGTTACAGTCATTGAACGGGAATTGTATTGTAATTCGCCAACACACATACACGGGAGAGTAACTAAGTGAACTCAACCGAGGCAAGGGAATAGAAAACGCCAGGCGGACGATTTTGCAAATGTTTTGTGACACTCGCTGCCGGGTTGGATGACAACACGTTCAAAGGGGAGGGATGAACTAGAAAAATGACTTTGTTTTCGTTTGTAGGCATAATTCGAAAATGTCTGCTTTCTTAAGTATGCCATGGCGTATACGTAACTTTTTTTTGGCATTTTCAATTTAGCGCTAAAGTTTCTAAAAAAGTTTGAAAACTTGAAAGTATTATGTCGCAGATTAACATTTAAATCCCAGAGCTGCAAACGGTTAACAGGAGACTATTTTTGGAATTGAATTTTCAGCTTATTTAATGGCCACATGAAAATACTTAAATTTATAAAGACTCTGCTTGGGACGACACCGCAACCGCGGTATCCCTTTTGAAAGCTTCTTGGCTTCCGCGATAACACCTACTCCTCAGGCTAAGGCCACGCACTGAGTGACGAGTGTTTGAGCGACGGAAAAAAATTAAAACATAAAATCGTAGGGTTGTGGCCACGTAGTTCCTGACCTGCTTTCAATTTTGTTTTAATTTTTTGTTTATCGCTGAGCGACGAAGTCAAAAATTGAGCAAATGAGCTTAGTATTCTTGATTTCATACATTATAAAAATAAAATTATTAAAAATATTATTATGCTACTGTCATAGGGTCTGAGTATTCGCGAATATTTTTATAAAAATTATGTAACTTACGGTAATCTGACCTCCTCGATTTGTAGGGTACAGAATTACTGTCCAGCGTCATTGCACAAATCGCTCGAGCGACGACGCTCAATAGAAGCCACTCGTCGCTCAGACTTGTCGCTCTATCGCTCAGTCGCTCGTAGCTCAGTGCGTGGCCTTAGCCTCAGTAGGAATGATATCAAGAGATTAGTGGGATTTCCAACAGGGCATTGCCATCTTCGATACCACCTTAACAAAATAGGTCTCATTCAGGAAACTGAATGTTGTCTCTGCATGGAAAACGACGAAACCACATATTTTATGTAACTGCATGGCACTCTGTGCCCTCTTAAAGTCTCCACTAGTAAGATCCCTAATTTCATCAAAAGATTTGAAACTCTGCTGGTTCCCTAAACTGACTATGCGGTAGGTCGCAGTAGCCTCTGCAACTGGCGGGTCAGATTTTTAAAGAAAAATGAACAGTGATTGCCGATGTAGGAGGCATAGTAATATACACGGATGAATCACATATTAACGTAAAATCAGGAGCTGCTGCACACTTTCCAGATCCTTCGATAAATATATCCATTCATTTAGAACCTTCGGCGACTGTTTTCCAGAGGGAAGTTGTTGCAATCCTATGGGGCGTAGACGAGCTCGCTAATGCCATCACCAGAGATATGTATGTACTTGCGTACACATCTGCTCGGACAGTGAAGCCACACTTAAAGTGCAAAGTGTAAACTTGCAAACCGACAAACTAATTCTAAATAAGTGAAGGAATACAAACAAGAAACTCAACACCCTGCACGGTGAGCCTGCTCTGCGTACCTGGCCACAACAACCTACCGGAGATTGAGAGGGCGGATGAACTTGCAAGAGCAGTGGCGGAAGACGTGGAAAATTTCACGGTTAATACTGTAGGCACGGCGATACAAGCAGTGAAAACGCCACTCGCAAATGTGGAGTCAAATCCAAACATGCAATGCTGTCAATGAAATGATATCCAAGCCCACAGGCAAGGAAAGTTCTGAATTTGGGCAGAGCACAAATTAAGTTGATGACTGACCTATATACGGCACACATCAACTTGCAAACTGACTGGGACTAGTGAAGCAGAGCACCTGCCCGGGTTGCGAAGAAGAGTATCAAACACTTCCCCTGCGGTTTTCCTGCTTTATGCTCAAAAAGTCACAAACACCTGGGAAGATATATCCTACCTGGACTGACATCGCTCAGATCTATCGATTTCTTGAAAACACTGGAGTTTACACGACATTCAGAGTGCTTTTATTGAATCCACAAACCCCTTTCACTCACACAAACCCCATCCCTTTTATTTCAGCACAGTTTCTAGAGGGGAACAAAACGGGTCCGACTCGTGGCCAACGTGAAGAGGAAAAACTGTTTTCCTCACCATCCCACACCATTGAAATCCGTAATACAGTTAATGTTCTTTCTTGAACATGAGTCAATAACAGTGCAACTACTTTGAATCGAAACTGCACCTTTTTTGACAAAATGTCTTATTTTTCGTGTATAAGTAGCGATAAGTAGTTTATCGTGGCACATTAACAGAATACGACCTACACACCGGTTTTCAATGCGTCCAATAAAATTCATCTGCATTTTCACCGTGTTCGGTGTTAGTATTAATTGGCTCTTCACCATCACCACAAATATTTACAAGAAACTAGTTCAAAGTCGATGACAGCATCTATCTTCGAATCGCTTAAAACGTGACAACAATATTGAAGCCGGCTGTAAATCTATTTACAAATTTTCTAAAAATAATTTCAAAGTATTTCAGAGTATTTTTCTTTTATTCAGTTGTTACTATTACTATACCGCGATATAAATACGTTTATTTTATGTTTGTGGGATGTTAAACCATTAACAAAAAAAAAACCATTCAAAATGTTATATGGCCTATAAAACAAACCTAGCCCCACATGACAAGAGCCAACTGAATTCTTCGAAATTAAATACTTATTCACAAGATAGATAAACTTAATTAAGACATTTGGGTGAAATAAAATTAACCAAATGGAAATGGTCCTGGAAATTGGAGGAATTTAGGTCAAGTACCGTAAATAAAAATTAAAACAAAATTAAAAACACAGTTGTAGAGACACTGTCATTTCTAACAGCAGTTAGCTTCCACAAATTGCTCAAATTATCTTTGTACGCTAAAAACAAATTAAATATTTTTACTATATATAACATAACATTAAAAAAGCAGTGTTGATTGGGCGCCTTAACCAACAGCCCACTCTATTCGGCCCGATCTTTAGTAAACTTATTTTCAGATATAAAATCCGTTTCCACTTGTGAGCCGCCATGTTAAGCCAAGTGCTCGCTTGTGCGTGAGAGCAGTGCTGCCAGACTTTTCTCAAGAAAAATTTACCATTTTCATCAAAAATTTCCCACACAAGTAGAGAGTGACTTTCGAGTACCACAAAAATTGCAAAAGATTTTTTTTTGTGCTTGCTTCCAGAGCTGTGCTTTAAAACTTCGTCTCTGCCACAAAATAGGGTCGATAAAGTTATGCTGCGCAGCTTGCTTTCACATCATCCTGACACCAGGTTCAGCCAACCATTAAACTCCGCAGTTTTGAACTAGCTTGATTGGAATCGCTTCCTCTTGTCTTCAGTTCCTTTTGATATATAGAGTTGCTAAGAAATAGTTAAACCAAGTTGTTGATATCACGAAAACAGAATGAAATGTATGTATTGGGTACCAAATAAACATATGCTACATATACCTACAGGGTGTCCCAATTAAGCAGTAAAAGAAGAAGAAGTTATATCATTTATGCCCGTTTTCACTGTGCAAGATTAAGTGTCGGATTATTTAAGTGTAGGATTGAACATAGACTTCACTTAACAAGTTTTGGTTTTTACAGTCAACAACTTAGGTTAGTCATGGATTGAGTGCCATTGTGAACCATTTATGGAAAAAAGCAATTGTGAATGAACACAAAATGTTTAACGAAATTTGGTTTTCATTTCCTTGTCAAGTGCTTTTTAGAAAAAATGCAATGAAAATAAATAGAAAAGAAGACAAAGAAGCCGCTGCATGTGTGGAAATAGAAAAATAATGCAATTAATTCATTTTTAATTCAAAAAACGACGAAACAGCAGTATTCTGACGAAAACAAAATAATTCACACCCCTTCCTTTCTTCGATGTGCATCCTGATGAAACAGATACACAACTGAAGTCGCCAGCGCAGCGAGCAACGATATCAGGAGAATCATCCCCTCCACTAACATAAAATGAGAGTCGCAATGCCAGCCGCATTACCAGATAAAACATTTCGTTGTTTAGGTAGGTTTTCTGTACTGTATTTTGAGGTTAATATTATTTTAGTACACTTACGGCAACAATTTACTCTCTGGATTGACACTTAAGCCGGTGGCTTAAGTTAAAGGACTATTTAAGTGGATTTTATCGTTAAGCCTGCACTGTGAAAATGCAATTCATGTTGATCTTGAGATTTTCGCTGGATCGATACTTAAACTCGCACAGTGAAAACGGGCGTTAAAGTGATTATACATACCACTAAATCGGAGGTGCCACACTTCAAGGGGCTATAAATTGAAGCGTGGTGAAAATAGATCCCCCTGCTGTCGGAACATCAGTAATCTCCAGTTCGGATTATACCTCTTAACTGGGACATAAGATAAATTTGTCAATAGATTTTGCCTTTCTTTTTATTGAAAACGGAAAATATTACCTTTTTACCATATCTTGAAAATTAGATTTGAAATTTACCACGAAAAGGTAAATTTACCGCGATATGACAGCACTGCGTGAGAGTGCGTCTGCGTAGAAAAGCATATTTCACTCTCTTTGTGAATGTCCGGCACTAACCAGAGCCAGAGAGCGCACAATCGGCAGTTACAAGGGTGGGTTAATAAATCCCTGAAAATTGAAAAAAGGAAAACTCTTTTCGGCAAAAAAAACATTTTATTTCCCAACATAGTCTCCTTTCCTACTTCGTCCAATGTTTCTCCAATATGTTGATGCCCTCCAAATAATACAATTTTTCGAGGCCCTCAAGTTCATTTTCTTACCGCCGAGCCATTTCTTTGTGTTTGGAAACAGGAAATAGTCGCAGGGAGGTTACTAAATCTGGAGAATATGCTGGATGAGGAAGCAATTCCCTTACGCTCTCTCTTTTACCCTTTTCAAAGTAATCGATGTGGATGACACCGCGAGCATCCCAAAAAAAAGCTGTCGCCCTGACCTTATTGGCCGACAGACCCACCTTCGCCTTCGTCGGCTTCGATTCACCTGAAGAATTGCATTGTTTCGACTGTTCCTTGGTCTCTGGTGTGTTGTGATGAATGCACGTTTCGTCCACAGTTACGAAACGTCGTTCGGATTACGATTGAACATCGCCAAATAAATACTCCTTTGAAGTTGCCAAACGATTGCGCTTATTGTCGATTGTGAGCAAACGCGGCAGCCATCTTGCGGATAGCTTTTTCATATCCAAATATTTATGCAAAATTGAAATCACTGATCCATGTGATGGGCATGTAAGCTCTTCAAGTTCGCGCACCTTCACTCGCGAATCGTCTAATATCATTTCGTGGATTGGATTGACAATTTCTGGTGTGGTGATCTCATTTGGGCTACCAGATCCAGAACGTTCGGCATCACTTGTGCTGATACGACCGCATCGAAATGTAGTAACCCAGTGGTGGATTGGTTCCAATCAATAGTATAGAGTCCCCATAATACTTGTTAAGCTTTTGTTTGGTTTCCGTTATGGTTTTTTTCGCGCAAAAAATAAATGTTTAATAAGCACACGTAGGCGTCTGTTGTCAATGGCTGTCACATCACAACAAAACTGTTTGACAGATCTGTCTGAAAATTTGGGTGCGTTCTTTTGAAAAATGCTTCTCGAGAAGCAAAATGTTGGTGGCAGCACCATCTGTTTTAATTTTAAGAGACTTATTGACCAACCCTCTTCCTTAAAGATGTTTCAGAACTTTCTGACATCGATTTCTGTAACCTCATAAAATTCCTAAACTCCAAAGGATGTTGAGCAGGACATCTCCAAAACACACACAAACTACTACTGTGGCAACACGCGCGGCTACTGTGTATGGCAAGGCAGCCATACTTACCTACATACATACATTCCTAAGCCAAGAAATTTTCGGTCCGTCTAGTGTGGTTCCGCAAACTCTTCATGTCCTGTTCGGCTCAACCTATAAATTCGCACATTCTTTACAAAATTCTCGTTTTATTCTCTGTACCACGAATGAAGTCTTCCACGAGTCTTACTAACAACCATTTTTTGGTGTCATAAAGCAGGCATGCGATGTTGAAGGTCCTTGGATTATTATGAGTGATTCTTCGGTTGTAGTGTCAAGTCGGGGTTTGTAGTTGCTTAGAACCTATAACAGTAACACATTGTGACGAATTTCGTATACGTACTGGGTTCCATGTAATCAGTGTACCGTGTTTCTTCCATTATGTACCTCCTCCTTCAAAAATCCAAACGGAATTCTAAAATAGCTCCCATTGCTGTCAGATCACTTGGGAGTTTAAAATGAGGCGAGTTTACTTACACAACGTCAACTTTTAGAAACATTTGACCCTAATATGCCAGAAAAGTGTTGGGTACTTGGTTCTTTTTTATGTGTGTATAAAAAATACTCTTATAGTAAAAATTTAGCAAGGAAGAAAAAAAACGATGCCACTATAACCCTCCACTACCTCGTGGCGTGATAATGCCATATGCATTACTTTCATTGCACCAGTGGGTCACTGTCTAATTATCACAACGCATTTCAGATTACTGCACTAATTGGCCGCAGGTGCAATTTGCATGATTTCAAAATAATTGCTATCACCATTTTGAATCGAAACGACGCTCCCCGTTGTCATTTCTATTTTTTATTTTTTTTTTCCTCTCTGAATGTTGGTTAATGCCATGCGTTGTGGCAAGAGTGGTTGTGCCGCAATTGCATAGCCACCACCCACACCCATTCAAAATGCCGAAGGACACTAACCAGAAAAGCTTGTCCTCCTTTTATGTATTCCAACGCTAAATGGCTTTGCCAATTGCAGGTCTACATTTGACTTAGGCGGTGTAGATAGCCCTCAAATAATCAGCTGCAAAAAATTAAAAATTCTCATTCTCCTGTGTCCTTGCTCATTGCGTTTATTCCGGATGAATTACCGCGAGCACTAATCCCACAACGAGCATTTCATTATTCTCAAGTGGACTAAGGATTGTGCGATTTATTCAGCAATTAATTTGTGAAATACTTTGGGGAAATCATTTCGTTATTTTTCTTTTCTATTCAGCATACATAGATCAGACATTTTACCGAGCGTGACTTTATACCTGAACATCATGAGTAACTGTTTGTTTTACGTTAAGCCTGTACAATCATTTATTGGCATTTTAATTGGCTGTACGAAACATCGTGATTAGAATCATGAATGCAAATGTACGCTGCCGTCCATATGTTAGGTTAGGTAAGCGGGCTGACAAGAATGGTCACATCCGCATCACACTTAGGTTCATGTGAACCCATTGTGGTATCAGTTATGTGTTCCCACCTGTAGTGTCAGTGTTTTGGTTCCAACCATCCGGACGTCCTGGCAAACTTAAGCGGACCCGATGGTGATCGATCTGATTGGATTCTACCTATTTCTAAGTTGGCAGAGGTTTGCGTAGTGATAGAAGAAATGGGCCGTTTGCTCATGAGCCTCTTCATCGCCGCATGTGTCATCATCGTTAGCATGTTGTGTACTTTAGCATGTTGTGGCCAGTTAGCACTCCTATCAGTATTGACAGCGTTTTCCTATCTTTTTGTAGAAGTTTTTTCTGGTTTTTGCTTTAGCCGTCCATAACTTTCCGGACAGTACATTCTGTCAGAGAAATTCATAATTGTAAAACACTTGCTCTTTTTCAATTAAATAATCAATTGTAAGCACCGTGGCGTAGTGGTTAGTACTTTGGACTACTACGCATGCTGCCTCAGGTTCAATCCCAGCAAACACCCAAAAGTTTTTTCACGGTGCCACCTCTTTCGAATGTAGCTTCTTAATTCGGAGTCGTTCGGAGTCGCCACAAAACGGTAGGTCCCTTCCATTCGTGCAAAAAAAATATAGCAAGCACACGCAAATGGTTGCGAGAAGCTGGCCCTGGTTCACCCCGAACTGTTGCGCCACCTACAGAAAGAAGAAAGAATCAAAGTTTATTGTATATGGCTTCATCAATCATTATGTATACCTAACCAAATGACCAAATTAAGTGAACCTAATAAATAAAAAGACTTTGGTAATAAAATAGAGTTAGACTTCTTTTTCATCTAAAAAACCACCTCGTACTTGCACCACTTTAGCCGTCAATCGAGGCATTCTATCGATCTCCCAAATTTATCTTTCGGTTTTGGAACTTCTCTGTCAAGCTCGTCCCTGAGCAGCTCTATTGGGTTGAGGTCTGGTGATTGGGGAAGTGTTTCTTAATGTTCTTCTTGATGTACGTATTCTCGGCCGAGCTTGGAAGAATATTTTGGACCATTATCTTGCTTAAATGTCGTAACAAAGTTTTTCGTATTGCTACTTGACCGTGAAGGCCTTCGGTAAACTTAACGCCTTTTCATCATTCTAAATGATATCTGCTTTAGGCGTTTTCCTTTTTTAGTTCAGAGCAGTGCGTGAACTGTCAACAAAAAATGTTTGTGTTTCTTTTGTTAGCTCAGAGTGTGGAACGTACGTTCCTTTATTCGCTCAAAGCGTGCTCAGAGTGTGCTCAGTGCGCGCTCTATGCTCTCAGAATGAATTGACTGGGATGGGCATTCTGAGTAAAATGATGAGAATAGCCATATTTGACATGAAGGAAAATAAATGGAAAACAATTGAAATAACGGACGAGGATTTTTGCTATTGCGTAGGAGTTAATACACTTTAATAATTGTATTAATAATTATTTAATTAATGAATGTTATTTTAGGTTTTAAATGGATGGAAAATATGGTTGAAACCATATGATTGATAAATCAGCTAAGTGCTCAAGTGTGTTTCAAAAACAAATTAGTACGCTCAGAGTCTCAGACTGCGCTCAGAGCACACTCAGTTCAGAGCGCGCTCAATTCATTCAGGCCCTGTTTTAAACTTAAATAGAAAAACGCTCTTTGAGTGCGAACGGCCGTCGATCCCTCTTGCTTTTATAGTCAGGTCCTCCTGTTTTGATATTAATTTGGCCCTTCCGCTTCTCTTCCGGTTCTTAAGAGTCGATGATTCTTTTAAAGCGACGTGTGGTATTGTGCACTATCGACTTAGATATTTTTAGCTTGTCGGATGTTGGAGTGCCGCAGCGGTCTTTTCTTTCTCCAAGTATAAGTCAACTTTATCGTGCAATAGTTGACAAAATTTTTAGTTTTGCAAACACAGTTTTATTGCTTGTTAATAATGAGTAAACATGTCTCAATCAGCTATGACATATGCTACTTCGCAATCGTCAGCCAACTTGTAACCCAAACCTGAACTCATACCCAAGAGCAAGCAATCTTAGATAGGCTAACTGTCTAATTGGAGACTTATTGTTCTAATAATCTTTCATCATATTGATCTATTTTAATGATAAAAAAAATCAATCAAGCACTAAGCTTACGTCAGACATCATATATGGCGATACATACATAATATATAAACTTGATTGATGATGATTACGACTAAATGGATATTCATACCTCACAGCCAGCGCACAGCAGCTAACAATTAGGGCAGCAAATTTAACGTCATTCATTTGCCACCAATGAGGGAGTAATTAAAATCAAATGAAACGAATAACTTTGGGAATTGCACATTGCGGCAAGACTTGCACTAATTAGGATATTCATTAATTCCAAAAAGGGAAGTCGTCGACAAACCGATATTATCCGAACGGCACCGTCCTCATTACGGCAGGCTTTTGCTTCCTCTCCCCCACGTCTCGCTCAAATCAGTCAAATCATTGAAAATCTTATTCTGATTACATTTCATTAGTCAAATTGTATTTGCTAGTGACTGGTGGCCATGGCTACCTTATGGCCAGGAAAGAAAATTTACTTATTTACGTGCTGCAATATGTATCCCTCCCCACTAAAGTCTCTAGAAGTTCCATTAAATGAGTACGAGTGAGTACTTACAATACGAGTAGCTATGGGTATACACTCGAAACACATTTCGATTGAATTCATATTCATTAAGTTTCAGCTATGGGCGTCATAAATAGTAATGAAGTTGTTTTTCTTTCTTCACAAATGCGTCGCCAAGTGCGCACTGGGACGGAGAATTATTAATTGAAAACATTAAATGGCTTGGAACGTAGTGGCTGATAGCGGTCAATGTCACTGCATGGGTCCATTAAATGTCTGAATAGATGTCATATTGATTTTTCGGTTTCACGAGTACTTCAACTGATTTATAAAAAAAAATCACTTTTACAGCGGTTTTTTTTTTTATAAGAATAGTAATTTCCGACAAGACAAAATGCATCCACCATCTTTTTCTCCTACAAAATGGTGTCCTGTCAAAAATTGTGTAATACCAGAATCGTGATCTCTTTCTTTCTCTTTGGAGATAGCAATCTTATTGAAAATGATAAATTGATTGACTCGGAAGCATTGAACTCTCAATTTATAGACATAGTCGAAGTTTTGATTAGATGAAGTCATCCAAATTACTGATTAAGGCAAATGAAAACATCGGCAGCAATATTTGGTATGTGGGTTAAAGAAGTGTCTGCCTATAAGAGTATGATGTACGATGATTCATATAAATGAAAGAAATGTGAAATTTTACCGTATTTCTGTATTTGACAATACATTATGTACATATATGTACATACTAGCTGTCCCGCCCGGCTTCGCCCGTGTCTAAAAAATATGGTGTTACTTACAATACATACATTGTCATTTTGTTCGAAGAATCAAAGACGAACGCACCCCAAGGTTTGCAGTCTATCAATATATACAATCCACAGTGTGGATTCTAAGTATTTGTAGTTTAAATAAGTGACATTTCGCAAGAAAGTGACATTTGTTAGAGTGTTTTTACTCCTGCATTAATTTTAATAATATTGCGAATAAATTAATTTAAAAATCGGCCAATAATAGGCACAGGATGTAAATAAACTGGAATACGAAGTTTTACTTCATTGTGTGCATTAGTTTTTGTGTTTATCTAACCGTAAGATTGACAGGCAAGAGCGTCATTTATATATTAATAAGATGTATTGTATGTAAAAAGGTATATAGGATCTATCAAGTCTTAAATTGAACAGAAGACTTTTCTTTAATTTTAAACCATAAAGTAGGGCCACTCATAAAGGCAACCGCTGCAAGACTTTTTGAATTCTGCGCTTAGCAGTGATGCCAATTCGTGCATTTTTGAACTCTTCTTGGCATTACTAACGCAATATATGTATATTTCCGAAAAGGCCTATTCTTCGACGACTTTAAAGAGATATCCGAGAAAATGATTGGAAATCTGAGCGTTTTCTTAAAGGGTGGATACAAATATAATATAAAAAGAAAATACAGGGTGTCTTGTATTTTTCAGGCGGATGTTTTTTTTTTAAATAACTTTTTTTAATGAAATACAATTTTTGCGATATTAGTTGCTTCATAATAAAATGTTACCGATCATTCTCTACGACGGAATGCCAACTGACAGATGCCATCCAAACCGAAATGGCGGCCAAACAAAATCGACCTGGAACTTAAAAAGTACAATATATTTATTTTTGACATTAATATGTCTGGCCGCTTGATGTTTGAAAATTTGTACGTTTCAAAACTGTTTTTTTTTTGTTTCTTTTCTATTTGTACCCCGCTATGGCAAAGCCAAAAAACCCTGTGCGGGAAGGGTGGACTAGTAATACAGTTACTTGGCATACATACCACGTTTACATACAGGGTTGAACTCAGCTTCAATTCGTGTTTAAATGCATATAAACGCGAGCTGAGTTGAAACATGGATATATACCTGAGTTGAGTGGTTGAACTGACACGTTGTCTCAGTGTGTGTGTAATCTCTATGTTTGTGTTTGTGGGAGCGGGAAATCATTTTATTTTGATTGCGTTTAGTTGCGGTTAGTTTGTTAAGTTACCTGTTAAGCGGGGTACACACCATCATACAGGAGTGTCACTCAAAACTGATATCATTTTTGCATTATGAAACGAGCGTACACGCTACAAGTTTTTGTATGACACTCAAATCATCGTTGTTGTTGCTGTTTTTCGACCCTCTCTACTTGTGTCTGCTTTTTGGATGACGAAATTTGTATACATACAATCGAAGAAAAACAAAGATGCCCGCTGAGTGTCACTCAGTAGCAAAAAATTTCAGGAGCATCATTTTTGAGTGTCACCCCGAATTTCGAGCGTACACATTATCAGTTTTGCGTGTTATCATTCAAAACTGATATTCTTGTATGATGGTGTGTACCTCGCTTTAGTTCAACCACGTTTGAGAATTTCGACCATTCAACTCGATGTGTAGAAATACTCAGGTCGAAATCTCAGCTCAGTTGCAACTCAACCACTCAACCGTGCATGTAAACGGCAAGGGGTCTAGTATCTACTGCATGGAACCAGACCTAAAAGTGTCCATAACACTCCCGGATGTCTGCAGCATCTTTCAGGCAGAAGTTCTAGCCGTACTTCCAGATAATGGAACGAATATCCAGCAAGGATATTATTATTTACATTGACAGTCAGGCTGCACTTAAGGCGCTAGAATAGTTCACTACCAAATCAGCACTAGTCAGGAGCTGACGAATAATGCTAAGGGCTTTATGCATTATTGCAGAACCAGGTAGGACAATGTTGGGTGGCTGGTCAGTCTGTTTTAGAAGGCCACCAGTTTTCCGATGAGTTGGTAAGGAAAGTAGGGGAAACTAAACTAACTAACTACGACATAAGATAAAATTAAACGATGATGTTGAGAGTATAGCCCTGCTCTCAATTTTTCTCAAAATCTTTTACCATTACATATTTTAATAAATGATTTAAATTTAAATAACTACAAAGACATATTAATGTTCCTTATGCACTTCCGTGAAGCGGAGGTCTTTATCTTTTATCGAACACATTATTCATCATACTTTTGTCCTACAATTATTATACTCTGACATTATGCTTTACAAATACAACTGATTATCAAACTGGGAAAGGAACTGCATTATCAAAAACCTTGCTAATGTAGTTTGACTTTGAAAACGTTTGTGCAAATAAAAATGGCATTTGGCAATGCTTATTTAAAAACCTAACATAAAAACAAAAATGCTTCCTCAAACGCCTACAAAAATTGCGTTGTTGATGATAATGAGTTTTTTTTTTATTGTATATTGTACCAGCTGTCCTGCTTGGCTTTGCCCGTGTAGGTACTAAAAGAGTCGCGTTACTTATTAGGCAAAACGCTGCTCTAGTAATGTAGTTCTGGGTAGAAATAAGAGCCGCAATGAAAGAAACATGTCCGTTAAATCCGGATTTTGTTTGTTTGTGTGTTTCCCTATTTATAGAATTTGTAAAAAAAACTCGACTCCAGCGCTACCTATCGGGTTCAGATTTTGTAATTTTTTCTTTTGGCACTAAACCAAGATATGTATGTTGTGAAAATGAGTCATTTTGGTCAATTAATATAGAATTGGTTAATAACTCGACTCTAATGCCCCTAGCGGTCAGTTTGATGCTTATGTCCTTCTTCAGGCCTTAGACTATCTCTTTGCCAAATTAGATTATGATTGGCTCAGCGGTTTAGTCGTGAAAAGGTAACAGACAGAGTTACTTTCACATTCAAAATATTAGTGTGATTATATGGTGTGAATAAGAATTTTTGAAAAGAGCGATCCCAGCGACACCTGGGGGTCTAACACAAACAAAAACAATCAGGAGCACCACACGAACATATGGTGTGAATAAGGTGGATAGCTTCAGTGGTTCAGCCGTGATGGTCAGACATACATACTCACCAACGTTTTTATATGCTAAGATTTAAAAAAAAAATCGCCTGCAATCACCACCACTGAATGTTTTACTAAATATACTTGTTTAGGCTCTCATTGTTTTGTTCATTTATGCAAGGTATTAAAATGAAGTCATTTGTTGTCAAGGAACTCGATAGTTCGATATTCTACGTTGGACTATACCACGTAATAGAGAAGACCTCGTCCTCCTGGTCGTTTTTCACGCACAAATGGGTCAACTATTTCTTTATCGATGTTTAATGCGCGCTTCATATTATTTGATTTATTGTCACTTATATAAATCCATTGCTGTAAGTGTTACTTACTTTTTGGCTCATAGTAATAAAACTGAAATTCGTTATTTGTTGCAATATCGGACTTCGCATCTGTTTTTTTGGTTTTTGTGTTGGTGTCATTACATCCCTGTCTAGAGAGTCTATGTGCTCCACTTTAGAGCTCTACCATACCACAGTAAATGCATGCAATATAAAATTCCATTTATCCATTTCCTAAAAGGTTCTATCTGCATTTATCTAATTTTACCTACCTTTTGCTATTTTCGAGCTTCCCACATTCTTCCCATTTTCATAACGAACGTTTCTTTGTTCAGCCGATATAAATTCCCCATATCTCTCGTTCTTCGTTTCAACACTTAAGCCAGAAGAAATTACCCCTAATCCCGTAACTAGCTTCACAAGCCAACGGCCAACGCCACTAAACTTGCTCATCAGCTTTCACATGAAATACATAAGTGCTCAGGTGGCATTATGCCAACAAATTGCTCTTTGGCACTGTCCTATTGCAAAATTGAGTAAAAAAAAGAACGTGTTACCTGACAGACGACGAACGGGGGAGCTAAAAGAGAAATTCAATCGACTTGACAACGTAAAAGTATCTCAAGGATCTTGACCACCTTCAACTCCTAAGCTTGAGGATTCGGGGTGAATAACATGGAAACATCTGGTTGAAAAAAAAAGGAAAATCAACATAATTTTATTTTTTCTGCCTTTTTTCCTCACTTCCTTTCTTTAATTCTCGACTTTATTGCTCCGCATTTGTGTGTATGTGGCTTATATGCGCAAAAAGAAAGAAAGGCCATGACCGAACAGAAGGAACCCTTTATTGACGTCATCTGGTGCGGCTGCTGCTATTCCATCGACACTACAACACCAACACACCATCGAAAGGTCAAAACTTTAAAGAAGACTAAAAAGAAACGTTATTTTCTGTCTGCTTTGTGTGTAATTTCCGGTTGAAATTTATTATCTGCATTCCTGTTCATCGGTAGCTGATTAAAGACTTTGACTGTTGTCTGGCCTCTGTTGCTGTTGGCATTCGTTAAACAGGACGAATGGACGGATATGTTAAACCATTGAGGAATAAAGACAAAATTAACCCCGAGTTGGAGTATTTTTTTTTTTTTTGTGGCATGTTTGGGTTTGGCTTGGGAATAGGATACGTCTTTGAGGTTCACCTGCCAACCATTGTGCGGAAAATTGTATATTTCGATGGAAGGGCGTTTGTTAAAAGACGTTTTGGGTTTACTCGTTTGCAACTAATAGCTGATTAGGGTGTGTACTAGGTATTCTAATTTAACCGACATTTTTTTTTGGTAACCATCTGGAAAGTGACTTTCATGTGTCCTTAGGTTCAACATAAGGTGCTGTGCAAAATATTTGCAACTGATGGATGTACCTACCATATACACAAAACTTTGAAAAAACTTAATATTTTATTTTATTTGCATTTCTTTTGGACGTGTGTTCAATTATATAAACAATACAATTTTTGGGAATCTCTTTCCACTGTTTTTATATTTCACTGAAAAGATCCGCCTTCCTTTTGAAAACGTTGTTCCTTATTATTCATTTAACTATTTTCCTAAGTTTTAAATTGAGTTGGGGTCCAGTGATTGTGGTGGGTTTTAGAAAATATCGAATATTCTGCTCAACAAGCCAACATTTTACCAGCTTACGCGCATGCTTGTGGTCATTGTCATGCTGCAACAACCAAATATGGAGCATCTCCCATTCCGCATAAGGAGACATGATGGTTTTAACAATTCGATTGTAGTCTTCGGACACCATTATTCGCTCTACTCGCCGAATCGGACCGATACCTTGCCATGAGAAACACCACCAGGCCATAACGGTACCACCACGTTGTTTAATAAATGGTCCCTTGGGTGTATTTTGGGTTTAGTCGCTCGCCATTTGGTCTCCTCACGTGTTGTCTCCTATCAGATCCATGCAAGTTGAACTTAGACTTATCAGAAATTAAGACGGTTTTCCATTGCTGTAGACTCCAGTCTAAATAACCTCAAGCTGAATTCTAGCGGGCTTTGAGGTTCCTTTTTCAAGTAAATGAGTTTTTTTTCGCTGGTTTATATAATAACTTCGTAGTCCGGCCTGTCAATTTTTTCGGTCATCTCAATCTGTTGCAAACATCAAACAACGTGGTCTTCCTTTATGGCACGAGCGAATGCTTCCGCACTGGATAATGCAGCGAACTGTTGACTTGTGGATTGCTTACTTTAACGAAATTTGTTTCTGAGAAAACTCGTTATTATAATTACAGTATTACAGATGTAACGGATATCCAGTTAGTATCCGGTATCCGGCCTATTCGGCCATTTTTTTGATATCCGGCACATCTCCGAATAGTCTCTTGGTATCCGGCGGGTGGCCGGTGGCCCGAAATCAACCAATAACTAAAACTCAAGCACATAGCACACACATAATTTAAATGGCAGCCTCGGCTTCGCTGGGAGTGCTTCAAGCGGTTGGTTCAATTTTTGATGACTAGGTCCAATATGTACGGGGTTATTCTTGCAAAAGCGTCTCGAATATTGGCCTCGAGCTCGTCCAAAGAGGTTGGCTTGTTAGCGTAGACTAAGGACTTGACGTAGCTCCAGAGAGTGGTGTCAAGTTGCATGATCGCGGCGGCCAATTGATGAACGCTCGCCATGAGATGACCCAGTCGTCAAATTTCTCCTTCACAACTTCGAGCGTTGCGTTGCTTGTGTGTAATGTAGCGCCGTCTTCTTGGAACCACAGCTCGGATATATCGATGTTGTTGAGCTCTGCCCATTAAAAGTCGGTTAACATCGCTCTATACCTGCTCTATATGCCGAACCGACATTGCTGGGTCTTCTTCAATACTGGCTGCTGGTTATGTTTTCTTCATTTCACACCAATTTCTGTCTGCTTAAGGTCCAAAAGAGTATACTCACGCTCAAACTTTTCCACGGTGCGACGAATTGCCGTATTTACAACTGTGCCGGAATTTCAATACTATTTTTTAATAATTTCCGCACGTTCGGCAAGCGTGAAACGATGCATGATGAAATGGCAAACCTTATTGAATATTTTGACAGCTGGATGTCATTGGTAACTTTGACAGCTGCTGAAACGTAACAATTGGAAAAAGTATCATTGCTATCTGGTCACCCTATAAAATGATATGAGTCATATCGATATTCTGTATTTTACTATGTAGAAATCGTTATTCTAGTTGCAAATGTTTTGCACAGAACGGAATTTCCATAATTCTCATAAAAAATCTGACTTCACAAAACATGTCAAAATATGACGGGAAATGGACAACACTCAGCTCCCAGGCGCATTATTAGGTCTGTTTGGTATCTTTTTTGTGTAAAGTTTATTATCGCTGTCAAATAATTAATAATTTGAAAAGTGGGCGAAAATCCTCTCAGACAGTGAAAATTTCGTAAGAAAGTAACCAAACACTAGGTCCGTTCGAGTACCCTCCCAAAACAACGAAAATCTACGAAAAATAACGAAAATCAACGAAAATGCGTTCGCGTACGCAAAAATTTCGTAGTTTTGCGTAGAAGAGACTGCTCACGAGAGAGTAAACAATTTCCCCATGCTACGAATTTTAGTCCAAGAAATTTCTTTCGGGTATATTATGAAAACTGTCAAATCTGTCATATCACATATATTCTTCATTTTTTGGTGTTTAATGCGTTCGACTACTTTTTCGTGATTTTTCTGTCTTAGAGAGAATTTTACCCCCACTCTTCGAGATTTGACAGAAAATCCATTTTTAGTGCAAAAAGTACGCGAACGGATCTACTGTAAATTTGTTTTTGTTTTCCACTACCAATGAAGATTATGACATTTCACAAACAGCCAGATGGCTGGTTTTACAGCGTTGGTCAGCCTTACCCAAAGAAACATACGGTGTTAGAATTCGTAAGCTCTTAGTTGAGAGAAATTTGTTTACTCTCTCATTTGGCTCTCTCTTTTACGAATCTTACGAATTTTTTGGGTTACCAAATAGGAAATTCGTAACGAATCATACGAATTTGTACCACTTCGTGATTTACCAAACAGTATATTAACCTCGCATACAAACATTACTTAGCAACGCTATTTGAGTTCATCGCATGCAAAGTAGTAAGCTTCATTTCCTTAATAAATATTTCACAAAATGAAAAAGGAAGAAAACTGTTCACTTTTATTACCCTTTCATAGCTTTTACTATAACCTCAATCGTCCTATATTATTCGTTTCCTTTTTTTGCCGCTCGTAAACTCAATTAGTCTTCTTTATGGGCCATAGGTGTATAAAGATGATGATGAATAAAACAAAGCTCCCCTCAATTCTATATTTTCATACACACATACTGCACGAAAGATGTACGTATATTTTTGCAATTGTGTTTCGCAGTGGTAGAGTATAAAAAAAAACATGTTTTCCACCTAAAACTGGCCGAAAACTGTTTCCGCCCACTAATGTTATTTTATTTGTTTTTTTTTTGCGCTGAGTAATAGCATTTCTAATGAAAAGTAAAAAGCGTCCATTTGGCTAGATTTTGCTTTTTTTTAAAGCAAACAAACAACAAACCGACGAATTAAAATTAAATATTTGTTTTCTTAACTGAGAGTTAAATTGGATTTTTTAATTGAAAGGTTATTCAAAATTGAGAGAAACAAATAAAAAATAAAAACAAAATAAATAAATGCATAATGTAGCTTAAAAGTGCGAATAATTTTACTTGTACGCAAAAAATTGTTTTCTTTTTTTCCTTCTCCTCAATCTCTCCCTTCTGTCGGTTTTATTTGTGTGTACAAAGCAGAGACATCTCCATATGCTTCTTAGAAAAAAAAAATGAATAAATAAAAGTTGACTAATACCCCCATGACATGTGCACAAAAAAAAAAAAAAAAAAAAATTGGTGTCTACATCGGCGCCGCGTCTGAAAACTACAAACAAACTCGTACTCGCTTGCAAATGCGAATATGGAAGGAAGCTCAGTTGGTTGTTTCTTTAGCAATTGAAATGTGTTTTGTAATGCTTTTAGCTTATTAATTTTATGATTCATTGGGAAAGATATCGGCAATACGAAGGAAATAGAGGAAATTAAGAGCATGAAACAACGGTCGTAAAATTGTGGGCCAATGAAAAGTAGATTAAGAAAATCTGAGTTCGTTGAACTCTTGAAGTTCGACCGACTGACAGATAAGCTTGACAGATAATCGGTCCTAGTCCTGCGCTTTTGTTTTTTTTTTGTTCCTTTTTCTCATATTCAAAATTTAACGAGTTCAGTGCGATTAACGTGACCGCTTGATTGGCGGGAATGTGTGCATTTTAAAGTCAAATTATGTGAAAACAATAAGAAAAATGTATATCTGTCAAAATAATGTACAGATAAACCTCTTTTATCCGGAACTCCAATAACCGGCAACCTCGATTAGCCGTAATTTTCTACAGAATTTTTATTTTTAATTTTGACCATTATTGTCCGCATGACCTCTAATATGCGGTAACCATCCAACAAGAGCTCACAAACATGTCTGGTACTGCGTGTCACTCCGCGGCCAATTTTGTTTTTGCTCGATTGTGTGTACACAAATTTGATCATTCAAAAACCAAAAACAAAGGTAGAGATGGACGAAAAACAACATCGATAAAATTCTAACTTGAATAATGATTTGAATGTCATACAAAACCTATAGTTACATTTATGTATGTACACTCGCTTCATCACGCAAGAATGACATCAGTTTTGCGTGACACTCATGTTGGCGCTACAGCTCGAGGTGAACGTGGGCCTGCTTCTCGCAACCATTTGTGTGTGCGTGTTATTTTTACAGGAATGGAAAGGGACCTACAGTTTTTTGCCGACTCCGAACGGCGAGTTGAGAAGCTCAGTCGTGACAAATGATACTCTTTGATGCTTGTCAGGCATTCGAAAGAGGTGGTACCGTAAAAAAAAACTCTTTTAGGTGTTATACCCGGCCAGGAGTTGAACCCGGGCAGCATTGCTTGGTAGTCCAACGCTAACCACCACGGCCACGGCGATGACAAAAGAGGTTCATCATGTATTAAAAATGTTCTTCGGCTTACATGTTTTAGCACAATTTTTAACGCTTCCAATGTGAAACCAATAAACTACACTAAAAAGGAAACACATTTCAGCTTTAAGAAGAATGGAAAAATTAATAAACTCTAAAGTTGGCTAGAGGAATAATTTGACAGTCAGCAAATTATACATTTGGTCTGTGTCAATCAATAGCCTTGTTCGATGTCCCCAGTCCTAGGGTGCCCTGTCTAGTGTCGGTATATTTTCGTGGTTGTCAAAATAACCAGTGCAACCCCTGAAAGCTGAAACTTTGAACACAAAATAGTTCGCCGTCAGAACTGTCATTCTTTGATAACTAAAAATGAAGCAAATTTTGTTTTATTAACAAATCTATCCGAACACGAAAAATACAATCACAATGAGCATTCAGCTGATTTAATGTTTTAACAGACCTTTTTTCTTGCACTGAAGAAATACCCAGGCGGAATCTGGTGCTGAGCCAGTAGTGTCGACATCGCGCACAGACCAGCAAAGCAAATTCAGTCAAGCACTGGCGGACATCGAACGCATCGGCGCAAATGTAGTGCGCCCCCTATGGTGGACATCAAACAAAGCTAGTATACGTAACAATAGATCTCTTTGTCCTGTTTCAATCAGTTGCAATCTGGCAGTTAAACAGTGAAGTTCGTTACGGATATTGTCGTGGTGTCGAATTGCGTTGTGTAGATTGAGTGTTAAATTTCAAGGAAAAATACCCCTTTTTTGTGAAATTGTTTGTGTGCGTGGAAAAATATTTTTTTCCTTTTGTCGGTACCTGAATTCCGGGAAAAGTCCCTTTTTCATTAGTGCCGTGTGTAATAAAATTTTAAGTGCGGACAAGGGTTCTTTCTAAGAAAGGACCGAAGCCATTTGGTTTTATTGCATTGTGTTAAGTGTGTTAGTTGTCTGTGCTGGTTGTCCCTCGCGGGTGATTAGTTTTACGGTCGGTTTTTCGCGATTGTGCGTGGTTTGTTGCGGTCATTCTACCTTTTACCTATTACGGTCGGTTTTCCCTAAATAAATTTCCGTGTACGTTTATTGCGGAAACAATGGTGAACAATAGGTACGTTAAGTGACGATGAGGAGTTCAGGGGAAGCCCCCTGGACGGGATCTCCGCTGGCGTCAAAAGGAAGAAGAGGGATCTATATATGAAGACCTCTGATGCTGAAAGCGAGGATCCCCTAGCGTCGACAGTTAAGAAGAGTAAGAAGGATGAAAAAAAGAAGGCCAGGCAGGCCAGGAAAAAGGCCGCTGAATCGGATGAGGCTTCGGAGCCAGGGGTTGCTCTAGTGGCAGAAGCGCCTCCGATGGTCGAAGCACCAGCGGAACCCAAGAAGAAGGTCGAGGAAACAGGGAAAGGAGAAAGGGTGATCGACCAGGAAGCTGGTAAGCCGGTCACAAAAAAGCATGTTTTTGATGTTGCTAAGGTGGTGGATATATTGGCCGACATAAAGGACAAGAGTTTCATAAAAACGATTTCCTTTGTCAAAGATCCATTGTTGCGGGAAATGGCCCTTAACAGGGTTGGACGGTTTGAAGCTCTCATAATGAGGCTTAGCGGAGAGAATGAATGGCTGAGAGGTCGTCTTGAAGTGCTTGATAGCAGGAACGTAGGTGTTGTTGCCCCCCCTTTAGTTGTTGCTAGGCCTGTTAACTCTGGTGTTGTTGCCCCCCCTCTTGTTGTTGCTAGGTCCAATAACTCTGGTGCTGTTGCCCCCCCTGTTGTTGTTGCCCCCCTGGTGTTGTTCCCCAAGTTGTCCAAGTTGTTCCCAGGCCAGTTATAGGTCCGTCAGCTGAGTATCCGGTTTTGCCAAAGCCCGTCGACACGTGGGCTATTGTTGTAAAATGGAAGAAGAATGAGACTAGTGCAGATATTCACAAAAGAGTAGTAGATGAGATAGGGGATGTCCGCGTACATACCATAAAACCCATTCGTGGTGGCGGGTTGTTGATTAGGACACCATCGTGTCTCGACAGAGACAAGATGGTTAGTAATGAAAGGTTTAAGGAGCTAGGGTTGTCTGTCGAGAAGAGTGGGAGCCTGGGCCCGAGGATTGTTGTCCAAAAAGTCCCTAAGACCATAACTGTAGAGAAGTTCATGGAGCAGCTTCATTCGAAGAACCTCTGTGAGTTATTGTCAGTTAGGGAACTGGAAAACGAAGTTAAAATCGTTAGTGGTTCATGGTCTGGGGAAGGTGACTCAAATGTGGTACTTGAGGGCAGCGAACGTGTCATCTCGCACATTCGCGCTGAAGGGCGGGTCTACCTCACCCATTACTCATGCACTCTGAGGGAGTATTCGCCAGTGAATACTTGCTTCAAGTGTCTGAGTATGGACCATAGAGTGGCACAGTGCAAGCAGACTGATACTGTTTGTCGCCGTTGTGGGCAGACCGGGCACTTTGGTCGTAAGTGTGTCAATGCCATTAAATGCAGGGATTGTGCACACCACAATTATGCATCGGGGCATTTAATGCTGTCAGCTGACTGTCCTATTTACAGGGCAGCGTTGGCTAGGGCGCAATCTAGGCACTGAAATGGCTGTACGCCTAATTCAGTTAAATTGCCAGGGTTCATACTCTGCAATGTGCGATTTGGGGGTTCAGCTCTTGAGTTCCCAATGCAGTTTTGCATTGGTTCAGGAGCCGTACACCTCAAAAGGTATAATTAGGGGTTTGCCGGGCGATATGAGGTCATTCACCGATGCCAGTGGCGATGCTGCTATCATCGTGATTGACCAAAATGTCGATTATGTTTTAGTTGTAGGTGTGAGTTTGGGGTATGTGTCCATGTCGAGGGGACTTTTGGTGGGCTGTTTTTATGCAGTACCTACTTCAGGTTCGGCCAAGACATTGACCCATACCTGGCCTACTTGGACAGGCTACTTGTGCTGATTGGCAGTGGGGCTGCGGTTTTTGGTATCGACGCCAATGCAATCTCACCTGTTTGGTTTAGTAAGGTGCGAGGATGTACATCCGAACATCGAAAACTCCAAAGGGGTGAGTTGTTCAGCGAATGGATGGCCATGTGTGTATGAGTGGACCTGGAGCGTGAACGACCAACTCTTTGAGAGACACCGTAAGGTGAATCGAAAAGGAGTGAAGTGGTGGACGTCCGGTCTGAATGAAAAGAGGAGACAAGTTCGGAGGCTCCGGATAGCCCTTCAAAGAAGAAGGTGCTCTGGAGCTGAAGATTTGACTCAGCTCAGCACTGCCTATAGGCGGGGCTTAGCTGAGTACAAGAAAATGCTTGTCAGTGTGAAAGAGGATGAGTGGAGACTTTTCGCCGAAAGGCACAGAGATGACCCATGGGGTCGACTCTTTAGAGTCTGTAAGGGAAAGTCCAGCTCAACTGATGTGAGTGGTATCCGTGAGGGAGACATAGTTCATACCACATGGAAAGATTGTGTTAGGGCTCTTATGAGGTCGTTTTTCCCTAGGGCTGAGCATCAACCTGCCCCGTCGGCTGGCGGGCATGTTGATGCTCCTAGGTTAGATATCGTAGAGGTTGGATATGCAGTAGGGCGACTCAAGTCGAGGAGGTCGCCGGGTGTTGATGGATTGACTGGAGAAATGGTGAAAGCCATTTGGACGGCTGTCCCTCAGTACCTGATGGCCCTTTTCTCGAACTGCGTGCAAGAGGGATATTTTCCCCTGGAATGGAAGGTTGCGAAGGTTTTCGTGCTGCTCAAGTCCCCGGATAAGATCAGGTCTGAACCTGGTTCTTATCGCGGCATCAGCCTCCTTCCGGTACTTGGAAAAGTACTGGAAAGGGTCATGGTGGAAAGACTGATGGAACACCGAACTGAACCAGCTTATCCAAACCAGTATGGCTTCACGCCTGGCCGCAGCATTGAGGATGCTTGGATGCATGTCAAGAGATGTGTCAGTGAGTCCGACTCCAAATATGTCTTAGGCATATTTGTTGACTTCAAGGGCGCATTTGACCATCTCAAATGGGATGTAGTGTTAGATAGGCTAGGTGAAGTTGGTTGTAGGGACATTGGACTCTGGAAAAGTTACTTTTCCGAAAGGAGGGCTAGTGTCTTTGGCGCCAACAGTTGTGTGAGTGTGGATGTTGAAAGAGGATGCCCTCAGGGGTCTGTCGCGGGTCCATTTATTTGGAACCTTATGATGGATTCCCTATTGGGACGCCTCAATCAACATTGTGAGTGTAGTGCGTTTGCTGATGACCTGCTTATCCTGATCCGGGGTCAGTGTCGTATTTACCTTGAAGCAAGGGGCACGGAGATTATGGCAATGGTGTGTGAGTGGGGCACTGGTGTGGGCGTTGGCGTGTCAGTGGACAAGACGGTGATGATGCTGCTCAAGGGCAAGCTATCATCTACTCGACATCCTACTGTCAGAGCTGGCGGAGTTAGCCTTAGGTATAAGACGGAAGTCAAGTACCTGGGGATAACCATTGGCGAAAGAATGAACTTCCTTCCTCACCTTACACGGGTGAGGGAGAGGCTCATGTCTGTAGTCCCCATGACAGCCAGACTGCTCAAGAGTGAATGGGGCCTTACACGGAGGGAGGTGCGCACCATATACGGCGGGCTATTTGTTGCTTGTGCAACCTTTGGTGCGCCAATATGGGGTGATGTTGTCAAGACTGTGACCGGACGCAGCAGGATTCTCTCTTGTCAGAGAGTAATTCTGCTGGGTTCGCTCAAGGTCTGCCGAACCGTGGCCACTGATGCCCTGCAGGTGCTGTTGGGGGTACCCCCCTTGGACCTTGAGGTGACTCGTTTACGAATTGCCTATAGGATCAAGAAGGGTCTTCCTCTTGCATCACCTGACTGGGTTGAAAGTGGGCAGGTATCGGCTCTCAGTGCAAGTGAGTGGAAGAAGTTGCTGAGTGAGCGTGTGTTATCTGAGTGGCAACTCAGGTGGAACACCAGTGATACGGGAAGGGTAACTTTTGAGTTTCTTCCCGACATCTCAGTGGCTGCAGGTAGGATTGAGCTAGGTTTCTCGCTCTACATGGGCTACCTCATGACTGGTCATGGTTCTCTAAATGCATTTTTGCATAAGAGACGCCTGGCTAATTCCGAGGTGTGCATGTGCAGTGAGCCTAGTGAAGACTGGGAACACGTATTGTGTTGCTGTCCGCTTTATGCTGATATCAGGGATCTCCCTGCTATGGGCATTGAGTGGGGATCTGACACTCGTGATTTCAGCAGTGTCTTGTCTTCTAGGGACTCTGTTGCTAATTTTGGTAGGTTTGCTGAAGAAGTTTTTAGAAGGCGCAGATTGGCGCCAAGTTTGGTAAGTTAGGATTATTTGTAGGTTTCTTTTTGTTGTTTTCATACTGTAGGTAGGCATTTCTGCGTGAGGTTGCCAGGCCTCGGACTATAAGGAGTCCATCTGGAAGTGACCTTTACGGTTGCCAAGCTCCACCGGAAGCTATATTCTGCTACCACGGGAGACAGGAGCCCCTGGGTCAGGTTGATTCTCTTGTGACTTGTCACCAGTTCGGCCTGGCACAGCCTGTCGACGAGGTAGGCCGCCTGGTGGGAGTATCGTGGTGGCTGTGGTTACCCAAAATCGCGGGAACGCAAGTGTTCTTGAACACAAGAGGCATTAGATAGGCCTCGCTCTCGAGCAAGGAGTATAGTTCATGCCTTATACATGACTATAACATTGTTCTGGGGTGGTACTTGTGCTACCCTGGGGCGTTTGTCAACGTCTTTCTCAGGACACAATAGTGGGTGTGCCCACCGTGAAATTAAGCCGTCAAGGCAGGTGTTCACGTTAAGCATATTAATTATTCTGTCCTGTTTCAATACATTTAATAGTAAAAAATCATATTTTGCGTTCAATGAATGGGTTTATAAGCTCAGTACGTTTGACTTTTTCAGTATCTGTCTTATTAGCTCTTTTACGGCACAAGTTCTTCTTCAACTTCAACGCAGTGCTCGGATTGACATACAAATGTCTTTTAATTTACTTTATTTCCAGCTTCTTTTTTGGAATGCATAAAATATTTACTACTCTTATTTATTGACGTCTTCGTGACATGTTTACGATTGAATCTGCCTCGCCCACCAGGGGAAATAGAACTTTCCAGATGACACATAACTGACAGGACTTCAGATTTAATTTATGTCGTGTGGACGTAGAGTGAAGAAGTGTAAATGTCGTGTTAGTGTTTAAATTGCATGTGTTGTCGATCTGTCGCGCGGTACTCCGGTTATATATAACACGCAGATAGATCAGCACGATCGATGACATCTCGTATGCTGTAAGAGAGTAGCGAGATTCATCGGTAGTTGCAGTCATCAAACATGCTTTCGTCCGCCCATAATTATTCGGTTTATCAAACCAGCTAAGACATTTATTGTTACTTGGTTTGGGTATAGCAGTTTTGACAGAATACTCGTATTTTCATAAATACGTCTTATAGTTAACTAATTACGTTAAGGGATCGGTTTTTAAATAAGTTGTAAAACGTTTAACTTAATTGAATTGTTTGTCTAAATTTTATTACCTCAGTTGGGGACACAATACACAATAAGTACGGTATGTATATTGTGATGAAAGCAATAAAAATTAATATTACTATACACACGTCGCGTCGTTTTGGATTGCGGTATTGAGTCCATTCAACTTGTCATGATGAACAATTTGCCAATTCTTAGGTAAACAAAGCAATACTCAAGTCTTACCAAATGCGCCTGTATAAAGTGTATTTGTCATATTGTATGCAGTTAGTCACACAAATACATTGAGAGTAAAAGCGAATGAATAAAAGTGTATTTAATTGTGGAATTTTACATTTATTAAGGTCAACTCGGGTCCAGTGGATCCGGATTTCGGTGAACTACTTTAGTCATTTGAAAACCCAAAACAAACACTTTAAATGACTCAGGAAAAAATGACTCAAAATTAATTAATTTAGACATTCGGAATGAGAGATGGTGCTCACTGCTCACATCGCCAAAGTAATTTAGAAGTAAAAATCTTGTTCTTTGAAATTGCATTGATGAACCATGTATCCACTACCTAATTCCAGATACGAGTTGGCATTCGGACCAGTGGATTTCTACTTATAGAAAGATAGTACATCAAAACCGAAAATCATGGCCACAGTTTTCTGAGATTCACGTGTTTCTACAGGGTGGGGCAAAAGAAATGTCATATCGTGAATGTGTCATAATTTTTGCAAATGGTGTCAAATGTTATTGTGCTTTGGCATTTCTGTTGTAGAAATATAGAGATTTAGTTGACAACAAGCAGTGGAGCGATATACACCTTAAAAACGCACAATTATTGTTACTGCCTATTTAACAAATTTCTGGTCTGCTGTTTAAACGCAGCGTGAATATCGTCGTCCTGCACCATGTGCGCAAAGAATTAAGCATTTGGCTTAGCATCTCGTGTAAACTGGTTCGACTAGAGATGTCACAAGAAGAAGTCGGCCCTCTTTTGGTCTTGAGCATTGTTGGGCAACGATGGAGATTTTAAATCACCAATTTCCAGGATGTTTTGGCGATTGGAACTTGCCGGCCATATCGCCAGATCTGACGGCACCAGACTTCTTCCTTGGGCGCTTTTTAAATCGCGCGTTTTAAACAACAAACCACAAACCCTGCAAGTCTTGATAGCCAACATTGAAGAAGAAATCACCAATTTGGAGCCAGATATGTGTATTGCGAGCAAAATTTCAAAATGCCGTAAAACGAGCACAAATGTGCATCAATTCATAGGTGGTAATTTGACCGATGGTAAGGTTAGGTTATGGGGTGGCGGCTTAGCTTCACATAGACCAGTGTTGGTCCATAGTGATACCACAACTCCTCAGAGTAATCAGTTAATTTCTGTTGCTTTGTTTAAACAAAATTAGTTTGTCTGTTGAGCAAATTTAATTAGAAGGTGAAGTTTTATGTCTGCCACTTCTACGAGTGACTTGAAATTGACTATTTTTCCCATTAGTCTGTGCCTTCTTTTTGCCAATGTAGGACAAGCGCACAGGAGGTGCTCTAATGTTTCTACCATACCCGGTTCATTGCAGTTTCTGCATATGTCCGACGAGACTAGTTTGAGCCTACGAGCGTGATAACCTATAAGGCAATGCCCTGTGATGACGCCTAGTAGTAAATTGCATTCCACTCTTTATAGCGAGAGGATGTATTTGGTTCTATGGCTACTGCAGTGCGGCCAGAATATTTTCGTTATTCTGCACGAAGTGGATTGATTCCACTTATTGTCAGCTGTGCTTTGTAATTTAGCATCAATTTTTGAGAAGTAGTGCTGGATCGGTGCTACTATGATTTCGGGTTCTGAACTAAGTAGAACTCCCTGTTTAGCCTGTTCATCAGCTTTTTCATTGCCTATGATACCTTGATGACCAGGAACCCAATATAAGCAGACTGTGTTGCTTCTGCTGAGTTCCTGAAGTAAAGCGTAGCAGTTAAGAACTGTTTTCGATTTTATCACATTACTTTTTAGTGCTTTGAGCGCAGCTTGACTGTCAACATAAATGTTAATGTAGGAGCCTTCTTCGCAGTTCGTTAGATGCTCTGCGGCTTTTTGAATCGCCAAAAGTTCAGCCTGATACTAGCAATATTGATTGCGTTACCATGTCCAAATAGTCTAAACTTGAAACCATTAGACTCTTTAAGCCTTAGCACTGTTTTAAAAACGACACTCTTAGCAAATAGGTCTATTGGTAACAAGTTCAGTATGGTGTTTAGTGACATCGCTGAATTTGACCGATATCAAAGACAAATTCATTTCTAACAAAATGGCAGACAATTCACATGATGACATACTTTTGCCCCACCCTGTATTTTGCAGAGTTCGAAAAATTTTATTTAACGACAATTTTAATTACAATATTTTGTACGGAATCGGAGAAAAAGTAAAAGTGTGATATTTTTTGAACTTTTGCTGGCCAGTTTCAATAAGTCTTCTACTTCCTGCGATGTCTCCTTCAGTGGATTACATGAAGGTAATTTCACTCTTTTTAACCGAGATGGTGCGAAAAGCACCACCGGGCCACAGATGGGTATAAAGGGGTATAAAGTATCCAGGGCTCTTTGGCCGGCCTTAGACCACAAAAGGACTAAAGCAATCCTTGGATTAAATAGGGCAGCGTTAATAATTTTAATAGGAATACTTTCCGGAAGAGACAGTGTCTTAAGAAAACATGTCAAAAAATGAGACTTTCCAACACGGACTGCAATGACGTACATATGTATGTTTATAAATAGGTAAAACAGAGGATGCCGAATATTGCTCGTTCTCGTAAGAACATTTTAGGGAATTACTTCTTTAATACACTTGGAGGAGGCTGGCCAATCTGGCCACAATCTAATTTTTTAAATTTTGCAGGGAAATTAAATGTTTGAAAATGTTTCGGTTTAGGCACCACCATAGGGGTCCCAAGGTTTTATAACGTCTCAGCTTCATAATCCCTTTTAACCTAACTTCGCTAATAAGTAAACACTTTCCATGCTTTCCAAAGCTAGGGCTTAGGTTTGGTTAGGTTGAGAGGGGTAATAAGGCTGAGCCATCACAAAATACTAAACACCAGAGTGGACCCATCGTGATCCCCAAAAAAATCATCCCAGGATCGCACCTAAACCGCCACAATCTCCTCTAAAGCATTTTATTACCCTGCAAACAATTTTAACGAGTCTATGGTTGATTTGGCCTACGTTCCCCAGATTATTAAAGGAGTAGCAGTCTAAAATGTTCCTGCGACAGCGTGCTATGCCCTGACATTCGCATAGAATATGCACTATATCCGCTGCTACATCTATATAAATATATGAGCCTGTGAGTCTGAGCCTCTTGGCGTGATTGCCCAAGAGGCAATGCCCGGATAATATTCCTATAGCTATTCAAATTTGTGCCTTACTAATTCGAAGGATTTTACTAGAACCTTTTAAGGTCCAGTGCCGGCCAAAGTGCCTTGGAAACCATTTGTCCTACTATGTTAGACCATCTCTGGTCCACACTCTTCTCGTAAAACTCTCTTTTATCATTGATTTGAAACTGCATAATGTTAGAGCAACTTCCAGTCCTTTCCTTGCCAACTCGTTGCCTTCTTTCTATCCTAGAGTGACCAGGCAGCCAACATCGTCTTACTTACCCGGTTCTGCGTGCATAATTCTCTGAGCATTGTGCAGCAGCTTCTGACTAGTGTCGATTTGGTAGTAAAAGATTCGAGCGCCTTAGGCGCAGCCTGACTGTCAAAGCTAGGTTTTACAATTATCCGTGCTACTTAGCTACAAGTCTTCTGGCATTGATTACCTACAGTGCGGCTCTAATTTTTATTTTCAATTTCATACCAATTTTGTATGTTTTACTTTTGCATAAGTTTCTTAAACAATATTGACTAATTTTTTTCTTTCTCTCTTTCTTTACAGGTAAGTGTTCCCACACCACTGCTTCCATATTTTGACAGTAAGATTAGAATAAGAAATAACTTTCAACACAAATCGAATTGAAATGCAATGTAATAGAACAAAAAAAAAAATATGTTCCTTCAAACCAGAATCTGCATGAGATCATTTGAATAATTTATTATTCTCGCTTCTGGCGCTGTGCTGGGTTTACTACTCGAATGTACTCGTATTACTCGAGAAAACGACAACACAGACCCATCATGTTGATGACGGCGGCGGCGGCGGCGGTGGCGATGTCGACGCCAACACAGATCCCGAAAGAAGACAAAGCGTCTCCACGCCGACATCGAATGGAATTGGATTTGATAAAACCATTCGTGCAACATTCAATTGCGAGCTGCATTTGGCACTTTGCATGATTGAGGCACAAAATATAATTGTCAAATTGGCCATATTCTGTTACTTCGTAACTTCAAATGTATGTACATATAACATATCCATATTTAAGACGTAGCGGAATGAAGGCGGACGACTGCGAATATGTGTACGTAGATATGTCAATGGAAATGGGCGTGCAAATGCATTCTCGTTTCTTTACTTTGATTGTTCTGTTCTGTGCGCCTTTTCGCTTAGAGGCGAATTGTCTCTGCAGCAGAATATTTAAATATCCAAATGAAATCAATTTGCAATTACAGCGCATTTGTATTGAGTTTGGAATGTTTCGTGGACGAGAGGATTTATGTATGCATGGGATTCGTCATGATTGATTGGTGGCGGAGAAGATTTTTTAATGGATTTATAAGCGCTATCAGAGGTTTATGCATTTAAGCTGGCAGTCGTCTTAAGCGATATACGTATAACAGTGTTGGGTTCTAGCAGTAGCGCTTCTGTCATTGGCTAGGTATGGCAAAACTGACAGCAACATAAGCTTCTGTGCGGAATTCTAGCAATTGCAGCAAAACCTCCCATAAGCGGACACTGATGGTCCCCTAGTTTTTGTCCTGCTATGAGAGCTGTCCATTAGGTTAGGTGGCAGTGGCAGCCAGTATCGAGTACCACTTAGGCCTATAGAGGCCCATTGTTATACCAAGGATTTTGGGGATATTTAACCCATGCTTCCCACGTCTTTTTGTGCTTGGTCACTAAAATCGTCGAGAAGTATTCTGCTAGGTGTAGTTTTCTAATACGAAATAGAGCTGGGCATGAACAGAGAAGATGTGCTGGGCTCTCTTCCTCTTCATCGCCTCTGGAACTCCTACAAAAGTTATTTGAAATGATGCCGAGTCTAGTTGCATGCTTGCCTATAAGGCATTGTCCTGTAATGACATCGATAGTTGTTCTTATATGTAGTCCTTTTAGGGACAGAAGGTAGTTTAGAGCGGTTTAAATCTAGTCGAGGCCAGATCTGTCTGATAACAAGGCAGGTATTATTTTTATTGACTATGTCAAGTTTGAGTGTTAGCTTGTAAGTAGGGAGGGGCATACGCATACCTATATTTTTCTTATCGGGTAGGATAGCTATTATTGTAGCTCGTCAGCTTTGCAATTCTATGGAATGTCTCTGTGTCCCGGCACCCAGCAAAGGTAAATGTTAAACTGCTTAGCCATCTCTATAAGAGATGAACGGCAGTTGGATGTGGTCTTAGAAGTGGATGAGACTGATCCTAGAGATATCAGTTCCGCTTGATTATCCGAGAAAATGCTAATATCGTAAATGGATATTACATTCTTCTTGATCCAGATCAGTGCTTCTGAAATCGCCATAATCTGAGCTTGCAACACGCTACAGTGAACAGCTTGGCGGAAGGAGAGATCAAGTCTTAATCTGTCTGAGGAAACACCTCCTTCTACACCATCATTGATTTTAAAGTCATCATTGCAGAAGTGTGTCGACTTCTCTGTTATAGCTCCTGAGTTACCCACGAAGGACCTATCGGGAATAGTTACCTTAAAGTTTTTATATCAAAATTGGGCTTCGGCACAGTATAGTCTATGTTTTCGGTGAGAGTTAAGTGATCTAGTATTGTGGAGTGAACAGTGTAGTTACTTGACCACTGTGAGATTGCTTTGAGTCGTCGCTGACCATTTATAGGAACGCATTTTGTATGAGAAATTAGAAATTGGTTCTCGAAAATGTCTCCACTTAAGGCAATTGTCCGCTTTGGGAGCTTTTACTGTAATATCAACTAGTTGACCCGGCCGGCTTTGCCCGTGAACGCAAACAGTCGCGTGATTTACTATGTATACACACATTAAAAGTCACTCAGACTTTGGAATGCATTTTGTACTATTGTTTAGCTTCTGTTAATTCCACGAAAATGATTTTGGTCTTAAAATCTGCGTATTGAATGTAATTTATCTGAGACTGAATATCAATAACATGGGAGATGCTGCTCCGAGGTAATGGCCGTTTGTTTTAAATTGGATTTTCGTTTTCTCATTTGAAGTTCCTTAAACTCTACTCCCATTCAAAGCAAATGCATAAAACTTTTCTGAGAAATAAGTAATCGTATACCAAAAGAATCATTAAAATCTGTTCAGCGGTTCTTGAGATCTTGTACCACAAACGTAATCTGAAACCGACTGCTACTTTGCTTTATACTATGTATAGAAGATAATCAATGAAATCGCATGACAGTGCTATTAGATTGTAACTGCAACGCTGTTCAAGTTTGGATGAATATTTCTGACGGTTTGATGGAGATACTCAGGTTGTTGTGTATGGTCACAGCAGATTTTCGTCTTTAACTTAAACTACGGGGGCTTTACATCTTGCTGAATTCTTCTCCGACATTAGAAGACTTAAAGAAGTTTACTTCACTCTTTAGAAACAATACCTTACAACCAATCTGCATATCTACCTAACTACATATATGTATATAAATAACCATCAACACATCCCATCCATTGCGCCTTTGAATTTAAAAGTCCATCTTGGGCGTAACTTGCCATTCAAAAGAGAATCTTTTTACCGTATCTGTCCAGCACTAGACAAGGTCGTTTTCTCTTTGCACTTTTCTACATGATGCACACGTATTCGCTAGTGCACGCTATTCAAAGAAATGACGAAATAACTATGCCAAGAACACAATGTATCCACAACAACATCATCAGCATCGTCGTCGCTGTCGCCATGGAGTCCCAACCCAACTAAGTTCTCAGGTAAAACATGAAATGCATGAATGAAAGCCATCACCAGCCCAGGTGAGGAGTTGTTTTGTAAGCCTCAACTCGATACGACCTACCATTTGAAAGCCTAGTGCATCGTTCCACATGCGTTCGTCCGTCGTCCGTCAACAGCAGCGCGAAGGGAAATATACAGAACAACATCTCCATTGAAGTACCAACCACTACCACATCTATCCGTTCACTTTGAGTAGTTGCTGCCTGGCCTGACTGCGAGTATGAATAGTGAATGTGTGCAATGGAAACGCTCCACATGGGAACTGTGTCAAGCTCAATCAACATAAATTCTATCCCGCAGCCAGTAGCAACGAACAACGAACCACCCCACGTCCCTCGGATCAAAGCAGATGCATTTTAGATTCGTGCACCTACAACTCTAGAACATGTCTTGCATATGGAGGAGTAGGTACCTACTACCCGTATGTATACCTAGTACTCACTTGACTACTGTACTCTGTAAAGTGGAGTGGAAATGTATCCACATCCACAGTGTTGTGTCTAACTAGGGTACTTGTTCTTGCGTGCGTTTTGTGATACTTAAGCCGTTTTTTTATTTTCCTTTTTTTAATTTGAATAATTAAAAAACGCTTTTAAGTAAAATTTAGCGGAAATAAAATTTGCATTCACACCTGTCCTCTTTTCCATCAGAAAATTTACCACCTGACGGCTGTCAGTGGTGATGGCTGGAAGTTGTCGTGTTTGGTGGCCAATTACTGGCCATTTCTCGGAATGGTGTTTTTGTGTTAAGCACTAAAAAAGAAAAGAAAAAAACAGAAACACCGACAGGGACCATTCTTTCTTTGAGTCTGGCGAAAAACGAAACAGATGGACCGCAGTGGAATTTCGAAATACTTTTGCATGCCAAAGTGCCATTTGGTAGAAATTTCAAAATAAACGGCCCAATAAGGGGAACACAACAAAACACCGCCAAAATCTTAATTTCGGTCAACATTAAGTTGAGCAAATTATTTCTTCTTCTTTGTCTGTTTTTTTGTTTTTGTTATTTTGTAGGAGTAAGAGAGTAAGGAAAATTGTTTAGTTGAAGTGTGTTCATCGCGCAATCAGACCGTAACAGTTGGAAATGAACAGACAAACAGACAGAGGAAGATTGTTTCGTTTTTTTTAAGCATTAAGTGACTCGTGCTATTCTTGATGAAATAGAAACAGAAATTTGTGGTGTTTCCTAATGACTATTTGAAGCCTTTTTCTTCAGATGTCATTGAAGTCAAAAATTTGATTTATTACATGGTCCACTACTTATCACTCAAAAACATTGTGAAACAACTATGAAGGGTGGCGAAATGTAAACATAAAAAAAAAAATTCTGGAAAATGTCATGGGATATCAGATCTTCTAAGGTTCACCAAGAGCACAAACTGCTTTACGAGTTGGAAAGAAGAGAACGTACTCCCAAACTATGAGGGGATTCACAATGGACCTTCGAGTCTCCGAGTGAAAATGATTGCTTGAACAATCATACACCCTTCCTAACCTTACATAACCTTGGGAATGAATGCCGAAAATATGTGAAAAATACCGATATTAATCCAATAATCACTATTCGATGAATAATTTCTTAAGGAATTATTGCTAAAAAAAAGTAAGCGAAGGAAAAAACTCGAACTTGCTTACGAATGTTCAATCAGGTTTTAGAGCACGCCATAGTTGTACGACAGCAATATTAAATCTAGTTGATGACTTGCGTATAGAAATGGATAATGATCAGGGGCCTGTAACAGAACGCGACAAGTACTTGTAGGACACGTGAATTTCGACAACTTGTAAAAAATTGTGTAACACAAAACGACAAGTCCGTGAGCTCTTCGACAATTGTCGCGAGGAAAGATAACAAGTGGGAAATTATATAATATCCCTCTTTCTGTAACAGAACACGACAAGTGTCGAGAAACACTTGTAGAATTGTGGTTCAATCAGGACAGGTGATTGGAATATTGTCAAGAGCTGACAAGTGCATTTTTTTATGCAATGTCTTTGAAAAACCAGAATACAAATATAGAAATTAAATAATATTTATATAAAAATGTACTTTCTTGAGTCTGAGTTTGATAAACAACAGTGAACCTCGTCACAGGTTAAAAGTTTTTAACCCAAGAATTAATTTCGATGTACCTAAATGATCATCTGTTTATTGAAATATTTCACTTATCTCAATCAACTGCACATAATCTTGCTACCAGACTTAACAATAAAATACAGTCCACTACTTTAATAGCATTTTTTTTTTGTCCGCCGTGATTTTCGCCATTTTCTCCTGTAAAACACTTGTCGACGAGTGCCGACAAGTCAAGGGAAATTAATTCTTTTGATAAGTGCAACGGTTTGAGTTCTGTTACAGAATTAATTTGTTCTTGTCGGACAAGCATAGATCGACAAGTGAATTTAGACTTGTCGACTTGTCGCGTTGTGTTACACGCCCCAGGTATCATCTCTGGTGCTACTAGACTTTTCAAAGGCTTTCGACACTGTTCCGCACAACTTGCTATTACTTAAGCTCAGAAACAATGTTCACTTTGAAGCAACGGCTTTGAAGTAAGTCTATAGTTATCTTTGTGGTAGAACTCAAGCTGTTTCTGCAGGCGGATTTAACTCTAAGTTTATAGCAACTAATGCAGGTGTCCCACAGTGATCTATCCTGGGACCTTTGTTTTTTACTCTGTTCAACAATGATCTGCCCCAAGTACTAAAACATTGTAAAATTCAAATGTACGCAGATGACGTGCAAATTCACATTAGCTATCCCTTGGGCTTAGTTGAAGATGCAACAGCACGAATTAATGAGGATCTGTGGCTTGTTGCTCAGTGGTCAGAAAAAAACAAACTTAGGTTGAATTCCAAAAAAAGTCAAGCTATCGTTATTTCTCGTAAAACTGTTGACACATCATATTTTCCTAAAATTGAGATAAATGGCACAGAAATAATATATTGCCGATCCGTAAAAAATCTTGAAGTAATTTTTAACCAAACGCTTAGTTGGAATGATCACGTTGCATACTCGGTAGGAAAAGTTTATGGCGGACTGCGTACTCTCTATCTGCTAGGGAAGTGCCTTCCAGTTCAGACTAAAATGATGTTGGTAAAATCACTTTTGTTACCGATTCTCTTTTATGCGCATCCTGTTTTTTGTGACCTAGATAGTTTAAGCCAGCGTAAATTTGAGGTTGCATTCAACAATACTGTGCGGTTCGTTTATAATCTACGACGATTTGATCATGTCTCCGAATATACGCACAGTGTCTTTAACATGTCTTTGAAGAATTATTTAAATTGTAAAATTCTAATTTTTTTATTCGACCTTAAGTTAAACCAAAGTCCTCAGTACCTTTTCCAAAGGCTGCAGTTTGCTAGTTCTGGCAGAAGTTTGGCTCTGATTTTACCAAGATTTAGATACAACATAACTAAAAAGCAATTTTTTGTCTATTCCATCAGACTGTGGAACTCACTTCCCTCCAATATAAGGAGAGTGAATGGCAGTGGCGGCTTCGAGAGGGACCTAATTCAATATTAGGCGCGTTTTTTTTCAAATCTATATAGATTTCGAAAAAGCTCTCCATACAAAAATAAGACTGGATAATTATCCAGGCTAAGGTTTTGTTGTATTTTGCATTGAAAACATGTTGCAGAAACATGTTTAGCCTATATAGGTTTGAAAAAAAACACGCCTATTTTAATAGACAGTAAATAACCTAAATTTTTGTTTTCTTTTTTTCTGAAATTGTAACTGACTTCATAAAAATATACATATAAACATATAATAATTTTAATATCAGTAGGGATTTAAGGCTTATCAACTAGAGACTAGAGTAAATTAAATATTAATATTAAATATTTTTATACTGTAGTGTTATTCAAAAAGACGAATAGTCTTAAAATGCTATATTGATGTTTAAATAAATAAATTTGAAATTTGAAATTTGAACCGGCAACCCTAGCTCAGTAGTCCTGCGCATCATTAAAGTAATAATTTTGTTTCTGTGTATCGAAAAGGATATAAGACCACAATCTATAAATCAAACATCCCGATAAAATATTATGTAATTCACACCATTTTTGTGTGGTCCAGGCGGACGCGTATACTTAAAAGTGTTGGATAACCTTCGCTGCTTCTCCGGGCCTGTGAGCCTTCAAGTATAACATCTCTGCTGCCCTCATTGCCGGTTGATAAATGAGCTGCAGATAGAGGTTATGAAATTCCTTCCACTGGGTTTAGTTTCCACTGAATATCGGTAGCGTTATTTTGGGTAGCCTTAGTTTACCACTGGTGAGTTAGATCCGTATTAGCGGCTACAGGAGCTGGTGTCAATTTGATCAAGTGTTCGTTCAAATGTTCTTGTACTACTTGATAGCGTTCTTTCAGCTTATATATGCTGTCTGTTAGATAATCCAAGGAATCTCCTGCAACAATCTCTAAATGACGGTCTGAGATGGTTGACCACTGCTCCTTGAGAAGATGTTCAAAGGCCATGACTGAGGCTCTACTGTCTTATCAATCTTTGAATGATGCCTTCATTTCTGTCCGATCAGTGATGGTTTTGGTCTTCTTGATATACGCTTGGGCTTGTAATGCAATACTACCTCGGTAATTTGAACTATTAGAGACCTACCCAAGTTCGAACCACGGATGTTTTCGAATTACTGAATACTTTTTTCGTAGTCAATATTTCGGATACAAAAGCAGCGTAAAGCGGTTTTAAGTAGTAAAATACAAAACCTTGTGGTGCTTTTGAAGACGGTTCATGCTTGTCTGACGAAAAAACTTGAAATGTAGCTTAAAATACAGTCGATCTTCCCTATAACGAACTTCTATACACCGAAGCTCTCCCTATTACGAATTTTTTTCAAGTACGCAGCTTTTTCGTTCTACTTTTAGTATGTTTTGATCTCCCTATAACGAATTTCCATACAGCGAATTTTTCTCTACAACGAATAAATGTTGTAGCTTGATATCTGCAAAATCAAATAAAGTTAATTTACTTGGTTTACTCCTACGTCACACAATTGTACGTTTATAGCTTAGAATCATTTCAGGCATATAGGAGCTTTCGCTATTTATTTAAGTGTGAATTAGTGTTCTTTTTCCAGGTTTTTGAAAAAAAAAAAAATTGTAAAAAAAACCTCTAAATTTGTCATTTATCATATTATAGTGAAAAAAAAAAGTTTTAACACCAACAGATTTTGTTTTGGTACAGCTGGGGAGGGAAAGGGATAAATATGTTAGTTAAAACAGTTAGCAAATTTGTATGGACGTTCGCAATTTAGAGATACCAATGTAATTTAAATAAGCGTTCGTTGTATCGAAACTTGGCTATATCGGCATTCGTTATACTGGACGTCCACTGTAATTGGTACTTCCGTATGTGCGCATATTGTGTTCCGATGCATCGAGAAAACATCTTTATGACATCTTCTGAGAAGATATATGTACAATCAATGTTCACTCCTTTTTGTACTACAAGTATTCGTGTCACTTTTAATGAAAATTTATGGAATATCAAACATCTTTAAATCCTGAGCAATAACTTTCCCTTAGCACTCCTGCTAAGACTAGCAAACTTTTGAAAAACACTTAAAAAATGGGAATCCTTATTTTTAAAATTTTAAGAGCACACATGAGACCCCACCACTTTACCTTTTATTTTAAATGTCAATATTTCTATTTCTAATTGTTTGAGCAGGAAAAATAACCACCAATGTACTCGTACATAATTATGACCACTTCCCACCAATAAAATATGAATAAATAATGAGAACATTTAAGGCAGTCGAGTCACATTGCAGGAGCAAGGGTGTATCTCAATTTTTGTGGATAACGAGGTGGAACTCTATACAAACTCATTCATACAAAGTGCCTATTGTGGGGGGATAAAGTTCTGGGAAACAAAACAAAAAATGTACTAAATTACAGTTCATCACCTCTTTGTGAGCAAAATGTACATATGTATCTATTCTGTGTATCTCATTTCCGGTAACCAAATTTTGTGTGTCTTGTCAGTCTCTTTGGAACGCCATTGAGAAATATTCTACGAGTATTATGTCATTGAAACTGAATTGAAGCACGTCTCTCCACTCTCCAGTATGTAGACTGGCGCCGAAAATACCGCCACCCACTCTGGATTCTGGAATAATTTAATTTAAGAAATTTGCAAACTTATCTACGCAAGCATTTGGGTGTTTTGCTCATTTCATTCCAACGAAATGGCAAGAGGTAATTTTAATCAGCACCAAAGGTGCTTCCAAAAACCAGGCGACGGAAAGCATGTGGCTCTTGAATTAATTTGGAAAATGTTTTCCCCCTTGGATATTAGGAAATTCAAATGAATCTCATTGGAGTGTGCTTAATTAAATTTTCTATTTAAAACAATAATAATAAAACGTTTGCATTGAATTTACTTTGAGTCTTAAACTGTTGGTTTTATAAGTATCCGCAAAGGTTTATTCCTCCTTCTAAGCATTGCAGGGGGCAGCACATGCTTCAATGACTTAATTTCCCGCTGAAAGTGACTCGTACGTCGAAAGTAGATTGTTATTTATTACAGCTTATGTGCTAACCCGCGTTTTAAATAAGGCGAATGGGATCATCAATGACGCATCGAGCTTGTTCGATGAATTTTAAGGCGAAACTCACTATCTAGACAGCTACAAGGCAGTCACAAAATTTAAGAATGTACGTAATGCTCGAAAACACAATGAACTCAGCAATTCATCGGAACTACATATTTCAAATTTTTACTGGTAGTACGATGAAATATCAAGTGAGTTCTTAAATATCGTACTGTATTAACCTAGGTCCAATCATCTTGAAAGGCACTACACTCGAGTATTCCAGTGAGGGTAAATACATGCGCCTCAACTGGAACTCTCACATCAACTCTATATTAATCCTCGCAACTAGAACCTTATAGGACGCCGGCTGTATGGTAGAACTTGGGGTCTCAAGTTTCAACCCAAAAATTATACATTGGTTATATACCACGATGGTCAGGTCAGACCCATCACTTCGGAAAGACAACAGCTAAGAAGTATGAAAAGCTGACACGGATGGCTCGTCTTGGTAATATCGGTACTATGCGCACTTGCCCTTCAGCAACTTTAGAAGCTATAATTGGCATCTCGCCATTATAGATTTTCACTTGGAATTCAGCCGCTAGAAGCGCTATTAAATTACAAGTTATTCAAAAGTACGTTGGATGTTGTGGAAATAGAGTAGGCACTGAATGGCTTTAACTTGGAAAAGCCCAGTGTTGTAACTGTTACTACACATCAATTGTGCCTATTTTACCTCCAAGTGGTAGCCATCGGGTACTGGTCGCTGCCGACCCGGGCACGACCTGCTAAATTTATAAGCGCGAGTACTGACCAAGCGAAAATAGCAGCACTATAATACACATCAACGGACGAATTCCATAGATGGAATCAACGCAACGGTGGCATTAAATTTCCATAACGGACACAAAACCTTATCTGAGCTACTTCGACACATTCGGAGGTCAGGTCGATAAGGATTTCCACGTAGCGTCGTGGAAAAGAGTTGCTGGTGGATGAGCCCCTATTGGGCCAACGGCAGCGCTCACACCACCGTAGCGGGTTACCGACACCGGTGCACCCGGCCCCTTTCTAAATAGCATATATCTGTGATTGGAAGACGCTGCAATAGTCGGCTAGTCGGTAAGACTGGTTTAGCTCTGCCAAGAAGACACCTGCTCTGGTCGGGTCACCTTAACATTACCAACAAAATTCCCGATCAGGACATGCTTTGCACCGTCGCTGATGTTATTTTAAGTTAATACTGCATTTGAAGTTCATACTGGGGAACGTACCATATAGCCAAACGAGCGGACCCACCCTAGACCCAAAAAGTATAGCATGGGACACGGATGGATCGATAATGGTCTCTGCTGTTGGTGCTGGGTTCTTTGGGACCAATACTAGAATCTCCGTGCCTCTTGGAACATTTCCCAACGTGTTTCAAGTTGAGGTCCAGGATATTGAGATTTGCGCCTTGATTAATCTACATAGAGGCTTCAAGGGCGCTAATATAAATGTCTTTTCAGTCAGTCAAGCCGCACTCCATGTTTTGAGTTCCTAATTTTTGGACTCAAGACTGGTAAACTGCTGCTTCAATACTCTCCAATCCCTAGCCACTCATAATAAAGTCAAACTTTGGTGGGTGTCTGGTCACAGAGGCATTGAAGGATATGAGATTGAAGATGAACTAGCCCGTTCAGGATCAACTGCCAAATTCTCAGGCCCAGAACAGGCAATTAAAAAACTCAGACAAGCCAAACTGTTAATTAAGCCCATCACAGTGAACTTCGAACTACAATAAGAAGGATATTAGGTATCTAACAAGCTTCCTCTCCGCCTATTGCCAGTTGCGATACCACCTAAACAAGATAGCCATGTCTAGCGAGACCGAATTTCGACTCTGTTTAGGGGAGGTCGACGCGGCTGAGCACAGCCTTTGTAAATGCCCGGCATTTTACAGGGTCAGACGGTTTACCCTACATAAAGAGTTCTTCTGATTTAAAAAATTCGTCAACCAAGCACATAGTAGCCTTCATCAGAAAGATAGTTTCTCTCTTTGGATTAATTAGAGTCCTACGTTACAATAGACCTTTTAGGTCGCAGTATCAGCCTTGGGGCAGGATTACTTCTTTAAAAAAATGAAATCTCGTACTACAGCAGATTCGACTCATAGGGATGGCAGTATATCTAACTCGTAACTACGCTGTCTATATCGATATCAGCGCACGTCCCTAATAGTGGCCTATGCTATACCAGTCGACGAGTTCATCATGATTATACTCGTATTTCATACATTTTGAAGCCTATGACTTCTTGCTGGTTCTCCACTTCAAGGCAACTCACGTTTTATCATAAAACTATCACGTACACCACCACGAACAATCTAAACTCTTCGGCCAGAACGTAACCAATGCCAACTTTTAGCAACAAATCATTTCCCATAGATGAAAGTCCTTCGCCATACACCATCGCCTTCACCACATATTATCACAATTCATTAGACTGCAAGTGCACCATCTATTATCTTCAGATTCCAATGCATTTTCAATTAGTAAAACTTTCTACTCATTTGCCTACGCTCTGTATGCATTGACCCATTTTCCCTGCTCGCCACTCGTAGAGCATGCTTCCAAAATCCGAAGCCAAATGTTCGTGTGCACTTTGGAAAACTTTTCCCTACAACGATGACTACAATAGCTTACCTGCCAACAGCACACTTAACACTCCGCCATGAATTGTTAAGCACAACAATAGTACACATTGTGCCCTTGGGCAGACTTTCTTCTGCGCCCCATTAAGGGCGAGAATAATTACTTTCACAGCTCGATATCCTTTAAAACTTTCAATACGGTAATAAATCTGTAAAGTTTTTCTTTTCTGTTTCTGTCGCGTCGTCATATTGCATGCGACTGCATTTGACTGCAAGGAATTTAAATATTTATTTTTGTACTTTTGGACGTAGGCCAACTTCACCATTGACAGTCGAAACAAATTGTTTCAGTGTTTTTTTTCTTTCTTTTTTGTATAAAACGGGACATTCAGTGGATTTGGAAGTAGTTTTTGAATATTTAAAATAATTTACGCTCATTAACATACTCTTATATGGAGAGTGGCGGAACTAGTTTTCATCTCTTTTATGGGATAGGTCCCAAAGGATCCGTTTATTTGAATTCATAGCTCTTAATGTAATGTAACGTAACCTATTATATTTGTCTATATGCCATTAGTTTTTAGGTTTCCAATTCTGAACATGGCATATTATAATATTTGACCTAAAAAATCCGGTCAAGTGCAAGTCGTACTTCCGCAATAAGTCTTCCGTACTATCAATTATGTTTATATACATACATATATGTATGTACATTTTATATTGTATTGTATTGTATTGTATTGTATTTAAAAGGCGGTTATCTCGTAGAGACAACAAGCACGTAGACCTGTAGGCCCATTGTACTTTGGTGAAGTACCACCCCATTCGCTGAATTAGCCATTTGTTGCTGAGCTATACCATATGTCGATCTTAATCTGGCCGTCGCTTTCGCAAAGCGAAGCAATAGGGTAAGATTGAGCTCCAGTAGATCCACGTCCCGTAGGACGTAGTTACCCTTTCTGATTCGAGCGAAGGCCGGACACTCGCTGATGAAGTGCTCAGCCGTCTCGTCTTCTTCCAGGCACATCTCGCAAAGGCCCGAGCTTCTGATTCCAATTTTGTTCAGGTGCTCGTTTAAGGGAGTGAACCCAGTGACCAGTCCTTTGAGGATTTTGAGGTCATTTCTACTAAGGTGTAACAGAAACTTAGTTCTGTTTGCCCTGGGCGCGTCTACTACCTTTTTGGCCTGTCGGCATGACCTAAGCTCGTGCCAATAGTTATAGTGCTGTAGTCGCAGCAGTTCAAGAAGCTTGTTTTTAGCATAAGCTGAACTGCAGCCAATAACAGGCTGAGGACCGATAAAAGGGGTCGCTAATCCAGCTCTAGCCAGAGCATCAGCTTTATCGTTTCCCGGGATGTCAGAATGTCCCGGGACCCAGACCAATGTGATCTTATTACATCACCCAAGCTGGTTCAGTTAATTGACAGCTTCCTCAACAATTTTTGAGTTGATCAACGCTGCTGAACAGGCTTTAATAGCTACTTGGCTACAGAGCAGATGTAGATGGACTTGCCTTTCCATCTCTTGTTAAGTGAAATGTGCGCTGTACTAGCGATAGCATACACCTCTGCCTGAAAGACAGTTATCTACCCAGTGGAATAGGTTTATGTATATATGTATGTATGTATATACGTATATGCATACGTAATAGAGTTGGGCAAACTAGTTCACTTCACTGAAGTAGTTCAGTAGCTCTCGTTCACTAAAAAGAACTAGTTCACCAATGTAGTTCAGTAACTCATTTAGCTCAGTAGTTCTTTTGGCTCAGTAGTTCTTTTAGTTCAGACTCAGCTTCACCATTCACCTCTCACTTACACAGTACACAGACACAATATACGTTCATCTCATTTTTCATACTCATCCATAAGGTATAGTTTATATCCAGAAATAGACCAGTCAGTCGTTCGTATATGTTCCTTTACAAGTTCGATTGAGAGGAAATACGAAATTAAGAGTGGAATATGAAAAAAATGTGTGTATACCGAAGTCACAACACACTGGAGGACGGTTGACTCGCTCGACCATGGAACTTAAAATTGTTTAAATTGGATCGATGCAACAATCCTTCGGGTTGCGCTTGCGAGCTGCTTGCGATATCTATGTATCTATCTGTGGTTTTACCTCTCTCTCATACGGTAGTGAATTGTATTTTGTATACCTACTACTGTACTACTACAACTACAAAGGATTCCTAAAGAATTCGTGTAAAAAAAATCCGCTTTTGTATGGACATACTTCGTATCTGGTGAGCCGTAGACGTAGTGAACTACTGAGCCGTCACCGTCATCTGTATTGTGTTTGTGTTTCACAACTCACTAGTTCAGATACAGATTCAGATGAGAGGTTAGCCGTTGAACTACTGAACTAAACATATCTGAACTAGTTCATTTAGTTCACCAAAGTGAGCCGATCTTTTGAACGGCTCCTTCAGGAGTTACACAACTCTAATACGTAACAGATTTACGAGATTGTAGGCAACTTGATAATCTGTTCCTTTCTCATCTGCTCAGAAGAATAATTATAAATCCACACAAAACAACAAACATCGAATACAAGAAATGTACGCATGTGCATCAGATTTCATTCTTCGTCTCATTATTCGTTGAGTGGAAGTTTGGAATTTGTCTCTCTCCTCTGTGTCTGGACACAAATTCAATTTTTCCAATGTAGTAAAATGAGAGGCACCTGGTATATTATAAGTATAGGAAACCATCAAGACTCCTTTATGTTGATTAAAATCAATGGTTTAAGCATAAGCTCAATGCTGATTTTTGGAGCATATTTCTAGGATCAAGCATTCAATTTTTACTCTCACACATATAAATTTCCCTATACGTATCCACTTTTATTTGATTGTGATAGGGTTACGTAACTTCTGGATATGTTAACAGTTGGGTAGTTGAAATTAAAAAAATAAAAAAAACTGTACAACGTAATGCAGATCTGGTTTTGGTTCAATCTACACTTTATTCTCAATGTTTGTGATATTACTCAGATTTTTCTGAGCAATATTTTTGGTGATAAGGTAGGGACAGCAGATGCTTAAAGGTTTTTTTTTTAAAATATTTCCTACATTTGAATTTGTGCTTTAAGGGGTAACATGGGTTTCCTTGGGTAAAAAACGGCTTATTTTTAACAATTTGTTTTTATATAAAAAATGAAATATTTCATTCAAACTTTTTACTGCCTTAAATATACACATTTGACAAAGAGTTTCTGAAATATTTGTAGAAAAATATTTAAAACTCTGCCATTGCGACGTCATTTTGGAAAAAAGGTGCTTGCGCGTTGACAGCTTGAAGTCAAAAAAAAAAGTGTTTTAGTTAATACCTTAAACTAGAACTTGGACGAAGGAAAATACAAAAAAGTGAAAATTGGATTTTGGGCAGACATTTTTACAAAAAATTTAAAAATTTCGGTAACATTTTTAAAAATAGTTGCATTAAAAAAAATCCTTCGTCCAAGTTCTTGCCAATAATGTCTCGAAGACGTGTGTAAAATTTCATCAAGATCGGTTTATTAGTTTTCGAGAAATCTTGACAGCCGACTTTGAAAATACAGTTTCGAGAAAAATGCGTTTTAAGTTTTGAGTGACAATAAAACTGAGCCCATCTGGCGTTGAGCGCGCAACTTCCCAAGGCTCTAACTCCGAAACTATTACTGCGATCAACTTGAAAATTTAGGAATAAGATAATAAAAAAAAATTCGATTTTTTGAATCCGTGAAACCCATGTTACCCCTTAACGAGCTTTCATTTAACACCCCACACGATGACCAATATTTTGTTTTTAAGTTCCCATTTGACCCCACGAAGGCGGAATTCAGCTTTTTAGGTTCTGGTCTGTATTTGGGCCACTAATTGCTACAACTGTTCCAAATTGCAATAGTCTACGTTTAATAGTCTGAGAAAATCGACTGTGAGAGAAAGACAAACACCGAACAGATTCCATTAGTGCTCACCATGCACTTAACCAAATAATTGTAATAAATGACAGTTTCTCAATTCCCAAATCACAGAGAAAACATTTTCCTTCTCTCTTTAACATTGTCTTAAGGCTTTAACTCTTTGCAATTCAATAAAATGCAACAAAAACTCGGCCATAAACTTACTCGTACAATGTTATGTACTCGTACAATGTTATGTACTCGTATGCCATCTCTGTACTAACCATGCCATCTCTGCGCATTGAAAGCTGAGCGAATGCATCAGTAAGCCGAGAATGCATTTCATTTCACTTCCAAATGACAATGTAAAAGACAATTTGATGACATTTTTATTCTATTTTACGTTTCGCAAAGCTGGAATAGCATCGGGATTACAATGAAAGCATACGGACCGCAAATAAGACCGAAGGGAGGAAAATCATTATTCCAAATGTGCATCCATCTTGGCTCTGTATGTGGTATCTCTGAAACACACTATGTACGGGTATTTGAAAAGAAATCCATTCCGTTGTCATACCCTAGGAGAGTAATAAAATCAACACAACCACAATAATAGTAAAACGAAAAAAAAAAAAAAACAGTCTGTCAGAACAGAAGCCAATTTCCCATTGAAAGTTCTCTTCAAGTCGCCGGTCTACTGTGTGTAATCAATCTTGTGTCTCCTTCGCTTTTTAAAAGAATAGGACCAGTGTCCCTAGAAAGTGGAGGAAATGTAATCGGATAAAAAAACGAGGTCCTCATCCTTATCATATTTTATCAGAAGAAGGAGAAGATGGAGCTAACCAACCACCAACGCAGTTAAATTCTACAATAAGAGGAAAATGTCATTACCCCGGGAATTGAGTTTTAATCTTGTTAAAGTGGATGAAACCGATACGCAAGTTATGGGTGGCCATAAATTCCGGACACGGATAAGGAGGGCAAGAACATACAAAAAAAGAATGAGAAGGACTACTGCTGGTCAAAAGATGTTCGACCATATGGTAGGATCAGTGCAAAAAGGAATTACGGACACATAACTCAGATTCAGACGATATCTTCGAAGAGTCGGAATTTAAAGGGTTAATCGTCATTGCCCAGAGAAAGAAAGAAAAAGATACGATTAGTGTGACCTGGAATGCAATGCGAGTTATGTGAAGTGAAAGGAAAGACGACTTCAGAAGAGCATGGGCCACTAGCGGGTGGTAATGGTAAGTCGCTTCGATTAATATCATTTGCAGAATGAAATATGATACTAAGAGTAAAAGTATCTTTTTGGCAGAAGGAGGAATTCTTTGAAGAAAAGTCATGCTGATAATGATGATGCTGCTGCTGTTGATGATGCGGTGATGATGATACGGCTGGCTGATGAGGTTCATCGGGATGACGTGGTTGTAAAATATGTTTGCAATGTCATTCGATTGACTACAAGTTGGAGAAAGTCCTGTTATAAATGGTTTTAAAGCGTGTCATGCAAATGGGAAGGAGAAGGAGCACAAGCTAATGGATTCTTATTAATGATTGCCAGTATTTTGCGATAAGTTGTCTTTAATTTAAAATTTGTATGACAGTGAAAAAAGACGAATCTGAATTGACTGTGTTTTTATCCCGGGGAAATGTCATTGGTTTCTTCTTGAAACCAGCTAACCTACAATAATCTGTGTGCAGTTAACAAATTATCTAATCCACGTGACATTCACCCCTGTGATCAATTCCGACCGGATTAAAAACTCAAACCGGTTTCAAAAACGGACGTAATGAAAAAGGCTGTGCTGGAATTTGGCCGAAATGAAATAAATTCGAAATTGAGGGAAAACCTTCAAATGTAATTCGAAATCAGCTGTTTTGTGCTTTCAGCTGTCAAAAAAATCATTTTATATTTTTGTGAAATTGAATTTAAAAGAATAAGGTAGGTATTAAATAATGGGTCGTATTAATAAAAACAAGCAAGTGGTCGCCGTGGCCGTGGTGGTTAGTGCGTTGGACTACCACGCAATGCTGCCCGGGTTGAACTCCTGGCCGGGGCTAACACCCAAAAGAGTTTTTTCACGGTACTACCTCTTTCGAACGCCTGACAAGCAAGACAAGAGTATCATTTGTCACGATTGAGCTTCTCAACTCGCCGTTCGGAGTCGGTAAAAAGCTGTAGGTCCCTTCCATTCGTGCAAAAATATAACACGCACACACAAATGGTTGCGAGAAGCAGGCCAAGGTTCACCTCGAGCTGTAGCGTCAACTAAGTAAGTAATTACTTCAAGTAAAAGCTCTGAGCAAATTAAAGGCATTTAGCATTTGCTCGAAATTGGTATGAATAAAACTTAAGTTTACTTGAGTAAGTTCGAAAATTCGAAGTGAGCATTTGCTATTTACTATTTGACAGATGTGCCATTTGTGTTATTAAAAGTTAACCTATTATGTTGGCAGCGGTCAACTATGGAATTTTCCATCCAATGTTTTTTCTGTTTATGTTGTTGCTGTCTTAGAACCATCCGATGTTGTTCCTGTTGATTTTCCTGTCTTAGACAATTTCATTTTAAAAATGAGTATACAATAGTTATTTCAAAAAAAAGGTGTGTCGAAACCTCAATTTTTAAAAAAATGTCAGTTGCACGGTGTTGCTATAAGCACGAAGATTTGGCATGTCCACAAATCACTTAACTCTGATGATCTCGAGCGCATCTGTTGCGAAAGAAATGCAAATGAAATGGTATCAAAAAATTTTATCGACGAATTGAACAATATTGACGACGACCATAGTTTGCATGAAACGAAAGTGGAATATCTCGATAGTAACCTTTTGCCTTTACCACCGTTTTTTATCGTATTACATTTAATCAGCCTCGCAAGGGAATTTTATCCATTCTGCTGCCTTTAAAATTTTTTTTTTTACCAAAAATCACGGCAAGTCAGTTGATTTATGGCTAAAATGTACGGAGCAAACGCTCTGAGTAAGCTAAATAGCAGACTTGGAATTCTCCGAGCAAGTGCTCAGATTTATGCCTTTTATTCATACGAATCTGAGCAAACGCCATTTTCGAACAAAGCAAATGCTCAAGTAAGTTTTCTCGCATACGAATCCGAGCAAATGCTCAAAATTTGAGCAATTGATTCAAATTTGAGTAGTCAGGTGTTATTAATACGACCCAATGTATTTTGATTTTTTCCTTTTCTATTCCAGTTATTCTGAGCACTGTCACTTCCACGATATTTTGATTTCTTTTTGTTGTGAATTCGTTTTTTTCCAGAGTACCTTTGTAATCTGACCAAACCTTAGTAAAATAAAAATTTTATTATTATTGTAGTTAATATTATTTCAGGCTTACTTTTTTTCACCCAGTTAAACTAAACTATTTAATTTTTTCACTAAATTTAGTCTGTCGATTTCCACTGCGCGATTCGCAGTTTTGGTAAAACCCGTTGCCAAATCAGGATATTTTGCCATGAAGTCTGTCATTACTTGATTTTAGTTGGCATTTGTATGTTTTCCCCTAAATAAGGAAGAAATAATTAATGTTTTATGTATAAATCTTCTAAAACTTACATTTTGAGTGCTCCGGATTTAATTTCACCAAAAAAAAAAATCGAACGAATTGAAAACGTCAAATCTTTGCGTTTTTCAATTCCGACCGATTCTCAGCACACCTTTAAATCCTTCGAATTCGAAGTAATCCGAAAATCATCACACGAAACTGCGAAAACGGTTCGGATTGGATTTGACCACAGTGGTGATTATTCATGTCTGCGCTCATGTCGGGATTGGAAAATGTCTAGTGGAGACCGCAACCGGTTAGACTAGACATATCTTCTATCCCGGCATCTCTTCAAATTTAGGCCCGACATCTACATTTGTCTGAACATGAACTGTCACTTTCGTTAAAATTTTTCATTTGATTGAAGATTTTCGAAAATGCGGTTGTTCTCAAGAGATAGTTTTGCAAAACATTTTTTTTTTCATTGTGAAAGTTGATGACTAATAAATTACCAATATTTTATGTTTCCTTTTTTTCTCAATGTTTTTTTTTAGCTCTTTTAACATTTTAAGTGCTGCAATGCGCTGAATATATTTACATATTTTACGGCATCGATCTCTTCGCTATGAACTGAACTCAAATGAAATGGCGAGACATGAAATGCCCACCACCCAAAATGTGACGTTCCTTCCGCCATCTTGTTTGTTTTTGTGTTGCTAGATATGTCCGACATGAATAATGTCTCATTGAGACGCCGTATTACAATGACACTTGCTGAATCGAATTATGCTGGATTAGTGGAGTGAAAGTCAGTCTATCACAACGTTATCCTGCCAATTCATGACAGTAGTTTATGTTTCTGTTATGATCTGCTGGATAGAGCTACCTGCCCCTCAACAAAAGACTGCACCAAAATCCCCACCTGCTGTTGTTATAGCTTTCACTGACAGTTCATTCCTTCCTTTACTTGGCAAACACAATCTGCTGCAAATTATCCACATATCGCTTCCTTCAAGTACACAAAAGTAACGTCACTGAACAGTTCCCTATAATCCCTTGGAATCGTATGTATCCCCATCCCAGGCGCACCATGTTTATATTCTTCAGTTGAAAGTATAAGAGATCCATTTGAATGTCAAAGAGAACCCACCTCTTCCATATTCTGAAGAATTCCTTTTTTGACGCCCCTCTGACCCCAATCCGGATCTATACTAGCTGCTTTGTATCTTTACAATGAATCTTTGAAATTGTCTTTGAACATACACAAAGGTAGGTGCAATGTATACGTCGCACCGCCGACGTATCCAATCAGTTTCAAATGTTAATGAAAACACAAATCATGATCCATTGAGGAGGATTTTACTTTGACATTAAGTTTTAGCACGAAACTACCAATACCACCACCCACCTTTGTATGTACGTATATGTGAGTAATCCGCTACTAAAATTTCCACCACCAAAACTACAGCTTTGTATGGTTTTCCCAGTAAAATGAAATTTAAATTCATTTCCATCACGTTATCCGCATGCTGGCTTCAAAGCAGGAAAATGGAAATAAAAGTTCTCAACAGTGAAATTTTCATCGCACGCTTTTCCAGGTTTCACCTACAATTTTTCTGTTTTTTTTAGGGTGGGCGTGGGGCGTGAGGGTATGATGTTGGTTCTATTTTAATAACAGGCTTATCCTCGTTATGCTAAATGGAATGTGGTTAAAAAGTGTGCGGTCAAAAAGTTATCCATAGTTTTTCCAAAAGGGATATTTTTCTCTTTTTTTTTAACCTTTAATCGAGAAATTCGCCGAACAAGATACATACAATGCAACTGTTTTTTTTTTATCTCTTTTCGACGAAAGCGGCTTCTTTCGAATGCTGTGAAAACCGCAACAATGGCACGAACTTTAAAATGTCAGTCTTGAAGTAGTTAAATTTTTTTTTTGTACTTAACGTAAGCATAGCAGAAGCGAGAGAAAGATAGGCTAAGCTAGATTCCAATGATTAGCAAGTGGTATGGTACCTCCTCAATTAGATGAAACGTGAGAATTGTTAGCGCATGATTTCATGGGATTGTCTCTGAAACTGTAAAGCGTAATAGAGAAACAAAAACAAAACGTGAAACAGACAACAGACCGGTACCGGTACAGTGACATTTTCTATTAAAATCGGAGGCGGCACTAGATGGTATTTTTGTATAATAGCGGTAATAGCGTAGCTTTTAAGTAAAATGTGCATTGGTGAAAATATGCTTTGACATCAAGAGTTGCGTTGTGTGGAATATTTAAACTTATTCGTTAATATGTAACGGTTTCCTACATGCAAAGCAGTAAATTAGACTAATTTGCTAAATAATTTGACAAATGATTTGTCAATTCAAGTTTTAGCGAGACTGGAATTATACTGAGACAGCTCTCTAATAACCGGTTGTTATAATTTGAATGAATGGAGTGATTATTGAACGCAAATCAATCTTAAGTGATGCTAAAATCAAAATCTGTATTCGATATACCGCTCTATTCACTTTGCGAATAAAGCTACGTGCAGACGATATGTTCACTGAGCAAATTTGTGAGCATATTTGAGTAAAATTTTTTCCCAAACGTGATCATATCGTGTCCACACCATATTTTTGTGTTCAAACGTATGTTCACGAAGCATATGCTCACATTTGAACACGTCGTGAACATACTTACGCACATTTCGCGTTCATATCGTGTGGACACTCTTTAAGCCTTAAGATAATATGAATCCAAAAATGTAATAGTATTGCCGATTCCAATGAAATACTTTTTGTAAAACCGGGGAAGCCCCCATTAAAAGACCTTACCTGCATGTAAGGAAGGTAAGCCACCATCAGAAGTAGCATCTTACAGGCCAATATCGCTAATACCAATTATGGCAAAAGTTGCTTCTGAAGAGGTTTAGTAAAATTATTGAAGAAAGAAGACTTATTCCAAATCATCAGTTTGGATTTAGAAATAAACATTCCACGATAGACTAAGTACATCGAATTACAGATATAGTGGAAAAGGCACTGGAAGAAAAACAAGTGTTGTCTGCTCTATTTTTAGATGCCTTTGACCAGGTTTGGCATGAGGGACTTGAGTACAAACTGCATAGGGATTTACCTAGACAGTACTACGAAATACTGAAATCATACATTTCAGATCGACTCTTTAGAGTACGATACGAACAAGAATATTCGGAACTGAAGAAAATCGAAGCCGGTGTTCAACAAGGAAGTGTCTTAGGACCTACCTTGTATTTGTTATACACCAGGGATATTCCGGTAGATGAAAATGCTTTCATGGCTGCCTTTGCAGATGAAAAAATTCAGCAGTAATACAGTCAACAAAGTTAGACTTTGGACGCAGCAATGGCGTATCAAACTTAATGAGTCAAAATCAACTCATATAAACTTTACAAATAAAAAGTTTAACAATGTTCCAATATTCATTAATAACCTAGTTGTACCTTACGCCAATACGGCCAAATACCTTGGAATGACTTTGGATGCGAAATTAAAATGGAAAGAACACATCAAAAAGAAAAGAGAAGAACTGAACTTGAAATACAGAAAAATGTACTGGTTACTGGGAAGGAACTCAGACCTATCTATCCAAAACAAAATAATGCTATATAAGCAAGTACTGAAGCTTGTATGGACGTATGGCATCCAATTATGGGGCTGTACAAAGAAAACAAATACAGAAACCATACAAAAATTCCAAAACAAAGTCCTTCGTGGAATAATAACTGCCTCTTGGTACATAAGAAATACCGACCGAACCAGCAAAGAGAAAAAATAAATAAAAATTCTATAATTTAAAAGGTGAATTAAATGTTTAATTTAATAAGCGTCAATTCAACAATCTGTCAAAAAATATTTTTTGGTTTTCCATTTGTGCCTCGAAAATTAACCTTTTATGTTGAAAATAAAATAGAACTCAATTTTGTACAAATAAACGAATGGGGGTTCACACGATCCGACATATCTGACAGACTTGGTCGGATGGATGTCTGACAGACCAATGTCATTAGCGTTCACATTGTCCAACATTGCTTTGCAAATGGATTTGAAATATGTATGTCAGACGTACTGAGAGCAGCACTTATGATTGGTAAAATTTTAGAAGAACAAATAAATCTAAGAGGGAAAAGAAAGGAAAAGGAAACAAATTTGGGTACAGGAATGGATGAAAAGGCGACCAAAGTTTTTTTTTTTATGTTAATTTGCTATTTGAATTCTCCAGGCGATTATTAGAACTTTTTATATTTCCAATTTCTTTTTTCCAAAATTCAAAATTTCCATAGACAGCCATTTTGAATTCTCCGATAACAATCACACCGCTTGAAATACATTTCAGAAATGAAATTTGCTCTTAGTCGAATAGACAAGAGTACACATCAGCAGATATGTCCGTCCGACCACCAAAACATCAGAAAAACAATTTAAAACCGCCCGACATGTCTGTCCGACCGGCCGTTTCTTGCGTACACATTGTCAGATTTGGTCGGACATACCAAGTCTGTCAGATATGTCGAATCGTGTGTACCCTCCTAATACATCTCACTTTAAAGGCCGAACTATAAAACATACGAGAATGGGTGCATATGTCGATGTACTTAACTGTACGAACACAAGGAATTTGTATTGCACGACCGTCAAGGCCCCGACCCATAGAATACGTCGACATCGTTGCGTTGAATGTTGACGTTGACGTTGACGTTTCCCGGAGAGAGCAGTCCGATAAATCCGTTGCATACCTACGTTGAGAGACGACAGCTGATGACATTTTCTTCGATGACAGTGTCCGTTCATATAAATTAAAATTTAGAAATGTCAACCGATTGTCAACGGCGATGACAGTTTCTCAATTTTCTCTCAATGCTTCCACCAATGAATGTGCTTATTTTCAAATTGTGAATGGGTGAACTATAATATGTGAATGTGTGTACTTCAATGCGTGAATGTGTGAACAGCCAACGCACTAGAAAAGTAGATATCAAACCTACTTTCTGCGTTAAAGTTCATATATGCGTCGGTTATGGGCAACCTTCCATAAGAATGCGTGTATTCTATCGAGCTGTGAGTTAAAATGACGTTGTAATGCACTAACGCAGTCTATGGGTCGGGGGCTTTACGAAATGAGCGAACCCATTTGCTCTTTCGTACGAAAATTTGACATTTGACTTTAACGGCTGTGTAAATCGCTTCCCTTCACATACTCCTATTATGGGCAACTTGAACAATTGACAGTACTGAAGAAATCTTAACATAGAATTTCGACAGTAGCTTCCGATTGCTTTCGACTATTATAGTTAAGCCTTTAAAGCCCACAAAAGTCAACGAAAACTGGACGAAACTGAACACTGCGTACACACGAAGTCGCGGTTCTAAATGTCTGCGTTATGCATTTAAGGCAATCGATCAAAGGAAGCAACTGTAGTAGGTATAGTTCAGAATACAAGTGAACTGGAATGGGTTTATGTTTGACGTTTTTGTACGTTTTGAGGTGATATTTTAGTAAAATAATACTTCAAAAATATTGAAAAAAAGTATAAAGTATTTAATTTTTTAGATCCAAACAAATACTTTTTGACACATATTCGTTTATCTGTCAGCTGTCAGTAATTCTAGAGTAAGTGGTGTGACAGAACCGTTGAAATTGAAATTGCATTTACAATTTCCGTTTAGCACGTACATACATACATACGTATGCCTATTTAAACCTACAATTGGCAAGCGATACATCCTTTCATTTTCAGTAGGTGCCCTTCTGAGTCATCTAATGTACCTAGTTTGCAACTGCAACATATTATGTGACATCGATATGTAATCGTATGTGCCGAGTTTCAAATTGAAATACTTTCAAAGAGACTTCCAATAGCATCGCACGTGATTCAATCCAATATCCTGTCAATAGTTTGCAAAATAAATGTTTACAATTTAGCAAAGTAAGACGACGACATACGAGTATGAATATGTGTAGACCGCTTTTTCAACACGTGCACCAACGGAGACAAAGATCAAAGAACTCTCGTTGTAACGTTTTCTGAATAACGTATGTATGTTGTGTGTACACCGCTTACCGTTGCTGCTGCATGGCACCGGCAATAATCATTGAATATTCACTGAATGTTGCGCTTCGTCAAGAGGGTAATTTGATTTTTCTTATCGTGACATCGTGAAATGCATTTTTATTCGCTTCAATTGGGGAGGACTGTGAGTGTGTCTATTGTTATTTTTTTTTTTAAAGGACGGTTTTGTTTTTACCTTTACGTTTATCGCATTTTTTTTACGTTATTGACATAAGCGCTAATCAAATTTGTTTTCTCTCTCTTTACAGTCGCGGTCTCACCCCACCACATCGTGTCAAATCAATTTCGATGGCCACCTTTACCCCGGATGAAATCGAATTCCTAAAACAACATGGCAATGAAAGTTGCGCCAAGACCTGGCTAGGCCTGTGGGATCCAAAGCGGGCGGTGCACCAAGATCAGCGTGAACTGATGATAGACAAATACGAGCGTATGCGCTACTTCCTCGAGCCAGCTAGTCCGCTCAAGTCACTGGCGAATGCCGCGAAATTGACACCCTCTTCGACTAACTCGTCGGCGACGCACAGCTTAAGCAGCAGTAATAATAATCTTAGTGGTAGCAATGGGAATATACAGGCGATAAATCAGAAGAACAGCTCACTGGACAATAGTTTCCAGACCATCACGTTAACGCCGCCATCGTCACGGTCAAATGGCAATGGCAATATAAATGGTTACGGTCCGTCAGCGATAAGTCGGCCAAATCATCAGCAACCACAGCAGAATGGCCATCATCACTACGATGCGTTCTCGAATGGGCTGAATGGATTCAGTGTTACAAATGGCAATTCCAAGTCAGCTTTTAATGGTTCATCGGCCAATTCGGAGACGAGCAGCTGCAATAGCAATGGATTTACGCCAGAGTCAGACTTTGTGGCTGACTTTAGTTCGGCGACTATATTCGATGCAACGTCGACTAATTCGGTTGGCTCGTCGGCATCGGCTTCATCGGGAACAAATGGATATGCCAAGATCCAGCCAATAAATTCGGGACAATTGATGAATGGTAACGCTGGTCCGCTAATGAATGGCAATGGAAAAGTGCAAAATGGTGGAGGCGGTGGAAATTCGAGTTCGGAGAATTTTGCTGATTTCGATCATGCTCCGATCTTCAATGCAGCTGGTGAGTTTTTGATTCTTTGTGTGGAGTGCACTTTTTTTTATTATTATTTTTTTTTTTAAATATCCTTTGTGATTTATTCATCTGTTCTATTAGAAGCAGCTATGCACTTCTAATCTAGGCGTGTTCCAAGAGCATCATTCCTAGATTAAGTTTGGTTCGAGACTCGAATATATTGAAAACTTTCTCGACCACGTCATGGCACATCTCAGAAATATCCGTGTGTATTAGTGGGAGTACAGACCGCGATGATTCCCAAAATGATTTTCAAAATACCGAAATCCTCCACGAAACATCTTCATCTGCTTAAATCTGCTTTTAATAATGTCCTCCTAATCACTTGGCTATCAGAGCGGTTTAATATGAATTATTTCGAAGACAGAGACAGTGTTGAAAAATGTTCTGAAAGATACTTTTGTTTTGATCAGTCGTGAGTTGTGAGTCTGCTTTTATGATAAATTGCAGAGATTCATGTAAATATATCGCTTCTGTAACTCTTAAGGGCACCAAACTCGATACAGGCATTGATATCTATTTGAGCGATATGGTCTGTCAAACTATCAACTGAAAGTTAAGTATTTGAAAAAAATTGTACAGGATGTGCAAAATGTACAAGATGTGGATAACTCTGTCTGATCGTCACACTCTTATTTAAAGGGAGAACCGCACACGACTCGTCAGCTACGGGTAATCATCGCAGCATGTATGCTGCATGACGACTATCGTCATTCAGTGTCAGTCGCTTGCAGTTTGTTTACATTTTTAAATGTGCTTACACGTGTCCAACGAAATTATAATTCATTTATTTATATCTTTTTTTTTTTTTAATTAGAGGCTTCACAATTATCACTCGCTCAAAAAGTATTTTTCAACATTCTGTAAAATGTGTGAAATTTTACATCATCTTCTGCTAACTCGTCGATGGCAATAAATAATCGTCTGTTTTGCATTTTTTCTTTAAATGTTTGCGTGCACCCAATATTTTGTTATGCTTATTTTTTTTTCGCTGACGAAGATAACAACAAAAGAAATTCGTCCTCATCACTCATCATCTTTACCTTTTTTTATTTTGACGATTGTAAATTGCATCGTGTGCAGTTCAATAGCCGTATCGTTATCGTAGCTGCACGGCAAATACATGACGGGACGATGACGATGATGCTACGATAACGATACGAGCCGTATGCGGACGGCCTTAGGGAATTCAATATAAAAACCGAGTACATTCCCAAAAATATACATTTTGACATTTAGTATAGAGGCCATTGGCTTCCAAAACAGCTTGTAGCCTTACATTCACAGACATACCTAGATTTTTGGATACATCGATCTGTTAAATCGCCCATTAATCCTGAAGGGCGCTTTTCAAGACATTTTTGCTGCATATTGGCATTTTCCTCAATTTTTTCTCCATGTTCGCTTGCAGGTGCTCTATAGGTCTAAATTCGGGCGATGTGGTGGACATTTTTCACGTTATAGAGCAACCATTCTTGTACAATAATGGACGCGTGGTTTGGGTCATTTTAATAAACAAGGCAATAATTATCGCGTATGCCTAGCTTAGTAGCGGTTGCTAGCGAATTGTTTTTGGAGATGTCAAGGTAGTCTATTTTGTTCATATTCAACGAACAATATGTTTTCTACTCCCGATACCATTGCATTGCCTCCATCATATTTAACAGTATTTACAGGCACCGGACTTAAGGTTGTACCTTGTCTGCTCCGAACAAATCGACGTCCATCAAACCCAAATATGTTAAATTTTGACTCGTCGCTAAAAATTACCGTGTTTCTGAACTCTAAATGTTGACGGACATACATTTGGGCATATTCCAGGTGTTTCTTAATGTTTCTTGCAGATAAAGGAGCTTATTTCGGGTGGTGTTGGCTCTCAAATCCATTGAATATAAATAATTTCTAACAGTCTTTAGGTGCACCTCTTTAATCACATCTACCGCAGAAATTTTTGGGATCTTTTATGACTAATCGAACGATTTTCGTTCTGTTTAAGGAGTCGACATTTTTTTTTCTGGTCGTCCACACCACTAGGTCTTTGCAAGAAACCATTTTTGTAAAACACTGGGATGATAAAATGCAATGTAGATCTAGGTTTTTCACGATTTTAGAACATTTTTCACACTTCTTGTTTTTTTCCACAACTTTCTTGACAGTTCCTTCGTGTCAAAAGATATTTCCTTTTTATGCATTTTTTTTTTAACAATCGGAACTTAAAATACGTCTTAACACTGCAAACAGAAAGATTGAACAGTGACCCAAGAGTCAAGACACACAAAAATATGTTAAAACAAGAAAAAGCGTCAATTAATAGAATAACGGAAAAACTGTCCAATTTTTTTTTTTTTGGGTTCACAAAATTACATTTTTGAATAATTGTTTGTTTTAAAATTACATTAAATAATTTAGAAAAGGGATTTAAAATTATTTGTAATATTTAAAGAATTAAGCTTCATTTGCAGTGTCAATAGCCGTATTTTATTATCGCCGATGATCCATATAGAATCATTGGTTTGTATGCATTACAACAACACTACGTGATCTAGCTTTTTATCAGGGTAAATTTTCGTAATCTGAAAATTAGTTCGGCTATTTCTCAGTAGGATGCACTTCCGCTTGTGAACTTTACTTATCTGTGTTTGTGGTAAAAGCCTGCGCTAAAAACCTGCTAAATGTCTGAATCCGCGACATAAATCTGCGCTTAAAACCTGCTAAATGTCTGTATCCGGCTAAAGGTTGTGTAATAAAACGGCAACTTCGCGCTAAAGGTACGTGTCTGAGATAAAAAAAAGGTATGTGTCTGAGCTAAAAGGGTGTGCAGTGTAATCCAGTTTGTTTTATTATGCCCGTGATCTGATCCGGATCAGATCAGCATACAAACAGCAAACACGGCTAATTAATATAATGTTGAAGTAACAATTGCAGTGTAGCTGCTGTCTTTTTGTTTTGGTTCACTGTACTTTTCCGTTCGCAATAACTTCCTTGAAAAAAAAACGTAACGCTTCTATTATTTTTAATACAATTGTATGTATATGTATATACGACCAAATTAATGACTCTGTAGTCACTGATAATGATATTGGTCACATCGGTGTCAGACACCAATCTTGTCAAAAAAAAAAAAAAAACAATGCAAATTTTATGTCTGGCACGCGCAATATCCGATTAAATTTGTTTATTAGAAAACCGCCGAAACTCGCATACAAAAGAGGGAAGAGAACTAAATCAAAACAAAATAAAAAAATTCAAATCATAACCCAAATGATGTGATAATACATTTCTGATGATCCACTTATGTAGGTGTCGCTAGTCTGAGCTCATCGAACTGCATCTCCACTTTCTCTCTTCGTGTCATACTACAGTTAAACTATTGATTAACCCATCCATGCTAATTTTTTTCTCTACTTTTTTGCTTTGAATTCTTTTTTATTTGTTTACCAACATTTATCTATGCGTCTAAATCCTAACCAAAAGCGGTTTGCGATTACGTGAGTCTCTGCGAAACTACTTATGATGTAATCATTAGGCAAATATCAATAGCAGTGAGGAATATTTAAATTTAGAAATGCGTTGGTGTTATTCCAAAGAACTGTTATATGTTATATGCAAATGATAAAGTTTGTTTTTTAAGAATAAAATGTTGAAAACAAACTTTTCCTTAAACTACTAATAATCATAATGTTGACAAGTTAAATGAGCAACTAAAAGCGGAAACTGTATGCTCAAGGATGGACAAAGTTTGTGTCTTCCAGATTTTGATGGGGAAAAAAGTTTCACCCAACAGAATCAGAGCATGTGTTTTTCACAAATTGAAAGAAGACTCATTGTTTTCCTTTTTTCAAGAAGTGAAATGAATTTCGAATGCATACCCGGCGTTCACATTGAAAAGTTTTCACATAGAAAAAAAAAAAAAATGTAAAACTAATCAAGAAGAGTTCTTTTGAAATTAAAAAAGTTACATTTTCGATTTTTGCTCTTACATCAATTAATATTACAATTTGCCATTTTACAAGATGGCATTGCCACATTTTCGAAACGCTTTGAAATTTTCTATTTAAATTGAGTGAATAATTTAGTCGAGCACTTTGAATCGTCGTACTCTCCGTGTCAGTGGTTGTGACTTTGGAGGGTTGCAATTATTTTATCTCCTTTCGAAAAGATTTTCCCCCAAATGCAAATCCTGTTTGTGTGCGCTTTTAAGATCTACGACTCGTTTCCAACGGTATGCAGGCGAGTGATGTGCATCGTGATGACGTTTTTTGTACGAAATTCTAAGAGATCCTTTTAGTTGCACGTACTTTTATGGCATAAATTATTTAATTGTTGAAAAGAGTATGGATTAACCCAAAATTGGTGTTTTAAGAAGTTATTCAAATTCGTATCTTTTTCATTGAAATTTTGTGGATGTCATTAATATGCATGACGCGTTGTGTAGAGGGAATTCGCCAAATGAATATCGAAAAGACTCAGTATCTTTGCATTACAAATTCGGCAGAGGAAGTTGTATTCCTTTTAGTCCACTTGCAATAAAGCCGCTATCGATAGCTGTGAATGGATGATTTTTATCCATACTGAGAAAAGAAATAATGGGAATAAAACTCTTGTTACTGTGCCCATATCATAGAATCATAAGTAAACTTATGTCAGCTTAGCTATGAGAGAACGGGCTTAATGTCTCGTTTTTGTAATTTTTCAAAATATTTAAACCGTGTTATATTCGACTTTTCTACAAACAATATGATGAATCTGGAGTACGGTCGAGATGTCCGCTAGCACTGCGACCAGTGTTGGTCTATTGTGCCCCTTTTATGTCTAGGAATCATACAAACTCTTAAGAAAATTGATAATCCCTTTGACTGAAATACTTTTGTAGTTTTCTTCCATTAATAAACATGGATGTGTGTATTTGTCTAGTGTTTTGGCTCTTCTTTTTGCTTGAGAAGGGTACTCTGAGATCAGGTGCTCCATAGTTTCTTTTGTTTGTTCACAAAATCTGTAGGCATCTGCGTTGCTGAGTTTCATTTTAAAAAGGTGACTGTTGCAGATTGAATGTCTCGTCAGACCTGCGCAAAGAATTTTAAAATTTCCTCTGTTTAGTCTTAGGGTTTCATTTATTCTTTTGTTGTTGTGATTAAGAAACTTTTTTGAGTGCTTTAGGCCCTCTAAGTTATTCCAGTAACTTTTAAGTTGGTTTGTTGGCCATTCTGCGATGACCATTCGCTCCTTTTTGGCCAAGATATCAGCCTTTTCGTTGTCCTCATGTCCTTCCTGCCCTGGCACCCATATGAGTTTAACTATATGTTTTTCTTTGCCAGCAGGCTTAGGTTTGCTTCTTAGTGCCTTTAGTACAGCTTGGCTGTCAGACATTATGTTTATCTTTGTTTTGTTTAAGCTCCTGGTCTACGCTGGGTTCTTTCTCAATTGGTCTCTTTTCGGGAAGAATTTTTCGTAGTTTCTTACGATGCTAATTTTTAGGGACATTTGATCACTGACACTGTTCTTTTTTTTTTTTTTAGCTAAATAAACCTTGTTCGTCCCTTTAGTAGGTTCCCGTCTTAGGATCCCATGAAGAGCAAGAGCTTGTTTAGCTGCTTCTTCCTGTAATTCTAGGTGAATTTGGTGAGGTTCAGTAGTGGTTCCAGACCTGCAGTTGGTGTGGTTCTCATTGCCTCTGTTACGCTTAAATATTCTAGTCTCTGGATCTTGTTTAGCCAAGGCAGTTTTTTGATAAGTTTTATTCCACCATACCACCGCTGCGCGTAGTATACTGGGTCTAACCATTTGTATGTAGATTCACAGCGCCATCTTGGGATTGAGTCCCCAGGACTTTTTTAGTAGTTGCTTCGTGCACCATGGTACCTTTATAGATGGAATTTAGGTGTTGTTCCCCTGTTAATTTGCTATCTAGGGTCAGTCCTTGGTACCTTTTCTGTTTCTTTTTTTGGAGTGAATGTAAAGCCTTTGATATTAAATGTTCGTAAGTTAACTATTCTTCTCTTTGTAAAAAGGACTATAGTGGTTTTAGTTGGATTTATAGATAGTGCTTCCTTGTCACACCATTCTTATGTTAACTTAAGTGCGGTTTGCATAAGGTCTCCAATGATACCATCATGGTTTCTTCTTATTATGACTGAGATGTCGTCTGCATAACCTATCATTTTATAGTCTTTCGTGTTGAGAGCAACTCGTCAACCCCTTAGTACAATGCTCACATTTTGAATGAATTTAAATTCTCTACATGAAACAGTTTCTAGAAAAAAAAAATCACAGCTTTATTTTCAAAATGACGTTGTTGACTAATGAATTCACATCTGGCATTCCCTAATTAATTTTTACTCATCCGCTGATTAATCTAAAACTATTTCAGAATTCAATAGCAAAACAACAAATGCCAACAACCAAAATAAAATCAACAATAATATCTTCTTCACATCCACTACTAATCAAAATCAACAACAGCAAAATAGTAATTTGTACTCAAATACAATGTTCGACATAAGTAATGATTTCGGTTCAATATCGCTCTTCAGTGGTGTCGCTCCCCAAGAGGACGATAGAAATATAAATAAAAATATTTACAATAGTAGTTCGATGTCATATCCATATTACAATGGATACAATGCTTCAAGTAGCCTTAGCAACTCTAATAATCCTTATGGTGGGCACCATCAACAACAACAGCAGCAGCAGCAGCAAAATCAACAAAAATTCACCCCCCTAGCAATGGCAGCACATGCAACAGCTATGGCTGTCCTTGGTCACAACAGCAGCAGCCTAAATAACAATAACGTCAACAGTCCATTTGTTATAGCCAATCAATTGGGAGATGCGTGGCAACAGATGGGTTCGACATCAATCTCTCAACATTGGCCAGGATTTTCAGGTGCTTCGAATAATGTTAATCATAACAATACGACGACGTCCTATAACCATCCGCTTTCGATAAGTGTCAGCAGCGCATCAAGAGAAGTTGATGCAGATTCAAGCCACCATTCGAATCGAAATAGCTGGAGTAAGTTTCGTTTTGACAGACGGAGCATATAGCCGTTGTGTCCTGCATACATTTGCATCCTTTTGTTTTTGTTGAGCTTTATTTTTATTAGTTTTTTATTTACGTTTTGTATCACTGAAGTTTGTGTGTTTTAGACTCGATTTAATGGTTCTCTTGTCCAGTATATCCTTTCAAATGGAGTCTACCTTGTTAGTTTTTTTTTTGTATTGGTAGAATCATTGTTTTTTTTTTGCTATTGCCCCCCATGCTTGTCCTTAACAAACAATTGAATGGTTTTCGTTTGATTAAATTTTTTTGTTTTTAGTTAAATAAACCTTTTATTTTGACCTGTTAGTCTAATTACGATTTTGAGTTTTCAACGTTTTTGAATTTGTTTTTATTTTGAGCTGTACATTTGTTTGTTTACTATTTTGTTGAAGCACATACTTTGTTTATGGTAGTATGTATTATATTTAAGCGATTAAACAAAATAAAAAGGAATGGAACAAGTCCGAATCTGAGTCACTCATCCAAGTGATACCTTAATCACACTCACGCCAATCAAAACCTAGCCCGCTATTTGGATAATTTGCTTACTACAACGTTTCGGAGCACCTTCCCTGTGCTGTACTGAGTCACGCTCCATAAAACACCACCATTTGGCTTTGAAACCTGTTGTGGTGTAAGCAATCAGACTCAATCCTAGGGCATTTATGTGTCCTTTAGAGACAGAGAGAATTTTTTTTGGTATTAAACAGTGCAGTGCCAGAGTTGTGAGCATTGGAGCACCTGCAGTTCATTATGACAAAGTCTTCTGCTTTTCTCTAAAAGCATCTACCAACTTACCCATTCACGTTTTGGTATGTACATTTGTAAATGACTTGGTTTTGTTTTTATTTTGTTTTGTAACATATATATATGTACATTAAATTTTCCCTTTATTACTTTAATCACTACTTACAAATTTGAAAGTTTCTTGTAATGCATAGTTTCTAAAAAAACAAATACGTGTCCTCTTACTTTACAGGTCTTCCAATTTCCAATTCAACAACCAGTAATTCCCTCTCATCGAGTGCCACATTCAATTCGAGTTCATCATTGAGTGCATCTCCATCAGCGGATAGATATGCGGCCCTTAAAGATCTCGATGAACAACTGCGTGAGAGTAAAGCAGTTGCAGCTGCAGCAGCTGCGGCTGTAGCCACTTCAGTCGTTGACTCTTTTGGAGGCGCACACAGTAAGTTTTAATACTTTAATTCCTTTCCTATATTACAAGTTTTTTTTTTTTTTTAAAGACAACTCCAATGCCAATCCATTCAAGACTGCAGTTAATACACAGCAGACGCCTCAAATCGCTAATCCCTTCCAAGCGAATCAGTCACTTAACCCAGTTACGACGAGTCTCTTTGGTGGCATGCCACAAAGTCAACAACAAAATGGTCTTTCAAATGGTTTTGTTGGTGGTATTCCTGTACAGCAGCATGCATTCTATAATTTCACCAATGGATATGGAGCACCGACAACGAACATGTATCCGTCCGGTCCAAATGGTTGTGGTTTTGGTTTTGGGTCGATGCAGCAGCCAATCGCAACCGGTGGCGGTGCAGCATTCAATAATCCTTTTGCAGTAAGTACATATAAAGTTTATCTTTCATGAGAGAATAATTTATATATTTTATCTTTTAGGCAACTGGCACTCTAAATTCCAACAATCCATTCTTATGAAACACTATTCAAGAAAGGTCATCTCGAAATTAAATATTAAGCTTAAAGAACCGCTGAAGCAGAAACATCGACTATGGAACATAAATTCAGAATAACTAAACAAAGAAAAGAAAAAACGAAAAATTACGACTGCGTTGAACTCAGATGTGTCTGGGATAAGTTACAAATTACCACACTAGTAGACACATGGTATACAGCTTGGACATTTGGAAAGATTGTTTTCGGTTTCAAGAATATTTAAAAAAAAAAAAGGAAACAGATATAAATCATACATAAGTATATCAGAAGAAATCGTTTCAAATTGAAACATTTAACTAACTATTGCCACAATTTTTAATATAACATTAAATAGAGGTTTATGAATTTTTTATATGTACATCGGAGAGGTAAATTTTTCAAAAAAATATCGAAAAAGTTTTTAAATTTAAAAAAACAAAGTCAAAAAAGTGTCTAAAAATATCAGGTTGATGCCCAGTTTCACAGTGAGATTTTAAACTGAAGTTTTAACTCGTTCGGTTTTACAGTCTAAACTAATCTTCCAAACTAATCTTAAACGCAGTTCTGGAAGCTATGTTGGAACAAAAGTTGGCAGCGCTATTGTTTGAAAATGTCAAATTTTATGTATTTTTCTTTTAAAAGGGGAATCGTGATGGGAGACAATGCTACAAATTCTGCTTGCAGATGATTTTGAAACACCACAAAAGTCCCCCGCTTAACGACGAGCTAGACTTCACTTTGAGTTAAAACAAGCACTGTGAAACCGAACAATTAAACCAAAACGAGAGTTTAAACTCTCACTGTGAAACTGGGCATGAGAGTACATATCTGTAAAATCAGATAGTTGAACGCAACTTGAAGTACATGTAGGTACATACTCGTATTTATGTCGGTTTATTGGGATCTTATTCTGAAAGAATTGAATTAAAGCATTTTGCCCTGCACAACTCGTCCATTATCAAACCACTTAAATGTCAACAGGGACTATAAACAATTCAATAGTTATTAAAATTACCGAAAACGATTTATTTCTTCACGGACAATATAGAGAGGAACAATCTTTGATTTATCTTCAGATTATGTTTATTTTTAAATACGTCGCGTCGTTCGGGTTTCAGAATTACAGAATTTGAACTCACATTTGAAGAGTTTTTCAATGAACTTGATTTAAAATAAAAATCTCCCTGTTCTATGTAAGAATGTCATAAGCCATCCTCTTCTTTCTATTATAAAACCAAAATGTCGGGAAATTGACAAAAACGTATTTTTACAAAACAAACCCTTTGTCCTTGTTAAAGAGAAAAAAATTCAATCTCATAAAAAAATGTATTTTTTTGTTTGTATATTGTGATAGAATAAACATAATGTAATACATTTTTATCGTATTTCTTAAGCTTTTCAAAATATTTACCGAAACAAAAAAAAAATCGCAAAACTAAATACAAATAAATCAAAATTTATAAAACACAGAGCCTGTATCTAGTATAAATATACATTTTTAATACATAACATAACGTCTAATGAAGAAAACTAGAAAAAAAAACATGTATTCAATGCATTCAACAAATAACAAAAAGTATGGATTTTATTACATTTGACTAATAGAAATGGAAGTGTTAGTTTTTAAATTCGTTACGGCTTATTTAGATTGCAGACATAATTCATTATCCAAAAATTAGCAATTCTCAATACCTCAGCTATTTCCTTTTTATTCACAAGTAGCTGACTCGACGAGCGTTGCTCCGCCTAAAATTGATTAAATTATTAATGTCCCTTTCGAAAATCGAGCCTCTCTATTGAAAGAATGAAACTCTTTTGGAAGTAAATTGAATTCAATGCACTTTATTTACACGGAAAATGGATTTCATAGCATTGCAATGCTGATAGAATTCAATGGCTCAATATTAACGCACAGAAGACCGCTTCGTATCAATCGTTGATGTGAAAATATCGAATATACTACTCCGCTGTCAAATGTGAGTTGGAGAGCGTAACGCCATGTGTTGGCGATCCTATTTTCGTGAGAGACAAAATTAGCCAATTGTCGATTCCGTAGTGTTTGTCATTCCTTAGAATCAATATTCTTCCTTCCCGTATAAAATGGAATTTGCAGATATCGCCACCACCCCTGAAAGTATGCAATTTCGGGTTTTCACGATTTTCCGGTCAAAATTTCCATTTTTCGGCTCCGTAATGTGTTTTCCTGGTTAAATACGAACCTTAAGAAAAAAATCCCAATGCCAATCGGATGATGTTCAGCCGAGTTATGCGGGTACGAGCCGATACCAATTCATTTTTATATACATAATACATGTAATAATATATGTTATGGAAATGCCTATGCCATCTGACATTAGTTTTCTTCGAATTCGATTCATTATTTTGTTGCGTTTTAGTAAGTCCTTGCCAGTGTGTAAAGCAACTAAGGTATGTATTTACATGTGTAAATGTCTTCCCGCAGTCTGATCAAGAGTTGGCGCGTACTGGCAGGGTATAACATCTGTAGAGACGTTTAAGTAAGAGACAGATTTCAACACCTAAAACGTACCCAGAAATGGATGGTTTATAAGGTAACCCTTAACCCTTAGCCCAATAACTCTTATTTTAACACTATCCCGTAATATTAACGTCAAATCAATATTCTAATTCCTTTTTGCCCAATTACTTTACTTCAAACTGAGTTCCAACACACAAAACTAAAGAAAAAAACAAAGTCAGTACATAATATTTATCTACATACATATGTACATACAATATATGTACATATATATGTACATATATATGCATGTACATACAATATGTATATTCCTTTCTTTAAAATATATTTATGCTTGTGGCCTTATTGAATACACTTTTAAACAAATATAAATAAAAGACTTAACAAAAATATAAAAAAAAAGTATATATAAATTTTGTTTTAAAATAAATCGATATATAATATGTATACATAGGTATATATTTATTTTGCTGCGATTAAAAAAGTTAGAAAAACAAAAAAAAAAACATATTTTACGATTACAACTAAATATACATTATATTTTTTATATACGCATACGAATACGTTATCGGGCAGAGAAACATAGAGTTATGTACATAAAAAAAACAATATAATATAATTTTTGTAAAAACAAAAACAAAACTAGAGATGGAAAAAAAATTAATTTATATTCATAATTATGTTCGTGTACCTAACAACATAAAATTGATTTAAGACTAATATTTTCATTGTACATAATTATTTAATCCAAAAAAAAAAAAAAAAACAATAACTTGTCAACGAACAAAAAATAACGAGATACATTATATTCTCTTCTTTTTTACATAATTTTATTTTATTTAAAATTTTTATATTTATTCAAACATGTTTGGTTTTTTATTTTTATTTTTTTTTATTAGGTTACGTATTAAATTCCTTAAATTAAAAATTTTTACATTAAATTCTAGATACTCAAAAAGAAAATCTATAACTGAACTGTCGCAAAATTAACTTTAAAAACAAAAAAAAAACATTTATTGGCTTCTGTACATAGTGGAATACATAAAATATTAATTATTAGCTCAATGAAATTATTTTAATCGATAATTATTTGTTAATCGATAAATGGAATGCATGCGTGAAACAAATTTTTAAGACAACAAATTTAGAAGAAAAAACAAAAACTTATTTACTCTCACGAAATGAGGCGTTCTTAGATATAAATATTGTATTTTCTCGTAATAAAGAATTGTTGTATTATCGTGTGTTATTGCAAAGCTGGAAAGAAATTTTAATATAATAAAGATTCTATATACAAAAATATGAAACTAAATATGAAAAGTATATTATAAAAAAAAGTTAAATGATAAACTAATTTCTAAACTAAGACTATTATAATTATTATATATTATATAAATAATAATGATTACATGAGAAAACTTGTGAAGATAAAAATAACAACATAGATAATATATATACATACATATAAATAAATAAGGTATATAATGAAATATTGTTTGAATGATAACTTCGTTTATTTAAAGAAAATATATTTAAAAGAGAATAAGAGTATTAATACAATCTGGTGTTTTATTTCACACTACATATATTCTCTACACAATGACTTGTGTAAATACCAAGATGCAGTGGCTTATTGGTTAGTGCATTAGACTGCTGAGCATGCTAATTCCCGTTCCGATTTCAGGATACACAAAGGTTTATGCTGCCACCACTTTGAAGCATTAGATGGCACTAGTGTCGAATATGGTCAAAATTCCACCAATTGTGCAAGAGAAGCGCACCAATTAATATTTATTAGTTTACCTGGCGTAGATATAATGTATTGGAAAACATATTACACATTGCACTGCCACCTTTCGAAACCATTCCAAAAAAAAATCAAGCGAATATGTTGTGTTTAAGGCAGTTAAAACTGGTTTAACTGTTTTTCTTTCGCCTATTTATATACTGATGATGATCATTTGTCGTTATAAGTTCGTCAACCTTCCGCTTGGAACCAGTGACTATAAGCTCAGTACGCGGACTGAAGCGCCAGCGAAAGTTAAAACTAAGAAAAAGAATCTAGACCAGGGGCCTGTTTCACCAAACACTTTTGATTTTGCACTTTGCAAATTTCGTTTAACGAGTGGTCGGCATTTCATGGTACGCGTACCAGAGGTGTTACGCGGGAGAAATTTTCATATACATTTAATGTCAAACATAATAAAATCAATAAAATAAAATAAAATATTTGGTGGTAGGTACGCGAAAAAAAAATCTACCGACCAAACCAAACTCTAATTTGCAAAGAGTAAAGTATTATTTTGCAAAGTGCAAAGTCTTTCAATATGCATAGAATTTTAATTTCGTTTCACCAACCAAATCAACTTTGCACTTTGCCTTTAGAATTATGCTAAGCTTATCAGTAATATGTTCATTTGCAGTTGAGCATTTGTCGCGTAAAGTTTGTAAATGCATAATTAAAAAAATACAATGAACAGTTTCAAAGCGCTTTCTGAGAACTGAGAGAATAGTAGTGTACAAAGAGTTATACAATTAAGAACCAATTTGAATTCGGTAATTCTTCTACGCTGGAAAGCTTCCGTTTAGCAAAAACTCAAATCGAATTTTATTTGTTTCAAATTGGGCATATGCTGAAGTTTAAAATGAAATAATTACTAAACCCTTTATTCTTGGCCCTATACATTTTTTCAAATATTCATGCTTGTTTAAAATTGTGATAAAACCTGCGTTAAGAATTATAAATATACCTACATACGTTTGAAATATTTTTATTGTTGTCTAAAAAAGCGGTTACAGCACGTAACTAGTAGGTAACTAAGTAAAACATAGAATGAAAATTGTATTAATCATTTATTCTGTAGTTATTTTAAATAAATATAAGGATACAAAGTACTGTAACAAACGTTCGGTACCAATTTTTCAAAAACTATGCGGCTCACATATGTATGACTACCACTTTAGTTTTCCTATATTGCTTACTTTAACATCTGTACAAACCATGATATTTTCATAATTCTGACTTAAGTAGTTTCGTTGATGAGGGGGTGGAATACTTATTATAATAAATTGATAATTATTATGATAGTGATTAGTGTTGTCAAATATGTGGGTCAACTTTATTGTGAGTTTCACCCGAATAGCATTCCGCCCGAAAAAAATCACATTTCACTTTTCCCCTATTGTGAGTTTCGCCCGATACTTCATTCGGGCACAATGGACCACCATTGACAGCTCAATCTTTCACTTATTTTTAGTAGGCGAAAAAGAGAACAACAAGGCAGAAAATGTAATTTGTTTGTTCATTTCAAAAGGCAAGAATAGTATAAATTCTAGCAGAAATGGATATTTTTAAATCTCAACAAAATTAAGTAAAATTATATTCGGGCGAAAATAACAATTAGCTTTTCAAATTCCGGGCGAACAAAAATGTTTCGGGTGAAATTCACAATAAGGCTGATTATTTATTATACCAAATTTCAAGTTTCTATGCCATTTTCCACATAGGAGCCACTTTATCTCGGACTAGAAACAACGAAACGAATATTTAAAAGGATGTACGGATGTGAAAAAAATCATATATATTGGCGCAAATTCATAGTCAGATAGAGCCGACGATAAAAGAATTTATTCACCTACATAACTTAAAATATACCTTTTGCTATTCATAGTCACTTATAGCCGGCTCGAAATTTAAAACTACCCAAACGTCATTTTAAATAATTAGCGCCGGCTATAAATTTCTCATATAATATTTTGACGTTTGGGTTTGTTCGTTCAAATCACTTTACAAAACATATGAAAGTCGATACTAACTAATACACAGGCAAAAATGTGTTTATGAATAACGAAAAGTTATAGCCGGCGCCATTATTTCTGTAGTATAGGTACCGTTTGCGGCTCTCACACTTAACCAATCTTAACAAATGAGGTGTCCAAAGAAGGATAATATCCTGGAGCACTGACGAATTGCACTTTCAGTTTATAAAATTTAACAAATTAAAAAACCGATCAAAACAAATATTCTACCCAAAATGAACTCCCAGAAGAATAAACACTTTCCGCATGATTTCCACGGGATTTGCATTGGTTGACAGCTGGAAATCATATAGGAATTTTGGATGTGGGATGGGAAGTTTGGGTTTGGGGTTGGATTTTCTCTGCGAGAGTTATCGCACGGGTACTCTAGTGTATACACTTATTCTTCCTTTCTTTAAATTTATTTATTTATTGAACATATTGAACAACTTTTCCCTTGGTTACTTTTAGATTATTGGCCAGCTTATGGAACTGTTCACTGCATGTCTTCTTTTCACAACTTATGAAAGTGTTTCGTACATACATATGAGATCATTGTGTTCGCTGTTCGACCGATTACAAATGTGGATTAAGTCATACGCAGAACAGGTCACTTTTATCAAATAATACCGATAACCAACCGAATATATGTTGCTGAATAAAAAAAAACTTCATAAATTGTTCTTGTCGTTTTTATTTTATATTTTTATGTATGAAAATTGTTTTTGAAATTATATTACATATTTATACATTTATATTTTTTTTTTGTTTTTAATACAACTTAATTCTTGTTAAATCCTTTTTCATAATATATGTAAATAAAATTTATAAGTTTTACATTTATATTTTTTGTATGTATGTACTATAGTAGAACTTACATTCCTCCTTTTGTTTACAATTAAATAAACAATAATTAAAAGTTTATACATTGCCGGAAAATAAATTTATAAATTATAAACAAAACAAAAACTGTATTTTCTGAAGTAAAAAAGATGCTAGCAGGTATTGTTTTGTTATAACTAATTACTAAATATATACGTGTATATACCTACCCATATTTATTATATAATGTATAATTATTGTTTTTTTTGTTTTTAATTAATTTACTCTTAGAATAACGTTTTTTTTATTGTATAAAATTGTGCCATATCAAAAATTCGAGGAGAACAAGCGAAAAATTAATTTAATTGTCTTCTTGTTAAAATAAGTTAAAAGCAGCTTTAAATAATTTTTCGCTAAAATATTTCACTTGTTTTTTCATTAATAAAAAAAAAAATAGTTTTCCTTAATTAACACTGTTTCCAAAGGAAGAACAAATCACAACTTTTCTTTTGCTATCATCGCTTTTCTTTTGTTGTTTTTTTTTTTTACATTTTTAATTAACATTTCAAATTGAAGCAAATCAAAACTTTAAGTGATTTGAATTATTTTATATCGCTTATATTATATGTAACTATATAATTAACTTTTTCTACATAAAATGAAAACATTCGATATGTAGACTTAGAAATGGGAATAAAATTCTATGTTAATGTAAAAATGTTAGCATGTCTAAAACGACCGCTATTCATGGGAAGAGTTGTTTTGTTTTCATTTTTCTTTATTAAAAAAAGGACTAGCTATAAGCTCATGAAAATGATTCAATAAACGATGGTGAAACGAGGAACATTCATAGAAATAGTTCTTGTGCTGCATAAAGTGGAATGGGATTTTCTTTTACTTTTAACGTTCTAAAGTTATTGTCAACTGATGGTAAGTAATTTTTTTTTTAAATTTTTCTAAAAGAAATCAGTGCGCATACTACCAACAGCATTTATATAGTTGCCTATTGGTTATTGCCATTTCTAACCAAATTTTAACCAATCTTGATAAGCGCTACAACATACGCGACATAGCAATAATGTCAGATAGCCCAGAAGCTATCAAGGAAATAGGGGCTCAAATCATCAAATCTAGAATTGTCTGGGAATGCCTATATAAACTGACTGGGTGTACAAAACAACGTCACCATCTATCTGGGTACCAGGACAAGGGGTAAAGAAGGAAATGAAGATGCGAACAAACTTGCCAGGAACGGAGCCGCAACACCCTTCGTGGGTCTTGAGCCGTTCTGTGGCATAGGGGAACACACCAAAAAGGATGAGCTCCGATGACGGAGAAGGCAAATAGGACTAAGTCCTTGACAGAAATTCAAAGCCTTGGTCAGGCGAAGAAACTTTTGGGTAGTTACAACTTGAAGAGATTCAAAGCTTGCATTGGCCTGGACAAAACAAACTCCACATCCTGACTGCGTTCCTTAAGGAGCCCATTCTAAAACAATGCTCAGGACATTATGCACGCAGAATCGGAATGGTCTAACATAGTAGGACACAGAATTTCGTTGGCTAGCTCTGGACCGTAAAAGGACCAGTGAAATCCTTACACTTAGCAGTAAAACAAATGAGTATATATATATAATATATACAGTACTTCGCCATATTATTAGACCCAAATCAAGGAAAAAAATCCACTATTTTGAAAAGATGTTTCAAATGTTTAAATCAGGGTTATATTATAACTTTTAAAATTTTTCCATTTTTTGTACAACTTTTTGGAGTAATTTGGGTACATTTTGCGACAGGTTTTGTCTAATTTGTAATTTTGATAAAGGCTTGAATGATTACGTCACACAAGTGTTTTTTGAATATTTTTGCATTTAAGAGTGGTTTTATCAACTAAAAATATGGTTCAATCTTGTTTTTAAAACACGCTGTGTCAAATAAAAGCATATAGGGACCGAACAAAAAATAAATATCCAATATAGAAATATCTACGCCTCAGGCTTCCAACTTATTTTTTATAAAAACTTATGTTCTTTTACCAGTTTTAAGGTTTTTTTTTTATATTAGTACATAGATTATTTAATAAATTAATGAAACAAGTCCAAAAAATTGCTATACTTTAAAATACCAACCACTTTAACATTTTTTTTTTTGCTTGGGTCTAATAATAGGGCGAAGTACTGTATGTAGTGTATATATACGGCGTCAACAGTCCTATACAGAACCAAGCCTAGTTTCTCGCAACAATTTGTGTGTGCGTGTTATTTTTTCCACGAAATGGAAAGGACCTACAGTTTTTTGCCGTCTCCGAACGGCGAGTTGAGAAACTTCTAATGACAAATGATACTTTTTGATTGCTTGTCAGACATTCGAAAGAGGTGGCACAGTGAAAAAACTTTTAGGTGTTTTAGCTGGGATTGAACCCGAGCAGCATGCGTAGTAGTCCAACGCACTAACCATTACGGCCACGGCAACCACAAATGAGTATAGCTATAGGACTATTATCTGGGCATTGCCTTCTGGGAAAACACGCCAAGAGGCTCGGACTCATAGGCACGGATATTTGCAGATACTGTAATGATCTAGGTGTAGCAGAGGATATCACACATATTCTGTGCGAATGTCAGGGCATAGCACGTAGTCGCAGGAACATTTAAGGCTCCTACTTCTTTAGTAACCTGGAGGAGGTAGGCCGAATCAGACTCGTTCTAAAATGCAGTAGGGTAGTAAAATGCTTTGAGGAAATTGTGGCAGTTTAGGTGCCATCCTTGGATGGATTCTTAGCGGATCGCGATGGGCCCACTCTGGTGCCTAGTGTTTTGTGATGGCTCAGCCTCTCAACCTAACCCAACCTAAATCAATGAATTTTATGTATCATACCCGCTATTTAACTCGTAACGTTGACCTGTGGGACTGAATTCTTTCCACCATCGTTAGCTAATAAGCGTTAATTGTTTACCAATTCAATTAAATAAGCTAACATTTGACTTGCAAGCGGTAGTTAAAAATATGTTAATATTTCTTCACAGAGAAGCCCTTAACATATGTACATACATCGCTTTAAATAATACAAATGGATTTTAATAATTATTGATTCTAGTATGTCGTCCAGGGTTTTGTTTATTTTTGTTTCGGCAATCCTGTTTTTTGTTTTTATTTTTTCATTATTAAAATACTCTTATTAATATTTAGTTTCTTTCTTCAGTAAAAAAGTATAAAAATGTCTGTTTTCTGTTCAATTAATTTGGATTTCTATTTATTTATTTAAAAAATAATAATATTTTTATATGGTGGCTTCGAGGAAACCACAGTTTGACATTTATATCTTAAAATTCAGAATGTAATATTGAGGCAAATTGGAGAGGATACGCAATGAGTTTGGTTTTTTTTTTCTTTTTATTGAATAAAGTAATGGCTAATTGTTTTCATTTTTTTAAGGATAATGGAATAGATATTTGCATTTGTTTTGCTTATGAGTAGTTATGTTTACATCTATATGGAGCATAATTGATATTCCTTGTTTTGTTTTTATACAAAACTAATGAATTATAAAGGGGCACATTTATGGACACATTTAAAATTAGGCTGCTTTTAGGAATTATTTTCGATAAAAAAAAAATAAATGCATTAAATAAGAAAACAAATATTCACATTTATACACTGTAATGGAGTTTTGGGACATAACTTTTTCGTAATTGCATTTAATATTTTTAGTTTTGTTTTTAATTTCTTAAATATATGTAAATATTATTTTTTTTTCTACTCGTAATTTTTCTCTAATTTAGCATTTTCTTTAAATGTTTTCCATTTCTTGTAGTTAAGTTCTCTAGCAGGTTTTCTATTTGTTTGTTTGTGATTTCTACTTGCATTTCTTAGGACCATTTACGATTGTTATTCGTTTTCTACCAATTACCATTTTCACTTAAACTTTACTATCTATGGGGTTGTGCGGGATTGAATTTTTTGTAGTTTTCATTTTATTTAATTTTGTTTTTCTTTTTTTAAAGCACATTCTAGATAATTTATGTGTAATAATAAACGATTTGGTATTTCTATAGAAGTTTGAGTTTCATTTGAGTATTTGACTTCTGTTTTGTGGGTTTGGGTGATAATGGCACAGTTATTTAATTGTTCAAGACTTACATTTATTACATTTATTCACAGTTTGTTTGACTCATCTTTTCTTTTCAAAATATTGCCTTCAAACTTTGACTAGATTTTGGTTTAACTTTTGATTTATTTAAAAAAATTAGAAAATCATGTAGACGAGAAAAGAAAAATTATACAAGTGGTAGGCTAAAATATACTTCTTCAAGTTAAACAAATCTAAACGCTTTTTCTGGAGCTAATCTGGACCTAATGTGAAGAAATTTGTTGTGAGTTCGTGGAGTATTTAAGTGATGAGTTTCTACAAATGTTTAAAATCATGACCAATGTTTGCTTCATTCAGAGGCAAAAATAGGGTGTGATGTCTCTGGACTTTATTTATTTATTCGCTTCTCTTAGGCGTTTTAAGAACTGTGGCTGTTTTTTTATTCGATCGATGTACAATTATTTTATGCCTCAGCGAGCGGCTGGGACTTTAACGACTTTGTGCTCCGATTTTTGAGTGATTTTATTGTGTTAAAAAAAAATCTTGTTCCTGGTTTAGCTGGAAAACTCGTTTTATAATCAACCTGATTGGAGTAGGTACTTTTTCATTACGAAAGCTATTGTGCTCGCATGGTAGTTTATGAGGAAAGCATTTAACACCACGTTTACGGTAGTCGTTTCCTTAGTCTTGTTAACTTTAAATCCCCATTACCTAGTGTAGACGACTCGAGATCACATTTGAGTCGTGTACAAAACTATAAATTCGTCAAGCCGTTTACTCTACGTATCAGCGTTGTTTCGGAGAAATGTTGAAGTTGAGCCATTTTGTGAGCCATTGCACACCAGGTTGAGCAAAATTGGTAAAATTACTGAAAATCGGAATATAAATGAGCATGGGGGGTGGGGGATTGGGGCCCAAAAAAAATTGGTACATGTTTCTTCAGAAACACGAACACAGCAATAGCATATCACAAATAATTTTTTTAAAGTACTTGGGCGATTGCGATAATATGGTATTATGGCTAGCGAACAAAAAAATTATAATAAAGAATAAAGTTTTGAGCTAAATGAGCCAAATGTGAGCCATTTGTCTGTGGCTCGGAGCATTGAGCCAAAGCAGAAATACTTGAGCCGACTTACCCAATTGAGTACTTCATCACAACGCTGCTACGTATGAGGATTTAAAAAGGACACGACTAATTAAGGAAACGATAAGAGAGCGTTTTTGGAAACGTCATCTGCACCAAAATTGCTTTTGCAGCGTACTCGAAAATGCAAGTTGCAAGTCATTTCTTCGAAAACATCTGCAAAGCAAACCGCATTAGCATGGTGATCATTGATCAATAATGCTGATTGCTTACGTCATTTGTTTGAAAACGTCATTTGCGCATAATTTGCATTGCTAAAATGCAGATTTCAAATTTAGCTTGCGAAGTACATAAACAAAGAAAAACGAAGCAAGATATTTAACTTTTGCATTGTTTAGAAGGACTATGAATGTTTCATCAGAAAATTTACTGATTGCTCTTAAATAATTCTTCACTTTTGGAATTTTTTCATGATCGATTTACTTTTGTTTTGCAAATATTTTTTCCCAATTGTATTTGCATCCAAATTTCGTAAGGTTCAACATAGAAGTATATACCACCATCCAAAATCATTTGGCAGGATTCTAATCGTTACTTTGGAGTAGCTTTTAAGACAAAAATGTGCTCCGACCTCGAAAACCTTATTTTGGAAAAATTGCGGGTAATGTGGTATACTTTGTGGTCTAATGTGGTACACGGCACAAACAGCTCTCTGCATATCGTTTGGGTCCCACTTTTGAATTTCACATGTTTTAGGCATTATTGGTAAAATGTGTAGCAAAATTACAGAAAATTCTATTTTAGCTGAAAAGTGCGACGATCATGTCAAAGCTGCGATGATCATTTGAAGTGCTGTGACGCAAGCGCATTAAAATGCCATCGAATGCGCTGTTGTACGATGTTTCGCGATCAACTGCAGTGGCAATAGGTTTTCGAATTGTTGACGAACGTGTCAAAACATTTTCGAATTCTTGATCGTGATCATCGTCAAGCAGTTGACGTTTACGAATTCACCCATACTATACCACTGTAGCCCATGGTGAGCCAAAATAGCCGAAACTGAATATGCTCACAAAAAAATATAAAATTAAGTTACTAACAAAACTCGCAGTTATTCTACGTAAATGAATTATTGCTTTTTCCAAACAACGGATCGTCTAGTTTCAAACAAAATTGTGCAATGCTTACAATCACTTTTTGTTTTACTGAAAAATAAAAACTCAAGTGCACACGATAACAAATTTTGAACAATTAAGCGAAAGCATGGCAAGTTCTTAACTTGATTAAACACGCATGCTCCTCATTGCAATTGCCAACTGCTGTTGTACAGAGTTAACAAAGTGAGCTTAGTTTTAGAGTAAACCGCCTGTACCACACTATACCACAATACCCGAAGTTACTCTATTGTCTTCCTCGAGTAGAATTATATTTGAATTATTATTTGTAAATACTTATTCAAATAAGTTTTAATTATCACTGAAAAGACAATTAATTTAAATAATTACGAATATGACACGCTGTTGTGGACGAACACTACTAGGCTGTTAAGTCTTTACAAATTCCGACGATGGTTTCTTCAATTATTGTGTATCGTGTGGAGTTTCAACGAAAGTTATAAGTCAGAGAGATTTTTCTTGCATGAAAAAAAAAAAAATGAAAATTTAAACCTCTCGTCTACTTAAGAAATCAACAAACTGAAAAGAACACAATAAACAAAATGAAATAAACTACAAAATATTTTTTTTTTCATATTTCATATTTTTAAAAAAATCTTTATTATTGAATTATTAAATATTTCTAACTTATGATGTATTTTAATATTTTTTCTTTACAAAAAAGATTTAAATTAAATTATACAAGAAAAACTGTAAGTTAAATTTAAAATTATATCTTTTTACACAGAATTCATAAATAAAATATTTATTACTATAATTTATTTTGTTGGTTTTGTTTTTAACTGGTGACGAATCAATAGTTGTACATACAATTTTAAAATAATTAATTAAACATTTCCTTTTGAACTCTGAAGTAGATTTAAAAATAGAACAGAAAATAAAATAAAAATTGTGTAATCAAAACTTAAGACAGTAAAAGAAAGAATATCTTTTTAGTTTATAAGTCTGTAGTATATTGTTTATTATTATTTATATATAGATATTTTTAATTTGTATATATTTACTTTTAATATCGTTTTATTTATTTTTTTATTAAAAACTTGTTCTCTTGCTTTATTTATTACTTTTCTAATTAGTTTCCATTTCAAGATTGAATTAAAACAAAAAAAAGCTTCGCATGTACTAAGAATTTGTTCGCTTTATTTTTAAAACAAAAGCAAGGATTTAAATTTAAGTAGTTTATTTACTTTATTCACTTAAAAATTTTGTATTATTTTCTATATAGTTCATATTTATATTTTATGAAATGATATTTTACTTTTTTCCTAATTAAAATGTAAAGCAATAATTTGTATTAGCAAAAAATTTACAAAAATATTATTTACTTTGAATTAGAGTACGTGTTGTTTAATTTCTTTTTATTCTTCTTCTTCTTCGCCGCTTCCCGTTCGATTTTTCATGAATAATTGTATTTATAGTAAATCTATATAATGTATATATATATGTATGTATGTATAAAAGATCACACTACAAATTAAAGGGATGACAAAAAAATTGCATTTCACTAAGTTTCACTCCATTTGTTGGTTGATGTTGCACTACTCTCAGTTGGTAGTCACTTTACGAGATTTCTTACATATTTCACGTTCATTTCAATCCATTTATACAGCACAGTTCCGCAACTTAAGATACGTTTGAGAATTTGTTCCACGAATTAATGTTAAAAAGAAGACTAACTTAAATTAAAATTAATAATTCTGATCGCCTAAACACTAGATATAAATAAAATATTATCTAAAATATGTGTATGTCTAGTATTTCTGTTGCTAGTTGAGGGTTGATGGCCATTTGAGTGGGGTAAGTGGGGAGGGTCTTTATACTTAAAGAGAGATAGAGAGAGAGAATTCGAGAGAGTAAGATTAGTTTTCTGTTTTTTTGTTTTTGTTAATAAGTTTTGATGTGAATATTAATTTACGCGTTTACTTCTTACTGCTGCAATCCATCGTCATCTTTGTTTACGTTCCATTAGCTTTTGGCAATGGTCGTACTAGATAGAGTTTCTCTCCCTGTTTGTTTGTGTAGATGGGTGCTCTTTGGTAGTGATCAACTAATTGGTCTAAGGTATGGAATTTACGTTGACCAATGCAGTACATGTTGTTTTCGACATGTACGCGGAAGTGTTTGTTGCGGCCTGGTGCCTTTAGGGAGACTGAATAGTCACCCATCTTTAATCAGAAAAAAAAATCAATTATTTACTTTATTTGATTTAACATTTAACGTTTGGCACTTACATTAGTCTCGCTGTCTCGTATAAGGTAGTCGCCATCGTGACCATGTTGATTAAGCACAGTATCACATTGACTGCGCGTTATAGCGCCATAGTACCAAGATTTGCCGGCTAAATTGGGTCGTTCCATTGGCGGCATTGGCGGTGACGACTGTGGCGGCATATTATTAGGCATACCATCGTTTCGTCGATCAATTGAATCCCCACCACTACTACCGCCCCCAGCACCATTGTTACCACGATACGGTGTAGCTAGATAGTCACTTAGTTCCTGTAGATAATTGCGTGGAACTAAACCAATTTGACCAGCATTGTTTCGTGCTTTATACCAATCGGGATCCGAAGACGGTCGATCTACGATTTCTAGACGGTCTCCCTTTTCAAAAGATAACTCTTGATCGTTATTGGATGTAAAACTATAAAGCGCCACCTACAAAATAAATTGAGTTACAATTAAAGAAACACATTTAATTCATTTTTTGTTATAACTTATTACCACAATATCAAGAACATTCTCAGCCATCGCATACGTATGTATTTCTCCATCATTATCACAATCTTCGGTTGTGTAATTACTAGGAAACCATCCCACTGCATTGCCACTTTGTCCACGCCACCAGCCATCATTTGATTTTTCCAAAATCAGGATACGAGTGCCTTTTGTTAGCGATAATTCGTCGGCTTGTTGCGCCTGATAATTGTATTTAACGATTGCAGTACCAATGGCCTCCGATGGATCAGGTGGTAATCGCCTTGACATTGTTGGACTTTCAATTTGTCGTGAGGGCGAACAATTCGGTAGAGTCTTTGAGCCGGAACCTTTTTTCACTTTTTTTTTTATGCTGAAAAATTACAATATCATGTTAGGTTAATACAATATGTAAAATTTATTAACACAAATAAATTGTTTCGAACAAAGCGGTCTAACAAGAATAATGTACGTTAATATTTCCGCTAATGGAAAATTATCAGTATGGACTTTTTTTTAACAATGATATGAGATTGAAAGACATGTTATGGATGATGATGATGATGATGATGATAATGGCGCAATTTAATTTAGCGCTAACGAAAGTAGTAACTGGCACTTGTAGATTAGAGTTAGTAGCGGGTAAAGGAGAAGCTTAATTAAACATCACGAGACTATTTTAACTACTGGAACTCAATTGTGTTTTAGGGGTCTACGTATAAGAGGTTATGGGTGAACCCTGTTGCTTCTTAAACAATAAATAACTCTACGAGCCTAACAGAGGCAACTGAATATCAAACAAAAAGAGTTGGTTATAAAGTTAAAACAAGTTTGAAATTAAATACTATACAAATGCAATTGATAAAAAAAATCTGTGTTTGTCCAGCTTTGGTGAACACATTTATCTAAGTTGCGCAAAAAACAACCTGGATCTCTAATCCTGCCGATATTGAACTGTTCGTAAATATGCCGAATTGACGCTATGCTCGTGCATACATATGTTCAATATGATTGTGTACTTTATGACTTATGACGTCTAAGAAGATGTGACTCAACTACATGGGCTTGAACAAACTAAGCTTGCTTAATCATTTTTAAAAAGAGTTTGCAAAAAACACCTGTAACCAGATATATGAAGCAAAAACTACGAGTAAATTCACAAACGTCAAATATTTGTGTAGTGATACGGTATCACTGTTTTTTTCTTTATTTTTTTGCGATGCGGATGCTTTACACAGCTGTTGCTGAAGCAAAGCTGATCGGCTATTTGTTTGCGTTAAAAAACACTCTTCTGCAACTTTGCAATAATGAACACTTGACATTGAAAGCGTTAATGAGCATTTGGCAGTGATGATTGAGCATCGTCAATGCAGTGATGCGTTTCTGAATTTACCCTACTAAGTGAATAGAGTGCATCACGGGGGTTTAAATATCCTCAAATGATAAGTGAAGAGTCAGTTAATGTAGTTTTGACCTCCCACAAGAGCAACCTCATAAGCATTGCACAGATTCTAAATGGCAAAAGGACTTCTTTAAAATATATCCCTCTCCAAGTAGTCCATCCAATCGGGTGTCGCTACATAACAAAAGGGTTTTTTATTTTCCAAAAGGGCATCTTTTCATAATGAAACGAACTACGTTAGTATTTAACATTCTAATGTGGGATCTAAGTGTGTATAGAAAAAAGCAAGCAACTAAATTAAATGAAACAAAGAAAAGAAAAACAACTCAATGAAAAGAAACAAAATACAAAATCAATTAAAATCGGAATTAATCTACAAGAACTATAAATACAATTTATTTTCAATTAGTAAATTAAAAAACTACTGTACAGCGGCACACTTACCTATCGAACAGCGATGGTTTCTCTTTTTTCACGTAATTACTAGGGACATAGCCAGATTGGTTTCTACTATTTTGCACGCGCCACCAATGCTTGGAGTCGTCCAGTAGCAGGTAACGTTCATTTTTCCTTAAGTCTAACTCTTGTGCTCCTTGAGCTGCATAATCGTATTTAGCTACTACGTAGCAAACGTCTTCCTGTGATTTTCCTGCGAAAGATAAAAGCGGGAATTGAGTGGATCATATTTGGATTTTGTTTTAGTTTTCTAATGAATGTGTTAGCAGTTGAGATGATGAATGATTGACGATTACTGATCGATGATGAGAAATGCCCATTTTTCGGTTTATTTTTTCTGTTCAATCATTTTGTCTTTCTTACGTGAGAATAATAATGGTTTTGGGTTTATGTGTAGGTATGTGAATGGAATTACCGTGTTTCATGTTGCCCGCCATTGATTGTGGACCACAGCCGAGGTTCCCACCAATGCAGTCACCACCGTTCGAATTCGAATTTGTATTGCTGCTGAATGTCACACTTTTATGCGTGCTACAATTGGACGCGGACGATAAGTTACGATGATGATGCTGATGATGGTGTGGAGCCGGCGAACCGGGCGGTGGTGGCACTGGATAGTGTTGTTGCTGCTGATACGGCTGATATTGTGTAGATGCTGGTGTAGATGCTGTAGAGTGCTGCTGTTGCTGATGCCATGAACCAGTTACACCAGCACCGCCACTTGGCAAATAGTGATTGCGATTTGTTAGCGCTGGAACGTTTGAACTCGTTATCGCTGTTGAGGAGGAATCGGGGATATTGCGTGCAAATCGTTGGGGATGCTCCAACATTCCAGCAAAAGAGAGGATGGGGATATTTTTTGTTGGTTTTGTTTCTATTTGGTGGCTGTTGCTTTTCGAGAAAAGCAGCTTCCGCCTCTGTGCAAATTATGTCCACTATTTCTTCAGTGTTTTTTTTTTCGAAATGCTTTCGGTTTTTTTTTTGTATTTCTGTTTTATTTCGCTACTACTTTTTTTGTATTGCAATCGTTTATTGTTTTCTTTAAATCCCTTTTGGATGGCAGACGTGGCCAACGAGATTGATTTGTTATGTTGATTAAAAGTTCTCCTATGATTTGATTGCGCTTAGGTTTCAATGAAAGTGGTCGACGACGCTGTGACGACTTGCATGTATCCATGGAAAATCATTTCTAAAAGAGAGATCAAGAGAAAAGAAAAAACGAAAATTCAAATAAAATAAAAGCGAAACGAAATAAAGCACACAAAATCGATAGCGCAATTGTTTTGCAACAAAAACATAAATAAATAAAATTATTTACAAAAAAAAGCTTATTTTATGTAAAGAGAAGAGTTTGTTGTTGTGAGCCATACGAGTATCATTGTCTGTTTATATTTGTTGCAATTAAATTGTTTAAATTAAAGAGTTTTCAATCGAAAGAAAAATAAACACATTAACATGAAAAAAGAATTGTCTGTGTAATGCCGTTTGTTTTCTAGTGTATGGATTTAAGGTATTCATCGACGATTATAAGAACATCTGCAAATAAGGAAAGAGCCAAATCTAGGTCCTTAATAAATTAAACACAGCACGTTGTGGTATTGCTTAAACTTAAACTTATAAAGAGGATCTTGGAATATTTATCATTAACAACATTGGCAAATTATTTTCGATAATCATTTACAAAGTTTACATAACCACACATGCAAGTCATAATCGAGTGGATTAAGGACACCATGTGGGCATGCCATCTTCCGGAAATTTAATAGTTTTTTGTATACTTTTGAAAATAAGAGTGTAGTAGGTAAGGTACAAAGAAAGAAACTTTGTTCATTTTAGGCGATTTCAACGCTAAAGTTGGGAAAGGAATGATTGAAGACGTTGTAGGAGATTATGGGCTAGGAATTAGAAACGAGAGGGGTCAGCGACTAATAGAATTTTGTCAATTATATGGACTCACAATAACAAATACATGGTTTAAGCTTCCGCCTAGGAGATTATATACCTGGACATCCCCCAGACACACTCAAGACTCAATAGTCAGGAATCAAATAGACTACATCATAGTAAATAAAAGATTTAGAAACTCGTTGAAATCAGCTAAATGCTATCCAGGCGCTGATGTGGGGTCAGACCACAATCCAGTTATAGCTAAAGTTGACATAAAAATGAAAAAAGTTCAAAAAAGTGTTAAACAGAAAAAACTTCAAGTAAACCTTTTAAAGAATGAAGTAATACAAAATAATCTTAGAAGGGAATTAAATGCAAACTTAAACCAAATAAACACAAACCGAATAGACGAAGAAAATATTAATCTAAAATGGTCAGAAATAAGCCAAATTATGATGGAAACAAGTAAAAAATACCTCAGCAGTGGGAACCAGCAACCCAAAAAGGAATGGATGACAGATGAAATTTTGTCCCTAATGGATGCAAGAAGACAAAACAAAACAAACCAGAGTAGATACAAGGAAATAGATAGATTAATAAAAAAATAAAATCAGAGAAGCCAAAAACCGTCACATGCATCAACAATGCGAAGAGCTAGAACGGCACGGCAGGAACCACGATAGTTTTAATCTCCACAAAAAAGTTCGAGAAATATCCGGCGTTGAACGCAAATCGATGTCCAATGCCTTGAAAAATAACGAAGGTCGATTTTTGTTAAATACAATGGAAAGATTAGAACAGTGGAAAAAATACATCGAGGACCTGTTTTGGGATGAAAAAGTCCAACTAGAACCCTATAATGGACCCGAGGGACCAGAAATAATAAAAGACGAGGTTGAAAAAGCGCTTCAAGAAGCGAAAAACCGAAAAGCGACAGGTCCTGATGGAATACCGAACGAAGTTCTTAAGCTAGTCGGGGAAGAAAACATTCCAACACTAGTTAATCTCTTCAACGCTATTTACAGACATGGCAAAATTCCAGATGAGTGGTTGAAATCAACTTTTGTTACGCTGCCAAAAAAGAACAAAGCAATAAACTGCTCGGATTACAGAACAATAAGTTTGATGAGTCACGCATTGAAGATCTTCCTGAAAATAATTCACAAAAGGATATACAATAAACTTGAGGCAGATATAAGTGATTCTCAATTTGGTTTCAGAAATGGTTTTGGAACACGTGAAGCACTATTTGCGTTCAATATGTTAATACAGCGAAGCTTAGAGATGAACACAACTGTCTTTGTATGTTTCGTCGATTATGAAAAGGCTTTCGACAAAGTGCAACATAAGAAAATGGTGGAAATCTTGAGAAGCAAAAACATAGACAGGTATGATGTCAGAGTCATTGAGAATCTCTACTGGAACCAAAAAGCAAAAATAACCATAGAAGGTGAAGAGTCCGAGGAAATAGAGATTCGCCGAGGAGTAAGGCAAGGCTGCATTTTATCACCGCTCCTCTTTAATATGTACTCTGAAGAAATATTCAAGAACTCAATAGAAAATTCACATGGAGGAATCAAAATTAATGGAGTCCAGATAAATAACATCAGATATGCAGATGATGCGGTAATAATGGCAAATGACATTAACGAACTAAACACTATTATGAACAGAATTAGCGCGGAAAGCAACAAATTCGGTTTGAAAATAAATATAAGCAAAACAAAATTCATAGTATTCAATAAAAGTCAAGAAGCAGGAAATTATAAGCTGAAGATAAACAACGTTGAGGTAGAAAGAGTTAACACCATTAAATACCTGGGAACATTTATAAATAGCAATGCAAACCCTAACAAAGAAATCCAATGCAGAATTGAACAGGCGAGGGCAGCTTTCTGCAAAGTAAAGAAAGTGTTACTGAGTAGAGAGATACACTTAAATCTAAAAATAAGATTTGTCAAATCCTACATTTGGTCAGTTCTATTATACGGAGCAGAAACATGGACACTAAAAAGCGCAACAATAAGAAAAATAGAAGCTTTCGAAATGTGGGTGTATAGACGGATTCTACGAATATCATGGATTGACAGAATTACAAATGAAGAAGTTCTAAGAAGAATAAGAAGAAAAAAGGAAATATTTCTGTTAATAAAACAAAGAAAACTTGAATACTTAGGACACATAATGAGAAATAACAAATATCAACTTCTCCAACTAATCCTACAGGGAAAGATCGAAGGAAGAAGGAGCGTCGGAAGGCAAAGGTCGACATGGTTGTCAAATTTAAGAGAATGGCTCGGTCTTTCAACGGTAGAAATACTTAGAGGAGTGACAAACAAACAAACAATTGCATCGATGATTTCCAACCTCCGGAACGGAGTGGAACTTTAAGAAGAAGAAGGTAAGGTACAGTACCTACTGTGCAAATAATATATTTTTGATTTATTTGCAAAACAATCTAATTTCTAATCAAAACACTATAATTTTTTCTCGAGAGTTACTCTCGGGTAGCTGTCCATTTGAGAGTCATATTTTCGAGATTTTAATATCGCGAGTTATCTGGTAGAATTCTGAGAGTCCGAGACACGGTTATGAAACCTTGTCCACTTGATAGATTGGTTATCAGTTGAAAGTAGTGAAAGCGAAAGGTTGCAGCTGCTTTAAATATTGCCACTCTTCTTAAAAAAGAAAAAAAAATCCTGGGTTAAATCATGTGCATTCGGGGTCTACTCTTATAAAATAATTTTTTGCCGTATGTATACTTAATTAAGGGAAGCCATACCAGCACGTGAGCGTGTATTGATAACACTTAGATTTCTAGCCGTCTGGTAAGTCAGTTCATATGTACAAACAGTAAAACCTTCTAATTGAGGCACCCCCGAAATGAACCGCACTTCATGCCTACACTCAGTTTAAAACCTGTGCCCCCTCTGAATTGGATCATGGACCAACGAATTGCTTACGAATTCTGTTAGAATTACTTGAAAAACAACCTCCAAATTAGGACGAAAAGCAAAGAGAGGAAGAAATTACAAGTGCAGAGCTGATTGTGTGTATGTATGCATGTACGTTGAATGTGCATGCCATGATGCATACAAATAGGGGATTCCCCCGGAAAATCGGAAATGCGTTTGTAAAAATAAACATATTTATGTACGTTTCCTTCATATGCTATTCGACGACCATAGTTGGGACAAAATGAATTTTGGACATGTGGAGGTCCTCTCAAATAGGCGCACCTCCAATTATTATTTTACCTATGCCGGTGGTTCATATAGTACCTATTTCGAATTCGAGTATATACAATTGAAAGAATTGTGAGAGAAGTCTGTCGAGCAACTTTGAACAGTTTGAAAGATAAATATTTGCAAGTCAATACCAAAAAAACATACAGTGGCGAGCATATAAATAGGAAACCTCAGTCAACATATGTAGTTCAAATCACCATATACCGGCACTTAAGGAAATAGCTTGGCTAAAATGCGAAGTTTATCCTCAAAACAGATTTTTTAGAACTAACTGTAACATGCATAACATATTTTGGTCTACGTTTCACGGTACAGGTACAAAATACCGTGCCAAGTGTTAAATTGGTACGAGCACATAAATAGGGAAATTATATTGTTTTTAGTTTGTACTCAACTTCTGTGTGAAAATGTTTATTTTTCAGTATGTAATGTTTACATAAATATTGCTTTGTTATTGTCTAGTCATAATAACTCGATTTGTGATGTTATAGGAATGGGACGGGGCAAAAACCTAACGGCTGAACAGCGGCGAGAAATTTGTCGTTTAAGAAGTGAAGATATTATGCTCTCTGCAATATCGAAACATTTAAATATATCAATTAATGTTTGTCATCGAGCTTAGGAACAGGTCAAACGCTATGGTAGCAGTTTTAATAAACCTCGCGCTCCCAGACCACGAAAAACTACACCGCGTGTGGATTGGATGATGCAGCGCTTTTCTGAAAAGGATCGTTTCAGGACCGCTGTTGACATTCACGCTAAAATTTCGGCACAAGAAGACTTGAATGTGAGGGTACACACGGTACGACATCGCTAAGCGGTATTTGGATCAAGAAAAAGCCGATTATAAGTACAAAAAATCGCAAGGCTACATTACTGTTTGCGAAAGAACGTATAAATGGCATTTTAAAGTTTTCCAAGAAATAAGGATTTTTCTTCATCTCTTAAGTTCAATTATTCCTGTAACTGATGTTATAAGATACCTAATAATATTACACCTAAAATGTATACTGCTAAAAAAATAAAATTGATAGTTTTCCAGTTGTTTAAAGTTTAAGCAAAACACACAGAAATTACTATCTTTGGTTGTTTTTCCCTATTCATATGCTCGCCACTGTACATACAGTGGAATCTCTTTAACTTGAACACGTACAAAACCAGGGCCGTTAAAGTTAATGGATCAAAACAAAAAAATTGTTCTTTTTTAAAAAAACATATTCCGTTTAATGTTGGTTTTATTAATAAATAATAATGCAAACATTTGTTTTTTGAAACAACCTTGAAAAAATAATTGTTATTTTATTGTACGATAACGACATCGAAAAGATCAGACTTTTTGATTCAAACACGCACTAACTTGTCACAGTAAAAATCACTTGGAAAATGATTTAGAGCTTTTAACTTAGATGCAAAAGAAATTCTATTAGATTCCCAGCCCAGCCATTCCAGCCCCTTATTTTTTTTTTTTTTGTAAAGAATTGTTTAATTTTTTTCGAAATGTGGCATGAAGCGAAATCTTGTTGGAAATCTGCATGTATAGTCGGAAATTGTCTTAGCATGGTGAGCAAGAGCATATGGCTCAAGATGTCTACGTATTTGATGCTGTTCATCATTCTTTCTATATGCTTCAAGCTTTCGGGATTCGCGGACCCCAACACATTACATTTGGTGGATGTTTAAGGGTTTGCACAATATGACCACTTTAGACCTTTTTCGTTGTCATCTCTTCTCGCAACACTCACCCGGTACCTCTGAACTTCAAAGTGGCTCTCATCTGAAAACATTACTTTTTCCAGTCATGTCTGACCTGTTGCAGTTCATCCTGAAGCCTTGTGCAACGTTCAACATCCGCAGAAATCTCCCTTATGCTCATGCAAGCAATGACCTTAGCCCTGTTCTTCATAGATATCCATTCTCAAATTCAAATGAACCAAATTGAAAAAAATTGATAAACAAATTAGATAAAAGCCCTATGACGAGGCGTAGCTTTTATAAAATGAATCCAAAATTCTATTCCAAATTTTAAAAAAGTTACCAAAAAGACAGCCTGCTTATGATATTGGAAAAAAGTGACTGTGCCAATTAATTTGCACAATACTGTAGTTTACCGCATATTTGACTCTGTAAATTAATATTATTTTTATTTTGATGTAGTCGGATTAAAATTGTTTATATATTATTCTTTTTTAGTTTCCTTCCTGTCAGCGTTCGCCTTCTGTTCTTGCTTTTCAAAAAGTGTCGATATTCTTTTCTTTCGGTCTTCCAGTCTTCTTTGTTTGCTGCCGCTGTCACTTATATGCCGAATTCAGCCGCAGATGGCACATTGTTCGCTTGGAGGATTATGGGTTGTATTACACTAAATATTACATTACAACTCACACATATTTTGCTACTTTATCTAGTTTTGAACTATAACTTCATGTAAATATTTGACCCAACACTCGACTTGCTATAAATACTCGTATACACATGCTCTTGCCCAAGGAAATAATAATATTTTCTAAGTTTAATTGTTACAAGAGGAATCTATTGTTTTCTAGATCATATTATTTCATCTCCATTTGTTTCTTCGGAAAACTTTTTACATTCACATACATTTCGTACGAGTATGTGTACACATAACTCACTCAAAAGACTACTCTCAGAAACTAGCAGTCACCATCTTCTTCGAGAATAACAAGTACACATCACTAAGTTTAATTTTCAAGTGACTTTGGAGTTTCCAAACAAACGCCAAGACAGAGGAGGATGTATCACTTTTAAAAGTCCTTCATCACCTTCTCCTTCTATATAATTTTAATTACCAGATGTAGAGCTTAGATGTGGGTGGGGTAAGTGTCAATCCTCCCAGCAATTTCCATATTCCCTTGATATTACATGGGATTATAAAAATTCCTAATGTCACCAAATATCCGTTTCTAGGTTGGGGAATTCCTTCGGCGCCGCGGCGAGATACGCTTTTCAACACCCATGCTTCAACTTTATGCTTCTTCATCTGGCTCCCGCATAGATTTTGCATCCACTCGTACACAAGTCGTATTTAAAATTCTTGGCTCGAGTACAAGAATTTCTTGCAGTGTTTTAGTGGTATTTTCCCGACTTTCTGGTCGTCTAGTGGAGTTCAGTGTCAAAAAGATTAGTGTAGCAATGCGAGATAAGAAGAAGATCGTCCAAGTATGCAACCTTCGAAAGGGGAAATAACACACCGAGGAGAGTGGTGAGATGGATGAATAATCATTTGTTCCAAGTTCTGTATTTTAAGAAATTCCACACACTTTCTCTGTACTCTGTGCGCAGTGTGCACTTTGTCGATTACAATCAGCTACACACAACGGTACCGCTTTCATGATGGGTTTCAAGTGAAAAGTTCGTTCACAGCTAGAGAGAGATGAGTGATTGATGAGTGGACACTGTACCGGTGAAATAATCTTTGATGTGACAGTCCAATTTATTGCGTTAATAATAGCTCAGTGATTTTATGGATGAAAATTGTATTTGAAGATTGTGTTTTAGACAGCTTTAACAGGTCTGCTTGGTCATGCATTTGTAGAGTTAAGTGAGGATGAACACTTCCGGATAGCATTCACTTTGCTTGTTAGATGCGATTCGTTTCGGTTGAAAAATATTCAAATTGATGTGGCGATATCTGAATTTAGTAAGGTGGCTGGGAATTATACGAACGTGGAAAATTAGATTTATGAGGCGAAAGAAAATGGGAATCGCTATTTTTCGTCCAAAATTGTTCATAAATAAAGTTTGAAGGATTGTTTTACATAATTTTTAGAGAGTTTTGAGAAAAATGCATTTTAAGTAAAAAATTGTAACAACAAATTTTCATAATTTAGAGTTTAAGGAGCCATTACTTTTTTGTGGCTGCATAAAATTACATGAAGTCTTCAACATTTCTTATGCGCTTCTGACTGCCTTTCTAAAATGCTTGCATGAGCTAAAATAGTTTAGAGGTTATATCATTTACATATTACATCAATAATAAATATATCTACATTCTACACATGTTCAAAAAATAATCAACTAGTCAACTAGACTAGTCATCATTATATATTATTTCTGTAGTATTTATTACCATTTGCAGCTCTCACACTTAACCAACCTTAACAAATGAGGTGTCAAAAGAAAGAGAATTTCCTGGGGCAGTGACGAATTGCACTTTCACTTCATAAATTTTAACAAATTAAAAAACCGATCAAAACAAATATTCTACCCAAAATGAACTCCCAAAAGAATGAATACTTCCCGTATGTTTCCATGGGATGTCAATCAGTTATAGAAGGAAATCATATGGAAAACGTTTGTTGTTTTAAGAATTAATTCCTTTTGGTTGATTTATTTGCTATATGGAAATCATATGAGAAGTATTTGTTGTTTCAAAAGTTCACTCATCTTGATTGATATACAGTACGACCGCAATAAAAACAACTAAAAGAAATTCGGGCAGTTGCTTATATTGAAGTTGCTGCAATAACCGAGTCAAAAAACATTGACGTCAGAAGTGGAACAAAATGCTAAAAGGGGGTTTCTTCAACTACAGTTCGCCATCACTTTCGATTTCTTCGGCTTCCAGATCTTTAATTGATGCAATAATTATTATTTCACCTTTGTCATGATCAGTATTTGGAAACATCTATACTTTCGTATTGCGCAAGACTGCACCTTGACCCATGCACTAGCCAAGAGGCATATGGTATGCTGTTCATGCAAGATGTTATTGAAAAATATTCAAATTGTTTAATAGTTTTAAGAAAGAAAAGTAAGATGTCGCTCTCAGTAATCCACCACACTCAATTGTAATCACCATAGTTCAATCCCAATAACCTTAATAACTTCCTCTTTTTAACCAAGACCTCTCTTCAATAAAAGTACGCTGTTCAACCCACTAAGCACGTATTTTTCATACCACATAACTCGTTGGAGTTAAAGATTCTCAGCGCATCCTAAACGTGTCTCATACTCCCACGCACATATGCGAATAGAGAAGGACAATTAATATGGCCCGTTATTACATCTCTCGCAAATGAAACCAGAAATTAAATCCTCCCTCCTAACTTTGAGAGTCAGGTATGGTTAATATCTTATGAATCTTTTCTGTATTCTCTCAATCCGATATAAAGGGTTTTTGTAGTATGGAGATCAAAACACGCAGCAATACTCCAAAACTGGACGAACGACACTAATGAAAGGAGACTTAAGCGTGTATGGGCACATAAAGTCCTTAGAGTTCCTACACAAAAACCCAAGCATGGGGTTGCCTCTGGAGATAATTATAATCCATATGCATTTTGAAATCTAACTTGGAATCAAACATAACCCCCAAATCTTTATGAGATCTATATTAGAAATATTGTAATCAAGTATGCAGTATTTGCCAATGTTTAAGGAAAGGTCATTCGAAACACATCATTTAGGTAAGCTATCTAAATCAATTTGGAGTTGCGTGCAAACCTCGATGGATTTTATCACTCTATATAAGTAAATCTTTAAATCATCTGCAAACATCAAACAACAAGAATTCATTATACAACGAGGTAACTCGTTTAATAAAATAAGAGTGGGCTCAGATGGCTGCCTTGAGGTACTCCCGAGTAATTTGAAAATTTGTTCCAAAATAATAGAACCAATTTTAACGTATTGGACTCGATTTTTCAAATAACTCTTTATCCAGTTCAACAGTTTAAAATGGATACCCAAGGGCTCTAGCTTACTAAGCAGAACTATGGTTGTCTCTGTCAAACGCCTTTGAAAAGTCAGTGAAAATTGCATCTACTTGACTCCCCTTTAAATTAAGTTGATACTGAAATTCGTAAGAAGTGTAAGATTTGTTCCAGTGGATTTCCCGCTGACAAATCCACGTTGAAAAGATACGATATTATCTTTAACAGCTTCATACATTATTTTATTGACAAGCGATTTAACGACTTTAGAGATAAATTGATGTTTAGCAATTGGTCTATTGGTGAATAGGAGTTATATAAGAGCTCTTCCAACAATCAAGGAAAACACCGCCACACATACATATGTACATGTAATGTATGTACATAATGTTAATAAAAACATATAAATTAAAAGATGTTAAGGGCTTACCATCGATTTTCGAGCGACAGCAATAAGAACAAAACGTGACTACACAAGAAACAAAAAACTAATCGCACTTTTTTCCATAAATGTTTAAGCCAACCGAAGGCCAGAAAACAATCGCTTTCCACGATCTAACGTCTTAAAAAAAAACATTTACCACAAAACATACATATTTTGTGTAATAAAATCAGTCATTTAAAATTCTCAAAGCATCCGTTGTGCAGCTCCACTTTGGTCTGTTATTTTAATTTCACAGCTTTTTCATATTCCCAGGGAATGAATAGTACTATTTCATTTATTCAAGCACTTGAATCGTCCGCTCACCCTCCCGCTCTTGCAAAGGCACCACAAAGTAGATTCATACATGCGTTGGAGTTGCTCTCATTTTCCACTTCAGAAAAAAAAATAAAAAAAATTAGGTCACCATATGTCATGATGGTTTTTTTTTTTTTTGCCATTTACCGCTTATCTCCTAGCAATTCGACCTCCTCACAGATACGAGTGTGTGTGTGTGGTGACCCAGTATACAAACTATGGGGTGGGTGAACTTTATGCCAAAAAAAATGTAATACGTCCACCATAGTGGATAATTGAAAAGACAAAAATTAATGTGCTGACGGAGGAGGAATACAAATTTTCACAAATTGCATCCTGCGGGTGAAATTAAATTTGACTTTCTGTTCATCCACACATATTAATTGGGGAAGAAAAGTTGTCGTGTATGGTAAAACCTAAAAATAAATAATTATTATCGGCGGTGGCGGCGGCTGTGGCGGTAGCAGTGCCGACGAAGAACAAAAATTCCGCATCCGGGTGGCAGAAGCGGCTTGTGTAATTACCCCTTAATCCTGTTGAGATTACCTCCACTGATGTCAGCAAAATTGTCATCAAACGATGCAGACGGGAACGAAACTTGTATTAGGGCATACAACTTCTGATGACATTCGCCGTGACAAACTGGAGATGAGAAAGAAGTAGAAACAGATAGATGGGACCAGATAGGACCAGAAAGGTGGCAGTGGGAGTGAAGAAATGTTTTCATTAAAATTGGATGTGCATCTGCAACGATTTTTGGAAGAACGTCGTTTGTTAGCGGTGACATTTTCTTCTCCATTTCAGTTCAAGTGTATAAAAATACAAAACGAAGAAGAGGTAAGGACAGAAGCAGAAACAGAAATGATTTGGGCGAGAAATTTGGAATTTCTTGCTTTCTTTGATGAGATCGAAATTTTACGACCTAGAGAAAAAGCGTCGCATTTCATGAAAATATGATTTCGAATTGTGGCTTTAATTAAGTTAACAGAAGGCAGGTTATTCTTAATCATTGGGTTTATCAGCACAGCAGCGATTTTCAACTTGTGGTCTGAGACCCCTTATTTCTTATTTTCCTACCCCTCTCAATAACAACTGTATGAACCAAGTTTCAGTTAGAAAAACGATCATATCTACAAAAAACCAAACAATTCCACTACCTATGAAACAAATTTTAAAAGTTTATACCGAATGTTGTAAATTTTATTATTGGGAAGGGGTCCGCCGACTGATAAATTAATTGCTGGGCGTCCGCACACGCTTAAAGGTTGAAAAACGTTGAGCTACAGTGTAGACGACCACCATTTCGACTTGGCTGGCGTTGTTAATAAATAGAATAACCGCTATTGGGGAACCGAGAACCCTCCATTGATACACCAAACACCACTACACCGCTGAAGAGTAACTGCATGGTGCGCCATTTGGATCGGCCATATTTCTTTGGGGATGCTGCTAACAATGCTGTAACAGTTACTGGTGATAGCCAGCGTGACATGTTGGATCAATTATGCCTTCAGAAAATGTGGCTTCAACAAGATGTTACCACATCACAGACAGCTCGAGCCACGATTCAAATTTTGCGAGCAATTTGTCTCGTATGTACATATATGTACATAATGTCAAAAGGTGCTGATATCGAGATCTCCTGATTTGACTACTCCCGATTTCTTCCTATGGGGGTAGTTGAAGGAAAAGGTGCACACCAACAATCGTTTAAGGACATAACATTCGAAATTAAATTGCTGAAATAAAACCAGAAGTCTACTGAATTTTTATGAAAAATATGCTTAAAAGAGCTTGCTTTTGCAAGGCCATAATTTTAAAGAACATGTATACATATGTATGTACGATGGTAAGATGAAAAGTTCTCGGCCTGACAGTGAAAGAATGCGATTTTCAGTTAAAAAATGATTTCATTTTTCTACATAATCTCCCTTTGAATTCAACACACTTGGCGTTTCTCCAACATCGGTATTCCTTCCCAGAAGTGAGAGTCTGGAGGGCTGTGAAAATATTCATCTACGGCCCTCTCAACTTCATTGGATTGGATGCGAAGCACTTCCAAGAAACTAATTTTCTTCAAGTTTGGGAACAGATGTACTAAGTCTGTACAAAATCAGGAGAATAGGGGTGGTGGCCGAGCAAATCGTACCCCAAATCCCGCAGTTTTCCCATCGCTAACGCACCCTTGTGTACAGGTGCATTGTCCTGATGTAATCGACTTTGCTTTCTTTGGCGCTGAGCCACCGGCTTCCACCCACTGCTTCGACTGCAGTTTTGTTTCTGGCGTGTAGTGGTGGACCCATGTCTCATCCATAGTGACAAATCGCTGCACAAAATCGGTCGGATCCCTATGGAATCGGTCTATATATTGCTGCGAAAATCGTTTGCGCATTTGCTTTTGAACGGCATTCAGCAAATGCGGCACCCATCTTGCGCAGAACTTTAGCATCCTTAATGTTTTGTGCAAGATACTTCGCACTCTCATCTTTCGATATCCCCACAACTCAGCTATCTTACTCGCCTATCATCCAACACCATATCATGCGCTTTTTCGATGGTTTCGGATGTGGTTGCGGTTTTTGGCCGTCCTTCACGTGGGTCATCTTTGAGGGACGTGCGACTACTTTTAAATTCAGCTGCCCACTTTTTAACGGTTGACATGGAAGGAGCAGAGTTCCCGTAAAATTTTGTTAAGTTTGGCGGAATTTGCTTAGGGGTTAATCCATCCAAAGCAAAGAATTTTATGACCGCACGATATTTAAGTTTATCCATTTTAACGAAAAACACACAAGACGACTACTGCAAAAATTCGTGTAACCAACCAACCACCTGACAGAACAAGTTGAAACATACATTTTTGATGATTGAAACGCCCTCTCTGCGTCAGGCCGAGAACGTTTTAAAGTTTTATAAAAAAAACATCAACCTGGAACATAAAAAGCACCCCTGTATTTAATTTTTCGCGAAACTATAAAATGACAGATGAAAGTAGCAAATGTCAATAATTTTCATATTTGTCAGTAAAAACAAATAACAGTATATCGACTCATGAACTGTTATATAATACAAATTAGCATAGTTGATGCATATTTTGTTTCACTTGAACACGATTATGAATACTAATCTATTGAAACCTGTCTAATTTAGCTTAAAAACCGACGACTCATTCATTCTGACGACATCTTTTACCAGTAAACAAAGACACGAAAAAACAATGTACTTAGGAAACTTACAAACGGTGAAAAAACGACAGTGAATCGTCTTACACAAATGTCCAAATCTGTGCTAATTAATGAAACAAGATGCCGCGTTCGACATGAAATCAGATCAAGATTAACATCCCCCTTTAACGAATTTCCTACGTAAGACAATAACAGAAATATGTACAATACATATGTATGTATGTAGGTTTATATCTACTTAGCGACTACGACTAGTAACACCTTTAGAAAAATTAAATATAGGTCGACACATTCACACGGCCATTAACACCCATGTGTAAAAATAAAATAAAATAAAACTATAAAAAACAAATAATATGCCTAGAACAAATATTATCTGTCAGTGGACTATTGATCGCCAACTTGATCATCATGAGGGTGAATATATTTGTTCGCTTTATTATTAGCGACACAAAATGTGGGCGAGATTCTTATGGATTTTAGAATACATAATTTTTTGTTTGTTTTTTTTTTTTCATGTTGAAAATATTAGTTTCAAAAAAACAAAAATGACATACATAGGTACCTACATAAATAATAATTGATAGTTCTAGATTTTTCAACTACATATCTTGAATTCGCTCTGTTAACAATTATAAACTTTGCACTAAACGCACACAGCCCAGAGTAAACAAATTAATTGAACAGCCTTGGTGTGGAATTAAGAATATAATCTAATCCTCCGTGACTGACAGTCAGTGCCCAGATCATGTACGCATTTACATAAATGTACAGCTGTGTTCAATAAAATCTACAAATGCACTTTAAAAGGCATTTTGAAAATATTCTTCATTAATTTATCAAATATTTTATTTTTCTTAGTTCAGTAATTAACCTAAGGTTAATTATATGACATTGTAATTCATTTATAAAATAAATATTAAAATAAAAAAATAGAAAATGCCGTTTTTTTGGTGTTCGATGAATAGCAGCACTGGAAAAGAAATACGAAACCGGTAATGAAGAACAGCTGATTTAGCCGTTTAAAAGTTCGATAATTTATTTTCATTGCAAAAGTGATCCGAAATTGTATGTACAGTAGAACCTCGATTATCCGTTGTTCCGATAATCCGTGCGTACCAGGCATTTCGCTAATCCGTGTAAAATCCTTGGATTGTAACTCGATTATCCGGGTCGAGTATGTATTTTGCATGCAAAGGTCGGGGAATCCGAATTTGTAATAAACAGTATTTCCTAGTAACATACGCTTCCGTGTTTACTTTTGTATGTTGTTTTATTAGTTATATTTCTGTATATTTGAGAAGCAGGTAATACTGTAGTGCAACAGTTGTATCTCTGCATACAGTCTGTGCAAATTAATCAGAACATATATTTGTCTTAATTGGGATGGCAAACAAGGTAATTTGTTGTCACAACGTATTTGTTCAAATTGTACATATTCTTAAACTAGAACATAATAGCCCTGCGGAAAACATAGTTTGCCTATCTTCCCGAAATATTTTTTAATTGAAATTTTTGAAAATTCCAAGGAGCTACCGATTTGTGTAAACAAAAATTAATCTGCTGACAAGTTTGATCCTGTTCAGAAGTGCTTAGTAATAGATATCACCGTTGCAATCCATAGTAAAGTAATTACTTTGTTTGAGCATACGTCTAAGAATCAGAGACAGATAGCTAAAGAGTGTGGCATATCGTTAGGATCGGTTAACAACATCATCAAACGCCATAATGAAACTGGGTCGATTTTACCGCAACGAACAGGAAAATGTGGTCGAAAACGTAAAACCACCAAGAAAGAGGACGCTCTTCTAATAGAAAAACAGTGAGATCAACCCTAGTTAAACCAGTGACGACTTACAAAAAGATCTTGCGGCTGCATGAACCGTTGTGGATGCCTCAACAGTTCGGGACGTCTTCTAGAAGTTGGGCGAAAAGCAAGAAAACCTCTGAAGAAACAACTCCTCAATGTTGTAATGAAAAAGATGTTAATGGCTGGGGCTCGAAAATATAAAGAATGGACAGCGGATGAATGGACAAAAGGTGCTATTTTCGGACGAGAGTCATTTTTTCGTGCAGGGTATGAAACCTCAATATGTTCGAAGATCCGATGGTGAACCCATTTCAATAGACCATATCCAGCAGACTGTAAAACATCCTGTAAAGCAAATGTTTTGGGGTTGTTTTTCTTACTTTGGTACAGGATCGTTAGTTCCAATAACAGGAATGATGAACAGTGACAAATATATCGAATTATTGATCTGTCAAAAGTGAATGCAGAAACCCCAATTTTTCAACAAGATCTGGCTCCATGTCATTCGTCAAAGAAAGTTAAAACATACTCGCAGAAGAGGCTACAACTTGTTTGGATTGCCCTGGCAACTCGCCAGACCTTAATTCCATAGAAAATTTGTGGGCTATATGCAAAACTAGATTGAGGAAAATGGACTGCACAATAGGGTGTGTCATTTAGTATGGCAAAAAAAATTTTTATTTTTTTTTTAATCTAATACCTCTCAAAAGTTGCATTGGGATCCTAGGTGTCAGAATATGTGAAAAAAGTTCCAAGTTTAATGTCCTTTTGGCTCGCTCAAATTGGTTGAAGTTTCGAAAAAAACGTTTTTTAGTGCTATCTATCTTCGCTTATTGCTCGAAAATAGCCTAGTGTTAATTTTTGCAAAACAAATTACTTAAAATCAATAAACATAAAGTATATTAGGAAATAAAATAAAAAAAAACGTATATAATTCATATTTTTATTAAACAAAAATCAAATAAATTATTTGATAAATATTTAAAAATGGAAGATTTTTACTGTTCTTGAATGGAAGATTTTTACTGTTCGAAACTTTAAGTGATTTGAGCGAGCCAAAAGTACTTTCCAAAATGAAAATTATAAATGTAGTAATTAATTTTAATCAGCAATGCAACTTTTGAGAGGTATTAGACATGGAAATTCAAAAGTTGAAAAATATGACACACCCTACTGCACAACCAAAACGAAGCTGATTGAGTCAGTTATTCAAGTATGGTATCGGGATATAAAAATCGTTGTAAACTGTCAAAAACTGGTGGAATCCATGCCAAAACGAATACAAATGGTGCTTAAAGCCAAGGGTGGACATATTAAATATTAATTTTATAAATTCATTACTTACTGCAAATTTAAATAAATAATACAAATTTTTGAACAAAAAAGTGTTTGTTCACATTAATTTGCACAAGACTGTATTTTAGAGGTAGGTGATATCTATTTTAATATTACGTTATAGAGAAAGAATAAAGGACGGTGCACATACATTACCCTTCATGGATATGAAATGTAAAAGAATTGTTTTGACCATTGAAAATAAACTTAAATTAACTTAAAGATATATTATTATTCATTATTCGATTTTCCGTGATTTTCAATTTTCCGGCAAGCCCTTGCCGGTCATTGTACCAGATAATCGAGGTTCTACTGTATCATTTTTTCGCTGATTTGTGACTTTGGTCAGGTAAAACATTTTCTGAAATATGGATTTCTAAAACCAAAGTAGGGCCGACTTAAAAAATAGAATCCAGAGAAAACGCACTGCTATTTTATGGAACATAGTGGTATGTACATATTGTATTGTATATTTCTTGCAGTTGAACTAAGTTCAACTAAAATAATAACAAACATTGCTGATTGTTTTAAATGTAGGTGTACTAAAAAACCTATCTACATGTACATGGTTGTATAATGTACAAGCAAATTTACGTTGACTCTTCAGTATCGGCATTTTAATGATAACAATCATCAAAGTGGTAATAAGCGCTAGTAAATGCCACACTGTGTACACTTTAATGCCAAGTGAAAGTTTTTTTTTTTTTGTATAAAAAATCGAAAGTTGCATGTGTGTACATTGGGGGGAGGGACTATTTACACGATATGTGGCTAATTATATATTTTTCAAGAATTTTGCGTTTTTTTTTTCTTGCTGTTGTTGTTGTTTACCACCTAACACCAAGCACTACCTATACAAATTCGACTTTGAATTGAAAGGAAAACTTCATTGAGTCAATGGCATTGATTGTTGTTTTCTGAATGTCTACTTGTCTGTCGTTATTATAACGGACATGCGGAAGGTTTTTCTTTCCACAGAGAGCTCGTATAACAGTTTCTTAAGCACTTCCACTATTGCCAATCCTCTTATGATTATGTGTAATTCTTCAAGTGTACGTTGACATTGAAAATTGTTTGTTTTTTTTCTTTTCTTTTTTGCATGGCTGAGCACACAAAAGATTTGTTGGTTTCCTTTATGATTTCTTTCAAGAGACATTAGATAGATTTAACTGCCATTCCAGATACCTGATACTCGTACCAAACCAACACCTGAAAGAGTAAATTCTGTAAGTAGATTTAGTGTTCTTACACTGGCGATACTTTTAAGTACGAGTGACCGTGTTGTGATTGTGATGTGACGTATATGTACGTGTTCTCGTGAAGTGATTTATTTACATGTAAAATATTTCTCATATCAATGTTGTACGAGGAGCAAAGCAGACGACTTCTTGGAAATCTCTTCATAGCTATTTAAAGATATTAGATATATGTACATTGTGGTTATGCATGCTATCATTGAAACTCGTACACAGAATGGGCCTTATCGAAGATGAAATACATTTTGTGACGTCATAATTCTTCTTGTATTCTTTTATTTCCTTATGTTCTTCCTAGTGTGTGCATGAATCTTCAAGGGTGTTTTTCTTTATCACTGAAGAACAGTACATATTTTCTATTGTGAGGAGACTGTAGATATGATGTATCTCGCCATTGAGTTTCTAGGTCATTTATTAGAAATTGGAAATGTTTTCATGTGAGCAAACCTTCCGGAAACATTATCAAGAATGCCCTCCCATAATCTTCGTTTTATTTGGAGAAGTATTTTCTTAAGTTTATTTATGTTAAATAACACTATTTATAGCCCGGAAGAATAATAAGATCGGGACAGTTCTTTAAGAAGCCAGTGGCAAATACTTTGAACGAACGATGGAATAAAAGAAAGCCACCAACATAGAAATTAGGAAGTCTAAAAAGAAAAGGAAATCACGAGTCCTCTCCAGTTCAAATAGATTCTATAACAAACAAAACACTAATGGTCGTGAGACATTAAGTTACAAGGACTACACAAACAACATAATAGTATAGCTAAATCAATCAAATGGAGAACCAAAGTTTTATCGGGACGAGTTTTCTCGCATAACATGACATAATGGGAAACCTTTTTCGTCACAACAAACTGCTTTTGTGTTCTTTTGCTACAAATTCACCTTTACTTAGAATCCATTTTGAGAAAATTTACATTTGTGATTTGATTAGTTATGTATGTAACATATATGTTGTATTGTACATAGATTAGGTAAGGTAAGCGGGCTGACGAAAATGGTCACATCCTCATCACACTTAGATTCATGTAAAATCATTGTGGTACCCATTATGTGTTCCCACCAATGGTGACAGTGTTTTGGTCCCAGCCATCCCGACATCCTGGCAAACTAACACCGTGTCTCCACGTGCTATTGCAAATAGCAGAATTTCATAGCAACCTTTAAAAAAGAGAACTGTCGAATTTGTGTGTGGGCAAATTATAGCTTGATGTTTCATTTTATATTAAATCCAACCGCTTGTACTCAGCACTTCTATAATTCCACAAACATGGAAACTGCCGAAAATTGTTTTTTTAATTAAATCATCTCTTCTTGTGACATCTTCCAGTCGGCCATAATTATTTATTTCTTATTCAAACGCAACGAACGCAATCAATTTCACTCAAATGTCAAAAATTAGCAAGATATCTATAGCTTGCTAAATATCCTGCTATAGATAGCTTACTATCTCAATTATTTTGCTATTTGCCGTCTCCATTAGCTATTTTCATAGCATGCTAATTATCTTGCTATAAATTTTAGCTCGTGGAGACCGGGTGTAAAGTTGACCCGATGGTGATGGCTGTCAATGTAAATTGTGATATCCTCTCGGGATATTGTCATCATTGACACCGATTGGGTGGCCTTTTTCACTGCTAGAACCTCGGCTTGCAAAACGCTGCTGTGGTCTGCGAGTCGTATGGAGCTGTTTATTCTTAGTTCCTCTGAGAAGCAAACCGCTCCTACACCTATTTCAATTTTTGACCCATAAGTGTAGATGGACTTGGATTTGTTTGATCTTTCATTTTTTCCCATTGTTCTCTGCTTGGAAAGACCCACGAGAAAGATCTTTCCAAGTATGGAACAGTGTAGTCTACGTTGACATCGCCCCCAAGATATTTGCTAAGTATCTTGGTATATCCATATGCATTCGGCTTCCAATGCTTTGACTGGTTTATTCTGAAAGCAGTCTTTGTTGCGGTTTCCTGCATGTAGAGATCTAGAGGCAAAAGGTTAAGAATTATTTTCAATTCCGCTGTTGGCGCTATTTTCATCGCGCTGGTTGTTCCAGTACATGCTATTTTCTGTACTTTGGTCATAACCTTAAGGTTGCTGATTTTTGCGGCAGCATGCCAGACCAATCCTTCATATGTATGGGTCTAACTATCGCCATCATCTTAAGAAAACTGGTATCGTTCTCTTGTTAGTGAACAGCATAAGTTTTCTGAGGGTTGACCCCCAGCCCCAGTCCACATTGTTTTGTATGTACAAAAATGCGCCAAAAAAATGTCTGAATGTTGAATCAAGAGCAGGTCTGTCATTTTCAGTTGATTTAATATTTTAACCAATCAAATTGTGTAACATGTCCTGTACTTGACATCCAACCAATGTCTGTTATAATTTTTACTAAATAGATTACGCTCTTTTAACACACTGTTAAAATAATTCTTCCATTCTGTAATAAAATTTTATTATCTAGAAGAAAATATATGTTTACAAAAAAATAAATACCCCACTTATCGAAAAATATCAAGCAGAAGAACTTCCCAATTATACAGTCTTTCTGTTCGACAAATATTCATCTATTCCATTCATTCCCCATCCGTGACATCGATAAATCAACAAAACAAGTTCTAAACCATTTATCTAACTACCCACGACAACCATTTTATTACGAAAATCATCCGAAATGTTTATTCTGCACGTCTGGAGCTTATGTTTTACCCGTAATAAAACTATAGAATACTCTTTATAGGCGGTACCACCCCGCTCGATTTGCCTCGTTCCGAAAGGGAACGCGTGCGACAGTGGAGAACTCTTAGAAATGAGCTTGTATATTGTATATTTCCACTTAAAAGCCGGGTTCTGAATAATTTTTTCTACCACCACTTCTTCCCCAGAAGTACGGATATCTAATTTGCATATTATGTAGTTCACGATAGTAGAAGCGATACGCTCCACTAGATGAGCGTACGAATCGTAAGTCTCGTGATACAGTGCCATTCCTTGAAGTGGAAATGGAATGGAGTTGAGTAGTGAAATATTTATTTCACTTGCTTAAACTAAGAATTATTTATTATGTATTTACTATTTTACCTTGTGCTGAACAATTGATTTTCTTTCTATAAAAAAAAAAAAAAAACCAAATGTAGGTAGGCATAGGCATGCACATTCACACGTAATGAGGAAGAAAGTTTTACTGCATTCAACTGCTGGCGGCATTTAGGGCGAATTGCCAAGAAATACAATAACACCAGAGCTCGGATAATAGAAAAATTTTTATGCAATGTAGATATCTCCAAGACCCAAAGCAGTGGATTAACAGGAAAACTTACAATGAAGCTTAAATGAATATTCCGGACGTTTTTTTGTTGTTGTTCTGCCTCCCCACTGCGTCTTTCGCTTTCTGTCAGTGGACTGTTTGTGGAACAGTTCCAGGTGAATAATACAGAAGTTTGTTGGCTTGTTTTTTTTTTGCAAGCTAGCGATTATCAATTAGTTTTATGATATTTAACACTTAAATGAGAAAACGTTTTATAGGCGGGGTGAGTTGGGTTGATTATGTTGTATTTATAGAAATGAAGACATCCTCTAGACAGAAATTGCCCAGAGAGGTTTGTTTTTTCGCATTAGAAATGGTTCATTCATGAACCACTGCTTGGGCAGCTTTTAAGGGAGTGGCGTTTTTTTGTTGCACGAAAAGTAATTACCAAAATATTTAAGTTGATTTGTTAATGGATTTATTTAGTTTTAAAGAAATAGTGAATGGTTAAGTAGCACTGGAAATCCACGGCGTTGAAAACTGACTGATATGTAAAGGCGAAACTCTTAAGGTAAATAGTCGCATACTTGTACATATTATCGTGAGAAGGTTTTCTGGTTACTAATACTGAATTTGCCATTCCCAGCGTGAAGCCAATTTAACAACTGAAGTATTACGAATATGTAGCTTGGTATCGGCAGAACTATAAAATTATGGAGATAAGGTTATCAAAAACAAAAAATTCATATTTAATAGAAAGCTAACTTGGAAATAACCTATCTCCATGCACACGAATATATGTGTAGGTAAGAGGACAACAGTTAGTCACAAAAATGAAGTCCAAGCTGGACAATTGTTTGGCCGCTATCAAGAATAGTTCATAAAATATCAAGTAGGTAGGTCGTAGGTATCATTCCACATAAGATTCAAAGCTCTAGCTCTACTTATAATTTAACGAAACGCTTCCCTTTAGAAATTTAAATTTCGAAAATATAATGTATTGAGAGTATATTAACCCGAGGAAAAATTAAAATATTAAATACTAGCTGTTCCACCGGCTTCGCCCGTGTAATAAAACAGTCGCGTTATTTATTAGTCAAAACGCTGCTCTAGTAAAGTGGTTCTGGGAAGCAAATAACAGCCAAATTCGCCAAACCTTTTTGAATCACACCAAGTGTCTATAAACAACATCGAAATTTTTCTACTATTATTTCGTTGTGAAATGTTTGATTTAGTAGTAAACATTTAAAAGCTAATCATTCTTTTTTATACTTTTATCTTCAATCAAAATATAACGCGTTGGCATCTACAACGCTCTTTAGACGTCAAACGTCAAGTATTAATTTTTTTTAAGAATTTCTGAATTTTTAACGCAATGATATCTTCAAAGGATTTTATGGCCTTTTGCATGGTATCGGAAGACTTTCTGGTAGCTGAATGACTTCATGCTGACTGAAACATCAATACAGTACCGTGGATGAGGAAGAGTTTCCAATCCCAAATATAAGAATTTTGTACTGATACACGTGAGGTGGCTTAGCATTGCCATGTAGTAGTATCGTGCCCTGCCACTGCATACGCTACTTATCTCGATTTCTTAAGATAATTTGACGGCGTTTACCGTTTCTCGTGGTTAATGAAATGAAAATCTTACCAGACTGTCACCATAAAGCCTTGCAGTTGAGAGTTTGATAAATAATAATATTTTTCTTATTATGTAAGCATGTATGCATCTAGGTATATTAAAAACTTCCCGACTTTAAGCAAAATATTATCACAAGCAGAAACCGAACACATCAGAAGGTACACTATATAATTGGTTGTTTTTTTTATTTATTTATTTATTACTATTTTATTTAAAAGTAGGAACTAACCTAAAAGACGTTAAAATTTATGTTGACAAATTTATTGAATTTAACACTCAATTAATTTTTTCGTAACTATGCTTTTATTTTACTGGTTGAAAATTATATCTTCACTGCTCGCTGGTTCAAAATAGAATAAAAATGTAAGAGAAAATAATTCCCTTCAGGCTGTCTTTTAATAGGGGACTCCCCGGATTTACAAAATCAGGCAAGACTTGTACCTTTTTGAATATTACATTGAATGATTCCCTTCATGCCAAGTCTTTTAATACGGGATTCCCAGGATCCACAAAATCATTTTCATCAGAAAACTGAAGGCAAGACTTTTTCTTTTTTGAATATTACATTTAATGATTCCTTTCAGGCCAAGTCTTTTAATAGGGGATTCCCAGGAGTTAAAAATCATTTTCATCAGAAAACTAAAGGCGACTTTAACATTTTAGAATATTATACTAAGGCTTATGCGCAATATAAATAGAGCGTTAGTGACAGAAAATTGTATCTCTTTCTGTGTTTGGTTAGTATAATTCGGCAAAATGCTGAACCGATTTTGACTAAACTTCACAGAAACACTCGGGCCAATACCGATCTCAATCGGATTGGTGGTTTCAGAGTCCATAGCATACTTACAATACTTACAAATACACATATAAATATGTAGATATGTACATTGGCCTTTATATATGTATGTAGATAGAGAGTGTCATTTAGTGAAATGAGTCATTTTGGTCAATAAATAGAGAATTTGTTAATAACTTGACTTCAGTACCACCTATCGGGTCCAGATTTCGTGATTTTCTCTTTTGACACTATACCAACACATAATATTGTGAATTTGAGTCTCTTTGGTCAGTACATATAACATTTATTAATAACTTGACTCCAGCGCGCCCATGCGAGCGTTTTTTACGCCTTTGTCCTTCACCAGGTCCCAGACTATCTCTGTACCAAATTACATTATGATTGGTTCAGCAGTTAAGGCGTGAAAAGGTTTTGTTGATAACTTGACTCCAGCGCCCCCTAGCGAGCGAGCTATGTCCTTCCTCAGGTCCCAGACTATCTCTGTACCAAATTACATTATGATTGGTTCAGCGGTTTAGGCGTGAAAAGGTAAGGGACAGACAGACAGACACACAAACAGAGTTACTTTCGCATTTATAATATTAGTGTGATTTACGGAGTTATCGCACATCTAGTTGAGGGCATATAGTATACTGTATACAGCATATGGTAGGTACAGTGAAACTTTAAACGCTATTATCTCGAATCCGTATTTTCAAAAACTGCTCGTGCTGTAACTTTAAAAGTTATTGATCGATTTGGCTGAAACTCTGTAAGAGCTTTCTCTATATCATTACCGGAAGGATAAACCTAAAGTTTTAAAGATTTCATTTAAATAAACTACTTATTGAGGGTGAAAAATGTCGAAAAAACAGTATAAAATTTGAACATTTTATTAAAGAGCGTACAAAATTTTTAATTTTAGACTTTTTTATATTTTATTTTTTTATTTTATTTATTTATTTCATAAAGACTAGCTTATACACAGTAAGATATAATATCTTATAATTGAGTGATAAGTACACAATATAAAAACAATAGAAAAAAAAAACGTATGATTGGAAGAGAAAGCTACATGAGCTATGAAATGATGAATTCATGTTAATTATAAAAAGAATGTAAACATAATAAAAAAATTACAGAAGCTAAGCAGAAAAAAAAAAGAATAAATAAATCCAAATTTCAAGAATTTAAGATAGATACGTTCTGAGTTCATTTTTAAGTTTAGTTGTGTTAGTTATCCTTCTGAGAGGGCGAGGCAAGGAGTTCCACAACCGTGTGGCGTGAATGAAAAACTGTCGCTCAGATATTAAACAAGAGAGCCGGGGGGTTATCAATTGTGCAGATCTGTTTGATGAGGCGAATCTTATTTTTTCAAAGATATAAGCAGGTTGATGTGATAAAAGAATGTCCGAGAAAAGGCTAAGAGTTCGAAACTGTAGTAGGTGATCAAAGGTCATATTATATAGTTGCCTAGAATATCGCGAAACTCGATCAAATTTGCGTAATCCAAAAACATATCGAACAATGCAATTAAAGGCGACATTAAGTTTCCTCCTGGATACAAAGCTACAATTTGAACATAGATATGCATTGCGCTATTCTTGATAAAATTGGGAAGATCATTGACATATAAAGAGAAAAATAATGGCCCTAATATGGATCCCTGAGGAACACCACTAACGATTGGTAGGGGGTCCGATAGAGATTGATTGATTGATACGGCTTGAAACCTGTGTGTTAAGTACGAGGACACTAACTTTACCGCGCAGGGCGAAAATTTGTAGATTTCAGACAATTTGCGACAAAAAATGAGTGGTTAACCGTATTAAATGCCTTAGAAAAGTCTAGTAAGACTAAAAAAGACACTTTGTCCCTATCAATGGCTTGGCGAATATCCTCAGAGATACCTATAACAGCAGTGGTACAGCTATGTTTTTGTCGGAAACCAGATTGCGTGGAGGATAAAATATTGTAAGTGGAGAGATGACGACTAATTTGCTTCTGAAGGATCTTTTCAAATACTTTCGACAAGAATGGGAGAATAGATATCGGTCTGAATTCATCACATTTGGATGATTTTATAGGTTTATCCTTTGCATGCATGTGTCAGAAATAGAAATTTATTTCTTTTGGTAAAAAGATAAATAGAGAAAGACTGACAAATGCAGCACTTTTGGACCTCGCGTCAGAGACACCTGAAGAGAAATTGAACTGAGCCGCCATTTTGTGATATGGTGATATTTCAAACTTTGTACACACATACTCACTCGTAAGGTGAAGGTTAAAGAAACTAATCTTCGACAACAAGTCGAGTACCACTGAAACGATTAAGCAATGTTGTCAAATGAAAAATATGATCGATTGAGCTCATGCCTGCAGAGGCGTACAGTGGCGGAAAGATAAAAAGCACTTTGCTTTAACGAATCTTGAAAAGACTAAGAACGGAAGAAAAACTCATATGTGTTTAGAAATACTTATTCTATATTTACAATATTAACTTATGTCGTTTTCGATTGGGCTTTTCAGATTTTGCTCTCAGATTTCAGATTTTTCGTGCTGGTTGGAAGACAAACGAGATTGATCTGTTTCTCGAGCTGAATCCGAGATTCACAACAATTGATCTAGAGCAAAAAAAAAAGTGCTTTTTTGGTCGGTTGGAAAATGAAAATTGTACTAGAGCGATAATAATTGCTCGAAATCAGAAATTGCCCAATCGAAATCGACATTAAATACAAAATTCAGTAACAATTTTTATCGTAAAATCACAATACAGAATAAAAAAAAACTTTAAAAGAATGGAAAACTGGGTGGACATTTAAATAACACTGCAGATTAATGTCTTGACCTTGACAAACGTGCACTTTCCCATCAGATCCAAGTCTATTGAACGTGGATTCGTCACTCCACAAAACATTTTTCTAAAATAGAAGAGGCAATATCCCAACGTCTTGCAATGCATCTATGCAGCCCTACCTCGCTTAGGCGGTAACGGACAATTCTTGACGTGATATTAACGCTATATTCGTCTTCAATTTGGCTCCTTATTTCAATCGAGGTCTAAAATGGGTCTCTTCGATTTGCAGCTACCATTGCTCTGTCCATGGTTGTCGTTGTCTGGCCCATTTTTTTCTTTGGAAATTTTTTAATACCTTGTGTGCCTTAACTTGTTTTATAGAATTATAGACCATTTTTTTTGGAACACATCAAGTCCTTTGCAATGTCCAAAAGAGGCTCTTAACTTTGAAGCACGTTGACGATTGCCATCTTTTTTTCTGCCAAGCAGTAAATTCCTCTTCCCAATATTAAACTTATACTAAACTACTAGCTTGTTATAATACAGAAAATAAAATTAAACTTACAATAATAAAACGGGTAAAAATCAATTTTTTAATGCAAAACAAGAAAAAGTGCTATTTTTTTCCAGCTACTCCACTGACTTTACGATACTTGAATGGGGCCACGTCACCTCTTGGTTTATTTATTGGGTTGACAAGTACCGTTATACACGCAGTTATGTTCAATATGCATACAGATATAAAAAAAATGTTTATATAGTTATAGTTTGAAGAAAGTTATATGAGTTTAAATAAGATTGTTCGTAAAGGTGCTATTTAGTTTTCCGCCACTGTACATAGATTTAAACGATTTGCATATATGTATAAATTATGTAATTATCATATTAATATATAAATCTCGATGTCACGCTTTTACCAGTCAATCTTCTGCCACGATAAACACAATAACTAATACACACAATGAAGTAAAACTTCGTATTCCTCTTTTTTAACCTCCTGTGCGTATTATAGGCTGATTTTTAAATTAATTTATGCGCAGTATAATTTAAATTATGTAATTGAAAAATAAAAACATTAACGAATGCCACTTACTGGCAAAATGTCACTTATTCAAAACACAATCCACACAATTTTGTGGATTGTATTTATTGGTAGTTTGCCAACCTTGGGATGCGATCGCACTGTCTTTGATTCTTCGAACTAAACGACAATGTATGTATTGTATGTAAGTAACTCTATATTTTTTAGACACGGGCGAAGCCGGGCGGGGGAGCTAGTATCTAATATATTAACATTATTTTTTTAATTCTACTACAAAATGGTGGATGCCCTTATACAAAACAATACAAAAAAAAACCAAAAGAACTCCTACAGCTCCAAACTTCCTCAGAATAAATTCCCGAGATAAACAAACTCAATCTGAGCACATTTTACTATTACTTATATGACTGTCAATAAAAGATAATTTTTTGTTGGTTCAAGAACGTACCAGCAGCATACCATGTGCGCGCCCCATAGAACGATTTAATTTCTATAAAGCAATAGAAATATTTTTTTGTTCTTTCTTTTTAATTTGTCAGTTCAAATGTGGGCGGAAGTATTCAAATTGATTAGTTCACTGACACATCATGTTCCCAATTCGGCGAGAGAATGTTTCCTATTCATTCAAGTTGAATGAAAATACACAACGTTCTCTTGAGTTTAACGTCACCGCATTCAGACGTGGAATAATTATTCCCCAAATCTTGAGCAACTTACTTTGGCATTCATCGAACGTCCACTTGAACTTCCTATGAAGAGTTTCTATGATTGATGTGCCAAATTAAAATTACAATTGACACTCTCAGCAGTAAAACAATTGAATACAGTGTGTCACTATAAGCAAAACGCCACTCAAATCAGCTGCAAATTTGCGAAACGGCCTTGACCAGAACGCTTTCCCATTAAAGTTTTGCATTTTACAAAATGTTGACGCGAATAAATTACTATCGCATCGAGTCGGCGGCAAGCAAACGACTAATGGTCGCCTATTGTGCCGATGCTGCGAGTGATTGCAACAAAAGTGCACCTCCAAAGAGACCTTCTCTGGCGGTTTGTGTTGCCCAACATGGAATTCCGCTTAGAGAAGCCGTGCTTACCGTGGGCGTGTTCCACCGGGCAAACTGAAACTGACACACAATTGACGGTAATTTACCAGCAGCTAACTTCTACTTTAAGTAAACACTCAATGTGGGATTGATTTAGGCAACTATTCTATATTAGTTTGTTGTGTTCCAAGGGTGATAAGGAATTGGGTGTGGATTGAGAAGTATAAATAATTACATAAAGCCTCCCATTGTACTGATTACAAGGAAAAAATTAAAGTCTCCAAACAACCAACTCACTCATTCGATATAAATCAAAGAGTGGCATTTTTAGTGAAAGTAAATGACAGATGTATTGGAATTTCCGAAGTTAGCTCCATTTTCCAAAACAGATTCTGACCTTAACCTCTACAATCGAAAAGAGAGGAGTAGCTACTTGAAGGCCAGCTTCGGATTATGTGACAACCTCGGCAGTGAGTCATTGGATGTGTGTCTTTTTGAGTTTTTTATTTTTTTTATTTTCGCATGACCACTTATGGCTCCTCATAGACCAGACATATAGTGAAACTGAAATTAGGTGCGGAGGGATAATCCAGTAAAGTGTGTATGTTTTTTTTTTTTTTTTTTCTCTGGCAATATACCAGTAACCCACAAAATTGAATGTCTTAATTGAATTCTTTTGCCACTTTTTAAGTTAAGTGTGTTTTTCTTTCGTTTGATGTTATGAAATAAATTGGGTTGAGCTAAGTTAGCACACACAAACAAGATTGCTTACAGTAGAGAAAATGTGTTTACTTGAGCTTGATTGAGTTGATTCCATCACTTACATTAACACACCAACAGAATTGTTCAATTAGAGGAATAATAGATAATAAAAGATGGAGAATTGTAAATAATGAATATAAAATTTACGAACGATTGGGTCTTTGTTACGGAACAGAACTAGGGTTAGTCAGAATGGTGTTAAAAGAAGTGATGCACATTCGATCGTGTAATTGAACTTTAAATTGTCTAATAGGTCATAGCCTTCATACGAAGAGCTTGCATAATCCGAAAAAAAAAAAATTTATGTATGTATGTACTTGACATGTAAAAAATTATAGCACATTATTCAAGCGACGGCAACAATTGCAGTTGACTTTTTTGACATTCGAGCTGTGAGGCGTTTTGTTCAGTAGTTAACCGAAAATATGGGACAAATACCATCACATCCTACCATTGACCAACTTTCGCAGGTTATTTAAAATGAGAAATGACATAAAGTATTCAAATTTGCCGTCAAGTTCCAAGATAGACACGTGGACTACATATAAAAGCATTTTGAGGAGCATTTGTATGGAATTTTCTTGGTGTAAGAAAATATTGGCCAATTTTCAAAGGCGGTCAACTAGACAGATTTCATTGTGTATATAGTAAATTGAAAATTATAGTAGGGTAGACCGGGGACAATCGTAACAGTGTACAGTTGTAGCACTCGCGGTATTTCCGAAACTGTAACTGCAAATCAACTCAGGCACACACAATGCGTCTGCGTATAATCATTTATTTGTGAGTTTCTCTCCGGCTTCTGTGCAAAGTTAACATCACTAGAGAAAAAAACAATTTGTTACCCTCTTAAGTAAATTATTTCGTTGGTAAACATTTTTGAATAACATTTTTTTGCTACAAAATTCATAAAAATATTCAGTGTTTATCAGTCAATCTTTTTGTGTACTGTTTAGAATCCGGCCATTTGTGATAAGGTAGATAAGACGTATTTTATGTATAAAAGGCACACGAGGACAGTTGTAACGTTCATTTTTGGGGACAATTATTGTAACACGTTGCAACTGTAACACCTATACGAACACTTTTGAAAAAAAGGTTATAAGAATTATATTTAAAGAGAGTGCAGTCTTTTATTGAATGCAATAACTGGTCACATGAACAGTGTACTAAACAAATTATTTCATATAACATTTATGTATCTGTCACAATTGTGAGTTGAATAAGGCACTCTTTTTGAAGCCCTACCTTTCCTTGCATTTTTCGTAGGTTTTTTTTACCGATTTAAATCATTTATTTATTTATGTATTCATTGTTGTCATTAATAAAAACAACAAATTGTCTTCATTTTTACCTATGTTATAAGTGTCCTCAGGCACTGTTACAACTGTCCCGGGTACGAGGACATTAGATACTAGATATCTTTAAATTTATTAGCTTGGCCTTGAACTTTACTTTACAGATAACTAATTCCAGTAAAGATGGCTATCTATTTCAAAACACGAAGATTTATAGCAAGTGGAGTTCCTTTTAAACTAAGATCATCATTGTTGTAGAGTGAACATTAAATTATTATGTTTAAATCAACATACAAATGTGAATCTTTAATTCTTAACCACAAGGTCAGCGCGATACAGGTGGTACATATGCACTATATTTCACAGACTGACAGACGGAAATGGTAAATTACTCTAAAATCATTGGAGACTACCCAGCTGCAGGTGACAACACCAAAAAGTATGTTTACTAATTTGTTCTCTCTTTCCCTTTATATGTTATTATACATATGTATGTATTTGCTCGTATCCGAAAATACGCGTATTTGTACAAACATTGCAAATGTGAATCATGTGAATTGCAAAACAAGAATAGTCATCAAATTTCTTGTGAATAAGAGAAAAAAAAAATTGACGGAAGCAGAATTTGTGACATACGAGTAAGTGAAATGAATTCTTGACAGAAGACTATTAGCTTAACGAAAGAAACAAAAATGTACTAAACGACAAATGTTCTCTCTAACTAATTTTAATTGCTTCGCTCTGTTTGCTATGTTGTTTTTCTCTGTTTTAGTTTTGTGTAAAGGCTAGTGATGTAAAAAGTCGTTACTTCTGAGTATTCATACTCACTCGTTACTTTCGCCCAAGTAATCACTCAAAAGTAACGAATACTTTGTACTCATTGATACTTTTCGTACCCTCTCTATTTTTCACTAGGTCGGTTCCGAGGGGGAAGTCATCAGTGTATTCAAGGAACTTTCAATATGAATTCAAAGTGAATTCGTGGGAATTCAAGGTGAATTCAAAGTGATTCACGTGGATTCACTTTTTTTAATCAATAGTGAATTCCGATGTGAATTCAGGAAATTCAGAAGAGTTTCAGTGTATTCAGAAGAATTCATTGCACAAAACCTGAATTCAAAACGTATTCACTTTTTATTTAGAGGAATTCATATAGTGAATTCAGTATTCACAATGAATTCAGTATTCAGTTGAATTCATGTGAATTCTGTATTCAAGAGACTTTTCAAAAAGATGATGACTGCCCCCTCGGTCGGTTCGGTACGAGTATTATATGATTTTTCTTCTTTTACTCTATGCAATGCTCTATAACTCTATAGTCCTAGCACTTGTATGCCCTTTATTTTGTTAATGTTTCTTATCAACTGAAGACTGAATTACATTATTAATTGAATTTATGTTGTTTTTTTTTCTTTAATTGCTATTAATGAAGTTTTTACTTTAATTGTTTCTGTTGCCCCTATTAAAAATAAATAAATTAACTTGAAGCACATACATATTTGCAACTTCATTTCATTATTGTCATTTAGCGAAGGTAGTACCTACTTGGTATATACTTAAAATTATTGGACACCGCTCCCTCATGAATAAAAAAATAACAAAAAAAAGTGTACATTCAACATCCATCTATTCGTCTCAGTAAACACTTTTGCCAAACATATTATATCTTGGTGGTTGCCTTATGTTATAAAGAAACCGAATAAGAAATACATATACATACTCGTACATAGGTATACCGTATAGCGTATGGTATACCCCGTGGACATCAATTATCTCTTTCTGCTAAATAATGATGAATTTATCCTTTCCATTTGTCTCTTTCTTTTGCATTGCCGCGGTTATTTGTATTCGATGTGAGATTGAGTTATTCATTTGCTTAAGATAGTTGAGATCGAACGAGTGAGTGAGTACATAGAAGGTAATCAGTTACTGCGAGTACATTCATGTATTCGTTACTTTGTAACGAATGAATACATTTTTTACACCACTAGTAAAGGCTCAACGAGTGGTCGCCGTGGCCATGGTTGGTTAGTGCGTTGTACTACTACGCATGCTTGCCCGGGTTCAATCCCAGCAAAACACCTAAAAGTTTTTTCACGGTACCACCTTTTTCGAATGTCTGACAAGCAATCAAACAGTATCATCAGTCGTGAAGAGTCGGCAAAAAAAAAAACTGTAGGTCCCTTCCATTTCGTGGAATAAATAACACGCACACACAAATGGTTGCGAGAAGCTAGGCTTGGTTCTATATAGGACTGCTGACGCCGTATATTTTTAAAGGCTCAAGTATAATAGTCGAAAGCAATTGGAAGCTACTGTCCAAATTCTACGTTGTTTTCTTCAGTACTGTCAATTGTCAAGTTGCCCATAATAGGAGTATGTGAAAGGAAGCGATTTACACAGCATTGAAGTCAAATGTCAAATTTTCATACGAAAGAGCGAATGGGTTCGTAAAAGTGAACGAAACTTAACTTAACGAATCAAAGCGAAAAGCTAGTATGGTCGTACAATACAAATTCTCAGTTACGTAAGTCGACGTACGCACCCATTCTACTACCATAGTTCGGCCAATCGATTCTCGTTCATTATGTGATCTAAATAATAGTCAGTTACCAAATCTCTCTGCACAAGGACTATTCGCAAGACAAGTGACTAGAACTTCAAAGATTACACTTTAAACGTTTACATCCTCAAACAAGAGCTTAAACATTAATGGAGATTGCATACAGAACATGCATCGTTTCACCGCAATACTATATCGGCTTCGGCACTTATTGAATGTGAATGAACAAAGGTTCTTCAATATTCGTGATCGTTTCGGCTTAGGTTGTTTAAAATTAGTGTTTAAATTTCAAAATTAATTTTGGAACTTGAAACGTTCTCTTCTTATAAAAAAAATCCTCAACATGGTAAAAACGGCATCAAAGTCGTTGTAGCATTTTAAAAGCTAGAGACAGGGATTTTGGGCATTTTTTTAATGTAATATAATAAATAGAGATTGTATGTACATGTGTACTATGCACATACATATATGTAAGAGTGTACCAGCAAATAATAGTGCATGAAGTAAACTTGCTTAAGGATATTGATTAAAATCGAAACTGGGACATATATAAAAGGCAAAGGAAGCTCAAACACAATGTTATCAACAGCTTACATACATACATATGTATGTACCCTATGAAAGTACTAGTGTATGAATGAGATATCTCCTTGAAAATTTCAACTTAATCAAACACTGTAAAAGAAAAAAACTTTCTGTAATCGACTACAATTTTCATTTTTACTGCTTCTCTTGAGCGCACACTTAAAGTTGGACAACTTTATGGCAGTTGAACAACATTACTACTTTCAATATGTTACGCATCAGCCTCACCCTAGGTCAACTGCTCGTATCTGCGCGCTCCAACACAGTTTCGATTCGATGAAGTGAAGAGACTACGTTAACACAACACCATTAGAATAATTTATACAATTTACAATTGCCCTTTTGCCGGAGTATAAATTCGAACGACCATTGAACAGATACAAAGAGAGAGAAAAAGAAAAGAAAACCATATGTACATTTCCAGCATTAGGTGCCGGTGGTATGTGAAATGAGACATTGCGTTACCATTTTCTCTTGTCGTTATTGGTCCATATATGCACGAGTAGCAGGATTGGAATGAGCCCTTTCCACTTGAAAAAAGCAACTAGGTTAATCAATCAGAAGTTTAATAATCTTTCGATTGATAGGGACCGGGTGGTATACGTTAGCAGAAGTAAGATTACACCATTCATCTCTCTCGCACTCTTTATTCATCGCATGTAAATTTCAAACTTCGATTAGATTTTAACAAACAATACTTTGGAAGGTTGCTGCTACTGCTGCCATCGTGGTCGTCATCGCCATCATGGTCGTCATCTCTCGCTCTTTGTTATGATGCACTGTCTTGAGGCGTGCTAGAGGACGACTACGGCATGGAGCAGCGCAAAATATGTCATATGCACGGAAATACATATAAATGCACATACACACTTAAACAATATCCGTATATGTATATCCATGTTCACGGATTCATATTGTTCGGTTCGTCGTCGGTTCAATAAAATCAAAATGGTCATTGAACTTTTTTCGGAAGAGAAGAGAACCGTTCGTTCTGATGGTGTGGTGGTACCTCCTAATCTTCGGCACAACAGTTTGCGCTCTGCTAAGGGCAGATAATTTATGAGACGTTCAAGAAAACAAACCTCTTCTTAAACTCCACATAAAAAAAAAAAAGAATACCTACGTACAAATGGCTATATGTATGTTTTTTTCCCCGTTAACTGTTAAGGTGGTTCCGGACGTGTGACAGCATATACAATACCACAGATGTTGGGTGCGGGAATATGATTTTAATCTACACACCACTAGCAAGCAAGTAATTCACTTCACACTCCGTGCACGTTTGAAAAAATTTTCGTTTTCGATTTTTTTCTCGATTTTTTTTTTCCTTCCCGTTTCACGTTCTTTGGTAATCGGCGACTTTTTTCCGTATGCAAATCACTCAATTATGGGAATACCGGCAAACAACACACACAGGATACATTTATTTTTAATTGTCTTCTACTTGCATCCACTTATATCACGTTCCACATTCAATAAATCCTTTTTCGGCCAAAAACACAAGTTTTTTTTTCTGGGAGAGCTGCTAGCCTTTTAAATAATTAACTTGCATGCAGAAAAGTGGTAGAACTGTGTGCACCGATGCACAATAGGGGTGGTGGCCGAGTGCAGTGCAAGACAGATAGAGATGGAAAATCTTATTAAGAGGGGTTGACTCACTTCGTTTGCAATAGAGAGCGCGGCTATATGTTGCCATAGTCCTGTGCACACAGGAATCCCAATCCACCCTCCGCATGGAAGCATATTCTTTGGTGATTGTTTCACTGTCTATCTCGCTCTTTCTCTTGCACTTTCAAGTTCTAGCGAAGATTGGAAAAGTTTGCCTCCGCAAAAAAATTAAACCAAAAAAATAACGAAAATCCTGCGCACAACTGCGTGGGTTTTTCGCAACTTGCAGAGGGTGAACCATATTTTCATTGATATTGAAGTTTAATTCCAAAAACGTTTTTTCTAATTTAATAAAAAAAAAAAAAAAAAAAAAAAAAATCAGAAGAAATGATTACCTAAGGGAAAATAACAAGCTTGCATGAGTGCTTTCGATAATGGAAAACTATGATGCATACAATGCTGCCAACGATTACGTGAAGCGTTGATCAGAGTACGGCTTTTCAGTTCAGTTTATATTGAGCACATGTTGATGTTTTAGGTAGAAACACATTACATTCCTAGGTTTCCGACACGTATCAAACAATGATCGATCTACGAGTATGTAGCGTACACTTCCGCATGAACTAGAAATGTGTTTTCAAACGACTGGAGCCTATGAAGAACTTCGCCTAGCTTTTGAAATTTTGTTGACATACATAAGGCGCGTTTTTTTCAAATCTATATAGATTTCGAAAAAAGCTTTCCATACAAAAATACGACTGGATAATTAAGCTAAGGTTTTGTTGTATTTTACATTGAAAATATGTTGCGGAAACATGTTTAGCCTATATAGGTTTGAAAAAAACACGCCTAATAATGGAAATATCAACTTTTACGATCGATATGGCAAATGGCTTACCTGAGTTCAAATGACTAAATAAGTAAACAGAGTTGTTGCCATTGCAACGCATGTTGTTCTATTAATACCTGTCAGATACCAAATTCGTTCGATCGTTCTTTTGTTCTAACATTAGGTTCGTTTGATGTCCACCCTAGGGCGCATTGGAAACGCACTGATGCGTTCGATGTCCTTGCTACACTGAAAACGCACTGAAAATGCTGTCCATCGTTCGATGGCGACACTGGATTCGCCCTGGGTACTTCTTCAGTGCAAGAAAAAAAGGGCTGTCCAAAAATTAAATCAGCTGATTTGTCATTTGTTTTTTTTTCTTTTAATGCGTTAGTTTTGCTCATTGTGCTTGTGTTTTTAGTGTTCGGGTAGATTGGTTAATAAAACAACGAACTAAACAAGTCTAAACTAAATATACAAAAACTAACAACATCTGATTTATGTTTAGTTTTCAATGCGTGACAGTTGCCAGGCCAAGCTATTTGCGTTCTCGGAGAAACGGGGGTTGGGCTGGGAACCTTAAACGCATATATTTTTTTACTTTTATGAACTTGTCGACTGACTGCACTTAATTACCTTTTCAGTCATTTTGTTATATGATTGATATCTGTCTGATGATCCCGACTAGTTTTACTCTGCAAAAATGTTTTCAGTTTTTATGAAATCCTTATAAATGGGATCTAAATATATGTATGTCATGTTGCTGTCACATACATTTATTGTGAGTCCGGGGAAATGCTTTGTCCAACTCTTTCAATTTGGTTTACTTACTTACTTAGTTGGCGCTACAGCTCTAGGTGAACCTGGGCCTGCTTCTCGCAACCATTCGTGTGTACGTGTTATATTTTTGCACCAATGGAAGGGACCTATATTTTTTTTGCCGACTCCGAACGGCGAGTTGAGAAGCTCAATCGTGACAAATGATACTCTTTGGTGCTTGTCAGGCATTCGAAAGAGATGGTACCGTGAAAAAACTCTTTTAGGTGTTAGACCCGACCAGGAGTTGAACCCGGGCAGCATTGCGTGGTAGTCCAACGCACTAACCACCACGGCCACGGCGACCACTTTGGTTTGAATGACTTAATTATGGAATTTTTTAACACATAAATATTGGCAATATTTAGATAATATTTCAGGTCATTCTATTGGTGTACGAGTATCCACTTATGCACTACGAACTTACCTGGATCGACATATCTTTGGTGCTTGTAATTGAATTAGTATTTGGGTCAACATTTTTAAATATATGTAAATCGCCTATTATTAACATTTTTTGCTTTAATTTGTTTTCTTGTATTCTGTAGTCCATGTTTTTTCTTGTTATTGTGGGTGTGTTGCCACGCGACCTTAAGGTATGTATTTACATATATTGTGGCTCCTAGAAGTCCTAGGGAAAGGAATAATTTCTCATTCCTCCAGTGTGTGCTCTGAATTTTGAAAACTGCATGAGGCTAATCTTAAATTTTTGTTTGAATTGTATGTTTCCAATCACTCGTAGGTGTATACTTGGGTTAAGCGTTGATGAGTCTGCCCGGACCTCGTTTTTGTTTTAAGATATAAGATCCACTTGATTCCTTCCTGAGTTCAAAAGGCACAATTTTAATAAAAATTGTGTATTTGCTTTCTCACGAAAAGTATGATTATAAAACACGCATTGGAAAAATCTATTAGGTATACGTAAGTTAGCTCAAGGAAATTAACAAATAATTATCTTCGTTTTGATAAATTAAGCAACAAACACGACACAAATTAATCAATCAATAATTTGTGTTGACTAGTGAATACTTTCGATAGTAGATAATCATTTCGAATCAGTGACAGTATAAATTCTTATTTCGGCTCAGTAGAAACTGTTCACAATTAGAATTTTGCCTATAAATGACGAAGTGCGTACATATTTTTCAAAAACTGCGTATACTAACGTCATTAAAAACCGCATTGAATGCACAACCAGCATCATATAAAAAAAAACCTCACCCAAGGGCTGGATGTAAAAAATGATTGGGATTCTGTCTGCTTTTTAGTATAATTTGCTTGAAGACTTTAACACTATTGTAGGTACATAACTACATACTATCTTCAGAAAGTTCATTAACTACAGCTTACTGTAAAATACAACACAAAAGCTTATCATACATAGTTTTCGTTCCGTTTGTAAAGATATGTCGGAAGGCAGGAGAAATGTGTAAGATTGTGGAGAAAATCAATTTGTATCTTTTATATGATTAGAAAAGCAGGAGTAAGGGTTCATATAGGCACATAAATCTATCATGGTTAGTTTCAAACACAGAAATTGTTTTTTAATTTTGGCTGGGAATAGAAAAGCCGATTTTCTAGTTAACAGCTGAACCAAATCATTTTGTGTTACCAATTAAGGTAAGGTGGAGTTTGGGTATGAATAAACGTCTGCATGTAAGAGTAAGCACACTAAGATACTTATTAAGAGAGATCGGCATTGTGCTGGCAAGTATCATGGATGGAATATCAGACATCTACAGATATTAACAGGAGCTGGACTCATCCTTCATCCTTAAAGCATCTACAAAAAAAAAAAAAAAAATGATACGAAGACGCCTGGTGCTCCATGTCTGCCCACAAGGCAGTGCTATTTGATAACACCTAATATTGTGCGTTATTTAATAGTAAGAACGCTTTACATCCAGCCAAGCTGATAATAGGGAGCTTGTCTGACTAACAGTTTTCCAGTAGAATAGGTTTTTTTGGTCTGTTGGTTTCATATTTATTCGCTGGAAATGAATGCTTGTAACATCAAATGCGAATGTTGCATTTTAAATGGATAAAAATCGTCTGATAGCATTTGCCACAAACACCTGAATTATAAAACTGCCCATGGTACCTAAGAACTTGATGAAAAACTAATTTTCCTTCTATTTAGATGTTAGACCTGCCCAGCTAGCTCTATTTGAAGCTAACCCTTTTCATATAAACAGGAGTAATAACCGAGTTCTTACTTAACTTTGGATAGGTCAAATTTTTCTCGGTGGCCTTGTGAGGTTTTATTTTAAGTACAGTGGACTCTCGTTAACTTGAACACGTACAAAACCAGGGCCGTTCAAGTTATTGAATTGTTCAAGTTACTGGATCAAAACAAAAACAACGTCATTTTTTAAACATATTCAGTTTAATGTTGTTTTTATTAATAAATAATAAGGCAAACATTTGTTTTTATTGTTTGGCCTTGCGAACTGCGTTTTATAAAGCAAATACTCGAAGAGTCTGGACGACTGTCAGATCCGGGAATGTTCTTTCGTTTTGGCTAGCAATTCGATGGTTTTTATCGAACAGTTCAACTGGTTCCTTATTAATAACATTTTTTTGTACCATAACGACATCAACAAGATCAGACTTTTTGATTCAAACACGCACTAACTTGTCACAGTAAATATCACTTGGAAAATGATTTATGGCTTTTAACTCAAATGCAAAAGAAATTTTATGGGATTCCCCCTTTATGAAAACCATTAATATTTTTAGCAACATACTTATGCACAAAGCAAAGAAATCATTTAGGTTTCAATGCTTTTTAACTGACCATAATAGGTCTGTTCCCGTACTGTCGAAAACAGCCGAAAACTACGCAAAAAACACTCTCTTCTGTCAAAACCTATGAAAAATCTTCATACGGGAACAGGATTTGACTGTTTTGGACAAGTATGGGAACAGACCTAATGCCTTTTTTCAGATGACATCTATCACTTTTTAAGTAGGAACTGCTGTAGTTAACGTACCCATTAAAACCCGAAAATATCCAATTAGATTAGAACCCACAATCATTAAAAAAAAATATAGCATTATTGAGAAACTGTCAAGTACGTATCTATTGATGTGTCAGGTAATTGATTGGAAATCTTTGGAATTTGTCAACTTATGGACGACAAAAAGTTATGATTGACAGTTGTGTGAAATCAATTCAATATTTTTTCTCATGAGCTTATAAGGCAATATTTTATAATTAAATTTACTCTTTCTCAAAAAAAAACAAAATAATAAATCAAGTACCTACATTATAGCAACATTTCCACTAAATAAATAAACCTATTTTAAAAAAAATGGGAAATCCTTGCAATTTCCGAGGCGCCCTGTGCCGAATTTTGTGCATGGTGTATCCGTGACATTTTTCATTCTCGAACTCGCATCCAACAATAAAATAAATGTTCATCATACTGATACGCTACGTTACGACTACTCAAACATATACAGCATACATTGACAGGATATAAGGGATGAATTCGTGTATTAAAGTTTTAATTTTTTTATTTCTTTTTTCAACAAACTTTTTGTGTATGTACCTACCGGAGAAATTCATGAGTTTTCAGCCCCAGCCCTTAACTGAGAATCTGCAACTGAAGTAACAACAAATACACCACCATCGGCGAGAGGAAAATCCTTTTTTTTGGTTTCTTCCTTTTTTTAATGGTGTTATAAAGAGAAAATTTCTCACCACCCGTCGTGCAAAATGAATTTTCCTTTTTTCTTTTCTGTTGCGAGTTATATGCGATTATTTTTCAATTTCACTTTACACTTATTATTTTGTATGCACCGCACCGAATTTGCAACACTTTTAGCGGGGTAGAGATTTTCGGATATGATTCATATGTTTTTTGTAAAAAAAAATCTTTTATTTTCACGGGAAAATTGATTTTAATCCAAGACCGACACGAAAGCCAACACCGACACTTCGCTTAAATTTGTCGCCATCTGTCTATTGTGTGGTCGTCTCGTTCTTGTTTCGGCGTTTCCATAGCTGGCAAACGCTATCTCTGTTCTTTTTTTCATGCCGAGCGAATTAGCCGTAATAAATATGAAACGAGAGTCGATGTATTAAGTTGGATGTGGTTATGATTTGGGATGTGTCCATAGATTGTGCTTGTTGAAAATCACCGCAGCTTTCGTATTGGAACTTATATTCTTTGGAAAGTGGTTTGGACTGAAAATCATGCTGATACAGCAGAATTCTATTAGAACAACTTTTCCAAAGATTCACTAATACTTAACTCAACTAAAAGTGATGGTAAAAAGCTAAGAACAATCATAATTTTACATAACATTTAGCAGACCTTGTTGTGTAGTCACGCAACAAAGGCTGTCGCTGAAACGAAAACCATTTTGATCATTTTCAGGCTCATCTGCTCACCTTTCCACTCATTGAAAATTTCCTGTCTCGCTGGACATGGCTTTCATTCCCATGAACGTTTATCGCGTATCCATGGTCAGGCAGACGGAGAAACAATAAGTCGATGCAAACTACTACAGACTAACAGGTTTCGCAAGAGATAACATACTATGTATGGACATATGTATATCAAACGGTCTTCTGTCCGAGCTTCTAAAAAACAGTAGGTAGGTAATCGCGCCGGTGGATCTGCAGCACAATGCACATGACAGGGTACACAAAATAAATTTACGAACTGTACTTTGACATCCACATGCTCCCTTGACTTCTCATCAGCCGTCAGTAGTGTTTTGTTATTTGTTTACATATATATATAAGTGTAGCAGTGTGGGCCCAGATGGAAACAGTAATTCATTAATTAAATTAGTTTATTTCTACGCAAATACACCAGTTAAGTGCAAAGATTCAAACATTGTTCACTGAATAAGCAATGATTAAAACTCTCAAAAGCAGACACCTTAACCTGGTGCGGAAGTACACGACAAAAGCTAAACGCTCTGTGCTGCTTCAAGACAAATCCAAAATAAAGAGTGAGTTATAATTCCAATCTGTTGTTAGCAAAACTAATTGATGTTCTTCGTAGTCTATGAACCAAAGATCTCCGCAGAGAATAAATTCCGAATCTATGTGTGGGGCTTTCAGGAAACGGGTGCTCTTGGCCTGCAGACCTCAGTGAAGAAGGCAACCGAACGTTACACTCAACTCGTACATCACCCGACTAGGCTACAGTTCGCCGAGAATACTGACATCACGGACATTGTCGCTGGGTATGGTTTCTCGGTGTTTGCCGTGAAACGCTCGGATGGGGAGACTCTCTTTGGCACTGGTTTGAACACTGATAGTCAGCTGGGTTTGCAGAAGAAAGGCTATGGTGCTGCAACTAAGAACCTGGACCTGTTAATTTATCCTGCAGCGATACGTTTGCCGAGGATAGCAGAAGAAACCGACGACGATATGGAAGTGCAATGCATGTCCGCTGGCAGAGCGCATCTTATTGTGTTGACCAAGAATGGAACTATCTTCAGTTTGGGTAACAATTCGTATGGTCAGTGTGGCCGGCATATTGTCGAGGAAGAGGTGTATAAGGGCAGCAACACAATCCATCGTATAGAAAAGTTGAGCTTCACTGGGGAGGGAGATGAAGTAATTTCTGTGCAATGTGGCCAAGACCATACGCTATTTCTAACAAAAGCTGGTAAGGTTTATTCCTGCGGATGGGGTGCTGATGGACAAACTGGCAGAGGTAACTATATAACGTCCGGACAAATCGAACAAGTCCAAGGCGACATCGCCGGAGAAAAGATAGTAAAACTTGCGTGCTCGTCTGATTGTGTTCTGGCGCTGAACGACAAGGGCGAAGTTTTTGGTTGGGGAAACTCAGAGTATGGTCAGCTGGACGATTCAGAAGACGCTCCTACTCAAGTAAATGCACCGCAAGCTGTTACCCTAACAAAAGGTATTGGCAAAATCAAAGACATAGCCTCGGGTGGATCATTTTGCATGGTCCTGAATGAAGAGGGCCTTGTGTACACATGGGGCTATGGAATTCTAGGATTTGGTCCTTCTGTCGAACAGACAAGTAAACCACAGCAGTTGCTGCCACCACTATTTGGGCGAAACGATTTCAGTGATAGCACCCATGTGGTGGCCATCAACTGTGGTGTCTTCCACATGGGAGCGATTAATTCAGATGGAGATCTGTTTATGTGGGGCAAAAATCGGTTTGGGTGCCTGGGCTTGGGACACAAAAAGGACCAGTTTTTCCCCTTCAAGACAGCAATCAATGGTAAGGTGCAGAAGGTTGCCTTTGGTGTGGATCACACACTTGCTTTATGCCGACCATTTATGTGAAGAGATGTTTGATAAGTGTTTAAATAAATTAATATTTATCTTGTTATATCGGATAACTGTGTTTCATTGCCTTGGTATTGATTTCCGATTCATGACGGACTTAATTTAATTACGCTGCTTAGCGCTTGGGTTGTATTAATCCCACAAAGAAATGGATTAAACAGCTTCGATGTGTGTTGAAGGTCGCTACAATGTTACACATATGTACTACTACCCTTCTTGGGGAAACAAAATAAATCTAAATATTCCTAAAGTATAGTGTTTGAAATGTGTAGGTAGGTTGGGTTTTGACTTCTATCATTAATCATTACTCATCTTTCTTTTATCACTGTGCTTACCTAATGGTATCCCTGTTTAGAGTTTCTGCTTCAGCCAACATCGATTCCAGGATGAACTGCTTTCAGTTTTCCAAACTATACTTTCTGGTACCTGCGATAGCCCATATATGGAAAGGTAGATTTTCTCTTCATTCTAAGACCCTCTTAGCTCATTAATAACTTTACACAAAAAAGATCGAGATTCAGTTCCGTAAACGAGTACCTGACAATTAGTACAAACAACTCCAGCCTTTACGAGAATTGCGTAGAAGATGCCAAAACAACTGAATACTTTATTGGTGAGTTCTCATCTATCGACGGGATTAAGAAGAGCCTAACGTTTGGATCATCTGGCATCAGCTTTGCATCATTGAGGTTTTCGGTTATGACGATGTCGTCCGCGAAGGGTTGATTCCGTCAACTTTGATGCCCTTTTTGCCATTGCAAGTTCTTGAAGGCGTACTCTAGGACCACTGTAGAGCTGTTGGTGAGATAGTATCTCCTTGTCGAATTCCTCTCTCTACTCGATATGTATTGGTTTTTTCGTGCAGAATGACACATCCGGTTAACGTATCGTATACATATATGGGTTTAGCGGTAAACGAGGGCAAAACTCAGTATATGCTGTCAACAAAAAGGGACAACCAACATCGACGAATTGGACAGAACGTCACAATAGACAGCTACAACTTTGAGGTAGTAAAGGACTTTGTCTACCTTGGCTCTGCCATAACATCAAAAAATGACATCTCGTCGGAAATCAAACGAAGGATTACTCTTGCCAACCGCTGTTTCTTTGGGCTAAGAAGGCAGTTGAGCAGTAAAGTCCTTTCCCGATCGACTAAGGAGACTCTATATAAGACCCTTATCATCCCAGTCTTGCTATATGGAGCTGAAGCATGGACTTTATCGAAAGCGGATGAAGATCTCCTTGGTCGCTTTGAGAGAAAAATCCTTCGTAGGATATTCGGTCCCGTTTGCGTTGACGGGTTTTGGAGGAGAAGATTCAACGACGAACTGTACGAGCTATACAGCGACATCAGCCTGGTCAAAAAACTGCACATTGGGCGTTTAAGATGGCTAGGACATGTAGAGCGCATGGACATCAGCGCTCCGGCTCGGAGAATATTCAACTCTAACCCGGAGGGTCAGCGCAGCAGAGGACGACCTCGCCTAAGGTGGCGCGACCAAGTAGAACAAGACCTCAACCAACTTGGAGTGCGTAACTGGAAGCGGTTAGCTAAGGACCGGGCTAACTGGAAGAGGTTGTTGGTTGAGGCCTTGGTCCACCCCGGACTGTAGCGCCACCTAAGTAAGTAAGTAAGTATACATGTATGTTGGAGAAGTCGAAGATATCTTCCGTCTATTCTATGTTATATTGCTCCAACGATTCCATAATACTAGGTATTTTCGCAGTGTCGAAAGCCTAACCCTCATCCTGTAAAGAAAACAACTGACATTGTGTTTTGGGTAAATTCTTCCCAGGACAATTTTACTGCATTATTTGCATTTTTCACAAATTATTTCCGTAAATAAATATTTTTTACAGATAACTGAATTACATTTGTTACACTTGGTGTTGTTCATGTGGTTGGTATTGGTCAAGTTTTCGTTCCATTATGTTGGTAAGAACGATTTGTAGAGGTTTGAGAGGAGTCTTATCCGTCGGTAATTGTCCAAGTTTGCGCTATCTCCCTTTTTTGAGAATTAGGTAAGAAGTACACGAATTTCTCCATAAGTTTGGTATTTCTCCTGATTACTTCAGGATAAACCTTAATAAAAAAAAATGCGAAATTTAGGAGTAACCTAAAAATTTAGTACGAACTTTAAAATGAAAAGGTTAGACCATTTCGCATGTTCAGTAAAAACAAACGAATATTTATTTTTAAAATAATTTATTTTAATTGTTATTATCATGAAACATTGAATTATTTAAGTGTTTTCTTTTTTATTCTGCTTCGTAAGGCAAGAAATTATTTGTTTTTTCTTCTATAAATTAATTTCTAAGAAATAGTTTTTTATGAGTTATCTATCTTTCGAAGAGTATTTTTTTAACCGAGACTCCCAAACACAAACAGGTGTTTAGTTTTTATTTTTTTCCAATGAAAAGAATATTTTTTTTTTTGGACAATCAATTGTTTTATTTATCAATAAACCATATAGATACAGACAATTATATAAAATGTATCATATCGATGAGAAATACAATGTTCATTCGGTTCCCTTCTATTACGTAGGGGATATGTCCAAAGAATACCGAACTAAAACAAAAGAAAAACTGAAAATATTTATCTTTTGTTTTTATGAACATTAGGTACCATTCAATTTGTAGGTTTACACATTCATAGTGTTTCTTTGTTCGTTCTATTTTTAATTTAACGAACATGGTTTGATAGTTAAATACATTTTTTTTTTTTTTTTGGTTTTAATATATGTTTTTCTAATTGGTTTTCATTTCAAATATATTCTCACACAAATAATGGCTACAAAAATAGTGTCGTTTTAGTATATGTTTTTGTTGTGATTAAACATGTTTCTTTTTTTCCAAACTCAATATTATAGCAGAAATGATTATATGTGTTGTTCTTCGTATGAAATAAGGTTTTAAAGGCTTTATTAGCAACATTCAGTTCACACTATAATTTGACAAATTATTGCAAAAAAGAAAAGAAAACAAATTGGTTCATACTTATGTATGTCGTTTTCGATTGGGCTTTTCAGATTTTGCTCTCAGATTTAAGATTTTTCATGCTGAATGGAAAACAAACGAGATTGATCTGCTTTTCTGCAATTATATTAGTAAAAGGAAGTAAATAAAACAATTTAAACAAAAAAATAATAAATACAATTTTAAAACACTTTTTTTATATTTTCAAAATATCGTACACAGTTTCTGATAATATTTTTTTTGATTAATAAATACTGCGTTGAAATTTCGTATAAAATGTTTTGGTGTTAGTACAAACAGGTGTGAATCTCGAGTTGGATCCGAGATTCACAAAAATCGATCTCGAGCAAAAAGTGCTTTTTTTGCCCCTTGAAAAATGAAAACTGTACTAGAGCGATAAAAACTGCTCAAGATAAAGTGATTTTTTTTGGCCCAATCGAAATCGACATTATTAAAGTAATGTTTGTTTGTTCTTATTTGGAAACAATAGATCTGTTCGCGTACATTTCGCACAAAAAGCATAGTTTCTTAAATTTCGAACAGAGAGGGGGGTTGAAATTTTCTCATTACGAAAAATGCAAACGAAAAGTTGCCCACTTTTCAAATTTGCCCAATGAAATTCATTCATTCGCAGCATGTGGATATTTCTTACTTTCTCATGAGCAATTTCTTTGCGAAAAAATACGAAATGTCCCAGTATGCGAACAGGATTTCATTAAAATTAGCTAATTTGGGTGGGTACGCGAACAGACCTATTAATTAAAACGTTTACCTATAAGATAATAAAAAAAAATATTGTACTCTTATTATACATCTATATAAAATATATATTTATTAGCCAAAAAGGAATGTTCACACAGCAAGAGCACCAGTCGTTTCTTATGATTTACTTTTTCTGCTTCGTCTCGTAATTTTCAATGTCAGCGATGTTCATCAAATTGAATTCGATAATTTTGTTGCCAGAGAATTCAGCGAATTTGCCTGAATCCGAAAGAATTCTAGCTTCGCGTTTATAGACTGCAATGAAAGAAATAAAATATTTAATATTCGGTATAGGGTTCCTTAAAAATATGAAGTTTATAATACAGCTCTCATTAGCGGATACCCTATTTAGCTGACGACTCGCATGAACGGATACCTTTTTGGTGACAATTTCTAATTTCCTATACAAAATGCATTCTTATAAACGGACACCTCTCATTACCGGACAAAAAAAAACTGCGATCCCGTGGCTGTCCATATAAGAAAGATTTCACTGTAGAATGTGTGTTGTGTTATGGGGAAGCAAAAAGGACACTGGACAGAAGCATTCGCCGACTACTAAGAAGGAAACTTTATCCCCAACCCATCAGCCGATCCAGTCTTCCTTGAGGAAGTGGAAGATTCAACCCGACTAAACCTGGCGCCTAACTCCAACAGATCCTCGTTCAGTGACACCAGTCCTGCAAGCGACAAAATTGACAGCAAGGGCTTGAGCACCCCTGAGGAGATTGCCGAGATCATCCACAGCTGCAAGCGAAAGAAGTCAACTGAACCGGATGGGGTAACTTCATCATCAAGAGGCTCCCACATACAGTTATGATCATCCTTACAATCATCCTCAACAACTGTCTCAACAACAACTACTTCCCCCAACAATGGAAGACGGCAAAATTCGTGGCGATTCGTAAAAAGGGTGCCATGAACATCGTCTCTAACTACAGGCCGATTTCCCTCCTCAGCAACTCGAGTAAACTCTTCGAAGAACTAATTCTCAGGATGCTCAAAAAGTTCTGCACCGAAAACTACATAATCCCACATTGCATCAGCGCATGCATTTTTTTCTTTTCTTTCTTCTAGGAACTTCTTTGTACAACTAGAGAAGATCAATGAAGAACACCAGAGCTGGAGTTGCCCAAATCTCTAAACTCGGACCGTTCCTGTAAATTATTTTGCCCTCTGACCAGCCCATCCCAAGCCACTGTGAGAACATACTCTGCGCCGATGACTCCATAGCTTATGCCACGTCGAGGTCACTATTGATAGACGTCCGGAAAGTAGAAGCCCACATCTACAGACTAATCGAGTACTACCGAAAGTTACCCCCCATGGGTTTCACCTTGTCGCGGTGGAGGGGCTGAAGTACGACTTCGTCGGAAAACTAAGAAACCCAACTAGAATGACACTAGCCTAAAAAACAAAACATAAAACATGGAAAGTGAGAATAAAAACAATGAAAATCGAATGGGGATATCCATTCAAGTGTCGGCAGAAACCACGGCTGCCGGCGAGGGCTTGGCTCCGTCAGGGGCTAAGTCGCCAGTGGTCATCTTTCCAGAAGTCCGGATGGACATAAACACCGAAATCGAGCGCAAAGACGAAGAAGTCGTGACACCGATCACAGAAGAAAAGCGCAACAAAAAAGACAGACCAAAGATTAGACTGTCTGGTGCCCAAAAACGGAAGCGTGCGAAGGAACGAAGGAGGAAAGAGGAGGAGGGAAAAGGCACGACGGGGGACATCCCAGAAGGCGCAAGTACCTCTACTCTGAATCTTGCCGCAAATGCTTCGAAAGTCAGGAGGTTAGGTTCCAAATCAGACCCTCCGAAGACTGTAGAAGTTGCGAATCGCCACACAAACCTCTCCCTAACATCTCCAGAAGAGACCCCTGCTGAAGGGGGTAAAAGGAAGATGAGATTTTCGAAACACGCTAGGGACACCTACAAAAAGAGAGCAGCTGATCCCGGAACCAGCAGAACCTTACCAGGGGCGACTCACGTTGCACCAGGCAGGCCTGTAGTGGGTCCTAGGGATACTTCGAAACCACCAGCACCAAATAGAGGGCCCCGCCATATGGGTACCTATAGAGACGCAGCCGCCAACCAACTCGAGGTGGTAGTATACTGTGATGGGTACGACGAAGGCAAGATGCCGTCGAATCTGCAGGAGAGATTTCAGTGCGAAATCAGAGACGCTCTTGATCTTAGTCTGTGTTCAGACCCTCCAGTTATCCCCAACTTCAATTGGGCAGGTTTTAAAAATGATCGGTACCACGTGGCGTGTGGTGATCAGCCTTCTATTAAGATCTTGGAGGCGTTAACCAAGAGTCTAGGAGATACATGGGAAGGAACCAGTTTTAGGATACTCCCTATGTCAGAGATTCCGAGGTTGACCAGGGTATCTGTCTGGGTCCCAGGCCCAGTCGAAGAACCACAGAAAATTCTTGAGAGAATTGCTAGGCATAACAAAGACCTGGACACTACATGCTGGAAGGTTTACAACGCCGAAAAGCAAGAAGGCAAAGGCCAACTTCTTTTCGTGGGTATACACCAGAAGGCCGTGGCGGTATTAAACCAACGCGATGGGTATGCCCTTTGTGGCTTCTATCGTGTTAAATTCACAATACCGTCCAACAAAAGAAATCCTGATGAAGCTGCTACAAGCAAACCTCCAGCACAGTAGGGTGGCCACCGCCGTCCTCTGTGACTTCCTATCTAAAGGAGGTGCCGACATAGCCCTGATACAAGAGCCCTGGATCGTCAAAAACGGGGTCAAAGGATGGGGTAATAATTTTAAAATTTTTACCAACTCAACGGGTAAGTGACGAACTTGTATTGTAGCAAATAAATCTCTAAACGTTTTCTCTATCCCACAGATGAGTACGGGAGACCTCACGGTCATAAGACTGGAGTATAAGGAAGGGAGCGGGGCAGGCAAAACCATCTTGCTAGCGTCCTGTTACCTTCCCTATGACTCACCAACTCCACCACCTAGCGAAGAGCTGATAAATCTGCTGAGCAAAGCCAGAACATCAGGAGAGGGGCTCATTGTGGGAGCGGATGCAAACGCACACCATATAGCCTGGGGCCAACACAAACCCAAGGGGTGAGTCTCTTTTTGATTTCTTAAACATTGAAAATCTCGTAACTTTTAACGTAGGTTGTACCCCAACTTTTATAAACAAAATTAGAAGGGAAGTTTTAGACATAACCTTCGCTACCCCAAACGTCACACATCTAATGTCAAACTGGAGGGTCTCAGACGAGACCTCCATGTCTGACCACAGATGGATTTGTTTAGATCTTGCCACAGGGCGAAAGACTAGAACCCTAGTCAGAAACCCGAGGAGCACGAACTGGGACCTCTTCGTCTCAACCTTAACAGACAGATTAGGAACTCCGCGGCCTGAATTCATTCAGGACGAGGAGGATCTTGATAGGGAAGTCCTTCGTATTCAAACCACAATAACCGAATCCTTTGAAATAGCCTGTCCACTTAGAGCCTGCGCGGCCAAAAGTAAAAACAGATGGTGGACGAGTAACTTACAGGAAAAAAGGAAGGAGGTTAGGAAATCTTTTAATACTTTTATGAGCAGTAAACTAGGAACGGACTGGGAAATTTATAGAGACAACAGACGTAGTTTCAAAAAATTAACCAGGGCCGCAAGTAGAAACTCATGGAAACTTTTCTGTAGCGACATCGACTGCACTAATGAAACAGCGAGGCTCAAGAAATTCCTCTCTAGGGAGCATGCCCAACCACAGCTTTTACGAGCAAATGGTGGGGCGGCAACCTCTGGGGAATCCCTTGAACTGCTGTTGGAAAAACACTTCCCAGGTTGCCTTCAGGCCCCCGCCGGACCTTCTCGGTCAGATTTAGCCGTCGCAGGAACAGTTAGCGAACTTAGGGACGAATCTAGCGAAGTCATAGATAAAGATAAGATCAGGTGGGCCATAAATTCTTTAAAGCCCTTCAAAGCTCCTGGAAAGGACAATATTCAGCCCATTTTCCTCCAAAAAGGTTTTTTTGTATTGGTGCCGCACTTGGAAACAATTTTCAGAGCCTGCTTGGCCCTAGGCTATAACCCTAAGTTATGGCAGGAAGTTAGGGTTGTTTTTATACCTAAACCGGGAAAAGATCTTAGCTCAGCAAGTGGATACAGGCCCATCAGTCTCACGTCCTTCTTGCTTAAAACCCTAGAAAGAATTTGCGATGAGATGATCAGAGCAAACCTACCTTTGTCTATACGAAAAAGTAACCAACACGCATACATGAAGGGAAAATCCGTAGAAACAGCCCTCCACGATATAGTCAGCACTATCGAAGATGCGTTTACGTATAAGGAGTCCGTACTCGGCGTTTTTCTAGACATAGAGGGCGCTTTCAATAACATTAAAACCCAGGGCATTATGGAAGCTCTCTCTAAGTACAATAAACGGAAAACGATAAATAACTTCATCGAACACATGCTCTAAAACCGAACCATTTTTGCCGATCTCGGCTCCGAAAGCAGGAAAGGGATCGTCCGGAATGGGACCCCCCAGGGGGGGATTTTATCCCCTCTCCTATGGGAACTGGTCGTAGACGAACTCTTAAAAATCCTCGCGGCCTCGCGGAAGTCTTTGCAATTCTCAGGGGCGCGAACTCGTCAATGCCGACACCAGAGACACCTGCGTGCACATCTGCTCGGACAGTCAGGCTACACTTAAAGCACTTGCGAACCCATTAACTAATTCCAAATTAGTGAAGGAATGCAAAGAAAAACTTAACACCCTTGCAAGATCCTGCACGGTAAATCTGTTCTGGGTACCTGGCCACAACAACATACCGGGGAACGAAAGGGCAGACGAACTTGCAAGAGCAGGGGCGGAAGACATAGAAAATCTCACTCTAAATACTATTGGTACGGCGGTACAAGCAGCGAAAACTGCCTATAGCCTATCCTTTGCAAAACGCCACGCACTAATGTGGAGTCAGATCCAAACTTGCAAGGCTGGCAAAGAAATGATGGAATTTCCAAACCCACGGCGGGCTAGGAAAGTACTGAATTTGGGCAGAGTACAAATAAAAATGTTGATTGGCTTATATACGGGACACATCAACTTAAATAAACATGCTTACCGACTGGGACTAGTGCAACACAGCACCTGCCCGGGTTGCGAAGAAGAAGACGAAAGTATCAAACACTTCCTCTGCGATTGTCCTGCTCTATGTTCAATAAGGCAAAAATACCTGGGAAGACACATCCTATCCGGGCTAACATCGCTCAGATCCATCGATTTCTCGAAGACACTGGAGTTTACACGACACACAGAGCGTTTTTCTTGAATTCACATGTTCCTTCCAACCTTTCCATTCCACTACACTACCCCTCTCTTTAAAACACACCCCAACCCCTTTTTTCTCAGCTCAGCTCCAGAGGGGAGCACAACGGGCCCGACTCGTGGCCTACGTGAAGAGGAGCAATCCTCACCCTCATTAACCAACCAACCAACAACCGAAAGTGGGGATCAGAGTTAACGCCTCAAAATCGGAGCTCATCTGCTTCAGGAGACCAACGACCAGCAGTGGACGCAGCCGACGAGCAACGAAGTGCAGAAGCTGAACCCTAAAACACCCAGATGGATCAACATTGGCAACCAAAGGAGCGTGAAGTACCTGGGGACCCACGTTCACGAACTATTAAGGTGCAACCCTCACGTAAGAAACGTCCTAAAGAAAGCCAGCTGGGCCTTCTATCTTCTCCACCCACTGATGAAGAAAAGAACCGGACTTAGCCAGCAGACCAAGATCCCGATGTACAAGTAACTCCTGAGACCATTCATCGGATACAGCTATCCCGTCTGGTTTTCCATTTCGAAGACAGCCATGAGACAACTCAAAGTTTTTGAAATGAAGGTACTAAGGATCTGTACAACCGACTTTTAATTTCAAGTGTACATGTACAATATACCATATGGAACCTCCAACGGACCAATAAGTTTGTTCGTTATAAAGAAGTTTAAGACATATTTCGCTATAGAGGAACTTTTAAGTCTGGCAACAAATTTCGCAATATAGAGAATTTCGTTATAAGGAAGTTCGTAATAAAGAAGTTTGACTGTAATTATATTTTTTTATTTTTAAGCCAATGTATAAGGTTAGGGTCCCAGTGTGCCAACAAATTTATATTCTCAATGTATCTTATAGCTGTATATTTTAAGTCAATTGTATAAATAATGTTCAATAAAAATCGGTAATCGTGTTAATCGCAAAAAATGTGTGTTGTTCATCTGATTTTAAAACATTCAAGTTCCCACACATCAATAAAGAAAAGCAACAATTCAAAATACATAACTTAACGGCAACTGGCGAGCCAGCACTAAAGTAAGTTACTAGCAAAGAATTCAGGCTAAGAAATTGAACGACCACCTAATCCGAGCATAGGCACCTAATCACATAGGAGTCGCAGAGAAAAGTGTAACCTTCAACGAAGGATGCTACTGATAAGTTCGCAATTCTGAAGCGGCTTACTACATATTACCAATGCGATACGATACGAATCTCTGGACTCTATCTAGTTCCCAGACAGTCCAATAATTCAGGCCAATTTTAAATATGGTTTTATTGTTTTTTCTTTGTTCCCTGAACGAACACATCTGAAAACATTGCCGCAAAAAATCGAGAATAGCGATAAGTTCCAATTTTTGGAAATTCCATTTAATCATGAGTCATGACAACCTAAATGCTTAATCATGACACTCTTAGTTTGAAAAGGTTATCAACAAAAATATTATTATTTTTATTGTCTTTCATTTTGTTTACTAGTCAATTTAGCATTCATATGTGTACTCGTACTTAAAGTAGTTCAAGTTACTTATGCAGGCCAATCGTAAAAAAAAACTCCATTTCATCGCCTGGCCGGCACCAATTATATCACCATTACGCAAGCACGCTTAGCAAGCGTTTATTCGTTACAAAATTAGTATAATAAACGACAGTCAAATAAACAAATAAATGAAGTTATCGATCTTATGCTTCCGTCTGATTCGACATGAAATGCACACTTTGAGCGAATAAGATGCATTTTGTTGTTGTTGCTAAATAAAAGAAACGATTAAAAAATTATTGACGTCAACTTACCTCCAGATATGTATCTCTCCAACAGATACACCTTCATGTCGAAACATTCATTAGCAATGCGCTCTGAGATCAAAGACATATCGGTCACCTCTGGTGTGACCACACGCATATTCAGGCGTACACGATCGGTGTCGATGTTGTAGTAGCCCATGCCCATTTTTTGCAGGAGATCGAAGAAATTCTTTGGCGGCAAAGTAGTATTCCTGTCTAAAGGCATGACAAAGCACCTATTTGCTAAAGTATCAATGATGGCTGACTGATTCTCTTTAAAATCATGCATGAAACGTCCTTGACGTCCGTCTTTGAAATCTGGAACATCAATCTTTGAATAGCTTTCATCATCGGTAAGATCGAGTTCAATTTCTTCACGGAAAAAGTCACCGGTAGGTGCCTCATTCACCAACGAGTCACTTAAGATAGGGAACAGATTGCTTAGATCACTCATTTGAATGAACTCTGGATGCGCATATAGTCGAGCGATAGACATATTCTTGGGATAATATGGTATGTCGCACATGCCACGGAAGTGCAGACTTCGTTGAGCAGGTGCATACATCCGATATATAGCTACACCGCCGAGTATACCAATTAGCATAACAGCCAATGCGGAAAGGAACAGGAAAATAGTTTTCGACGGCGAGATGTGACGACGATTGAATACCATCGATTCGGCATCGGAATCTCCAGTTAGTGGGGTCTGGAAAAGAAAGTACAAAATTAGGTTCATGTTTCAAATGGTATGTACCTATTTACAGTTTTTTCAGAAAGTTTAAATGTGTTTAGAAGAAATATTTTATTTAATATAATTTTTTGCCCGCTTGAATAAATGGTTAAGAGTTAGCGAGATAAAATAAAATAACCGTCATACAATTTACATAAGCTAATAAAATAATAATACACAATAAAAAAAACCACAAAACATAAGAGAACATACAAAAAACTGATTATTTACTTATCTCTTAGTATAAAACGACAAATTACGTTCTTGGAATTATATTTTAAAGTTTAAAATAACTTGCAAATATAGAGCTTGAACTTTAAATGATGTCAACGAAATGGAAAGTCTAGCTTTGAAAAAAGTGCATGTCCGAACTAGGGTTGAAGTCTCAGCAAAATCATGTTTTTCTCTTATTTTTTATATTTTAGTTAAAATTTAGGATAGCCTATAACACATTAGGTCTGTTTGGTAACTCACGAATTCGTACACATTTGTAAGATTCTTACGAATTTCATGTTTGTTAACCCAAAATATTTGTAAAAGAGAGAGCCAAATGACAGTTCAAAAAATGTCGCCTCCACTGAGAGCGTACAAAAACTTACGCAAACTTACGCGGTATTTTTCTTCGCGTAGTTTCATCGATTCTGTCAAAACAGCCATTCTGACAATTGTGAAATGTCATAATCTTCATTTTTAGTGGAAAACAAAAACAAATTTGGAGGTTTTACGTAAACGTGGTTGTTTACTTTGCTTACGAATTTTCCACTGCTGAGAGGATTTCCCCCCACTTTTAAAATTATTTTAATATTTGAGAGCGAGCTAAAAATTCCACAGAAAAGACACCAAACAGACCTATTGACTGCCATGTCGTACGTTTTTGTGCGACAGCTCATAATTCCCCAGGAGCCACACAAGTGGAACACTAGTACTTCAGCTCAAGCCATGTCGTACGTATTTGTGCGAAATTATATGAAGTTTTGTATGGATTTCAGCTTCCGCTGTACATTTTGGTATAACTTACGTGGCCGTAGAATCGGTAGGTCTGTTTAGTGTGCTTTTCGTGATCCAAATGGGTCATCTGTCAAATAGTAAATAATTTGCAAAGTGGGGGAAAATCCTCTCAGAAACTTCTAATTACACAAACAAAAATGAAGATTGACATTTCACGAATTGTCAGATGGCTGTTTGATAGTCACCTTTTACATTGGCCCAGAAAGATCGGCCGGGACCCGAATGTCAAGGAAAGGGAGGTGAGAAGTGCAGGGGGTAGCTCGCCTCGGCTGGGTAGCGCAACCGAGACGATTTTTGCGTGTTCTCTTTTATCGCGTTTCGTATTTCCATTCACTTGCTTTATTCTTGTGTTCTCAGAGTTGAGTTCGTGTCGCCGGAGGAATTTTTTTAGAGACTGTGTTCGGTGAGTGTTCTGTGTTTTATGGAAAGTTTTGAGTGGTCTCATGATTTAATCAAACATTTGATTTTACATTTTCAAATGCACGAAAATCTTTACAATCTAGCTCATCTAGATTATATTAAAATGGTTAAGAAAGCAAATTCAATTACTGAAATTCTGATTTTTCTTCCTTTTCTTAGGTAAATCTGGTGATGTTTCACAGCATTTAAGTAATTCAAGAAGTATTCGCTGGTCATTGCTACCGTCTAGATCCAAGACGTCAATAAAACCATAAATACACTATATCTAATCATTCAAAATTTCAATATTTTTTCCATGCATTTTAAAGCCTTTTTTGTTTTTAGTTCTATACTGATAGAAACATCTTCCGAACACAGCGCGTTAAGAATGAAGGGAGAAAAGGATTAAATAGTCGGCTGTCGGAATCGGGACGTGTATAAGTACGGCCCGAGCCCAAAAGAGAATAACGATAAGTCAGATGACCTTTCTCGGCCAATGTAAAAGCTGACATAGATGTCCCGGGACGACTACATGGATGTGGTGTAGCACGATTTCGTAGTAGGGGACATTTTTTGACACTCTCATTTGGCTCTCTATTCTCTGGATTTTTGACAGATTCAGTAAATTTACGTAAATTTACTGCACACCAAACAGACCTGGTTTTCAGTAGTAAATGAGATTTTTTTTTTGATTCATTTTTAATTTTCATTTAAAATTATCTTTTAAACCTTTTATTCAGTAAACAAAAAGAAAACTTTGACTTCGACGAACAAAAAAATAGGAAAATAACATCACTTCGCAGCAGTATAACACGAAACGCAAGCCCGTCTTATGGTTTTACCATCAGCATCCTTTCTCTTCTCTAGGTTATGCTTCCTCGAAATAACAGGTTGCGGCGATAGTAAATACAGCAAACCTTCAGCAACCTCCTCTCTAAACTTTTTTATTTGAATGCCACTTTCTGTGGCTTTTTTGTATACCAGAAACGCGTTTACAGCCGCCATACCCAGCAAAAGTTTAATGGTAATATCAACTTGAACTCACTTCTAATTACACTTACTGAAAACACACGAGATAACACGAGAAAACTACTGTCGTACCCCAACGAGTACTTTTTCTTTGATAGGGCCACGTCGTACGAAAATATGCGATATAAAAAAAGGGAATTGGTTGGGAACTGCTCTTTAGACATAAAAATACACAAAAATTAAAGAAAAAAAAAAAAAAAAACTATGGCGGGGTGCAATCCGAAATGCTAAAATGAAAAAAAAAAAAACTTAATGCAAAATGTGTAAATGGCTTGGCAGTCAAAGTGTTAACGAATTATTGATGGAATAGTTTCTAGGTAGAACGGTTCTTGAGGTTGTTATCGTGACAGACATTATAGAGTTAGAGAGACTTATAAGGGTTACGTATTTCCACATGGACGCGGAACCCTATAAACTTACTTTTTCGATAGGCTGAAGTCTAACAAAGGGCCTGCTTCTCGCAACTATTTGTGTGTGCGTGTTATATTTTTGCACAAATGGCATGGGCCTACAGTTTTTTGCCTACTCCGAGCGGCGAGTTGAGATGCTCCTAATGGCAAATGATACTCTTTAAATGCTAGTCAGATTCGAAAGAGGTGGCATCGTGAAAAAAACTTTTAAATGTTTTCTGGGTTTGAACTCGGGCAGCATGCGTAGTAGTCCAACGCACTTACCCCTACAACACCCTGGTGCTAACAATACATTGAACTTTGTCAAAAGTTCAAGAAAACTGAACTTGCATATCTTTCTGATCGCATTCAGAAACCACATGCGCAACAGTCTGACACAAGTTGCCAGCAGAACCAGTAGACTAGAATTGCAATTTGCAACCATAATTTTTGTCTGATTCATTATTTTATTGTTTCCATATAAGATTATACATGATGATGATAAAAAAAAATTGTTTACTTGGTTGAACTATCAAAGAATTGCAATGTGTATTATCAGGAGGTGCTCCACTCCATTTTATGCATTCGTATCAATTATTCAATTTCGTTCTTACACGTTTACTGATTATTATTATTTTTATCGACAAACAATAAAAGTGATTATCTCATGTTTACGCCTTTAATTCAACGTGATGGCATCGAAAGTTCTCATTTCAAAAAATTATATTCAATATTACGGGAATACGAGTAAGCAAGGTGTTAATTGGAGTGACTAATGTAGTGTCTAGACCTAGAGTATATTGATGTATGTATTAACCTATACACATACCCATAACAGATGTTAACTAATATCGACAGCTGTCTTTTATTTATTTTGTACTACGCAGTATTTTCAAATATTACGACCGAACACTTGAAGTGAAGCTGTCGTGTTTCTACTCCAATTTTCATTTGATATCGAAAGCTTATCGTAGTTGTACATTTCTCGACTGAATCATATAACGTACATAATACATGTATGAGAGTACCCACATTGACAATGTTATCAGCAGCAAAATAATTTCATATTTTTAAAATAAACTTCTGTACTAATACTCATTTGTTCACTGGTTCTAGGTGACATGAGCGACATAAAGTTGATCCAACTTGATGAGTAATTGAAGTGAATAAACTCCTTTTATTTATAGCTGACAAAGCAGTTACCACCACAAATTAAATGCGATTTTCAATCAAACACAAAGATTGCAATTAATGCCACTTGTAACACAGTAATTAACATCGTGCATTCAGTCTGTATTATTTATTTATTTTATGTCCTTTGTTTGATTGTAGAGGATGTAGTCGTCAAGTCAAACTTACTGCCCAGCTCATATTATGAGATGGCTCTATTAAACAGTTACGCGTCATTTACGCGCTGCTCCGGATGCATTTCATACATAAAACAGTGGAAATGTTTGTACAATATGCATACACTGCCTATTCGACATACCCACCACATCTTCTGCGATACCACTCTAAATCACAAGTCAATGGAATCTGACAGGTTAATTTTAGCGATAGGTGTAAATGTTTACAGGAAACCTTCTACGCAATGACCCTACGATGCTAAATGTGATCAGAAACAGGTGACACTCCAGTACACAACTAGGCCCAAGATCACATAACTAAACAAATTCGTAAAACAGGGTCAACACTGAAGACCTATTACAGTCGGCAATCAATTATCTAGGTATCCCGTTAAATATGAGTACCTACATACTTTGCCATCTTCGTGTTTAATTGCAGTTGACACCAAGCAGAGAAGTGTTCAGTTTTTCTTCTTTTTGTTTGGCTTCGCATGGGTGCATATAGTACTGTTGATGAGATTTGATTTGGTTTCATTTCCTTGAAATGTGCATTCACACTCGGTGTCCAAATACGATTTAATTAAATTAGCCTGAGTAATGGCATATCAGACGAGTGTAAATCCCCGCCATTACAAAAAATTAAATTTAACAAACAAGAATTTATCCTTTCGGCACACATGCACCGAAATCCTGTTCTTTTCTCATTAAGATTTTACTTAATATTCTCTTCGTTGGGTATTAAAAAAAAACGTGATATATGTAATATTCTGATACATATACAAATATGTAGTACCCTGTAGTACCTATCAAGTGAATACTGGATGTAGCTGTTGTGTATAAAGCAGATTGCACTTGCTCATACTCCAATTTTTTTTTTTATTTTTTCATATATAGTGAGAAAATTAATCTATATAATTCAAGGTGAAACGAAAAAAAATCAATATCAAAACATTACTACGCGAGTAGATCTTTAAGTGGGAATAAATATTGCATTTTTTATGGATAAAACACATGCCACCTTTGTTTATTTAAACAATTAATCTTATTTATAGAATTATTATGTATATGTACGTCTATTTCGATAACTTACCAAAGAAGCACCAGGCAAAGGTTGGCCATCATTAGCACCCGTTCCGAGTGGTAGTGGAATTTTTTCAGATTTCTTTTCATTTGATGGTTTTGCTAGGATCGTCATTTTAAATGATTTTTGATTTACACTAAAAAATTGGATGAGACAATTTTCGCTGCTGAGAATATAAGTAAATAGATAAGTAATAAAACGCAATATTTTTTTTCTGGACTTTTTATAGAATGGCTCCGTAAACTGTGTAGCGCGACTGACAAACAAGTTATATTGAAAATTGAAACAGTACGAAAATGAATTGTAAAATTTTGAACATGAACAGAATGAATTTTTGCTCTTTGAAGTGGATAAACTTTTTCGAGAATCGACCATTTTGATACGAAATTCCATTGCAAAATGGATGGAGTTGGAACGTAAATACAATGGAATTGGGATATATAGATTTCCATGTGCAGATACATATTTCTAGAATTTGGGAATGAGCTCATATGATAAAGCTTACGGCCATCGGAGTTTATTGCCAGAACAAATAATGGAGAGCTAAAGCTTGAAGTCTTAGGAAAAGATTGAATGACATGAGAGCATTTAAAATTTGGAATGTATTGAAACCACAGTACACGTAGACACATGCACTGTGTATTGAAATTGCCCAGTGAACACGACTTGGAACAAAGAAACAAGAAAAATTTAAGTGACAAAAAAGGGTTGCTTCTAGCAAACAATTACACCATATGAAATAAACTCTTGGTCACATCTCATTTAGGTTTCAACGTACATATTGGCGGTTTTTTTTTTTTTGCACACGTATGTATATAAAAGTGAACAAAAAGAAAAACTCCAACGTCAGTTGTTGACAAAATTTGAATAAAATTATAAAGATGTAAAACTCAAGGAATGCTCATTAAAATATATTTAGTTCCGATAAAAAAATATTTATTATCTTAAATTATCAATTTATTGCTTATTGACTTAACCAATCGTCGGCAAAGAATACAAAAGAGATGGAAGAATTATTTTCGATTGTTCTTCGTCTAAGTTTGGGTTTCTCCGCTTGTTTTATTTTGTTATATTTTACATGTTACAACACGGCTTTTAGCTTTTACATTTCTTAAAGCATGCAGAATTCTGTATGCGTTTATATTCTGTTTCCATTGACTGTGGAGTCAACCCATAGCCCGAAATATATGAGTGGATGACACAGCAGCAGCTGTTTTTGACAAATGTCATTCTATTTGTTGATAAAGAAAATTCAACCAAGTTATGAAGAGATAACGACTTTACTTATTAAATTTCAATAAAACAAACTCGTTAACATGGCCGAAGAAGCTAATTTCGCTCCGAATCTGCAGAATGTGCCATCAATCTTTGAAATATCCGCAGCAGAAGTACTCGATAACCTCATTTATCCAGCCCTTTCAAAAGTATTCAACTATCTTGGACTGAAGTTGGACTTTAGAATTCAAAAAGCACATTTATCGGAAGATATATCGCCACTGGTAACAGTTTTCCTTCAGTATTTGTATTTAAAAAAACGGGGCGGTTCATTTGGCGAAAGTTTTTACGGTCTTCGGCGAACAAATACAGAGAGTGGAGAGGTGCTTTCAGCCCGACAGCAAGTAATCTCGGCATCTCTACTCACATTTATCCCGTATTTTGAGAGGAAGTTAAAGCAGCGCAGTAGTCTTCATGAGGAGACCAAATGGGAGGAATATCTGATAAAAGCTTTGCACACTTACAATGCAGCGAAGGCAATTCACACTTTCCTCTATCTCACCAAAAACTCGACGTGCCATTCACCTATCTTTCGATTCATGGGACTAACACTGAGGTATCCTAAGGAGTCACTAAGGGAGGATAAGACTACGTATATGATTTTAAAACTGCTGGAGGTGTTGGCATTCTTTCTCCAGTTTATTCAGTGGTGGTATTCCAACAACCAGAGACAGAAAATCGGTGGACTCCGAAATCCAGATCCAATAGAGGAAAATAGACTGGAGAGTCGGCAGCATCCCATTGGAATGTGTCCAATTTGCTTGCAGAAGATTGCAAATCCTACAGCATGTGCGGTGTCTGGCTATGTCTACTGCTGGAAGTGCATAGCTTACCAGATCAAAGAGAAAAAGAAATGTCCAGTGTCGGGCTATCCAATTGGAATCGATGATTTAGTGCGAATTTACGAAAGCTAGTAAATAATGGTGTTATTTAGAATGGGCCTGGGTTGAATAAAAGAACATTAGTTCAAACTAAGTTTGCGTTGTATATTTCCAATAAAAAATTAAGTAAAATGCACTAAATAGTCTAAGACCGTGTAAAATAAAGCCCATTCTCCCAGTCAAACGATATAAACCGCCCGTAAAAATCCCAATACGCAGTCATATGGTAGCCCATGTTCGTCAGAACCACAATATACTCAAAGAATGCAAAGTAGGTGTACACTGAAAGATGTTAAATAATTAGTTCAATGGATGTAGTATAAAATGCACACTTGTACTCACTTCCTGGTTCACAGCGATTATTGTGCCGTACAAAGAAATATCCGGCTAAGGCGAATGCTATAAGGTTGATCACAAACAACTTTCCTTTGTATTTCAGAGCGAGTTCCTCCTGTCTCGTCGCCGTTGTCATTTTTTTTCCTCTTTTATTAAGAAAATACGATATAAGCATGTATATCTCGCTGGTGGCGATAAATAAGAGGAAACAAAATTTGTGCGTTTCATAGTTTTCGCTCGACGTCCACAGCGATAGACCGAGTAATGCGAAATTTTCTACAACGTTCAGCAAACATGCAAAGTGTGCCAAAGGCATGTACTTCAAGCGAATCGTTTCGTTGTAATACTCCACGTACATCTTAACAAACCCCAAACGGGGAAGCAGATGAATACAGATGGCTAACTGCCAGATAATTCGCTGTGGCTGATAGTTTCCAATTGCTGCGGATATGGACGGAAGATAATTGGGCACATCACAATGGGTAAAGGTAGCGCGATCGAAGAAGAAGAGAACCGACCAGACGACACAAAAAATGAAACTTAAAAGTGGTAAGCTTACAACATAAATGGCAATACGACCGAATGCAAAGCGAATTCGCGGCTTTGGGGCGTTTATAAGTTCATACAAGGGAAGCATCACTACACGAGTGACCGATTGATGCTTTATTCTGGTGGACCTATGAGTTTTCTTACTAAAAATTACATTATACTAAGGAAATTGAGAAAACAAAATTTTTATTTTTGGTTTATTTTAATGATTATGTTGTGTAAACAAAAAAAGTTCTACATCGTCGACAAAGGTGAACGTTTGAACTAATTTATCTTTTCCTAGTTTCTCATGTCAAATGTGACAATCGAGTAGAGCGAGACTCGTTTTCTAAAGGGCAATGCAGTTTTGTTCTTTTAAAAAATACAATTGAGTTAATCAATATATTTTTCTACTTAACAATAAAGACGCTGATACACGACTCTTTTTTTCGTTCGTTTCGTCTTCCGTCTTTTTGACAGGTACGTATGCTAGTGATTTCACGGTTCCTAATAATTGGTGGATACGTGCTTTTGACGTTTATTGAAATTCACATTATATTTAGAAAGCGAATAGTAAAATTTCAGTTGGAATCGCACTAAATTTACTTATTATGGAGGATAATAATTGCGTGTTTATTAGCAGATGTAAAATGTCCCTAAATTTAGCTCCAAAATCAACTTTAAAATTCAAAAGAAATGTCAAAGATCAACCGGAAAAAATCTCAGAATTTTCATTCCTGCTTTCGTTACTTTATTCCTCTCTCGTTTCTATGCCCCTCCCCCTATCTGTCAAAAAGATGAAAGACGAAACGAACGAAAAAAGAGTCCTGTAATCAGCGTCAAAGAGTCAATAAATCCAGTTCCATTCAGAGTCCACAAATGTGAAGTTACAGGATATAAAACGTTAAAAACATAAATTTGCTAAAGAATTACTAAAAACTCACAACCACTTCAGTGTTTTTAATGTGAAAGAGTAAGAAGAACCGCGTCAATGATCTACAGAGGATCCTAAAATTGGTAAAATACAAATTTCAAAATTGTCACTTTTTTTGTAAATTCAATCGATGCGAGATAATTGATCAGATAATAGGTTTGTTTGGTGTGTCTTTTTCGCGTAAGTGATTGATATCTGTCAAATAGTAAAATCCTCTCAATGAGAGAGATATCCTCTCCCAGAGAAAAACTTGAACAAAAGACACCAAACGCTTTTGAAACGAAACCTGTCATTTGTTTTTGTTTTCCACTACAATGAAGATTATGACATTTCTCAAACTGTCAGATGGCTTGGTTTGACAGAGTTCAACAGTCCACTCCGAGGAAAAGGTCTTGCAGATACTTGCAGACAGTTCATCGCAAAGAGCGAGCCAAATGAGAGTAAAAAAAATTGAGAGCCATGCAACTGTCATGATTCTATGAAAGTTAACATAGTATTGCAGAAACTATCGACACACCAAACAGACCTAATGTACGTACATGTGTATTTATTATTTTAAAATTTAAATTAGCTTTACAACGAAATTTCTTCTACGGGAACAGGATTTCGAAAAAATTTGAAAAATTTCATAAAAAATTGCTGCTTTTGATGGCTACGCAAACAGGCCTACAAAATTTCAAGTGATCAAACCAGTTTTTTGACAAATCAAACAGGGCTTCCGCAGATGTCACTTCATATTTTGTTGTTGAATTTTTTTTATTTTATATTCATATGGTAGAAATATTTCCCTTATTTTATTAAGTTATTACAAATGAATGTCTATAAGTTATTCAAATGAGTGCAGAAAAGAAAAAGCCATCTGTAGGTGAAACTACACCCAAAAGTTCACTAAGTAAATCAATGAAAAAGTCCACGAAATCTCGAGCGAAAACTCCCAAACCAGACAGCAGCAAATCCAATACCAATGGACAAGCTCCAACCAGTTCTACGACTCCAAGCACATCGGTAACTTCCGAAACATCACCCATCCCCACATCAAGTATTGATAGCACTAGAGAGAGGGTACTTTAAACTTTTAACTAAGGCTGCGTGCCTGTGAATGAATTAATTTATTTTTTACCAATCATTTGCAGAGTCATCATAGGGGCTACGCAGCTTTTGGACCTAGAACTATAAAAATTATCTGGGAACAACATGACACAAGTGATACTGATTTGGCTCCAGATCTTTTACCGATATTGGCCGAAGATGCGTCGTATAAAGTGTGGGAATTGGCTAAGGTTGGTGGCATTTATATCTTGTCTATTTATCTTATTCCTTACATCAGGACTTTACCAATTTTGCAGAACATAAAAACGTATTCAATTCACTCGGGCGGATTTGTTACAAGTGATCTTGTAAATGAAGTTCTCAAAGCCAGCGATTGCCCGCCGGTGCTGGGATCAATGGACACAGAATGGGATCGTATTGACTACGACGGAAGTTTTTTCTTTAATTCGGTGAGATTTTAAAATAGCCCTTTTATATAAACCGATGTCCAATTCTAATTTACTAGGACAAAATAATCGAATTACGGAGTGAATACCAGAGGGACGTACAAATAACGATGGCAATGGAGCCGTCATTTAGGAGTTCTTGGCCCATTCTAGGTGGATGCAGGGATAAGATGCAGTCATTCATGCAAAGCATATTTTTAATCACACTTGGAGGGAATGAGCAGGATTTCGATTCTGTTCGCCAATATATTTACTCTGCTCCTTTCGTCGGTGGCTGTTATCGTGTACTTCTCCTGAAAATTATTCAAACGCTTGCCTTCAAGCAAACAAACCACGTAAAGCGACGCTGTTGGCGACTCATGCAAACTCTGGTGCAGCATCCCTCCTGCAAAGATATCTACTGTCGTGAGGAATATTTTCATTTGGCCGAGATATTCATTTGCCAACTGATGAACACCTATGAAGCCATCCCGATAGCGGTGAAGGGTGAAGTATTTGACGAGGAAGAAAAGGTGAAACCATGCATTTCGCCGATGGAGGTAGTTGAATCCGAGCCAGTGCCAGAGTCTATTGTGGAAGTCAAGGTAGAAGATGTAAAGCCAGTAATTGAAGAAAAACCGCCGGAAGTAGTGGCGGAACAACCAAAAGTTCCTACCACTACCACCGTAAAGCAGGAATTCGTAACAGTAGAGGAGGAGCTGTCTCAACCGGAGCATGTATATCGTCTAGAGAGGGACGATGAAGCTGATGAAAATATTGCTGATCAAATGGAAGGCATTGAATTCTCGCAATACTCAGCGGATATGGTTGACGTGAAACTTGTCGACGTACTGTGTGAAACGATAGGGCTAATTGGTGCATTAAATGAGTTCTTCAACATAGAGTGTATGCATCTGATTTTAAGAAGATTGGAAAAGTTTTTCGACAAGCGGCACACATTTTTGCCAACTGGTAATGATAGCAAGCATTTAGTTAGAAACTTGAACATTTTATTTTAATTTTTAGATTACGAAATGATAAGCAGAGCCATTCGTGGTTTATTCGCATTGGGAGAGTATGCTTTTCGGGAATTCATACCCTTTATGGGGAAAATGAAGATACTCGATGCGGAGGATATTCCAGATTCTTTGCGGGTCGAATTTGCGGTGAGTTCTGTCATGCAAGTTAAAAAATTTTCATATACAAAATTGTTTTATAGCGCTGTGCCATTTTTCTACGTGGACATGATGATATCTTCCTCTACGAATGGCTAGAGGAACTTTGTTCCTACCGGTTACTCCCATTTATGACACATTATGCACGTAAGTAGCCACGCATAAAATAGAATTCGGTGTCCCTAAGTTTTTTGTTTTACTAGATTACCATCAAAAAGTAATAAAACAGAGCCATCTTAAACGCCGAGTCGCAACATTCAAAATCATCCCTAAGGTATCCGCAAAGCGAGTATCAATTCCGTCTTCCAAGTCCCCCAAAAAAGAAAAATTAACCATCGAAGATGTGTTTCCAGACCGAGAAATTTCTGCAAAACCATCATCTTCCATTCGCATTAAATATGCAGGATGGAGACAAATTCCCGTAAAAGTAAAACCCAATCAAACAAACACCACACCTGTTGCTACGAACGGTACAAAAGTAAGTGATTCACCAATGGATATAATAATCGCTCGACGGAAACTCTTTAAACCGCTGACAGACGAACGAAAGTGTGTTCATCTAAGCAACTACCACCTTCTTAAGATCTAACACGAAAGTTAAAATAAAATAGAAAAAAAAATAGGTTTAAATATTTATTTTACACGTAACTTTATTTGCTATCACTAAAATGCTGGCTCCTCTATACCATACTCCTTCATCTCACCGATTATTCGCTTTTGAATAATGTTTGTGATATTCGCATTCACATTTGGCAGGAGCCCTCCCGTTCTAGCTGCATGCTCGATTTTCTGCACTAGATTAATCTCTCGTTGACTAGAGACGAAGTTCGTTATCAAACATCTCTGTTGGCTGCCCACACGTCCTATTCTTCCACAGCGATGAATGTAATCGGCCACATGCAATGGGAAGTCAAAGTTGATGACTTGTCTCGCACGAGTTGTATCTAAGCCCCGACTTCCCACATCTGTAGTGGAGAGAATGTCAACCTCACCGCGTTGGAACTGTTCGAATCTTCCCATTCGGATCTTCATCAACATGTCGCCATTTAAATTGATACAGTTCAATCCGTTGTTATTCAGGAACATGGAAACGTAGTCACTTGTGGCTGATTTATTACTGAACACGATTACAGGTCGTTTCTTGTTGAGTTCTGATTTAACCAGGGCTAAGATATACGCCGGTCGATCGGATTTATTGATTCTGAGGAACTTGTGCGTAATATGTGGCATTAAACGATGCAAGTTCGGACTAACCACATGATTAAGAGTTTTAATATCGATGATATTTTGGAGCAGTTCATCTGTGTTTGTGGGCATTGTGGCTGAGGCGAGTATCATTTGTGTACCCACCGTTGTGTCGTCTTGAATGTGATTCTTGTGGAACTGTAAAGAAATTTACTAATTTGAATTTGCAAGAAAAAAAAAATACATATATGTATATATATCAACTCACCGGAAACCTTTTCAAGAAATAACACAGCTTATCAGAAAAGCTATCATCCAACAAAGTATCGGCTTCATCGAGAACAACATGCCGGACTTTGTCCATACGGTATATGCCAGTAGTAACAAGTTTACTTATTGCTCCCATACTGCCCACAAGAATATCAATGTCCTCAAACTCAGGATTTATCATTTGTCGTTTTGTGTTGCCTCCCAGTATGGTTTTTACCTTAAGTTCAGTAGACTTGGCTAGCTTCTGTGCTACATCTGCAATTTGCAAGGCCAACTCTCTGCCAGGTGTTAGGATCAGCGCAAGAGGAGTGTTTAATTCTCTCTTATCCAATCGATTCTTCCGTTCCAGAATTTGTTGCACAATTGGCAGAAGATAGGCGAGTGTTTTACCGCAACCAGTTTCAGCAGCAATTAGAACATGATTAGAATCCCGAATCACAGGCATTGCATCGGATTGTATTTGCGTTAATTTCGAGATTTCTAACTCGGATGTTAGATTCTCAAGTAAATCATTCGAAAGTTTTAGAGCCCCTTCCAGACTATCAAGACGTTTTTGTTGGTTAAAAACTTCATCCTCATTGATTATGGGGTTGATAGTAAAATAATCACCTTTCGACATCCGATGCATCCATCCTTTCGAAGCAAGTGGAATTGTACCAAATTTTGCTTCAACGATAGGTTTTCCGAATGCAAGATTAAGTGCGGGTTTTTTGCATTCGATTAAGGGTATTTTTTTCGTTTTCGGAACTTTTGGGATTTTGACAACTGGTGCAGCAGCTGCGTATGCTCGTTGTGAGGGTTTTTGGATGAAATTGGTTATATTTCGAAACATTTCAATTTACATTTATGTATAAATAAATGGAGAAAAATAAGTTAATTGGGAAAACTCGTTAACATGGAGCGGTTTGACTTATTGAGGTTATGTTGTGACGTTTAAAATGTCAATTACACTACGAGCCTCGTTTACATAAGGCAGAGCTGCCAGGGCTCTGAACCACTAACCACCACGGCCACGGCGATTTGAATGTAGGTATCTAGTTGAGCCAATTTCTCCATGCGCTTGTAAAGTCAAGGATCGAATTCTAGTTAAAATAAAAAATATTCGCTCTTGTGATCAATTACGACCGGATTGAAAACGAACGAAATTACAAGGGAAGAATTCGAAATTAACGCATTTTTTCCGAATCCATCCCCATTCCGTACGTTTTCACACCGGTCGGAATTGATCACAGTATTCACAGGGGTGAATAATTACATTTAATTTAAAAGGGAAGGTGAATTATGAGATGTGGTGAGTATGGGGAATGGTTTACAATTGTGTCGGACAATGGACATCTTTAATTTTGGAACTCATTTGAATCTTTGCGCGAGCTGATATTTGAATCTTCTAACGGTGTCAAAAGTTCTGAATGTTTGACAATCACTATAGTCTAGAATACAATTTGCGTAAAGATCGTCTCAACCTTCAAGGACAGCAAACAAGTTATACATACATTTATGTCCCTTCTATTAGTGCAAACATAGTGCACATATGAATGGCAGTGAGAAGCTCTAGGTTCGGTTCTTTATAGGACTGCTGACGCCGAACATATATTTTTTAATGACCTTAGCAATATTCTATGTATGTGCTTGGAAGAGAACAAAATATTACAAACTTAGATACGCATTGAAAATAAAAACAAGTAGGTACAGCAAAATCTGGATATAGCGATGGCGAAGGGACTAGCCCAAAACGGTCGTTTAGCCGGATGTCGCTATAACCGAAGGCATAAATTCAAAAAGGGACATTTTACATTACATACTTTTGTGAGTTCACACATATGGACAAACTTATATTCGTATGTATGCATGTAAGCATCTATAGAGATAGGTTTAAGAAATAACATAAAACATCTCATAATGAAATAAAAAATAAAGAACGTCTCAACATACATACATACATATACTACGTTCAATATACTACGAACCAATATTCGTAAACTGTTTTCGAAGTGCCCAAGCAATTAAAACTAATGTTTGTATTATTTATGTGGCGCATTCGGAGTGCATCATGTTCAGATAAAAAAGGAAATTGCATATCAAGCTCCACAGGATAGTAAATTTCCTCGTATCCTCAAGTGAATTAAAAATCGCAATGCAATATTTTTATTGGATTTTTTTTGGATCAATCATTTTTTTTTAAATATTGATAGCCAGTGATAGAAAATATTATATGCATATACATAATATATTCTTACTTACATCGTAATGTGGGTAAGTATAATAATATAACATTATTGATACATGCATATGTAAATAAAATTACAAGATCAAAAATGAAAGAAAAATTAAGCGCTAGCTACCAGGGCTTTTCGCTATCTGAGTCGAATTTGTTAGCATCATCGCCGAGATCGCGGGACTCTTATCTTTTCAACACACCACAAATTATAGGGTGAGAGGAGCTTACGTTAAGTACCTAAATATTTAATCCTTACAATTCGCAAACCAAAGTACGAATGTTCTTTTACTCACTGAATTTGTGCCAAAGACCTTGTGTGCTTTGGAGGGAGGAAATTAAGTGGATGTTATGCCTTTGACCAAATCTCACATAGAAAAATCCTTCTTAAGCTTAAAATCCTCGCTTTTCGCCTATGGTTTATTACATGAATTAAATTTTACCTGGAAAATCGCCAATACAAAATCCTTTTTAGATCTTCCGTATCAGAACCCTTCAAAGCTACCTCTGGTGTTCCACAAGGTAGCCACCCCGGACCACTGGTCTTCATCTTGACAATTAACGATGTCGATTGTATCATCAAAGACTTTGTTACGTCCACCTGTAAGAAGAAAAATTAATTAATAATCGAGAAATAAATAAAATAAACAAAGCCAAATGATCTCAAAATATTTGATTGAGCTGTCATTTCTGTTGTGTCGTTCTTTATGTCAACTGCCAAATCCACCTGGTGGTTGAAACCTGTGATATGGGATATTTTGTTCCTAATCCGGGGACAGAACCCAAGTTCTATTCAGGGATGGCAGCAAAAACATATTTAAAGGGCAAAATTTAAGAGAAACTTCCAGAATCGGATGATCCGGACAAGAGAGAGAATAGTGGATTTTTTTTTGTTGGTGGTCTGTGGGCAGCAGCAAATCAAATGCAATTCAATGTCAATCGATATACAGTGGGTGGCGAGACTAAGCGTCTCAGTCGAGTGGTGTTGTGGAAATTTTCTTTGAAAAGTCCTATTGTATAGTACATAATATGTACATAATATAGGCAGTTCTTTTAATTTTTTTGTTAGATTCAGTTATAAATAATAAGGTGAGTGATTTTTTGTCTTTTAGTAGTATATATTATAGGAAGGTTTGTGTTTTTTTTTGCTAGTGCATTCAGGCGGCCACAAATCGAATCTATATTGGGATCGTGGCCGCCTCACGTTTAATAGTAAGAGTGATTCTCACCTGAAAGCGATTTTCATCCTTATGTGCATATTACATTATGCATGTAATTCATATCTGATCGTGCGTTAATGCAATCACAAACCCCGTTTACCTACTGCTGGAATATTGAAGGTGACCCCAAAGTCAACAAAAGGGAAACCTGTCATTCATATACATATGCATATAAAACCGACGTGCTTAGTCCTTAACTTAAAATAGCTATAAATATAAAATAAAATAATCATAAAGTGGCAACTAGTGAATAACAAAATAATAAAAAAAAAAATTTAATCCTAGATAAACAAGAATATATATAGATTGCTGTGTAGAGTATAATCAGTGTTCATCCTACACCTTGTTTGCCTATTGACATTTCGTAGCATACCCTAAGGCGTGGGGTATTGCATTGTAGTTGCAGTATAATTTTGTTTATGTGTAAAAGCTCGTTCCTCCATCGCGGTCTTCTGTCGGGATTTTAGTTAATATTACTTTTTTTGTGTTACCTAAACTGTGCTCAATTTAGGTAGGGTTCGCGTTTAGCTTGGTATCGAGTACACAAACGTACGGAATAGGAGGGAAGGCTTCTCATTGTTTTAATGTATACCTACGTGTTTGATCTTTTTTGCTCCTTGTTATAATAATAAAAACAAATAAGATTAGCTTTTCTTGATAAATTAAAAATAAATTGATAATTAAAATAATTTAATACTTGATAAATTAAACGTAAATAAAATTGTATGAAGTATAAACGCCTGAGGAGCAAAGATTCTTGTGTTTTTATGCGTTCGTAAGCGATATGAGTCGCTAGAAGTTTAATTTTCAGGGGGGTGTGGAAGAAGCGCGAAACTTCCGGCTGATGGCTTGAGCTGAGGCATCCGAGCATTTGGGGAGATCCAAAATGGCCGCCGGATCTCCAAGGTTGGGAGGGTAGAGAATATGGCCGCGCTAAACACCATCGATAGCGCCCCTCAATGTGGTATATCCGTCCGTCCGCTTCAAGTAAGTAAAAAGGTAGATTTTTAGGCACGATATATGTTTTGTTTATGTAGGTTAGTTGCTTACGGGGGCAAGAACCACCCCATTTCCGGCGAGCGGAGCCGCGCATCGCAAGCGTGCCGCGCTCCCCGTGAACAACCCTCTTTCCTTTTCCCGTTACATCCTATCCTTAGGTCCCATCCACATCCTCACTTCCTGTCATCTTTCAAATCCTAACTCCGCCCACTCCACATCCTGCATATAACAACTTCTATATTTCTGTTCCCGTCTTTCATCGTACCAATTATGGCACGAACCAATGTCCAGAATGCTGCAAAAGGCCAACAGCATTCCTAACTTTTTCAATTTTCATTGCAGAAGAGAAACACTACAGAACGCACTTTATACCTCCTCTTGATCTACCTATCCTCTATTTCCTTCTCGTAGTCTTATTGCTAGCTCTTAAGCTCAATTGGAAAAACCAATCCTTAATTACCTACCATACTCTTAAGTTCTAGATTTAAGTACTTCCCTTAAGTTTAATGTTAGTTTTAAATTTCTTAGTTTGTTTACATTTAATTTTAAAAGTTATTCACTTCAATTAATACCTTCTCCGAAGACAAATTTTGATCTCCCTGTGTTGCCAAAGCAACCCGAATTTTCTATATATCTGCCAGCAAGGGCGTACGCAGACATTTGTTCAGGGGAGGACAAGATTTCAATTTAAAAAAAGTTCACTTCAAAATAGGACATACATTTTTGTTTTCTTATCTTTATTGCAAAATAATTAATCTTCTAGCATCAGAATCGAATCTGTTTAATACTTTCTCTTGTATGGTGCTTTTGTTTTGATGTACCATTTCCCGGTGAACATTTAGAACACACAACCCTGAAACACCCAATTGATTAAAAAATTTATGTGTATATACATTTTTTACCATTGAGTCTACCTTCGCCCATTGTTGAGCGCAGCCAAATGTTTACTCTACTTAATGTACTTAACGATCTGTCAATTGTGCACGTTGTACAGGGCTGAGCAAGTGATGTTTGTAAAGCCAGTTTCACAGAAGGAAAAATATATCTGGTTCCTTAACCACATCGCATAACTCCAACTTTTTATCTTTCCAAAGATCAAACCATAATTCTATTTCGTGGTTTAATTTGTCTACGTAGTAGAAATCGGTAAATTGTTTCGTGTTCGAGTTTAAGCGTTCGAAGTTAATTTTCTGCTCTTCCAATAATCTGAAAATTCCGATGACGGATGATTTGAACGATGTTGTTGCCGTCCAGTAATCCTCGGTAGAATCAATAGGTCCGTTCGCGTACGCTCCCAAAACTACGAAAAACTACGAAAGTGGCTTGTTACACGATCATTTCCATACCGATTCTTTTCAGTGAGACAGGTACATTTTATGTGAGTTAAAACGAGAAGGGTTGATTTCACCAAAAGCACACCGAAAATCCACTTTGAATAATAATTCTCGGTGGAAGATGCATGTTTTTTTCTCAAAGCGTTTCATTTCTCATAAACTTTTTAATTTTTTTCCGACCGTCGGAGGGTTCACATCACGGCAAACTCAAAAATTTAATTCGCTGTGCAGGACGGAGCACGGAGGTTTTGTGTTCTGTTTTCAAAGCGTTTCCCTCAACACATTTTGTGTGTAGCCACGGGGAACTTTTCAATACCTATTATGCCATTGACCGTGTAGCCACCGTCAAAAACAACGAAAAGTAACAAAAACCCGTTCGCGTACACAAAAATTTCATAGTTTTTCGTAAAAGAGAGTGCTCACGAGAGAGTAATAAATTTTCCCATGCTACGAATTTTACCACAAGAAATTTCTGTCAAATCTGTCAAATCACATAAGTTTTTGCATTTTTTGGTGCTTAATGCGTTCGTTTACTTTTTCGTAATTTTTCTGTCTTTGAGAGAATTTTACCCCCGCTCTTCGAAAATTGACAGATAACACATATTTAGTGCAAAAAGTACACGAACGAACCTAATTCTATACCAATTGCTTGTGAAAGTCCGTCAGCATCATCTGAAAGATCTTTAACTGGTCCACAGAAAACTCACTTATGCTTAATCCTGACAAGACCAAAATTATCCCCATCTCATTGTCTTTCTAATTTCCCTCCTATTTAACTATACTCTACCCATGTGGAATATGTCACTCATGTAAGGAACCTTGGTGTAATTTTTAACAGTGAACTAACATGGAACAACCATATTTGTACCATAGTTTCCAAAATATGTATATGCATCGCTCAGAGGCCTCTCAGTAAGCACAGAAATTCTACCTGTCGAAGTTAAATTAAAACTTGTATTTTTATGCTAAAGCTTAAACGCGCACTTAACTCGGCTGCTCGGTATGTTTTCAATCTCCGTAGGTATGACCATGTTTTAGCAGCAAGTCGCAAACTCCTTGGTTGCGACTTTGATGCTTTCTTAAAATATCGGTCATGTATCTTGCTTTACAAGATTATTCACAAGAAGTAACCAGAGTATCTTTACAACATACTAACGTTCTCCCGATCTAGCCGTTGTATTACATTAGGACCATCTAATTCTAGACATACTTATTTGACATCTCGCAGACAGTTTTTCATTTATGCTGTTTATCTCTGGAACCATCTGCCTCATCAGGTGAGGTCTTTCATCGAATACAGACGATTTTCTTCAGCTTCTATTTTTTTTTTTTTGCTTTTTGTCTATATACTTGGTGTTCACACATTAATTTTACTAATTAATTTAATTTATTAATTTATTATTTTATTTATTTCTTAATTAATTTATTCAGTTTCTTTGTTACTATGTAAGTGTCTTGAAATCTTTGTATTGTTTATAATATCTAATGTACCTGTACTATTTATAAGTGTTTTACACTTCATGTACAGCGATACTTATCATCCAATAAACAAACAAACATAAACTTGATTATCTACATTTTTGCGGTGCTCACTGATAACTGACAAAATTCACTTAACATGAGTTGTACATTGAAAGATATCAATCAATCCACATACCTACGCCTATTTCTGCCTGTGCTGCCGATGCAACCCAGTCAGTTAACATTTACCTTATGCTAGGTTTCCACTTGTCGATTGACAAACGACGTATTTTTAGGTCAATTAGAAAATTTGCAATTGGAAATAATGATAAATAAGCAGTTTTTCATTATTGCCACTTGCCAATTTTCTAATTTACGTAAAAATACGTCTTTTGTCAATTTCAAAGCGACAAGTGGAAACCTAGCATTACTCGTTACATTTGCTTGTATGTATTAAGTTAAATAAATAAATACATTCCACTCATTGTTTTTATATGAAACAATGCCCATTTATTATTTTTAGAAATAATGATATTAAATTTATAATAAATTCCCGGGGGTTTTTCATAACCCGTTATCATAATACTTCAGTTGGCATTGTTCGTGATTGAATTGGTACCCCATTGTATTGAGGTTTCAAATAGCAGATTGTTTTTGTTTTTACTGCGGAAACCCGTTTACGAATCCGGACCAACCAAACTCACCTAATATTCAGCCTCAAAGAGCACACCTTTTATATTACCGAAAAGGTCTAATCAATTCACAGATTTGTACCTAAATTATTCCTTTCAAAATATAGAATCAATTTGTTCGCACCAAGGCACTCGTACCCATATATTACCATCACACAGGGGCTACACCACCTCTATACTCCTATCTCTAATGAAAGCATTCCGAAGGAGTTAATTCCATTTCCTAAATAGTTCTCACTACAAACATAACATTCAATTTGCAAGTATTTTGTATTCTTTGAATTAAAATTGATTATTCCACATTTAAATGGGGGGATGGATAGTTGTGTACGAGCATGCTGGGTGCTACCCACTACTTGTCCATTCCGAGCAGGGTGCGAAATCTGCCAACGATTTCTCAACTCTCATGCAAAGCAAGAAGAATAATTTCAGAAACATTTCAAAAACGCCATCAACCCGAATTGAAAATAATAAATATTCCTTTTATGCAAATCACTCGGAATGCACAGGATAAGCTATGCGAGCGAATACCCAAACCGACACGTAGACTACTTTAATCCATCGAAGAAGACGACAACGACGAAGATGATGATGATAGTGATGAAGGGTTAAATGGGGTCAATACGATATTCTAACGATATAAATTCCTCATTTCTATAAGTTTTTGTCTATCCAAATCTGCAGGATACAGGATACGGCGAATGTATGCATAACTTACTTAAAGGTTTACATTTATTGTTACTGCTTCGTTTGCTCCACGCTATGAATCCAATTTTCCTCATTCTGCTGCTGGCCATCCTGCGATCCACCTATCCATCCATCAACATATCTATCCGTTGGTGCACACTCCCATCAAGTTGAAAATGAACCTTTTGTTTGACGATATGTGTGAATATCCAATTTCCAAAGGAAAATTACGAGTACGAGTGCCTCCTTCAAATTTTCGATAGGAGCAGAACAGAGCAGAGCATACGCACAGCGACGCAAGTATGAGTATATACGCAAAAATTGAATCGACTCATAGGACTAACAAATGAGTCCTCCATTCACTTAAAGACTTTTGCACTTACCTTGTAAATTAGGACATGACAATTTACGGGGCCGCATGGAGAGGCATAGATAAAAGGACCTTGGGTTACGGGTTTTTGATCGGAAAGCCGATTAGAAAAAATTACGTATGGGAGAGCTTTTACCAAATGATATTCGGTGTTGCCGTTTTTGCTTTTGAAATGGATTAGACGCGTTAAATATAATACATGTGACAGGGTTTTGTGATGGGGCTTTACTTGCATATTTGATGGGGGACAAAATCTACTTTTAGGAGGACTGGCTAAGCACTGTTTTTTAGGACCATCTACTTTACGGGTATATTATTTTCTATAAGTACAATTATTGGTATAATTTACTTTCTTAGAGCAAATGTTCCTAGTATAATATAGATATAAATATATGTACATAAGTATGTATAAATGCCTTCAATTATACACGATTCCGTTCATGCTAATATTTTTGAATACTTCTTTAGGACAATTTAGATCAATTATATCGGCATATTTATTAATATAATAACAGGCTTTAGTCACTGGCTCATTACAGCCATAGTTTGTTGAGTGAAAAGGTATTGAAAAGAAGTAAAAAGCCCTCGGTCTCGGATCGAGCTGGTGAATAAAGCTTAAACAAAGATGACAAGGGAGCACAATTAATTTGTCCAATTACAACATCTCTCGCAAATGAGACAAGAAAATAGATTATTCTAGTTTGAAGAGGTTTGAGTGATATAAGATTGCATCGTGTTTCATAAGGTGATAGAGGCAATGTCCAATTTAGCTTCCGAAGTGAATATTTCGTAAACCTTTTCTGTATTCTTTCGATACGGTTCGAAGCATTTTTGTAAAATGGGGACCAGACTATGCAGCAGTATTCAAGGATGGGATGAACGATGGTAACAAAAAGCGATTTCAGTGTGTGTACGGACATCGGAAATCCTTAGAATTTCTGAACAAAAAACCAAGCAAACTATTACCCCTAGAGATTACATAATCTATGTGCATCCTGAAATTTGGATTTGAATCGAATATGACGCCTAAGTCTTTGTAGCTGAAGCTGCTAACTGAAGCGTAGTGCTCGAAATAGTATATTCAAAGCGAACTGGACAGAAGGATCTCGAAAACGATGGGACACAGCATTTATTTATATTCAGATGAAGACGGTTTAGAGAGCACCAGTTTAATAAGCTGTCCAAATCTTTTTGAAGTTCGATGCAGTCGGTCAATGTTTTAATTGATTTATATATTTTTAAATCACCAGCATATAATGAGACATGATGAATGTTGGATTTTTGGCGGTAAGTCATTTATAAATAATAGAAATAAGAGTGGGCCCAGATGGTTGCCTTGGGGCACTCCAGAGTGATTGAAAATTTTATCAGAAATATTAGAACCAATTTTGACATACTGGATACGATTTGTTAGATAACCTTTTATCTAGCTAAGCAAATTTGAATGCATACCGGTAGCTCTTAATTTCTTCAACAATACTGTGTGGTCAAATGCTTTGGAGAAGTCAGTATACACGGCGTCTACTTGTTATCCTCTCTCCACACTATTGACACAGAAATTAGTAAATATTGTTAGATTGGTTGCAGTTGACTTACCCTGACAAATCCATGCTTAAAGAGGGAGATACTGCTTTTAAGAGTTCCATAGATTTTTTTTTAACAAGTGATTCGAATACTTTCGGTATAACTTGTAGTTTGGCTATAGGTCTATAATTTTCTATACATTGCCTAGAACCTGCTTTATGTATAGGAGTTATGAATGAACTTTTCCAATAATTAAGGAAATCACCTTCGTTTAGAGATTGATTCAAAATTAATTGTAAAGGCTTGGACAAGTAGGATCTACAATTCTTTAGGAACACTGCCGGAATATTATCAGGAGGCATACTTAAACTATTATCAAGATGTGATAGTGCACTCAAAACTTCATTCTCTGGCAGAGACATACAAACTGAAGTACTTACGGTAGGAAGATCAAGTTCAGTTTCTCTATCACATGAGGCTACATCGAAATTCGATTGAAAAAATGCAGCAAATAAGTTACAAATCTTAGAAAGATCACTGCTTACTTCCCCATGATAGCACATGTTAGCAGGAATACCAAAGGAACGCGAGAAACAGCTCGAATCCTGTTTGATTTTTGTTTCCAGGGACTATACATACGTAGGCGAATATATATATTAGAGTATATATATATATATATATATAGAATATATATTAGAATGTCTCTCTGGAGGCTTATGGTTTTTTACTCCACTCTGTGGTTCAATTATGTACTATTTATATAATACTTTTTAAATTTTAAAAATATAATATTGAAACAAGTTAGTCTTCTAACGAATAAAGTATTTTAGTAGCCAGACACAATAAACACAAATTCAGCATTAAATTCTACCGGTTGACAAACAATATACCTACAACATATGTTATGTATTCATAAAAATTTGTGGCACATCCACAGAAAGCAATCGATTCCTGCCTCAGCTGTGCCTTTCAGCACACAAATGGAACACGTTCCAAATGAAGGTACACACTTGTTGTAAATGTGTTATTTTACATTTAAGTGCGCCTTTGACAGAAATACATAATGAACGTTACATACATTTTTATGGGGCTTGTCATCATCGAAAGTTTGATTAATTTCGAACATTTGCTTAACGGTCTATTTTTTTTCAATTCACCAGCAAAACTGTTGAGTTGTAAATTGCTTATCGAAATATGGGAGCACAGCCGCTGACTGGATCCCGAAAAGAATGAAAAACGACTAACTTTAACCGACTTGCCAAGTCCTTATAAGGTAAGAACATAAGTAAGCAGATGGCAAGATGAATTGCCTTTTTAGCCAATTTTGAGAGCGCTCATCAAGTGTCTTGAGCATTCAACCATTATACCAATGCTACAAGGTGTACGAGTATTGCAAGTCTAATCCGTTTAACTTAAACAAGCGATTAGCTACAATCAATCCTTGCAATTACTACGCAAATACGAATTCCAATCAATTGAAACAACAACACGAACGTAAGGTTGATTATATGAGCAAGGCCAAACAATACTCGTACCCACGTACTAGTATATGTATCCACATCCCGTTTAATTCAAAACCCACAAGGTTAACCTTCTTCTACCTGTGTTTATCACCACTGAATGCCTTGTGTTAGTGTCATGTCCTGTCCATATGTGTGATTAACATTGCAACAATTGAAACGATTTTGCCTGTCAGCAGCAGTCGAGCAAGATGTCCTTGTCTACAGCCCTACAGCGATTACAACGGAAGAGCAGTGTACCAATTGTAATGCAAAATTAATTGGGGCTCGAATTCGCCCTGCAATCATCGGCCACCTTATGCCACCCAACCCAGCAGCTGCTGCCGCGTTGCCTCTTCGAAAGGACTTCGAAATAATGAACATAAAATCTAGTCACGTTCTCACCGAAGACGACGACGGCGACGACTCGATAGTGATGGTGTCAATGGCAATCGTATACTTGCTCCTTTATTTTTAGGTCCTCAACATCGATTTTGTTTTCTATTCGTTGGTTTTATTTCGATGTTCTATCCCTCGTCCTTGGTGTAAACCCTCTTTAGCGCTTCGATTTTTTTATGACATAATTATGCAAAGATCTATTGTCCGTTGCAAATTCAATTAATAACCTTAAACTACATTTTACTGTTTGTCATGGGTGACGCTGGGTGATGATGGTGGCAGCGTACACGGGAAGGAAGAAAAAAGGGAAAGGAAATGACAAACTAGGGACAATGACGAAGAAAATGAGAAGAAAAGAAGAAGAATGCAAATTAAGTAAACTCGAAGGTTGTTGTTGTGGATCACACGCTGGCTGGCTGGCTGATTATTTCTGTCGTTACAGTTTACAAGGAGACCGATGAGCACCAAAGCGGGCGCCCTATCTGTGGGTTACATAGGCTACGAGTCCGTGGGGAAGGGAATCGGGTGCTTCTACATAATTGGCTACGGGTCTGTGAGAAATAAGCTGGTAATGGACAGCGATTTACCAGATGTACTTATGTATGTCGGATGGCAAGGACGACCGATTCTATATAATATGATATTATTCATGTTTTTTTTTTATTGCTTACGGCGCTTACGCGGTATCGTAAGGCGCTATCCTTGCAGCTGCATTTAAATGTGTTGGAGGAAAGTATGGAATGACATGATTATTTTCAAAATCCGCTTCTTTATCGGGTTATTCTGCGGTTTTGCATTTATCACAGAAAATTAGATTGCTTTGCTAAATGGGATTTGTTGGATCCTTTTTTATGAATTGAAATAAAAATGTTCACTCTTTAATGGTCGCGAGTTTTACTAAATAAACTCCAAAGCTAAGTTCTTTAATTTATGAGGGTCTTTAGTGGGGATTCAAGACAAATGAGATTGCACAAGTAATATTTTAAGGGAAGTGATGCTATGAGACAATATTATTCTTGAGTCAACTTAAGCGAGAATTTCTGTTCACTTAAGTTTGTAGTTCTTAACCGTAGTGTGACTTTCTTCGGGAGGTAAGGAATTCTAAAGATGGCCGTCTATTTGAGAGTAAAAATGTTGCGAGCAGCTCTCGAGAGCAAACTCGCGAATGGACACAATTTTGAGAGTAGCTCGCCGAGAGTTGAGTTTTTACTATTGATAGTTAAACTTTTGAAAGGCGGTATCCATTTGAGTGTAAAAACGCTGCGAGCAGCTCTCGAGGGTAAACTCGCAAGTGGACACAATCTTGGAAGAAGCTCGCCGAGAGTTACTATTGACAGTTGAACTTTTTGAGAGTCACTTGCAAGTGACTCATAACTTTAAAATAACTGAATATTTTTCTTTGATTTTTTTTCTTTAAGTTGTAATTGAATTTTAAATTTTAAATTCAAAATGGCCGCCTTTTGATTTAATACAGGCCTTAAGTCGTGTGGGCTACACGTCGATGGCTGCACGCATCTCCTCCAACTGAAAATTGGTTACAGCTAAGACTAACGCGGTCTTTAAGGACTTAGTGCTCTTATGGTATACCATGCCTTTCAATACCGTCCACAGCTTGTAGCTTGTAGTCTTGAGTCGCTATAAAGTCTGGAACTTTGTTTTGAAGCCATCGTTGGGTAGTTTTTGCTTTATGCGCCGGCGCAGAGTCTTGTTGAAAGGTCCACTGCTGGTTCTGAAACAGAGTTCTATTGAGTGGAGCAACTACCTGTTCCAGAACTATTACTTGGTGCACTTTAGCTAATGTTTTCACAGAAATTGAGGTCTGTTATCCCGTCGTAGGATACGCCTCACCAAACCATGACCGCCGCTCGATGATGACCTATCACGAGTCATAGAATCGACGTTTGTAGGCTCTAAGCCTAAGGCCTTTTTGACAGCTCGAAAGAAAGAAAGGAATGAAAATGGAAGAGCAGTCAACGTAAAAATGTATTGGTATTATAAAAGGAATAATATTTTATGGGACTTAACTGATCCTCCTTATTACAAAAACATTAAAAAAGGTTTATTTTTTGACAGCAAAACACGCGTGCGACTTGCTTGTCAGTTTGTACTACACCGACTTCATCTGTTGCAGCAACTTTCCATTGTGTTCGGCCAGTAGCAGTTGGCACTCGATATTGTGATTTCAATACTATTTCAGGCAACATAGTCATATTATTTATAAAAAAAACCGCAGCAATGCAGATATTGCTTTCACAAATGTAAAAAAAAACTGCATTACCATTGCAAACGTTCCGGCAGCACGTGTGTTCATAAATGTCGCTTTTGTTGTGCGAATTTGTAGCTTACATATTCTATTTGCTGCGACATGACTAGTGGTTGCCGTGGCCATGGTGGTTAGTGCGTTGGACTACCACGCAATGCTGCCCGGGTTCAACTCCTGGCCGAGTCTAACACCTTAAAGAGTTTTTTCACGGTACCACCTCTTTCGAATGCCTGACAAGCATCAAAGAGTATCATTTGTCATGATAAAGCTTCTCAACTCGCCGCTCGGAGTCGGCAAATAACTGTGGGTCCCTTCCATTCGTGCAAAAATATAACACGCACACACACACAAATGGTTGCGAGAAGCAGGCCCCGGTTCACCTCGAGCTGTAGCGCCAACTAAGTAAGAAGTTAGACATGACTGCTGCAGAAGTTGCGTTCATAAATTTGTACAGATTTTGCTGCGGTAAATTAACAGCAAATTTTCTACAATTATGAACTCACTCATAATGTTCAATAATAATAAGACTAGTAACTGAATCATTGCCGAACTGAAAATGGCAGGTTAAAGTAACGAGTTTGAGAAATAACTGGAATTATGTTTGTGTTTTTTATTTGTCTATTCCTGTTTATCTTTAAGTATTCTTTCGCAAATTAATGTTCGGTCCGTTAAAATTATAACGAACAAATCAAAGAGTGAAAGGAAAATGTAAAATATAAAAAGGAATTACAGATGATTAGATATGAACAGAAAGTGAGGCAGTGAAATGTCGGAAATGGCTATAAAAACTGACCTGTTAATAAGACTCCACACTTTTATTTTATTTTTTATGTTTTGCGTCTTCTTTCATTCTTCTTTCATTTTCGTTTTAGAGCAGAGTTCGAATGGTCTGTAACCTTTTCAGTTATATTTCTTATTCGCTGCCATTCAAGAAAAATGTTTCTTACCCTTAACGAGTTTTTTGAACCTGGTTATTCCATCTGTCCAAACTGTATTTTAGGGCTGATGGTTGGTTCCAGTGTATTTTATTCGTTGCCTTACATTTTTATACTGCCTATGAATTTAGATCTTAAGGGGTTAGGCCACCCTAGAGGTCGAAAAAATAATCCTTTTTATGATTTTTTTTTCGGAAATACCACAAAAGAAATCGAGATTTTAGTAAAGAGTATTTATTATACATATCAATCACTGTATCAAAACGGCGACTGTGCAGCGTTTTTCGATGACGTCTTCTTTTTTTTAAGGGTCCACGGCCGGAATTATAACTCAGACAATTTTGAACCGATTTACTTGAAATTTTGTACATATCTTGAAAAATACATTGTCTATAGAAGTACCTATGATTTTTTCGGTAAATTAATTTTTGGCCAAATGGCGCACTTCCAAAATGTAAAGTTATGAATTTGCCTAAAAAGACAAAGACCTCCGCTGCCCGGAAGTGCATAAGGAACATTAATATGTCATTGTAGGTATTTTTTTAAAACCATTTATTAAAACAATCGTAGAAGATTTTGAGAAAAATTGAAAATTGAAAATAGGCTACTATTGTGTCGTACTTTTCAGTTAGTTTTGGTCATATTCAGCAGTTTCCCTACTTTTCTTGCCAACTCATCGGCAGACTCGTTGCTTTCTTCAACAAACTGACCCAGGCACCCATCATAGTCTTACCTGGTTCTGCATAATGCCCTTAGCATTATTCGGCAGTGCTGGACTATTCGTTGCATTATCAGGACCACTGGAGTCCTAAGTATGGCTAGAACTTCTGCCTGAAAGAGGCTGAAGGCATCCGGGTCTTAAGGATACTTTTAGCCCTGTGTTCATGCAAAATATACCAGTCCCGTTTCTTTAACAGTTTTAGATCCGTCCGCGAAGACTGCAGTGTCTGTATGCCGAGTTACTATTATTCGTCCACTCTTCCCGTGCAGGATTTTGTTGGCTTTGCCATAGCCGGGTTAAAATAGAAAAGAAACAAAAAACAACACCAAAACCAAAGGAAACAACTTTCTTTCATCACGATTGAAAAATAGAAAAGACATAAAAATTAGAACCGTTGCAAACGTACTTTTATATTTATTATCAGAACAGTAAGTCCTATCTCCACGATTAAAAAATATTAAGTAAGCAAAAACAACAACTTAACCAAAGGAATAAATTTGGTATATATTTCTCTGGTAACACTTTTTTAGCGCACATTTTTCAGTACAAACATTAAGCGGACTATTAATGTCAAAAAATAAGCGCAGCCTGATTGTCAATGTAAATAGCAGTATCCTTGCCGGATATTTGTTTCATTATCAGGACCTCTGCAGTCCTAAGTACAGCTAGAACTTCTGCCTCAATGCCTATGCTCATGCAAAAGATACCAAACCCCGTTTTGTGTACAGGTTTAGGCACGTCCGTGAAGACTGCAATGTCTGTATTATTCATCCTTTGTTGGCTTAGCCAAAAAAAACAACAACAAGAAAACCAACAAACTAAAAGAATAAATAGAAAAGACACAGTAATAAGAACCGTTGCAAACGCACTTTTATATTTGCTATCAGAACAGTAAGTTCTATTGTCACGATTAAAAAATATTAGATAAGCAAAAAACAATAACTAAACCAAAGGAATAAAAAGAATGGAGACAAAGGAAACCCAAAGGAAACAACTTTCTTTTCTATCATCACGATTGAAAATAGAACAAAAAAAAAATAAAAAAAAAACAGCGAAGAAAAAAGACCTCGCCGGGAAACGAACCAGGTACCTCTCATACGAGAAGCCGGCACCTCATACACTGAGATACTGCTCATTTTAAAATATGGGTATCCAATTTGGTATATATTTCTCGGGTAACACTTTTAAGTGCACAGATTTTAGTACAAACATACAGCGGTTAGACATATTAATGTCAAAAATCATCAGATAATTGTTAATAACAAATGAACTATTCAATATAAAAAAAAAATCCTACGTACTTCCATAGACAATCCATGGACATGTTCAGAATTTCAGTTCAAAATCGGTTGAAAATTGTCTGAGTTATGTTACCGGCCAACTTAAAAAATGCAGTTTTGAGATACACGCGTTTGAAGTTTTGATTAGTAGAAAATCATAAGGAAATTTTGCAATACCTTTAATATGCGATGGCTGCACTAAGTACTAAGAGATTCTTCCCGACCATATTCTTTTGGGATATCATTTTTGAGGTCTTAGGGTACAATTTAAAAAAAAATAAAAAAATCTATTTTTCGAAAATTCTAGAGTGGCCTAACACCTTAAAGAAGATTTGCAAAAACCTTCGTATTTTACACGCATATCATTTTAATGCTACATGCATAATGTGTTGTATATTCAAATTTTCGGATTTTATCAAAATCAACCCCATTTTCACCATTGACTTTCTGTATTTTTTTTTATTTAGATATTCAATGAAATAAATCCCCAAATCGTCAAACTTTTAAGGCACTTACATATACCAAGTTAAAAATGTTTACCCAATTCTGTCCTCTTCTCATCTTGCTAAAGATTATTATTCCAGTTAAGGACAAGACAAAACAATTTCCAAAATATATCACATTACATCCTTCTTGTAACCAAATCCACTTGTAATCGTGGCACAAACTTTTCCCATCTCTTTACGCAAAAAGTATATCACACACATCATCCAGAGGGTGAAATTGATTCCTGGGTAAGAACTTTTAATTAAATTCATTCAACTCGTGTTCTTATACATATCTCGTAATCTACAATATGTACGAGTAAACAGCCAACAAATGCACGTTTATTCCAAAAGAAAATATTCACATTTGTACAGCAAATTTAAGTTTACCCAATTCAAACCCATATATGCACATAATGTACACATACATAGCTTCCAACTGATTGCATTTCTTTTTTGTCATTTTAAATTTATGCACCGCAGACTGTCAGATCGAATTCTTCCTCTGTGTGGCGAAAAGGGCAACGGAAACATGTGTTCTAGTTCCAGGAATAAAGATGCTCTATCATTTTTGCATTTGTAAAAAAAAAGACTAAACGAGATTGCAAAAGATGAGCAAAGTAACAAGTATCTATTGGGTAGCATATGTACGCGCATTTGCATATAACATATGCGTACATATGTATGCCAGCTTACAGCGACGACAATATGCGATCTTAGACGATTTGAATGAACATTTGTAATTCAATGGGATTTAGACACATTTTGTCATCATCATGTTACACTTTTTCGTATCCATAAATCTGAAAGTCAAATTGCGTCCTTATAACCGTAGATGGTTGACGGTATATTGCCGGGTTACGTTATGTTTCGAGTTGATACATTGTGTTCACATAAACATATTTGTATGCATTCGGAATGAGCTGAGTGACTCGCTGTCAAAGCGTTTTGAAGGATAGAAGGTGAATATTAAAAAACAATGCTGGGGCTGCAGGAGTCTCACGCACCCACCTTCTCACGTATCCGTTTCGCTGTTCGTTTTAAAGGTCGAGTGAAGAATAAGCGGATTTGTATTTATATAAGTGGAAATTGTTTTAAGATTAAACGACACACATGTGAGTACACATGCATTTTTATGTCTTATTAATATTGGCAGGAAATAAGCAAAATGGGAGGATGGAGGAAATTACTTAAAGAAAATAAATTGGAGAGCAGAGGAACGTTATTATTTTCTCAAGAAACGTTTAAAATTTAGATGATACACGTGTTCAAATAAAGAGCTTTAAACAGCAGAAGGACTGGTTGAAACAAATGTGATTAAAACAAGATTGGAGTTTAGAGTTGGTAAAGAAACAAAATCATTTTGTCTTGTGAAAATTACGTAAATGAAGTCTTTAAAATAAAACTGAGCACAGCGTATTTTTGAACGCGGTGATTTACATAGCAACACTGATACCGAGTGATAAAGCAGTGCACTGGTAGCGTATATATATACCGATTTTGTATTTAAGAAAAACACTGGAATAATTGCGATATCGGGCTAAAATTTATTCGAAGTGTAGTACACATATTAAATTTAAGTATGGAATTCGATCTCGTTTTGTATGACCACCGCGAGCACGTTGGCAGCGATTGATTCTTTGGAGCCATTTTTTCACCACCCTCCCACATACACACGGCGCAGCGTCAGCAGTTCTATACAGAGCCAAGCCTAGCTTCTCGCAACCATTTGTGGGTGCGTGTTATTTTTTCCCACGAAATAGAAAGGACCTACAGTTAACGACTTAACGTACATAATCTAGGGTTACCAGACATCCCCCCTTAGGGGGGGCAATCCACAAGTGTGGATTGTAAGTATTTGTAGTTTGAATAAGTGACATTTCGCAAGAAAGTGGCGTTTGTTACAGCGTTGTTATTTTTGCATTAATTTAAATTATATTGCGAATAACTTGATTTAAAAATCGGCCACTAATAGGCACAGGATGTTAGTGAACTGGAATACGAAGTTTTACTTCATTGTGTGCATTAGTTTTTGTGTTTATCTAATCGTAAGATTAACAGGTAAGAGCGTCACACTGAGATTTATATATTAGTATGATATGACTATTTTCGTTTGCGTTTAATAGTACCTTAAATGTCTTAAAAAGCGAATAAAAAAAAAAAAGTGTGCATATAATCAGTGCTGGGAAAAGCGTTTCGGGTGGTTAACAAAAAGCAAAGAAGGTCCTTAATATGCGACATGTTTCATTTACTTTAACTTTTTTCCTTCACTTTTTTTTACGCTGGTGTTATATAACTACATAATTATACATATTTTTTCTCGCGGTCCCCCTTTTCGTCATTTTCAATCTAATCCAATATCATTAAATGAACTTAAGCTTAGCTTAAATAGACATGGTAGATTAGATTAAACAACTCTTTTGTATATACATTTCCTTAAATATATGTTTTATTTAAATTGTGAATAGTGGACAAAATAGTGGTTAAAAAGTGTTCTTAAAATTATACACGCGCTCGTCAAATTATGTCTAGTATATGAAGATATGAAGAACGACTACTACACCAACTATCCCACGAGTTCACAATAACCACCATCGGTAGGTAGAGATTATTTTTCCCAGACCCTAACTAAATTTCATTCCATCCTAAAGCCCGCCATTACCTCCCAACTTTTGGCCCAATATTGGCCTAGAATTAGCCTGACACAGCCTGAAACACCGGCAAGAAATCGGATTAATCGAGTAAGACTCAATACTTGCGAATATCAGCGATCAATCGATCGCATAATTCAACGATCGTCAAGATTCACGACATTAAAATCCATTTCTTTTTCAATCATCCACGCCTGCCGGCCATCGTATGGTCGAGTACACGAAAATTCGACCGACACTTCAAATCCACCAAGATCACGTGGATCAATACAGATTGAACACCAGCATTCAGCAGCACCATCAGCAGGAAGAAGCAACACAAAAAAACCAACTAAATTGTGAATGATACTTGATAGGTCGTTCACATTTGCATAAGGGGCTATCGCGAATGCATTCAGAGTGGAACAATTCAAATTTAGTGTTAAAATGATACGTAAAATTATTTATAAAAAAAAGTTAAACAAATGGTACTAGTGACATTAGTTAGGGGAGAGGGGGGGCAGCTTAGAACATCGCTAATAACAACTCAATAAATAAATATTTTAAAGCGTTAACAAAACCTTCCACATGGCGATACCCTCATCTTTAGTCGTCAACACTTTTCCGAGATTTCCTCAGCCAGTAGCCGGGAGTGCAGAATTTATACACAATTTCGTTTTATACTTTTGAACACGTTCTAAGGTGCATACCTTCTCATTTAAAAGTTGATCCTCTTTTCGTTGAATTCATTTCTGATGGTATTTAGTAACTACAAAAAAAAAAGAACTACCGATCTTAACGCGAATTACATCAAGAGCGCCATTCTAGCGGTAACTCAACACTCCAGAAACTTCAAGATGTTTAAGTTTGATTTTTTGAAGAAAAAAAATAAATTGTTTATTTAAAATGGTTCTTATTGAAATACAAATATGTATTTGATTTAATTAAAAACAAGCGCGCAGCCTCTAGTTTGCTGTCATAAACTATTAAAATAGCTCACAGTTCAAAAATGCCCCAGGCCTGTTCATAGCTGCCCCCGGTTGGGGCACATTTGAACATTGGAACTTTTTTTTAAAAAAAATTAAATAAATTATAAGTCTTTGATGAATTTACACAAATGTTGGTTTAAATTGAAGCGTAATTTCACTTCTCAAAGTGTGAATAACTTAAAGGCCAACATTTCAAATATGTATATTGGTGTTAAGAAGCCTTCAAAGGAAAAAGTGTTCAAGGTGCCCCCCTCCCCCCTTCATACCCTCTTCAACCAATACCTTCATCTCATATAAAATATGTACTAAGTGCCATCCAGACAGATGTATAAAATAAACTTGGGAAATAAAAAAATATATTCACTTTAACTTTAAAGACACAACCCAGACAGTTCTCTCCCATCCTATGGTACAACTTAACTCCACTCAGTAAAATGTCTCAACCTCTTTAGACACTCTTGTGGCGTAGTGCATTATTTCAGCTTTTCTCAACAATCTACTCTGCCTTAATCCACTGACTGAACTCATCTCTGCTAACTCGAAAATTAGTTTTTTCCATTAGTCTAACCCACAGATTCGATTTACAAGTAATTATATCAAAATCAATCCAAATAAAATTGCCTGTGAATAATCCAATTCACACACCGTTAGCTGAGATCACAGAGCGGACAAAAAAAACCACGTATACATATGGATGTATGTACGGTATTCCAGTTTAAACAATTCAATTGGAAATGTCAAACTCTAAATGGATTTCACCACAATTGAAATAACATCCTAATCATCGTTGCGGGTAATTCAACGATAATGCAATAATTGAATTGTTTGTAGGCACCCACCACTCACCAACCACCGACCCACCCTTCCGCGGCTTCCGTGATAGGGAATGTTGTTTAATTTACTCCGAAGCCATTAAATGGGAATTCAATTCCCTGGAATCGCTATTGGGTGTCTACTGCTGCGGTTTGCAGAAATGTTGTGTATTCCTGGAAGCTCCAGCACAGGCTTTGAGTCGGTTGAGTATTCCATGTGCTTGAACAAACATATTGAATTGATTCAAGGAGTTAAATGATGTTTGAAATATTGCTCTAATAATTTCAATCTGCGAATTTTGGGAGTCCCCCGCTTTTGTATGAAGTGAACTCAATTTTCACTCCATCAATGGAGCGCGTTGTAATTCACATTCTCCTCTGACTCAAGTACATAAATACATGTATTCGTCGCATCATGGTTGGTAGTCCTTAAAAGGATTCCGTTGATTTAAAATGGAATATAAACAACCGAATGGGTTTCAATTCAGGTTTTACGGAATGTCTGGCACACCTGTTTTGAATACGTGATCGTTGGGTGTATTAGCATTTTATGGTAGGTATTACACTTATCCGCTTCTTTGGATCTGTTCACAGTCACATAGAATGCGGGCGTATGTTTGGTACCTACAGACATGTGTATTTAAGCAGCCTTTGCATCTCATACAAGTGAAGTGTGTCACAATTTTCCACCTTAAATCAATTGAAAAGAAAATGGAATGTTAACGGATAAACAGCGATGGAGAGAAAGAATAGCACATCGTCGCCATGGACGTCTTGTGAATTCAAATAATAAATCAGATATTTTGGGAGTGGAAGGATACAACATTCGTATATGTACCTGATACAAAGCCATACATATGTGTATCGTGTATGTTTATGTTTTGTTATTTATGGATACCCATTGATGTCATCTTGCAGGATTTACTCAGCTGGATGGATGTACTACAATATGTGAGTAAATATTTACGAACGTGCTCAATGGCAATACAAATCTTAATTCAAAAACAAAACAACGAACCATTTATTTGGAACATTTTTTTTTTGAATTATAGGCTTAAATGCTTCTTATGTCTGATTACTTAGTTTAATACGGTCCCAATTTAAAGAAGTTCTATTTATTTATGAATTATATTTGTATATACAAAGTGGTGCACTTGAAATGTGTGTTTGAAAGTTTAAGAAAGGTACTCACTTACTTAGGTGGCGCTACAGTCCGAGGTGGACCACGGCCTCAACCAGCAACCCCCTTTTAGTTAGCCCGGTCCTTAGCTTACTGCCTCCATGCGCACTCCTATTGGTTGATGTTCTTTTCCACTTGTCCTCTGCTCTGACCATCCAGGTTAGATTCGAATACTCTGCAGGCCAGAGCGCTGATGTTCATTCACTCTACATATTCTAGCCACCTTAAACGCCCAATGCGCGGTTTTTGACCAGGTCAATGTCGCTGTACAGCTGGTATAGTTCGTGGTTGACCCTTCTCCTCAAAACCCCGTCAGCGAAAACGGGACCGAATATCTTAAGAACGATTTTCCTCTCAAAGCGACCAAGTATATCTTTATCTCCTCTCAATAAATTCCATGCTTCAGCTCCATGTAGCAAAACTGAGATGGTAACGGTCTTATATAGAGTCTCTCCTTAGTCGTTCGAGAAAGGACTTTACTACTCAATTGCCTTCTTAGCCCAAAGAAACAGCGATTACCAAGAGTTCCTTCGTTTAATTTCCGACGAGATGTCATTTTTTGATGTTATAGCAGAGCCGAGGTAGACAAAGTCCTTTACTACCTCGCAGTTGTAACTGTATATTGTAACGTTCTGTCCAAATCATCGACGTTGAGTATCTCTTTTCGTCGAAAGCTTATACATACTTTGTTTTGCCCTCGCTTACCGCTAAGCCCATTTGGCCGTTTCCAGTTGTATACTCGGGAACGTACCGATGACAACTTGTTGTGTTCTACCAATGATGTCAATATCGTCGGCGTGTGCAAGTAGCTGAAAGGACTTTTTAAAGTTCTCTCCTCGTGTGTTGGCTTGTGAGTTTCGAAAGATTCTTTCAAGAATGATGTTGAAGATGTCGTCGCATGACAGTGCGTCACCTTGTCTGAATTCTTTTCTGAGATTCCATTCATCAGACATACTTTCATCTGACCAAATCTTAGAGATTTACCGTTTTAAATTAAATTGAAATGAGATGAGTTTGTGTATGCTTTCTACCAAATCATCTCCAGCTGCTTTAAATAGCTCTGCGGGTAAACCCGCGGATATTGATATCCTCACTTCGTTTTGATCAGGATGATGGCTATCATCATCTAAATTGAATGGTTCATTCTGTCTGACAGCGGAGTATTGGTCTTCATCACCGTTATACAGTCTGCAGAAGTAGTTTTTCCATATTATCAGGACCGACTGTTTTTCTACTACAAGGTCTCCTTGGTCATCTCTACAGGTTTCCGTACCGGACTTGTTTTGCTGACACGTTTTTTTAACCTTCTGGTATTCCTGGAGTAGCATCTGGTGTAAGTCTTTCAATTTCCTCGATCACACACTTCTCGTGCTCTTTCTTTTTGTTTCTGAGAAGCCGATGTTCTTCCCATCTCTTTTGCTCGTAGAGCAAGAGAAGCAGATCCTGTCCTTTTTTGCAGCGACGCTTTGTACGCCTGTTGTTTTTCTTCGTTTGCTAGCCTGCATTGTTCATCAGACCAAGGGTTAGAAAAGTTCCTCGTCATATTTTCGCTTTTCAAAAATTGAGGGCAATGAATGAACCCAGTTTTTCTTAAGCCATGTTCGATTTATCCAGTGAATTTTTAGTGCTTTCAAAATCAATACACTTTCACAGAACGTTTCCATGAAATAAAACTTAATTTCCGCTAAAATTAGGTGAACTGCTAGCTACAATAAAATTTGCCTTGCGTTTCATGGAAATGTCGAGCCTCGAAACATAGTAAATGCAAATATGGTGAAATATTGCGTTTTGCTGATACTATTCATTTCACTTCACCTGTCAACAATATATCATACAAGAAGCTTATGAAATCAACAAAAACTACTGCTTTTTATCCATATGGTGGTCCTTATTATCTGCTTGCTTCAACTTCTGACTGCCTTTTTTTATTTTATCAATACTAGAACCAGCTTAAATTAAGCTTTTTATCCTCTCCGATACTAAACAACCGGATACATGTACGTTTGATATGCTTACAATCTGTATGTGCAAGAACCAGAAATATGTATTAATATACCCATAATCCACACTAGATGAAAAACAAATTATCCTAGTAGTCAAATCATTCATATTTTCTGGAAATAATCACAAAAATGTAATCAGTTTAAATACCGTAGCTTCAATTCAATTACTCATTAAGTTTTCTTTGTTATTTGTAAAGCAAACAATCACCATCATAATGTATGGAAATATGTTAAACCCAAAGCAAGACATTTGGTTGTCAGCAATCTGCTAACAGAACATCAAGTGATGGACACCCTCAATTTGTAAAGATGCCAAATCAAGAGCATGTGATTACACAATTGCCTGGCTGCACTTAAGTGATACCAGACCAGTCTACTTAATTACGCTGCTATTCAAATTTTCAAACCCAAACACCATATTATTCATCAGAATTCAGAATGCCCCTCTTATCCTGTCATGTCTACCCGCCATCATTCGCCTAACCTATCTATCGAGTCAAATTAAAGCGCAGTTAACACAAACGGTTGTTTGTACCTTGAAACACCCTCTCTCCGATTGAGTAATTGAGTTTTGATTATATAATAAATAATTCAAAAATAATAACAACTTGACTCAAGCCCAGTGTAGCGCTCTGCTTAGCGTTGGATAGTAAATTCGATTATAAATTCCAGTTACTCTTCGAGTATGTGCGTGTGTGTGGGTGTTTGAACTAAAATCCAATTACTATGTGAATATGGAATTCTAGTGTCAACAAATGAACTTATTAAAACCACAAAACAAATCTTAAACCCAAACACACATATCATCAGATTACGAAGCGAAGAATCTATTGCTGTACATATGTTTATATCCCGATTGCCTCACCCATACATACATAGAGTCATCGTTTGTAATGATATAAAGGACCTTGTTGTTGTTGGCACTCTACAATAATTACACTATGTATCGTGACCGTTTCTGAAGTGATTTAGTTGCGGATTATAGTTTAATTTATTTTCAAATTAAATTTAATATTTCTACATGCCGCAGGTCCTGTGCAAAATGGGTGAAGTACAAGGATATTATAGCCATTCACACGGTGACTGACACAAGGAGTTTTGGTTAGGCATTTATGCGGAAAGGATCGAGAAAATCGGGTCATGGACAATTTACTTTAGTCGAGTGATACAACAGGCAGGCGTACGTGGGGTGGGCGTATACGTGATATTTTTGACTAAATTACAAGAGGGTATTCTTGGACCTTTGTTTGATGTGTTGTTGGGACTATATCCTATACATATGCATAGGTGTATTACAAGTTACATGGCTCATTTTGAATGCTGATTAAGTGGTTAAAAGTGTTCGCTAGGGATTCATTAAACCTTTATGCAGAGAGGTTTTTAAGCTCTGTGAATTCATCCTGCTACTACGTTTAGATGTCTTCTTGGCTTTATAACTGAAATAACAATTTAAGGTTTTTAATGTATCACCACTCTGGTGTTACTTTAAGTTAAAGTTAAATAACCAAATTTAGATTATGTAGGTAAGGTCTTTTAAAGTGCTTAGAATAGTGTACAGCATTTTTACGATTTTCGTATTACTTATGATTATGATGAATCTGGGGTACAAAATAGGTGTCCGCTAGCACTGCGACCAGAGTTGGTCTATTGTGCCAGCATTGCCCATGGGCAAAATTCGAAAAGCGTCAAAAAAAGGAGCCCCACTTATATTTGTATGAAAAAATGCAATACATATTTCGAAAAATTGTATTTAATGGCTAAAATTAAAATAAAATAAATTGTAAAACAAAAACCATTATTTTATTAGGTAAAAGAAACATAAGCAATTCCGAGATCTGCATACCTATGCATGTATGCAGAACGAGTTTTTTGGGAAGGAAATTCTGAGAAACAAAAATACTTTGTTGAGTTTATAACTGGCTGAACAAGTAAAAGTAAAAAAAAAACACGAAAAAAAAAATAAATTGAAAAAAGGGTCCTATATTTGCAAAATGCGTCAAATTCGCAGTTTTTTTTTAAGTGGAGTCCGGGACTTATCGCCGTAAAAGCGTCTAATTGACGCAAATGCGTCCCAAACGCCAACGCTGTGCCTCCTTTTTATTTACGAGTCATACAAAATCTTTAGAAATTTGATAATCCCTTTAAAGGGAATGCTTTCGTTGTCTTCTTCCATTAGTAAGTACAGTAAGCCCTCGTATAATGCGGTACTTTCACAACGCGATTTATGAATTGCGGCAAATCCTCCTATAACGCGGTACTTCTACAACGCGGTTTCGCTATAACGCGATTCTCGGTCTTTTTCAACGCGAAAAATGTGTGTCGCATTCCTGTATTTCGGGGAATTCCCCTTTCACCCATTCACGTGTTCCGTAGGTTATTCAGTATGACAAATGAAAATTTCTTTAAATGTTGAATCACTGAAATACCCGTCTGGTTTTGTTTTGTGTCTGGTAGGTACATACTCGTACATACGTGCTTAGTGGGAATGTTCAGCTTAAAACCATTTTCGATATGTAATGAACAGGGAACGGATTTTGTTGACTTTGCCTTCTTTTGCCTTTTTTTTTTTGCCTTTTTTTACTCATATTGCCTTTTTTGCTCATATTGCCTTTTTTTGCCTTTTTGGTACTATTTGTCAAAATAGCTGCACTTTCTTCTTAACTATACGATTTATCCTTGCTCACACGAAAGAAATTTCAGTGTCCACACGTATGAGAGCAGGTTTTTCTCTTGTATGAACTATGAACATGCATTTAACTGCACGCGTTGTTTACACTGGCGCGCATAAAAAAAAATCCTTACACACCAATACAACCCTAAATACATTTGTATGAACTCAATATACATGCGATTCTTCTTATGCCGTAAGTCCAATCTCAGCCATCCGCCGCAGTTTCATCTGACAAAAACCGTTAGAGATCTCGGAAGTATTTTTTTCGTAACTGTGCGCATTTTCATCTAGATTCTAGATACATATTCTGTGACATTATACTGGTCATACTTAGTGCTGGTCTGTTGAATATTGCGTGTGCCTAAATGCGTGCTGCTCCCAAAATATTTGGTTGCTTGTCATTGAAAGTGAAAATGCCCCAAGACAGAGCTTGTGGTGAAATTGGAAAAAAAGATTTTTAGTCGACCCGAAAGACCGCATATTTAAGAATTTACAAATTACAGGTGACTCCTAGTAGTTGTATGTATTATATTTTAGTTTAAGCACTTGATCTTAGTGCATTGCGTATTATTTAGAAGAAGAGGTGTTAAAGACTTTGAACGGACTCGAGGAGAAATTACAACAAGCTAAAAGGCCAGTAGCTGAAGATGGGATGAAAAAATTGTACGCGGTTTTTTGAGCAAATTAACGAAATTCTAAATTGGACTCAAATAATAAAGTCAAGGACGTGACATCTCTTATCTTGGCTCCACTGGGCTCTGCTCACGTTGTAAGGCCCTTTATTTTATTAAAGGCTTTCCTAAGAGATAATCGCATGCGATTGTTACATACCAGAGAACTTCAAAATGTTTTGGGTTACAATGTTAATAATAATGCATAAAAACCTTTATTATTAAATGCCTTTTTTTTGCCTTTTTCTACGGTATTATTTTGCCTTTTTTGGCTTTTTTTGGTCAGCAAAATCTCAACCCTGGTAATGAATAATTAACTGTACATTTATTTAAAACCAAATATTTCTATTCATGCAAGATAACACAGTGTGTTATAAAATCGTTGTAATCGTTATTTTAAATGGCATTTCCAACGTTCTCTAGCTCCATATTTTGAAGTTCGGAAGGTGATACAGAGAAGTGCTCAGCAAACTCGTATAACGGATTTTTCTAAAAATGAAAAGGCATGTCCAATATGTACGAAACATTAATTTAAATTTGCATTAAAGATTACATTCTTCTTTTTTAATTGTTTTTATCATATGGGTAGCGTTTTCGTATTAAAAATATAGTTCAGTTAGTTTTTAAAAAATAGTGTAACAAATTTAAATGCATTTTTTTTTTGTGGAGAACGTAACCCCAGCTTTAGTATGTGGCCTATGTATCGTACTACGCGAATTTGTATAACGCGCAGTTTCTCAGGAACCTAACTACCCCGTTATACGAGGGTTTACTGTATTTGCCTACTGTTATGGCTCTGTTTTTTGCTGGAGATCAGGTGTTCCGTAGTTGCATTTGTTTGTTTATAGAATCTGCAGGTGTCCGTGTTGCTGATATTCAATTTGTAGAGGTGGCTGTTGCAGATTGAATGTCCCGTCAGACTTGTGCAAAATATTTTTAAATTTCCTCTGTTTAGTTTAGGGTTTCATTTGTTCTTTTGTTGTTGTGATCGATGAAATTTTTAAGTGCTTCAAGCCCTTTAAGTTGTTCCAGTAACTTTTTAGTTTGCTTGTTGTCCATTCTGCGTTGATTTTGTTGGTGTCTTCTCTTGTAAAGCCATAGTGACGGCCTGGCTCAATGAATGTGTTGTTGGCTCCTTTTTTCGCCAAGATCTCAGCTTTTTCATTGCCCTCAAGTCCTTCATGCTCTGGGACCAACATGAGTTTAACTAAGTTTTTCTTTGCCAGCTGGTTGGGTTTGAGTGGCAAATGTGGCTTTTGATTTATAGTTGTGGCTTCTTAGTGTGTTTAGAACAGCTTGGCTGTCAGATATTGGCACAAATTCATGGTCAGATTAAGCCGACAATAAAAGAATTTATTCACCTACATAACCTAAAATATACTTTTTGCAATTTATAGTCACCTTATAGTCGACTTTAAACTTATAGCCAGCTCGAAATTTAAAATGAGCCAAACGTCACTTTAAAAAAACACTAGTCTACAATATTTTTGACACAAGAATAAGATACATAATATCTTAAAGATTACTTAGGGTTGAATCTAAATCTGGCAACAGAATTGCTCTAGAATGTCAGAATTTCGAGATTCGAGTTTTTTTTGGCGATATTTGAAATAATTTTTTGAGAACATCAAATTTTTGTAATCATTTCTAACTAAAGCATCCTTTATTACTACTCTTTCCCTATCAATCTCATTTTAGTTTGTTTCGCTACGAGGTTTTTTCCTAAAAATTACATTTTGTAGACTAGTGTAATTAGAGTCGGCTATAAATTTCTCATATAATATTTTGACGTTTGGGTTTGTTCGTTCAAATCACTTTACAAAACATACCAAAGTCGATAGTAACTAATACACAGGCAAAAATGTGTTTATGAATAACAAAAAGTTATAGCCGGCTTTTTTATTTAGTGCCGGCTGTAACTATAGTCCGCTGTAGGCACTATTCATGAGCTGACTATGAATTTGCGCCATTATGTTTATTTCTCTTTTGTTTAAGTTTCTCTCCAGTAGCATTTCTGCGGCTGTATTGATGGCAAATATTTCCGCTTGTAAAATTGTCGCATCTTTATGGAGGGATATGTGTGAGTGACATCTTGGCCCCACTTTTCCCGCTCCGACGCCATTCTCTGTTTTCTACCATCTGTTGTTGCACATCGCTCTTGGTCCACTTTGGGTTGTTATTCTATTCGTCTCTGTTCGGGAAGAATGTTTCGTAGTTTTTGACAACGCTTATTTTAAGGGACATGTGATTGCTGGCACTGGTCTTTTCTTTGTCTAGATAGACCTTGTTCAGTATAGTCAGATGTCCCTTTAGATAACAGTCTTTGAATTTATAGATCCTATTAAGAGCAAGTGCTTATTTAGCTGCTTCTTCCTGTATTGCTAGGTGAAGTTGGGTAATATTAAATAGTTCTCATTGCCCCTGTTACACCGGAACATGCTAGTCTCTGGATCTTGTTTAGCCTGTTAATAGAAGTTTTCTGGTTAGTTTGATTCCACCTAACCATTTGTGTGTAGATCAACAGGGCCATCTTGGGATTGAGTTTCCAGGATTCTCCTAGTAGTTGCTTCGTGCACCATAGTGCATATAGATGTAATTTAGGTGTTGTTTCCATATTAAGTTACTATTTAATGTCACTCCCAGACATTTTGTTTCTGTTTTGGGGTGACTGTAATGCCTTTGATATTAAATTTGCGGAAGTTCAGTTTTCTTCTTTTTGTAAAAGGGACAATAATAATTTTGGTTGAATTTATAGATAGTCCTTCCTTGTCACACCATGTCGTATTACTTATTATTAAGTGCATTTTTTTAAAATACCGAATAGGCTTAAAACACGAATGTTTCATAGCTGGCGTCTCAAACTAAATTATTTCAAAAGTCGTTGAGGTTGCAACGCGATATTAAAGGGTAAAATAAGATGTTCACTATTATATATTAAGGCATAAATGTTAAGGTTGCCTGTGGTATAGATAAGCATAACTTTGGTTGAGAAATAATGCCCAATGACAAAAAACCGCTAAATAAACAAGTGTATTAGGTCACCCTGCAACCAAAGCAAATATCTACCTCTTGGAAAAGTAAATCAACTACGTAAACACGAACTTGTTGAACATGGAAACACTTCATGAATTATCTAGAAAGAAAACTTAACGCACCCACCAAGGTAACAGAAAACAACTCCTTTCTTTGTCAAAGGACTTTGACCTAGAAACTCTTTTTGAATTATTTCGGCGCGTTTCAACTAACTGCATTCAACAGAGTCTCGATATACATTTATGTATGAATATATTCACTTTTAAAACAATTACATTGTATTCACTCTCAAATCCGAATGTCCAAGAGAATATGAAATTATTTCCTTGTATCACAGAATTTATGAAAACGAATGACCGCTTTGTCAAGCACATCACGTTACCACAAAACGCATCGTACTTCACAAGTTTTTCGCTTAGCAAAACTCTTCAAAGTGTTCTGGTAGTGTAGGTGGGCAAATTAACCATAGAAATGCATTTGTCCGTCGAAGCAAATTGTTATGTAAATTCAACTTCACTCACCACCCGTTGAGTGGTTTGATCCGTGACTCCCTTCTCCACTCCGACCTGCCAGCCTTCACACTGGATGTACAAATGGTATATGAGTTTGATATTTTGTTTTTAGCTCTATGAATTTCTGGTCTCTTGTCATCTGTATGTGAAAAAGGAAGTCATCCACATATCAACATCGTGGTCACTGCAAAGGAACTGGTAGTGACCATGGATTGGATACCATTGCGTTGCGGTTAAAGAGAAATGTCAAGTTATGTACGGGTACATGTATGAAGGTGTGTGTGTATTAGACTGCAGGAATATTTACAAAATTGACTTTTATCCTGCATGTGAAGAGACATAAATATTTAGATGGGTTTTTAATTATACGGATACTTTGTCCTTGGGAGCAGAATATGTGTGTGTAATTATTTTGTGATTTACCAGAGTCGACAGGTGTAATTGCGAGTTAAATGGTTTATAAGAGTTTTCTTATCAAAGGAGAATCATGTATTTTGAAGTTCAACATGAATAGTAATCACTAATTAGTACCATTAGTTTTCAACCGAGCATCGAATTAAATTTTATATTTATTACTACTTTTTTATTAGGTCGCTTTATTGTCGGTTCGGTACAAATTTTGCAATTGATTTAAACTAACTTCCCGGTGAGCTAGAGACTTGAAATTTTAAACATACAGAACTAGATGACAATGCAATAGTTAGTTAGTTAGTTTAAGTGACATTTATTTCATATAAAAAACAATTCATTACAGCATATTTAATCTTAGGTCTAAATTGGTTTGGCGGTTAAGCCGTCTACCAGAATGACATTTTTTATGATTCGTTTTAATGAATATCATCGTAGCGCAAGTGGTTAGTGCGTCGGACTACTGAGCCAGCGGTCTTGGGTTCGAATCCCGCCGCAAACACCTAAAAAGTTTTTCACAGTGCCCACCTCTTCCGAATGCCTGACAAGCGTTCAAGAGTATCATTTGTCATGTAAAGCTTCCCAAATCACCGTTCGGAGTCGGCAGAAAACTGTAGGTCCCTTCCATTTGTACAAAAATATAACGCGCACACACAAATGGTTGCGGGAAGCTAGGCTTGGTTCTACCTAGGACTGCTGAAGCCAAATATTTATTTTTTTTTTTTTTTAATGAATATAAATCTTAACTTTTGGTTTTTTTTTACGTAAGAATCTAAAAAACTTAAAAATCAATGCGATTTCTGTACGTAAGCGCATTTTTTGTATAGTTGAACAAAATTTTCCATTCTTGCTCTCCATTTAGGATACTAATCGTGCTTCCTTTATCTAGTACGCCTGCCCCGAAAAAGTGTCTACGATGCTCCTGAAGAATTGGACATATCGCTATGAAATGAAACACATATTCTCTTACTTTAAGGTTGCAGAGGACAATGCAATATTAACTCGCTTTCTTAAAAACCTGTAGATATGCAACGTTTTTCTGGTGTTTTTTTTTTCTGTGACTATACTTAAAATTTTGCATTGCATACTTTTATGACAACAGATAGTTACCGTAATTAACGATAATTTTTTGGATTCTGTATTTTGATTTTTAATTTTTTTATTCATTCCAATTTCGGAAAACTTACACAGTAAGATACCATCTTCTTAATACATATATATAAAAATGTTCGTTCCGTGTACGAGCGTCTAAAACTCGAGAGCCGCTGGACTGATTGATACCAAACTTGGACAATATGTTAGTTTAGGTGGCGCTGTAGTCATGCTATTTAAATGTTTCTTATTTATGGTACGATTTGGTTCAAATTCACAAAATAATTATTATATAGGTACTAGCTGATCCGCCCCCTGGCTTCGCCCGTTTACGCAAACAGTCACGTTACTCCCATGATAGGTAACTGCCAACGCCATCTGTGGGAAGTTTTTGTGACTACACCAAACTATATTATTATTTATTACATTTAAATTTAAAATTGTTTATATGAAAATTATATTATATATCCGGAGCACCACACAAACATATGGTGTGAATATAAGGTGGATAGCTTCAGTGGTTCAGCCGTGATAGTCGCACATACATACGCACCAACGTTTTTATATAAAGGGTGTTTTTTTTTTAGAGGCATAGAAATTTTAAATGGAATACAACAAAGATAATTTTTTTAAATTGACCTAAAATTTACTTTATTCAAAAAATAATCTTCTGGCATTATAATTTAAATATGATTTCTGGCATATGACCGCCACGGCTGGCTCAGGCGTAGTTTAATCTGGAGGTCCAATTTTCGATGACTTTTTCCAACATTTGTGGCCGTATATCGGCAATAACGCGGCGAATGTTGTCCTCCAAGTGGTTAATCGTTTCGGGCTTATCAGCGTAGACTAGCGACTTCACATATCCCCACAGAAAATAGTCAAGCGGCGTTAAATCGCACGATCTTGGAGGACAATTCACGGGTCCGCAACGTGAAACTATGCGGTTACCAAACGTTTCCTTCAATAAATCACTTGTGACACGAGCTGTGTGACATGTTGCGCCGTCTTGTTGAAACCACAGCTCCTGCATATCATGGTTGTTCAGTTAGTGAACGAAAAAGTCAGTATTCATAGCTCTATGGCGGTCACCATTGACTGTAACGTTCTAGCCAGCATCGTTTTTAAAGAAGTACGGACCAATTATTCCACCAACCCATAAAGCACACCATACAGTCAGTTTTTGTGGATGTAACGGTGTCTCAACATACACTTGAGGTTTATCAGTACTCCAAATACGGCAGTTGTGTTTATTGACGTATCTATTCAACTTAAAGTGAGCTTCATCGCTTATGAAAATTGGGATCAACGGCAATCTTGTTTTGGGCCCATTCACCGAATCTACGCCTTGCTAAGTGATCCTGTGGCTTCAATTCTTGCACGAGTTGGAATTTGTAAGCACGCACACCAAGATCTTTCCACAAAATCTTCCATAAAGTGGATGGAAACATATCCAATTCCTGTGCACGATGGCGGATAGACTGATTCGGGTCTTCCCCTACGCTACGCTCTACACCAGCAATGACTTCTTCTGTACGCACTGTACGACGTCTCTCTAGATGCGTATTATCATTAAGAGTAAACGTGGTGTGAAAATGTTCCATAGTTAATCGAATTAATTACTCTGATGGACGATTATGTTGAACCTTAAATGGACATAGTGCGCGATACGTACTTCGAACAGAACCATGATTTTCAAAATAAATTTGCACAATTTAGAAGCGTTGTTCAGGCGGGAGTTTATTCATGTTGAAATGTCAAACCAAACTAAAAATAAATCACTTGACAGCTGACAAAATGGCCGCCAGTTAAAATAGTGTTGCCAATTTAAAGTTCTATACCTCTTAAGAAAACACCCTTTATTAAGATTCGATATATTTTCTTAAACTTAACTAGGACACTAAATGTAGTTAAGAAATTCAACTCTCCCCGCAACATACCGGAAAGGGCAGTACAATGTCTGCCACCCGGCCAGCTTAAAAAATTAATCTTATAAAATTGTTGCCTTGTTGTCATGAACTGGAAGAGCTGTAAGAGTGTCCCAAATGACTCGCGAGTCTGGCTTCTCGTCTGAATAACTCAACAGCAATAACAACATTTCAAAAGAACCTAGGAAAAACCCCTTCATGTGCGTATGTACATTGTACATATGAGCGAAGGTGTCAGACACAATTCTTCCCATTCACTTTTCCTCTTCAAATAACATCAAATCGTATTCATATCACATAAGTATATGAGTACAATAACATCACATAATAGCATCAAGGCCACCATCACCATCATAATCTATTACCTTCCGTAGGAGGAATTATTCAAGCTTCAAGTTGTGAACATTACACTTTCTCTGCCACCTGTTGCATACACATACGATCCAAATCAATTAGCGAAATTAAATTCCACCTCTCGCAGCCGAAAAAGGAACTTCAATTAGGCAAGAAAAGTAATTGTGAACCATTTGCAACTTTTGAGTCGAGATATGAATAGAAATTCTCCCTGCAGCACTTCCTATCTGGGAAAATACCGCTCATTGTATGTGTGCATGTGGCAGGAAGTTCAAGTCACGATGCACTTTTGATTGAAGTTAATTACAAAACTTTCATTAAGTGTATACTTTTAACATGGCTGAGTTTTCAGGTGCTTTCTGCAAACTTTCTATAAACTCTTTGCAAAATTTTGCAAGGTGATTGATGCCGTGAGGAGTCACTGTCAGGCTGAAGGGCGAAACATACGTATATGTATGTATGTACGTAGCTATTAAATTATTAATAAAAGTCTAAGTTTTGTCTTCATGGGCGAAAAGTGGAAGTACGAGTACTTTTAATTATCATTATTTTAAATTCAATCAGCTTTGTGGCTGTCTTGTCGTTTTAATTTAATCCTTTGATTTTTTTAGAGATAAAGAGATAAGCTTTTTAAATAGTAGTTTATTATATTAAAATTAATTTTAATGTTTTTTCTTAACTCATATTAATAGCAATTTAGGCTTTAAGAAACTTCAAATACATACATATAAGCCGTGTTTTTTTGCACGCGTATATAAAAGGGCACGAAAAAACGCCTATCGCCGCTTAGCGAATTCATCACAAAAACCTGACAGCACAGATATATTGATGACAGATAATGACCATTAAACTGTCAATTGTTGACAAAATGGTCTATCTGATCTATTTATTGCTTATTGATTTAACCAGTCACACAGTGTTCCATTTCACACCAATAAGTGGACAAAAATCAAACAATTCATGGCAAAATTCAGAGTACTTGCTAACGCAATTCTTATAACAGATAACTGAAAGATAAGTAAACAACATTTTCTCTTTATTTTAGAGCGTGGAAATGATTTTAGAGCAACTCAAACTAGAGTGTGTTACATGACAGATCAAGTTTATAATTAGTGATCAATTTGTATTTTATTAATATTTATTTATTTTGTGTGAAAAATCAAACCAAATCGGTATAGATTAAATTAACCTGAGTAAATAGATATTTCCAATAAATTTTGAAAGTCAATTTAACGGTTTTTTTTTAAAGATTTGTTCAATCATAAGATGTAAGGTTTTTTGAAATTTTTTTTTTTTTTTTTTACATTGACTTTTGAGTATGAGCTCCACCTGGCCACGGGTCAGTTTTTATTTTGATACAAAGCTCGACTTCTTAATTATAAGCTGCGAAAAAATCAGAGTGCGCATACGTGCGCAAAAAATGTAATGCTTTTTTATGTAGGTCATCCCAATGGCGCAATTTATGGCTCTTTTAGTCGGCCCTGCTGTCCCACCATTACCTCAGCAACGAAATATTGATTCAGATAAAAACTTCGAATCTGAAGACTCACTCAATAACAGCAGCAGTGATGATGAATATGATATACACAATATAAAAAAAAATATCAAAGAAATGTTAATTTTTTAATTTTTTTTTGTTTTTTTTACCCCATTAAGTAGTAAGTAACAAAATGTTAACAAAGCACTTAAAACATAATTTTTTTATTACAATATACTTAACTCATAAGATTAACATGAAATAGTCAAACAAATAACTTTGTCCACTTAATACGTACTACGCGGAACACTGTGAGTCGTCGTAAAAAACATAAATAAGTGATGGAAGAATTGTTTTCGATTGTTCTTTGTTTACGTTTAGGTTTCTCCGGATGTTAAAAGACTGAATGTTTTCATAAGAATTTAAACGCAAAAGTAGAAATTTGGATTTGGTATCACTGTTTTTGTATCCGCTAAGCTAAGCGGGGATACTATCGCCGCTTATTTTATTTTTGTTGTATTTTACATGTAAATTTTCAAAATAAACGTACACACATATGCGTGCAAAAAAACACACCCAGTCGCGGATGGCATGCATTCCAGAACTAGTTCTAGAAGTACTTCTAGGGAGTCGGAACTACTTCTCAACTCGATTACAGCACATGTAAAAAAGGCAATAACCAGAAGTTGTCTCAGAAGTACTTCTCGAACACATTACAAAGAAGTTGTGCATTCATGCCTTTTTCTGCACTTCCCTGTTATTTTTATAATTTTCAAAAAAAATTCTATTTTTTTTTCAACTCATGTGAAAATCTATAAATCAGAGTTTTATAAAAAATAATTTTACATAGCATATACCTATAACGTTTCAAATACTTTGAGTTTGAACCGAGAACATAGCATATCCGCACTTAAAATCTTCAATCAAATGTTTGCGATTGGCATTATGTTAAACAAAAAAACACAATTCTGTAAATACGACAAGCAGGCGACAATCATCAACAACGCGGTGAGATCATTTTACAGAAAAGTATACTTGTTGAGTCCTTCCTTGCCGCATCACCTCGCATTCGTATGGTAATGCCCTCAACTTTTCTTAAGCATGGACCAATTCCATTCTGCATTACTCTTCACTAGTTCCGCAATGCCTTCCATTTCACTAGTTTTAGGTTCAATGAACAGTATTGCATTATGGAAGAACTTCTTTTATAATTGAAACATTTCATTGCCTAATTCTATGTTCACTACTTCTAGAAGTAGTTCCAGAGGTAAGGCCTTGCAAAACCGCGACTGGGCGGCTATAAATATGGTATGGACATATGTATAGGTCATAGGTACAAGTGCAAGTAATAGGTAACTATAGGTTAGGTTAGGAAGCAGTGGCTGTCGGTAACGGGTACCAGGATCTTGGTGATGGGTATGGTATAACTCGCGGTTTTTTGCTCGCATTTTGTTATTTCGCTGCGGTCATTTCGCGGTTTTATTATTTCGCATATCAACAACTCACATTTTTTATTTCGCAAAGGTTCCGCATTCCGCATTTATTATTTTGCTTTATTTTATTTGGCCAAATATTTTGTATTTTTATTTTGTTTGGCTTTCATTTTATCACATGTTACAATTTCGCCAAATTTCGAAAGCCAAACAAAATAAAAATACAAATAAAATATATCAAAACTGGACACAATAAGTAATAAACGATAGTTTTTGATTTCTTTTACAAAAAATTTCTATTAACAAAAAAAAAAAAAAATAAAAATAAAAAAAAATAAAATGTTCAAATGATAATAATCCTTATTTACATAAAATTAGACTCAAATACAAGGAAACAAGCGGCTGAATAGCATTGCGCGAATTAATGGTTTCCTAGATAAGCAGCGGCAAAAACACCAAAAGCCGGTTGATAGAAGCGCCAAACATAGCAATGCGAAGTAATGCGAGTTAATCTTACAGCGAGATGAGCGCAAGACGAAATAAAATCGCGAGATAACAGTTTGCGAAATGAAAACACCGAATTGTCGGTTACCCCTTGGTGATATTTAACCCCGCTACTCATGAGAACCATTTGGAACTTTGTATAAAGCGAAAAAGGCTTCCCACGTCTTTTTGTGCTAGGTCACTGATCTCGTCGAAGAAGTATTCTCCTAGGTGTAGTTTTCTACTACGGGAAAGAGCTGAGCATGAACAGAGTAGATGTGTTGGGCTCTCCTTCTCTTATTCGTCTCTGCAACTTCTACAAAAGTCATTTGGTAATGATGCCAAACATAGTTGCATATGCTTGCCTATAAGGCAGTGTCCTATAATGACACCAATAGTCGTGGTAATATGTAGTCTTTTTAGGGACTGAAGGTATTCGGAGCGGCTTAGATCTCAACTAGGCCAGATCTGTCTACTGGCAAGTGGCAAGGCAAAGTAGCCTGTATATTCTTCTTATCGGGTAAATGTTGGTACTGTTGTTCCTTGTTTAGCAAGCTCGTCACCTTTACAATTCCCTAGAATGTCTCTGTGCCTACGCACCCAGCAAAGGTGAACATTAAACTGCTTAGCCATCTAAGTGATGAACGGCAGTTGGACGTCGTCTTAGAAGTCTCATTCCAGAGATTTAAAGGCCGCTTGGCTATCCGAGAAGATGCTAAGATCGTTAGTCGATATTACATTCCTCTTGATCTAGGACAGTGCTTCCAATCGCCATAATCTCCGCTTGAAAACACGCTACAGTGATAAGAGAAACGAAATGCGAGATTTAGTTTTAATCTGTCTGAGAAAACATCTCCTCCTATACCATTATTGTTTCTAGAACCATCAGTGTAGAAGTGTAACGAATTGTCTTTTATAGCACGTAGGTCATCCCAGAAGGACCTATCGGGAAAAGTGACCTTTAAGTTTTTACCAAAATTCTCGCAGGCTGTCGCGAAGTATAGCTTTGTCTAGTGCGGTTCACCAGACAACTACGCTATACATAAGAATCGGTCTGATAACAGACACATAGAGCCAATGGGTTATGCAGGGTGTGAGCCCCATTTGCTGCAGATGGCTGTCTTGCAAGAGTAGAGGGTTATGATAGCTTTTTTTTACTCTTTCCTGAATATTGAGCTTCCAGCTAACCCCCAGTACATATTTTTCAGTCCATTTCGCACTCATGCATTTTGCATGAGTGCATTGATCGTATGAAGATGCTTGCCGGAGATAGCTATAGCGACGCCGTCAGCTTATGCGATTATTTGACATCCCACACTTTCCAGGAGTAGCAAAAGTGCATTGACTACAAGGTTCCAAAGAAGCGGTATATAACTAATACAAAATGAAATTTAGAGGACGTTTTAAGTCGATGATCGTTTTTCTATTCTCTTCGTCACGTCATCAGCGTTGCCAGGTTTTGGTGCAACAAATTCCCTTTTTTGCATGAAAAACAATTGTTTCCCCTATTTAACGCTTCATTTTCCCCGTTTTTCATTTACTTTAATTTTAATAATTGGTAATTTGCCAATAAAACTCTACTTTTTATACATTTTTATTTTTTTTATTAACAACATAACAGAGTAATAGAACTTACAGTATATAGAATTACTTAAAAACCATTTAAGTTCTACATATGTACAGTGAAACCTGTCTAGTTAGCCACCCTTGTAAATTGGCCACCTGGCTATGTTGGCCAATATTTTACTGCTCCAAGAAAATTCCATACAAATGTTCCTCAGAATACCTTTATATATTGTCCATCTGCCTATCTTGGAACTTGACCACAAATGTTCATACTTTTTCTCGTCTCTCATATTAAGTAACCTGCGAAAGTTGGCCAATGTTGGTATGTGATGGATTATGTTCCATATTTTCGGTTAACCCCTGAACAAAACGTCTAGACAGCGGAAAATAAGGAGATGTTCGTTCTTGTTTCATCGTGTGCAATATTTTTTGTTTTTCTTTTTATATAACATTTATTTAAGAAAAAAATACACACCCTTATAAGTTGGCCAAAAAGTATTGGCCAATTTAGCAAGGTTTCACTGTACATACTTCATTCTTCATTCAACAATCTGTGGGTATAAAGATAACAAAATATAAAACTTAAAATAAAAAAAACAAAAATTAAAAATCACAACTTCAGAAGAAATGCATTAATCACTTCATTCTTAAATGAAACAATTGACATTATTAGTCAAATATATAAAAAGGGCTGTAGTCAGTGCCGCAACCTTCAGCCAAATGCAAGTGAGATTGTGCGTATGAAATTGTTTGCACTATTCCTGCGTTATTTTCAATCTACTTTATTAAAAAGGATTTATTTAGTTTATTTTCCCCGTTTTGAAATATTTTCCCCGGGTCTCCTTTTGGGTTGAAAATCCCCGGGAAAAATCCAGCAACCTGGTAACGCTGCACGTCATACAAGTTGTTGGTCTTGGGTACCTAGTTTGTTGTTTAAAAGATTTTCTTAGATAGAAATGAAAGCTGAGGTGGTTTCTAACCAATTATTTGAACATTGTTCGTAGTATTTTTAGCCTCAAATTTTTGACTTTTGCTGAAGCCTCAACACACAACTGCAGGTGCGTTTTTGGATTTCAATACCAACAAATTGTGAATAAATATTTTCAAAGCCAGCTACTCGCGTAAATGAAAACTCCACCTTCTCCGTAGCGGAAGTGGAAATAAGGATAAATGCATGTTCCTGTATTAATTTCAAAAGAATCATAAAACCATTGTCAGCATTATATTCACCGAAAAGCGTTGTTATACCTCGGTTGGAAAAAGGAAAAAAAAAAAATACTTTTCCAACAAAAGGATGCAAAACAGAAATGGTTCATGCTTGGCAAAGTGCTCTTTCAAGATGTTGATACTCCTTTGTCTTCTATCCAACCGTGTGTTGGAAAAGTTTTTCTCTTTGTCAACTTGTTTAGTTTTTATGGCAATTTGTCCCATGAGATGCATTTGTGCGGATGCAAAGTTTCATCCGAAAAACTGAGGTTAAATCTGCACTCCAAGGACTCAATTTTCACACTTGAAACCATTAGCGTTTAATTTCACGCACATATAACGATAACTCCTACGCACACATACATGTTCACCCATAATCGGGCAATTAAGGACACCAGCATACATCATCTAGAGAGAAAATCAATACACACTCAATCATATTTCAAAAACTCATTGGAGTGCTTAATTTCGAATCAATATTTGCATACAGAGCGGATGTGTTCGGAGTTCCATTTCCATTTCGCACTTCATTCGAGTTCTCTGCTCGAATCCCTTAAGAGGACAAATCCAAACGGATTCTCCCCATCGGGATTTGTGAAGAAACGGAAATGAGGGCGAAATAAAATTGTTGAAAAAAAAACCAGCGAACATGGAATAGAATCAACTTTTATCCACATAAATAATTAATTACAGATACTTTGCGCGGGCGGGCACAGGGTGTCGGTGTGGGTGATAAATTACCGAACCCAGTGTCGTCGACAGTTAATGGAAGTGTCTACGTCATAAAAGGATTCCAATACAATGATTTTTTCGGAGCCAAGGCGGGATGTTCGGTAGTTAAACGCATTCTGAAGTACCTGCCATTTCAATTCATTACTCGATTTTTATGGCTTAACATTTAAGATACATCCGCAGAATACAGGCACAGTGCTTCCTTCGGTGGAGTGGTTTTTTTTTTGTGTATGCTATGGAGGGAGGAGTCGCGATATTTTTAAATTCATTGAAAAATAAAACATGTAAAGGCGCACGGTAGCGGTGTCGGCATCACCCAAGAAGGACATAGATTTTCCATTAGGGAGAAAGGAACCTAACGTCGAACTCAAGGAAAGGGGAGCAATGTCAATGGGTTTGTCGAAGGTTTTACCTGATGGTTTTGCGCTTTTTTTGTGATTTTCTTATGTTCACCGCCGCGCCGCGCCGCGCCACCCATGCATTCGCTTAATTGCTTCACGTTTCACCTTAAGTTGAGGGTGTAAACTGATGCTTGGCCTGTAGTTCATTTGAATTTTGTTTTTCGTTTGTTTTTTTCCTGGTACATATTTCTTTTCCCTAAGAATGTTGTTTGAGGTTTGAGACGAGTGTATGTATTCATTATTCTATAGGGATTCAGTGGTATTCGAATGGAAACACTTATTGGGATCATTGAAGTGGTTACAAATTGCGGCATCCGATTAACACCGTAGTGGAAGAACTGATTAACATATTTAGCTTGTTGAGTAATTCCTGTAATATTTGCTTCACCTGATAAGCGTAAGGTTTTTAGAACTTAAGAGGGGCAATGAAAAAAAAATATACGGCGTCAGCAGTCCTATATAGAACCAAGCCTAGCTTCTTGCAACCATTTGTGTGTGAATGTTATTTTTACCACTATAGGTCCCACAGTTTTTTGTCGACTCCGAACGGCGAGTTGAGAAGCCTCTCATGACAAGTGGTACTCTTTGATTGCCTGTCAGACATTCGAAAGAGGTGGCAACCGTGAAAAACTTTTTTAGATGTTGGACCCGGGCTGGGATTGAACCCGAGCAGCATGCGTAGTAGTCCACAGCACTAACCACCACGGCCACCACCGTGGCCATGTGTGGGCAATGTGCGAATATTAAAAAAAAACATGGACGCTTAGGGAATTCATTATAATAACCGAATACATAAACAAAATTGTGCGTAGAAAGCTACGAGATAGACGCGAAACTTGACTTCAAAAATACGATGTATGTAGATCACTTAGCTTATTGTTTGTCTTGTCAAACCCTTTCATTAGATACCCATATAATGGAGGTCGTGAGGCTAACTGTAGTCCGCCATCTTGGTGGACCGCCATGTTGAATTTCGAATGACATCACTAAGCGTATTGCTTGTCCTGTCAAACCCTTCCATTTGATACCCATATTAAGAAAGTCGTGAAGATAACGGTAACCCGCCATCTTGGGGTGTCCGCCATATTGAATGTTTCTATGACGTCATATAACCTAATATACTCTCCAGGTCAAATCGAACCCAACGACGCTCTATTTTTATTGAAATCGGTTGAGTAATTTAGGGCTTAGGCTGTAGCGGTAGCGCTATCCACTTTCTTTTCGCCGCTCTCTACCATCGCTTATCCCACAGAATGCATACCCACCATGGGTGGTCATTCTCCTCTGTCAATATTTTCGTTTACTTTTGTCAATAATTGTCATTTGTCATTTTCAATAAACAAGTAGGCTGTCTTTTTTAAATTATTTTATTTCTATACCCCTTTAAATCTCCCCTCTGTGAATATTTTCTTTTCATTTGAGTTTCATTTTACTGCCTACTTACTTACTTAGGTGGCGCTACAGTTCGGGGTGAACCAAGGCCTTAACCAGCAACCTCTTCCAGCTAGCCCGGTTCTTAGTTAGCCGCTTCCAGCTGCGCACGTCAAGTTGGCTGAGTTCTACTTGTGTGCGCCACCTTAAGCGAGGTCGTCCTCTGCTGCGCTGACCCTCCGGGTAAGAGTCGAATATTCTCCGAGCCGGAGCGTTGATGTCCATACGCTCTACATGTCCTAGCCATCTTAAACGCCCAATGTGCAGTTTTTTGACCAGGTTGATGTCGCTGTACAGCTCGTACAGTTCGTGGTTGAATCTTCTCCTCCAGAACCCGTCAAGGCAAACGGGACCGAATATCTTACGAAGGATTTTTCTCTCGAAGCAACCAAGGATATCTTCATCCGCCTCCGATAAGGTCCATGCTTCAGCTCCATATAGCAAGACTGGGATGATAAGGGTCTTATATAGAGTCTCCTTAGTCGATCAAGAAAGGGCTTTACTACTCAATTGCCTTCTTAGCCCAAAGAAACAGCGGTTGGCAAGAGTTATCCTTCATTTGATTTCCGACGAGATGTCATTTTTTGAAGTTATGGCAGAGCCGAGGTAGACAAAGTCCTTTACTACCTCGAAGTTGTAGCTGTCTATTGTGACGTTCTGTCCAATTCGTCGATGTTGGGTGTCCCTTTTTGTTGACAGCATATATTTTGTTTTGCCTTCGTTTACCGCTAAACCCATTTTATATTCTTCCTTTTCTATACTCGCGAACGCACATTTTACTGCCCTACCGCGACATAAGAAGTTTCACTTCAAAAATATACATTTTAATATTTAGTATAATGGTGGCCCTTGTCTTCCAAAAGAGCTGAGTTCGTAGCCTTCTATTCATAGACATAACTAAAATGTTTGTTACATCAGTCGGTGAATTGGCCCATATATCCTGAAGGGCGCTTTTCAAGACATTTTTGCTGCGTATTGGTATTTCCCTCAAGTTTTTGTTTCATGTGCGCTCCCAGGTACTCTGTAGGGCTTAAATCCGTGCCTTGCGGAGGATGGGGAAAAATATTTTTCACGTTATAGAGCAACCATATTTCCGTACAATAATAGACATGTGCTTTGGGTTATTATCATAAGCAAATCAATAACTATCGTTATGCCTAGCTAAGTACCCGTTGCTAGCAAATTGTTTTTGGGGATGCTAAGGTAGTCTATTTTTTTCATATTACCTTCAACGAACACCATATTTCTTACTACACTCGAGTCAATTGCACCCCATACCATCGCCCTGTTCATACCGTGTTTAACAGTGACATTTACAAGCGCCGGACTAAAGGCTGTACCTTGTCTCCTCCAAACCAATCGGCATCCATCAGACCCAAATATGTCGAATTTGACTAGTCGCTGAAAATAACCATGTTCCAGAACTCTTAAGATTGACGGAAATACATTTGGTCATATTCTAGGCGTTTCTTAAAGTTTTTTATACAAAAAGGGGCTTGTTTGTTTGTTGAATTTTATTTTTCCGAATTCACACACTTAGAGATGGAATTTCAAAAAGTCCTCTCTTAGCGGATGTCTGTGTCACTATAGGAATGTCCTGTCCAAACTTCAGCTCCTTAAGTCCAGCGGTTTGGTCTGTGCGTTGTCTGTCAGTCAGTCAGTGAACTGTTTTATATACAGAGATTTAAAATTTTTATTCTTATGACGTTTCCTTAAACCTTTATTGCATGGTATATCATATATGATATGCTCTAGTAAATTAGCATTTTCTCAAATTCAAATAGAAAATTTCCACCTGTCGGAGCGTAATAACCTTAGTATGCTATTACACTTTGTATTTAACCCCCACCAACAGAATTCTATCGATTAAAAATACGGTTATTTTTCAAAAATTGGTTGCGAGGCCAATGTTTGTGCATGTGTGTGCATTTTTTCTATTTTAGGCATTTTATTTTTTCATTATTTTAAGTAAATTACATAATGTAAGCACAAAACTTTTGTTGTTATTCTATGAAAATATTGTTATATTTTCAATTTGTTTAAATTTTAAGTTCAAAAAAGAGACAATAGCAAAGATAATGGCATTTTAAGTTGTATAAAATCCATCGTGGGCACCGTAGCGCAAGTGGTTAGTGCGTCGGACTACTGAGCCAGCGGTCTTGGGTTCGAATCCCGCCGCAAACACCTAAACATTTTTCACAGTGCCCACCTCTTTCGAATGTCTGACAAGCATCAAAGAGTATCATTTGTCTCGATTGAGCTTCTCAACTCGCCGTTCGGAGTCGGCAAAAAACTGTAGGTCCCTTCCATTCGTGCAAAAATACAACACGCACACACAAATGGTTGCGAGAAGCAGGCCCAGGTTCACCTCGAGCTGTAGCGCCAACTAAGTAAGTAAGTAAAATCTATAGATACAGCTCAATATCTCGAAAACGCTTCAATATTTTTCATGAAGATCAGCATGAAGATCGTTTTATTTTCTTTTTATTATTTTAAAGGCAAATGTGAGACACATGATCAAACCTAATAGGTTGTCAAACTGGCAAAAGCAATATGGTGTACTTGTGATTTTAATAGCACTTGTCCACTTAAATTACAGTCGAACTTTAATGAATATAACTTTTATTGGAATCTTTAAATATTCGCAGGAAGGATTGAATATCCATTTAGCTGATTGGAGATGCTCTGGATAATTATAGGATCATTCAAATTTAAAACTCAAATATAAGTTTTCCATGCACACAAACAATTTCAAACCTAAACCCAAAATATAAACATCTAATCCGGCTGTAATCCTATTTCCATTAAAATATCAACCACAACAGTACACTAGGGCGGCTACTGTTTGAAAGGGCAACGAGTGAGCTATTGCCTCCGTATATGATGTATCGGACGAGCGAGCGATGATTGTGGTAAAATCCCAACATAAAATAAATGACAAGCCCTCACATATCAATCATAAATCTTGATATTGGTATGATGTATGAATCTTTTCGAATCTCTAGTAATTTCGAACTCGAATATTCCCTCTACCTCGTCATCGTCAAGTGAAACAAAAGGCTGGCATTCTTCGCACTAGAAAACACGCAAACTTTCCAGTTTCGGGGCGAAAATTGTTTTCGCATTAAAGTCAAATTGTTTTCCAAATAGCGGAGGACGATGAAGGAAATCCTTCAAATCCTCATAAATTCATCATCACCAAGCAAAAAGTTCTAAACATCCTTCAATTGGGGTTGCATGAAGAAAACGAGCAGGCACTGGTGAGTGAGTATCAGTGTGCGTGTGTGTGTGTACCTGGGATGCAGAAAAGGAGATGAATGCAGGGCTTCGCCCCGAGGTAGTTTTTGTAAATTTGATTTTACGCAACATGAACAAGATCCTATTATGTGTATAATACAAGTGCATTATAAGGGCATCTGTACTGTATACGTATACGTATGTATGTGCATATCTCACACCGAAGATTAAAGTTCTGGTCCTGCACCGCTTCTATTCGAAAACCTTAATGAAAAGAAGCTTATAATGATACAGATTGTTGATGCGAGAACATTTTGAACAAGTGAACATTTAAGCGCGATACCCTAAACTGAACTGGCTCTCCACACTTCACTACACCATGTACATATATTGGTATGTAGTAGAATTAATTTCGTATTTTGTTCCATTCTCGTTATACTGGCTATATTTAAAATTTGAATGAATTTCACTTAAAAGTTTCCATAAAAACCGTATCGATGCGTTGTGCGGACACCTCGTCGATTGGACTAATCAAAGTCAAATATTATATTTTGTGAGCATTTGTTTTGTCTTTTGTAAGAGAATTGCTTAATCACTGATAATCTTAGTTCGAACTACGAACAGTGGGAGGTAAAAGTTATCATACGTACATAATATAGGTATGAAAGCTGCAACTATTGTCACCAACTAATGAAAAGCCCGCTAAAGCGCTGCCAGAAACTCACAACCATTTTCGCTATTTTAACCATTTTTCAAATCGCTGATTTTCTTTCGTTTGAGTATCGAAAATATGCTAAAAAATAACACGATACTGAGAGAACCTATCCAACTGCACCACTGGAGGTGCTATAAGAGCTTACACCACTGCACAATGAAACTGCACATAGAACGATTCTAAGAGTGGCCAAAGAAGGAATAGGAAAAGGAAAATAGCATAAGCCATAAGGACCACGCTATAATGACTAGTAAGCTTACTCTTCTTGCCTTCCCCAGAGACAATGGCATCAGGAGATTTAACGGGTAAAAAAAACTTCGACATTAAGCTCCGTACCAAGAAAAACTGGAGGAACGAATCTAGAATCTGTCAGCTGAATCCCCACACCATTAAATGGTACACGAATGATTAAAGAACTGGGGAAGGAACGGGGCAGGAGTGTTTGGGCCAGGAACTAAACTTTTGGAGCCGATGGGCAGCTACAACATCATCTTACAAGCTATTGACACACGAGAACGCAATCTCGTTGGGCGCTACAACAGACTCGCCATAGCAATAAAGTCAGACAGCCAAGCAGCTATCAAGGCAATCAAGGGGCTCAGATCATTAAATCTAGAATTGTCTGGGAATGCAAAGAATTAATTGACTAGGAACACGAAACAACGTCACCATCTACTGGGTACCAGGACGCCTGGGGAAAGAAGGAAATGAAGAGGCGGAAAAATTTACCAGGAAAGGGGCCGTCACACATTTCGTGGGTCCATGTAGCATAGAAGTACATACTATGAAGGAGGAGCTCCGATCACTGTAGCAGACAAACAGGACTAAATACTTACTTACTTAGTTGGCGCTACAGCTCGAGGTGAACCTGGGCCTGCTTCTCGCAACCATTTGTGTATGCGTGTTATATTTTTGCACGAATGGAAGGGACCTACAGTTTTTTGCCTCCGAACGGCGAGTTGAGAAGCTCAATCATGACAAATGATACTCTTTGATGCTTGTCAGACATTCGAAAGAGGTGGGCACTGTGAAAAATGTTTAGGTGTTTGCGGCGGGATTCGAACCCAAGACCGCTGGCTCAGTAGTCCGACGCACTAACCACTTGCGCTACGGTGCAACAGGACTAAATCCTGGACCAATATTCAAGGTCTGCGACAAGCGAGGCAACTTTTGGGAAATTACAATCGGGAGAGATTCAAAGCTGGCATTAGGATGGACAAAAACAAACTTCGCATCCTGACTGCATACCTCAAGGGGCATTGTAAACTCACAGGACATCTTAGGAAGCTAGGTCTATTCTCACTTGGGCTAGATGTGAGCGAAGTTCTCTGTAACCAATTCCAATAGGAATAATAACGAAAGCGATGTTCCTTCATCTGGGACTCGTAAGGGGCACAATAGATCTTAAGGTCGCGGTGCATCTCACCCTTCAATAATAATAATAACTATCGACTTTCAAACATTAGGCGGCCACTACCCCCCTGTGGGTAACAATGTATGATTCGTTTGGATAACACCCCATAATGTATCGGAATAATTAAACGCACTCCTTTCACTCACATTACAGTTCACTTTAACAGTTTGCTATCGCTTAACAATCTCTTTATCATCTCCTTAACAATCGCTTTAAAATTACTTTTCAATCACTATTCGCACGTATCACTATTCAAAATCCTACTCGTGATTGACTCCGCCGCTTACTGAGTTGTTCTATTTATACTCAAACCAATAGCTGCCGAAAATTCTAGGCGCGACGCGAGAACCTTCTAGATTTGGAACTCTCCACTGTGGAACATTCTGGATCGTAAGTGGATCTTAGAATGAGCTCCCTATTGTGAAACTTGTGCATCTAGAGGAGATACATAAACATTTGTAGATACCAGTACGTTGGTTTTCTCCTAGATGACGCTATCCCAATCGACTCATGGCGGTATACAATAATATGTAAATCAAAATTACAAAACGCAACTAAATGGTTTGTCTTTTTTTGCAGCCACTGTGCCCACTCAGAACCAATCTCAGCTATTTCTGCCTTCAATCCCTGCCGTCCATTGAATTGATTAATTTAAATTGAAACAGTTTTCTTCAATTCAATTAAAAGTTAGACGACCTTTTAATTGAACATTTAATCAATCGAAAGTGCAAACTTTTCCTCCAAATCGAATTCTCGTTCCATAGAAAGGCACTTGGCTGTTTGGCACGCTAAAACCCAGGAACTCCTGCTATTATATCAAGCGAATGCAAATTCGCAATTATAGGAGTCCTGGAACCTGGATGCGTTCGAGTTTTTCATTCGCCGCATATTGCAACGGAAAGGGAATCAAGCTAATTATTATAAATTTTCATTGTTTTTTTTTTTATTTGATTAATCATTATGCTACTTGAAATTAATTATGGCCGATTAATTCGCTTGAACACATTTGTGAATTTGTGCCTAGAATTTGTGCGAATGAACCTTAGGGGAGATTGTAAGGGAAGAAGAAATCAGGAGAGGAGAAACGACCTTGTGCCTGTAGCAGTAAATTGATAATTCTAAATATAAATTTTCCTTCCTGCTCGTTTTCTCACAGAGGTAGAGAGGAGCTGACTTTTTGAAGTTAAACTTCTTATGTCGCGGTACGGCAGTAAAATGAAACTCAAATGAAACGAAAATATTCACAGAGGGGAAGTTTAAAGGGGTATAGAAATAAAATAATTTAAAAAAAAAACAGCCTATTTGTTTATTGAAAATGGCAAATGACAATTATTGACAAAAGTAAACGAAAATATTCACAGAGAATGAGCGCCCATGGTGGGGTATGCATTCGGTGGGATAAGCGATGGTAGAGAGCGGGGAAAATAAAGTGGATAGCGCTACCGCTACAGCCTTAACCCTAAGTAACTCAACCGATTTCAATAAATAGAGTGTCGTTGGATTCGATTTGACCTGGAGAGTATATTAGGTTATATGACGTCATAGAAACATTCAATATGGCGGACACCCCAAGATGGCAGGTTACCGTTATCTTCACGACTTTCTTAATATGGGTATCAAATGGAAGGGTTTGACAGGACAAACAATACGCTTAGTGACGTCATTCGAAATTCAACATGGCGGTCCACCAAGATGGCGGACTACAGTTAACCTTACGACCTCCATTATATGGGTATCAAATAAAGGGTTTGAGAAGACAAACAATAAGCTTAGTGATCTACATCGTATTTTTGAAGTCAAGTTTTACCTTTATCGCGCAGCTTTCTACGAAGAATTTTTTTAAAGACTACTTAAAATGTCCGCGGTATTAAAAGCATGATTTCGTTAAATGCGTGATACATACTATCGATCAAAACTGACAACCAAAACTGGTGTCATTTTTCGATGAAGAGTTTCGCGTACCACACTATAGGTTTTGTTTCACACTCAAATCATCGTTGTTGTTGTTGTTTTCCGACCCTCTCTTCCTTTGTTTGCTTTTTGAACGACGGAATTTGTGTATACAGAATCCAGCGAAATCAAAGATGGCCGCTGATCGTCAGTCAGTAGCAAACATTTTTGTACCTCGTCAGTTTTGAACGTCAAACCATGATTCAGTTGAACATGCTTTCAGTTTTGAGGGATATCAACCAAAACTGTCAGTTTTGATCGATAGTGTGTACCAAGCTTTAGACATGTAGTACCTCACAAAGCCGTTTTAGATACATTCAATAGCTTTCTGTTATATTTTCTCGCAGAATTAGGTTCTGTCGTGATAAAATAAAAAACGACAAATACACATTAATACATAAAATTGTACTTTTTTCTTTATGGTTGTTTGCTTGTTTTAAAATTGTCTACACTCGAACAGTTTCTTTGAGTTTACGCTGCGGTTTGATGAATTCTGCACAGCAATTATAGAAGCTGTCTTCTCTTTGGCTGCAAGTTTTTCGTTTGGTTGACCGTTCTTTGTAAGGACCTCTAGATCTGACTGGTGGTAATAAAAATCCTCAGCGATTATAGCGATAAGTACCGTTTAAAATGCAAAGGCGATGAAAATTCTAAGAAAAGCAAATGCTCTGCCACATTGTACTTCAAAAACTTCCCCCTTCATTTCCAACTAATAATTGGTCGACCAGACTGCAATGGACATTTCATAATTCTATGAAAGGATCGTAAATTACTTTGTGTTTCAGATGATTTTTTCAGTTTTGGTGAATAATGTCGAATAAAATTATAAAGGAAACCATTAAGACGGACTTTTATCTACATTACTTGATGTGGTAAATCGTAAAACGTACGCCTTCATTTCCTAGTCCTTGTACTTATTAAAGGATAAACGAGTACATTGTGCATGCACCTACAGACATCAGTTACAATATAAGTCCTTTCACCTTTGACCTTCTCTTGTGTACATATGTAGAAATATATATATGTACTAACTGGCCCGTGCTCGCTTTGCTTCGCCTGCCTACCACATTTATGGGATGTAGTTGATGGAATTCTCATTTACTTTGCTGTCCTCATAGACCAAGAGCTCGCATTAATTTTTGGTTGTAAATGGTAACCAAAAGACATACATACATATTAATATGCAGATCTCAAATCTAACCGTCTGACAGCACTATATGGTGGCAGCTAAAGAGAGTAATAATTCATAAAAAGTCCGTTGTTTCCAAAGACAGAAAAATAAAGGTAACCACTTGACTATAGTCCAAAATAACAGTACAGAACCCTCTGAACAGGGATGTCACCAAGTTCTTGCCAGACGGTCTCAATGTATCGAAAACCGTAAAACATTTATTAAGTCGTGTTCATTAACTTAAAATAAAACTAAACAATACTATACTGATACTCCTCTTCATTCCTCCGATGAATCCCAAGATGAAGAGGAATATAGGGTGTCCCAGTTTAGAGGTAGATATAATCCGTTAACTGTAAATTCCTGCAGTTTTAGCGAACAAAAAATCGTATAAAGTGGAGTATATTTTCACCCCCCTCCAAGTTATAGCCCGTCGAAGTAAGGGACCTCCGATTTGGTGGTAGATTTAAATGATATTACTTCTGAATTACTACAGATATAATTTACAATAAATAATTTTTTACATTTCGGAGAGGCCATAAAAAGTTATGGCTCCTTAAACTCAAAATTATGAAAATTGGTTGCTCCAATTTTTTACTTTAAATGCATTTTTCTCAAAACTTTTACTTGATGAAAAGCTCTTTTTTACTTAACTTTTATCTTTGGCGTATTCTCTAAAAATTATGTTAACAACTTTTTCACGTACGGCTAACAGAAGTGGTAGTAAAAGCCATTTTTTGTCAGATAAAAATGAAAAAAAAACCATGCAAAACAATACAGTTCATGTTGAAAGCCGGAATTTTTGTTTCGGGTCCATGGCAGCGCAATATTCTCATGTGAAGCATTTTGCCGATCACTTGCTGTATCAGTTTGATGTTATCGAGCCAATCTCGGTAATTTTGCATTTCGACATATTCGCCCAATATCAGGCCGATTTGATCGCTTACTAATTTTCGCTGAAAAATTGACTATATTCCGCTTTGAAATACAATTGCCAATGCCAACTAAATGATAAGAGATAAAACAGAACAGATAAAGAAGAAGAACGCTGCAAAAAAAAAAAAAAAAAATGAGAACTAAATTCCAATCCAACTCAATAACATTAAAATTGCACTCAAGTATATCACACGAAATGTAGCTGTAGTAGTTCAAAGTTATATAATTTAAAGTGGTTATACCGCCAAATCGGAGCTCCCATATTTCGGGCTATAATTTGGAGGGGGATGAAAATAGACCCCCCACTCACCAGACCTATGATTTTTTGCCAGGAATCTCAAGTTAACGGATTATACCTCTAAACTGGGGCACCATGTATGTTAAGGTACATTAACAAATGAATAAAAATTAAAACAGTAAATCTGTTGTATTATCTAAAAAGGACGCGTTTGCCAAAACCTTTTTTTTTTAAAAAAGTTTTGACTTTTAACCTTTACACCTTTTTTAATATGTATTTTCCATTGCTCTTGTGTTTTAAAATGTTTTTTTTTTTGTTCTTATTGTTTTTTTTTAATGCTGATTTAATCAACCCAACCCCAAACCGATAATTAAGTTTCCAACCACTCGGAGTGGCGCTACACCCCTCCCTGAATGGGGCAACAATAACTTTCCTGATTTTCCTAAGCACAGGTGGTAGTCAAAGGTTATCTTGGAGAAAAGTTCTCCATGGCTCAATTATTGGCAATCGACCATGTGATTATTTTCAATAATCGCATTTAAGGGCTTGGATCCTGCGATTGCGCATGAAGCGGAAACCAGTTTTCCAGTAATTTCCCACGGGGAAGGTTGGCAAATATTGAGTCCTTGATTTCTATCTATTTCTTTTTTTTTTTTTGTCTGTGCGACTTGACAGTGTTCTTTACCTTCTGATTGGGCCCCATGCTATTCGATTTGATTTCTGATACAATCGAAATCGATCCTTTTCCCTACAATTGACATGATGAATCCTTAAAACCGCATTATGTTGGGGAGAAATTATTTCCTAGGTATACGAGTATATGTATATACGAATCAGCAATGGGTTATTGTTATACCTTTTTCCGTTGTCGGTATTGCTAAGATGCTTAAGGGTAACCTTTGGTTGTTTGGATGGCGGTCGCATCAGGAGGAGCAGGTCAGTTTTTTGATTTCGCCATTAATGATGTGAGGATGTGAATTTATTTGCTGAATAACCAATTTGTTGGTATTTGCTTGGTAACCGTTGTGGAAAGGGTGTAGGAAAGATTTTTGAATATTGAAGACGTCATTGTTATTTCAATCGAGGCAGAGCTGGTATGACGGTCTTTGGGGAGTAAGTCTTCAATTAGAAGGCGATAGGAGAAGTCCTCCAGGGTTTTGTATGACTTTTGTGAATTCGCAAATTAGAATGGGTCCCAAGGCTGCGCGTGACTACTGATAATGAATAGTATTATATTTTCAATTTGAGGAAAAGTAAAAGATAAGATGGGCTTAGTTGATCTTCACCATCCCCGTATTTTTATTCTGTTAGAAAGCGGCTACTTAGTTATGAACAGGGTTCGGATTTTGTTGACCAAAAAAAGCCAAAAAAGGCAAAATAATACCACAGAAAAAGGCAAAAAAAGGCATTTAATAATAAAGGTTTTTGTGCACTATTATTAACATTGCAACCCAAAACATTTTGAAGTTCTCTGGTACGTAACAATCGCCTGAGATTATCTCTCAGGAAAGCCTTGAATGAAATAAAGGACTTCACAACATGGGCAGAGCCTAGTTGAGCCAAGATAAGAGATGTCACGCCCTTGACTTTAATATTTGAGTTCAATTTAGAGTTTGCAGCGCCATTTCGTTAATTTGCTGAAAAAACCGCGTACAATTTGTTCATCCCATTTTCAGCTACTGGCCCTTTAGTTTGTTGTAATTTCCCCTTGAGTCTGTTCAAAGTCTTTAACGGCTCTTCTTCTAAATAATACGCAGTGCACTAAGATCAAGTGCTCAAATTAAAATACATACAACTACTAGGACCTGTAGTTTGTAAACTGTTAAATATGCGGTCTTTCGGGTCGACTAAAAATCTTTTTTTCCAATTTCACCACAAGCTCTGTCTTGGGGCACTTTCACTTTCAATGACAAGCAACCAAATATTTTGGGAGCAGCACGCATTTAGGCATACGCAATATTCAACAGACCAGCACTAAGTATGACCAGTATAATGTCACAGAATATGAATCTAGAATCTAGATGAAAAGGCGCACAGTTACGAAAAAAATATTTCCCAGATGTCTAACGGTTTTTGTCAAATGAAACTGAGGCGAATGCCTGAGATTGCACTTACGGCACAAGAAGAAGCGCATGTGAATATTGAGTTGATACAAATGTATTTAGGGTTGTATTGGTGTGTAGGTATAATTTTTTATTCGCGCTAGTGTAAACAACGAGTGCAGTTATGTGCATGTTCATACAAGAGAAAAACCTGCTCTCATATGTACGTGTGGACACTGAAATGTCTTTCGTGTGAGCAAGGATAAATCGTACAGCTACTTTGACAAATAAAGGGTGATTTTTTAGCTGGTTTGGTTTTGGCAACACTGGTTTTGACAGCTGACGTGTGTTTAGTACCTTGTGTCACTGTCAAACAGCTTCAGTTTGGTTTGCAATTTAACCATGGATCGTCTTACAAATGAACAACGCTTGCAAATTATTGAATTTTACTATCAAAATTCGTGCTCGGTTCGAAATGTTCATCGCGCGCTGCTTCCATTTTATGATCGGCATTCTCGACCTTCTGAGCAGTCTATTCGGAAGATTGTGACCAAATTTCGCACCAAATTTACTTTGTTGGACATTAAACCACCAACACGTTTACGTACTGTGCGTAGTGAAGAAAATATTGCGGCCGTATCAGCTAGTGTGACAGAAGACCGCGAAATGTCGATTCGGCGCCGTTCCCAGCAGTTAGGCCGCTACCGAGCGATGATAACAAACTTTTTTTTGCCCGAAATGGAAGTTCTTGACTTGCATGATATGTGGTTTCAACAAGACGGTGCCACATGCCACACAGCACGCGAAACAATGGCGCAATTGCGAGGCGAGTTTGGTGAACAGTTAATTTCACGTTTCGGGCCGGTCAATTGGCCGCCTAGATCGTGCGATTTGACACCATTAGATTATTTTTTGTGGGGGTATGTCAAGGCTAATGTCTATAGGGACAAGCCCGCTTCGATTGACGCACTGGAAGCCAACATCCATGCATTCATTCGTGAGATACCGGCCGATATGTGTGAAAGAGTATGCCAAAATTGGACTCAGCGGATGGGCTACCTGAGACGCAGCCGCGGTCAACATTTGCATGAAATTATCTTTAAACATTAAATTGCAAGGTTCAAACTATCGATTCAAATAAATATTTCATTCATTTTTTCGAATTTTTTGTGTTTTTTTTTTAAAAAAAGTTCTCAACCTCTTAAAATCACCCTTTAGTACCAAAAAGGCAAAAAAAAGGCAAAGTCAACAAAATCCGTTCCCTGGTTATGAATCTTCTTGAACTTTGTGTTGAAATTTGCATCATGAATGATTGTTATTTGCATTAAACAAAGACAAAAGGCACTACTTTCCCGTCTTTTGGACAGGATACGAATACCATGTCGGCCTCTCATTCCAACCTCAAAAGGAATTAATCACTCCAACTACCAATGCAATTTAAGAAAATAACGGAAGTACTTTAAATGAAAGTGACAAACGGGACAAAATGGTAAAAAATATAAAAAAAAAACAGTGTGAAGAAAAACTCTTCTCTTATTCATGATTTTCCCTTTTAAAGGTGTCTGCGCTATATGTTTCAACTTAACCGCAACTTAAGTGTCCTTTTTCGCAAGGGAGCAATTGCGTTTGGCGTTAAACATAAGGAAACTAAGAGAGAGGCTACAGTTACATAACTATGTATATAAAAATAAAGTAAGACACCGTTTTACTAAGAAAGGAAAATGCAAAGAATTGCAACTTAGAAGGAGGTCCTTAAAAGGTGAACGAGAAGGAACACGATTTTGCTTTTCTTCTTTTACATGTGATATTTTTTTTTTCTAGTGCAAGGAACAGCTTGTAGCGCTTGTTTGGTTTAAGTGGTTAAGGGATTTGTTTTGTGTTGTTTTTTTTAGGGCATATTTAGTTGTAGGTCCTTGTTTTGCTTGTGTGCGGTTGCCGTTTTCCATTACCGGTAGATAAGATAAGAAAATGAAACTTTAAGAATGCAAGAGTAATTGGAGTTTGCATTAAACTACGTTATTTGATTGAGGAAAATTCATTTGCCCTCAAAGAACATTTTTGAAATGGGTTTTTCATTAACTTTATGCACCATTCTACCGTTTTGAATTCTGAAACTGCATATACATACATACATAAACCGATTTCGGAGGCACTGTCCTGGGTCACGAGAAATGTAATATCCGCTAACGATATAAGCATTTTCTCGGATAGTCAGGCGGCCTTGAAATCTCTGGAATCAGTCTCATCTACTTCTAAGACTACCTCCAACTGCGGTTCATCTCTTATAGAGTTGGCTAAGCAGTTTAATATTCACCTTTGCTGGGTGCCGGGGCACAGAGACTATGAGCACTAGCTTGTACATTTTTGAAAATCAATGCACACAGGTTTATTATCCGATCAACGAAATCAAGATTTCCGATACTTGCGACCAAAAAATACACAACACTATTACTGACCAACCGCTGAGTTTGACCATTTGGTGAAAAATTTCCCTAGATTCAATATCCTTTACATATATTCTAGGTTTTTCATCGTACCCATGCAAACAAAATTTGCTTGCATCGGTAAATATAAATTATTTCCAAAAGTCAAAATCCTTTTGTGTACCACTTGGCAAGCTTCAACAAACTATTTAGGAATAGTTTATTTCTCGTTATACTGTTCTTTAAGTACATACATGGCTCGACATCTATTGATACAAGCTTTTCTTAAGCTTCTCCAAAAATCTTAATAAATTAAGGTGCGTTTAACTGATGGATCCTTAGCCAGCGTGTTTTAAGCTGAGGTCCACGCCAATGAGATCTGCACATTGATTAACATACAAAGAGGCATCAAGGGCGCTAACATAATTGCCTCCTCAGACAGCCCAGCGACACACAAAGCTTTGAGCTCCTACTCTTTGCACTCAAGGCTGGTAAGTTGCTGCTCCAATGCTCTCCAATCCCTAGATACTCACAATAAGGTCAAACTTTGATGGATACCTATACCTAGTCACAGAGGCATTGAAGGAAATGAGATTGCGAATGAGCTGCCAAGTTCTCAAGCCCGGAACCCTTTTAAGCCAAAAATTTGGTAGCAATCTCAGCATTAATCAACACATGGGAACATATTCTATGACTCTCTCAGTAGAGAAATGTCCCAGGGCTTAGACAAGCCAAACTGTTAGCCAAACCTTATACCCACCACAGGAAACTTCTAACCTTCAATTAGAAAGATATTAGGTTTCTAACAAATTTCCTCCCCGGCCATTCGCAGTTACGATACCACGTAAGCAAGTTAGGCCTATCCAGCGAGACCGATTGTCGACTCTCTTTAAAGCAGGTCGAGACAGCCGAGCACGTCCTTTGTGATGGCCCGGCACTTTTCGGGATCAGACGGCGTTCCTTACATAAAGAACTCCTCAGATCTCATGACTTAAACAAATGCATCAAACAGGGACATACTAGCCTTTATTAGAAAGGTGGTGGTGGTGATTCCAATATGGCATTTGTTAATTCATTTTTAAATTAAAAAAAAAAAAATGATTTAATTTCGGAGTTTTTTTTTTATATTTATTTGCAACGAATGTGAGTGTCACAAGAACTCTTTCTTTGTAAACGTAAACATATGCACTTCACCATTTGAACACCGTTAGAGAACTGAAGTTCCCAACATTTTTAATTCATTTATTCCAACAGATACATTGCATGCCGATTTTTCCAATCTGCAACTTAATTTATTAAAAAGCACTACACCGCTACAAAAGTCCCATTCCAAGTGTTGCCTGCCTCAAAGGATATATGAAGTTATGAAACTACGACTGGGTATAGAATTTTGCATGTCAAAGGCATCATCCTCAGCTCAAAACTAAGCAAAAAAAAAAAAAACACAAACTTTTGAATTCGATTAAATGCGGGCTGCAATTCCGTTACCAGACATCCTTGTTCATCCATTTTTGTCATAGCTAGCATATGTGGGTGGATTCATATTTTCCGCGCAAGGGGATACGAAAACAGTTGAAGTAAATTCAAATTGAGGGCATTTAATCCATCTTACAAGGATGTTGCATTTATATCCGTCAAGTCAACGGGAAGCAGATTAATTCTTGGGGATTATTTCACGACCAGGAGCACTGCCACTGCCGCGCGCCATTTATAAACACATCCAGTAACGTCCCTACGGTTTGCATCCCGAACGAGTATTCGCAATAAATAAACAGTAACATTTCCACTAATAAAACACTCGAAAGTAGGTGAACAATTTACGAGTACATATTTCGGTTCCGAAACTGGGAAGTCATTGATTAAACCCCCATAGTCCAAGTTGTGTTGTTGGGTTTTTGTTCTGCCACTCGGTCCTTATTTAACACCTCGTTTGCTTTTTCTGTTTTAGCTCTTCTAGTGTAGACAGAGACACCATCGAACAATAGGGAATATAATAATATTGCAAGTGAGATGGTTTTGTTATCCTTTCCCTTTGGCTACATTAGCAATTGGGAATGTTGAAATGACATAAAATCGATGGGCGTACAGTTTAGTAGGTGGAGGTGTGTACAACTACGAGTATCTGTAGATGAATGACACACAAAGATGTATTTATTGTATTCGATATGTATCCCGTTGTCCTTAAAGGCATTTAAGCCATAGATCACGACGAAGAAGTCCCTTATTTTCTTGTGCGCTCTTGACCCCATCTCGGATATGAATCATTAATATCGAGAGAATTTGTTTGATACAATTGGACGAGGGGCCAGTCCAGTAGTCCTTGCGTTCAGTTAGCTTGTCCTGACAGGAAGTATGATATGATTTTATTCCTTTGATTGCGGTCAATTTATCAGATGGGTCGGAGATTTTTCGGATTCGACAAGGGAGGTTTGAATATTTTCCCGGACAAGGGCAAATTACGGTTAATGTGATTTGTGTGTAATAATGAAATCATCCCGATTTATAAGCGTATTTAGTTCGTAAATTCACATTAAAGTTGTTACTTACGATTTAAGAGAAGTAAAATATTTAAAGTGCTTATATTGCATTGGAGAAAATGAATGTGTAAGTATGCTCAACACGCTTTACTTACTTGCTTACTTACTTAGGTGGCGCTACAGTGGACCAATGCCTCAACTACAAAACCTCTTCCAGTTAGCCCGGTCCTTAGCTAAGCATTCCAGGATGGAACAAGTCCTTTTCCACTCGTGCGCGCCACCTTAGGCGAAGTCATTCTCTGTTGCGCTGACCCTCAGGGTTGAAATCAAAAACTCTCCGAGCCAGAGCGTTGATGTTCATACGCTCTACATGTCCTAGCCATATTAAACGTCCAATGTACAGTTTTTTGACCAGGTCGATGTCGCTGTACAGGACAGCTCGTACAGTTCGTGGTTGAATCTTCTTCTCCAAATCCCGTCAACGCAACCGGGACCGAATATCTTACGAAGGATCTCGAATCCCGAAGCGACCAAAGTAAAATTATTAGCATTATTTAAATTTTTTATACCAGGTGGTGAGAAGTTCCATAACTTTAAAGCATTGATCCAGAATAGCCGTGAAGAAGTAAGATATTGGTAGCTGTGTGTATTAATATTATGAGCGCGAAAAATCAAATTTAGAGTACAGGGAAGACGGTGGTTGAGTTTTAATAATTTTGTGAAGAAATATTTGATTCCTTGTGTCCATGTACTACAGGAGTGTGCAAACCAGAAAATTATTCGAAAGTGTGGAGATACGATCATACCTACGTAGCTTGGGAACATATCTGATAGGATCGTTGAAGGCTACTTGAAGCTTCTGAATAGATAGCGAGTCAAGGTTACTGTAAACAACTTCAGCGTAGGCTATTTTTTGCACAATTGACGAATGATTATAAACCAAGGGCAAGTCATCAATGTATAAACAAAACAAGATTGGCCCTAAGATTGATCCCTGGAGTACACCTTGCACCAAGGGTTTAAACTGAGTCCACATATTCCCCACAACTACTCTATTTCACTGTGAATCTATTCCCAAAATCGAAGGTGAAAAAAGTCCCCCAAATAGATATGAAATAAGTCCGCATTTTCTCAGAATTTTTTTTATTTTTATTCCATTACTAGCTGACCCGGCGAACTTCGTACCGCCTCATCTATATCTACAGGGTTTTTCAACAGGGACGCTCTTATTGAAAAACCCTTTATATCTGTACATATAATAAAACTGTAGATCAAAATCTGTTTGTTCGCGTATCACGTTAGAAATACTGGACGGATTCTGATGAAACATTGACATAGTGATTGCTTATGTTCTTGGACCATATCATTTATACTTTTTTTTTCCCGGAAAATGGCATGGTTTTAAGAAAATATTGAAAAAACTGCATATTTGAAAGGAAAATTATAATTATTCAGCCCTTACTCAATAATGGCTTATCGGATTGAAAAACAAAAAAATAGGTGAATTTAGTAAATTATCCACTGATTCATTTGAGGTATAAAACATCCTTCTGCGTTGTCCTGAAGCTGAGCAATGTTCAAAACAATTATTCAAAGCATCGCCCACAATTTTCTTTCAGCGGAGACAATTGCCAGCAGCCGTACAGCAGTGGGTATCGTTGTAATAGTGTGTGTGCGCGCTCTGGCGTGATCATTTGTTTTGCACTTTAATTAACTACAATCATCGTAAGCATTTGCGGCACTCATACTCAACCAATTTTAACAAATGAGGTGTCAAAAGAAAGAGAATTGTCTAGAGCAGTGAACTGCATTTTTAGCTTTTAAATATTATTAGCAAATTTAAACAAAAAATACCAAAACCTATCCAAAATTAACACCTGTTTTTTTAAGAGTTAATTTTGTTTCATACTGCGATATACACTAATAATGCAATACTGTCGGTACTCAAAATATGACTTCTTTCTGAACCATCGAAAAACGGAGAATTTATTTCCTGTTACAGATTATAAAAACAATTAATAGCTCATAAGGATTATTAATAAATATTTTATTTCTTGCACTATTCTAACGACAGCTTATTGACGCGTAGGGAAGTGAATTTTACGTTTGAATATGGTGATACATATCTCAAATTATAAAAATTTTGAGTAACAATAAACAGTATTGTATTATTAGTGCGATGTGTATGAATATATATGTATTTGCTATATGGAAATCATCTGGGAAGCATTTGTTGTTCATTAGTACAAAGCCAAGGTAATATTGTCCTTGGCTGTGGCGTCGTCAGTAGTTACGATAGTTCTTACGTACTGGCACGTGTTGATGGTCAAAGTGCAGAATACATGTCAATCAACTGGGTTATGGACGAAAAAATAACAACCAGCTATCTGGTCGACTTTTTAAATTCTTTATCTGCTCCAGGGATTCCATCACATAAATTCAAACTAAAAGTGGGTGTACCTATTATTCTTCTAAACAATTTAAGCCCACCTAAGTGCAATGAAATCTGGTGGAAGCGAAAGTGTTGACGGGCTGTGGTGCCGGCGAACATGTATTTATCCCTCAAATTCCGACCATACCTAACATTTTTTCGTTCCAGTTTAAGCGTGTACACTTTCGCATCAGCGTTTGCTTTGCGGTGATGATAAATAAGGCGCAGGGACAAACACTGTGTACCGCATGGACCTCACCACCGGCTGCTTCTCACGCGGTCAATTATTCGTGTCTCTTTCCTTTGTCAGCGAAAGGTAAAATGTTTTTGTTTATGCACCAGGCAACGCAACCTCAAACTTTATAAAAAAAATATTACCATAATAAAATATAGCAATTATCAATTAATTATAGTAGATGATGTTCTATAACATTTTAGAGCATGTTGGTTTTTGAGAACTATGGAATCTGCACTTAGAGGCAGAAACACATTGAAACGACATTGATAAAATCCAATTAATCAAAAAAATGTATTAAACAATTTTCTGGACTTGCACTTTCCTCGCTCGCATTGAATGCGAAGTAAGGCGCGCACGGGTTCAGGTAGTTTATTAATGAAATTGTTTGTTATTGTGGATACTTAAGCATAGGCCCGCAGAATAATTTGTGATCATACCAGTCTATTAAAGCTTCCGATTTCATGGTATATTAGAAAGTTAAAGCACATATTTTCTTAACACTTCAGCTTTGAAGAATCATTTAGAATTTCTAAAAAAAATCATTTAAATCGCTTTTGAGGTTTTACTTACTTAGTTGGCGCTACAGCTCGAGGTGAACCGGGGCCTGCTTCTCACAACCATTTGTGTGTGCGTGTTATATTTTTGCACGAATGGAAGGGACCTACAGTTTTTTGCCGACTCCGAACGGCGAGTTGGGAAGCTTAATCGTGACAAATGATACTCTTGGATGCTTGTCAGGCATTCGAAGTGGTACCGTGAAAAAACTCTTTTAGGTGTAAGACCCGGCCAGGAGTTGAACCTGGGCAGCATTGCGTGGTAGTCCAACGCACTAACCACCACGGCCACGGCGACCACTGAGGTTTTGAAAATTAGAAAAAAATTGCAGGCGGGCGAAGCGAAGCGAGCACGAGTCAGCTAGTAATCAATAAGTGTTGTGTCAACTTATTAGCTGTGTTAAATTCAGTTTTTTATTAAGGTATCGGGTCTATTTTTTTTTTCAAAATTTGAACGTTTATTTAAGAAAAACATGTACAATAGTATTATTCAAAGTATTGCCCATCTGAAGCCATGACTTTTTCCCATCTTTCTGGCAATTTGTGGATCCCATCTCAAAAGAAGTGCGCCGGCTTGGCAGCTAAGAATGAAGCAAGCCAATTTTTGATATTCTGCTCTGATGTGAACCGTATTTCAGTGAGGGCGTTCTGCATCGACCGGAACAAATGGTAGTCAGAAGGGGCAAGGTCTGGTCTATAAGGCGGGTGGGGTAAAACTTCCCATCCACTGTTTTCCAAATAGTTCTTAACCGGAATAGCAACGTGGGGCCGAGCGTTGTCATGATGGAAAATTATTGCCTCGTGTCTGGTCGCATATTCCGGGCGTTTTTCGGCTACTGCTCTCTTCAAACGGATTAATTGTGTTCGGTAGCGTTGTCCATTGATGGTTTCACACGGTTCTAGCAGCTCATAATGCAGCACACCCTTCTAATCTCCCTTTTTGGCTGCCCAGGACGTTCATCGTCTTCCAAGCCAAAATCACCACTTATAAATCGTGCAAACCACTTTTGGCACGTTCGCTCAGCTAGCGCATGTTCACCATAAACTTCCACCAAAATACGATGACTTTCGGCAGCAGTTTTCTTCATATTAAAGTAATGAAGAAGAACTCCCCGCAAAAACACTTTTTCAGGCACAAAGTTCGACATATTTGAGTGAAAAATAATTATTGTTGTTTACGCTTCAAATGTATGACATATACTGAAATGACGTACAGTAACAGTAGCTTTCCAACGCATGTTCCAATGGAATAATACAAGTTACGCCATCTCTTAGCAAACCGCACGAATGAAGTTATAGACCCTGGATCGTTTAGCAATAGAATTCGCATGTTTGTCGTTAGCTAACGTTTCTTCACATAACGCCACAGAGTCAATGATTTCAGGCCAGCGTTTATGTCATCGGCAGTGGTCGATCGTGGAATGATTGGTAGTGTTTGATGGATTTTACTTGTTACCAAAACTTTGGCCATTGACTACTTCGCAATGTTGCCTGTCGGGTTGTCTATCGTTTGAAGGTTTAACGGTAATTTCAACGCTGACTGAGACAATCGGCATCCTGCTAGCAACGTGGCCGCTATCCAAGAAGAAGCAACTGCTACAACAATTTTGGATCTCGCACGAACAGTGGCCAAAATCAATGGCATGAGAATTGGAAAAGGAAAAATAAGCCACCGGTTCACCGTTCACTTTCTTCTGTTGGGGGATTCAACAGTGGTACATTAATTCAAGCTGATGGGTTTAATGCATCTCAATCGTATTCAAGTTCCCGTTCCAGTTCTCGATTGAAAGCGTCGTTCATTCCACGATATGGCGTTGGCACTCCTAACTTGACTAACAAATTGTCGCACATGAGGTAGCACATGTCAACAAGTCGGTCCTCCATATTGCACATGAAGTAAATTTGGATGAATTTATGCTGTGCGTCTTCAAGCGGTTGCAATGGTCCAATTCGATGGTAAATTTGGCCTGTAAAGTCAAAATTGCAGTCAGAATTACTGATTTATGATCACCAAAAGAAAATGAAGTGGAAATACAGTGTGATACCGACTAACCGGGGTCCAATTAACCGGTAAGCCTATTCAACCGGGAAGCTTTAAAAAACTTTGCATTCCTATTGAAATTCGATTAACCGGGAAAGACTCTATTATCCGTGTTCCAAGCAAAAATTCAGTTAAGAAGAAAAACTAAACACTCGTGTTACATGTCCAATCGTGAAGATTTTTCGCACATTATTGATGTAAATGATTTGTTTAGCATGTTATATCTTGTTTGCGTTCGCACCGCACATGTACATGTACATTTTATGAAATGTTATTTATTTTTAGTTTTTTCTAACGAAATTTACCTATTTTCTTCTGTTCTTGTTTCATTGTTTTATAATAAATTACTTTTTGTTAAGTTTTGGTTATTTCTTAGTAGGAAAAACATTCGTTCATCCGGGATTTTCGATTTTCCGTGATGAGCTCGGTCCCGGCCATCCCGGTTAATCGGTATCACACTGTATCTGTAAAATTAAAATTATAAAAACAAATAAACTCCAACGCAACATTAATTTATATCAGATCCGCGGAGCATCGCGGTACATCGCGTTCGCCGCGACCGGGCTTCCAATAGAGATTAAATTTTCCTACTCTGAATATCAATAACAACAGTTAATGTCACTGTTAAATTATTGAGCATCAATGAAAATTGAATTTTGCATGAAAATAAAAAAGTGAAATAAGTCCCCGAATTTGAGGACTTATTCCATTGTTGAATGTGGGGACTTATTTCACCATGAAATAACCCCCCAATTTTAAGTTTGAAATAAGTCCCCAAAAACCCATAAAATAAGTTCCCAATCTTGGGGATTTATTTCATATGAAAAAAATCCCCACCCCTATAAAAATGTTGTGATAATATTTCGTTTTCCGTTTGGGGGGTATTTCATATGAAAAAAATCCCCACCTCTATACACATTTTGAGATGTTTTTTCGTTTTCCGTTTGGGGACTTATTTCCTGCAGCGCCAGTACCCTTTCAAATACCTTTGACAGACACGATAGTGTGCTAATGGGTCTATAATCATTGATTGAAGCAGCATCCGGAATATCCAAATGATCCAAACCTTCCTTAATATCGCAACTCAAGTGGTTGATCACTATTGCGAATCGCGTCTCTTCTTGATCCACTCCACTTGAAATTAATCTGCAAGCATAACACATTTTTAATGGACTATGTCGGATGGCAGGGAAATAATCTCTACCCATCAGAATGCATCGCTTGAACTGAAGAGAACTATTGGAACCGTTTAAATGGCCCCCATTTCCACCCCTTTTATCAGAAACAGTTCTCATTAGCCTGGTGATTTGTATTTAAACACGGGCATGAACATTTTCCAAATCTTCTTAACATCTCCAAACAATGACAAGTCGGGGGAACAATTCGACCAACAAAATTAACCTTTCACCGGGATTCCTCTCGAAGTCTCCTTTTCAATTTGAAAAGAAGGAAACGCGGTCATCGGAGAGAGCCAGCACAATCTTGAATTACTTTTTACGTGAGTTTCAAAAAAAAAAAAAAAAAAAAAACAGTTAATAGTCTTCTCAGCCTAATTGACATCAGGCTCGCACTTCGTTGCGCGTCGCTCCTCTTTAGCAGTGACAATGTAATGATTCGTACGTGGCTCCTGCCCACCCTCTTACATTTTCATTTTACAACCCCCTTGCCCTGGAGCAATGGGTATTTCGAAGAATCACGTACAAGACAATGACGTCGCTGTTGTCTTTGTATTCGAGTATGGTATATAATTCCCTTCGAGTTAGTTGCTGCCACATTGGCCTAATAACATTCCTATTTACGACGGGTGAGCGGTTAGTGGGAGTGAGATGTTAGATCCTTAAAATGGGCCAAAGGAATGAGATAATAAGCATGCGGCATAAAATTAAGGTAAGGTCATGTTCCTTTGATCCGGAGGGAGAAAGGAATCTGTTCGATGTCTTGTGCTTGGTTTTTGATTTGAATCGCGTTCTGGTTCAGGAATCATTTAGCAACTCCATTTGGGGGGCGTGGAAGATTGGGTTAGATTTATTTATTTTTCAGAATTAGTCATTAAATTGTTCATCAAAGTAAAAATTATTCATTTAGGAGAGCATAGATTTCCACGCTATTTGTAATGACGTTTATGTCAGTTTGCTTTTGACAGTTGCGTAGAACATTTTTAATTGCAAATTGTAAGCGAAAAAAAAGCTCAGAACTTTACCGTATATTACCAAGAACAGCCCTGTGGAGCACCAAAAACATTTATGTGAGGAGGTGGTATGCATCTCTTCGCATACAATTCAGGTGATGCATGAACTGCTGCCTAGCAGTTTTTCTATTTAGATGGAAAGAGATGAAGATAAATTAGAAGAGATATGATTTGAGGTAATATAATTTCTGTTAGATGGCGCCACACCCACAATACAAATGTCACTTAATACCTTATCAAATTTTGTTTAGGAAATTACAGGTCAAACCCTACGGCGGGGTTTGGTAAGGTTGGGTTACGAAGGATATGTGAATCCCCTCATATTTTGGGAATAAATAATCTTCTTACCAACCCTTGGTGAATCTTAGAAGATTCAATATCTTTAAATTTCCTAGCTCTGCTATGTCTGCCAAGAACCTATGACTAATGTACGGAGGCGTCGTTCTTGGAGGGCGGGGCAGTAGCAGAGTAGATGTTGGATCAATTCGCTTTCTTCCTCATCTCCGCAGCTTCTACAGATATCGTTGGACTCAGGTAGCTATGTGCGTGTCATATGACCTATGGCACAGTGTCCGGTGATTAAGCACATAGAGGATCTATCCCGGGGGCCATTTTAATTTTTAAGTGAATTTGAGGTCGTCTTTTTTATCACGATCATCAGTTTATAAATAATTTATAAAATAATATTATTATTAATAAAATTGATTAATAAGTCACAAAATAGAACTAAACTTTAACACAAAAATTTAATTTTTTCAAATATAAATGCTGAAAGGAAATGTCAAACCGGCATAAAGTGAAGTTGGGTATGGTTGAAGATTGTGTTCTCGATTGAGAGACAGTCGATCGAATCCAGGAATACCAAAACGTACTCGACTCGACTGTGAGCTCACTTTTGACGTATCACTCGACTTGTGTACAGAACTAGGCCCTCAGATATAACATCGCCTTTGTCCTATGTTCGCCCATAAAGAACAAGATGTGACGCTGTCGGTTCTTGCGAGCTACAAGGCCTTGGTCTCTTTTTCGGTTATATGGTCGATTATGTTAATTAGTGTTTTAATCGGTGGCAGTATGTAGGTGTCAGCATCACTGTTGCTGATGGCTCATCCAGCTCTAGCTTGTTCGTTTGCTCTCTCCTTTCGGGTACCTAAAACAGTCTCATCTTGACTTGCCTTAATGCATTGCGACATTTTTGGACTGCCGTCCGGACACTAAAAGACACCTTTAGTAATGAAATCGCAGCATAATCGACCGAAATGTCCAAGACAAGTCTAAAAAAAACGATGAAGTTGCATAGTGTTTAGCCGTAAACGGACTTTTTTCGATTATATATAATTATGTATGTATACAATTTCTTTTATTATTTAATCATATGGTACAATACAAATGTTCTCCACCCTGTATTTATGTCTTTTTTCATCTTTAATATTTTGTAATCCTTTTCATATGGTTAAAGCTTAAAGCAGTGCGCTTATTATGAACCTCGAATTGTAGGAATTATGCAAATCAACTGGGGAGACAATAAGGAAAAAAAAGGAAACCCATGCATCATTGTATTATTTTCTCTGGAGTATGATATTCCTCCGAAAATACATTGTAAGTGGTCTTAAGAATGTCTCTAATGGGGTAATTAAATTATGTATTTAGAAGATAGTATTCAATGAGATCTTTTTTAATGGGAGGAAATAACTTGTGAATTCTTTTTTCATTCATTCCCTTGAGAAAAACAGCTATTATTTGTTCATATAAATAAACAGAATCCTTTATGGTGATGGGGTAGACATTTTTTTTTTATATTTAAGGAATATGAAAAATCTTAGGGTTTTCGCAGATAGTGGGTGTTTCATGATTATTGAATGGGAGGTGGATGGTGTTGTTGACAAACTGGATTTGCTTGTGATAACCTGTACCTACTTAGATACATAGGTAAAAAAAAAGGATTTTCTCCATTCTTTATATGCTCCACTTTCCATATCTTTTTTTATTTATTTATTTATTTATTTATTCATTGTTTGCCAGGTAAACCTTAACAGATTTTCTATAATATTAATATATGAATATATAATATATAAATCTCAATGTCACGCTTTTCCCTGCAATCTTCAGCCACGATATACAAAAAATCTAATACACACAGTGAAGTAAAGTATCGAATCCAGTTCTTTAACTTCCTGTGCGAATTATAGGGGGATTTTAAAATTAATTTATACGTGATATCATATAAATTAATTCACAAATAAAAACATTAACGCCAGTTTCATGGAAGACGGCAATGGTCATCCCTATTGTTATACCTGGTAAGCCCAAAGAAAGTCCTGAAAGCTACAGACCAATTAGCTTGCTAAGTTGCGAATCAAAAATCACGTCCGAAAACAATTTGAATTGAAAGAATCTACAGTACTCGTTTTGCTAGAAATTGAAAAAGCTTTTGATACAGTTTAGCATGATGCATTGATCCATAAGCTCTATAAACTTGATTTTGCAAATCATGATAGTTGAAACAATTCAAAGTTCCCTTAGCGATAGAAAATTTGTGGTCAACATAAAAAAATTGTAAGTCCTCGGTTAGATGTATAGAACATGGCGTACCTCAAGGCTCCGTGCTTGTCCCTACCTTATTTAATATCTACGTATCTGACTTACATCGATTAGGCAATAACGTAAAGCTAGCCATGTTTGCAGATGATACTGCTGTTTTCGCATCTGGGAATATCACACTTCACAATTTGCTCTCACTAAATTAGAAGAATTCTTTCACAGATGGAAATTCAACCTTAGGGCTCAAAAACCGCAAACAATTTGGTTCTCGAGGCGTAGGAAACCATGTTTCTTACCAAATAACGTTAAATTAAGATTATGTTCTGTGGATATAGACTGGTCAGATAGTTTCAAATATCTGGGACTAGCTCTTGATAACAAACTTACCTTTCAGAACCACGCATCAACTACCTCTATCCCTTGATCTGCAGGAACTCAAATCTCAATGGTGACAATAAATTAATAATTTTTAAAACTATATTCCAAGCCATTCTTTTGTATGGAGCCCCTGTCTGGTGCGATTGCGCGAAACCTCATAAATTGACGTTACAAAGATGTCAAAATAAATTATTAAAAATGATGCTCAACCTGCCATGGTACTATTCAAATAGTAAAATTCACAAAAAAAGCCAATATCAACTTACTACATTTCCTTATTACTAAATCTAAAAAATAAGTTTCTTTGAATAATTTTCTTTTTCTGAAAATGAGCTTTAAAACTAACTTAGTTTATCTGAATTGAATTTATTATAATACATTTAATCTTGAAAGGTTAATCCTGTAGATCCACGAGATGACTGCAATACTAGATTTAAGAGACATATGTATAAGGGTTTTCGATGGTAGTTTTCCCTTTCTTATCTTTGTATATAAAAATGAGCTGTTCGTTTGATACCTCAGAACTCATAAATTAACTATTTGATTGAGCTGAAACTTACACCACAAACGTACATCAAAAAATTTCAAGTTTTCCGTTAGATGGCGCTGGAACTCGAAAAAATTTTAAACTCACCGTACGATTAGGCTGAAACTTACACAATATATTTTTAATGAATTAAGAAATGTTCGTACATCAAAAGTTCTCAAGTTTTCCGATAGATGGCGCTGCAACACCAAAATTTCAAAACCATCCGATTGAGCTGAAACTTACAGAAAATATTTGTTATGAAGTGAGATATATTTGTAAATCAAACGTTTTCTAGTTTTCCGATAGATGGCCATGAAAACCAAAATCTGAAAATTATTACTACAGCAATGCACGGTGACAGCTAATAGCTAATTTTTGATTTACGTGCACTTCTCGCTTCATAACAAATATATTTTCTAAGTTTCAGCTCAGGATGGTAAGTTTTTGAGTTTTTAGGATATTATTGTTTGGAAAGTTTTCCTAAATCCAAATAGAGTTGTCGGCATTTAATTCTCCACCAGAGTCATTACTATTCACAAACAGTCACTCGAAAAAATTTCTGACATCAACACTGTTCTGTGGATCGTATTTGTTGGTAGTTTGCAAACCTTGGTGTGCGATCGCACTGACTTTCATTCTTTGTACTAAATAACAATGTATGTATTGTAAGTAACACTATATTTTTTAGATACGGGCGAAACTGGGCGGCACAACTAGTAACTAAATATAAATAATACACTTAATTCATTAAAAATTCATATTAAACAATTTTTTTTAAGGTTTCATGCACAATTTCTTTAATCTTTACTACCGCATTATACCATTTAACACAACGCGTTATAGTTTCACCCAATCCATAGTTTGTCCTATGTGGAAGAGGAATAAATAATCTTGGCTCTCTCAAGTACCTTAAGGGTCTATTGAAGGGTGAGAAATAACACATCACTTGAGAAAACTAATGATACAATTTTTTTCATACAAACAGAGTTTGGAGATTTATAAGCAAACATCGTGATTTGTATGGAGATTATACACCGTCCCTATTGCACCTCCGTAAGGCAACTCGACTGAACGATTTTTGTATTCTCTCTATTTGGGTGAGTGAGCCTCATACTCGGAATCCCAGATTAAACAACAATATTCCAATAAGAAACGAACTAACGAGTAGTAGAGTGACTTAAGAGTGCATGGGTCCTGGAAGTCGGGTTTTTTCACTCCAAGAACCTTTAACATACTTCAGTTACACGGGTAAATGATAAATTATTTGCAACATATTAGAATTGTAAAGGATTTTATAACCGGAATACCGAGAAAACATTACACTAAGTTCTAAATCATTAGCTTTGCACCAACGCGCTAGAATAAATATTTCATTTTGAAAAACAATACAATCTCTGATGTCAGAAATCTTTATAAAGCTGCGTATAAAAAACATTCGCAGCTTGAGATAAGTGAAAAGACTTCGTTTACGAAAAGGGCTAACAGCAATGGCCTTAGACGGCTACCTTGAGGTACACTGAAAGTCGCACTAAAGATTTCGGAGAAGATATCATCAACCTTAACAAATAATTTTCTATTTTCGAGATATGAAGTTAACCATTGTATAAAATGGTGTGTACCAATTATGTTACCTTTACTCTGGATAAGTTCACATGTAATCTTTTTAAGCAGGTGTTGTACTTATTATTCTTCAATATCCTCATGCGTTCTTTTCGTATACACAATCATTAATTGGTCATGGTTTGAAAAATTAATGATTTAAAGCCTATTAAGGAAGGCTTACCGAAATAGTATGCGACATTAAAATCATTGCATCTCTTAACGGTCGTCAAATCCTTTCGTGCTTCTTTAAAAGGATTTTATTAGCTATTTGCTTAAGAGCATGTCTTTTAAAGGTTATACCTTTACGTCAGAAAGCAAAAAAAAAAACCCTTTAAAACCACCTTTAAGGAATTACATTTGAAGGTGAATTCTACCCTCAGCCTTTGCGTACCATGTTCGTATATAAATATCCATCAGGCAAAAAGCGTGGCAGAAAATAACACATAAAAATTGTTCTTTACGATGCTCTTATGATTTCTCCTTACATATGTAATAAAGACTCAACCAAAATACGACACGTAGCAATCGCTGGTATCCTCTCCCAACTCAATCGACTTCACATCTTCATCGGGTTCATTGTGTGTGTTTATCATCAGGAGAGCAACAACAATGAGAAGATTGGATAAACACCTTTCGTTTCGTTACAGGAAAATGCAAATAAAGTTTCTTCATGCAAAGCGATAAATTTAATTTTTACGGAAATGTTCATCAATACCGTTGACTTCAAGAGTATATTTGCGTTGATAGAGACACGTGTATGGGGTTTCTATTGATTCATTTTTCGCATAAAACAAAATCGATTTACCTGTGAGAGCCAAGTGATGTGAAGAGGGGAGATCATTTTACCAAACGTGCATTACCTTTGCAGCGAACAAAAGGATTTACCTCACAGGACGTGTAAATTACATAAATGCCAGCTCTGACATATTCTTGATCAGAGAGTCATAAAAAAAGTCATAGCTTCGTATAAGCGATGGGGTATAACTTCCACGACAGTGATACGATTATTTAACGACAGAAGAATCAATCTGGCATAAGGGTTACAAAAAAAAGTGACAAACAGCACCTCTTTTGATATGTTGACTATGAGAGAAATTACAACTTAATCCTGGCGCGCAGGATGTGTCATTAAGATTTCGCTGACTGCTGATTGAAATTTCAAAGGATGTTTGGGGTGATTTCTCACTCATCCCGAAATCCTAATTGATGCAAAAGATTTGCTTTTTTCTGAATTTTCGTTCTCACATGGAATACATTTATTTTTTTTTCGAAGGACACTCAGCTACAGCGGAGCACACAATTGTAAATGACCTGGTTTTCCTTTTCAAACTGTTACAGTATTTTAATTGGATTAGTAACAGAGTAAATTGTTTATCGATACTTGTATAAAAAATGAAATAAAGAAACAGTATTGCACTCGATTCGACTGAAGTAAGCAGGAAGTCTTTTAATGCTTACTTAACGCATGAGAGAAGATTACCTAATTATCCTTTCAATTTAGACGAAAATACTTGTGTACGGGAACAATACAGCTTTCCAAAATAGCTTGTTTAGTATTTAGAAGAAGTGAGGTGAAGTCTTGGATAGATTGCTTAGCTTGAGCTCGATGCAATCAGACTTTGAATCCGGGAGTCGAACACAATCCCGAAAACCAAAATCTCGAAAGCCGATTTTGGCTTTTCGGGATTTTGGATTTTCGGTATTTTGGATTTTCGGGATTTTAGGTTTTCGGGACTGTGACCCCAACCCTTAGAATCCCTTTCAACGATTTCTGTAGGCAATGCAGAGCTTTCCCCCGCAGAAGGAAACGCTACTTGGGATCTTCTCACTTGGACTACCTCGGTGATCTGGCACAAACAGATGTCAGAAACCTCTTTAGCTTCATTTGAGGCTCTAATGGTAGCTAAATGTTGGAGCTCAACGGGTAGCTGGGGAAATATCCCCAGAGATTCTATCACAATGGACCTCTACTAGTATAAGTGTACTGGCTTAACACCAGTAGCTACTTCTACCTAACGTAACCTTGAGCTCGATGATCCTTTAGACACAAATATAGTCAAAAGTGCCCTGCAAGAGCTACTTATAGTTAAGTTAGCATGCATGGGTTAAAAGTAGGCTATGAGAAGGTGCCTTACAAGAGTTTGATTCGTAGCTACGTGCAGACAATATGTTCACTGAGCAAATTTGTGAGCATATCTGAGTAAAATTTTGTCCCAAACGTGAACAAATCATGTGCACACCATATTTTTGTGTTCATACGTATGTTCACGAAGCATATGCTCACATTTGAACACCTCGTGAACAAACGTATGCTCATGTCACGTTCATATCGTCTGCACACGCTTTTGAGACCATATGAACACTATTGTGCAAATTCAGATATGTTCACGTTACCCCATTTGAACACTTTGGAAGTTTCAGCTATGAGCATATGCCAAATGTATGCTCACTTTGCAGTAGATTTGTTGTTGTTTTTGTTTTCAATTTGATATTTTAAAATTGCGTAGCCACAAATTTCTATTTAAATTCGTTGAATGGTTGACGTTTTCCGGTTTTAATTTATTTTTGTAATACCCCGTCCCCACGAGACATTTCGCAAGACAAGTTCTTCGACTTGACATACAAATGTCTCGTGGAGACCCCTCATTTCATTCATTGGTTTTCATTTTTCATTCTATGGTATTTCCGTAGAGTATTTCACTGCTTTTAAAGCAAGAAATACACGTTGTTTCTTTCTCGATGACATCTTGTAGAATGAAATGTCTTGACATGATTTGCTCAGCGAATGAAAACAAGAAAAAAAACCATGTTTCTAGTCAAGATGTAGTTTTCCATCTCGCTTCCGACGTTCGATACAATTTTTTCGGCAAACGCTGCGCCGCTTCCGTGCTAATTTACCGCATTGGTCATCGTGGTTGCTGTCTTCGAAGATATAGCTGGCCAATATCCTGGCAAGAATGTTCTCTTCTTCGTTCATTTTATTTTTTAATTTTTATATTATTTTATTTTTTTATTATTGCACAAAACAGAAAAACAAGTGTCAACATCAGAATAAATTGTTTTTTGATATGTTCACATTCGTGCACATATCTGTCATATAAACCAAGTGAACATATCGTGTGAACACCAATCATATGCACAGAAAAAATATGAACACAAAGCATTTGAACACATATGTTCACTCCCAAAAATTTGCAACTTTGGGACAAAGTGTTCATATCGTGTGAACACCTATCATACGCCGCATGAACATATGAGCATTTGTTTCGAATATGAACACATATGCATACCCAAGCGTATACTCACAAATTTGTTCAGTGAACAATGAACATATCGTCTGCACGTTCTACTGCTCCCTTGAAAAATTGTAAAAAACAACTTATGCTAGCTTTCCGCTTGTCGTTTTGAAATTGATAAATAATGTATTTTTACGTCAATTAAAAAATTGTCAAGTAATGGAAAACTGCTTATCATTATTTTCAATTACCAATTTTTTAATTGACATAAAAATACGTCGTTTATCAATTTGAAAACGACAAGTGGAAAGCTAGCATAAGTCGTTTTTTACAATTTTTCAAGGGAGCAGTAGAAAGGTTTGACTTTCATCAAACTTACAGCTTACGTAAGTTGGTAAAATTTACTGTAAGCTACTAACAGAGCTGTTAACACTGGTCATTTTTTTAAAAGTTACTACGTAAGTAAAACTTACAAGCGTAATCCTGGCCTTATAGCGATTGCATTTTCTTACGTGTTTGGATTACTGGATTTCCTAAATCATTGCAGGCCCCTCTAGCGTATACGTAACGTTTTCAGTTTATACAAAAATGATTAAAAAACAATAAATTCCAACATGGTTTCTTTAAGCAACGTACTCGTTAATTATGTTAAACATTAATTCAACCCTAAATAAAGTAAATAATTCCAGCAAAGCAAACTAAAAAGCTCATACTCAGATAGTATGAATAATGAAATAAATAAATAATAAAAACATTATTTAATGCAAGGATTTTGCTTATTTATCAAATTAACCCAATTTTTCTTCGCATCAACAAATAAATTACATCCACCGCAAAGCACAGACAACGTCCACAGGATCATAAGATAGAAAAGGAACAATTTATTTCATTACAATGCCCATGGGAGTCATTTGTTAGAGGGCTACGCTAACGGTTTCATATATATAAGCCCTTATTTTCGTTTTGTTTTTCAGAATTTGATTTGTGTGTTAGCAAATGATTAGATTCATCTAAAATCGAATGCGATAACATATGGCAAAGCACAAAATATCGATTAGCCGCGCAAATCGGTTGTAGGAAGAAGGAAAAACAGGAAGAATCGAACGAAATTAGGGAATGTGCTTTTCGTTTTCCTCATAGTAATTGGCATTTTTGAAATCCTGAATACCTATTGAATTTTTAAATTCCTTAAAACCTAATAATAGACAGAAGATTGCACACAAATTTATGATAAAATGATTAAAGTTTAATCTCGAGGGCCTAATGAGGGATCCCCTCCTATACGTATGAAGGATGTTTATTCTGGAACACTTGTGGACAGAAAAAAAGGAATATGGTTGGAAATTCCCAACACAATAAGAGTACCCGTAATAAAAATGAAATATTTCGTTCGATTATGCTTGGAGGAGTTTTCTTCGGAAATCTAAAGAATTTTCCATTTGACATTGTCACGAAATTGAATACGTATTCACTGGGGGAAATTATGTGTGGAAATTCCCCATGTCTCTGTATGTCATATGTATATGCAAAAATAAGTAGCTGCAACTTTCTTAACATACTCGAACGGTATCCGGGGGCAAGACATGAACTAAATAATATGCAATGGAGGAAATTCTGTATGTGAAAGGAAAGACGATTCAAAGAGACGAACATGAAGTTTTCCTAAATAAGGACGAGCAATTGGAGAAGTATTGCATTGTATTTGTGTCCCGAAGAGGATGAGATTGAGGTACATGGAAATAGAAATTAAATTGTTGGATATAAATAAAACTAATTAAAAAAGAGACTTAATCGGAATACACATTTGTGTGGAAGTACATAATTACCTACATAGATTGAACATGAGCGCAAGTAGTTAGTGCATCGGACTACTGAGCCAGCGGTCTTGGGTTGGAATCCCGCCGCAAACACCTAAAAGTTTTTCACAGTGCCCACCTCTTTCGAATGTCTGACAAGCATCAAAGAGTATCATTTGTCATGATTGAGCTTCTCAACTCGCCGTTCGGAGTCGGCAAAAAATTGTGGGTCCCTTCCATTCATGCAAAAATATAACACGCACACACAAATGGTTGCGAGAAGCAGGCCCAGGTTCGCCTCGAGCTGTAGTGCCAACTAAGTAAGTAAGTAAGATTGAACATGATACTGTAACAGGTTGGGAAGGGTGTGTGATTGTTCGAGGAAGCATTTCCACTCGAAGACACGAAGGTCTATTCTGAATCCCCTCATAGTTTGGGTAAATCCTCTTCTTACCAACTCGAAAAGTTTGTGCTCTTGGTGAATCTTAGCAGATCCGATGTCGATGTTTAGCTGTGTAAGATCTGTCTGTCAGCTAGTGCTATGTACATATATCCATGTAACAGCCATTCCTGGCCTGCCCATTTCATCTGATGTTTCGTTCCCTTCTATTCCCAAATGTCCGCTTATCCAGCAGAGTAAAACTGTCCCGTGAGGTAGTCTTTTACGTATTTTAAATTCATGGAAATGGATTCCAGTGCTTTAAGTGCGGCTTGGCTCTCTATGCAAATGGTGATTAGCAGGGTTCGGATTTTGTTGACCAAAAAAAGCCAAAAAAGACAAAAAAGGCATTTAATAGTAAAGGTTTTCATGCATTACTATTATTTATAAAAATTGTAACCCAAAACTTTTTGAAGTTCTCTGGTATGTTACAATCGTCTGCGATTATCTTTCAGGAAAGCCTTGAATGAAATAAAGGACCTTACAACATGGGCAGAGCCTAGTGGAGCCAAAATAAGAGATGACACGTCATTGACTTTAACATTTGAGTTCAATTTAGAGTTTGCAGCGTCATTTCGTTAGTTTGCTGAAAAAACCGCGTACAATTTTTTCATCCCATCCTCAGCTTATTTCTCCTCGAGCCCGTTCAAAGTCTTTAACACCTCTTCTAAATAATACGCAGTTTTCGAAAAAAATGCTTCTCAGATGTCACTTAGGGCACAAGACGAAGCGCGTGCATATTGAGTTGATGCAAATGTATTTAGGGTTGTATCGATGTGTAGGGATTTTTTTATGCGCACTAGTGTAAACAACGCGTGCAGCTATGTACATATTCATACAAGAGAAACACCTGCTCTCATACATGTGGGCACTGGAATTTTTTTCGTGTGACCAAGATAAATCGTATAGTTAAGAAGAAAGTGCACAGCTACTTTGACAAATAGTACCAGGGAGGTAAAAAATGGCAATATGAGTAAAAAAAAAAGGCAAAAAAAGACAAATAAGGCAAAGTCAACAAAATCCGTTCCCTGGTGGGTAATTTCCTTGCTAGAACAATTTGTGCTGCTTTGTAAAAAGCTCAAGCTAATAAGCTAAGCCATCTTAAGCTTACACATGACTTGTGTGGATTAAGTCGTGATCGGTTCGGATGATGATTCCATGATCTTCAGTTCGCCACTTTTTTATATTACGGAATGTCACAGCTTTTGAGATTCCTGGAGTTGGCTTCAGCAAGTTGATCGATTAGTCCAATGGGAGGATGTACCACCACCGGTAGGGAGTCAGGCTGAGCTACGTCTGGCTAGCTCATGGGCACTTTCATTTCCGTCAGTCGATGTTGCTGTGGACAAAAACCAATAAGTGAGCGATCTTTAACCAATTGCTTGCACGGGTCAGTTCATTCTTGCACTGTTCTACCAATTTAGAGAAAGTGGTGGTTGAGTGAAAGCCTTTAATGTCGGATTGATTATCAACCAAAATTGCTACCCCCTTCAAGGTTGTAGGGCTGAGACTATGTTCCTTGTAATCCCCGGTTGGTTGCGTCGGTCGGCACAATGTTTGGCGAAATTAAAAATAAATTTTAAGTTTTCCCTTAAGCGACAAATTAGTGTTTTTGTGGCTGCTCATTGCCTGCAGAAGTAACTTAATTTAGGGGTTTCGAAAAATCGATTTTTTTAATTGTCCGCTAAGACCTCAAAAATGATGTCCCAAAAGATTATGGTCGGGAAAAATCTCTAAGTACTCGGTGCAGGCATCGCAGATTAAAGATATTGCAAAATTTCCTCATGATTTTCTACTACTCAAAACTTCAAACGCTTTTATCTCGAAACTGTATTTTTTAAGTTTGCCGGAAACATAACTCAGACAATTTGTTACCGATTTACTTGAAATATTGAATATATTTTGAAAAATACATTGTCTATGGAAGTACGTAGAATTTTTTGTTATATTGCATATTTCATTTGTTATTAACAATTATCTGATGATTTTTAGGCAAATTTTTCACTTTCCACTTTGGAAGTGCGCCATTTGGCCAAAAATTAATATATCAAAAAAAAAACGCTGCACAGCCGCCATTTTGAAATGATTCGCTACAAAACAATTTTTTATACAGTCACTGATATGTATAATAAATACTCTTTATTGGAATCTCGATTTATTTTGGAGTATTTCTGAAAAAAAAATCCTAAAAAAGCCTATTTTTTCGGCCTCTAGAGAAGCCTAGGATTACACGATTGACGCTTCGCGTCAATATTTACGCTTTTCCGAACTCCAATCGACATCAATCGTGTAAAGGCACAATTTTTCTACGTAAATCTACGCCAATTTGGTTGACCTTCAGATTGCCCCCAATTTCCGTCAACCAAAATTTACTCGATTCCGTCAATCATGTAAACGAATTAATTGAAACATTATCGTCAACCAACAGCCCAATTGCGTCAACCAGTGGTTGACGACTCGAGCGTCAATTTTGGACCAATTTCGCAGGCAAATTGGCATATCTCGTTTATTTTCGTTTCAAAGAACATGTAGTTTTTTTAAAAATACATATTTATTTTCTAGTGTTTTTGAACATGATGAGTGAGGAATTATTATTCGACGATATTATGCATTCAATTTTCTGGTGTGATGATGCCAGACAATGAAACAACAGTTCAAGAAGCAACAGAACAGAAAGTAAAAAAATCGAATTCCAAAGCAAAGCGCAAAGTTGCAATTTCACGGACGTCTGAAGATGATGAATATATTGCTTCGCAGACTTCTGGTAGGTACTATGATTGATATTGTACATGTTGCCATTCGAAACAGTATTGAGAGCGATTTGAAGCTGCCGCCAGTAGCTTACAATCTCAAAGTTACGGCCAAACGCCAAGATGCGTAAATTGACCTTCTCATATTTGTGTCTTGTTTCGGAATTAGCGGTGTTACCATATGCAACAGTTCATTAGAAGCAGTTTCATTCAACCGTAGAAAGTTTGGAAACAAATGTCTCTGATTCTCGATATCACGGAATTCCTTCAACAAACTGTTGTGTGCTGCACATATATTGGCCGGTTTTTCAGCCAGTCAAACATCCAGGCTCTTCGTACGACGCGAGAATTTTCTGCTGCCTTCTTTTCCGATTGTTGCTTATAACTACACTGGTCTCTCGCTTTGCGCGACTTCTTTCTGCGCAGTTTCACTTTTGCGCGAAATGCATTTGCCTACCAAAATTCGATTTGCACGGCTGAAATATGGTGTTTCATCTTTCAGGAATCCAACACCCTAAATACATGAAATTCATACTTCGCTTTGCGCGATTTCGTATTTTGCGAGACTTCATTCCCCTAACCCCCGCGCAAAGCCAGGGACCAGTGTAAAATGTTGCAAACACGTACAAAGCAGCTGCTGTTTTTTTTTCACTTTGTGACGTCATTTTCTGATTCTAATCGAAGAAATAAATATATAAATTTATTTAATTCATTTGGCAATAATGACAGGAAGTGTCAACCAATAGTCAATTCGATTGAATTAAAAAAAAGTCAAACGTGTAAACGGTCTGATTGGTTGACGGTTGACCCTTTTTTTTAAATTGCGTCAATCGATATTTTGGTTGACGTTGATAAAATTGACGCTTTTAAGTCAATCGTGTAAATGGGGGGAAACATCTATTTACGCTTCTATCAAAACTACATCAATCGGGCGTGAATCTATTGACGCTAGATTTACGCGTTTGCGTCAATCGTGTAATCTTAGCTTAACCCCTTAAAAAATTTCATTGAAATTCAAAATAAAATGAAAAAAATTACCTCGAAGATTTAGAATATACACAAACCAGACCAAACTGATTTTTTGATGTTTTTTGCGTAAAAACAATGCTTTTTTGATTTCACAGTTCGCGTTCATTAAAAGAAAGTGCTGCCAAATAGTATTAGCTCACTTTTGCTGAATTTTGTTGGTAAGGTGCATTTAAAGGGGGTAAAATCATACATTTAAAAAAAAAAGTCACGGAAAATGTCAATGTAATTAATCGGGAAACACATTTATGAAAGTGGGGCGCATTTAAACGGGAAAATTTCAGTATGTTTTGTGTTAAGCGGCGTACAATTAACCAGAGACTATTACTGCCATATGTACATGAACTGGGCAGAGTATTTACATAGTCCTTTTGTAATATATTACTACAGTTTAATCCATACCTTATTGGCCACATAACTAGTTATTATGGTTCAGTCAAAGCAATATATTTAAATAAATTTAAGAGGAAACGATTAGCTCCTCCCTCACTCCTTCTCGTTCAACTTTATTTTAAAATACTTTTCCTTTTGAGTGTCTCCCTCCATCATGAAATACTTTAGCTGGAAACTTTGCTCCTATTCTTTCCTTTTGTTTTGTCCCTATCTCAACTTAACGGTCCGGAATAACTTTAAATCCGCAACAAATACTTCTCAGAGACCTGCAATTCCAAGCAATTTAATTATTTCCTTAGGTGACAGAAGATTTCTCAAAGTGGATGTTAAGTTGGGTTGCATTACGTGGCTAAAGTTTGTTCATTTCTTATAAAAATTGTGTTTTGTTTTTGTACAACCACTTAATTTATACATAATAAAAAGTTCATTTTTACTTTTTCCTTTTCCCATTCCAGTATAAGGAGGGATTACACAATACTTTGGTCATATTTCCGCTCAAAGTTATGTGCAAGCAAAGGCAATCCGGCCACGGTCACGGCTACGTAGTGAAACTTATAACAGTTAAGGGGTATTCATATCTGAGTAAGTTATAACTTTTATTGTAAAGTTTACGATGACATACTCGTATTGAGCTAAACTCGATGAAAAGTTTTACATTCAAATGAAAGTTGGCGGGTAGTCGTTTCGTAGAACAGATTTATCGATATCAAAAGGAGTTATTGGTCTTTGAAAGGAATTTGGTGATAACTTTAATCACTTGAAGAAGAAATGTTGTTGTTGCCTTTAAAAGTGGATGATATTTTAAATTTTAATTCCATTGAAATCAACGGGGTAAATGAAGTTCATTATGCATGACTCTCTTAGATAATAATTTAACGGTCTTACAAAAATACCGTTTGCCACAAAGTTTGGTTTTCTGAGGCAGTCTGTGTTACCTCCTTACATCTTCAACTTTGCGTCTGCTGCACTTTGTATGCATTCTGAACAAAATTTGTACTTAAAGTGCGACGTAAGCTGATTTTTGACACTCATACTATATTACTATGCAATTATTATTGCTTTATTTGTGTTATATTTTTGCACGAATGGAAGGGACCTACAGTTTTTTGCCGACTCCGAACGGCGAGTTGAGAAGCTCAATCGTGACAAATGATACTTTTTGATGCTTGTCAGACATTCGAAAGAGGTGGCACCGTGAAAAAACTCTTTTAGGTGTTAGAACCGGCCAGTAGTTGAACCCGGGCAGCATGGCGTGGTAGTCCAATGCACTAACCACCACGGCCACGGCGACCACAAAACTTAAGTTAAAAAAACTAAAACCTGACTACGTTGTTATAATAACGTTTTTTGTTTATACATGAGTACGCATACATAGGGCAAAGTGGCATGCGACCACGGCTATACCCTAAAAATCATCGTTTCGTTTCATCTTGTTTTATACTTTTTAGTTAGTTTTTTTCGTAATCGTAATATATTTTATATTCATATTTTACTCGTCAAGCCCTTTCATTTGATAGGTACCACTATCAAGACGGTACCACCAGGTAATCCACCATCTTAATGCGTCCATAGACTATGTACTGTTAAGTTACATAGCCTAGGACACACTCCAAGATGAATCCAACTACACCGCATTTGTTGAAATCAGTTCCATAGTTAAGGCTGTGACATTCCTTAATACAAAAACACCCAACCTATGAAAGTCAGAAACTTAAATTTTGGATGATGCCTGCAAATTTGTGAAGTAAGTCTCCACCGCAATTGGCTTTCTTTTGAATGAATGGTCTAAAAATAGGAATGCGCTTTTCGTGAGCTTTGAAAAACCATTCATGCGTCAATGTATCGACCTTTTACTTTGGCAGTAGTGCTCCATTCCGCAAGTAACGATTTTTTGTTTTTCAATATGTTGGTCCCACACGATTTTCCAACCAACACCCAATTTTGTTCCTATGAAGTGCATTCCGGACCGGCTAACGCAGAATTAAAACTTAAGCAGCATAAATAAAATACTGTCCGCCTGCTGCTAACAAACAAAAACTTTTTATTGATTCTCTTTAACATTATGGAGATCTATTCCTACAAGTTGAAGATAACCAGTCCTCTTCTAGACTTTATCTTTTTTACGGGCAACATAATATCAATCTCTTCACGAACTTGGCATATTGTATGCCAATGAGTTATATTTTCATTCGCATACTGGTAAGATAATCTTAGAAACCAACCCATAACTAGGTTTTGTTATACGGTGATCTCTTACACATACGTAACCAGATCGCTAACGCTATACATTACCTTTGTTCGGCCTAAGTATGATATGCCTGGTCCATCATACGTCAAGTTCTTCATGTATCAAGAATCGAGAGCAATCTTCGAGAGAGCTCTTCGAGGCCTTTCTTGGAAGGACCCCTTCCCTTAACCTCATTAACTAGAATACCCTGGAAGAACGCAAAAACGAAACAGACTTTATCATTATTTATCGGTCCCTGTTAGGTCCGGTCGACTGCGCATCTCTTTACAACTCCAGTCCGATGCCTTCGTCTCTTCTATATATACCGACCACCCCCACACCTTATGGCTCCAAAGAACCAATCTCCTGTTTAGTTGATGAACTTAATAAGGTTAAAGAATTTTATGGCATACATTTGGGCCTGAGACTAAGTTCCTTGCATGCTTCTTTGCTATCTAGTACTTCTCCCTGTGAGGCGAAAAGATTTGTCAATTCTTAGTTGGCTGCAGGAAATGACCCCCCAATGAAATAACCCCCCAATGAAATAACCCCCAAACGGAAAACGAAATAACACCCCAAAATTTGTATGGAGGTGGGGATTTTTTTCATAGGAAATAAACCCCCAAGAGGGGGTCGAGCGCGATGTACCGCGCCGCCTGGGATCTGATATAAACAAATGCTGCGTTGAAATTTAATTTTTTTATAATTTTAGTTACAGATATTTCCACTGTTCTTTGTTTTGTTGACACATAAATCGAGGATCGTAAAATGTCCTTATTGTTAAAGCGTAGTAAAAAGGTCAATTCTTGTATTTACGTAAACATTTTTATGTAAATTAAGAAATGTACATATACATACATGATACATATTTATGTAAAAACCTTTTCCTTATCTTACATTAACTTTCACAATGAAATTATTCCTCAAGTTTGGGGTGTTAGTTCGTTTTCCGTTTGGGGGTTTATTTTATTGGGGGGTTATTTCCTGCAGCCTTCTTAGTTTAGCTGAAAATAAACCCGCAATTTGTCTTGGATCGGTCGGTGAAGATCGTTATTTGGCATTCTGATTCGATAGGATTATTTATTCGTTGGATTTGCGAGTAAAGAAAATGCCAAAATGGGTTTGGCGGTAAACGAGGGCAGAACAAAGTATATGCTGTCAACGAAAAGGGACACTCAACATTGACGAATTGGACAGATCGTCATTCAGGTCTGCTATAACATCAAAAAATGACATCTCGTCGGAAATCAAACAAAGGATTACTCTTGCCAATCGCAGTTTCTTTGGGTTAAGAAGGCAATTGAGTAGTAAAGCCCTTTCCCGATTGCCTAAGGAGGCTCTATATAGGATCCTTACTATCCCAGTCCTGCTTTATGGAGCTGAAGTATGGACTTTATTGAAAGCGATGAGATATCCTTGGTCGCTTCGAGAGAAAAACTGTTCGTAAGATAGTCTTTCCCGTTTTCGTTTTGGAGGAGATATACAGCGATATTGACCTGGTCAAAAAACTGCGCATTAGGATGGCTAGGACATGTGGAGGGAATGGTCATCAATGCTCCGGCCCGCAGAGTATTCGATTCCAACCCGGGTGGTTAGCGCAGCAGAGGACGACCTCGCCTAACGTCGTGCGCACAAGTGGAAAAGGATCTCAAATAACTTGGAGTGCGCAACTGGAGGCAGTTAGCTAAGGAAGGACCAGGCTTACTGGAAGGGGTAGTTGCTTGAGGCCTTGAGGTCCACCCGGACTGTAGCGCCACCTTAGCATAAAGATTCCGCTGAATTCTTCAAATACTTACACAAATTCCATCCATCTTAAATAACCCTGTCCGCCAAAAATAAAACAATGCATTTTTTCAATTTTAATTAATTGCTAGTTTTATTTAAAAAAGAAATCCTTTAACTGACATCATTATAAGTAGTAACAATTTGTCATACAATTTGCTACATTTTTATTTGTTCAAATTTATTTTTTAATTTTTCTAAAATAACTACACACATACATTTCGCATACTTGGCCACACTGAATTGTCGAAAAATATTGCTTCAATGGTTCTAGATACATAAAATGTTTCTCTTTCTCTAAAAAGATTTTGGTACATCGGGATAGTCTTAGCGTCTAAAATTTGTTTTTTCACTTTCTCTCTAATTTACACTCAAAACATGAATATTTTTAGTTTTTTTAAAAAATAAACTATTACAAAATTGACATCACATGTATAAGAGTTTCTATATATTGCTACATTTTATATTCTACGATATGAAAAGATTCAATCTACACTCATACACGACACACACTAATGCAATGGAAAATATAGGACTTATACAACTAAACAGGTTCTTATTTCTGACTTATTGCTTATTGCTGTCGAATGGTCTCATTGATTGTAGAGTTGCCCTATGCTAGGATTAAAATGAACTCAAGATTAGGATACAAATGAACTATACCTATCTACACGGGATCCTTGTTATGATGACACATCGGGCAGGATATAGATTTGGTCCGATGCAGGATCGTCCAGTGAGATGGTTGACTTGGGAGCCACCTCCATTGATTTCCAATTGCCAGTGGTGGAGGCTTGGTTTAGGTTGAGACGCGTTTTGTTGGGTGAATTGCCTCGATCGTCGGTTTCTTCGAGGGCACTCAAGCTGGAGGTTGGTAGAACACGATGTGGGAATCTGGGTGAGCCTCGAATGCGCTCCCGGAGGGTGGGTTGCGGTGTCGCAATGGATGGCCTCCTGTTCGCTGGTAGCTGGAAATTGACTTTGGTCTCGGGAACTTTTATGTACTTGCCGATTTCTCCCGTTGAGCTGGAAGATCTTTCTGGATTTATTTTGTCATGAAGGAAGTTCAGATCGATGGGTGTGACATCGATGTCGGTGCCACTCTTGGCCATCGAGAGTTTCTGCATGGGCTTGAGGGTGTTCGCAGTACTATATAGCGCATTACAGGAGGCTGTCTCGGAGGATGGTATAAGACGCGAGAACATCCCCATGTGACTTCTCAGAGCGGCTTTTAGCCCCTTTTGCTCACCCAAGCTGATGGTGGAACCTTTGTTACTGGAGGTGGTGCGCGAGAATATCCCACGAATTCGATTTATAAAACCAGTCTTTGCCTCTGTGGCTTGTTGATGGGCCAGACGAAGGTTAAGAAGATCTGCAGCCGGTAGGCAGGATTCATTGATGGTTCGGTCTTCGAGTTGAGGCTGCGATGCGAATGTCACTGAACGACGCATTGTCATTTGCATGTATTCAGCCGATGGCCAACTTGCACGTGGTATGACCGGTGGTAGAACGGAGAGCAGTAGGTTTGGTATCACCCCACTTATACTGGGAGTTCTAGATTTACTCTGTGGCTTTAGCGGTGGGATGACTGTCACCTCGGGCTGTAAGAAAGAAAGTGGTTTTAAGTAATTTCAATATGATAAAATAGGTGTAGGTTTTCCATTTTCCGAATTTAATTATTCTCCAAGCTTCGAAGTTAAGGTTTATAATTACAAAAGGATACAATTGTCTTGGGTTATAGCTTCTTCTGTTTTTTTTTTCTGACTAACAATCGTCGAGAAACAGTGCAACCCTCATCAAGATTGATTAAAGTTAATGGATATCAACCCATTAAAAATAAGTGAGTTATAAAAAATCAATAAAAAATAATGAAAAAGGATTCAGTGGCATGTCTGTAAGGCTAAGAATCCTTTTTTTTGGTTTGTAATAAAGAAAAAAGTAAAAAAAAAAACAAAATAAAAACAACCATCTACAAGGCGTGGAATAATTATCATGAAGTTTGATATGATAAAGTTAAATGGATTTAATTCCCTGTTACTTTCCTTCTTTTCCACTAACTTCGTTAACTGTAAAAAGGGAGTTCTGGTGGTGAAATCAAAATGAATCTTGTTTAGGTGCATTTTAACTCTATTTTCATTTCTATACAACGGATGTTAAGTTTCGTTTAAATATGTAAAAAGACAACTTAACAACAAAAAAAATAATGTATTGTACATCTGAGGACATACAGTGACCCCCAAAAGTTAGCACAAATCAGTCAGGATATGTATCCTAATCTTCACAAAATCAAAGATCTTCAGTTAAATTTTTACGAATCGTTAATATTTGCAATGACTGCGCAGCATTCGATCGCCAAAAATCAGTTGAAGCTGTTCGAATTGAAGAATTGAACTTGATTTTTTTTAAACTGATCAGTAATTTGTTTTCTTGTTTCTCTTTGGTGATTGTTTTTGATTAAGTAAAAATTAAAATTATGGATGGATGACTGATCCGAAGGCGCTAAACTATGTGGCCTCGCCAGGTGTGCAAATGACCTTAGGAAGTGTTATATGGCTTAAAATATTGTGCATAAGTATATGTGGGTGTACACATACATAGGTGGTGGTGTACGCAGGCATGAGTAGATAGGTATGTGAGAATGAAGAATAAGCAACGAAAATGGAATGTAAATAGAATCTGAAAATAATCATAAAACGTACATAAACATTTCGAAACCGTTAAATTGGATTTGAAGTATTTAACATAATATAAACTATATTAGGCACTCCATGTGCAATTTGGCGATTTGCTCCAATCTGCTCTGCTTACTTAGTTGGCGCTACAGCTCAGGGGGGGAACCAGGGCCTGCTTCTTGCAACCATTTGTGTGTGGGTGTTATATTTTTGCACGAATGGAAGGGACCTACAGTTTTTTGCCGACTCCGAACGGCGAGTTGAGAAGCTCAATCGTGGCAAATGATACTATTTGCTTGTCAGACATTCGAAATAGGTGGCAACGTGAAAAAACTCATTAGGTGTTAGACCCGGGCTGGAATTGAGCCCGGGCAGCATTGCATAGTAGTCCAACGCACTAACCACTACCACCACGGTGCGCACATCTGCCGTGCTGAAGACACATATATCTTTCACATTTAGCACATTTGTGGAAAGATTTGCGACATTTTTTTTGCAGTAGACGCAGTCTTTGCGTACTTTACCTGCTGCATCTTTGGCTATGGTTGAAGATGTTGCAGAAGATGAAGCTATCTTGGTCTTCGACGAATGCATCTTCCTCTTTATCTTCGCTTATTGCCAATATTTCCACCAACCTTTCCCTGTAGCTTTCTTAATTTTCCATAGACAATGCATTGAACCGAAGACGCCGATTCACGATGCGGTATATTAACTCGAAAGTCTCTTCATCCTTCTTTCTCAACATTTTTCTACAAAATAAACCACTTCGTTGAAGATTGCAGCAAGAAACAGTCAAAACATTTGCTAGGGTAGGTAGGTATGTAGGTAGAAGTGGTGGTTTCGATGGAAGAAAACCCAAACATTTCCTAAATTCATGAAATATTTTCTTCACAAAATAGTGAAGAAATCTTTATGCAATGGACACTTACCCAATTATTTTCCAATTGAAAAGAAAGCAAACAACTTCAAATTACGTTAACACACTCACAGACGATATGCGATGAAAAATTCCGAGTCATTATTGAAATAAAAAATTAAAAACATTGCAAAGGTTCGTGGTTCGAATAGTTTTCTTTTTATCCATAAATGGGCCTCAAGAAGCCCAGCCATCCATCCTAGGGTTGACTTCCACTAGGAATAAAGGCATTTTTTTTAAAAAAAAAATTAAAAACTCGAATTTTTTAAAAATCCTTCTAAGTCGCACTAATTTTGACGACTGAATTCGACGGTATTGTCTCCACAGAGTGCAGATTATAGATCGTTATGAAGACCTACGTTTGCTTTTGGAAAAAAAAAAGAAAAAAAAAAGAAAAAAAAAATGGGACTGCAATGCAGTAGAAACCTGCCCCCAAATGTGGTAGGAACCTATCCCGGCGTACGCACAATATCTGGTCGCACACAATGGTGACACTGTAGTGGAAGTAGAAAGTTGAAGTTGGCTGAACTTTGCGTTTCACCATACAATTCATACTACAGCAACAGCTTCGAGTTGTGCTCGCGCTATAGGGTTTACGTGTGTTTTAACTTTGACAGCGCGTCATACTTCCACTACAGCGTCACCATTGTGTTCGGCCAGTAACTCACCAACATTTCATGGGAATCGGATGATCTGTATAAAGCATATAGGGGACACACACAGGCGAAACCTTTTTCCCGGTTTGCACACAGCAACAATTTTTTTTTACATCCCCCAAGTTCGATCGCTATCGGAATCGGGTAAACGATGCGCGAATGCATAAAAGACGAAAACTCAGACATTAATTTTTATTTTTATATTTTGAGCACGCATACACACACTATGACGTCACCCACTGCTGCATGGCGGTTGGCTGCGGTCTCCACTGATAGAAAATTGCCGCCGTTTTCATAAACTATTTTGAGCATAGCTGAGCTCCAGTATAACGCAGAAGGATGATTTATAATTAATCAGGGAAAAATTAACTAAATTTATCTATTCTTTTTTTTTTCAATCCGATATGCTATTTGAGCTAGTGCTGTATAATTATAATTTTCCTTACAGATATGCAGTTGTTTCACCATTTTGTAAAAACCAACCAGCTTCCGGGATAAAAGGAATAAAACAAAATGTTGACCAAGAACATAGGCAATCACTGTGTCAAGTTTCATCCAAATCTGTCCAGTAGTTTTCGCGTGATGGGCGTTCAAACAGTTTTTACTCTACTGCTACATTGACTGATTTACCCCGATCTGGACGTTCCAGAGAAACGTCAATTAAAGATGACCGACTTATGGTGCAACTCTGCAAGCGGAATCCAAGGCAAGTTGTTCGTTACATAAAAGAACAACATAAAAAAACAGGAATAACGGCTTCTCAAACTACCATAAGAAGAAGGCTCCATGATGCCAAGCTAAAAGGTCATATTGCAAAGAGGAAACAGTTGCTTACCAAAGTTTACAAGAATCGCCGCCTAGAGTTTGCCAAAAACTATTAAAGCCTACTGCTGGAATTGTGGAAAAAAAGTAATTTTTAGCAACGAGTTTAAGTTTGAGATTGAAAACCGATCGAAGGCAAACTGTTGGGAGTTCTTAAGGCGACAATCGCCACCCCACGATAAAACATGGTGGTAGAGGGGTAATGATGTGGGGGTGTTTTTCTTGGTTTAGCGTGGGAAACTTGCATGTAATTGATGACAGAATGAATGCAACGATGTGCTGTGACATCGTGGAAAGCAACTTGGGAGATTCGGTTGCTTCAATAAGATTGGGTGGATCATTTGTCTTTCAAAAAAGATATTTTAGCGCAATAGGAATAAATTTCCATGTCACCGGATCTCTTCCATTGAGCATTTATGGGATGAAATCAACAGAAGAATATCAACGATTTGTCGAAAAAGAAAAGTAGTTTTCGTCGAAAAGATTTTGGAAACCTGGGCAAGTTTACCGAATCACCGAATACTATATTGCAGAACTTGGTGGAATCAATACCGAAACGCATTGAGGTTGTCTTACAAATTGTATCGAGTGTCGGAATATGCTAAAATTCAGGCGTTAAATCTTTTTGTATATAAATATTTTCAAAGACTTTATCTATTGCTAACCAACTGCCGGTGGTCGCCGTGGCCGTGGTGGTTAGTGCGTTGGACTACTACACAATGCTGCCCGGGTTCAATTCCAGACCGAGTCTAACACCTCAAAGTGTTTTTTCACGATGCCACCTGTTTCGAATGTCTGACAAGCAAATAGTATCATTTGTCACGATTGAGCTTCTCAACTCGCCGTTTGGAGTCGGCAAAAAACTGTAGGTCCCTTCCATTCGTGCAAAAATAACACGCACACACAAATGGTTGCGAGAAGCAGGCCTAGGTTCACCTCGAGCTGTAGCGCCAACTAAGTAAGTAACCAACTGCCGGCACACTACTTAAGCCACTCCAATAGTGAAGGCTTTGCTCGATAATCTTGGCATACTTCCTGCATTTCTGTAATCTGTGAGTGAGTAATCTTCTCTTGACACATCTATGTAGTACATTTCACTATAAAATCACATAAACAGAGCTGATCGTCTCATCATCTGATGTAAGAAGATAGAGAAAAGGTTCGGTTGATGGTTTTAAACTTTGAATGGGTTTTATTTAAGTAGAAGAAAATTCGTTTTAAACTTAACAGGTTGATCCTATGATCCTATGTATAATCAAATCAGCGTTTCATAGTCCAGGAAATAAAACCCCGCCACGATATACTCGCATGTAACGTTAAAAATATTTTAAGAACACTCTGAGTCCACGACTCATAAACTTACAACTCCAATGCAAACAACCCAAAGCTTACCTTATGTTGTCCCATAATCGATGTACTTGACGATGTAGCTGTCGATGTGCTGGACTCCAGCATCTTCTCTAACTTCTTTATCTCAGCATCGAGAGCGGCAATCTCCTTCTTGTAGACCCGATTCTGTACTTCCACTCGATATTGTAATTCCCTCCGATCATCGATAACGAATCGCCTTGTATTACATTCCATCTTCAGGCCCATACTGTGAATTACCGGGTCAATTATGTCATCTGTCAAAAGAAGAGCAAAGCAAACACCAATAATCAGCCTATATTCACTTCAATGAACAGATTGCTCCACCTCGTACACCCTCAACTTACTTCTGGCCCACATATCATGGAGTTTCGGTATGAACAGCAGACACAATGTAGCCGTAGTCGACGTAAGGATGAGCGCCGTGATTGTGATGAAGGCCAGAGTGACACGCTCCGAGATTAGATTTGCCAGCACAACTACAATTCCGCTGGTGATGACTACACTGTATACGGATACCCCGATGTATTGGGAGTCATTGAGGGCTGGTATTTTTACATGCCTTGTTTCCCAGGCCATGTATACACCGACAATGAGTAGAAGTCCTTTATACGCATACAATGCCCCCAGCCAACTTTGGGTGTGCTGCGAACGACACACTTCGACCTGTTGAACAAATAGACACATGTACATACACATATAAATAAAGAGGAAGGAAGGATGAACAAAAAGGATTGAATGCCTTTGGATGGGTTTACCATAGAAGAAGTATAGTCACTCTACCGCAACGGACAGGACGTAATTACATTTTAAGCTGAATGCATGGAATGTTAGTATTGCTGATGATGGGACTGCGGGGGGTGTAGTATTTGTGGGGATTTTGAGGTTTCATTTAATGTCATTCAAACGCGAACATAAACACACAGGTATGTCGGACAAAGAATATTGTATGGAGCTTTCCTTTTTGGGTGGGTTTTTTTGTATTTGTCTTTTTTTTTTAATTGTATTTTTTGTCAAAATCTCAATGACTTTGTATTGTGTGTGTGAACAAACAAAATGTCCTGCAAAGAAATTTAATGGGATTTGAGGAACCAGGAATGAGAGGATATCTTTGGGGTTTCAGTGGGAAAAGAATATAAAGATTACTGCTATGACAGAAGGTACACCTGTATTTTTAAAAAAAATTCTGATAGGACGGACCGTTTATATTAAAATTTTAGCAAGAAGATATCCAGTCGCGACCGATCTACGAGTACACTCGTGGATAAAAAAAACCGTCGCAATCGAAATAACTTGTATTCCCGCCTTTCCAACGGGAGCCAATTTATGTGTGGTGAAATTAATAATAAGCATTGTCAATATTTTTACTATCTGAATATCCTTCAAGCCTACTGATAAGTTATAAGTGCTTGGTGTTGACTCTTGAAGAATACGCGTACATTGGTGCTTTGTGTAAGGGCAAAGTGTCAAATAGCGATATTGCTCGTTGACTAGGGACTAATGAATGTGCGAACGTTTTGAAAAATGTTCTCCTCTTTCATCCTCCCTAAATTTCCCTTGTCCCGCGCTGTGCAAGACATTTTAAGAGTTTTCATAACCCCTTTAGCGTGCGTGAATTATAAAAAAAAACTACAGAGCTCCATTGCTCGTAAAGCTGGAAATGAAAGACCTACAGTTTTTTGCCGACTCCGAATGGCGAGTTGAGAAGCTTCTGATGACAAATGATACTCTTTGATTGCATGTCAGACATTCGAAGGAGGCACCGTGAAAAATTTTTTAGGTGTTTTACCTGGGACTGAACCTGGGCAGCATGCGCAGTAGTCCAACGGACTAACGAATACGGGCACGGCGACAAAAATAGGCCAAATGGTCATGAATGACATTTTTGGATGAGTCCTAATTCAATTTATTTGAGGCAGACGGAAAAACAAGGTATATATACACAAATTGACTTGTGTTTTTGCTTCTATTTTATTATTTTGTATTTTGGTTCATTTAAGCTTTTCCCTCAACCGTAGCATCATGTATGCTTTTAAATACAGGGGCTGTTCGATAAGTCAGTAACTTTGATTCAAGATGGCGCTCGGATCGCATTGATTTTTTTCCCGCCATCTTTGTTGCTTTCTAGGCATAGTAAAAAAAAAAAATAGACAGATCAGCATGAACAAATTATGGGCAAGATGGGTGCCGCGTTTGCTGACGATTGATTAAAAACGGAGTCAGGTTAAGTTTTCAAAGCAGCATTAGGAACTCTTCAAGAGCAATTCAAGTGAATTTTTACACCGGTTCGTAACAGTTGGTGAATCCTGAATACACACACCATTACACGCCAGGAATGACAGAACAATCATAATAAGGCGTGTTTTTTTTTTAAATCTATATAGGCTAAACATGCTTCCGCAACATGTTTTCAATGTAAAATACAACAAAACCTTAGCCTGGATAATTATCCAGTCTTATTTTTACATGGAGACCTTTTTCGAAGTCTATACAGATTTAAAAAAAAAAAACCCACCTATAGTTGAATTTTTCAGGCGAACGTGCATCACAAGGCAAAAACGGGTTCGGTGGCTGAACCTGGGATTCCCACGGCGTAATCTTCATTAACTACTTGGATGTGGGTAAGACGATTACCGGATAGTACTAGGCCACTTTCTTAGATAAATTTAATTGACGGAAAAAGGGCTCCATTTGAGGAAGAAAAAAGTGCTCTTTCATCACGACAATGCACCGGCTCATTCGTCCGCAGTAGCCACAGCGAAATTAGCTAAATTGCTTGAACTTCTTCCTCATCCACCCTATTCTCCTTATGGGTAGTGAGTAGTGATCACCTTCAGATAAGGAATTCAACTCTTTCGAAAGGTTTTGTTGTTAAGTTTTGTGCTAAAAGGGACGTTCTCGATCTTGAAGTTCACACAAAGAATATTAAAAAAATGCAGTAGACTTAATTTTTTGGCAGTAGATCCAAATTTCGAAATAAATGCAGTAGATCTACTGCAATTGCAGTAAAGTAGCAACGCTGTATTGCGTTATCCCCTACACGGCGAACACATTTTGCGAACATTCATTTCGTGTTGGTTCTTCACAGTATAAACATGTGCGATAAAGAAGCGTAAGTAGTTACGCTTATGGCCATTGTGTTTCATCCGCGATATGAACTTCGTCGTTTACACCACGTCTCCACGTGCTATTGCAAATAGCAGGATTTCATAGCAAGCTATAAAAAAGAGAACTGTCAGATTTGATATTTAATTTTTTTTTAATCCAACCGCTTATACTTAGCACTTCTATAATTTCACAAGCATGGAAACTGCCAAAAATTGTTTATTAATTTAATTATCTCTTCTTGCGACATCTTCCAATCGGCCATAATTGTTTGTTTCTTATTCAAACGCAACGAACACAACCAATTTCACTCGAATGTCAAAAGTTAGCAAGATATGTATGTATAGCTTTCTAAATATCCTGCTATGGCTAGCTTGCTATCTCAATTATCTTGCTATTTGCCATCTCCATTAGCTATTTTCATAGCATGCTAATTATCTCGCTATAAATTTTAGCTCGTGGAGACCGGGTGTAAGGCCTACGTTTTACTGACATTAGGTCTGTTCCCATACTTTCTGCACCCAAATTCAGATTCTTAAATCTTAAGGAGTGGATATTATTCTGATTTAAAAGCTAAGTTAATAATTAAAATTATAAGTTAGCTGGATAGAAGGAGCATCGAAGGCGTTCGGCTAACAGAGAAAGGTAAGAGTGTGCAAAAGTACAGAAACGCATTGAACAACAAAAAAAATGGAAAATATATGACATTTGACAGTTTTAATGAAGCTGCCCAAAGAATTTCTTGGGCTAAAATTCGGAGCATGAGGAAACTTCTAACTCTCTTGTAAGCTCTCCCTTCTTTGAAAAATTTTCGTAGATTTTCGTAGTTTTTCGCAGTTTTGGATATGTACGGGAACAGACCTATTTTGTGGGTCCAAACCATCAATTTATTTTTGTTTTTTACTTAACAATGAATTATGACAACTAATTCCACTGAGGAAAATTGACAGGTGGCTGTTTTGACAGGTTTTACCCACCCGAAACCCAGGAGCAAAGTTAAAAAACAATAAAAAGTACAAATATACGAATCGAATTTGTTACGGAAGCACTTTTGGATTGTCAAAGGACGGCAATTAGTCAAAAAACGCATCAAGGTATGTAACGTATGCAGAAAACTTTGGGGATTACCGGCTTCTCAACCGTTTGCGCCTCTACCCATCGAGAGGGTTATTCTGTCTCGACCATTTGACAACGTTGGGGTCGATTTTGCTGGCCCACTCTACGCTATGATGACAAGTCAAACGTTTCCAAAGTTTATGTCGCCATTTTCACGTGCGCGCTGTACATTTGGAGTTAACGAGAAGTCTATCAACGGATCACTTTTTAATGGCGCTTAGGCGGTTCATTGGTCGACGTGGCGTGCCTACTATGATATTATCCGACAACGCTCGCACCTTTCGGCGAGCTGCTATTGAGTTGTGTAGTCCTGACTCCCTCTGCGACGAAGAGGTCATCTAGGGATTCCTTTCACGAAGAAAAATCAAATGGAATTTTATAGTGGAACGTGCGCCATGGTGGGGTGGTTTCTCGGAGAGACTCATCCGGACCATGAAAAATTTAATGAAAGTAACAATTGGCAAGGCGAAACTGAATTTCGAGCACCTGAGGACCATCATCGTCGAGACCGAAGAAGCTGTCAATAGCCGCCCGCTTACTTATGTGAGTGCTGATCCACTGGACTTATCACCCCTTATGCCTTCGAGTTTTCTTTTGGAGCCAAGAAGTCCACGCTTAGATTCATCACCAAGAGACCCTGACGCAGAGATGCTTCGAAGTACCTGGAAGCAGCGGATGAGGTATATAACTAAGTTGAAGAAGCGATGGCGAGTTGAATATCTCCAACTTTTGCGCTCCTTCCACCATAAGCCATTCAAATCCACATTAGAGTTGAAAGAAGGTGATGCTGTTTTAGTTGCTGATCAATCTACACCGCGGTTGAGCTGGAAAATGGCAGTCATTGAACAATTTTCTCTTGGCAGAGATCAGAAGGTGAGGTCTTGTCAAATCAGAATGTCGGACGGTAAGCAGTTTCGACGGCCGATTCAACTACTTTGTCCTCTGGAACTTCATCTGTGCCCGGCCGAGGATGTTGAAAATTAATGAATAAGCTGACTCATATGACTAATCAGTCTATCTCTTTCTAACAATTTAACCATGAATTTTATTTAAAACGCATACAAATGTCTTTGCTAGTTAGTTGCGATTCTTCCTTATAACGTTTAACATTAATTTCGATTTCTAATAAAGATTCTTAAACTTATTGGCTTTGTCTTATTTCTTATCTCGGGCGTTATTTTACACCACCCAAAGAAAAAGTTGGTATTAGAATTCGTACCAATTCGCAAGGGAACTTTCCGACACTCTTTTTACGTCAATTATTGCAAGTTTTTGGGTTAACAGGAATTAGTCGAAATTTTTACGAATTTGTACATAAACGTTTTACAAGATTTCGTAAAAAACGAAAAAAAAAATAAGTGTCATGAAATGTCAAGTGCTTGCTACTGAAAATAACTGAAAATCCTTTGTAATAACATTCTTAAGAGCAGACAAAATAAGCGATACAAAAAACAACGCACTTATTTATTGATTATATTATATGACCTTGGGTGCTGATTAGTTGTAAAGCTAATGAATGGTTCAGAGTAAAGCACACCAAAACACTCAAGAAACTTGCCACGACAATCACTCAAATACAATCGAAAACATTCTATCGATTTGGAGAGATTTCCATATCCTTTAATACCTCAGCATTTCTCAACGATTCTCTAATCCCTCTGGATTACCACCAATAAAACTGTAATTTGGGAGGGAATTGTTTCGTTCGGTATTGAAAAACAACACCATCATTCGCTTCCATCAATCTCGAATTGAAGTGAATGAATAAAAAAGAAAACATCACTCAATCACACTGCGAATCGCATTTAAGAATTGCAGTCGCTCATAAATCTTCTTCCCACCACAACTATGATTGTATCTCCACTCCTGTCACTAGCACAAAGCCACATTCAAATCGAAATGATGGATTAACTGGCACTTACCTGCGGCAGATATACAACACTCCTGTCGCTGCTACTGATTTCCAATGTTAAATTATTCAAATGTCTCTCCATGGGATCGGCAAAGACCCACAGTGTCACGACCAATCCATCCAGCAGCAGCAAAGCGCATACCAGCGATATCAACTGGGTATCCTGCAGCATTTTATCCTTAAAGACACTTCCAGTACGCGTAAATATCCGATGAACCCGATAGGTTTTCGCAAACATTGAACCAAAGGCAAGCGAAAATCCTGCGGATAACAAGTACACTCGTGCCTGCAAAGTGAAATCAAAAAGTCACGCATAGTCAAAAAAAAAGTGAATAATATCAAAAAGAATGGAAATAAAAAGGATAACACATAAAAAGAGCGTGCCACTATGAAATTGAAATCCAGACTGTGTCTGGTAGAAAAAAGGACACACCACACACACAGACCGTAGTTCAACATGATTGATAACAATGAAATAGGCGACGAAAGAATCCTCCTTACGGTCGACTGATCGCTGGGTAATAACAAGGACGATTATACTCAGTGTCATGTTGAACATTTTTTTCATACTAAGGCTTTGTTTTCCAAAAAATGTTAAAGCCAGAGGCTTTTGGTCTCATTTATCCTTTTCCCATTCTATTCCCATTCTATTCTATGTGTGTGTGGAGATTATCCTTTCTGTTTAAAAATATTGTACCTTAAATAATTGATGGGTGTGATGGTAATAAATTTAAATTGGAGTAGCTTTCGCCGGGTGAAAATATATCTTGTTTTTATTCTATTAGAGTTTGCGAGAAGATTTATAGGCAAAGAAAGGAATTCACAGGCTATAAGAGAAAAACGGATAACGAAAAAAAAAAATTAAAACAATGTCAAGGAATTTTAAGTAAAAAAAAATTGAACACCCTCCACGCACAGGCGAAGCAACACAACCACCACCACCACCCATTCCCTCCATCCAGTGCGACACAAGATATGAAGATTGACATTGTCTGACAATGGGATTTACAGCCTCTCGATGTGTCCTGGAATTTCAAGGATAAACGCTTCTCAGATGTGAGTTGGAGTAATGAATAAAGTCACTCAATGTATATGTAGGCGTACTGAGACTAAATTAGATGCTCAATTGAGTTTATAAATATGAATTTAAGAAAAAATCGTTTTTTTTTTTTTTTGAAGACTTGACAATTGACAGTTTGCGTAGCTTGGCAGAGGAATGGGGAATTTGACAGCTTAACGATGATGGTTGGATAAGAGGCTGGAAACTTTTGCTAAGTGCCCGTAGGGATCGTCGGACTTACAGTGACGTGAATATTTTAAAATTAAACTTGGCGGGAATTTCTTGCGGTTTTTGGGCTTTTTCTGTTTGTACTTGCTTGGCTGTGATAGTCGTGACCGATTTGCGTGATTTTCTAAAAAGCAGGAGTGGTATTGACATATCAAACTACCGACCCATAGTCAAACTCTCTCCAAGCTCTTTGAAAGCATTGTATTTTCATTGCAAAGCCATCTTTTCCCACAGCAGCACGGTTTCTTGAAGGGTAGGTCCATAACCGAATTCGTTTCTAAAGCACTGCAAGTAATAGAAAATGGAAAGGAAGGTATTTGACAAAATCTGTCATCGGACTACAGTGGTGGTCCAGTATAACGAATGCCGATATAACGAATGATCGATATAACGTACACTTTTTTCAAGTGCATTATCGGCTCTCGGTGGGCACCGTAGCGCAAGTGGTTAGTGCGTCGGACTACTGAGCCAGCGGTCTTGGGTTCGAATCCCGCCGCAAACACTTAAACTTTTTTCACAGTGCCCACCTCTTTCGAATGTCTGACAAGCATCAAAGAGTATCATTTGTCACGATTGAGCTTCTCAACTCGCCGTTCGGAGTCGGCAAAAAACTGTAGGTCCCTTCCATTCGTGCAAAAATATAACACGCACACACAAATGGTTGCGAGAAGCAGGCCCAGGTTCACCTCGAGCTGTAGCGCCAACTAAGTAAGTATTATCGGCTCTATATAGCGAACGAACTAAAAAAAATGATATTTAATATAACGAATGTTGCTACAATATCTGTGCACGAGACAAATTTACCTAAGAAAGGAGGATTTGGAATCTTGGAACAATACTGAAATGTTTCTTCAAGAAGATACGCGTATCAGCCCACTCGAGGACATTGAAAGTGTATTAACTGAGCCAAATAGAACAACATTGGAAGTTCCGCAAAACTTGTTCACTTTTTTTTTAGAACTTTTAACGTTGTTCTAATAAGTCTACGGGAAATAGCTATAAATCTCTGCGTTGAACGTTTGCAAAAGCATGTCCTTATTGGCGAGTGCTTTTTGGAAAAGGAAAGGAAATAAATTAATTTTGTTTTAGTTTCTTTTACTTATTTTTCTACTTTTTAACTTGTTTTGTTGACTTTATGAATAAATTAAATAAAGTGTTATGAATTAGAAACAGCATTTGTACATTTATTTAATTTTTCGTACAAGGAAAATGTGTTCGATATTACGAATTTTTCGATATAGCGAATGCAATTGGACATTATATCATTCGTTATATTGGACCACCACTGTATTTACCTTAACCCTTAAATGCATACGGTATCAAACCTATTACTACTCACATTAACTCTAGAATGCACCCCCTATGCATTCTAGGGTCAATGTGAATAGTATCAAATTTGATACCGTATGCATTTAGGGGTTAAACCTAAAGCCCTCGGTTTTCCACCCACTTTCATTTCATGGCTGAGTTCATACCTAGAGAAATGCCAGTGCAGGTTTCTCTTCAGATTTGCCGTCTCTGCCTCCATTAATGCCAATTCAGGTGTTCCTCAAGGCAATCATCTCGGTCCACTGATCTTGGTCACTTCATAAAAGACTCAGATATGTCTATTTACGCGGATGACATAAAAATCATTAAGAAAATATCGCTTAGAAATTCTCTCTACACCGCTTCCTCTTGAGTGTTAGTTTAAGTTTCCTTCTTCTCCTCAAGACCTCCTCATTTATTAGTTCTATTTATTAAATGTTGGTTTTAAGACTTAGTCTAAGTTCTTGTATTAATGGGGTGTTCTAGTCTAGAATTTTGAAAAAACTGTTTTTTTTCCATATTTTTAAAGATTAGACCTTCAAAAATTTATCCTCACTTCCTGACGGTGAATTATCCTACAGAAAGTCTCTTTTACACCATGAATTCTCAGAAAGTCATTATGTGAAAGTCGTTGTAACGTATTTCTTTAAACGCGTTTTTCTCGAAACTACTTTTTCCAACACGTCTGATGTGATTTCTCAAGTTCTAATGAACCCATTGACTTGAAGTTTGGCGTGGAACTTCTTTATATTTATATCCCTCTATCGTTGGAACTATAATTATGTAAAAAATTTGTTTTTTACTATTATGAAAATATTCAAAACTTTGAAAAGGGGCAAAAAATCACATTTTTCTTCAAATAGCTGCCATTTTGTGAATAAAATTTGTTTTTTATTTCCGTAGTTCAGACGATAGCGACATTATTACTGATTAAGAATCTTTTTTTCTTTTTCTTTTCTGATCACCAGAAGGGTTGGAATCATGTCAAGAAGGACGCACCCTTATTTTACCAGCCTGTAATTTTTCCAATTTTCAATTTTTTTTTTTAATTTTTTTTTGTATTGAAAATATTATTTAGTAAATATCTAATAAAAAAATGGAAGGTTAAAATATTCTTAGTTTTTTTTTTATCGAATTTTAAAATACACCCAAAATTCGTACCGCTAGACTAGAACCCCCTTAAATAAGGTGCTTTAAAACTAAGATTGGGGAACTCGATTGTTTTCTATCAAGACAACGATCTCAAGCACACCTCTCGTCTTGTCCACGAATGGCTCGTATGCCACACAAAATAATTACAAACATTACCCCAGTCTCCTAACATGAACCCCATATAGAGCAATTATCGGACGAAATCAAGCGACGCGATAGCGGTATTTTGATCAAAAATGTGGCCAAAAGTCGATTTTCTGAAAATCTAAATTTACAACTAAAAGCTTAGTATAGCGGGTGCTAAATACACATGGGTCAATATGCTGTACTTATTTTTCTTTTTGTCGATCGTGTGTTGTGATAAAATGAATTCAAAGTTTACATTTGCATCTGCGTGCTACTTTCTTTGGTAAGTGTCATTCAATAAGTGATACCGAAGTGTAGTGATAAAAAGCTTAAAAAATTTAAATGGAGCATTCTGCTTCAGGTATTTTTTTCCAATTTCAATTGAATTTTGGAAATATTGAGCGGTGTTTTTGGCTTCAATTCGGGCTTAGAACTATTGTATTAAAACATAGTATTTGTTCATGTTATTTTTCAAGTTTTAATGATTTTGTTTTAGTATAGCCGGTTATTGGGCAATGAATTGAAGTTTTTTAAGTAAGTTTCAATATTCCTTAGATCAATGCAACAAAAATTGGTTGCTCCTACGAGCTCTTTACAGTACTGTGGGTCAATGAGTTTTTCACTTTCGTGTAAATAGCACTCAGACGTTATGCCACGTTTTTATAGTGCTTGAGAGTTGTATTCAAAAAACATTTATTGTGAACTAATGCTAGAAAGTATAGGAAACGATATAAATCTAAAATCGGACTACTAAGATCAATATTTACAAAGTAGGGCGTGTTGTGCGCAAGGCAAACTAAAAGAATTTAAACTAAAAATATCACGTTTGGAACAGATTTAATTAATTTTTTTTATTTTAAAAAAAGAAGAGAAATGCCTTAAGAACGATATCAGTTATTGTTTCAGACATAGATCAGACCATTGAGACACAAAAATATTTTTGTTTACTTTTTTCATGCAAATACCCCTATGTGCGACGTTTTTAAAAAGGACACATCACAAACGGAAAGGCGTACAACAAGGCTTGAAGAGGGATGGGCTTAAATTGAGTGTTCAGCTATAAAAAAAAATTGGTCAAATCGATACCACAGAGAATGCAAGAAGTGATAGAATTAAAAGGAAATTCAAAATCTTAGTAATAATCTCATTATTCTTCTAATATGTACGTAAACTTTTGTCACCCTTATTTTAATATACATACTTGAAGAAAAATGAAGTTATTGTTTATTTCTTAGTATTTTTATTGTATTTATTATTTAGTATGTGCATAGTTATTTTGACTATAAAACAAAAAAATATTTATTTTGCCGTTCCGTTTATTAACACAAGCTATAGTGTACGTAGACTTTTGTGACAAAGTGTATTAAAGATGATGGATGTCTATAAAAATCAAAAAAAAAAAACTAAATGCAAGTTTAGCAAACATTCGATTCAAAACATCAATTCGTATTATTCGAGAGCCATCATTTAACATAAAACGTGTTTCCTATAAACCATATTTCGGTGCATCCACTCAGTTGCTAGTTGTTTTGTTCACAAGGCTGGAAGCGTTGAAGCATCCTCGTCCGCGGAAGCCATTCCGACAAACATAAATTTTCATTGGAAACCAGTGAACGGATTTAACGGTCAACTCTCAAAAAGGCACTGCTGTGTATTTTAAACTTTTGTTTTTATCCATCCTTTTAAATCTTTAATTATTTTCTCATTTCCCTTTGTATTATTGAAATTGTCAATTTATTTAAAGCAAGTGAACAAATAAATAAAAGAACAGAAAAAATATCGACGCCAACAGTAACTTGCGAGTCAGTGCTGCCAATGCTTTAAAAATTAGTGAAACAAATTGAAAAAAAATCCAGCTTTATACTCTGCAAGTACAAAGTACAAAATAAATAAATTAATTCTTCAGACATCGAAACTATTACTCTCATATGCCATTTGAATCGCCAAAAAAAGTGCAACAATTCCCTAAGTCGTTATCAAATCCTTTCCGAGTAAACATTGAAACCAAAATTGGAACGGACAAACTACATGGTCACACTAGTGCATTAAATGTATCAAATTACAACAAAACAAAAAGCAACTTACAAAAAACAACTCACCGTACAAACTGTTGAGAACGAGTCCTCCGCCGATGGCAGCGTTGAGTAGTCCAATCCCAAGAGGATGACGGCTGTGTACACAAGGATACATCCGACGGCGGTAATGTTGCTTAACTTTGGACTTGAAAGTTTTATCGCCCTGAAAGTGTGCAACCATCCAATGGAGTGTGAGTGAGTGTGGGGAACAAAACCAAAAGGGACACAAAAACAACTCAGTGAAAAAGTCATTTTCAATTACGCTTACGGTAAACTTACTTTAACTTTCGGAAATGTAGGTTGAAGGCCAAAAAGGCTATCGCCAGCGCGATTCCCACCGACGAAAGGGTAGCAATCGTGTAGAAAGCCAACGGAGCTATTGTGGCCACGCGAACCTTGAACACTCGTTTCGCGATTGGCACTTGTCCACTGTGCCACTTAATGACACTGCACTTGGGGCAATGAAAGTCTAAAAACTCCTCGGCCGGATAGAATAAAGCCACTTGTTCGAGGAAACCTCTTTGGATTTGATAAAAGGCCGTTGTACCGATGCGGTCAGGGCCGCTAAACGAGACTGGACCCTGTAAATAGAAGAAAAAAGGAGTCAAACATCATCACGGTTGATAAACTTCGGCAACAACTACCCACCGACACACCGAGGAAATCCAGTTTGCCCATCTGTTGAAGGAACTCCCAGGCCATATCGCTGCGGGTATAGTCAAACCTGTCCAACTTCGATTGAATAGCATCACGCTTCCAGTGTTCCTCGGCGCCACGTAACGCCAAAGCGATGGCCCATACCGCATCATACGTTTGTGGAGCGTACTTCGAGACCACATGGCTAATCTCGAACTGCGTCATTAGCTCGTTGTTGAACATGGCGTTGTTCTGCGGGTGGGAGCTATTTTAATTATGTCTATCACACATGCAGTTCAGAGTTATTCGCCCCCCCATTCGACACTCACCAATCCACTCAGGCTAATGTTGTTGCCGACAATGCTATTGTGACTCGAGACAATTATCAAATTTTCAACAGCTGCCCGGAGTTCGAGAATGTTGCACGCCTGTGGTTGCCGGTCCCACCACGGTGGACCCATACTCTCCTCATGTAGAATCCAAACGTAGTCAGCTCCGAACATACGAAGTTTGTGTGCCTCGCAGAAGATTCTCGGTGCCAGCTCCTGCGAGAAGCTGCCAATGATGATGCGGGTGTCAAGTTCCTGTACGAGTGAGTTCAGTTGGAAAATATGTGAGTACGTGTGAGTATGTTTGAAATTTAAATTCTAATCATTTCTGTGGTACGACTTATCTTAGGAAGGGTTGATTTAATTAACATGAAAGTGCCTGTCAGGAGAACGTTAAAAGTGGGTATCCCCTAATCCTTATGGGAACAGTACATGGTTAAACATGGTCAATGATTTGCAAGGAATATTGCCTTTCCAACTTAATGCTTTAAGCATACGTAGCTGATATGTATGCTTGAATACCCTTGAAAGTGATATACAATATGAAGGTGCAACTTAAGCGAAAAGTATTAAAGTACATCTAAAGCGAGTTACAGATTGCACCGTTAGAGTCACGTTAAGATTTTTTGTGGTTTTAGTTAATTCGATCTGTTTACTGTTCTTTGTTTAATCACTTTTGAAAAATAAATAAATATTAGTTTACATTTTCTTTGGCAATGTTCTGAAACTGTTGCTGACCGCTTGAGAGAATTTTTATCAAAAAATTCATAATACTGTCGAACCTGGTTAAGTGAGATCTTCTGAGCTATTTATGTTGGTCCTACTTAGAGAGGTATTTCAGTTACCTAGATTCCTTGTTATAGCGGATTGAAGACGCAGATTAAAAAACCAACCAAGTGCGAGTCAGACTCGCGCTCAAAGGGTTCCGTAGTTTTAAAACTATGTACATAGTTATATTTTGTTTAAATAACTGTTTCGTTTCGTTAATACAAAATATGAAAACGACCCACCTTTGTATTCACTTTATAAACTTATAATAAGTAATATTATTCACTATGAGAAATTGGATAAACAAAGTACGAACGCGGCTGAGTGTGTCGCACGTCCATTAATCTTTTTTGCGGTGTACTACTGAGTCTCAGATTCGTTTCTTGGCAAAATGCGTATTTTTATTTAATTTTTTTTTAATATTTTTTATATGGTACCACAGTTTCGGATAGCCTTTAATTTCCCCAAAATGATTGTTAATCGAATAGTGGTAATTTATTTAAAATTAGTCCGGTAGTTTACGAGTTAATCGGTTGAGAAATGGATTTTTTCAACATGAAATTGAATTTTTCGACGTTTCGAGCTCTTTCGAATGATGTTCCACATGATATATTTTTTAGTTTTTTTTTTTTTTTTTTTGAGATTACATTTAACCCACTCTGTATAGTTGTTTCACAATATTTTTCAGTAATATGTTGTCCATGTATGTGAACCACCGTAAAGTATAAGTGTGCCAAATTTCAAGTTTCTAAGAAGAACAATTCTTGATGTTTTTATCGTGACAGACATTTTTGAGTTAGAGCGAACTTATAATGGTTCCGTATTACCATATGGGTACGGAACCCTCAATTCGAATTCGAGGAGAACTTCTTCATCTCAACTACATTCCGCATCGCGACGAGTCACCTGTTATTTGCGGCCTATCCAACTTGTCTGCACACGGGAGGACACCATGAATTTTCCTGAAAAGTGTCCCATTGCAGCGATTTTCTTGCAGATGTTCCTAAATTATAGCAAAATAGCGTAAGCTTTTTAAATCCTAATTGGTAACATTATATATTTTATTTTATTGCAATTATCAATATTAGTTATTTAATCGTTGCTAACCTAGCAGACGGCAATGCCATATTTGATATTTGTACTGTGTATGTAAAATTTATAGATTGAATTAATACAAATCAACAACTAAGTAATAGTTATCATTTAGGCTTTGATCAATATTAGGATCGGTTAAAGATCTAACAAGTGGGTTGACTGATTCGTTCCACCTTTATTGAAAGGAGTTCGATTTGGTAAATCATCATATATGACTTAGTTAGAAAAGTATTTCTTGTCTGGTTCTCTAAATTTACCGCAAAAAAATCCCAAGAGTTTTCTCTCGAAAGTTTCCATATCCTTGGCTACTGAAGTTGATATCGTAAACCAGATGGAAAACCCGTAAGTGAGTACGGGCCTTATTAGGGTCTTATTTAGCGTTAAATAATGGTTTTAATGTCAATAATACCATTGATATGCTCTGTTGAGAACTTTTCTAGCATTGCTATTAAAAAGGAATCTGTTATGAAAATTTAAACCTAGATACTTGGATTCACAACGTAATGCTACTGGGTTATCATTTATTTTCAAAGAAAGAGATTTACTTTCTTTGGCCGCGAGATAATGCCCTTTACCGCTAGAATTTCTAAAATACGTTGCCTGAGTTGGTTTTAAGTCTACACTTTTTGAAATAATTTTCAATTTTTGGGAGTTGTTCAATAAATCTAACATCATATGGAATATTTAAGTCGAATTGTGAATGAATTATTTAAAATGTTTGTTAAATTGAAATATTAATTTTGAATAAGCTTAAACGTGTAAACACGATGTAATCCTAGTTTAATAATTTCTGAACGCATCAAGTTAATTTTCAGTCATTATACCAGTTGTCATTGTAAAAACTCATGTTTCCTTTAATTGAGATTACCTTTTGCTTCTACTGTTAAATTCTTCTTCTTCTTGTGTTAACTATCGAATAGTACGGAGCTTATTTGCTACGTCACAGAATAAATTATAAAAATTGAATAAACCGAGTTTAATTTTATTTAATAAAGGGAAATTAAAAAATATTAATTTCACGATTAACAGGAGTTTTTCCTTGATTTTAATCAGTGTAAAACTTGCCCGTAAGTCACTACCTAGTATAGTGGTATCATCTGCATAGTGAATATATCCAGTCTCCTCTGCAATGGGATCGGACGTATACATATGTTAAATAAGGATGGCCCAGAGATTTATCCTTGTGGAACACCGAAGGACACCGAGAAAAGGTCTGATCTTTCGGGTCCAATTGAAATTAACGCAGTTCGGCTGGTCAGAAAGCTATAAATCACTTTGTTAAGCCTATCACTCTATCACCTTAGATTTAAGAGCTTCAACGCATATATATATATATAAGTAATGCCTTTTAAAACCAAATTGGTTATTTGGAACAATCTCTACATCTTTAGGTGGTCTGTCAGGACTTTCATTTAAATAATATTCTTTTTAGAAAAACTGATGTTGCAGTTGCAGCACAATTTAGCTCACTAAAAGAGGTATTCCACTAATACAGGTACCACTTAACCAGGTTCGACAGTATAGCTAATAGGTACATCAAACTTACGAAAACATTCTCGTACCTACCTTTCTCAGCTCTTATAATTTGTATGAATGGAAAAACGATTTTTCAAATGCAATTTAAAATCAGCTTATCGGTTAAATAGTTTTCTTTATTTAGTTAAGGAACTGTTAAACTATTAAAATTTGTTTTTCCCTCAAAAATCTCGTATATATTATTTCATCCCTTTCAATCGCTTGTCAGCTACGAGATAACGTTCTCGCAGCTTTTTTTTAATGCATTATCTTTGGTTTTGTTGGGATATTCCCCACCACTCTTTTAAATTTGACATTTAATGAGTTTTATTTCCCGGAAGTAGGTGCCGGGCATTATTCTGTCCGTAAAATATTTACAACGTAAATCGATGAAAAAAAAGAGTGTTATAAAAAATGATTATTCCCTTAAAAGCATGTCGACTCCACTTTCCCTAACGTGTGTCTGCTGAAAATCATTCACCAAGTCGAAGCGCTCACTAACTCTCCCGGTCCCATTAACTTACCCTTAATAATAGCAATTGCTCTCGAAAATCCGTTTCCGCAAACGTTATAGTTGCCGCACACGATATATTCGCTGACTCCAGTTCTGTAACCAGGTCGTTTACGGCCAACGAATGCACCTCTTCGTTCTGTGAGAACGTTGTCACAGTATCCCAGCCAAAGCGTCGAATAAAAGCGATTCTCGCCGGATTATGAGATGAATCTGGTGCAACCGTACGATAAAAATACGGAAACTCTTGACGATCACTTAGAGCGGGCGATGTCGACCCAAAAGATACCTGCAAGGATACGAAAAAAAACCATACACAACCAACTAATACGACCTCAACGTCATTCAACTATCAAATCCGTGCAATCAAGTGTAACTATGTGTGGAATATGAATGGAAGGATTCTCCCGTGCTTTTATTTTGAAAGAAAGGACGACTTGATGGGGTAATTTGAATGAGCGAATTCCGTCTTCAAGACCTCTGGGGGATTTCCATAACACATAAAGCTTGTAGTATGAGGACAAAGTATCCGCAACCACCACTCACTCACCTGTACGATATTCCAGTAGGGCACAACCTTAGCCAGACTTTCGGTTACTTCGGAGCAGGCGGATCCAAGCAGCATCACCATACGCGTTGAAGGCTGCGTGTAGATGGCATGGAAAAATCGATCGACTCCAACGCCAGGATCACACTGTAAAAGATATTATTACGTATATACAGACAGGTGCACAAGGATATGGGAGGATAATTTTCTCTTAAATGCTTTTTTATGACTTGCCGCTTGCCGGGTGGCAGCCAGCGGTTTGGTGGCGCGTTCTACTCACATGGAAGTGCAACGTAGTATCTCGTGATTTAAATATGAAGTACACTTCATAATATTGGATGGTAAATGAAAATTTAAGTGTGATGAATGTGTTCTTGTAGTCAGGACTGGAGTGTACCTAAGTGCCTACATATGTTCTTTGTAACATAGCTGCCACTGGTGGTGTATATTTGTGTGTGTGTGTGTTTTTTTAATAAACAATCAAATTAAGTTTAACTCCTGGGAGAAGCGAACGTGCAGCGGTGAAATATGTATGTTTGCGTAAGAATTTGTTTTATGTACCCGCACCGCTACGGTTGCCCATGAGCGCGAGTATGGTGAGAGATTATTTACAGAGTGATGGTCCCGAAGGTATTGTTTGAATAAATATTCGGTGTAAATTGCTGAGGCCTGTAGTCACAAATTAGAGTTTGCATTACAAAGCAATTTGTATGTCTTGTACAGAACATTGCGGAGTTTGAAGTATATCCTTAGACTTTTACTACATGTTTTAAAAATGTATCAAGTAATTTCGGAAAGCATCTGTTGCTGTAATAGTCTCCGCCATTTTGATATCGATTGTACGACACTTGCGAAGGTGTTATCCGGCTATCAAGTTCGCGATGACGGTTATATGGACCCCTGTCGAATTCTTGTGAAAAACTTGTGGCTTAATTCTTAAGTAGGATAATTGGTTCTAAATGTTCTTACTTGCATTGCTTAACTTTTTCTTATCTTAAATACTTTCTAGTTTAAGATAAAAACAAGCGGACACTCATAGTACCTTAATTTCTATCCGCTTAAAAGAAAACATTAAGAAAGCGGTTCTTAACTTATTTCAGATTAAATATTAATTTTTCAAAAAATTTTGTTTCAAGAAAAGATTTTTTTTTCGTGTTCCGTACGTAAGAACGGAATATCAAATCAGTTCGGTGTCTGTCTGTCTGTCTGTATGTCCATCAGTCACAGGCGTTTTTCTCAGAGACTATTGAAATTTGAAAGAGTTATAGCAATTAGTGGCCCAGATCCAAACCAGAACTTAAAAACAGGAATTTCGACTTTGGGGGGTCAAATGGGATGTAAAAAAAAAAATCAGTTCTGGGGTCTTCGTGTGGGGTGTCAAATTAAAGCTTGTTAAAGCACGAGTTCAAAAATGTATGAAATATTTCTATTTTTTTTCTTAACACCTTTTCAAATAAACGTTAAAAAGTGCTTGTCCCTCATCAAAATCTGAGTAAAACCACAAACATTGAGAATAAAGTGTAGATTGAACCAAAATTATCAGGACTGCATTACCAAATATTTGCGTCGAGTACAACCATAGTGCGTTGGACTACTACGCACGCTGCTCGGGTTCAATCCCAGCCCGGGTCCAACACCTAAAAAAGTTTTTCACGGTCGCCACCTCTTTCGAATGTCTGACAACCATCAAAGAGTATCATTTGTCACGATTGAGCTTCTCAACTCGCCGTTCGGAGTCGGCAAAAAACTATAGGTCCCTTCCATTCGTAGCAAAAATAACACGCACACACAAATGGTTGCGAGAAGCTAAGGCTTGGTTCTGTGTAGGACTGCTGACGCCGTATATAACCATTGATTTTAGACCTATGATTTTATAGGAATATATTTTTTTTTTTTTTTAAACTGGATCCTGCCCCTAGGCTGATACTGCGACCTAAAAGATCTATTGTAGCATAGGATACTAATTAGCCCAAAAGGCAAATCACCTTTCTAATAAAGCGAGTAAGTCCTTGGTTGACGCATTTTTTAATTCGTAAGGTCTAAGCAGTTATTTATGTAGGGTACGTCGTCTGACCACGAAAAGTGCCGGGCAATCACAAAGGACGTGTTCGGCTGTTTCGACCTCTTCCAAACAGAGTCGGCAATCGGTCCCGCTAGATAGGCCTAACTTGTTCAGGTGGTATCGTAATTGACAATGACCGGAAAGGAAATTTGTTAGATACCTAATATCCTTCTTATTGTGGCTTAGAAGTTCCCTGTGATGGGTATAAGGCTTAATCAACAGTTTGGCTTGCATAAGTCCCGGGACATTTCTCCAATGAGAGAGTCGGAGATTGTGTTCCCAATTGTTAACTAAGGTTGAGATTGTTGCCCAGTTTATGCCACAAAACGGTTCTGGACCTGAGAATTTAGCAGTAGAGCCTGAACGGGTCAGCTTATCCGCAATCTCATTTCCTTCAATGCCTCTGTGACCAGGCACCCACCAAACCTGACCTCATTGTGGGTAGCGAGGGATTGGAGAGCTGTCTGAAAATACATTTATGTTAGTTCCCTTGATGCCTCTTTGTAGGTTAATCAAGGCGCAGATCTCAATGGCGTGGACCTCAGCTTGAAACACGCTGGGGAATGATCCAAGAGGGACGGAGATTCTAGTGTTGGGCCCGAAAACCCCAGCGCCAACACCAGAGGCCATTTTCGATCCATCAGTGTACCATATTAGACTTTTTGGGTCTAGGGTGGTACGTTCCCCAACTTCGAATTTTCTACCAAAGCAGTATTCACTTATCATAAAGTCAGCGACAGTGCAAATCATGTCCTAATCGGGAATGTTGTTGATAATATTTATGTGACCCGTAAGGTTGCCTGGTTTGTACTTACGAATAAGTTGAAGTTTAATAGCGGCTGACTTCCTAATGAAGATTTGTAATGGCGATATGCCAATTATAGCTTCTAGAGCTGCTGAAGGGCAGGTGCGCATGGCACCGGTTATACCAAGACACGCCATGCGTTGAAGCTTATAGGGATGATATAAGGACATTTGTATATTTGAGAGTGAAAATGGAAATGTTTGATCCTAAAAATATGCCCCAAAAATCAGCATTAAGCTTATATTTAAACCATTGATTTTTTATCAACATAATCTTGATGATTTCCTTTATGTACTTATTATATATATAGGTATCTCTCCTTTTACTTGATTGGGGAAAAATTGAATTTGTGTACAGACACAGAGAGAGAGAGACAAATTTCAAAATTCCACGCATTCAATGATGCACAACTGCACATGCTTTATTTCTTGTATTCTTCATTTGTTGTTTTGTGTGAATGTATAGTTATTCTTCTGAACAGATGAGAAAGGACATCAATCAGATAGGTAATTTTATCAAGTTGCTAACATTAAGTATGCAAAAATAACTGATAGTACGGAACACTGACTGAGCAATTACGAATTGCACTTGGCCAGATTTTTTAAATGGAAATCCTGCAGCCTACTTCTGTTGACATAACACAAAAAAATGAATGCGAAAATATAAGAATAGGTATTAGGTACAATGCAGGAAGATATCCGAAATCTCATAGTAACATTACTCTGTCCGGTTATTAGAGCTTCGCGTTCGGTTATCGAAGATTTTTCATGGAATCCTTATCCTTACATAGTATAAAGCAAAGCCCCGATCGGTGTCATATTACGTTTGTGGTAAGGGATCTCAAGAACCGCTCAACAGATCTTAATGATTCTTTTGGCATAGTATTACTAATTTCTTAGAGAAGGTTTACTTATCAGCTTTGAATGAGATTAATTTTTAGTTTCAAAGTTTAAGGGACTTCAAATGAGAAAACAAAAATTCAATTTAAAACAATCGACTTCAGAACAGCTTCTCCCATATGATTGATATTCATTCTCAGCTTAATTACATTCAATACGCAGATTTAAAGACCAAAATCATATCTGTGCAATTACTAGAAGTTGAATAATAGTACAAAATGCATTCCAAAGTCGTTTTCTTTTCAAATTTTTTTTCCATCAAATGCTGAATCACAGCACTAAGTAGCAATCGTGTGGAGTTCATGATGATTTTTTTTTTTGTATGTCCCACTCCTCCGAAATAGCTTGACCGATTTTTATGCCATCTTTTGTGTATATTTGGTAGGTATGAGAATAGGTTTTAAAGTATATTTCAGCTCGCTAGATGGCGCTGGATTCAGGTTATTAATAACTTTTATATTTTTGCACCAAAAATGCTCATACTCACAATATATCTGGACCCGATATGTGGCGCTGGAGTCAAGTTATAAGATCTATATATCCCAACCGGTTTTGGTAAAATTTTCAGAGTACGTTTTTCTTAATATAGAATACAACATAGCATCAGTGCGGTTACTCAACAACCGGTGGTTTTGGTACCTGTCATACAAAATTTCGTAATTTCAGGTTAAATGTGAACATGAAAGATTTTGGTCAATTAATATAGACAGACAGATAGATAGACAGACAGACAGACAAACAGACAGACAGCCAGACAGACAGACAGACAGCCAGACAGATAGATAGATAGATTGATAGATAAACAGATAGATATATTGAAAGCCAGACAGGCAAACAGACAGACAGAGCGTCCGATTCTTCGAACTACATGACAATATATGTATTGTAAGTAGCACTATATTTTTTCGACACGGGCTAAGCCGGGCGGGACAGCTAGTTGCTTGTGTATTAAGAAAAATAAAAACTGTACTGGAAACGGAGCCTCTGCATCTTAAACTGTTTCAACTGTTTATACAATAATAACCGCTAATTTAACAAATACATTAATTTATGATAGACTTTCTATTTGAAATGAGTAAGAAAATGTGTCCACATCCGTTTAAGAGAGTGTCCGAATATAAGGATGGATTTTGTGTGGAAAATTGGAGAAAAAAGTTGACTACCAAAAATCTGTCCGTTTAAGGCAATTGTCGAAGCTGTCCGCAAGCAGAGCCTTTACTGCAGTTAAATTCCTTTTCCTTCTAAAAAATTATAAAACGAATGTTCCGGTTACGGTAGTCGCGGGAGACATTTTTGAACAGATTTTGACCCCACTGAGGAATGCTTATTCAAATTCATGTGTCAAAAATATTCAAAAAGGACATTTAATCGCTATCAAAATTGAATATTGCAAACCGCACTGACACATCCCATGGCATAAAGAACAAAACAACAGAAATATGGTTAAGCACCAAAGAGTAGTTTCGGAGTTTAACCCCAACATACAAACAAGCCATTTATCCGACAGTCCAAATAACTGACAGTCCAAAAAAATCGAATTTTGTGGATTCCCTGTAGAGAATGGAATCAATCGAACTGCACCATCATGTACCTTTATACCACGGCGATGATCGATTCAAATCAATCCGTGACCCCAAAACCCATCAAGAATAAACTTCCACAAACTAATTGGTCTCGTTTGATCGAAAAATCAAATGACTACTCACCTGTGTATCGTTTGTCACCAGCTCCAGTGTGTAGCCCGGCAGCAGTCGCTTACGATTTATATGCTGCACTGCCATTTGGGCTGCTCCCAGTTCACTTAGCCCATCCGGCCGTGGACCGTGCCTCGTTGACAGCTCAAATAAACCCAGCAGAACGATTTTGCCATTGCTGACAATGCCACTGCGAAATTTGCGTTCGTTCTCGAACACTTGGTTCACCTTGAACGGATGCTGCTGCAGCAGCTGTTGGTTGTGTGCCTGTTTCATCAGAGACAACTCTCGACGGCGACCCTCCTTTGCTTTCACCTTTTTCGACCTGTTGAACTTCCACTGTAGACTTAGCCTTGGCAACAAGGAAGAGCTTCTGATTAATTGCTCAGCACCTGGTGTGGTTGTTGCGTTCAATACATGAACACACGGACGGACAGCACTGTTAACACTTGGATTACATGCAGACTTATCGGCTAAGCTATATACAGTGGTGTTTGTAATTTGTATCTCAGATGAATTACTAAAGCTAACGGTATTTTGGTTAATTTCTAATTTTAATATTTGATCTGATTGATATTCGGGTGCGAAACTACTCGCACCATCATCGCTGTCCGCCACAGTTGTCGTGAAGCAATGAAGGATAAATAAAACGAAATCCAAGGAATCCAAGGATATGGCGAATTGTTTGGCCATAATCGTGTAATTGTTACAGACACTGCTTCTGATGCGCACACCATTAGAATAACCAAGCAGCATTCGTCGTTGTTTTTCGTAAGGTTGTGGTTTCCACTTTTATTTTTGTAATTACTTGGAAGTATCCTTTGGTAGTGCGGTAGCTACTGTCACCATCATCATCATAGTCATCATCATCATCATCATCAACAACAACTTCATCTTCGTTGTGGCAGAGGGCCACCACCCGGCACCACTCGTTAGCACTCGATCCCACCACCCCCTTGGACAGATTTTATTGCTCCTTTAAGTGCATCTCAACAGCGGTATTGTTTGATTGCATGATGTCCTTTGAGCAGAACCAGAAAAAGAAAAAAAAAAAACAAAAATATTTCATTCGTTGCGGTCTTTTGATGCGCGAAATAATTTCGTTTTGATGAGGCAACGCAACGTAACGTTATCAAGGACTTGAGAATATCCTTTTTTATTTTTATGCTCCGCTCGTTCTGTCGTCGTTTGGTATTCCGAGGAGAGTCCTTTTTTATGTCAACTCACGGTTCCATTATTTCGTGTAGTGCCTCGTACCTGAAATCGGAAAGAGACGAATGTTTTTACTGATGTTGGGGGAATTGTATTTATTATAATCGGGATTCGGGAATATTGTTATCAACAGCTGGAATTAGAAACGATTTGATGCTTTTAATTTGCAATCAATTTTTAGGCGGATGGAGAAAAGGTATTTCAATTGTTTTAGGGTGAAATAGGTCGCGTGGAAAATTAATTTTAATGTGCAGATGCATACGCTGAGATACATCTGCATTGGTTATAATTACAGTTTCAGTTGAATATTAATTTGAACATATGAATGGAATCAATCAAATCGCAAATTCAGATTTGCGAATGGCTCTAGGTTAGTGAATATGGATTGGATGGATGGATTAATTAATTCTAATTTTGAAATGTTAATACGTTGATAAAATATTTTATGAATTAGGTATCCTGGACATAAATAGAAAATGGTATTATTCTTTTGGTTTTGAGGTTATTTGTTTGATTTAATGGATATACTGAGCTGGAAATTCAACGCACTCGAATGAGTGAAAAAATCCGTTGCCGCTTTGTGTTCGGGAAAGAAAGCCTTAGGCTACGTGCACACATGCGTTTTCCGTCGCACGAATATTCAGTCGTATTGGACCATTCGAGCCTTAACCGCAAGTTAATCGTAAGTGACAAAAGTTGAATCTTACAGGAGACGTTTTTTTTTCCGGATTTATTAAGTTATTTCGCCCGATTTTTGTACTCAATCATGTTTGGGTGGTTTGAATTGGACGACATTCAATACGATATTATTTTTTAGAAATATATGCAGTTTTTGTCGTTTGCGATATTTTCGCTGTCATGCTCCCAAACTTTTGAACAAGTTTGTGTGATCTTTCAGATCACGATATTTTAGTTGAGATACTTCCACTTATGGGTTAGCTTATAATCCGCTACTACAGACCTAACGACTGTACGAGAAAAAATTCCGGAAATATTTGCGGTCTGACAATACTGAAATATAAGATCCCAGTATCGATATCTTTTGATCACGTGTTCTTATAGTCATCATATTTATTTTAAAGTCGCGGTTGATCGATAGAGTTGTGGTTATTAAAAATGAGCCTAACCGAATTGGATAGTATTGAAGTTATTTTGTCCTTTTACGAAAAAAATAAACAATTAACGCGAAATCAAGTGGCAAAGCAATTAAAATTGCCGAAATCAACGATTTATGATGTCATCAATACATTTGAGCACTTGAACATTTAAGTGTCGAACGCGCAGCCGGATCTGGCCGTTCAAGAGGCCCACAATTCTCAGAAGCTCGAAAGAACATAATAGGAGTTTAAGAAATACCCTAACAACTCAATGAGAGATATAGCGGTTAAGTTCATAGTTTGAGCATCGACTGTCCAAAAATACAAAACTGATGAAAGGCTGAAGACATTTGTGGCCCAAAAAGCAACAGGGTGTAGCAAAAATGAGAGCGAGTATCAGCATTGCTTGCCATATTTCGATTGCATTTTAATGGATGACGAAACATACTGCAAAGTGGATTTCAAACAACTTCCAGGCAAAAAAATTTACACCGCGAATATGAATTAGTTATGTAAATATACCCAAAGACCACTGGCACTGATTTTGAAACAATGTTGAACATGCTTTCATTGGACATTTACGGTAGGGACATAGCAGCAAAAACGGCGTTGCGACTTAAAGAAACCTCACGGTAGCATTCTTCTAACTTAGAGTACAGAGTACACCAGAATACTCTTAATGAATGATGAATATGACTCCGCTCCTAGATTTTAATATAAAATATAGGACGAATATTCCCAGCCGACAGGAGTTGGCAGGAAATATCTGTCGAAATGACAAATCTGCATTGGAGATCTACACGGATGGATCCAAGACAGGTGATAGTATAGGAGTGGGTATTTTTTCGAACCAGCTCAGTCTGAACTTGTCCTTAAGACCTCCAGATCCAGTGTCTTCCAGGCAGATGTAATAGCTATTCGTGAAGCCGCTGAGTGGCTGCAATAGAAACAATAAAACACAAAACTCTACGCAAGCACTGCGACAGGCTTGTGAAAGATGGCGTAATCTTAATACTTTTAGCCACGCCAAGAACAATTGGCCTCAGCTAGATCAACGTAAAACTTAGGTTAGGTTAGGTTAGGTTAGGTTAAAAGGGTTTATGAGGCTATCATAAAAACACCAGGTACCATAATGGGCCCATCGCGATCCCCTGGAACTATCGTGTGATGGTACCTAAACCGAAACATTTCCGTCCAAACATTTATTTTCCCTGCAATTTTTTTAGATTTGATTGTGGCCAGTTTGGCTAGCCTCTTCTAAAGTACCAAAGAAGCAACTCCCTAAAAATCATCCTGTGCTGAACCTATGACATTGCAATATCTGCATTCGTCCGTGTTTGCGAGTCCCATTCTTTTATCATGTTCCTGAAGAAACAGTACCCGGAGAGTATTCCTATTAGAGTTCTTAACTTTGCCCTATTCAGTCCAAGGATCAGCCTGGTCCTGGTTTGCGGTCTATGGCCGATCAAAGAGCTTTGGATACCCGTCATTCCTCTATTCTAGACCATCTGTGATCCGCCATACCTATGATTGTGTTATTAAGTGTTGCCCTAATGCCGCATGATGGCGGTGCTATGTTCATAACCATCTCGGTTGTAGGCAGTGCCCCCCTTTCCTTGCTAGCTCATCAGCAAGTTAATTTTCCTTTACGCCAGAGTGTCCAGGCCCCCAGCAAAGTTTTACCCTATTGTTTCTATTTAATGATACACAGAGCGACATCCTTCTACAATTGCCGATTTAACGATACACGATTCTAGTGCTCTGAGCGGGGCCTGACTGTCAATGTAGATGATGATAACCTTATCTGTTACTATCTCTCTTCACAGCTGGGACCTCAGCCTGAAATACACTACAATCGTCTGGAAGTCGAAGACACATACATATTTAGTTTCGATTTTCTAGAGTAGATAACAGAGCCCGTGCCGTTGTCGGTTTTCGATCAATTACCGTATAGGCGATGTGTTCCCCAAAACGTCTCCCTCCGTAAAACATAAAACTTACAGCCTGCTAAAAATCAGCAGAGCATACATACATCGGCATCGTAGTTGGCGTCATTGTGCAATAGGCAAACATACCAGCAGGCTGGGAATCCTCGCAAATGACTTCTGTTACAGCTGCAATGAATAAGGAGGTGGAGGAATCCCCCTATCACCTCCAATACAGCTGCCCAGCACTCTCCTCCTTAAAAAAAAAGGATTGTGGGAGAATACTTCTTTATAGACACCTTCAAGATATTTCCTCAACGGATATCAATAAAATATGTAAATTTATCCAACTCTCGAAATGGTTCCAAGAGTACCGATAAGAATCGGCTCATGTGGCATCACAATGGACCTACAGTCAATTATATAAAAATCAGAATGGGTTAAGCTCAATTTTTTCGGATCGCAGATTAGTCTTCCCAAAGACATTTACCTAGTATAAGTAAAACATAGCTCTTCGAGTGTAAAAAAAAGGAACAACGTGCATGTGCATAAATTCATACGTACCTTCGCCCTCTACCATGCTTCCTTACATTTTTAACATGAACGTAATTTGATATCCTAAAACGTGCTTAATACCCACACACACACAAATGCGAAGCGAAGAAAAATCCACGTACAAAGTTTTCATTACGCGACCAATACAATAGCATTTTCCTAAGCGATGAGAATGTGCCTTCCATGCAGGATTCCTATTTTTTTCCTCCCCCATTATAACGGAGACTTAAAACAACACAACGAAAGCCCCTACACCGCAGTTATCCACCCACATGCCCCACGTAACTATGAACTGATTGTTTACTCTTAACTGAAGTTAAGGTACAAGTATGTGTGCATTTTTCTTCGTAAAAAAAAAAAATGAAGGCTAATCGTCCATTATTTTCATAAGGATGGGGTAACGATGACGATGCCATCCATACCAGAACAGGATGTAAAAATGAAAAATAGATGTGAATCCCTAATTAAGGACATCGCGCAACCAAAGGTTTATTTAAGCTTGTTTAGATTAAAGATTCATTCTTTCCCCAGTGAAGGGACATGATTGTCCTTGTCTGGTTTTCTAGTTTTCAACTTTTGTTGCAGCTCTCGCTGAGATTTCAACCTAAATTCAAAATGCATCCAAGTGTGGTTTTTGCGCTTTTGAAGTTCTCATAGAATATTTTACAACAGAAATTTATGTCAAGAGTGGAATATTGTGAGCACCTTGGATATGCCTCCATATTCTTTTATTCTTTTCAGAATTTACCCATAGGCTAAGAAAAAAAAACGGAAAAAGAAAGGAGTCATTATGGAACAATGCTAGTGAAAAAACCCACCCAACTAGAGGGAACAGTTTCTAGTCTAGTGTGTGTCCTGTGTGTGAGAAAATAAGGAGAAAAAAAATGCTTCAAGAGACATGAAACCATTTTCGTTGTTGCTATTATTGTGATTTTGGATGAAGTGATAATGGTTTTGGACCTGGCTTCCATTTTTTGTAATTATGCTGACCTTCTAGTGGTGGTCGGGCATGCATTCTTTATTTTTTACAACAAAAGGTTTTCACTATGGACTTTCCTTTCCCAATGATGTAGTTTAAGAAAAACTATTTCATATGGAATTCAATTTTGTACTAGATTATAATGATGCAAATTATTTAAGGTAGCATACCCCGAAATGGATTATACAAATGTTGCTGATGAACCTTTAAGTAAGGGAGACTGGGTACGGTTGAAACAACACAAATATTTTGAAAACCGTATGTGGTGCGCGGATGGGCACACGAAGCGGCAACGGGTTCGAACGAACCAAAGTCTTGCTTCACTCATCCCGCACTTCAGTTGTTTATGGGAGGCCCTATTGTATATTGACAAACAAAAGTAAGTATTTTTGTTCGGATATTTTTCTCTATAACTGTTGTTTCTATTTATCTGAGATAATTGAGTTTATTTTTGTGTTCAAAGTGAAGAGTGTAGAGTACAACATAGGCGTGTTTTTTTTTCAAATCTATATAGGCTAAACATGTTTCCGCAGCATGTTTTGAATGTAAAATACAACAAAACCTTAGCCTGGATAATTATCCAGTCTTATTTTTGTATGGAAAGCTTTTTCGAAATCTATATAGATTTGAAAAAAAAACGCGCCTCATGATGACTGATTTTAATGTGTCATTATTGTTACCACTACTATATAGATTTTTATTGCAAGTGGAACTAATGCTCAAGCATGCCCTAATCTCAAAGTATGTATGTCGTTTTTTTCAGGCACAACCACCGATTTTGAACAGCCTTCACGAAATTCGTCCTGTAGCGAAGTGTGACCACGATTGAATTCGGAGAAGCAGTGAAACATGGTGGCTCAAGATGGTGTTTCGTTACCAAAAGTCGAAGTGAGTTGATCGGCACACTGTAGTTAGTTTAATTCACATCGAAAGTTATTTGCCCCTATTCCATAACACAACTCAATTTATTCTTGGCTGTCATTCAACTCCACTTTTGCGCAACTCAACGAATTTTTCATATTACATAAAACAACCTTTTTCAGTTGTGATTGTAAAAAAAATTGCATACTTTTAGATGCGAATAACAACTACAAATTGACTATTTAACGTAAATCTGACCTCTGGTGGTCGAAGTAGAAAATAATTTTGCCAACAGAAACTCAATATTCAATAAAAACAGAATGAAAATAAGTTTTGATTTGTTTTTTTTAATGATAATAATGATGAGATAATATTGTTATTGTTGTGCGCATATGAAAATCTATCCGTGACATATTCCAATTCCAACTAGAGAAAATGCTATATAAAGAATATGCATTTGCAATATGTAAATTACTTCTGTTATTTTTAAATATTTACAAGTGTTTTTGTACTGAACACAGAAGCATTTTGCTTCGTTCAAATCGAAACCAAAGATTTGCTAAAATTGCATGGACGCTCGATTGCAATTGCAATACCACTACCAGTTCCGAGTGCTGAAGATGTAAAACTATTTTCTCCAACTAATGTGGACTATATGCTTTTAAGCTGCACACATTGTTTAATGACGTTATTAATAATATTGCATTATTTCATTTGTCCGATATACGTCTTTTTGTCCATTTTCCATCTTTCGTATCTCAACATTTACTCTCAAACAACTGCTTAAACCCAGTTGTTAGTTTTTGACAGCTCTAGCAACCAAAACATAACTGCGTTGTCTACCATAATACCAGAAAAATTCCCACACAACTCTAGAGAGGATTCGCCATCTTGGTTTTATGTTGACAGGCAACTCTTTTTCTCAGAGTTGTGTTCAGTAATACCGAATTTCAAATTTCAACCAAATTTCAACTCAACTTAACAAAAGTTGTCTTACGGAATAGGGGCAATTGAAACCCATCGTACGAAAATGTTCACGATTTAATTCCAATTTTTGACCAAGTACCTGTAATCAACACAAATAGCACTCGTATGAGAAAACATACTGAGTACGATTAGCATTAAAAATCTCAAGCTCTACTGACAATGTCAGATTTGACATATTCAACCCGTGGTGTTCCCATATCTCAAAACTGAACTAGCAACTTTCGTATACGTATATCCTAAGCACTAAATAGTAAACAGATGAGAATTCAACAAGAACTCCTCAACTACGGCAAAACAGAAATCAGAAAGAAAATTATTGATTGATTGATAAATTCATTTCTTTATTTCTTTAATGTTCAAATATATCAATTTAGAAATTTTAACACAGTAATTAAATATGGGAATAAAGTTAATGTAATGACATTAAGTATTTTTAATAAAAAATAGAGCTAAATGCGACTTCGTAAATTATGTAGATTAATTGTTAAGATAATATGGGTGGGGTGAGCCTTGATAAAATAAAACTACGACACAAATAGAGCAAGGGAAGATTAAAGAGTGATAAAATATAGTTATATTTTATATAAACAAAATGATTTCAAATATCCGAGTTTTGGTAAGAGACAAATACAAAACTTGAACACTTGTACATACAATAGGCGTGTTTTTTTTTTTTGTAACCTATATAGACTTCGAAAAAGCTTTCAGTGCAAAATTAATACTCGATAGTTATCCAGGCTAAGGTTTTGTTGTATTTTACATGGGTAAACATGCTGCTGAAACATGTTTAGCCTATACAGGTTACAAAAAGAAACACGCCTATTATATGTACATGTATTACCACAACCTCAGAGACGAGCAATTAAGTCACAATCGGAGAAATCAATTTTATACTCTCGAAATCAAAATTAAATAGACAACTTTTTACAAGTTTATTAAAAATACTTGGTAATACGATTGATCTTATCACTATAGGCAGTCGTAGTTTATTAAATAAGCGAGGTGCTGCAACTGTATAAAAGTTTCGAAACGCAGTAGCGCGGAAATTAGGAATGGAGACGAGGTATTGCGAATTACCACGAAGGTTATGATTGTCGAAAACTCGGAAATTCAAATTACCGGAGCGCATGAAAAAAACTTTGAGGACTTTATAGCAGTATAAGTGCCGAACAGGAAGAATTAGAAATATAAATTTCAAACGAATTCCAAAAGGAATGTTCTTTATGGCATTTTTTGTTGCACTTATAATTATTTCCACTGTACGCTTCCGTACGAATGCGATAGAAGAGTACCAAGGTGTCACTGGGCTACTGAGTATGCTGTTACAAGTTCGAATTTCTGAAAACAGAGTACCACTACTTTTCAATGGAATGACGTTAGTAGATGGACCGACTTAAACAGCAAATGTTTGAACTGCTGTCAGTCTCTGTGAGTGTCCATGTCCGCTTTCTAAGCACATCAAATTATAGTAGTGTAGCGAAAAAATAAGCGGGAAAATTTTAATATTTATTAAAAGTTTCACAGAATTATAAGATACTGAATGCTCAGCGAAGTTAAAGTTAAGCTAGTTCACTTGGGAAAATAATTTTCAGTTTTAATAACTTTATTTTTCAAATTTCTTTTAATGTGTCAATTACAAGGAAAAACTGTGTACAATTTGTGTACAACTAAATTAGTAGTTGGAAAGAAAATGAAAGGATTCAGGGTAAATTCAAAGTTGGCAAAGGTGGAGTTGCACGATTTGCAAGCGCGATATTTCGTAAGCAAAGGCTTTAAATATGCAAAAATTCATACACGCACATTCAAAACCATCAAACGAATGAAAGGTAAACTATGTATTTGTCTGTCTCTTTATTTGTCTTGCTCTGAATATGCTCGCACTGTGTTACACTGTCGAAATGCAATCCAGTTTGTGTATATCGCGAAGATAAGAAATAAGTAACATTTGGAGGTTAAAAAATAAATTTTATGTAGAGACTGATAATGCCTACAAAAGGCATTTTGATAACAAGAAGACAAGAAGACAAGTCATTACAAAAACTGTTTCGTATATGAACATTAAAACTCCGGGAGCACAGATTCATAAAAAATCGATTTATTCGAAGTACTAGAAGGATAGGTATCAAAATGTGAAAGATTTTCTTTATTTAATAACAGTATTTATATTAATTACAGCACATCCACGATAACGTGGCTATACGAAAACATACACATTTTTACATTCATTCAAAAGAAAGAAAGAAAGTTTTTGTGACGGAGATCAATTAAAAAAAATCTAGTCAGACTCGCGCTCAAAGGGTTCCGTAGTTTTAAAACTAGTTATATTTTGTTTAAATCTGTTTCGTTTCATTAACACAAAAAACGAAAACGATCCACCTCTATATTCACTTTGCAAACTTATAATCATATCATACTTATATATAAATCTCAATGTGACGCTCTTACCTGTCAATCTCACGATTCGATAAACACAAAAGCTAATGCATACAATGAAGTAAAACTTCGTATTCCAGTTCAGTAACATCCTGTGCCTATTATAGGCCAATTTTACAATATTATATAAATTAATGCAAAAATAAAAAAACTCTAACAAATGCCACTTCCTTGCAAAATGTCCCTTATTCAAACTACAAATACTTACAATCCACACTTGTGGATTGCATATATTGGTAGATTGCAAACCTTGGGGTGCGTTCGCACTGTCTTTGATTCTTCCAACTAAATGACAATAAATGCATTGTAAGTAACACTATATTTTTTAGACACGGGCGAAGCCGGGCGGGACAGCTAGTAAGTAATATTATTCATTATGAGAAATTGCATAAACATTAAGAACGCGGCTGAGTGTGTAGCGCGTCCATTAATCCTTTTTGAGCTGTACTACTGAGTTCAGGGGTCTCAGGTTCGTTTCCTGGCAAAATCCGTATTTTTATTTATTTTTTATTTTTTATTTTTTTTTTTCATGGCAGCACAATTTCGGATAGCCTTTAATTTTCCCAATATTATTGTTAATCGAATAGTGGTAATTTCTTTAAAATTGGTCTTGTAATTTACGAGTTAATCGGTTGAAAAATTGAATTTTTCCACGTGAATCTATCAAAAACTATACAACTTACGAGATTCGCTATAGTTTTCATCAAAAATATAGTTAATCACTTACAAACTATGATTTTTTCATATTTTTGACTTCAGTAGTTTCCGAGAAAACACTATGGTCCTTTTTGTATGATATTTTTGGCAATAAATTCCAAAGTTTCTAACGGAAATAATTAAGAAAAATATTTTTGGGATCTCTGTTTCGAGCCCCTTCGAATGATGTTCCACAAGATATATTTTTAGAATTTTTTTTTAGATTACATTTTGCCCAATCTGTATAGTTGTTTCACAATATTTTTGAGTGATATGTGGTCAATGTATGTGGACCACCGTAATGTATAAGTGTGCCGAATTTCAAGTTTCTAGAAAGAACGGTTCTTGATGTTGTTATCGTGACAGTCATTTTTGAGTTAGAGCGAACTTTTAATGGTTCCGTATTACCATATGGGTACGGAACCCTAAAAAATTAAGGCATCATCCATTTTTATATTTATTTTTCCTCTTAAGCGGACACTCTCTCCCGTGGCTGTCCACTTTAGAGAGATTTCACTGTACATATGTAGAAACACGCTTAAAGTAAAAGAAATGTGACAATAACTAAGTTTGCGAGCTTGCTGCTTGCTGACTCGGTTTGGAAAAATAATAAATAATGAGGTTTAATGATCCTTGAAGCCAATATTAATCAGTTCTGTTCAATGAATCAAGATAACCACGATGTCTATTATGTGAATGCACCCCACCAGCCATACGACTAGTTAATACTAAAAGGCGTGTGACGTTGTCCTTAATTTCAAGACAAATAGCAAGATTGAACATCTGTTCTATAAATGGAAGATTTAAATGGTCAAAAGGAATAAAACAAAATTGGGTGCGAATTGGAAAATATGTGTTATACAAAAAAGGCATAAATATCACTGTTTTCATAGTTCGTGGTATAGTGAGATAGAAAAGCCAACCAATAACCATACTTGGGCGTCAAAAAGCAACCAACTTCAAGCACAAAGTCGTAAAAGAAAAATCTTCCAAATGTTGAAATAATTTCATGCGTGCTGACGTTAAACAGTTCAAGATGACAAGGGATTCTGTGCACTATTATCCGAGAGCCAAATATTTTCTAAATCGTAATTGTTTTCTCGATTCGGTGATTTCGAAAATATACTCGAAAGTACTTCTGTGACACTCCAAGTGGCATTGTGTGCAACACAACACCGTTCTTGACAGACAATCTTCCGTCTTAAGTATGTACACAGCTACAAATGTACATATGTATACTGCACCACAGATAACCAGAGTATCCGGTCACGAAGAGATATTTTCACAGGAGATGATAAATAAACCAAAATCCATCAAAGAAGCGTTTCGTGCATGCAATCACTGAACGCAAACTTAAGTATACACGAAAACCCTGCTCAAGAGTTATACAAATACGAGTACATATAAACCAGAAAATTTCACAAAAATAAAACACATTTTCCCGATTTGATGTCTTCGCATCAAACAATCTGGAACCAGAACAAGGACTCTTACTTTAGATGCCATTAATCCACATAACACAAAGACTACTCGTATGTAGTTTCCCTTTAACACTTCAAGCGAATACAAATACGAGTGCGATGCTAGTAGATACGAACAATGAAAAATTAAACCGAACCGCGCTGATATCCGAGAATAACTGAATACTTGGCAACGTCCCAAGGATGCTGTGTGCTATTTCTTTGCTCTCATTGCAGGTGCCGCCATGTTCAACTTTGGTTGAAGTTGAAGCGTTCAACTTTCGGTAACCTTTTCAACTTGACGCATGCCTGCTTCACTGGAACTGAAGCAACAATTTGTTCTTTTCCATGACAGAACCGAAAATTAAATGAGCCACGAGAATTTCCATACTTTACATACATCTCAGTTTTTTCCTGTTTTCCGGTGTTTTTCCGGCTTCGCAGGTCCTGTCGTGTGTTGTGTTTTGTTCCACATACTTTTACTTATTAAAGACTGTTGTACGTTCATGTGATGTACCATTTGACTTATTAGTGTGTCGTTAGTAGCTAACGTAACCGTTGAGTTGAACGAAGAATGTCTTATGCGATATGGAATAAGCAATATCCTTCTGATGTCAGTCGATCGAAAAGAAATCCCGAGTAAATCGTGGAAGAATGATTTACTCAGGATTTCTTTTGAGATAGATGAATATACAGAGGCTCCAAAGCTCGTTAGTGGTATGTGAGATTATGATTTATCACGACATTTGAAGAATTTGTTTATTAGAAGGAGGATTAACACTAAACCTACAGCACGAAAAAGCGCATGTACATTACATATAAAGGATGCTACTGTTACTAGTTTTATGGCGGTTCGAGGATTTTATGTGCCGCGCTGATATTTAAATAAATTTAAAAAAAGGTATTTGTGTAGGCAATGCTTGGAAGTCAGCAATCTATTTCGTAGGAAGTAGGTGCTCTTGTTCCATTGTTTGTATATTTCTTCCTGGCTGATAATAAACAATTTTTTTTTATTAATATTTAAGTATATCGCAGTTCAAGAGCTATTTCCCTGGCCCTTAGAGTATTTGGATATAAACTCTATAAATAAAAATCAACTGCCACATGTATGACAGATCATCACCTGAGAACGGCTCTACCGATTCGGCTGATTTTTTACAAGCTATAACATTATATTAACTTCACTTTCTATGAGGGCCGAATCTGGGAATTGATTTTACACCCACTTCCAGATACCCGATCACCCTGAAATTTGGCACACGTGTATAATTCCGGAGACAATACAATATGGGTTATTTGATGACGTTGTAAATCCAATATGGCGGACGATTTTTTAACTTCAATTTCTGTGAAATGTCTGTGAATGCCAAATCTGGGAATCGAGTTTACACTCACTTCCAGATATCCCATCATACTGAAATTTTGCACACGTGTGTAAGTCCGGAGACAATACAATATGGGTTATTTGTCTATGTACTTTCCCAGGTCCAGACTATCTCTGTACCAAATTTCATTATGATTGGCTCAGTGGTGTAGGCGTTGAAAGGAAACCGACAGACGGACAGACTGACAGACAGACAGAGTTTCTTTCGCATTTATAATATTAGTGTGATACGAAATGATTTCCACTCATCATTCAACTCCACCACTGAGAGTTTTCATTTGGTTAGATAATTTTTCCGTGTGAAAAAATTGAAGAAGATTTTCAGCATAGCGGAGTGTAGGAGTGGATATTATTTTTTTTAAAAAAGCCATGTAGATCTGCTCCAATTGGAGTAGGGTCTGAACCCTGCTCTTCAGCGTTTGGAGACAAATCGAATAAGAATTTTCTCAAGTGCGATCCATTATGACTCCGGGACAACGGATACAGTCGAGTTCGACTCGCACAAAATAACTTGGAACGTCGACAAAACAGACGGCCAAACGTGACAATTCGAAATGAACGTTTGGCGTTCAGATACGATCCAACAGTTGATTCCGCCGCTGACGGATCAGTCGACTACGGAACAATGAGCACTGTTTGTCAACATTGCAATGCAATCCAAGCTGAAATGTCAAATAACCATAATTGACACTGCAACCAGAGCCACTGGAATCATTGCTTTCTGGCCAAGAACCTAGATCGAAGCATTTCTTAAGAATATATAAAAGTACAACAGTTCCTTTCAAATAACATAATTTGGGGGAAATATTATCGAAGAACAAGGTGTTAACTCAACTTTTAAGGTACATTCTTCTTCGAGTGCAACGCACATAAAATACACAAATACGAGTACATCACGCAAACAAACATCAACGATTCACAACGTTTCACCTAGGCTCAGATTTGTTTTACAGATTTAAGGAAAAAGTCATCATTGTTGCCGTCAGGTAAGTATAATTTATTCACAACAAGAACATTTGGTATGGTCCCACAAGGCAATTCGTCTTTAGCGATTCTTATTTCTATCCAGAACGAGATAAACAGATAACCAGAATAGCTATAGAAGTGCATATTTGATGATTTGGACAACTTTATTTTTCTTTGATTAGCCTGGGCATCACATTCGATTCGTGCCACCTGCGATCACCTAAGGCATTTCAAATGCAGCATTATTTGGACTTAAAAACTCGCTTTGAACACCCTTTTCAAGAAAATTTGCCTCAGGCTCAAACTTTTGTTTAACTATTTAAGCTATTTTTATTTTTTAATTCTTCTTTACCTAAGCTTATCAAAGAATTCCGTAGCGCATAATCAGTACTCTGGATGTATAAATTCTTTAATCGTTTTGTAAAGTTGTTGATATTTAACAAGTCTCAACAATCTATATAAATCGGTCGCTTAATATTTGCATTCGCTTGCTTTTGTAATTTGAAACGAGCGTAATTTCATCGAATCACGGACGGTGTTGCCAAATAAATGCCAAATGCTTGGTAGTAGCCCATCAACCAATCTCATTCTGCAGTAAATTTTCGTTTCACGAATAGCTCGATCAACATTTTAAAGTACCTGTAGACTTACTAGATTGACAGCATAACATCGATCTATGTATAATGGCACTGGCACTCCAACAAAAAAAGTGTCTAACTGCGCGCAGCTCTGCGGAGGCCATGCAACATCACCAAAACGGTTGATTGCTTAGTTATTGAAATAATTTGCAAAATATCGATTATTCGACGGCTTATATGGTGCCATCTTGCTAGGTCTAGTAGTCATTCAAGTGCTAATCCTGCCAAAAAAAAAACGGTTATCATGCCTCTGTAGCGTCCTCCATTGATCTTAACGTTATTACCAGCTCGACTTTCGAAGAAAAATGGGTCCACTTTCTGCAAAAACGGCAACATTTTCAAGCGCACATGACAAACACTAGGATAACTTGGGTTATAAATTATCCCGCAAATCTAATGAGCTTTCTACGCAAACTTTTGTACAGCAGGCACGGTTGGTGCATCATTTCGACCGAAATTTCCTTTCAACCCAAGCCCTCTCACAAATTTATTTTACACATCTATTTTTTTTTTTTGTTCGTAATCTGTCAAAAACAGTATTAAAAGGAATCCAAGACACCTTCAATTTCCAATTATTTTAAGTCCTTAGTCTCTCATTCATTGACAAGAATACACTTACTCATCTCATTTATTTAAATTAAAAAAAGAAGACAAAAACGAATCGACTGCCTCTTCAAGTTCAATCTGCAAATTCCCAACAGCAAAATCGAAAAAGAAAAAAAAAATCGAAATCGAAATCATTTTAAATTTAACGATTTTCATTTCCACTCCCATTTTAGTGTGCAATTGGAACTGGTAGTCGCTGCTTCCGTACCGAGCCCATCAAGCTGATTCCATCTCAATCATACGAAACCGAGCCGAGAAAATCAATTACACTTGGAATGATTGCACAAAGAAAAAAAGGATTATTTCTTTTTGCTCTCTTTTTCGCTGGTCCTTAAAATCAATGCAAACGCACTAAATATTGAATTTTATCATTCGAAAGCGATTGAGAGGAACAACTTCGAAGGGACAAACTGTTGTGCCGTCCAGCACCAGCACTACTGGCCCCACAAACACACTAACAATACGTCCCAAAAAACGTCCAAGTGTAACAGACTTTCCCAACGACTATTATTAGATATTCGGCATGAAATGGAAAATACGAAACGGACTCGCAGCACACAAGTTCATTATTTTTTTAAATCCCATTTCCATCTGCTGGCAGTTATAACTTTTTTTTTATGTTTATCCTTAAATATTTACTATAGCTAGATCCCTTGAAAATATTATTTAATATTATATAAGTTTGCACAAATTGCCAATGAATTTCAATTGGAAATCAAATTTATGCATAAATTATTTGGTACGACGCGACGTACGAGTAAGTGGACAAGTCGAATTTTTGGTTATTTTTCAAAAGGACGATTTAAGTTTTTGTTTTGAAAAAATGTTTAGATGGGAAATATTTATTAACTTTTTGTGCACATACACGCAGGAACATACATTTAAAACTCATTTTTTAGCGAACGACATTTGAACAGAAGTAGGTACATACATAGAAAATTACATAAACACAAAGTTAGTTGGACTCTAAGACAAAAAAAAAAAACACAAAGATAACAAAAGGGGAACCGTTATGCAGGCTATAAGGTGTTTTTCAATCAAAAAGTTAGTGATCCAGACCACAAACTTGGCTATCGATGTGCAATTAAAATTGCATATTTCAAATCTGTTGAAAGATTTAGTTTATTGGTAAGACTAAGCAAAAGAAAAAAGTATAAGTTTACAAAATGTCAAAATACCAGAAGGGTGCGTAAGCATAACATTGTGTGGAGTGCGTTCAAAGATTCAACTTATTATAAATATTAAATGCATATTTCAATAAAATCAAATCATGTTCACCAAACAAGACATTAGCCATTATTCACGGCTTTTAATAAAAAGAAAAAGAGCACAAGCAAACATTTTATTTCTGAAACAGTGCCGGGAAACCCACGTTTTTCCAAACTTCACGGACATTAAGTGTAATTTACAAAATTCAAGAACAAAACGAGTGATTAAAGAAGCAAAGTGCCTTTGGTGACTTCCATTATCATTGTTTGGATAAGGTACAACTTGGAATTTATGAATTGCACCTAAAAATGACTAAAGACTTGGATTTCATTCAGTTTGATAGTTTTAACCATATTTGTTTCGCATTGTTGAAAAGAAGTTATGATGTTTTTGAGGAGAAAAGAGATAAATAAAGAAAAAAGTTTGACAAATTAGTCGCCGACAATCCATGGACTCAAGTGAAAAAGCCGTCGGTGAAACCGGTTGAAGAATTAGTGATCAATTTATACGATGAAGTTGTTGAAGAAGATGAAATGGAACTACTAAACAGGGGTCTTAATTTCACAGTTAAACCACAAAAAATACCTTTTATCGACATCATATCCGACATCGAATCATCGATACAGTACAAACCACTTGAAATTCAAAAGTTCGTGAGAGATACAGAGAGACAGTCTCTTATAAAAAACGTTCCAAAACAACAACTGAACCAAAGAGAAATAAAATTGAACATACACCACAATACTTTTTACATAAATTCAGACAAGGGCAATAAAGTTGTCATCATGACCAAACAGGATTATGACAACAAAATGATAAAATCAATAGAAGAAGATAATTTCAAGACATATAAAAAATCACCTTTGAATTCTATGATCACTGACGCTAAAAGTGCAGTTAATATTATTAACCGCATATTTGAAGTAAGCAAATACAAACTTCGTGTTGCAAACCCGAGTGTGTCCCTAATGTATGGTTTACCATAAATACACAAAAAGTGGAGATAAATTCGCTAATATGTATATCTAAATGGTTGGTGAATGATCTGAAAAAATTTGGTAGCTTCGGAGTTTTTTTTGTGGAAAACACATTTGAATTCGTTGACAAGATACAAAACATTGAGATTGAAGACGATGAAATTATGGTTTCTTTTGATGTGACAGCCCTTTTTCCATCAATACCGCTAAAAGAAGCAATCGAAGCAATCAGACAACATTTGCTCAAATTCGATCTAACTGCAGTAAAACTGAATGCTTATATTGATTGCATAAACATTTGTATGAAACACAACTGTTTTCAATTTAGAAAATCATTTTACACCAATGAACTCGGATGCAACATTTTATTTATGTGCAAATTCGAAACAGATCGTATGGAAACACAGCAAAACTCCCTCGAATTTGGTATATGTTGATATGTTGATGATACCTTTTCTATTGTTAAAAGATCCAACATCAACGAGGTACTCGAAACAATCAACAACCGGTTTCCAAGTATCAAGTTCACTTTCGAAAAAGAACACGACGATACGACCATACAATAGGCGTGTTTTTTTTTCAAATCTATATAGACTAAACATGTTTCATGATAATTATCCAGTCTTATTTTAACATGGAGAGCTTTTTCGAAGACTATATAGATTTGAAAAAAATGCGTCTAATAACGTTTGTAGACTTAGAAATCAAGCGAAAAAACAGTAAAATTGAATTTGGCGTTTACCGAAAATCAACATCAACACATCGTAGCGATCACAAACGATTCTTTTTGCACGTTCAACCAGAAAATTGCTGCCTTTCAATCAATGACTTATAGACTATGCCGCCTACCCTTATCAATTGAGAACTATATGAAAGAACACCAACAAATTCTGCATATACATAGCTGATGTCAACGGATTCGAGAAGTCGATAATTGAAAAATTGATCAAAAAACACTCAATTAACATAGAGGGATAGAGTCTTAAGCGTGAGCGTCTTAAGCGGATTCTACTGTATATAGAAAAAAATATCCTCCAAATGGCGATACCGTTTTTATTTCTGTTGATTTGTTGTTTGAGAATCAATCTTGGATGTTTAAGGTGTGCCTAGACCGAACGAAACATTTTAGAAACGAAAAATCATTTCAGAAACATTTCAAAAACATTTCAGAAACATTTTTGAAATGTTTCTAAAGGTGTGTCCAGACCGAACGAAACATTTGAAAAACATTTGAAAAACATTTCAGAAACATTTCAGAAACGTTTAAGAAAAAAAAAACATTTCTGAAATGTTTCTGTAATGTTTCTTTTGATGTGTACGCTGATGAAACATTTGTGAAATGTTTTTGAAATATTTCTGAAATGTTTTTTATTTCCCATTCGTAACGGAAAATTATTTATGTTTCTCAATGCATAAAATGTGTTTTTTGTGAAGAAAAAAAATGAAAATTTCAAGAAAGGTGTAGAGTTATGAAGATAAAATTATTTTAAATAATTTTCTGACACATTTCGTGCTCGGCTTAGCCTATGTATACAGTAGAAATCGGTTATAACAATACTCGATATAGTAATTCATATCATTTGTTGATGTTTTTATTTACTTGACGTAAATAGCTATTAAGGGACTTTTAGTGTTGTGTTTTTGGCCGTAGTAGACTCTGAACGATCGCGACTATTTTCTGCGATCGGCTAGCGAGAAACTTAGGTCACTTGCGCAATTATTTCCGAAAAAAGAGCGAAAACGACTACGACGATATCGAGGAAACAATTCTTAACTTTCTCGCTTGCAGGAATGCGACGAACGACAAGTCTACTCAATGAAACACGATAGTCAGCTTGTAGACCGATGCAAAAGAAGAGGATTTTCTCCTTTATTTCTCATGTTTATATAGACAGATTGGCACTTAAGATTTGGTACAAATTGAAAATGAAAAATATGGCGGACCTTGGCACATAGGCGCCTGCTTTAAGAAAGTACTAAGTAACAGTGGCTTACAAATTTATTTACAAATTATGTGCTCAAAAAATTTAATTAACAAATATTAATTCGAAGTTTTTATTTATGACCCAACAGACTCATTATATTCCTATACGAGTACATTGATGTTGGCTGGTAAAGACCGTATCTCCGATAGGGGCATTCTGAAAAACAGTATGTTTTGGGTGACTCTTAATAACCATTTTTTTAACCACTTTCAGACATCTCAGCATTTGAGCCTGCGTAAAGTCAATATGCATTTAAAGCTTTAGCTTCCAAAGAAGTAGCACTACTCCAGGATGCAGAGACAGTGTTCGAAATTCGTGACCTTCATGCTATCTAACATCTTCATGCTAGCTTACTTCAGTTCCTCTATAAAATATTATACATATCTAAATACTTAAGTGAATTTATTCGAATTGCGACATTCGGGTGTCTAAAAATGCCCAATTGTCTGTGCACATCGAACAACTCATAAAATCGTGTAAAAGCTACTAGCCTGAAGCTATTCTCAAGGTACCGCTATATCAGGTATTGTTATAGCCGATTACTACTGTATACATAGCCTAAGCAGAGCACAATCTGGTCAGAAAATTATTTAAAAAAATTTTATCCTCAAAACTCCACGCCTTTCTTGACATTTTCATTCACAAAAAAACACACTTTCTGTATTGAGAATCAAAAATAATTTTCCGTTGCCAGTGGACACCGTAGCGCAAGTGGTTAGTGCGTCGGACTACTGAGCCAGCGGTCTTGGGTTCGAATCCCGCCGCAAACACCTAAAAGTTTTTCACCGTGCCCACCTCTTTCGAATGTCTGACAAGCATCAAAGAGTATCATTTGTCACGATTGAGGTTCTCAACTCGCCGTTCGGAGTCGGCAAAAAACTGTAGGTCCCTTCCACTCGTGCAAAAATATAACACGCACACACAAATGGTTGCGAGAAGCAGGCCCAGGTTCACCTCGAGCTGTAGCGCCAACTAAGTAAGTAAGTAATGGGAAATAAAAAACATTTCTAAAACATTTCAAAAACATTTCAGAAATGTTTCAGCAGCGTACACACCAAAAGAAACATTTCAGAAACATTTTTGAAATGTTTCTAATATGTTTCTGAATCAAATGGGAAAAAATCGGGAAACATTTTTTAAACAATGTTTCTGAAATGTTTCGTTCAGTCTGGACAAACCTTAAGGCAAATGGGAAACAATCGGGAAACATTTTGTAAGCAATAAAACGTTAGGTCTAGTCACACCTTTAGGATCGGAAGTTTCGCTATTGAGTTAGCCGGAAGGATAGCCCAGCATAATTCTCTTAAAAAACAGCGTTTGAAATGTCTGAAGAAGAAATCCTTACCATCTAGACTGTTACTGTCGTAAATGCAATTATGTTGTGCCTTTAATCAAAATTGCTTTACTTATCCTTATCCTAAAAGGGCCTGTGGTTCTTAAAATGTAAAATTTACCGCCTCTTCATTTACAAAAAAAATCCATCGGTGTGCTTAGATTGTTGTGTGGCCTACTATTTAATCGTGTTTTACAAGGCGCGCAACGACAGACAGCGCCCGATGAATATTTAAATAAACTCCATTGAGGTGCTTAGATCTATTTTTGTACTGCAGGTCGTTAAAATGCGCTCGAAGGCATACGAAATCTGGAACACCAACTGAGGAGGATTCATTTTAATGCAAATACCCATAAAGACACGTCCCTTTTATGTCTTCGTTCAGAGCTTCTTTCAGTGTTAGGCATAAAATTAAATTAAAAAAACAAAAAAAAAAATATCTTTCAGGTAGGTATTTGCTAGGAACCCGTCACTTTAAGATGAATTTAATTCGCCACTTTGTACAGCGCAGCCATAAGCTTTTATTGAGCTTTAAACGACCCTATGTTAGGTTAGGCAGTCGTGGGTATCACCCAATTCCATTGCTATTAAATGAGCAATTTGTCTACCCGTACATACTCTGGTTACATGCCTCGCTGTGCGTGTAAGGCAATATCCTTCAAATGAAACGTTCCCCTAATCCGTGAGATCCGCAAAAATTTCGGGGATTTCTTTTTTTTGTAACTGTAATCGCCCCAAGACTTATTTTCAATTTGAAGTGGGGTCCGCGTTTCCCGATGACGTTGACGACCGACCGTGTTGGTACGTATAATTTGCCCGCCAGCAAAAAGGATTTCTGTTAGATACATGAATAAAATTTAATAGTTTTCGTTTCGCCAGGATTTGTGCCGTACTTTTTGTTGGTTTTATAATGTGGTTGACTTTAAAGTACTCCCCATTAGCTACGGAGGAGTTTGGTTGAGACAACCCGCGACTGCGATGACAGGATAAAGTTTGTCTGAGCAATATGCTAACTTTGCCAGGATTAAACACGTTAATTACTTAGAAAACTCCTTCGGGCATACCTGAGTTAGAATTTAAACCCGCGCGGTGTTATTTATGTATTTTGTTTTCTTTTTTTTTTAATTTTAAGTTTTTTTATTGGAGCACTTTTGAAGGATTTCCACGCTCACACATTCCGAGAGAATTTTTCATATCCTTTTTCATAATTTTTTTAGCATAACAATTAAAATTCATGAACTAGCGAATGGTAATGCAGAAATTTTGTTATTGTTAGTAGAGTCAAAATTCTCTAGAGCGAGGATCCTGGACATCATTTTACAGCGCAAAATTTGTGTTTCCTTTTTTGTCGGGAATAATGTTTAACAAATGCGAGGCGTGGGAGAGATGAAAATAGTTTTATTCTAAAAGTCAAATTTATTTATGTACATGCATGATAACAAATGATTTATGCAAATGGAATGAGTTACAAGGGATGCTTTTAATAAGTAAGCAGCTATAAACCATAGACTGCATATGGGGTAGAATTTTGTATCTAATTTGTAGTTTCTGTCAATGATCACTCGTTGGAGTCTTTAGCAAAAGGCCAGGTATGCTGCAGCTTTAGTCTCGACTTCTGCTAAAAATTGTTTCCTCAAAGTCGCACGAGTCACCTAAGTTAGAGAGAGAGAGAGAAATACTCTGTATATTTGTTATTTGAATATTTGAAGGATATTCTCTTAGTCCTCTAGGTGCTCACCTATTTTTGCCTCCAGATTCTTTTCACTTACTTAGTCAAATTTACGTACATACTGTGATGGACAAAAGTTTTCACACATAGTCGTTTTCAAAGTAAAACAAGCATTTAAATAAAACCAAAACAATATTTTTATTAAGCTATATCGCAACACAGAAATCAAAAAAATAAGAATATTTACTTCTTTAAAAAAAGTAACAAAATACATTAAGCTTCACAATTAAGGGTGGACAAAAGTTTTCACACAATAGAGTGTAAGTGGCGCATTAGAGAGACATCGTAATTTACATGTTACATACTGCCGTTATTTTTTTCATTTGTAACACGGTGAAGTCCCATTCAATGTTTAAGTGGGAATAAATCATATTTATATATTTCATTTACTTATTTGCAAAGTGATAATCGTAATAATGGGTCGTCGGCAAAAGGAAACAACAAAAGAAGAAAGAAAAATAATTTTAGAGCTCCACAAACAAGGTAAATCGTATACTGAAATCGGCGAAATAGTAGGAAGAAGTCGGTTCCCAATTTGTAGTATTATAAAACGTTTCAAAGATGATGTGGATTTTGAAAGTTCCGAACGAACTGGTCGCCCTAGAAAACTGACTTCAAGAGAAGAGATGCAAGTTGTGAGAGCAGCTAAAAAAAAAACCCAAAACAGCATCATCTGAGCTAGCAGCCTAGGTTAAAGGTGAGTAAAAAGGATGTTTACCCCGAAATGCTTCGAAGAGTTCTTCATTGCGCTGGGTATAATGCACGGGTTGCCAGGCGAAAGCCACTCAAAAGCAAAACTAACAAGAAAAAGAGGTTGGAATTCGCGAAAAATCTTGAAAATAAGTCCAATGATTTTTGGAACCATGTTTTGTTTTTGGACGAAAGCAAATATAATATATTTCAACCCGACGGAAGGATGCTCGTGTGGAGAGAACCCGGTCCTTAGCTAACTGCCTCCAGTTGTGCACTCCAAGTGGGTTGAGGTTTTTTTCCACTTGTGCGCTCCAACTCACCGATCGTCCTCGGCTTCGCTGACCCTCCGGGTTAGAATTGAATATTCTCCGAGCCGGAGCGTTGATGCCCATACGCTCTACATGTCCCAGCCATCCAGTGTTGGTGGATGAGCCAGCCATACCACAGTAAATCTTTGAATGAACTTCTCTAGAAGCATAACACACAAAAAATATGTACATACTCTATTTCACTTTATTTGTATGCTACCCTATCAGATATGACACTGATGTATCTACATATTTTCCAAAGGTAAACTCCACCTAAAATGTAAAAGTAAAAACGTTACAAATGTGGTTTTGAACTCATCTGTGCAGGCATCATCAATAAGGTTTTTTGCGTTTTGACAATTTTGATCATCTGGCAACGTATTACAATTGAGTGTGTGATTTCATAATATCGGTGTGTCCAACAGTTAAGGGTTAGGTAAGATTAGGAAGGATGAGTGATTGTTTCATAGTTTGCGAGTAAATCCTCTTTTTACCAACTTGTAAGCCAGTTTGTGCTCTTGGTGAATCTTAGAAGATCCGATATCTTTAAATTTCCTAGCTCTGGCCATGTCTGTTTAGATTCTAGAACCTATGGCCTCCTAATGTACGGCGGCGCGGCGTCGTTCTTGAAGGGCAGGGCAGTAGCAGATTAGATGTTGGATCGATTCGATGTCTTCCTCATCATCGCAGCTTCTGCAGATATCATTGGAATCAGGTTGCCTGTTATATGACCTATACCACAGTGTCCTGTGATTATTCTGAAGACTAAGCGTATGGAGAATTTATCCAGATGTAATATCGTCTCTGTCCTATTAAGAGCAAGTTTCGGTCAGAAAGAACGAAGTCGGTTCTAGCAATCCACAAGGCGTTAGTTTTTCGCTTATATGGTCGACTATGTTAAATGGTGTTTTAATCGATGGAAGTATAAAGGTGTCAGTATCCCTGTTGCTCATAGCTGATCCAGCTCTAGCTTGCCTTGTATCTCGTTCTCTTCGATATTGCTACAGCCGGGTATCGAGCATAGTCTAGCCTTTTGAAGGCTTCTGACAATTAGTACATTGCGTTTATTCCTATTGATTTTAGAGCTGGCCGACTATACACTAGAATGGCTATCTCCGACGGAGAGAGGTCGCTTCCGTTTTATCAATACTGCAGCCTTTTCAATCGCCATTAGTTCCGCCTGGAAGACACCGCATTCGAGCACAGGAAAATATAAACAGCACCTACCACAATGCCTTTTGATTATATCGGTGAAAGGGTATATCAGCCTGAAACAATACTCGCTCGTAGTTCAGTTCGGCACGCAACAAAAGCAACAGGAATCCACTCAAACGCATTGACACATGTTACGTATACGCAACCGTGAGCACAAGCCCACCCGCATGTGTTCCTCTGAAATGATGATGGTTTTTGGCTTTTGAGTTTCAACATCAAAGTCCTTGTTACATTCATATACATACATATGTAGATATGTGTATTTACGTATTCAGTCATTTGCATGACAAAAAATGTTCAATCAGAGAGTCCTTTGACATGTAATTTGTGAAGGACCCGGTCTGAGCTGACAGCCGCGCCGCGCCACCGACCGCTGCGGATAAGGTGTGAGGGTTACGTACATAACATATGTATAAATACACAGTTTGTTTGAAGTAAAACTTTTTTTTAAAACAACTTTTCCGTTTAATCCACAAGTTCTTCCTTTTATCGTTGGTTTTGTCGTGTTCCTCTTTTTTATTATTATTTACATTCTGAGTTCAATTATTTTGTTTTTTCGAGAAAATTTGCCGGGACATCTTCATCACAATTTTATGTTGTTGAAGTTTCTAAGAAGCAAAGTATAATGACAAGGACACAGTATAGCTGTTTGCTTTTCGCTGTTGGTCCTGGCATTGACACACATTAACCACACCAAGCAAAAAAAAAGAAAATAAATAAATATACACCTACAAGCTCAAACAGACCGAGAAAGTTTCACTTCCTTGCGCTTTCCATGCCGCACAGGATATAACTTTTCCAGCACAGAACAGCAAAACCGAAAAGGCACATTTCGAAGGATTGTATGTGTCATTTAGCTTGCGGCGAATGGATGAATGATTGTTAAGAGTCGTGGATGAATATTCCTTGCTTTAGGCGGAGAGGATAAGGAAGGAGGATTGGGGCTGCCACCGTTTTTAAAGTTTTTGAGATCACGGCAACGAGGTAAAAGGTTTGGATTTGTTTTCTATTCTAGATGAGCGGATGGATGCCACTGGCAGCGGATGGTGCTGGAATGGGCTGCAGATAAGAAATTGGGAAAAGCAATAATAATTTAAGTTTCTAGTTGTGACTTGTGACTTTTGTGTGAGTGTTCTGCAACCAGAAAATAAAGAAAATACACGTGGTTATAGAGAAAGTTTTGATCTCAACTGAGAGGAGCTAACTTATCAAAACTAATTGGATCGGTTGAATTATAGATTGGATCACTTCCATTTATTAAATTTAAAGTGTTTGACCGGAGATCCGTATCTTTTGTTTGCTTTAGCTGTAGCTCGTTTCAAATACATAATAACGACGCTTAAAGGTGGGATTATCACCGCGTTCTTGGATAACAGCGGCTCCATGTTTTTACATTTCAAGAAAAAACTGATACGTAGCCAAAGTCACACGTAATATCACGGATTTCTATTGGGGATTGACTTTTATTTGGCTGCAGGATGATTTAGTTGTTATATTCGTGGATATGTATATGTATGTTTGTTAGCTTTGGAGCTGAGGCTGAGGCATAGACGTTATGGAAGCTGAAGATATCCATGGTTGGTTGGCTTGAGAGGGTGAGGAGCGACCTCTACTCTTCACGTAGGCCGCGAGTCTAGCCCGTTGTGTTCCCCTCAGGAACTGGGCTGAAAAAGAAAGGGTAGGGATTTGTAGGGTTTTTTGAGTGGGGGGAAAAAAGGAAAGAAAAACGCTTTGTATGTCGTGTGAACTCCAGTGTTTTCGAGAAATCGATAGATCTAAGCGATGTCAGTAGGATAGTCTTCCCAGATATTTTTACTTTAAAGAGCATAAAGCAGGACAATCGCAAAGGAAGTGTTTAATAATTTCGTCCTCTTCTTCGCAATACGGGCAGATGATATGTTATACTAGTCCCAGTCTGTTTGCATGTCTATTCAGATTGAATAGAACCACTAGAATCTCTGTCAGCGCCTTTCAAGCTGAAATCCACGCTATTGAGATCTGCGCCTTGATTAACCTACAGAGAGGTATTAAGAAGGGAGCTAACACAAATGTCTTTTCAGACAGCCAAGCCGCACTCAAAGTTTTGAGCTCCTATTCTGTGGACCCAAGACTAGTAAAGTGCTGCTTCAATGCTCTCCAATCCTTAGCTACCCACAAAAAGGTCAAACTTTAGTGGTTGCCTGCTTACAGAGGCATTGAAGGAAATGAGATTGCGGATGAGTTGGCCCGTTCTAGCTCTACTGCCAAATCCTCAGGTCCAGAACCCTTTTGCGGCATAAACTGGGCAACAATCTCAGCCTTAGTTAACAAATGGGAACACAGTCTCCGACTCTCTCATTGGAGAAATGTCCCGGGGCTTACGAAAGCCAAACTGTTGATTAAGCCTTATATCCATCACAGGGAACTTCTAATCCATATTAAGAAGGATATCAGGTATCGAACAAATTTCCTTTCCGGTCATTGTAAATTACGATACCACCTGAACAAGTTAGGCCTGTCTAGCGAGACCGATTGTCGACTCTGTTTGGAAGAGATCGAAACAGCCGAACACGTCCTTTGCGATTGCCCGGCACTTTTCGGGGTCAGACGACATACCCTACACAAAGAACTGCTTAGACCTTATGAATTAAGAAATGCGTCAACCAAGGACTTACTCGCCTTTATTAGGAAGGTAGTTTGCCTCTTGGACTAAATAGAATCCTATGATGCAATAGATCTTTCAGATCGTAGTATCAGCCTTGGGGCAGGATCCAGTCTATTAAAACAAAAAAAAAGTGAATGGATTGATTTATCGGAGGATCTAGCTAGTGTACGCCAGCTCCCGATTCTCCACTAATATGTAATTACTATGCCCCCTACTTTGGCGATCGCTGTGCCTTGTTGCCAGTTTTCAAGTCTGGAGTCGGTCTTAAATAAGTATTCTTTCTCTATGAGATCCCTTGGGTTGCTGACAAGTCCAAAAGAATCTGAAACTTCTTTCCATATGGCTCTGTGTGCCGTGAGCTGTTCGTCTTTGAAGTGACACAGGGCCCGCAATCTAATTGCATAAAGCCCCGCTGTCCTTTTGACCTCAAGTTCCATCGGAAGGATATTTAGTATATTTTCCATGGCTGCCGTGGGTGTGCTAGATTGTGCCCCAGTTATCTCTAGACTGGCCATACGTTGCGGTTTAGTTAGTAACGCTCTAGCGTAACTGGTGGTTACAACTGGCCACCATACTAACACCATATCCTTGGTCACTTTTGCGTTGATGGGTTTTGGAGGAGAAGATTGAACCACGAGCTATACTAGCTTTACAGTGACACTGACCTGGTCAAAAAAAAAAAAGTGCGCATTGTGCGTTTAAAATAGGTAGGATATCGACATGTAGAGCGAATGCACATCCTGGCAGAATATTTGATTTAAGCTCGGAGGGTCAGTGTAGCAGAGGAGGACCTCGCTTAAGGTGGAACGCACACGTAGAAAAGAGCCTCAACCCACTTGGAGTGTGAAACTGGATGCTAAGAAGGGGTTGTTGGTCCACCCGGACGGTAGCGCCACCTAAGTTAGTATGTTATTCATAAAACAAAGTAGCATTTATTTATTTAATTTATTGTGCATATAAGACGAATCCTTGCCATTCTTCAAAACGCTGTCTCAATATAGTCCTTAGCTCGAATGATATCCCAACTGTCTATAGAAGTCTTATACGAAGCAACTGAATTTGGCTGGAAGTGTAGAAGCCATTTACAGATAATCAAAGAAGAACGGTTTACATGAAAATAAAATACAATTTACACTTTTCTCGTTAAGCGAGTGGAGTTCTAAATCTGAGAGTAAGACTTTGTATTGGTTGTGTGTATTTCTATATCTTACGAAGTGTATACATACATACATATATCATTCTAATTCCATGTAAATTATGTAAGTATATTGAAATATATTCCAAGAAATGTGCTACCTGCAGATTCCTCCCGAATTCCATTCATTGTTTAATCAGGCGTACGAGTATATACTCGTACCGTTAGTACATCGAAACAGAAGCCAAAAAATAAAAAGAACAAAAAAAACCACAAAATCTTCCTATTGTCAAATTCCCAATGCACTAAGCCATTCAATTTCATTTCACCGAAACAGGACAAAAAAAAAACACAAAATTACAGAGACAAAACCGTTACCAATCCCCAAATGGAGTTACCTATGTATGTATGTAATTCAATTTGGCTAGAAACAATTGCGTCTGTTTTTTCCCCGTTTTTTTTTCCTATTGTACTTACCTTGTCAACTTCCAGCCCCATAGCTATGCACTGAACCGAGATTTTGATTGGAGTCCGTTTTTTTTTTTCCAAATGGAAAACCGAACTGAACAAAAAAAAACAAAAACAAAAATAAAAAAAAAGGGAACGAATGATTAATTTTGTTGTCTGCATTGAAGCGTTACCGTTATCGTTGTAATGGCCAGGATTTCCTTTAACAATCATTATTTAAATTAGTTTTAACTTTTTTTTTATTATATTATTTATAACAATACAGTTATTGCTTATCCAGCTTTGCAAATGTATCGGTAATTATTATTTTTTTAAAAATAAATCTTTAAATTAAACTTTATGAATTTAAAATAAATTTTTTTACTATCTAAGTGTATATGGGGGGGTTTCTAACCACATACACACACCCATCCACACATATGTAGGTGTGTGGAAAAATGTAGAACAGATTCGTAGTTTTTTTTTTTTCTGTATCAGTTGCTTTGTGGTAACAATTTAAAAAAAAACACACATGTTAGCTGTAGTACCCTTGTTTGTCCTGTTTTCCTCTTAATTTATTTTTCCCTGTGGAATAGTTACTCCTTGGAGTTTTGTTTTTTGATTGCAAAACTAGAAAAAACGAATGTGAATGTGATAGTTAAAAGGATTTACGATTTTACGGACTGTTGATAGCGTTGCTTAGGAGAATAGTAAAAGCGTGTTTGAAAATTGGAAGTAACATAGTTTGTATAGGTTTCTGTGTTTTGCTTAACTTTTTAAATACTGGAATATTGATTAATTTTGTAGTGAATACCTGAAAATAAATTAAAACTAAACTGAGACGATGAAGGGGTTAGACTCAATGCCGCATCAGATTCTGGGGACATGTTAAGTATTTATATACATTTCAGGATGGAATTCAGTTGAACCTTTAGAATTTTTTGACACAATATCTTTATTCCCTTTCTCCAATCAATGATTGCGAAACTATGTAATTAGAATTCCTATTACAGCGATGACGAGCATTAACGTAATGTCAATCATTTGGGACCTATTGGTGGAACTTTTGTGAAGTTCAACCTGATTGGCAGCGTGATGTTCTTCAAGTTCGCTGGCAAACAAAACCTGAGATTGATTGTTGGAATGGGCGGCATAGAGTTTCGAAGAAATCAAATACTACCGACTGGGTGCAATCCAAGCCGTAATATATTATAGAAACAAATTGTGAGCCAATTCCACCAAGCCACGCATCTTAATTATGTGAGTCGGTCGTCGCTTCCTTCAAGCTCTTCTCTCGCAACAGCCTTTTGGCACAGACTTACTTATATGCTGCAAAATAAGATTAACATACATCTGTATATTTGCAAAGACTTCTCCGCAGGGAGTCAGTTTAAGCGTACACCCTATATCTCAGCCACAAAAAGAAAAGTTCTGAATTCGCTTTCTTTTTTCTTTTAAATTAACCCTCAACAGAACTACAGCGTTTTTCAACAGGGACGTTACAAAAGTAGAGCGACAGGGACAGCAAACGACGCCATATTTCTTGCCGCTCTTTTGACATTTCTCTTCAGTAAGGTTTGCCATTTCATGATGGAAAGATATACGAGCCAACAACGAGTCGAAATTATTAAAATTTACTACCGAAATTCAGAGTCAGTGGCCTCAACGTTAAGAGCGCTACGTCCAATTTATGGTCGTCATAATCGTCCTGGTAGATCAACAATTGAGCATCGAGTGGAAAAATTTGAATCCACAGGCACAGTACAAAATGTTCCCGTGCCAGTGAGACAAAGAAGTGCCCGTAGTGTCGAGAATATTGCTGCCGCTGAGGCTTCAGTTGAAGAAAGCCCAAAGGTGTCTCTCACACGTCGTTCTCAAGCGTTGGGCATCTCTGTGACGTCGTCGTGGCGAATTTTGCGAAAAGATCTTGGCCTACATCCTTACAAGATTAAATTGACGCAAGAACTGAAGCCTCTTGACCACCAGAAGCGTCGTATGTATGTTCGTGAATTGGGCTGAGCAACAACTTGAAAATGATTCGGATTTTCATCGAAAAATCATCTTCAGCGATGAACAAAATATGCGGTATTGGTCAGGCAGCAATCCACACGTACTCCATGAGTCATCATTGCATCCCGAAAAAATTACGGTTTGGTGTGGTTTATTGTTATGTTCGACATTTCATGTAAGGAATCCAAGCGGTGAAGTGAGAAAATTGTCATGTTTTTTTTATTTCACTCATATTTAAGTTAAAGTAAATTAATCCGAAAAACGAAGTTATTGAAAAAGATTGCTAATATATGTAGGTACATATACTTCGCACCAGAATTGTACAGTTTCGTTAGTGTTTTTCCAAAACCCAGGCAAATACTTATTCCACTCATTTAAAATATTGTCAGAATCTGTAGGATATAGTGACCATACGTCCATAAACGGGATCGTCCCGATGTTGATAACTCTGCTATTAGCATTTGATTTGATTAGATAAAGAATCACTTCTTTATTTACCCGAAGGCACTCACCAACTGACAAGAAGCTAATTAATTTTAATATGTCTAAGTATATTGGCAAATACAATTTTTGACTTAATTTTTATTTTTTTTTTAAGTTAGACCTAATTCCAATATCTTTTTAAGTCAGCACTTAAGAAATCTAAAAAAATTAAGTCAAATTTGACTTGAATTAAGTCAAAATGGCAACGCTGATTAGCATAAGCCAAATGGATTTTTATGTGTGTGTATGTGTGTCAGCCGTACATTTATGTACATGTTAATTTTTTAATTTTTCTTCATTTCGATTTTTTGCAAATTTTTTTTATTCAAATAATCGATTTTCGACTCTCGTAAATTATATTTTTTCTTTTATTATTAACAATGGCTATTCGAAAATCATTCTGCTTAAGAATAACAAAGGAATAGCGAACAAAACTGCATCACTAGATTTTCTGATTTCGTTGTTTGCGTGTCTTCGGAACTGAGATTTTAGCTGCAGGGTCATTTCTGATACTAATCTGGATAAGGAAAAAAAAATTAAGGGTCGCTTGAGGGTTAAGAGTGTTTTACTGCAAACAAACGAAAAAAAGTAAAAAAAAAATTAACTTCATGAACTAATTGGTTAACAGCTATTGGTAGAGTTTCTCGACATACTGATAGACCCCGCACAATACCATGCATTTTAGATACCATGGAGTTTATATGGTCACACCAAGTAAGATTTCCAGGATACTGCCAAGTAAGATTTTTAATTAGAAACTATTTTCAACCTGATCGACCCCCTACAAAAGTTTAGTCCTAAACAGTATAATAAATCAGGTACATCAATCAGACTTGAGATCACTTGTTGCATGCAAATTATTTCGCTATTGACCCATCTTTGAGCCAATGGTTACATTTGTAAGAGTTTTGTCTAAAGCAAAAATGGAAGGAGGTTAAAAGGATCCTCCCAGCGAAGCTCTTTTAATGCGAAATGGATGAAACCTTGCCGGACGGCTTCAATACGAATGTTGACATTTCTATAATAAGGTGTTCATACTTACGAAGTATATTCGAGGTGATTGTCCATCTGTCTTTCTTTTCAGCAACGGCTTGAGGTACTTACATAAAATTAATATCAAGTAATAAACTCATAGACATTTAAAAAAAACCGGCCAATCGCGCTCAAAGGGTTCGCTCCGTAGTTTTAAAACTAGTTATATTTTGTTCAAATAACTGTTTCGTTTCGTTAACACAAAAAACGACAATAATCCACCTATATATTCACTTTACAAACTTATATTAAGTAATATTATTCACTATGAGAAATCGGATAAACATTAAGAACGCGGCTGAGTGTGTAGCGCGTCCATTAATCTTTTTTGCGCTGAACTACTGAGTTCAGGGGTCTGAGGCTCGTTTCCTGGCAAAATCCGTATTTTTATTTATTTTTCATTTTTATTATATGGCAGCACAGTTTCGGATAGCCTTTAATTTTCCCAAAATTATTTTTAATCGAATAGCAATAATTTCATTGATATTGGTATAGTAGTTTACGAGTTAATCGGTTGCGAAATTGAATTTTTCCACGTGAATTTTTCAAAAACTATACAACTTACGAGATTCGCTATAGTTTTCTTCCAAAATATAGTTAATCATCTACAAACTATGATTTTTTTCATATTTTTGACTTCAGTGGTTTCCGAGAAAACGGCAGGGTACTTTTGGTATGATATTTTTCACAAATTTTTTTCAATAACTCCCAAAGTTTCTAGCGGAAAAAATTAAGAAAAATATTTTTGGAATCTTTGTTCGAACCCCTTCGAATGATATTCCACAAGGTACATATGCATATTTTTCAGAATTTTTTTTTAGATTACATTTTGCTTGCCCACTCTGTATAAGTTGTTTCACAATATTTTTCAGTGATATATTGTCAATGTATGTGGACCACCGTAATGTATAAGTGTGCCAAATTTCAAGTTTCTAGGAAGAACAATTCTTGATGTTTTTATCGTGACAGACATTTTTGAGTTAGAGCGAACTTATAATGGTTCCGTATTGCCATATGGGTACGGAACCACTCATCACTCACTTAATGCAATAAAATAATATGGTCAAAGATGACTCACTATAGAGGTCAAATGTCAAACAGAGCTCTTCTACCGAAAGTACTATTACGCTGCTTATGCGAAAAATGTGTATAAAATGCAAAGATTTAAGAAGAAGTTACTTGGCTTAGGTCGCAAGTGTACCTCAAGAAAAATTGTATCCACTGTTAATGAATCGTTTTTCTGGCAATGTCAAAGCTGGCATTTTGGTAAAGGAAATAAAAAAACCATTGTATAATACCATATTCCACTTTGAATAAATAGGTACTTAGCGTACTTAACAAACCATCACTCTACGTGCCTAGTTCTGCCATATTTTTTATTTCAAACTTCCCCATTATACCCTTTAACAATGCCTATGTTATTCTACTGGATAAGAAGAATATAGATATGCCCCTTGCTACTTACAAGCTATCACTCATACACACAGGCAAATAAACCAATGTTAAATAGGAAGCCTTGCCACCAGAAAGAGCTGGCCTCGACTGGATCTAAGCCGTTCTAACTACCTTCTGTACCTAAAAAGACTTCACATAAGTACGATTATTGGTGTCATTACAGGACATTGACTTATGGGCAAGCATGCAACTAGGCTTGGCGTCCTTTCGATAGACTTCTGTAGAAGTTGCAAAAACGGGGAACAGAGCCCAACACATTTGATCTGTTTATGTCCAGCTCTTTCCCGTAACAGGAAACTACACTTAGAAGAATACTTCTTCAACGATCTCAGTGACCTAGCACCAATAGACGTTGGAAGCCTATCTCACGTCATAAGAAGCTCCAAATGGTTTTCGTGAGTAGCACGGATGCACATCCCCAAGATCCCCAAGATAAGTGCGCTGGTAATCGTTACTAGCAGCCACTGCAACCTAACCTAACTAATACTTTATAGATCCCATCAGGAAGTATGGCCTTCTATATGGACGGACGTGTCCACTCAGAAGAATGCCAAGTTGAGCAATCTATTCCACTGGGTAGATTTACAACTGTCTTTTAGGCAGAGGTGTTTGCTATCGCTAGTACAGCGCACAATGCACTTAACAAAAGATGGAAAGGCAAGTGCATCTACATCTGCTTTGATAGACAAGCTGCTATTAAAGCCTGTTTAGCAGCGCTGATCAACTCAAAAATTGTTGAGGCAGCTGTCAATAAACTGAACCAGCTTGGGCGATGTAATAAGATCACATTGGTCTGGGTCCTGGGACATTCTGACACCCCGGGAAACGATAAAGCTGATGCTCTGGCTAGAACTGGATTAGCCACCACTTTTATCGGTCCTCAGCCTGTTATTGGCTGCAGATCAGCTTATCCTAAAAACAAGCTTCTTGAACTGCTGCGACTGCAGTACTATTACCAGTGGCACGAGCTTAGGTCATGCCGACAGGCCAAAATGTTAGTAGACGCGCTCAGGGCAAACAGAAATAAGTTTCTGTTACACCTTAGTAGAAATGACCTCAAAATACTCACAGGACTGGTCACTGGGTTCACTCCCTTAAACGAGCACCTGAACAAAATTGCAATCAGAAGCTCGAGCCCTACTGCTTCGCTTTGCGAAAGCGACGGCAGATTTAGATCAATGTATAGCTCAGCAACGAATCGCTAACTCAGCGAATGGGGTGGTACTTCGCCAAAGTACAATGGGCCTACAGATCTATGTGCTTGTTGTCTCTATGGGATAACCCCCTTCCAAATACAATACAATACAATAAAATAACACTTTATGGAAGCAAATATACAAAACTATTTGCGATATTTAAAACTCCCCGATCCCAGTTTCAGTATAATCACGGTCACCATAAGAGTACTCTTCTAAGACAGTCCCAAAAAAAAAAATATGGTATCGATTCCTTCCACCTACGCACTTCCTGTACAAATTTGCAAGTCTTATTCAACAACTTTCCGGCATTAATATTTCCAGCAGTCAATAATGTCTAATCCCACTTTGATCCCTCCTGCTCGTACATATGTAAATTGTAAATTCGAAAAACGAAGAAACATTTCTTTAGAACTTTATTTCTCTTTAAATTTAAGAAGCCTCAGGTATGAGTTACTTGTATCTGTAGATATCTCCTCACAAGAAAAAAAAACCGAAACTTGAATTTATCGACAACGCACATAACCGTAAGTTCAAAGGAAAAATGAAAAACTCATACATACCCAAACTTCCGCTTGCCATAATCCAAAAAAACATAACTGCCAACGCTAATCCTTGGGAATATTTTAAAATAACCTAGCTGATCCCTTGTTCCTTAATATTCACATGAAAACAAAAAAAAAAATCACTCATACGCCCCCGCACGCACGTATATTTGAAAAAACTAATTTCGGTGCGAATCTATTATAAATATTACTATGTTCGCACTTTCCACCTGAGTGCCGTGTAAATTTTCACCTCTCACTAATAAAATCTAACGACAGAGAGCAAAGGAGCGCAAAGTTTTAGGCTATCCGTCACCGTACATAATTACGGGTAGGAATACGGCTCAATTTCTTGATGAATTATTAATTAGCAATTCTGTATCGTGCAAGATTGCGGTATACATACTCCCGTATGTGTATTGTATTGTTTCAAGGATTTAACTAAGCTCTCACCACGAAGGCATGAAACGCACTTAATAAATTATCACTTTGTGTGTTGTTTGGGGATGAGAATCACAACTACTTCATCACTAAAAATCAAGGATGCCGGATGCTTTGGCGAATGCTCTTAAACCGAACCGATCGAACGAAGATGTTTGACTGAGAACTCGCAACAGGATTGCATCGTTTATATAGCGGCATTCAATTCGCTTCAATTTGTCAGGCAGATTTGTCGTCCTGCGTGCAAAAAATTCTTCTCACTTCAGAGCATCCTTGCTCTCATCGCAACCGGCATAGCACAGACCGCATGGCTATGTTATTGTTTTGAAAATTTCACTTTCCTGTCCAATAAAGGGGAAAAAATAACCGAGCAAGAACACAATATGATGTCCTTTGTGTATGTCCCTGGTACAACCGGCAGGGGGGATAGAATGATAACAAGAAAAGTCCTTGAACTAATATTAGCGTTAAACTTCAATTGAGAAAAAAAAAACGTGTTTAATCGATAAATTGGAGGAGGACTAGCTGCATCCGAATAATAATCCATCCATCTTTTCAATTCAGATCGAGATTAAGATACTCGTCCTTTCACTCAAGGATACTGATGTCTTAATGTCCTTTTGTTTTTATGAAGCAGAATACTCCTTCATTTGCTGCCGAATTTTTTCCTGTGAAGCTTACGAGATTAATGCATGATACGGTGTGGTGGAAAGCGGATCAGGATTTAGCCGGGCGATAGCATTTGGAAATTTTCTAATTTAACGATAAGCAGCTGAAGGACGACTTTTTTGGTATTTCTGTTTGGTTTTTCTTTAGCTGTGTCTGTTTGCTGGAGAAATTTGCGAATGAATTGATTAATTGAATCGGATGTGGGCGGTTGTGTTTGTGGGCGAAAATTTACATAGAAAACACAAGAAGACGTTCCTCGTTATGTAAAATGTTGAACTGTGGTGTGGTTTTAGCCTTAATTTTATTTTTTCAAAATGTATGTGACCATAATAGATGAGGGTTACTTGGTATATTGTAAGTAAGGAAAAGTTCCGTTGGCATTCTATGCCAGACAGAGTTGAAAACTCTTTGGGCAGTTATTTATTAGAGCAGCATTTACTCGTATTCAGAGGATACTCATGAGTCAATGTTGTTCTTTTGATTATGCAGACAAATAAATACTGTCGAATCGAATGTGCCCTTTTTTGTGGAGAATGAATTATGTCAGATAGGAATGTTAATTCTTGTAGTGGAAGTGATAACGTCTGACTTGCAAATCGCATTTTTAGTCCCCGGTGAACATTTATATCTTCGATGTCTCATAATTCACCCAAACATAATACGACAGCCTATTCTTCAATGTAATATTAAGAAGAACTTCTGAGCAAAAACCTGTATGAGACCAAACTAGACGATCTTTATCTTTGGATACACTTCGTACGAAATGAATCAACTGCTCTAATTGCAATCAAGAGAAAGGTGAACATGTTTGCGAATCCAACCCCCACCACGTTAATCAACATATCTTCACATAGTATAAAGCAATGTTCCGATCGGTGTCATATTACGTTTGTGGTTAAGGATCTCAAGAGTTGCTGAATAGATTTTAACAATTCGTTTGGTATAAGATTACTATTTTCTCGGCAAAGGTTTATCAATTAGCTTTGAATTGGACAATTTTTTAGTTTTAGAGTTTAAGGGACTTCAAATGAGAAAACGAAAATTCAATTTAAAACAAACGGCTATTACTTCAGAACAGCTTCTCCCATGTGATTGATATTCATTCTTAGCTTAATTACATTCAATATGCAGATTTAAAGACCAATATCATATCTGTGCAATTACTAGAAGCTGAATAGTAGTACAAAATGCTTTTTTTTACATTTTTTTCAAGCAAAAGCTGAATCACAGCACTAAGTAGCAATCGTGTGGAGTTGATGATGATTTTTTTTTTGTAAGTCGCACTCCCCCGAAACGGCTCGACCGATTTTTATGAAATTTTTTGTGTATATTTGGTAGGTATGAAAATATGTTGTAAAGTATATTTCATCTCGCTAAGTGGCGCTGGAGTCAAGTTATTAATAACTTCTTTATTTATTCACAATATATGTTGGTTCAGTGCCAAAAGAGAAAATTATAAAATTTGGACCCGATAAGTGGCGCTGGAGTCAAATTATTAGATCTAGTTTCTAGAACGGCAATAGCTCGGTGACGCTGGAGTCTCCTCAATACGAACTTAATTGGACTTTTTTCAGATCCAAAGACTTATTCAGCTTATTAATTTATCAGCTTTCAAATCATTTATGCACACAACAACCAAATCCGCACTAAAATATTTGCGGATGTCAAATGTATGGGGAGATTCGATTCGCTCGTTTTTAATAATCAAGTGAATCTCATTCACATTACCAACAAGTGGACGTTCCCCCCGCCGATTTTAATAATAGAGGTGATTATATTTAAATAACTGTATAACTTTATAATAACTGTTTTTTTAAAGTTCATTTACATAATGTATATCTGAAATTTGTCAATCAAAAATAAATAAATAAATAAACAAAATACCTGAATATACAGTAAAATAAATTTTTAAAATATGTTTTTATTTATGTGTGAGTGTGTGAATATAAAAGTTTCCTAACTCATAGCTCGATGAAAGTGAAAGCAGTCTCCTCCGAAATAACATACGCTTGGTGACCCTATTCTCTGCAATTCTGGCGGAAGTCTATTTCAAAATCGAATTGCAGTTACAAGATAAGATCGCTCTCCAATGTAATTGATGTGATGAAGATCTTAGATCTTAAAAAAAAAAATATGTACGGCGTCAGCAGTCCTACACAGAACCAAGCCTAGCTTCTCGCAACCATTTGCGTGTGCGTGTTTTATTTTTTCACGAAATGGACTGGTGCCGCAGTCTATTGAAATCGATATTAACTCCGGAGGCACCGAAAAATTTAATTAAGTGTCGCGACGAAAACCGCGGAAAAATAAAAAGCGCGCAAAAAAGAGCTCGCCAGTAATTGGTAATAACAATGACATTTCTGCACTAAATCTTGTTGCTACTCCTCTGATGGAACTGCATGCTGCCAGTTTTCACGTGAATACGTGTGAAAATGCACTGGTAAATTATATTTCAACTAAATTGACCATATTTCGTGTTTTAAGGGGTGACATTGGTTTCACGGCTTCAAAAAATCGATTTGTCTTATTAAATTCTACATCTCTAGACTATTGTCCTAAATTTTCAAGTCGATCGGAGTAATAGTTTTGGGAAGTTGCGCGCTCAACGTCAGTTGGGGTCAGTTTCATTATCACTCAAAATTTAAAACGCGTTTTTCTCGGAACTGTATTTTCAAAGTCGGTTGTCAAAATTTCTCGAATAGTACTAAACCGATCTTGATGAAATTTTACGCACGCCTTTGAGATATTTTTGACAAGGTCTTGGACAAATGGCTATTTTTTTTAATGTACATAACTATTTTTGTAGATCAAATTTTACCGAAATTTTTAAATTTTTTGTAAAAATATCTGCCAAACATCCAATTTTTTTTTTCTAGTTTAAGGTATTAACTAAAAAACGTATATTTTTTTTTTGATTTCAGTTGATCCTGTCATGAGTTCTGCTGTCAACTCGCGAGGGGTCACCGGAAATGACGTCGCAATGGCAGAGTTTTAAATATTTTTCTGCAAAAATTTCAGAAACTATTTGTCCAATGTCTATATTTAAGGCAAGAACAAGTTTGAATGAAATATTTAATTTTTTATATAAAAAAAATTGTTAAAAATAAGCCGTTTTTTACCCCACGAAATCCATGTAACCCCTTAAATTAGTTGATTCGACCGCCGACTATCCTAAATTATATTATATAAATTTTAAAATTAAATTACCGACCGAGTTCGACGCGCGCGCTTTAGATTCCTCAATTTTGCCGTCGTGTCGGGAAATCGCGTTAAGAAATTCATGGCTAAAACGGAGTTGCTTTTCCCACCGCAGAAATCAAAACATAAAGATTGATCAAGACTATGTACGTAGACTCAGAGTATCTGAGATAGCATCACACTAACTCAATATATAATTAATAATGAAACCTAGATACTTAACTTTTTGTACATAAGGAACAATACTGCCCTCAAGAACAAGAAGAGGAAAGTCTTCAATGTTCACTTTATTCTTATAGAAAATCATTCCCAGTTACTTAAGGGGGTTAAGTTTTAGTCTATTATAAGTTGACCATCGTTTTATAATTAACTAGCTGATGTTCCCGCTTCGCTGCGCATACAAAAATATTCCCTTTGTGTATGTAAATAAATGTGTGTTTGTAATAAATTGTCTACTGGAAGGAAACTTCCAGCTTAGTACTACACTTGTCCTAAAGCCTTAAAAGTTAGCATAAATCCTTGCTCCACAATTTGCTTAGCACTAAATGAAGTCATTTGAAAAGAATTATTATAGGATCGTATAGACTGAATGAATTGCTTGGATAAAGGCTTTTCCATAGACTATTAAAGGAAAAAGTGACGCGGGTGGGTTAGCAATTTATTCCAATCTAACTTTTCCGCTTTCTTAAATATTACAGCACGTTCTTAGCGTAAAAACGTCAAATCATAATACATACATATCTGTATCTTTTCCAAGCCCTGCATTTACTTATCATAAAAAAAAATTGCATTCTTTATCCAGTTATTGAATTAGAGATGATCGAACAATTACAATATACATATGTTAGCACAAGGCAATCCCAATCACGTATACTACACGCATGTACCGCATAAACGCATACCCGCTAGTGCATTGACGGTGGCAATGGTCTCCACTGATCGTTGTCGCGAAGCATAAAAACAATATTTCTTTGTTATGACTTTTCTTACAGAAGACGTACAAATAAGATAACATATATACATAAATATCAAAATCTCTGTTGTGAAATAATCTAAAGAAATATGTAAATTTTATTTTAATACGTCATTTAAGAACTAAGATAGAGCGACATCAATGCCCAAAACGAAAATATAAACTTTTCTTTTTCTCATTCGGAAGTTTTTTATTGAAATATATTGATTTTTTTTATCCATTCTATAGATTTAATCCAACCAGAATCGATTGCAAAAGCCCACATTCAAATCCGTTCAGGCGTTTTTTTTTTTTTCCGGCATATACATACATACTTAATTTTAGACTTCCTTTTATATAAGTAGTGAAGTGATGATAAGTTTTCATTTATTCTAGAGATACAGTCTTCCATCAAACCAAAGGCAATAGGAGATATATTAATACATCATCTTATAAACTTATCAAGTGCATTTTTGATAGCTTTCTACATTGAAGGCTCCTTCAACATCTAAGTAAGCCGCTAGTTGAGGCTAACGTTAATAAAATAATCCTAAAACTTCTACCAAACAAACGTACAGAGGTACAGTGGAACTTTCCTAAATCAAATCTACATGGGACCAGAAAATAAATTCGAGTTATAGAAACTCCGAGTTAAAGAAAATACATACATATCAAGTAATTTATTTATTTGAAAGAAATTTTAAAATGTTTGCTTGGGTTTTGCATGGCCACTTCTCTTTTTCTACAAAATCCTCCACCAAACACGACGACTTATATGTACATAGATGTTTTAGGAACATTACTTCTGCACTCCACAGAATCTCTACATTGCACATAGGGGTATTTGCCTAGAAAAACCGATCAAAAGTATTTGCTTGCCTGAAATCACTTCAAATGCATTACTAAGCTTATTTCAGTCACTTTAAGGTAAAGTTCAATTTTAAGCTTAAAATCTCCTAATTTTTCCTATGTGCAAGACGATTAACGAGCAAATAACTCTGAAAATGATCCAGTTTAGCTTCAAAATCATTCTCTTCACACTCATTCATGACATCATATAACTGTCTTTTAGATATAATGCACAACCCAACCGATCCTTCAACCAAAATAATTTATTTTATGATAAAAAGTTTTTGATTTTTCTAATAAACTAGAAACACATCAGGGACGAAAAAATCTAGGGAGCAGTTATGGGCAGCATTTTATTTATTTTTTTTTTTTTGTTATTGCTTCTTGACATCTTGCCCTATAAGCTGATACCTGATACCAAACAAGTAACCGAATAACAACGAAATAAATAAAAAAAGAATGCCCATTTACATGCATTTCAAATAAATCCCATATCTATTAAATTTAAGCCCCAATAAACGTAAAAATAGATTTTAAATAAAGTGCACCTGCAGCTGATTCCTCCATAACAAAAAATTTGGTACACAATATAAAAAAAAAACGAAAATCTAATTATTTAACAGTGCGATTTTTCGCACAAATCAATAGATTTATAACATATGACTAGATTAAACCTCGTAACTCCACTTTTTAGCGAAAATGACCTTTTAATGCCATCTTATAAAAAATTGGCAAGCTCTCCAGTACAGAAAAACTCGTATGTCTCTAAAGGCTCCACTGCAACTATGTAAGGTACGGTAGAACATTTGTCGTTCCTCCTGAAAAATTTGAAATTTGTGAGTTACGTAATTGTCTATAAGACCGACGATATGTAACTATAGTCTTTCCCTACCACGTTTCTAAGGCAATTTGGTTCAGTGGGTAAATTACATTTCCGAAAAATTCGAGTAACGGTTGAAATATATCTTTGCATGACAGAAATTCGAGTTACGGAGTTAGAAATATGTGAAAAATGCAACGACAAATCAATACTCATGTTCGATTTATAGAAATATTCGAGTTATAGAAATTCGAGTTAGGGAGCTAAAAATATATGAAAAAATCAACGAAAAAGCGATAAAAATTCGACTTAAAAGTTCGAGTATCGGAAGTTCGAGTTAGGGAAATTCCACTGTATTATTAGATTCCATTACAAGGTTGAACAGACCACACTGTTTTAGGATCTGCAAAATTGAAGCCAATTGTAGGCATTAAAACTGCAAAATATATAATTTTTCAAAAATGTCTTCATTTCTGCATACTCAGTGATAATCCTAGAAATGTGCTTTGTACCGGAAATAAGTTAATATTTCCAATTATTTCAAAATGTCAATATTTAAATAGAGCTCTACCACGTAAAATAGATACATATCTTTATCAGAATAGTTAATCCAACTCAAAATTATATAACTCTTCCACTGGACTTATTTTGCGGCCTCATTTCAATTTCACATTCCATGTCAGTATTCATTTCATAATAATTTATATATGTAAATTTGTATTGACATTATACCGATGTCCAACCAAATGCAAATAAAGAAGCTGACAGTGACAGTGACCTTTCAAAGAAATCCTATTTTACAATTCCCCACGTGGATTTTTAAATGCCATCGATATGTCTTTTATTTCACAAGATCCTTTTAGACTAAACAATAACACTCTTTCTTATACTCAATGAAAGGCATCCTGTGGTGTATGAAATTAATTTTAAACTGCTGACATCTAGAGTTTCTTCGTTTACAGGTTGAGGCTATTATAACCCCATCTGGAAGATAACTATCGAAAGGATTGTCACTAAGTGACATCAAATGGAGACTGTAGAGCGTCCGTGAAAGTTTCGCTTAATTACTTTCACAAAGCATAGTACACACGAATTTCGGGCTTAATTGCAAAATATCGATTGGTAGTCTCAGGCAGTAGCTACGCGCGAAGTCAATTGTGGTTCCCCTCTCAACACTTCCATCAACACTGTGAACTTTGAGGTAATTAAAGACACCTTGAGATGATGGATAAAGTTGTTTCTATCGTTTCTATTGCCATAAGGAATAAGTGACGGGGAATTCTCTACGGCAAGGGAGTGGTGCTGTTCGAAAGAATCTCCAGCACTAAGCGCTTAGTGAGATCGTTAAATGAAACGAGCCAACAACTCCGTACTATGGGATCGTATGTACATATGTGTACGACGGTAGTATGTGATGTGTATAGTTTCTGGTATTTCCTACCGGATATGTGAGGGGTGGCTAATCTGTTCTGTGGGAACGATTAGTAAAGGAAAATCGAAGGAAATGGAGTGATAAGTAATCACAATGATTAAGTTCTGATGATTAAATTGGTAATGGACGAAAATCTGTATTTAATTAGTGGTTGAAGAGGGAACAACACTAAATCGATAGTTTTAAAGGAAATTAGCTTGAGGTACTTTTAGATTATATTACCTCACCTGGTATGTTGACAATTTGTGAATAAGTTGGGGCCTATTTCTAGGCGCATCTACGATTTCGAGTCTAGGCTTCTTATCACTGAAAACTCACCATTTTGCGAGGAAGCTATAATGGTTTCTAGCTTGTGGCATTGTTAATTAGTGTAATGTGGCGTTAATGCCACTTAGCTAACTATTAGTACTATAGAAAAAGCAAAGGACTCAATGCCTAAATAGAATGTTTTAATTGTAATAAAAATAGAGAAGGATAAAAATATGTAATCCAGTGAAGAACATCAAAAAGTAAAATAAAATAATAAAATAAAACAAATAAAAATCTATTAACATAAAATAAAAAATCTATTTACATCTCAGATGTGATGTTACGAATAAATTAGAATAAACTAACATAAGATATACAAATGAACATCCCTTAACGCTCTTATTTTTCCACAATAATCATCATAATGGTACAAACGCGCAGCGAAACAATAAAAAGACTGGATGCCTTGGGAGTGGATTTTCCATCAAGCGCCACACCTATGCAGCTTCAAAATCTACTCAATGCTGAGAAACACAAGGATCCATCACCAAACAACCTCCAAAGCTCTCCAAATCTTCCGTCTGCAAAAAACCTTCCGCCTTCTGAAAACCTTCCGGTATTACCAAGCACCTCAGGCGCAGCCATGCCAGTTCCGCATTCAGCTAAACTTCCGTCAGCAGATGAACAATTAGCCCTAGATAACGGTTTCGATGACGATTGCAAGACTAGAAAAAAGAAAGAAGATCCTCATGCTCCGCCGTGAACCCCAGGTGCTGGAAGAGCAAAATATGAGTAACCAACTGCAGAAATTAAGCATCGGTGAAATTGAAGGACTGGTGGAACCGTTCAGTGGGGACGATGCTTACGCCGGCCGTCGGGAAATGGATACACATACTTTGAAAATGTCCTGCAGACGAGCCCAGCAAGCGAACACCTAAAGTTCATGGCCATGCAGCACCTCCTGAAAGGAACAGCCGCGGTGTACCTTCGCACAACAAATGCGGCCACACACTTTCAGCTCAAAGAAGCTTTGCTTAAACAATTCAAGCGGAACATTTCCGTTACGGATGTTTACCGGCAACTTCAAGCGCGTTGCAAGCAAAAGAGCGAGAATATTATCGCATACATGCTGTCAATGCAAGAAACCGTAGCACAGTGGAAAATTGAAGAGGACGAAATTATTAGCTTCGTCATCGAGGGGCTACGCGACAGAACAGCGTACACATCCATATTATACACAGCTACTTCACGTCATCAATTAAAGGAAATTCTCCTTAAATATGAGAAGAAACGCTCGTCAGTTCAATAATTGGAAACGGCACAAAAATCGACCAGTTGAGCATCTCCAGCACACAGGTGACTTCAAACCTTCCGACAATCTTCAGTATTCTGACAATTAGTATTGAAACATTCTTTGATGAACATAATCCTGTGTCATAATTTCTATAATTTTAATTCTTATCCAATACAAAACCCGTCCATTCACAGTGAGGCAGCATTTGAAACGTGTGCCTCGGATATTATCCAATACACAAACCATGTTGCACTATAAATGGCAGCTACTTTGAAGCGCATGTCCGGAAAAAGAGTCAGTAAACGTCATGCGGGAAACTAACGAGTGAAACAGAATATTGTGGCCAGAACGAGATGGACCGTAAACAAAAAAGATTTGTGCATTCGCTTCGCATCGCACGATGTCAATGTGTCATTGCCGTATCTTCCGTCGCCGTTAGACAGAGATGGGTCGTAAACAAATCGTACAGCTGCTACGAAGGCGAACGACCACAGAAAGCTTTCCTCTTTCAAGTAAAACACGCTCAAAGTGTGAGTAGGTCAGGTGCGTCAAGGAGAAGTACGAGTACCGGCCGAATGCATTCATGCGCAGCCAATAAAGAGGTCGTTTGTCGTCAGTCATCATCTGCCCCAGAGGAATGGAATGACATCGATAAAAGCTTTCTTTCTTTAACTTGCGGCTAACCCCGAATATTCAAGTGGGGAAAGAGTTCAGCTGGTCTTATATGTATATGTGTATGTATCAGCAGCATTGGGGAATAGAGTGAAGATTTTTCTGCGAAATGTGCAGCCATTCATTCAAATTGGTGGGAATGACCGATGGTTTTAAGTGAAAATACACTTTTATTTCATAAATTGGCTTATTAAAGGTGGGCCGAAATTGTAATAGCGGAAAATAGTATTTATGAATCATGCGATCGTATTCTTCGGATATAAAATAAATTTTGTTTTTACTTTTTATCCAAATCGTGCATTAAATATAAATATGTAATTCATATGATGATGGTTGGATGTTGTAGAAATAGGGTAGGCACTGATTGGCTTTAATTTGGCTAAGCCCAGTGTTGTAACTGTTACTACACATCAATTGTGCTTATTTTACCTCCAAGTGGTAACCATCGGGTACTGGTCGCTGCCCATCCGGGCACGACTTGCTAAACTTATAAGCGCGAGTGCTGAGCAAGGGAAAATAGCAGCACTATAATTCACGACAGCGGATGAATTCCATCAATGGAACCAACGGTGGCGCTAAAATTTCCAGAACGGAAACAAAACCTTATCTGAGCTACTCCGACATATTCGGAGCTTAGGTCGATAAGGATTTCCAAGTACTAGTCAGGGTCTTGGAAAAGAGTTGGTGGCGGATGAGCCCCTAGTGGGCCAACGGCAGCGCTCACACCCCCGTAGTGGGTTACTGACACCGGTGTACCCGGCCCCTTGTCCTAGGGGTATACAAGGATCTGGCCCTCCAGGTTGGGGGTTGTGCGTGAGGCTAACTACCTAACCACGTAAAAAAAAATTTGTTCCGAAACAACCAAAAGCCTCGGAAAAGGACGGATCTACTGTTGACAACCACGCTAAACGAAATAAGGACAACGACGTTCGGATATGTACCTGGAATGTTCGTTCAATGAACGGCGATGGTGCATCCGAACAACTGGCAGAGGCCCTAAACTGCTACAAGGCAGATATAACCGCCATCCAGGAAGTGCGATGGAATGGGCCAGGCAGAAAAAGGATGGAAAACTGTGATATCTACTACGGTGACTGCTATACAGAAAATAAACAGCGCTTATTCGGATGCGGATTTGTCATACGCGGCAGGCTTAGGCAAGAAGTCTTGAGCTTTCGGCACGTGAGCGAGCGCCTTATGACAATCCGTGTCAAGGCAAAATTCGCCAACATAAGCCTTATATGTGCTCACGCCCCCACAGAAGAAAAAGACGACGCTACCAAAGATAGTTTCTACGAGCTCCTCGACCAAACATACGAGCAATGCCCTAGACATGACGTTAAAATCGTACTGGGCGACTTTAACGCCAAGATAGGAAGAGAGGACATCTTTGGTAGGACGGTTGGAAGGCACAGCCTACACGACACCACGTCCGAAAACGGACTAAGGCTGATTGACTTTGCTGCGGGGCGAAGTGTCAGTATAGCAAGCACACAGTTTCCACATCTCAATATCCATAAGGGGACATGGCGGTCTCCGGATCGAATAACCGTCAACCAAATCGACCACATTGCGATCGACACCAGACATGCCTCCAGTATTATGGATGTCCGAACCTTCCGGGCGGCCAACATTGGCTCGGACCACTACCTTGTTGTAGCCAAGGTACGAATGCGGATATCAACAGCGCCACAACAACGAAATACTGTGAGAAAGTACAATGTCGAAAAGCTACAATCGCAAGACACCGCCAGAGCCTACAGAGAACGCATATCCCGATCTCTTGCTACGAGTCCTACCGCAGCAACAGCTAGTACAGAAGACCAGTGGCAACAGTGCCAGCAAGCCATCATAAGTGCCGCGAATGATGTGCTGGGTTTCACACGATCACCACCACGAAACCCCTGGTTTGATGAAGAGTGCAGACTAGCTAACGCGGAAAAACAACAAGCGTATAAAGCGGCGCTGCAAAGAAGGACTAGATCTGCTCGCATGCTCTACGAGCAAAAGAGACGGGAAGAACATCGGCTTCTTAGAAGGAAAAAGAAAGAGCACGAGAAGCGTGCATTCGAGGATATTGAGAGATTGAGAGGGTAAAAAGAATGTGCCAGCAAAACAAATCCCGTACAGAAACCTGTAGAGACGCGGATGGAAACATCGTAGTAGAAACACAGTCGGTGCTGAGAATTTGGAAAGACTACTTCTGCAGACTGTACAATGGCGATGACGACCAAAATTCCGCTGTCAGGCAGAATGAACCATTCAACTTAGATGATGATAGCCAAAACTCCCATCCACCTGACCAAAACGAAGTGCGGATAGTAATATCCAAACTTAAGTCCAACAAGGCTGCTGGACCTGACCTGGTTTACCCGCAGAGCTATTTAAAGCAGCTGGAGATGACTTGGTAGTGAGCATACACCAACTCATCTCTAAGATTTGGTCAGATGAAAGTATGCCAGATGAATGGAATCTCAGCATCGTTTGCCCGGTTCATAAGAAAGGAGACCCTCTCAACTGCTCCAATTACAGAGGCATCAGTCTCCTGAACATCGCCTACAAGATCCTATCTGCCATATTGTGTGAACGCTTGAAGCCTTTCGTCAACAACCTGATTGGGCCCTATCAGTGCGGTTTCAGGCCAGGAAAGTCCACCATAGACCAAATTTTCACACTCAGGCAGATCCTGGAAAAAACCCAAGAAGTCCAAATCGATACCCACCACCTGTTCATCGATTTCAAGGCCGCCTATGACAGCATCTGGAGGGATGAACTGTATAGAGCCATGTCTAGTTTTGACATCCCTGCCAAACTCATCCGTCTGTGCAGGATGACGATGGAGAAAGCTCGCTGCTCCATCAAGGTCGGTAATGACCTCACCGAGACCTTCGATGTCAAAAAAGGATTCAGACAAGGTGATGCGCTGTCATGCGACTTCTTCAATATCATACTTGAAAGAATTGTTCGAAACTCACAAGCCAACACACAAGGAACGATCTTTCAAAAGTCCGTTCAACTACTTGCATACGCCGACGATATTGACATCATTGGTAGAACACAGCGAGCTGTCACCGGCGCGTTCGCGAGTATAGAAATGGAAGCGGCCAAAATGGGTTTAGCGGTAAACGAGGGCAAAACTAAGTATATGCTGTCAACAAAAAGGGACAACCAACATCGACGAATTGGACAGAACGTCACAATAGACAGCTACAACTTTGAGGTAGTAAAGGACTTTGTCTACCTCGGCTCTGCCATAACATCAAAAAATGACATCTCGTCGGAAATCAAACGAAGGATTACTCTTGCCAACCGCTGTTTCTTTGGGCTAAGAAGGCAATTGAGCAGTAAAGTCCTTTCCCGATCGACTAAGGAGACTCTATATAAGACCCTTATCATCCCAGTCTTGCTATATGGAGCTGAAGCATGGACTTTATCGAAAGCGGATGAAGATCTCCTTGGTCGCTTTGAGAGAAAAATCCTTCGTAGGATATTCGGTCCCGTTTGCGTTGACGGGTTTTGGAGGAGAAGATTCAACGACGAACTGTACGAGCTATACAGCGACATCAGCCTGGTCAAAAAACTGCACATTGGGCGTTTAAGATGGCTAGGACATGTGGAGCGCATGGACATCAGCGCTCCGGCTCGGAGAATATTCAACTCTAACCCGGAGGGTCAGCGCAGCAGAGGACGACCTCGCCTAAGGTGGCGCGACCAAGTAGAACAAGACCTCAACCAACTTGGAGTGCGCAACTGGAAGCGGTTAGCTAAGGACCGGGCTAACTGGAAGAGGTTGTTGGTTGAGGCCTTGGTCCACCCCGGACTGTAGCGCCACCTAAGTAAGTAAGTAAGTAAGTAATTCATATTGTAAAAAAAATTAATATTTCGTACTTCTTTTCTATGAAGCTCAATTTTGGGGTTCTTGTCACTTTAAAGTTGTCGAAAAATACCGTCGCTACTTTCCCAAATTGGGATTTTTCAATTGCCAAGTGGAACTCCCAACTATGTATGTATGTACATACGGTTTGGTTGGATTTCGCCGTGTCTGCCCTGAAACATCGATACTAAAAAGACATCCATGAAGCATGGAGGAGGGAGAAGCATCTTTTGGGGATGCGTTTCCGAATACATTAAGATAAACGGAATTTTAGATCAGTTTATTTACAAGGACATCCTAGAAGACACTATGCTGCTACATGTTAAGGAGAAATTACTTCTGAGATTATGCTTCTTAAATTGTTAAAAAGAGGTTTTCCGATAAAAAAAAAAGTGTGTGAGCCTCATCCGCATAAGCTCACGGGGGAAGTGAACACTTATCCAATCCAAAGCAATTGTGTATGTTTAATGTGCAAGAGAAGAAGAAATTTGTCTAGTACAGTCGATAGAAAATGTGTAATACAATTTAGTAAATATAAATGTTAACTTGACTATATTTTTGTACTACAAATTATGAAAGGAAAAGTTATTCAAAATTTCATTATATATAGAATTTGTTAATAACTCGACTCCAGCCCCACCCATCGGGTCCAGTTTTTGTAGTTTTCTCCTTTGGTACTATACCAATATAAATTGTCAATATGAATCATTTTGGTCAGTTAATAAAGAAGTTGCTAATAACTTGACTCCAGCGCTATTTCGCGGGCGATTTTTTCGCCTATGTCATTCCTCAGGTCACAGACTATCTCTTTGCCAAATTACATTACAATTGGGTCAGCGGTATAGCCGTGAAACGGTTTTGTTGATAACTTGACTCCAGCGCCCCCCAGCGAGCGGTTTTTCCACCGAAGTCCTTCCTTAGGTCCCAGACTATCTGTTTGCCAAATTACATTACAATTGGTTCAGCGGCTTAGATGTTAAAAGGTAGACAGGTAGACAGACAGGCGAACGGACGCACGGACGGACAGACAGTCAGACAAACGGACGGATGGACAGACAGAAAGACGGACGGACGGACAGACGGACAGACGGACAGAGAGACAGACAGACAGACAGACAGACAGACAGACAGACAGACAGACAGACAGACAGACAGACAGACAGACAGACAGACAGACAGACAGATAGACGGACAGACAGACAGACAGACAGACAGACAGACAGACAGACAGGCAGACAGACAGACAGACGGACAGACAGACAGACAGGCAGACAGATAGACAGACAGCTGATGTATACATATTTCCCCGGTATGGAATCATTTCCCCGTTATCGAAACACATTTATCGAAATTTATCGTAATGCATTTATCGTAACTTATTCATCGTAACTCGTTTTTAAAAATAATACGTCGCTAAAGAAGTATTAACTTCAAAATCGATCTTATGAAATGGCCTACGGGAGGTTGTAGATCGGCGAATAGTTCGGGAGAAGTGCAAAACTGGAGACAAACTTTGCATTCAAGTCAAGGAGGCCTGGAAAAATATCTCAAATTGGATAATTTCCAATATTCTTGAGGCTTCATTATAACTTATACAGTGAAGGCGATGACATGGGATCAGGAAAGACTGCCGAAACTAGTAATATTACTATACACCTTGTTCAAGAATGGGAGAGTCTAGCATAAAACTGCGGCTTGAATCCAAAGTTTATATTCGATGAGGACCCTACATCATTAAGAATGAAGCATGTAATAAATCGTGTTTAATAAATCAAAATGCAAAGCGCAGTCATCGCCATATAGAATATGTTATAGCAAAATGAACCACAATCTCGGTGAGAGAACACACTTTCTAAATCACTAAATAGCATTGTCAATCTGGTAGACGGCCATAGACCAAACCAATCAAACATCACCCATGGGGATCGCCTTGTCCCGGTGGACGGGCTCAAGTAATATTTCAAACACGAAGAAACCAGCTAGATAACACTAGTTTAAAAAACAAACATAAAATATGGAAAGTACAAAATAATTATATATAAAAATCGGGGATATCTACTCAAGTGTCGGTAGAAACCACCTCTGTCGGCGAATGATTGGCATCGTCAGGCACTAAGTGGTCAACTTTCCACAAAACCAGATGCACAGCATCAAAGTGCGCAAAGACAAAGAAGTCGTGACAATGGTCACTGAAGAAAAGCGCAATAGGAAAGACAGACCGAAAATGTGACTGTCGGGTTCCAGGCAGTCCTGCAGTGGGTACTAGGGACAAACTGACAAAATCAACAACATCAACTAGACTAGAGGTCCCCGCCATATGGGTACCTATAAAGATGCAGCCGCTAACCAGCTTGTAGTATACTGCGATGGATACGATGAAGGCAAGCTTCCATCGAATCTGCAGGACAGATCTCAATGTGAGATCAGAGATGCACTCGATCTAAGTCTGTGCGCGGTCCCTTCAGTCATTCCCAACTTCATATGGGCGAGTTTTAAAAACTATCGGATCCACGTAGTGTGTGGTGATCAGCTTTCAACAAAGATCTTGGAGGCACTAACTAAGAGTCTTGAAAATATGTGGGAGGAACCCAATCTCAGGGTATTTATACATATGTAACTGATATTTTTTTAATGAAATAAGTCTTTAAAAACTAACTAACAAAATGTTGTTCAAAATGCAATTTATTTATTTTATAACTTTGGTTTTTACTTTAAAGACTATAAGAAAAATGTAAAAAAATATTTATTACCTACAATTTACATATTAACGTACATACCACCGGCTGGCAGCTGGTTTGTAGAATGAGACTACATACATTTCACTTCCATTTAAGCTGTGCACGTACTGCAGTACGTATCAATTGCAAATGGTTGTGCATATTATTTCGAGCACAATCACTTCATTTGCAATCCAATGTGTCCAGTAGTGATTGTTTGCGGTTGGTCTATCGTGTCCAATTATCGAAGCGCGACGAAATGCGAACAAGTGGTCAGATATCATAGTTTCTGGCTTTTTGTTTCTCCCTACACTAATGTACCATGTAATAGGGCAGTTTACATACTCATTCATTCAATTGAGATAAACTCTGAATTATTGTGGTGTAATCCCGGTGGATGGAGGTCAATGATGATACGCGATGACGATGTAATTTATTCGTTTTTACAGTACAGCGTCAGTTACCGTTAGTTATTGTTTTTATGTTGAGTATTTAGTTGCTTATGATTTTGACAATATACCCCAGGTTCACTTTACCAGAAACTTCAAGGTCTCCATAGCAGCTATATAGATCTTAACATCTTTTTTTATAGATGGCTCAAAAACAGAGGCGGGTACTCGGAAGAATTTTGCATAAACCAGTCTTTCATCTTCCAATCAGAGATATATGCTATTAAGAAAGCAGCACAAATATTGTCCTAGCAAGGAAATTACCCGCAAAGGCAGTCACCATTTGCGAGGACCGCCAAAGCGCACTTTAAGCACTGAACTTCACTGCCGTGAATTCAAAATGCGTAAAGGACTGCCTCACGGTACTCAAAGCGATAACACACCACTCTGCTGGGTACCCGGACATGCGGGAATAGAAGGGAACGAAACAGCAGACGGACTGGCCAGGAAAGGCTCTGATTTGGATATAACACTAGTTGACAGACCGGTCTTACCGGCTTTTGAATAGACCGCATCACCACCAATGTAGCCGATGACCGATGGCGCAACGCTAGCGATTCTGTAATAAATAACAACTTTTGGCCCGCAGTCGACCAGAAAAGAACAAATATCTCTACTTTCTATGAGAAGCAGCCAAATCCAAGTACTCGTCGGTGTTATAACCGGACACTGTATAATAGGAAACATGGCTAGAAGATGCGGCATCCTTACAAATGACTTCTATAGAAGCCACATGGATGAGGGCGAAATAGAATCTGTAGCACACCTTCTATGTTACTGCCTGGCTCTTCAAGAATGGTGCCAATCTTGTATGGGAGCAAGGTTCTTCGACTGCCTGGATAACCTAGCTAAGATACCGCTTACAGACCTAAATAGATTTATTAGTAGATCGAAATGGTTTTGTTAAATGCATGTTTCTACATGAGTATTCACAACGGACCTTTACGGCCTCTGGGTGAAATGCCATTTACTGCAAACGACCCTTCTAGCCTAACCTAACCTATGGAATGTCACTAAAATGATATCGACTTATTTGTACCACACGAGTATAGTGCAGAAGGTGGAGTCTTCTTCACAGAAGGGTTCCAAAATGTTCGATACAATCGCGCTTTGCATTAATCGACAGCAAACGAAATTTTGACATTTGCTGAAATGTGTCAAAGAATTGAGCAAAGTAGTCAGTTTGCAAACAATTTTATCTTGAGCAATGGCACTGTAATAGACGATAACGGTGTTTTTTTGCACGCGTATATAAAAGTTCACAAAAAAACGCCTATCGCCGCTTAATGAATTCATCACAAAAAATTGGCAACACTGATTTATGACAGATAATGACACTTGAAGTTTTTCACAGTGCCCACCTCTTTCGAATGTCTGAAAAGCATCAAAGAGTATCATTTGTCACGATTAAGCTTCTCAATTCGCCGTTCGGAGTCGACAAAAAACTGTAGGTCCCTTCCATTCGTGCAAAAATATAACACGCACACACAAATGGTTGCGAGAAGCAGGCCCAGGTTCACCTCGAGCTTTAGCGCCAACTAAGTAAGTAAGTAAGTAATGACACTTGAGCTATCAGTTTCTGAATAAAAAAAATAAAAGCTATAAAGATGGAAAACTCGAGGAATGCACATTCAAATATATTTAATTACAATAAAAACAAATTATTTATTTATTACCTTTAAATGATCAATTTATTGCTTATTGACACATAGCTGTAATGTGCAAAAAAATAGCACCATCATTTATGAAGTCTTATGAAAGTAAAATTTTTAAAGCTAATGACAATTTCGATTCAGAAACACAAAAGTTCATTAATTATAACCAAAAATAAAAAATCTATACGCATCTAAACAAAAAACAGTCAATTCTAACCTGTTCAAAAAATAGCACCACAAATACAAATTCATAGATAAAATAAAATGTTTGAAAAAATAAAAATGTTGATTAGTTTTAAATTAATGAACATTGACATCGCTCAATTAGAATATCGCTCCACGCAGCCTGCACAGCTTCCCATAACTGCAATGTCTTTTTTGGTTTTGCTTCTTCACATCAGTCCAAAGGTTTTCGATGGGGTTCAGGTCTGGAGACTGAGCCGGCCATTCCAAAACTTCAACCATATTCGTTGAGAAAAATTCTTTAGCCAATTTGCTTTCCATTCTGCGTAAGAGAGCATGATTTGCCTAGTAATGTCAACATAAATTTCAGCAGTTATTACCGGTTTGAACCAAAATATGGACCGGTACCATTATATGAGAAGCATTCCCATACGTTAATTCTTGCATCACCCGTGCTTATTAGTCTCTATGGTATATTTTCGCTGGAAATCCTGGTTTTGTTGTCTACGAACGAGTTTTCTACTTCCAGGAGTACTAAATAAATCAATTCTGTTTGCAATTTTCTTTCTTTCTTGCAAGTGGACCTTCTACAACAACTGTGCTTTTCTGGGACCGTTGGCAGGCAAACGGTTTTTCTTCCTATTGTATTAGTGTCCACTTTAAGATTTAAATCTTCTTTTACTTAAGTCGAGGTGATGAATGGGCTTTTTTGTCAATCTTATAATGCTTTGTTCATCGCTAGGGGTCAAATTCGCCGTTCTGCCTCTTTTAGAGCACCCAACTAGTTCTCTCATAAATTTGTATGTGTTTCGTTTTTCGTTTTTCATTGGTACAATGTCTACCGCTACCCATTTTAAGAAGCGGATACGTTTTTTATGAAATATTAATTTTTAATATTTCAAATATCTAGTTTTATCTGAAAAATATGATTAGCACAGCTTAATAAATTTAAAACTTTCTAAAGAATGACGCGGTGCTATTTTTTTCCACACCACAGATTTGACTTTATTACGTATAGCGGGAATTTATTTGTCTTAAAGTTCAATTTCAAGAAGGCTTCCGTTATTTAGCTGAACATTAGAGAGATATTTTACAATAGATGTAATATATTTATCCCAGCGAAAAAAAAAATTAAATCAAAATTCACTTTGGTGATATTTTTTGCACATAGCTGTAACTAATTGTCGCGGCAAAGAATAAATAAGAGATGGAAGAATTCTTTTCGATTGTTCCTTGTTTACGTTTGGGTTTCTCCGGTTGTCAAAAGAATGAAATTTTTGATAGGAATTCATCGCAAAAGTAGAAATTTGGATTTGGTATCACTGTTTTTATAACCGCTTAGCTAAGCGGAGATACTACCGCCGCTTATTTTATTTTTGTTGTATTTTTCATGTAAATTCGCAAAATAAGCGTATACATGCGTGCAAAAAAACAAGTCCAATAAGACAATAGAACCTTTAGCCAGTCAGTAACTCGCTGCATATCACGCAAGCAAGCTGCGCCGAAATCGAAGGAAAAGGATTATGGTCCAAAATAAAATATCCGTCATAAATATCGTCAATTACATTACTCTGACGTTACGTTATTAATTAATAATAAAAGTGTACAGCGTTCATTCATTTATTTTATTTTAATATTTAAGGCCATAACACAATGCATAAAACTATGCGTTGTGTCAATTATCTCGTGCCCTGCACAAACACATTTTTTTGTAAAAACTAATTGCCTTCGCATGTTTTATTTAATTTTATTTTGATTTCAATACTCATCCCACGGTTATTTATAGCTTCAAATATCATTCTCAAATCATTCTCTTATGTGGTGACTATACTCTGTGAAAATATTAATTGCAAACTTGCACTTGAGCGCATATAATGCGCACGAAATACTGATTTCCACGAAAATGAATCAAAATTGTTCGGTTTTTAGTTTTAATTGTTGACAATCGCACTTAACGTAACTTAGATGTTACGTTAAACGAGAAATATATTTTTAAGGAAAAAAAAAAGAGAATCGCAATGTGGAAGTGCAATAGGCGCGGTAATGATGAATTCATGTATACTATGCGGTACGGCGCGGCATGCACACCTTTGAATTTTGCCAAATTTTCGACTTAAAAATACATGACAAACCTCTTATAGTCTAAAAAGAGAGTGTAAATAGTCCACTCAAAAAAGATATTTATGTAGTTCGATCAGAAATAGATGCAACAGAATAAATTTTGAAAAATTGGAAGCGACACACGGACGTGTGTTGTTGATGTTAACCTTTAAGAATTTGCGCTTTTACAATTTCCTGGGCAATTTGTTATCACTTGGAGGGTAATAATTTATTTCAGTGACGTTTTCCCCTCAGCAAGTGGCGTACTTATTAATTTCTCGTTATAGATTCGACCTCAGCATGGACACTTGAGTCAGAACTGGTGCCAAGTTTATTTCGCGCCCAGTGCATGAATCATTTGCTGTTTGAATGATTGATTGATAGATTTTTGATCTAGATAAACGCAGGTCCCTACAATTCTCAAATATAAAATTGAAAAACGAGAAGCTAGGGTCTTAGTTCTATGCGGAATCTCTCCATATCAAATCGACATATGCAGATCTATACTCGTGACTGCTCCAGCCAATCGTGATGCAATGTATGAGAAAATTAAAGGCAAACTTGTGTTATCTTCTTACCGGATGCTAATATTATGGTAACCATAAACCAGGTTTTTAATAACATCGCAAGCATCGTCTGCAGCTGCTATTAACCGGTACCGATGATAATATCTTCAAAACTTGCTATTGAAATCAATAAAAGAAAATAAAATAAGCAAGTGTCTATCTGATTGGTACTGAAATTTTCCCAAATTTCGGTTAGTGAGAACTTCGCCCACACCTAGCCCAGGTGAGGTTTCTATAGGTCATAGCATCTCTTCCAGACCAATTTCCCTAAAAAATCAAAGTAGGAGATTGGGTGATTTGAGTAATAGATCCTCTGCTATAATTTGGTATCTACCCAAGCACTTGAATCTTTTCTGGGTTAATGCCCCACATTCCACCAGTATGTGTTCTGGAGTTGCACTGGACTCATTGCAAAATCTGCATGAGTCTTCATCTGATAGTGCTGGCTTGCTGAGATGTCCCTTGAGTTTACAATGCCCCGTGAGGAACGCAGTTAGGATGCAGAGTTTGTTTTTGTCCAGGCCAATGCAAGCTTTTACCCTTTTCTGATTATAGTTACCCAAACATTTTTCGCCTGTCTTAGGCCCTGAGTTTCTGTCCAAGACTTACTCCGGCTTGTCTTCTCCAACCATCGGAGCTCATCCTTTATGGTGTGTTCTTCTATGCCACAGAAGGGCTCAGGACCCACGAAGGGTATGGCGGCTCCCTTCCTGGCAAGTTTGTCCGCCTCTTCACTCCATTCTATCCCCAGGTATCCTGGTACCCAGTTGTTTCGTTTGCCCGGTCTATTTAGTTAATCTAGGCATTCCCAGACAATTCTAGATTGCCTATTGCCTTGATAGCTGCTTGGCTATCTGACGCATTATTGCTATGTCGCGTCTGTTGTAGCGCTTATCAAGATTGAGTTAAGTACATCTGTCAATAGGACAGATTTCAGCTTCATGGATACTGGTGTATTTGCCAATTTAATGGTAGGAGGACTCAGCCTATAGATACTAGATTCATTGTTCTAGTCTTTTTTGTTACTGAGCTTCTGAGAATATGAGGTCTACAGCCCCATGACTTACCGCCTATGATTTTACATAAATTATGAGTGCACGAGTCGCTTTCTTGGTAACCTCTTCTGTGTGCTTCTTCCAGTTTACTGCCTAGGCATTTGACTTCTAGCATTGGAGTGATGAATAATGCTGAGAGGGTAATAGTCTTTAGATGTGGAAGCTTCATCATTCTTGTGAATGGTACTCGTACTAGCGTTGCCTTAGCCGGGTTGATGTTTAGTCCCGCTTTTTTGCATCATTCTTATGTCGCTGTAAGTCCTTTTTGTATTGTATCACATCAGGTTTCCTCGTACTTGCCTGGGGTAATTAGCTTGACAGTCTATGCCGAGGTTGGTCAGTATTTCCAGTAGTTTATCTACAACAAGACTCCAGAGCAGTGGTGATAAAACTCCCACCTTCGGGCAATTTTTAGTGGTATTTATTTTGATGGTATGAACTGTCGTGCTGACAGTGATGTAAAGGGGATCTGCAGAGAATCTCCTCCCTTATATAGTTATCGAAAACCTTTACATAAATTCGATGTTGATTTTTGCCTTTCTTTGTTATTGCCGAAAGAAAAATCTTTAAACGTCATTCTTAGTGTATGAGTTCTGCTCAATAAATTAAAAAAAGCATTTCATGTGCATCTCTCCCACTACGGACAGCTCCTTTAGACGGACCGATCCTTTTGACAGACAAATCTTCCTGACCAAGCTTTACTGTTTCAGATTGCATACCTATATTTTACGTTCCCTTAACTGGTCACTCTCTTAATCGGACTCGGACACGTATATCTGTCAGAAATTATTTAATCCGATTCCAATAGACGGACAAAAACAAAAAATCCTTTCTAGCATTACACCGAGTTTTTTGTTTTTTTCGATTTGAATTTGAAAGAAACATACTTGCTCACATTCGCAATAGATGCAAACGAAAGAATGAAACATAACAGAAATAACGCACACATTTAGTACAGTGCAGAAGAATGCCGGACAGCTGCACAGGAGGTGATAGTGATAGGGGAATTCTTCTTCGACCTCATCAATGCAGCTTCGACAGAAGTCATTTCCGACGGTTCCCAATTTTTGTTCTGTTTTGTTGATCGTTTGTAATAAAGTTAATGAAGATAATTTATTTTAAAAAAAATGGCATTCATACCTTCAACGGACAACTCCCTTAGGCGGACAAAAATATTGTCACTTTCACTCTCCGCCTAAGAGAGGTTTCGCTATATTCTGAGGACATTCATAAAGTGTAGCAGTAGCCTAAAAATTCAAATGGGTAATTACTATACGAATACCTTTTGGCAATCCTTTTTTAAGTTGTCTTGCCAAAAAATGATCACTTAACTAATTCATGTTAGCAACCACAAAAAGAAGAACAAAATGTGTCACCTCTTTAACGAAACATCTTCCCAACACCCTGCTGAAATTATCTCTCAAAATACCTCTCTCTTTTAACAGATCTTATTTGCATTAGCTGCGATTCATCACATGTATAGAGATATTAACGGAAAATTCCGACAAAAGAAATGGCTGCACGTAGAGCAATAGTTTGGCGCACAAGAGATGCATCTTCAAAAGATCTCCGGCGAACGCAAATCCACCGTGGCCGATCATTCAAACTCAGGGATGTCAACTACTATGGCATTTGTGTATTCCTCGCATACAACGTGTCACAACGACTGGCTTTAATTCACGTCTATACCTACATACCTACGTATTCACGCGCGTTTCAGATACTTTTTTTTGCCGACTAATCTGCATTTGTTTTGAACATTTGCTTCGTATTTGACCTGCTGATATTGATGATGTCTGTGTCTAACATAGTCAACCCTTTGTTGATTTGTTTAAATACATACATATATACATTTGTATATATTGTTTTAGCGTCATTAATAAGCTTAAGCGAAACTACATCACATAACAAGTGCAAAAGTAAAAGAAACAAAAATAAATAACTCAGCAGAACCAGAAAGAAAATAAATAAATGAATGTACACAAAAATAAACAACCCAATCTATGGCACAGGAATCAGACGTAAGTGGAAACGAACAGAGCTTTACTCATTTTTAGTGTGAACTTGAGCCAGCGAACGGATTGGTTGGGTTCGATTCGTTTTACGGCTGCGGTTACTGCTAGTAAGGGAATTATTTTTATTTAATTTCTTTAAGTTTTGAAGTTCTAAATTAAAAAAAAATAAATAATCAGTTCTTATAATAAAATAAAATTAAAATTCAATTGCAACTATTTATAACCATCTCCCTGTAGTGTTGTGTAAAAAAGAGGGGGCTTTACATAAAGGCTAAGCAAAATGTACAAGTGCGCATACAATTTTATACAACGACCTCACGTAAGGACAGCGTGACTTTTTTTCACGCTGTCACGCTGCACAAGATATTCATTTTTAACCGATTACGTGGAAATTTTGTAGTTCTTCCCTGTGATTTCTCCAATTGTTTTTTGTTTTTTTTTTTAATCAGATTAAAAAAATATATTATTGTACTTCTGAGCCGTTGATAGGTCAATCGGTGAATATAATTTCATTTTGTTGTGAAAGAGTGCGACCATTGACGGGAAAGGTTCAATCGAATTTGAACGTGTCAAAGTTAAAAGTGTTTAAAAATGTACAGTGCTCACTTTTTTTTTTTAAATTTAATTCTTTTTGTTTTACAATTAAGAATTAAAATTTAAAATTCTAAAGAAAAAAAAAACTAAAAATTTCTTAATTTTAAATAAAATTTTAATTGTTTTTTTTTGAAATATTTTTTTAGAGTTTCGTTTTCTTCAAAACCAGACAACTAATTTACAACAACGGGTACTTCAGAGATTATAGTTAAATTGCTAATACACTTGGATCATAAAATGTTGAGAAAATTTTCAAGCTTAATAACTTTTGTTTGATTTAATGCTGGTGCTGCAAAAATAAGTGTGCAAGTGCAAAAATAGTTGTTTTCTATTTTATTTTTATTTTATTGCTTTGGATATCGATTTATACTGGCGCTGCCTGTTAATAAGTTTCGACGGAAACTACTGTTTGCTGGAAAGAAAGTAAAATTTATCAAAAAAATCATCACTTTTTCTGATTTAACCGGTGAAATATATTTTCGTAAAACTGTTGCTATTAAGTGAGTATTAAAATTTAATTAAATTTAAATTTTCTTTTTATTTGGTTTGTTCTGCTGCGGTGATGTGTTATGATTTTTTTTTTTTTTTGAAATCAATTTGCAAAGCATTTTTTTACATAATTTGAAAATGTCCTTCGTTGGGCGCCATTAGAACCTACGTATTGCCAGAAACCACTCAGGAATTTCCAAAGGTACTGACAGCAATTTGAACACTTAAGGCAGTTTTTCTTGACGTAGGCAGTGTTCCGAGAAAAGGGGAAACGGGGAAACTGCCTCAAAAAATGGGAAAACGCGTTTTTAAAATATTATTTTCAAAATCACAAAATCCTTTAATAATAAGTCACCAATATGCATAAATATTCATTGTCAACGAATGATGTGTTTTACCAAACAACGTAAGAAAGTATAATTGGATGGTTATTTTGAGAGGCTGAGAAGAGATCTTTCCTCTTCACGTAAGCTGCGAGTCGGGCCCGTTGTATTCCCCTCAGGAACTGTCCTGAGAAAGAAAGGGTTAGGGTTTGTATTAATGAAGGTAATGGAAAGGTTAATAGCAGTGAAGAAATCCTATGTAGTTCCGGAAATCGCTAAAGAATCGGACCTGCAAAAGCATGCTAGGACACAAAATCATATTCGCAATGTTCAATTTATCAGCACAAAAGAGCCAACCAAAAGTGTTGGAGTACTACACCAATACCCCGGTTTGCGTCGTTTCGATTTGCGTCATTTCGAAGCTGCATCGTTTTTATTTCAGTTTGTGTCGTTCACAAAATTGTGCGGTTTCGAAGTTGCGTCGATGTGTTTTCGGTTTGCGTTTTTGTTATAACCTTTATTTATTTATTTTTATTTTTTTGTAAAAAATTTTTAGTCGACCATTTTTTTTGATTATCAAAAAAATTAAAAAAAAAAGTTGACTAAAAATTGGGTTGTCAGGGGTTAGTGGTGGGGTGAAGGCTGCCAACCCAATGTATTCAAGTTCTATTTAAGATCCTCTATCGAATGAATACTCACTCATTGTTTTTTTTTATGCCTATGAAAATAAAAAATTAAAAATGTACCGGAAATTACAATTTTTTTTGTCCCTGGGCAAAAAATTCAGACAACCTTTGCCGATTTGTCATCGTCTAGAAGCAAGCTTTCATTTAATATTCAACTCATCCTTTTTTTTATGCCTTAGGACATCATGCGGTCGGCTATTGGACTATATATTTTATTCTAGTACCAAATAAACCAAATGTAGTGAAAATACATGGAAATCGCAAATTCGCTTTGCGTCGTGTTTTCCTGGTCCCAATTAACGACGCAAACCGGGTTATTGGTGTACACATAATTTTATGTTTTGAATAAGTTTTTGTTTCTTGTTTTTATTAATGCCGTGAATTTATTTTTTTATTAAAGAAATGTTTTTTAGAACGATGAATCGTTTCTTTTCAAAAATAGGTGTTTTTTCTTTGTTTAAAAAAGGGGAATATTACGGGGAAAATAGACTGAAAAAAGAGGAAAACAAGGCAAAATGCGAAAAAAGGGGGAAACTCATTTAGAAAATCTGGGAACCCATCTGGGCGTAGGTGATAACTTAAGCTAGCGGCTCAGTCTTATGTTTTTTTTTTTACATCACGAGGTCTGCTAGAGAAAAGATATAAACATATTATGATGAGGCCATGTAAATTCACAATCTACAACTGATGTGACTGTTGGCCCATCTTCGACACTGAACGTTTTTCCATTTGAATTGAATGGCAGTCTTAAACGGATAAACGTGTCTAGGTAAGGTTAGGTTAGGAAGGGTGCGTGATCTTGTTCGAGCAATTATTTCTACTCGGAGACCCCTCATAGTTTGGGAGTAAATCCTCTTTTTGACCAACTCGTTAACCAGTTTGCGCTTTTGGTGAATCTTAGCAGATCCGATATGTCGGTGGCAATATGGAGGTGTCAGCATCACTGTTGCTCATTGCTGATCCAGCTCTAGCTAATTCATCTGCTATGTCTTTCCCTTCGATATTATTATGTCCGGGTACCCAGCACAGTCTAACTTCATGGCATTTAGTGCATTGCGATCTTTTTGGACTACCTTTGATTTTATTGAGTTTGATCCTATTGATTTTACGGCTGGCTGACTATCCACCAGAATGCCTATCTCCGACGGAGTGAGGTAGCTTCCTTTTATGAATATTGCAGCCTTTTCAATCGCCAATAGTTGCGCCTGGAAGACACTGCATGTAGTCTTCAAGACTTCCGTTTATTTAGTGTGTTTGAGTAGAACGCTGTTCCAGTACCTTAGTCCATTCTTGAGCCCTCAGTGAAGAGTGCTATTATGATTTCAATAAACATGATAACCTAATTCCACATATAGGATGAATAGTTGACAAACGCTGGTTACTTCAGTTCAGATATAGTCACACAGAGATGTTCCATATCCATATCCATAATTGAACTCAAAAGAACCTTCTGATTTTGCTAAAGAACAGTGGGATTAAGTACGAGTATATCACAGCAGAAGTCGGGCAATGCCAATAAAATGAAACAGTTGCCTAGTTTTTTGTTGTGGTAAAACTAATCCTTTACTTCTTCGGGTTAATAACCCTCAAAAGCATTCAAGGTGCAAATTGTTCGTTTGTTTCATTCTGCACTTGATTCACGCAGACTTCCGCCAGAAAATACCATTATTCTCTAAGTCTATAACCCAGATGGTGAACATATCTCCGTCATCATGCAGCATCAGGGCAAAACTTAACAACACAATCATAAGTAGGGTGGGTGGACCTAGGGTTACCAGATTGAAAATGACGAAAAAGGGGACATGGCGAGACAAAATTTGTTTTCGAAAAATAAAACACCAGCGTAAAAAAAGTAAAGTAAAAAGGTTTCATTCGATTTTTAAGTATAAAAAACAATCACAAAAATTATAACTTATCAACTAAAATAAATTAATGAGAAACAAAACAACAAAAATAAACTACTTTTTCCTTTAAAAATTAATTAAAAAATTAAAAACTGACAAAGGACAGATATAAGCACAAATCAGAAACTGATAGATGAAGGAAAACTTTTGTGCGTGAAGTGATATATAGTTCATTCAGTGGATGCGTTCAGCTTTGAAAGGATTCTGAACTTCAAATGGACGTGTCTACAGAGAATCTTTTCAAAAATATTTAATGAAAATATTTTAATAGTTTTAAATGGAATGTTTTCCGTTTTTGAATTGTACTTAATAAGGGGGACAGAGATTTGTATAGGGGAGACAAACAGCATTTTGGTATGAAAAAGGGGGACTGTCCCCCCTAAAGTGAGACGTCTGGTAACCCTAGGTGGACCACATATGGACAAGAAAAGAGTGACATCTGTCTGTCTCTCGTTCTTGTCCTTCATGTGCTCCCGCTGTGTGTTAACATTATAAGGGTATTCATATCCCCTTTAGCGTGTGTTGATTATAAAAAAAAAACATAGGCAAGACTTTGCTGGTCTTAGACCGCAAAGGGACCGGAGGATTACTCCTTAGTTAAGAACTCTTTATAGTAATACTCTCCGGGCACTGTCTCTTGAGGAAACACGCCAAAAGAATGGGACTTTCAAACATGGACGAATGTAGATACTGCAATATCATAGGTTCAGCACAGGATGATTTTTAGAGAGTTGCTTCTTTGTTACTCTAGAAGAGGCTGGACAAACTGGCCACAGTCAAATCTTAACATTTTGTAGGGAAAGTAAATGTTTGAATGGAAATATTTCAGGGGATCGCGATGGGCCCATTATGGCGTATTGTGTTTTATAATGGCCTCACAACCCCTTTCAACATCGCTTAATGAATCAATCACCAAAAAAACATAACCTAACCCAACATAACCTAATGTAGTCAAGATGTAATTTTTTTCTTATCCAATGCAATTCCGTCCAATCACCTTCTGAGCTTCTTATGTGCTCTTAACATATTTTGTTGTGTTTATTTAAATTAAAAGTGGATAATCCATTTTGCTACTCGTTGTTCTAACATTACGTGCAATTTACCAGGTAATAAATGAAAAAAAAAAGTTTAAAAAACTAAAACCCGATTACGGGAAAAAACAACTAAAAAGTACGAAACAAGATGAAACGAAACGATGATTTTCAGAGTAGTCGCATGCCGCTTTGTCCAACGAATGTGTAATTATATAAATACGTTATTGTATCGGCATGCGATCACGGTTTCGCACTTTTTAGTTGGTTTTTCCCGTAGTCGGGTCTTAGTTTTTTAAACTTAGTTTTTTATTTATGACTTTTTAGTTTCAAAAAATATGTAGTGTATGTCGTGTTCTACTTGTCAAACCCTTTCATTTGATACCCATATTAGGGATGTAGTAAAGATAACGGAAATTCGCCATCTTGGGGGCGTCCGCCATATTGAATTAAGAATTGCATCATATCGTATTGTACTATACTCGCCAAGCCCTTTCATTTGATACCACTATCAATGCGGTTGTAAAGACTAGTCGGGTAAAAAAAAATAAAAAAATAAAAAATAAGAAGTAGTTCGTCATTTTGCTTGGTGCGCCCGCCATATTGAACTTTTCTGTGACGTCACATCGCCCAGAACACTCTCCGGATCGATACAAATTCAACGACAACTTATTTGTTGAAATCGGTCCCATAGTTTCGACTGTACGAGGTGACATCCTTACATACATACAAACCAACAAACAAATAAACCCTGCCTCTTAAAATCATAACCCTTCCTCTGCGTAGTCGGGTAAAAAAAATTTTAAATTAATATCAACGTCGATAAAGAATAAAACAAAAACGTTTCTATAAATAAAAGTATGAAACCAAATAAATGAGTCTTACCGACGGCTTATAGTTGTCCTTGGTCACGGCCTTGCCTTGGTACTGAACTCGAGAATCATGACGACGCGACGAGGGAAACATCAAATCAATGCACTCTGCTTCATGATTCGTGAGTGATAAAATATAACATCGCATGACTATGTGAGTTTTTGAAATTATATTCTCCAGTATGACAAGAACAACAAGTAATAATAACACTTCCGCTCGCACTTGTGGTTGCAACAATTTGATTTTCGTTCGAATTAGAATGGAGGGTGCGAGATAATCGCTTGATTTTCAAAACGAAATTGCTGTATCTATTTTCATGCTTTAATTAATAGTCACATATTGGTGACTAGGGAAAGAATTATTTTTTTACTTTTTAGTTCATTAAAGCTTGTTTTTAAAAATTATTTTTTATCTTTATTTATTTTTAATCTTTAGTGCATTATTATCAAAAAAGTAGTTCCCAACCAATTCCCAGCTGTTTATCGCCATTACTGTAAAATTATAACTGTCAGTGTCGCACGTTTTTCGACATGATCCCAGGAATTTTTTTTCCTCACAAAAATTATCCTAGGGCCATGTAAGTAGGACAAAAATGATCAACAGAGGCCACACAATCCGAGACTCATACAAAATCCTATTATACTGTCACACAAAACGTATGACATGGCCTGAGCTGAAGTACTAGGTGTGACGTGGCCCTGTGGGAAATATTAGGTGTCACGTGTAACATGGCAGTTAACGTGTTAATGGAAAAGATTCCATCGGCAGTTTTGCCTAAAGAGCTATCATCAATCGGTCTAGTCTAGGAGAAGGAGGACCTGGAGAAACCTGGACATTACCACGTCCTCCCTAGTACACAGCGAGCATCAGAAAGCAAGGACGCGAAATTGTTTTTCACTTGCTTATTGCTTTCATTTGACATATTGCATCTAATCGATATAAATTCTATAACCGCTTAAATCTATTGACCATAATGTTAGAGTTCATTGCACTCATTAGCTTAAAACGTACAGTAACTCAAATCCAAAAAGATTTACATTACCCATTAAAGGAGTCCAATTGCCGAACCACCATTCAATCATATTATAGTCATTTATATTACCGTAAATCTTTATAGTTTATATATAAAAATGAGCTGTTCGTTTGATACCTCAGAACTCATAGCATAGACCATCCCATTGAGCTGAAACTTACACTATATACCTTTTCTGATGTTTGAAGTGTTCGTACATTAAAAAATTTCAAGTTTTCCGATAGATGGCGCTGGAACACCAACATTTCAAAACCATCCGACTGAGCTGAAACTTAGAGAATATATTTGTTATGAAGTGAGCAACCATTGACATATTATATATGGACTGCTAGTACCCAACTTCGCGTTGGTCCCAACATAAGCACTAGCCCTCTTGTTTCGTAGCGGAGAAATGTGGAAACTTAGATTGTGTTTGAATTCACGAAAGCCGTTGGTTTGTGATTTAAGTATTTTTTTTAATAAATTGTGAGAAGTTGTACTGCATTATAAAGCAAAATCACAAAGTATTAATCAACACAAAACATGAATTCCAAATAAATTTAACATATTTATCTAGTTTATGGGTCAATAAAGAAAAGTAACGGCTTTTTTCAAATTTTGTATTAAAATTTTGGTAGTGGCATCTGTTGGTACGAACCCGGCAACAATTTAAAATTTAACGTATTTTCGCAGTAACTCGTATGTACGGCAATAGATGGCCTCAGTTTCTACGTAAAATAAGTATGATGGCGGTTAATTGTTTCACATTGCTGTCCCTACGAAACACGTGGCGCTAGTTATGTTGGAACCAAATTGTCCGCAGACGTTGTATGAAAGTGTCCATATATAATATAATATGTCAATGTGAGCAACGTTTGTAAATCAAAAGTTTCCAAGTTTTCCGATAGATGGCCATGAAAACCAAAATCTCAAAATTATTACTACGACAATGCACGGTGACAGAGCTAACAGCTAACTTTTGATTTACGTGCACCTCTCGCTTCATTGCAAATATATTGTCTAAGTGGGCACCGTAGCGCAAGTGGTTAGTGGGTCGAACTACTGAGCCAGCGGTCTTGGGTTCGAATCCCGCCGCAAACACCTAAGAGTTTTTTCACAGTGCCCACTTCTTTTGAATGTCTGACAAGCATCAAAGAGTATCATTTGTCACGATTGCGCTTCTCAACTCGCCGTTCGGAGTCGGCAAAAAACTTTAGGTCCCTTCCATTCGTGCAAAAATATAACACGCACATACAAATGGTTGCGAGAAGCAGGCCCAGGTTCACCTCGAGCTGTAGCGCCAACTTAGTAAGTAAGTAAGTTTAGCTTAATCGGATGGTAAGTTTTTGAGTTTTTAGGATAGTATTGTTTGGACAGTTTTCTTAAATCCAAATAGAGTTGTCGACATTTAATACTCCACCAGAGTAATTTCATTACTATTCACAAAAAGTCACTCGAAACAATTTCATTGCATTTATGACATAAACAATGTTTTCAAGAAGCTACAAAGTGACATGCCACCGTGTGCCTGCTTTTCCAGCGGTGTATAATTCATGCTTTTATAAGGATTCGCATTCTACAATAAATCAATGGGGTTATGTTTTCTTACTTTTATTAGAATAACAATCGATATTTTGTGTTAATTGGAAAATATTATAATAGAATGCCGACAAGGAGTTATTATTTTTTTGCTTTTTAATTAAATCTACGAGGTTACAAGGTTATTTAATGATTGTTTAATTTTGCAGGGTTGTTAAGAAAAGTGTCTTCTTATGTAGAAGGTACGTACCGAGCAAAAAAAATGCAAACGAAATAGTATAGTTTTGTTTTAGATATGAACTCTGCCATTTTTCATGGTAATACTTTGAAATTTTGCACAAACTTTTCAAACTGTTTTATTTTCCTTTTGCAGTGCCGATTTTATCAAATCTAACTGCAAGCGAATTATTGTATTAAAAATGTTCGCAAATGTGTGTTTGATGGCGAGCAAGAAAAAATGTAAATACTTTAAAAAACTGCAAAATTAACGGATGTACTAAAAAAGCTAAGTACTTTATTGCATACGATATTGAGCTTTGGGCCAAACAGGGACACCAATAAGTCCGGCGATATTTGGTCCCATTCTGACCTTATTCATTCCACCAGCTCAGTGCAATTCAATAGCTATCGCTTTCTTATCTCCCGATCTACAAGATCTCATAAATTTTCTATGAGATGGAGGTCAGGAGATCGCGCTGGCCACTCCAAAATATCCACAATTTCCTCTCCCAAGAAGTTTCTTACCAGCCGACTGGTGAATTTTGGGCCATTATCATGTTGGAATAAGGTCTTTTCGACCGGAAATGTGGAAGCATATGGTTTTTCAGTATTTCCTGATACTTGAAATAATTGACCCACTCTTTGGGGATATAATAAACCTTAAAAAAGGCCTTATTAGAAATTTGATTTAATGAATATTTTAGATTGCACAATTAATGATCCCATGCCATTTTTAATTGTCGGAACTTGATATCTGTGGTTGTACTTTTGTCCCGGAAGCCTTCACAGTCTTTACACATAGTGAATGCCATCTGACGAGAACAAGTTGAACTTGCTCTAATCGCTCACTAAAACTTTTGCCCATTGCTCCCGCAACCAATGCATGCGGCGCTTCGCAAAATCCAGCCGCTTCTTTGTATTGATTAAACTGATGTATGATTTTTTAGCTGGTTGTCTTGCATATAGTTCCCACTCCCTTAATCGTTGCTTAACTGTATGTATAACTACGTTAACCTCCGAATGTTCATTGACGTAGTCAGTTACTTTCACGGTAGTTTTCAGGGAATGAACTTTTACTTGATTTGTGATCTCACGATCTTATCGGGGAGTTGGTTTTCGAGGACGCCCACTTCCAACTTTGGGATGGATATCCCCTTGTTCCCGATATCGAGACAAAATACGCGAGATTATTGATTTTGCAACACCAAATTCCATAGCACCACCCTGCGTGAATCTTTCGTTGTTAGAAGCGGGGATAATTGCTTTTTTTGCATCCAGCCGATAGTTGATTCTAATTTATTACATATTCCAATTGATTTAAACAAAAACAAAGGTTCTTATATTTGTTTATTTATTGCTAGTGGTAGTGTTGAAATGTAGCGTAGCCTAACCACTAACACCAGCACTAAATGATGAGCCTGTTGATGCATATTTTGCCCTGGCAAATTTCTGCTTATGGCTGTTGCTTGTATTAAGCACACCATGACACAGATCTGATAGTGTTATAAAAAAAAGGTTTTTTTGGCTTTCTTCGGTACTCATGATTGCCATTTGCAGTTTTTTTGCTCGCACTAAATTTCTCATTTACTAACTTAATGTAAAGTTGCAAACACAATTAGAAGAGCAATAAAATACTGCTGCTTAAAATCAAATGTCTACACATTGGGAACTAATATCCCAAAAGAAAAAACAGATTGGTTAGCGTTACAAGAGATAAGCAAAGGTAATCGCTGTTGATGTGACCGTTTGCATTTTTTTTTTTTGCTCGCTACTGTAGGTAGAAGTGGTGGTTTCGGTGGAACGAAAACCCAAATAGGTGGTCCATTTAATCGAATGTGTAAGATATTTATATTCACCCTGTGGAGTTTAACAAGAGAAACAGTTCTCCATTCTCTTCCTCGGATATCTCTTTGGTCGTCGAAGAAAAGTTTGCCCAGTATGGCTGCCAGACATTTGCACAGAAAATAAATAAGCGACTCTTTTCCACTTCATCATTGCAACTTCGGCAGATATTATCTGTGTTGTGGTAATTGCACAAGCTAAGTTCCTTTTGACATCTAGGCCGAAGTTGCCATGCAAATGAATATTTTGTTTGAAATTAAAGTTTGATGCGATTGTTTTTTGTTTTAAGGAGGAAATTGTTAATTTTTATTAATAGATACCGAATGGAAATAATATTTTGTGGCTATAATTTCAACATCATATCGCTAGCATATTTCTATGAGCAGAATATTAATTTATTCGAACACAATAATATTGAAAAATATTTGAATTGCCATTAATACATATTTCTCATTCTAATCTGGCAACATGTAGAAATCGTCGATAATTAAATAGCAACATTCACGAACGAAAGCGTATCCTAGTGAGAAATAGCTGAACTAATTTTTGGATTACGAAAATTAATCCACATAAAAAGAAAAATCTCGTTTTGTTGTTGTAATGCATACAAACCATTGATCTATATGGATCATTGGCGGTAATAAAATACGGCTATTGTTGTGAGGGATCACTAATTTGGTTGCATGGTCCCCTATTGGCCCAACTACTCTTGTAATGTCTACGCGATTTCTTTGTAGCAGCTCATTTGTTTTTGACCTTTGGTGAAATGACCATATCTTTCTGGATATGACACAGTTTGTTAACTTGGCCCAACTGAGACTAGCTAGATTTAAGCAGTGTGAGAGTATATAGCCCTTAACATCACCTACATGGAGGAATAGTGAACTATTAAGGGCTAACCCTCACCTGGCTATGTCTTCGGCTCTCTCGTTCCCTTCTTGACCCTAGTGTCTAGCCTGGTAACACAGCAATTGAATTTTTCTGGGAATTGATCTAATAGTTTCGATGAAGTGATTGCCAAATTTTGTTTTTTGACAGAATTTTACATATTTTATTTCCTTGCGGATTTGGCAAAAGAAGAAGAATTTTTTTTAGGATTTAGCGGGCAAATAACAATAATGAGGGATCAACTAAATTACTAGTTTTTGAGTTGGTTCGGCTTAAGATCACAAATAAAAATCATAGTCAACATAGTTGGATAGGCTTTCTAATTACATATGACGAGTGGGGTGTAGGTGTCATAAGTCGTGTTTGATGTCCGCCCTAAGGCGCACTGGATTCGCACTAATGCGTTCGATGTCTGCCAATGCTTCACTGAAAGCGCCCTGAAATTGCTGCTCTATGTTCGATATGGACACTGGTTCAACACTGGATGCTCCCTGGGTATTTCTTTAGTGCAAAAAAGGGCTGTCAAAACATTAAATCAGCTGATTTGTTATTTAGTTTTTTTTCATTGTGTTGGTTTTGTTCATTGTGCCTTTCGGATTGGTGAATAAAACAACGAACTAAAAAACTGCAAAAATATACTAAAATTAACAAAATTTGAAAGAATGGCGAACTATTTGTGTTCGATGTATCAGTGGTCGCACTGGATTTTTTTACAACCAGTAACTACACTGACACTAGTCAGAGCGTCACATCGAACAAGCTATTATCATACGTTTAAAACTGTGCTCGGCTCTTTGGAGAAAAATCGCCATTGTATCTGTCAGTGTGAATTTCTAGAAATAAATAAAAACAACAGGGCGATTTAAAAAGTCAACAACCATTACGTAATTGAATTTGTTCATCCTTAAAATACAATGCTAAACAATAATATTCAACCAATCTACTTAAATCTATTAAATACTTTTTCTGATTTGATTTTTACCATAATTAAACCAAATAAATAATTAAGACTTCTTGTAATATGCCCAAGAATAGAATACAATTAAATATTTAAGTGGCCATAGAAATTACAAAGTTCACAAATAGAATATTACTCTTCTAGCGTCATTCGCCCGATTGATGTGCATCGCTCTTTCAAGTGTCCAAGAGTGCATTGTTTTTGGTTTTTAATTATTTTTCACCGCTTCTGAGGAGATCCTAAAATACGACAGATTTTGGTCAGAACATTGCCAAAATGCAAAATTTTCATCTGAAAATAACTTGAACATGCAACAAAAAGAATGTGGCGCAAATTATTCAATGTCAAAATCACGAATAGTCAAAGAACTGTCACTTGCAGTTTCTCTACACACTTACATACGTACTCGTGCATATGTTAATAATAAACAACTAACTTTGCACATTAAAAGACATGCGATGCTACTATGTAAGAAAATGTATTCGATTTACGAAGTACTTCTGCCAAAGTAGAGGTTAAATTTTTAAAAAAAAGTGTAATGCTGTGACAAGTGTTTGACCCCAAATTGTGTCCAAAATCTCATGAATTCCGAGCTCGTGCTTGTGTTGATGTAATAAATAAACAATAACGTTTAAATGTTTTATTTTTATTTAATCGACTAGTTTTGTTGTGGGTGAGTGTTCGCTCATTAAGAGGAAATCGGGACCACGCTTATCTATTGCGTGGGGAATAAGCACATGTCGACATACAGTGGGTAACAGCTAATTAGATCCACTGCGTTTTTTTAACTTGAAGTTGCTGGAATTTGCAAAATGAAAACGATGTCGACAAAATAACAATATAAATTTTGCAGATTCATGTTCAACGAACATAATACATAAAAAGAAATACGTAAACAAAAGACGTCTTCACCCTGCACGAGTGCGCATTGGCACTAGATCGGCGTGACATGTAACGGTGTTCTATATTCCGGCGTCTTCTTTACTGTGTTGGCAATCATCTGAGAATATACATTTATAGAAAGCATAATGGACAAAACCATGTAAATGAATACATTGGTCGTCCAGTTTCACGAATACCCGATTTAACGAATTCTCTATATTTCGAATGGTGCAACAAATGTCAGTTTGACGAATGCTTTACAATTTCTGGTTAAAAACAAAATAGTTTGTAATTTTTGTGCATCTATCCCTATTTCTGTTAGTTTGTCTATGTGAATTTATTTCCCTTTTCTTACGATCGATTTAACGAATTTTTCGTATTAACGAAAGGCTGTGCATTATATAATTCGTTATATTGGACTTCCACTGTATACTAAACAGAAATTGGCTTCAAAGTGCCGAGAAGTTGGGTATACGTGAACAATTCCGGTATTATCAAGACTCAATGCCAAAGAGGATAAAGGCTGCTTTAAATCAAAAAAGATATCACATAAAATATTAAAAGCAACAATATAATAACCGTTAGTTCAAAGTACAGTGGACGCTCGAAATAGTGAACATCGATATAGTGAACAATCCAATATAGTGAACGCACAATATCTTATACAGGCTATTCTAAATAGTGAACAAAAAAAAAATATCGCTACAGTAAACCTATTTTCATTATTTTCTTTGAATCTTTCAGCATGGAAAAACACGTCTAAAAGTCATTAGTGTTATGCAGTCGGCAGTATCCATACAATCGTCCAAATTTACCGTTGGTTCTACTCATCGTGTTGGGCGAGAATCTGGTATGATTATGTATGTACATATTATATGGTACACAATTTGTTGTTGTTTGTAGTGCAAACACAAAGTACGCACTTCCTTATTTTGTTATTTTGTGAACGATCTTCTTTGTGACCATGTCTCGTAAACATTTGACTCTTACTCTTGGTATTACGTTTTTTTACGGATGAGTTGTTTTTGTTAAAAATAAAATATTCTTTCTTATAAATATTGGCTTATTTTTTAGTAATTGCAAAGAAAAATTGGAATTATATTCTATTTTCGATGAACTGTACGTAAAAACATACACATTTTGATGAAATTTGCTTCAAGGAGTCCACGCTCGTTACAATGAACAATCTCGCTCCAGTGAACAGGCCTGGTTTTTATTAGTTCACTATATCGAGCGTCTACTGTATTTTGAATTCTGAAGACAGCTGGATGAAATAAGCTGTAACATGAAATTGATCAGTGCTTTTAGTTTATAGTCAAACAATGTAATATTATAGACTAACTAAATAATAGGCGTGTTTTTTTCGTAATCTATATAGTATTAGAAAAAAATGTTCATGTTAAATACACTAACAACTAAGCCTATATAGAATAACGAAATCCAGATAGCTATCGGGTCTTATGCCCTTAGCCGGGACAAAAAAAATGTGCTACCAAACTATTTTGTGTCGATTGTTATCGAAAATGTCAAATATGATTTGTAAGTGACAAATTTGAAAACAATTGCGGCGATGAAAACGTGATACTATGCAAAGGAGTTTGGAAAACAAGTGGAAAAGTGAGGAAGAAATATTAAACGTCAGAAAAAAATACACTTTGCTCAGGCAAATAAATCCCGCCTTTTGAAAATAAAAAAAATGATGTTTAAATGTCGAATGTCAATTAGCATAGTGCTACCAAATCACCGAAGAGCTTTTTTTTACGCATACTTTTTTCAGGCTGTATAGATTACCAAAAAAACACGCCTAATATTCTTTAAAATTACATTTTGGTTTGGTCCATATCATTTTTATATTTTATGTTATAGCGACGGCAAGTTTAAAATTGGCACTGGATGAAATAAGCTGTTACCCACTGTACACGTTCCTTGAAAAATGATTTTTTTAAAATGCAAATAAAACTATGTACATACATATATCCAATGTATAATTAGACTTAATTTATTTGAATTGTCACAGTTAAATCTTTAACATGTCACACTGTGATGAAATTATTTAATGGGGATCAGGAAATCAGTTTTGTCATTGTAAATCAGTAAGTCATACCAGGGATGTTATACGTGCATATATTTTCCTTTGTTTTTCTTATGCGCAGATCATGATTTTTCAGGTTTTCCAGATCAGAATTAGGTTTCTGCCATCAAAAGCATGAGTAGCATGAGCGCAAACTCTCTGTGAAGCCACATTCACTGAGGATGGGGGGTCTTTGGATAGCTACCATTCTGGTTTTACTTTTATTTACTACAGTACAATCCATGACACTAGTCAGGGCGCTTTAAAGCGGGTACATACCATCTAATAAGAGTGTCAGTTTTGAAGGCTAACAATTTTGTTTGATTGTGTGTACACGAATTTCGTCATCCAAAAAGCAAACATAGGTAATGAAGGTCGAAAAACAAAAACAACAACAACAACGATGATTTGGGTGTCATATAAAACGGTGCAGGGAAATCACTTCACATGGGAAATAATTTCACCTCGAGTGGAAAAAAAATGCATCTTTTTGATGTGAAGTTATTTCTCACTGAAGGTGGGCAATAATTTCGCATTTAATGATAATTTGAAAACCATCTTGACGCGTGATTCACTCTTGCACTTTTAACGTAAACAAAGTACCGAAATTTGTTATGTTCAGAATTTAGTTGGTAGAGTTGACCACTATTGAACTTATTAGACTTAGTCTAAATTCAGTTGTCCTGACCATGCAAGCTAAAAAATTAGTTATCTAATTTTTAAATGGAATCTCTAGTTTTTGAGCATACGATAGAGGAATAGTGAAAAATTCGAAGCGGAATATTATGTAAAATATGTTTTGTTTTATTTCGCATTGTAAAGGCGACATAAGGGCTATCTTCAATGTTCGTTTGAAATTTTGAAATTCGGCCTTATCTCGCTCGGCTTTATTTCACGGTACCCCTGGGTTTTTCGAAAAAATCATAGGTGAGAAATAATTTCACAAAATTGCTTGTTTAATTATTGCCCACCTTCGGTGAGAAATAACTTCACATCAAAAATGTGAGGTGAAGTTATTTCCCATGTGAAGTGAAGTTATTTCCCTGCACCATATAAAACCTACAGTGTGTAAGCTCGCTTCAATGCGCAAAAATGATATCAGTGTTGGGTAACACTCTTGCTGGGGGCTCGGGACATCGAGCAAAGCTGATGACTCATTGAGTTGCCAAACAAAATGCCCATCCTTATCTCGTTTAGATCAAATAAGGCATTTGATACCCTTATTTTTAAGCACCCACCCATCTTTACAGATAAGTGCTGGTAAATGCTCTAATCCTCAATCAACATGGATTGTGTTCTATCGTTGGAAATAGACAAAATCACTTTTTAAAGACTTCTTCAAGGAGTTACGAGTTACATACATATGTATATAATAAATTATGTAATAATCTACGCCTCTACGGCATTGAACAAGTGTTTTCTAACTGAAATTGAAAAATAAAAAAATATATGAAAACGGTTTTAGAAAAATAAAAGAAGAGAGGAAACTTTTTGTTATTTAATTACTTTGTTCACTTTTCGCGGTGGAAGCCACATTTCCATCGAGTGCACTTTTCGGAAGTGGAAACGATAGAAAAATGGAAAACAACAAATCGAATAAAGCGGAAATCGATAATTGAATTGAGTTGAGCGCACATAAATGAAGCCCCTCCTGTACAGCTTCTTCGAAAAGGTAAACGAATCAAATTAATTTGGTCGCAACGAATAGGGCTTCTGTTTGATGAGAATACTTTGAATGTACAACGCCTTTAATATGGCTCAGTTGTAGTAAACTTATGAATTCAAATGTCCTGGGGAACTGAACTAGAAAATGATTTATGATCCATTACCTAGTATTGATTCGTGTAGCAGTCAGTACCTGTGCAATTAAGTGCAATTAAAGGGTATTAGCTGTCACCATGTGACGTGAAATATTTTATGATCCTTTGATTCCTGTTGTGCAAAGGGCAAGCACTCATTTCAAATCGAACGATTGGTCTACGTGACTTTTATGAAAACTTGATATGAGTGTCATAGAATCTAACATGCTGTTTTCAGTTCTTATGCATTCCGATTTCCTACATACTACATACATATATTATATATGTATGTAACATATGTACATATATGTAAAATAGTATTTACAAAAAAAAAATTATTTTATTGTCGCGTACTTCCGTTACATCACTCTGTTTTACGAGATTAGAAGCAGGCAATCTTGAGAAATGAAAATGATATATCTTCCTATATATGACAGTTCGAGAACAAAAAAGGATGGTGAAAGAAAGAGTGCTTTGTGTTGAGTGCAACAGGTAAACTGTACTTTTGAGAAATGTTAGTTGAATCAGTCAGATTAGAGGCAGTCAAATTACTATCGTTGTTTGTGGTGATTTATTTTTATTTTTTTGTATAAAAAGTTAATTTTGTCAATGAGAAAGGGTTTGCTTTATATTTTCTTGGTAAGAAAAAATTCTTATCTAAGTGTGCTATCATTGGTAATATCAATCGGAGTGATCATGCTGTTGGTACCTGTTTAAAGGATACAAAAATTTACGGAAAAAATTACAGAAGAAATGTTTCCACAGCCAATACAGGTGCGGAACAACGAAAAATTGTCCGATTGGACTCTAATTCAGAAGATACGACAGCTAAGATCGGAGTAGCAGCTGGTGTTACCGCAAATAAATCTACTGTTCGTCATGTGATTTGTAGTGCCATACGCATACCTCAAGCGACTTAAGCTGAAGAAGAAAACAGAAGAAAGCAAGTTCGAATAGCTGGAAAATAGAGGAAAATTGTATTCAGATGGACCCAGTGGCTATAACTACGCATAATCTATAACTTTCACGATCTTAGAGAAGAGAAGTTCTTTTTAAACCGGCCCGGTTAGCCGGTTTTCTCAAAAAATAAGTATGTTTTCACACACATCCGGTAGCCGGCAGCCCGTGTCCCAAATCATGGGCCTTGCTTTAACCCAGCCGATCAATCGGCCGATGTCAATATCCATTTAAAGAAAGTATATATGAATGTATTACTAAATTCACTAAAAGAAAATAATTTACACCAAAAAACAAACCCCTATCTTGTCCACAGCAGATGGAAAACTGAAAACGGACTACGGCAACCTTCACACATAGGCGCCATTTGATTTTATGTATAATACACTACTGACTTGAGAACTGTTTACCCGGTTTCGGCAGCCGGCTGTGGCAGTGAGCAAAGCTGGCAACATTCTGGTAGCCGGCTACCGGTTAACCGGGGACGGTTTCGGCTTGCAAGTGTGAACGCGCCTAAAAAAATGTATTCCCAACGATCGGGTAGTCGGTACCGGTTACCCGGCTGCCGGGTATATGTGAAATGGTCCTAATGGTCTTTGGTACATTATCTTATTATGGCACCATCGACTTGGTGGTTCAAAGCTTACCTGTCATTCGGAAATATTAGCTACACAGTTATGATAGAATTTGCTTTTGCGAAGATCCACGATCCACTTCGGACCACTTTCATAGATTTCATGTTAAATCGTTTGTTGCCAGTAAAAATGTTGAAATTCTTCCATCGCCACGATATTCGACAGACCTTAAAATTATAGAAAATGCTGGCAAAGTGTACGATGATGAAGAGACGCTTATCTTCGATAAACTTGCCTGGAATGAGATCTCACTCGACTATTTGGCTTCATTTTACATATAACTACCTCAAAGATCGAATTTTTGAGGTTATTTTTTATTTTGCTTCGCTGACATATGTATAACAGCAGAAATACCTCTTTTATCTCCCAATGTTATGTGCCTCTAATCTAGTGAACTGCAGTTCATCAACCATGAAGCCATTTTCTGTTAGTAAACGCAATGGCACGCCAGGACTATATGACTCCGCTCCTAGATTTCAATATAAAATATAGCAAAAAATGACAAATCCACATTGGAGATTTACACGGATGGATCTAAGACAGATGATGGTATAGGAGCGGGTATCCTCAGCCTGAACTTGTCCTTGAGACTTCCAGATCACTGTAGTGTCTTCTAAGCAGAGGTGATGGCTATTCGTGAAGCCGCTGAGTAGCTTTCGATGAATTCGATGTACAATCGCGACATTTTCATTTTCACCGATAGCCAAGCAGCTATAAAAGAACTCGAATCACCAATTATAAGATCAAAATTTGTTAGGCACTGCCGCGTATCTCCAAATGAGATATCGAGCAGATGCATGCTCACGCTGTGCTGGGTTTCTGGTCATAGTGATATACTGGGTAACTGTGAAGCAGACGATCTAGCCAGAAAAGGGACAAAATCGGGGAATTTTACCACAGAAAGTCATGGGGCTCACCAATAGAAACAATAAAACACAAAATCTCTACACAAGCACTGCAACATGCTAGTAAAAGATGGCGTAACTTTGACACGTGTAGCCCCGCCAAGCAGACATGGCCTCAGCTGGATGGACATAAAATTTACAGCCTGATAAAAATTAGCAGAGCATACATATATCGGCACACTAGTTGGTGTATTGATAGGTAATTTTGCAATATGCAGACACACCAGCAGGCTGGGAATCCTCGTCAATGACCTCTGTCACAGCTGCATGGATGAAAAGGAGGAGGAATCCCCCTATCACCTCAGAGTAGCACTCTCCTCCTTAAGAAAAAAGATTCTGGAAAACCTTAAGATATTTCCTCAACGGATATCAATAAAATATGGACATTTATCCAATTCTCAAAATGGTTCCGAGAGTATCGATAAGAATCGGCTCATGTGGCAACACAATGGACCTTCTTTGGTCTAAGTGAATCCTACCAAATACGGCGATAGCCATCTAACCTAACCTAACCTAAACGCAATGGATGCAGATTATTTTTATTTCCAGCAAGTTGATGTAAGGCAAAAACACATTATTCCGGGAAAAGACTGCGTTATTGTCTATCCGCCAGGATCATGCAATTCTCTTTTTCTCAGATCTTAACGTAATGTCATTCTTAACTCTAGCTTAGTATTTTTTACCGGTCTTACGATCAAAATTCATTCTAAAATTATATTTTTCTAAAAATTTAAAATTCAATTTGAAGTACAGAATTTTTGCAAATCAATCAATTCAACAAAAATTAATTACGGGGAACTCCGACATCATCATATTAACTTCTGCACAACCAATGACAAAGAAAAGCTTTAAATGCACTTCACCCCATTACGTATCTTTGCCACCACCCGTTATCCAAATCCGTTCAGGATCAAATTGAAAAATCCCCCCAAAACGCAGCATTTCACAAAACCACCGTGATTTTCATTTGATAGAGAAAAAAAATTAATTACCGTGCAACTCAAATCCGAATCCATAGCCCGGCTGGGCTCTCTCATCCCTTATTATTAAATCCTCCCAATGCATTCAACAACAGAAAGCTCCATCTCGGAAGGGGTAGTTTTCAGAGAAACAACCATCGGCACCTTTATAAAAAGCCTGACATGGATTTTCGAGCTTTCAAACGTTGTTGATGCCTTGTCGTGAACGGGAGTGTGTACGGATAGAAAAGTGCCCATAAGAAAAAGAATCTGTTGAAAAAAAAAAGTTATTTTGTGGAAAAGTTTTAATAAAGCCGGCTTTTGTTGTGAAAAGTGGATTATTTGAACACAATTTTCATAGGCTTTCGAATATTGCAGAAAAAAAAAACTAAAAAATTGACACGAAATGAACAAGAACATTGTCTTACGTGAAGTGACACAGATTTGAACCCATTCGCGTTGGAAAAAAGGGGAACTTTGCAAAAATCGATTTTTCAAGTAAATCTGCGTTAACGAAATTTTTCAAAGGAAGTTAATTTAAAAAAAAATTATTTAAAACAAAAATACTACCAAAAAGTTCTTAATAAAATAAAAAAAATACCCACCTTAACAGTTTTTACATATATAGAAAAAAAATACCATCGTATTGTAACGAATTTAAACTTACCAAAGTGTTTTAGAGAAACTGACAGAATCTTACATTTTGAAACAATAAGAATTTAATAATTTAACAACCTATACACACATATATACAACTAAAAATAAAACCAAAACCTAGTTACTAAGAAAGGACAAAAGACTTCATATCAAAAGAATAATATAAAAAAAAACCTAACCACCAAGAGACTTCCTCCTAAGTGAATAGAAATTTTTGAGTTTTAAAAAGTTATTAAAAAAATCACAACAACGGAGCCATTACTTAAGCACCACTTTAACGTAGACGTCCAGGACGAACCTACAAAGCTCAAAGGGCGAGTCTTGTTGAAGAAGATATCACCGCATCGGTAACCCTCAATCTAGGTAGACGTTTGCTAAATAACGTTAAAACAAAAATTTAAAAACACCAAATATTTATAATCAACTTTTTCGATGTCTGTAAAATAGGAACACAAAATTGAAAATAAAAGAAAATTGCATTTAATCCCCTCTCCATAAAATGGATACAACAATATATAGCAAATAATCGAAATTAAGGATATAATTGAGAAATACAGATCCTGCGATAGAGATAAGCGAGTTTTTTGTTTTGTCTTTTTTTTCCCATTTCTTTGACACATATCCCTCCTCGAAGAGAAGTTCTTTGGTATCCTAGAAATCGTGTACATTTTTGGACTGAAAAATCATACAAAACACATCACCGTAGATAAAAGTGAAAATCAAGAAAAGAAAAAAATTAAAATTAGTAAATTCATCATCAAGACCAAGCGTCGTTTTTCAAACGATGGAAAAATCTGAAAAATTTTCAGATTACTTATTTGCTAAAATGGGTCCACCAAATGGTACTACCGTTAACGGTACTGAGTTACCACCGAAGACAACCGAACGCAGTGAGGCACCGCTCGAGCTGACGGGTTACAAGAAATGGCTGCACGAGAACATGATGCTGTTAATAACGCTGTCTGGGGTGCTGCTGGGCGTTAGTCTTGGTGAGTTTTTTAATTTTATTTATTTATTTAATTATATGGTCTTTTAGATATATACTTCTAAGAAATTATAATTTTTTTCGTAATGAATTACATCATCCTTAGCACTTGTTTGTGGGAAGGACTTTTTTTTAAAACTGAAAATTTGGATTATTTTTTCAAATATGGAATTTCAATACTTATATACATACGTTGGTGTATGAGAAAAAAGAGAAACAAGACCTTTAAATAATAAATTTTGTTAATTTTGTTATTTTCTTTGGGACCTCTTGGGAGCAGTAGAATTTGAGATCTGGCAACTTTGACTTTTATTTTATTACTAGTTGATACCGTGCTCGCCTTGCTTCCCATTCTAAGGGCTTTCTCATGCCTACAAATATGCAATTTCAGTGGGAGCGAAGAAACATCAAAGTATTTGTCTAAGTCCACAAAAGTGTTTAATGAATTTTGTTGATTAACTGCGTTTTATCAAAAACGTTTCAATGTGTAACTTTCAGCCCATAAGTGTAGATTTTATAGTTCTCAAGAACCGCACTGCGCCGTAGCCTGTCAACACTTCCGCCTCTACCAGATGCCATTGCAGAATTGTAACTCTAGGTCGGGTGCCGTTGCATAATATAGGTGGGCTCAAGTTTCTTAGGAGAATAGTAGGTACACCCACTTTAAGTTTTAATTTATGTGATGGAAGCCCTGGATGGAGCAGATAGAGAATTTAAACATTCGACCAGGTAGCTGGTTGTTACTTCTGGTCCACAACACAGGTGATTGAAATACATTCTGAACTTTGACCATCAGCACGTGAAAATATCTCGCTATTAATTTCTAGTGGGCACCGTATCGCAAGTGGAGCCAGCGATCTTGGGTTCGAATCCCGCTGCAAACACCTAAAAAGTTTTTCGCAGTGCCCACCTCTTCCGAATGCCTGACAAGCATTCAAGAGTATCATTTGTCATGTAAAGCTTCCCAACTCGCCGTTCAGAGATGGCAGAAAACTGTAGGTCCCTTCCATTCGTGCAAAAATACAACGCGCACACACAAATGGTTCCGGGAAGATAGGCTTGGTTCTACCTAGGACTGCTGAAGCCAAATATTTTTCATTTTTTTATTTTTTATTAATTTCTGGAGCTTGATCATTCCGAGGCAACAAAATAGGTCGCTCACAAAGCTAAGAACTCTCACGGTTTATTAGTTGTGATATATCACCGTAAAAGGATGAGATAAGTTCTTCGGTAGAAGACACTGTTTGGCACAAATGATGTGGTAAATTTTTTTTTTCCATTTTCTTCCGGAACCGTTCCTCCACCAATTTTAAGTAACAAATAAGAAAATTTTGTGCGTTTGGATTGCCGCCTGTTCGTGCCCGCATATTGACGGTCAAGTGCATTTGAGTAACATTGGACCCCAGGGATTTGACTTTTTTAGACAGGCACGTTTGCCTAAAGTTTATACTGTTAGGTTCTGTTTACGATTTCCACTGCCTTATGATGCATTCGTCTGACACAATTAGACAACAGTCACAAAAAACTCGAATCACTATTCCGAGGAATAACGTAGCTACTAACCCGGCCGACGCCACAGCCAAGGGCAATATTACCTTGACTTCGTATCAATGAACAACCAATACTTCCCAGATGATTAGTTTATGTGATTATGATATGTATATGTACACATATGAACCAAAATTAGCTATTAAAGCAACAGGAGTTCATTGTGGGTTGAATATTTATTTTTGGTCGTTTTTCTTTTAATTTGTTAATAATATTAACAAACTGAAAATACAATTCACTCTGCTCTAGAAAATTCTTTCTTTTAACACCTCATTTGTAAAGATTGCTTGAGTGTGAGAGCCGCATATGGTTGTACAGCACATTGAAGTGCAAGCCTATGCACTATTGCAACGATCCACACTGCTGTCCGGCTGCTGAAGAAAAATTGGCGATGCTTTGAATATTTCTTTTGAAACATGCTCAGCTTACGAACAACGCAGAAGCACGTTTTACATCTCAAATGATTGAGGGACAAATCGACTAATTTCACCTATTTTTTTGTTTTTCAATGCGAAAAGCCATTATTGAGTTAGGGCTGCATAATCATAATATTCCTCGCCGATAAACAGTTATTTTGACTATTATGTAAGAACCAGTAGGCTGAGCAAAAAATTACATAGCTTGTGATTATCTCGGGTACTTAAGAATCATTTCAAAAAAAGTTTCATCGAAATCTGTTCAGCCGTTTTCACGCCATTAGATAACCAACAAAAAAAACCTCTACAGTTTTATAATATTTATAGATGACATATTTTATTTAATTTTATTATTATTTATTTTAATTTTTAAGATCTCTGTTTTATTATGGTAGTTTTTGTATTCATCTTTCGTATGCATGTTCAATTTAGTTTCAATATTTTGCAAAACAGAAAAGCTTGAAAATTGGATCATCACGTAGTCTAGAACGGCTCAAATCTAGAGAATCCATATTAAAAGTCTCTAAAGCAAATATCTCGAATGGGCCAAAATTTTGAAAGTACAAAATTCTCGAAGACTACGAAAAAAATCCAAAAAATATGAGTTTTCGAGATTTTTTAAATCTCCTCATTTTACTGCGAAAAAAATAGGAACGAAAATGTAAATTAGCGAGCGCAGTTTTTTAGTATCATCTCATATTGATGCTGGATTTTTGAAATTCGAGAATTTTGTTTCCAGATTTTTTTCTTCTAGATTTTTGAAATTCTATTTTTTTTTTTTATATTTTATTTTTCTAGATACTTTTGTAGGTCTTTATATGTCCTAAGCGTTCATTGGTTGTAAGGCATTTGCACTTTCACAAGACATAATGAGATCATTTAGCGGTAAGGTTTTGTCAGTCAAAAAAAGGATAAACGTGCCAGAAGGTGCTGGAATGTGCATTTGGAATATTCTGTATGTTAAATACTCCATAAACCTGAATGTTAGCATTTAGCAATAGGTACTTTTGCTTAAGACATGATGTGCTCTCCATAACTTTGTAAGAACTATGGATGAATCTGACATCGAAAACTTAATATTTATAGAATCAGTCGACTCAACCAGTAATAATGTTTTTCCTATTCGAGTTTGCTAAAAATGTGCACTAGTCAATATCAAACAATGTACTGTAGACCGCAAGTGCACGCGAGGAACCGCGGTGGTGTCATGGTGCCCTGCCAGCGGCGGAATCGCTGCGTTGGACAGCTTTCGTTTGACATCCTGCACGTTGACCTCAAAATAAATTTTTTTTAACATCCCATTTATCCCCCCAAAACTAGCTCCTCAATGTCGAAATTCAACTTTTTAAGTTGAGGTCTGTGAATCTGTGATTGACTCACTAATTGCTACAACTGTTCCAAATGGACGACAATTGTCTCTGACATAAAGGCAGAAAGACACTGAACGGATTCCATTAGTGTTCCGTTTTTGGATACGGAGCAGATACGTGCGAATGACCAACCACCGACCGCGTAGGACACAACGTCACAATTAACAGCTCTGACGTCGACAAACATATGTTGCTCAAGATTTTCAAATATTTTACCACTATGTATGTATAAGTATGGTACAATAGATCTTCTAGGTCGCGGTGCCCTCCGCAACTAGCGGGTCAGTATCCCTTAAAAAAAAAAATGTATGTATAAGTGATATTTTGGCTACCAATGAAAATAAAATAACAATTTCTACGTTGACTTCAATCCTTTCTTTTGTTTTATTTTGGAAAAATATCGTGACCTTCAGAAATCAATAAACAAAATGTCCTTTCCCCACGAGAGCCATACGACCAAAAGGATTCTAAAAGAAAAAGTTTATCTCACGCTAGATTTGATATCGCACGCAAATAATTCGTGATATTGATAAACAAAAATAATTTACTTCTGAATTATTGTAGCAAAACATGAAAACAGCATATAAACAAAAATGTTAGTCCTATTTTAGTGCTTAAATTGCGTGAGGAAGAGGCTCAAGGCTTATTGAATCCAATTTGATTTACGATTTAGAAAAGTTAGACAGATTCTCGGAAATAATTGGAGGTAGATACGCAGTTAAATTATTAATAAATAATTCTGAGTATTCAAACAAAAATAAAGGACGCATTTCTAAGTAATCGCAATCATCTTCACAGAAATAAAATCCGTTATCGATCTAGGGCGTTTTAAATGTCCTACAAATAGAAATAATTGCCACATTTTAAAATATCATATTATACTCAAACTTTGACAAATGATAAAGTCTTACGTAGAACATATTGACACGTAGAATCTGATATGTTCTAGAACAAATTATATAACAAGTGTATCGGTTGATATAATTGTCCTTTAGGAATATTTTTCCAAGGACTAATTCTACTCAAATAACAGAAAAAAAATTGTTCATTTATTTCCTTTAACTAAATTGCTGGTTCTCCTGTTCAAAAGATGTCCTTCAATCCTTTTGTATCAATGGCCACACAGGTGCACAGAACACCTACATAAAATGAAATAGAAAACTAAACAAAAAGCTTTGCTTGTCATTTATTAAACATTGCCATACGCCTGCATTGCAATAGAAAAAAAAATGGAATATGATTCAAAATGGGTAAACAACTTTTCTCAACTAAAATGCAGGAGAGATGCATTATTTTCCTTCAAACTATAGTTAGTACTCATTGTGCTGCAAACAGGATATAAATTAAAAATTTGAAGTGTGCGAGGGCGTTCAAAACACACAAAATAGCGAACGTACGAAAACATGTACGCCATCGCTCGAAAGAATTATAAAAAAGAGCGTTATATTCTGATGGGCTTAGTACGTCAACAGTTAAGTGGCAGGAGTAATAATACATACATACATATGTATGTACATATGTGACTATGCACACGTGTCGGTACTGAATGGCATCGCTATTGAAGCGAGTATTAGAACTGTGCGGATGTACATACGTATGTACATACTTAGCTTGAGCCCGATCATGAACTTAAATACCTCTTGGCCAAGCAACCACCAAAGTTTGTTGTTGTAAGTGAATTGGGGAGCATATCATATCATATCAACACTTAACTAGATTTAAGTTCAAGGAATAGGAGCTCAAAAGTTTAAGAGCAGTTTGGCTGTCTAAGAAGACATTCATAAAGCGTCTTTGATGCCTCTTTGTAGATTTATCAATGCGCAGATCTTAATTCGCATGAACATCAGCTTGAAACGCGCTGCAGAATGTTCCAAGAGAAACAAAGACTTTTAGGTGTTAGACCCGGCCAGGAGTTGAACCCGGGCAGCATTGCGTAGTAGTCCAACGCACCAACCACCACGGCCACGGCGACCACAATTCGTAGAAAAGGAAGCCAAATGAGAGTGTCAAAAATGTCCCCTCAACTGAAAGACGACACCAACTTTTTCTTGTAAAACCTGTCAAACCAGCCATTTGGCAAATTCTGTCAGTGAGACTGTCATAAATTCATTGTAAAGTGGTAAACAAAAAAAAATTGACGGTTTACACCCACAAAGTGTCAAAAATGTGGTTTAATGCGTTTGTTTACTTTCTTGTAAATTTTCCATTATCTGAGAGAATTTTCTCCCTCTTTTAAAATCATTTATTATTTGACAGGTACAAAAAGTAACCAAACAAACCTATTTCTTGTGTTTAAATTCGCAGCATGGGAAAACTCCTTCACTCGTGAGCACTCTCTTAGGACATTTTTGGGTACGCGAACGAGGTTTCGTAACTTTTCGTAGTTTTGAAAGCAAACGCGAACAGACCTAAAGATGTTGGCTCCAATGCGTCATTATTTTGACACCTGTCAAAAATGTACAGCAACATTTTCTCTAGTCATTGATATGAAAATATCCATCACCATTATGTCCGGAAATTTCAATTAATAAATACAAGTATGCACATTAACATACTAGCTGCCCCGCCCGGCTTCGCCCGTATCTAAAAACTATAGTGTTACTTACAATACATACATTGTCATTTTCGAAGAATCAAAGACAGTGCGAACGCACCCCAAGGTTTGCAGTCCATCAATATATACAATCCACAGGTGTGGATTCTAAGTATTTGTAGTTTGAATAAATTACATTTCGCAAGAAAGTGGCATTTGTAAGAGTGTTTTTATTTTTGCATTAATTTAAATAATATTGCGAATAAATTAATTTCAAAATCGGCCTATAATAGGCCCACGATGTTAAAGAACTGGAATACGAAGTTTTACTTCATTGTGTGCATTAGTTTTTGTGTTTCTCTAACCGTAAGATTGACAGGTAAGAGCGTCACACTGAAATTTATATATTAATAAGATTTCCTGTGAGATGTTTTATCAATCTTGACACTTCATTCACTGTGTCATCTTATCTAAACTAATTCGAAGTTAATGGACACATATGTCATGGTTTCTAACTACATTCAGGATTCAGGAGGACACTTAGAACACTGATATCAACTACGAGTATAGATCTACTAAGAAATAAGCGTAGTACAGGGCAGATGGAGTACTTGGATTGAGTGAACTTGACGCATGGAGATAAAATCGATTGACTTTTGGTTAACTACCGAGTAGATGTACATTCAAGCAAATCCGGATTTCAAATTTCGCCACTTGACATCGAGTTGTGTACTTGTACCGTTACATACTGTTTATTGCGAAATTTTCCCAGATAAATTGAATGTGAGAACGTTACAATGTCTACAATGTACAAGCATGCGGATATTGCAACACGGAAGCTAACGTGACCCCATTATAAACGATTTGTTTTCACTCTTCAACTATTCCGTTATTCGCACGTAAAACGTAATTGCGTGGGTTAAAGTCATTTATGATTGGTGCAGGCGATAGTTTCATATTCCAGTAACATTCCATTTATTACAGTTGGTTACAGTAATTTATAACGCTGTAATTAACTTGTGATTAGGTTAGATACGAGTAATGACTGAAGTGTCAGAGTTGGTAATTTTACAAGATACAGTAGAATCCGCTTAAGACTCTCACGCTTAAGACGCTATCCCGCTTTTAACGCTCGTTTTCTCCGGTCCCTTCATTTTGATAAGAATTCGTATGATAAAAAATCCGGTTAATACGCTCTATTTCCCGCTTAATACGCTCACACAGCTTAACGATTGACTTCCGTAAAATTTGTATTTTCTTGTTTTTTAATTATTTTTTTTCCAGAAAAACCATTCGGTGCATAGAATATACGGCGGCGCCGACGGCCACCGCCGATCTTATAGGGATTTTTTGTTTTTCGCAAACAAATTATATGAAGCGTGTCGTTTTTGTGGTCGTTTTGTTTCAGTTTTGTTTCATTTCTTGTGCGCGCCTTACGTACATACAGGTGGTGTCAGTGCATTAGAATTTGATTGCGTACAATGGTTAGTACAATGGATGAAACAAAACTAGCATAATACATGTATAATTTCAGCTCTTTTTATAAAATAACCATATTTTTTAATGTATGTAATTTTTTAGTTTTTCACGCTTAATATGCTATCCCGCTTAAGACGCTATTATCTGTCGGTCCTTTGAAGAGCGTCTTAACCCTTTCCTTCCCAAATTATTAATGTGTGGGTAAAAAATTAACTTTGATGTTTTTAGGGATAATATGGGCATCCTTAAGATAACTGCATCATTTTTTTTTAGTGGGAGTCATTGGGTGGGCGTGGCTAAAATGGTAGCCATATGGCTACATTGGGGTACTAACCAAAAAATCAAAACACTTTTTTCTTTTAATAATATTTAGAAACGATTGCTTTATTAATATTATTAGCGAAAAATACAAATAAAAATTATTTTTATTTCAAAAAAGCATAAGAAACAGAAATTAAATTATTATCACAACTATTTGCATATTCAGACTTGTTATTTTTTTTTCAGACCTGTCTGGTAATTTGCCAAAAAAAAATTTTTTCAAGCGTTTTTTTTAAGATATGTATAAATCAATTCATTCTTCATTAAAATATAATAAATTAATAAATGTAGTCATTAATAACAAATAACGAAAAGTTTAACATAAAAGATATAAATTAATTCAGATATGAATTTTATGAACTTTGCTCTGATTTTGTCCAGTAAAGGACGAATCGTAAGAAGTTTTTCGTATTGCTCATCTATGCGGTCTTTCATTTTGGAATTATCGTTTAAGTGCAAGATTTTCTTTAGCATATCGAATCCATTTCGTGGCATCATGTCATTGGATATTGGTGCAAATGTACAATGCTTCTCATTAAATTCATGCCAAGAAACTTGCAAATTTTGCTATAGTAAGTAGTGAATAAGTGTCAATAAAGTAAAGATAATAGAGTCTTCAACAAAAAGCTTAATATACTGAAAAGGAGTTAATTCTGGATCAGGGGGAAAATAAAAACAAAAATTGCATTGGCTTGCAACTTCATCAATTTCTACTTTTCGCCATTTTAGTTCCTTATTTATATCTTTGCTGCAAGTAGCTTTCGATGAGTCGGGTTCTGGATTTGCCATCATGTCAACTATTTCGAATGCACTCTCATCTTCAACAGGTGTAAGCTTACTTACTTACTTAGTTGGCGCTACAGCACGAGGTGAACCTGGGCCTGCTTCTCGCAACCAGTTGTGTGTGCGTGTTATATTTTTGCACAGTTGTTTGCCGACTCCGAACGGTGAGTTGAGAAGCACAATCGTGACAAATGATACTCTTTGAGGTGGCACCGTGAAAAAACTCTTTAGGTGTTGGACCCGGGCTGGGATTGTACCCGGGCAGCATTGCGTAGTAGTCCAACGCACTAACCACCACGGCCACGGCGACCACAATAGGTGTAAGCGTGGACAATTAATAAATAAAAATACTGAACCTACCAATTTCTTCAAGAAACTGAATATCCTCAACTGGAATATTCTCGCATTGATTCTCTATATTGTCGACTAGCATTTCAGTTTCGTCCGTTATTTCTTCTTCTTCTTCCGAGCAATCACCTTCTAAAATTTTACAGATCTGTATCTCTAAGCCTCGCAAATTTCGTTCACTTGACATGTTGATGTTGATCTCTATTCAATGGGAACAAGTCGAGGTACTAAACTAAACAAAACAGTACCTACTGTTTAAGTGTTTACATATCTGTTTTCTTTTCAACTTTGACGGAAAACCGATTTCATATGTGGCTGAAAAAAGATCCTAGTCGAAAAAAATAATCATTATGCAAAAGCAAAAAGCTTTTATCGGATTACAAAGTGTTTTATTATATTATTATTGTGGTATATTTACTCTACATATACATATAACAACATTGGTAGCAAAACGTTTTTCTTTTTGAATTCAAATGCATGACACCACCCCAATGTAGCCATTTGGCAACCACTGGATAATCGCGTGTTACTGCGACGTATCATTAAATATTGTTTTATATTTTACGAAATTCATCTTAAAACATTATTATTTCCACAAAAATATTTTTTTTTTGTATCAGCACTAATATTAACCTGTTCAAATCCACGACCGAAATTCACGTTCGGACAACACAACACAAGAAGTCGACTTCCACGAGCAGAAATTCAAAATACATTGATACCAGATAAAATATACAAAACTATTTCCAATAAACTGGTAGAAAATGATCCTGCCAGATTAAAATACAAAAATTCTTTTAATTTTGATTTCTTTTGTAATAGTTATTTTTAAGAATATATGCGGTAGCCAAATGGCTACCGTGGGAGGGAAAGGGTTAAGCGGATTCTACTGTATTTCGATTTCAGTCATGATAGTTAGTTGTTAAATTATTTGATGTAAAAGAACCTGTTCACACTCGAATGTTGACATTGATATATGATTTGTTTTTTGAAATCACATTAGCGATTAGTTGAATATTTTGTTCACAGAATGAAAGGGTGGACAATTCAATTGTGATCGATTTTAATCAAAAGTTTTAGGTTCAACTGCTGCTGCTAGCCACAGTTATTTTGTAGCAATTTATCAAAATTAAAAATAGAAATGATGTGTAATGTTGTTTTAGCCTTGCGGCTTTATGAAACACATTATTGCAATTAGTAAATGAATTTATATGACAGATTACCACTAAACGCGGAAACTACCCACGTAATTCCGGCAATACACGGAAAAGGTATTCTATAGCGATTATTATACACGAGTAAAATATTGATTCACTTATAACGGTAGTTCGTCATATACGTTCGTCAATTGAAACCTAAAATTTATCAAAAACGAAAAATACTGAAAACGCTAAATAATTCTTTAAACATTTTTACTGGAATAAAAAATTAAGTATATTTTTTCACAAAAAAATGTTGAATTCTCTAAAATAAATAACACACATATTTACATATGGAATTATTAACGAAAAAAAAATACTTGAAAAATCATTGCAGTCAATTGAAACTTATATATTACAATTCAATGCAATACAATACAATACAGTTATAATACAATTTTATTCGAAATAAAGGTATTCATTTAATTTTTAGGGTTCCGTACCCAGATGGTAATACGGAACCATTATAAGTTCGCTCTAACTCAAAAATATTTCTTTTCCGATAAAAACATCAAGAACCGTTTTTCCTAGAAACTTGAAATTTGGCACACTTATATATTACGGTGGTCCACATACATGGACAACATATTACTCAAGAATATTGTGAATCAACTATACAGGATGGGTTAAATGTAATCTAAAAAAAAAAAATCTGAAAAATATATCATGTGGAACATCATTCGAAAGGACACGAGTTTCTGTACGACGAACAGCTTGCTACTTGTTAAAATTAGCCTTTTTAATAATGCTTGTTGTTTTGTTGTACATGCCCCAGATGAGGAGAAGCATCTTCCTACCATTCTCTACCCACTTCCGTATTTGACCGTTTGTTGAACCAACTTGGATTTCAGGCGATTTGATTGGCGGCACCAAACTCCTTTACATCTTTTTGCATTTCTGAGCTTGGATTTAGATTCATCAGGCCATAAAAAAGTGTCCCAATAGCTTCGAGGCTTGCCGACAATCCTTAAACGAATCTCGTTTTGTTTACTTTGGAAATCATAGGTCCCTTGATCGCCATATAATAACGTAGGCCCAATGTTCTTAATTTTTTTGTCATAGTCGTCTCAGAATGTCTTAAACTGAGATTTTGGATCAGTGCACGAGCGGATGTAGCGGTCTCAGTCGACACTTGTTGTGAGATCTGTCGAGTTGGGTGATCAACAAATTCCGGTTTTCGGCCACTACCACACCGAGTTTGAACACTACCAGTCTCAAAATGTTTTTGATGTGTAAACATCTCAGCGCGCGTTAGCAAAATTTCTAGTGGAGTACTTTCGCGATTTCGGGGACGGAATACCGAACGGTTACGAAATTTGCAACTCAAATTTCGTAGCAGCGCAATGAAGTATTGACATAGTGATTGCTTATGTTCCCGGTCAACTTTTATATTATACTTTTTATCCCGGAAAATGGCATGGTTTTCAGAAAATAGTGAAAATACTGCGCATTGGGAGGGAAAATTATAGGGCTGTATACCTAACTTAATAATGGCTCATCGGATTGAAATACGAAAAAATAGATGGAGTTAGTAAATTTGTCCTTGATTCATTTGAGATATAAAATATCCTCCTACGTTGTCCTGAAGCTGAGCAATGTTCAAAACATTTATTCAAAGCATCGCCCACAATTTTCTTTCAGTGGAGACCACTACCAGCAGTGGGTATCGTTGCAATAGTGCTACTTGTTAAAATTCGCCTTTTTAACAATGCTTGTTGTTTTGTGGCCCCAGATGAGGAGTAGCATCCTCCTACCATTGTGCTCAACAAATTTCGGTTTTCGGCCACTACCATACCGAGTTTTAACACCAGTCTCAAAATGTTTTTTTTATTATCAATCTCACTCATTCCATTGCAATTTAAAATTTTTCGAAAATTTCAACTATCAGCGCACGTACTTCAGTCGACTTTCGCATGATTTGAGCTCAAAGCCTGATATAATTTGATTTTAAATGTACAAGCATAACAAAATAATAAGCAATATTATTAAAAACAAAAATTGCCATCAAACGAAATAAGACGACGATCGAAAAACAGTTGCGCTGCACAAATTTCGAGTTTCAATTGACTGGTACTGTAAGTACATACACACATATACATTACATATTCATATGTACAATATGTTATTTGTGAAACAACAAAATCATAACTGTTGCACCTTCACTTGTGTGTAAATAATAGACTTGACTTTTTAATTCATAGGAAATAGTTCATTTATTAATATTATGTTCAGTAACTTAAATGTACAGTTTGGGTTGAGAGAGTAATTATAATTGGAGTGTTAACTCATTCGTGGTTGGCAATCGACTGACCTTTATGTTGCTATACACATGACTCATACTAACGCATGTTAGTATGATTCTTGTATATGTCTCTTATATACTTCATTAATACATAACAATCTTCCCCACTTTAAATAAGTCATCCACTATTTCAATAATTAACTTTCCCCAATTTCTTTAACCGTTCAGATCTTCTAAGTTTGTCATTTACTAAGTGTTTATTTCTATTCAATTTAGCATATTTCTTTTTTATACGTGCTGAACTTTTTATTTCAGCTTTATTGTTTAATGATGAGGATGATATATTTAAACTTGGAGAAGACAGTTTATCTTGACTTACATTAGAATTTTCATTTACATTTTGTAAATAAGGATTACTATAATATGTATTATTTTTTCTGTTTACACATTTTTTTATTTGGTTAAAATGAACAAATCGAACTGTACCCTCTATTTTTATCAAACAAGTTAAAGCACTTAATTCTTTTAAAAATGTGCCTGGGATCCAATTTACGTAATCGTTTTTAAAAACATTTTGAAACAAAATCTTTTCTCCCTCCAGGAACTTAATATTTTTAAATGAATTAATTGCTTTTAAACCAATTTCTGGTTGGATTAACATTTTATTGTCTACTTTTTGTACAATTTTAGGAATCTTTTTACTACTATCTTGTTTTTTACTATTTAAGTTATCTAATAAAATTTTTGGTTTGAAGGCGAAAATCAGTTCCGAAGGTGTTTGCAAATTTTTATTTATTGGAGTATTACGTTGGTTAAAAAGAAATTTGGAGATTATTTTCTGCATATCCATGTTTTTATTTTCTAAAAAATACTTTTTTAAAACTTTCTTTACCGTTTGTACATTACGCTCAGCCAAACCATTGCTTTGTGGATGATATGGAGGAGACTTACTAACCTTAATGCCAAGGCTTTTACAGAAATTGACGAATTTAAATGACCCAAATGGTGGGCCATTGTCGGTGACTATTTCCCCTGGAAGACCAAAGGTCGCAAAAAAATTTTCCAATAATTTAATCAAATTTTCCGCCGTGTTACTGCGAATGGGTACCACATCTGGAAATTTACTAAATGCATCCACGATTATTAAAAATTGAAATTTTGAAAAATAGAAGAAATCCAAATGGATACGTTGAAATGGATATTCACATACGTACCACTTTGACTCGACCTTTTCCTTTGGAGTGTTCATTGTTGACTGGCAAATGTTACATTCTTTTATAAATTGTTCAATGCCTTTTTCAATACAAGGCCACCAGACGTAAGACCTTGCAATTGACTTCATTTTAACCATGCCTACATGGTTCATACTGTGAAGTAATTTCAGGACTTCGTTCCTTAACTTCATAGGAATGACTAACCTATCTCCATAAAACAACTTATTCTCCTCTGAAGAAAGACTACTTCTGACTCTAAAATAATTTTTTAATGGGCTAGGTAGTTTATTTGGCCATTTGTTACTTTTGACACAATCATATATCAATGATAAAACTTCATCCCGAACAGTTTCTTTCTGCACAAGTTCTGTATCAATGATTAATTCATTAGGCGACTCTAAGTTCACTGAGTTAATTAAGCATACACTATCCACATTCGTTGACTCGGTAAGGGGCAAGCGAGATAGAGCATCAGCATGTTGCATTTGTGAGCTTTTACGATATTCAATGCTGTAGTCATACATGGACAGAATTACAGCCCATCTTTGCAAACGTGCAGCTGCAACACCCGCTGTTCCCTTACGTGGACTTAAAATTTCTCTAAGCGCTTGATGGTCAGTGTATATTTTAAAAGGTTTCCCAAAAATATATTTATGAAACTTTCGGACGGCAAATATAATTGCTAGAGCTTCCCGGTGAAGCTGTGAATAATTTCTCTCAGCTGGAGAGAGTGAGCTCGATGCAAACAATACTGGTTTTTCGACACCATCAATCAAGTGTGAAAGAACCGCACCCACACCGTATGGGCTCGCATCGGTCGCGACTATAACAAGTTTGTTTGGATCAAACAATTCTAAGACATTATTCTTTGTAATTAAAAGCTTGCTGGTTTCAAATGCTTTTTGACACTCTGTTGACCATATGAAATCAGTGTTTTTCTTTAAAAGAAAATGAAAATCTTTTAAATGCGAAGATAGGTTTGGTATAAACTTACCATAATAGTTTAATAATCCTAAATAGGATTGGAGTTGTTGCAAGTTAGTAGGGGCTGGAGCATCCACTATTGCTCGAACTTTTTCGGGATTTGGAAACACTTTCCCGTTTGACAATATGTGGCCCAAATAGGGTACACTTTTCTCAAGGAATCGGCACTTGCTTAGATTAATTTTGACATTATACTCATTTAATTTCTTTAACACCTCAATGCAATTCTGCTTGCATTCTACTTCGTCCTTACCCCCGACAACAATATCATCCACAAAGCAACGCGTATTTTTTAAATTTTTTAGAATTTCATCCATTGTACTCTGGAACGCAGATGGTGCCATTGAAACACCAAACGGCAACACTGTGTATTGTAATAATCCTATGTGCGTATTAATAGTTAATAGCTGTCGACTAGCCGGAGCGACTCGCAGCTGGTTGTATGCACCTGACATATCAATTACACAAAACACATTGCAATTCGCGAAGCTTGCGAATATTTCCTCTGTTAGAGGCAATGGATGATAATATGATTCAATGAATTTATTTATTGTCACACGGCAATCCATGCAAATTCGTATGTCTCCGTTTGACTTCGGGACACAAACTATGGGACTTGCCCACACACTAGACTTGACCGGAATCAGGATACCATTTTGAACTAAGCGGTATAACTCTTGTTCTACCTTATCCTTAATTCTTAGTGGCACTGAATATGCTTTGTGAAAAATGGGCGAAGCATTTTCCTTAAGAACGATACTTATTTCGAAATTCTTAATTGTTTCATTTGGCTTTGACGTAAGCACATTCGGAAAGTTAGTTTTAATAAAATCAACAAATTTTACCTCGACTTTGTGTACTGAACCTGGACAATCTCCAAATAACTTTTCTTTCCAACACGGTGTTAAAATTTGTAGCCACGCTCGACCCATTAATGGTATGAAATTTTGGGGACTTTCGACCACTATCAGCTCTAAATCATATGTGTGTTCTTGAAACTCCACTCGGACTCTGATTTTCCCTTGAACATCCAGTTTTTGACCTGTAACAGTAATAAGAGTATTTAATTCTGGTTGCAATGTTAAATACGAAAATTTCGATTTATATTCACTAAGACTTATTAGACTATGACAAGCTCCAGTATCTAGTTCCATTGCTAACGGTTGACCTTCGACAATAATGTTCCGAATGACACATTCAGACTCGACTTTCGCAATTGTTTTGATGACTTTAACTGTGTTAGACTTTTGATGAGTGCAGACCACGGATGTATGTCCGATTCGATTGCAATTATAGCACTTCCAATTCTTCGCTGGACAAGATTTGCAATCATGATGACGACCACACCTTTGACATTTTCCCCATTTACCACTATTATTGTTGGACTTTGACTGATGACTTTCGCGATGATGTTTATGCTGCGGACTTGATGATGATGTTTTGACAGAAAATTGGTTTGAGACTCTCGGATGTATCGCCTTGGATTCTTTCGTGGACATTTCCATAGTGAGCGCCACATTGCAGCATTTTTCAAAATTGAGTGAAGAGTCATTTAATAAGGCACGTTGTATTTCTTCATTCCTTATACCTGCTATAAATCGATCTGTCAGGGCGTCATCCAACGCAAACGACTTTAATTGTATTGGTTTAAATTCTTCCATATTTTCACAGCACTTTGTTCTAGTCAGACTAATTTCCTTTGCGAAATCTCCAAAACCACATGTTTGCGCAACTTCTTTAAGGTGAATGATAAACTCCTGTACACTTTGCCCTTCTTCTTGAACGATTTTATTGAATTTGTAGCGCTCCGCCCGAATATTTAATCGCGGTGCAAAATACTTTTCAAGAGCTTCGATTAAATAACTGTAAGAGCACTCTGATGGACTTTTCGGTTGCACGAGTGATTTGAGTATTTTAAATGTGTTTTTGCCGATCAGACTCAATAAAATGAGAGCTTTTTTGGTATCTTCAATGCCATTTATTTTGAAATAAATTTCTAGACGTTCTCTGTACGTATCAAAATCTTCACCCGGCTCAAACTCTTCTAATTTACCCATGCTGTGACTATTAGACATCGTGCAACTGTATTTTGAGGTTATTAATTTTTTGACATTCACGTGCTTTTTTTTTTTTTTTTTTTTTTTTTTTTGTTTTTCCTCGTCGCCACTTTGTTGCACCTTCACTTGTGTGTAAATAATAGACTTGACTTTTTAATTCATAGGAAATAGTTCATTTATTAATATTATGTTCAGTAACTTAAATGTACAGTTTGGGTTGAGAGAGTAATTATAATTGGAGTGTTAACTCATTCGTGGTTGGCAATCGACTGACCTTTATGTTGCTATACACATGACTCATACTAACGCATGTTAGTATGATTCTTGTATATGTCTCTTATATACTTCATTAATACATAACAATAACACGGGAAGAATAATTTCAAAAAGTTCCTCTAAGGATTCATGATTTTAAAATTATGTCTGAAACCCGTACATATGCTTAGCAACATCGAAAAAACAGCTTGTATGTATCTATGTTACTGGAGCTATGCGAACCAACCCCACTGCGGCTCTTGCAACCTGGATTCCGTCGGATATTTACGGTAAGGACATAGCAGCAAGAAGCAAACTTCACAACGGGAAATTTCCAGAATACTTTCAATAAATAATCTTAATACGGAAAATACGGACTATATGACTCTGCTCATAGATTTTAATACCAAATATGAGACGAATATTCCCAGCCGACAGGAATGGAAGGGTAACATCTGCCTTGCAGCCCTATTGCTGTTAGCGAAACGAAAAAAAAATTGGCAAATGCGACTGTTTCGTATTACGGTTAGCGACTCGCCGAAATTTAATTCGCCTCAAACGTTCGAGTTTAGGCGGATTGTGACTTCACTCCATTGCGGTTAGCGAACGTTCGTTCAGAAATCAATTTCTTCTGTCAAAATCACTCGAAAGAAATTTTCTGGTGACAACCTATGTAGCTCCATAGTTATGTAAGTACCTACATACATAGAGTGAAAAATTAGTAAAAATGATATTATTAAATATATTATTAAACAGTAAAATAATGTATTTACATAAATATGTCAAGCCTTTAAAAAACCAATCCTCGCCAATTTAGAAAACTTGTCGAGTTGATGGAGAGAAAGTCGGTCGACTTGACCTAAGCTAAAATTCCAGGTTTACCACGATATCTCGAAAAATAAAATCTCGAAAAAAAGAATCCCGAAAAAAATCTGGAACAGCAAAAATCTAGAAAAAAAGATTCGATTTGCAAAAATCTCGAATTGACATTAAATTTTGAGACAATGGTAATAACTCGCGCGCGCGGATATCAATTATCAATTAATATGAATTCTAGATTTACTTGTATAGAAAAGTGTTTGATTCACTGTTCATGCATGCAAATGAGTTTACTCAATACAAACAGCTCTTCTAAAATCTGATCGACGTGGACATGGTTCTCCAAAAAATTTTAATACACTCTTAAATTGGCCTTCCTTTGGGTCATGTACAACATTACAAGCAAAACTAAGCTTACCAATAACACTAAATAAAGTTGACGCTAAAAGTTTTGAGTCCACACATTGAAAGAAAAGAGTTTTATGGGATATTCAATGGTGTTTCAAATATTTATATAATATCAATGCATTTATAATGTACTGTAGCACATATCGCCACCCTAATTGGGATACTGACAGGTCATTGTATAATAGGTCCACACGCCAACAGATTGGTAATCCTCGCCAATGACTTCTGCATTCTGCACTGCATGAGAAGGAAGTACACTCCCACTTTCACTTCCTGTGCAGCTGCCCAATACTCTCCTCCTTTAGAAAAAGGATATTTCCTCAACGGATATCAATGAAATATGAAAACGTATTCAACTTTCATAAAGGTGCCAAGAGCACCGATAAGTATCAATTCACGTGGCAACACTATGGACCCACTTTGGTAGGGTGGATAGCCACCCAACCTAACCCAACCTAACACCAACACGTGCATACAAATGCGCTTAAACTAATGATCAGTAGCTCCTTGATTCCCAATTATTTACGGTTAAGTGGCTCATCACTTTAACCATTGTAATTAGATTCCTCCCACATCGTTGTGTTGCACATTATCCTGTCACTACAATTAGAATCTGTGGCACTCTCATTCAGCCAACTTGTTGCATTCAAATACCAGTATGCGCATCAGATGCGATAAACGTAAGTGCATCCCATGTTCCTGCATTTGTTGAAACATTTGCATGCAACTAATTAATTTAGCGACACACGGGAGGATATACATTTAGTCACATGGATTCAGTAGACCTTGAGTTTGTTTTGCACTTGTTTTATTTTTTTCTTGCATAATCCACACCCGCGCTATGGGGGTGAAAGCATCGCGCCAATTTCCAATCCTTGCTTCATAAGAGCCATTGGATAAGGATGCTCTTATGTATGTTGTGCCATTGTTTGAAGAATATCCTTCCCACTGGAAGATAAGGCAAGTACCACCACCAACTCAACACAGAAGTGCTTTTGGTGCATGTGTGTTGTAAGGGTGGGTGTTGAAGATGACGGCTCTTTTTTTTTAGGAGGGACACCTTACCTTTCTTTTTAAATATAAATCATTTTACAGTTTTACTCTAAACTAAAAGTATGCCCTATAATTGTACCATTCCAGGATTCAGTTTACGACCACTGAAACTCCATGCAGACTCCATCATGCTGATATCATATCCCGGCGAGTTATTTATGCGGGTCCTCAAATTGATGATACTACCTTTGGTTATCTCAAGTTTGATTGCTGGTTCGGCAAGTCTAAACGCCCGTATGAATGGAAAGATCGCTCTAAGGACCCTGGTGTACTTTGCAACTACATCCTTCTTCAATGCGTTCCTTGGCATCGGTTTAGTGCTGCTCATCCATCCAGGCGATCCGGGAATGCATAATACCGCCGATCGGTCAGCAGACAATCGTGCAGCGAATCTGTTAGATAGTCTCTTGGACCTGGGAAGGTAAGTACACCTGTTGGGAACAATCTTTTATGTTCGTTTGACAGCAAATATTTAGTCACATTCAAATGGTTTCCGGTTGAACTTGTCACCGTCGGGAATGGGTATTTTAATGATTTCACTCTTTTAAGACTCTTTAATATTTCTGCATAGGGATGCCAAATAGTTGGACATGTTCTTGTTCTTGGCATTATTCCAGGAAAAAAAAACAATTTATAACAATAACAATTGTTATTTATAATTAGTTCAATGGGGAGACACGTTAGAGGAAGCTGCTTGATAAATTTGAGCCAGTCGTGATGTTTATTTTCTTAACCGTTGTTTCCGTCCTTCCTTAACCCTTAAATGCCCAGTGTATCTTTAAAGATACAACCATTCAAAACATGATATCTTCGTTAATATTAGCATTTAAGCTTCGAAGTTTATATTTTTGGGTTTATTGACTCAAATTCTATCTCCAATAAAATACTCAGTTTCTTAACTATAAAATTGCAATTATTATTTAAACAATTACTGGCTGCAATGTTTTTTCACAAAACTTAAAAAAATTGAGTTTTTTTTTATCAAATATCTTATGAATTCGTAGCACTAAATTGATAAAAAAAATCATGCGGATGTAATTATATTATGTGAAATGATAAAATGTATTCATAATAAATAATTTCCAGAACGCGGTGAGAGTCAATTTAAACCACCATCACATTTGTATCGTCGGTCGGGGATTTGGGCCGACCTTCACGAGATTCGTGAAAAATAGTCAGTCTGGAATCTTCGAAACCTTTGAAATATTAACAAGAGATGGTGCATTTATTCTGTATGCATTTTGGCATTCGTACAGAATTTGGACTGGCGTGAGCTAAAGTCGAAATTCGAAGAGAATGGCAAAACGAATTTCTTCCTGTGTTGGCGGTGGAACTTCAACCGAGCTTTCGACACTAATTTTCCATTTTTACCTATTGTTCTGAAATTTGGAAATAAATGTTGTTAGATTATAAGCTACAGAAATGCATATTTTTTAACAACTAGTAAATTGACAACAGCTTTGTCAGTCCCTTAATGTTGTTCAAAGATATCTGGTCCAAACTCAGATTTCTTTTGAGGGTAAAAGGGACAAGAATAGCTTTAATGGGGTTAAAGGAGAGATTTTCTAATGTAGACCTTTAGAGACTGTTTAAAAAGTCACAATTTACATTAGCTTCCGTTACTTTTCTTCACACTCTTTTTAAACACAGTTTGAAAATATAATTCTTCTCCATTTTCTTATTTCAGAAACGTCTTCCCAGACAACCTGTTCCAGGCTGCTTTCCAACAAGCCCACACTGTCTATGTGCCAAAGCCATCGATCCATCAAAGTTTCAATGAGACCCTCAATGAAACCTCCACCGATGTAATAGATGACATTGCGACTGGGGATCAACCACCCGATGTGGAACTCATCCGAGTGGTCCAATACCGAACGGGTACCAACACCCTGGGCATTGTATTCTTCTGTTTAGTTTTCGGAACCTTGCTCGGCACTATTGGCAGCAAGGGTCAAGTTGTGATAGATTTCTTTTCGGCTGTCTTTGAGGTTGTGATGAAAATGGTCACCTGCGTGATGTGGCTGACGCCGATTGGCATCAGCTCGGTGATTGCCGGCAAAATCCTGGGTGTCAACGATCTGAACCTGGTGATGGCACAACTGATGTGGTTCATTATCACCGTTGCGATTGGGGTCCTGCTCTACCAGTTCGTCATAATGCAATTACTGTACTTTATATTCCTGCGTCGTAATCCATTCAAGTTCTACTGTGGACTCATACATGCGATGCTCACCGCATTTGCGACAGCATCAACGTAAGCGTTATTTCTTTTTTCTTGTATTTTCTTTTTTAGTAAATAATTCCAAATTGAAACAATTACTATTTTATGTGTGTGTGCGGGCCCCGCCATAAACCAATACAAACACAAAAATATCAACACAACATTGACATTTTGACGTAACAATGTCATTTCGATCAACTGCCATCTTTTTTGAACAACGGGAATAGAGCTGCAGCATTACCAATTACATTCCGTTGTATGAATGACAAGTTGCGTGTGGACCAACGGATAACTAGGTTCGTGTTGCCAATTGGGTGTAACATCAACATGGATGGTACGGCACTCTTTATATCGATCGCTTCGATATTTATCGCTCAGATGAGCGGAATGACACTGGGCTTTGGCGAATTGGTGACAGTTCTGTTGACGTCTACTGCTGCTTCAATGAGTTCGGCGAGTGTACCTAGTGCTGCGCTGGTGTTGCTATTGGTGGTGCTTTCAGCAATTGATGCTCCTGTGCAAGATGTGACCTTACTGTTTGCTGTTGACTGGTTTGTGTGAGTATATATTTTCTGTTTTGTTTTATAAAGTTCTTTAGATTGTGAGGATGGAGAATAGGTATTGTTTTAGAAAAATACAAAATTTTAATTACTTTGCGTGTACTAAAAGTACGTAAAAAGTTTCCTTCCCTTTGACGTTTTAAAAAGTTGTCAAACAAAAATAAAACAAAACCTACTCGGAACGACGCACGGTTGAAGAAGAAAAAAAATTTAGTAAGTAAAGAAACACGGCCATCAACAGTCACTCGGAAACACTGGCTCATACCTTCTTTTGCAGATGTAAAGAAAAATACCAAAAAAAAAACGCGATTCAAATACTTATCTTTACAATGCAACTAGTTTTAAATAAAATTCCGTGTAAAGCGCCAGAAAATCCAAGTGCATGGAGGGATTTTCTAAAAATGTCCCTAATTCTAAAAGAGTGCGACTCACAGGGATCATTTCCACAATGGCGCAAGATTTTCGTGTGTCTAACAACGGTACTGCTATCGGTAAGGAATGATTTTCGAAGGATGGCATGAATTCTAAAATGAATTTGTTTAGCTTTTAGGAACTTGGCAAATCTTTCGGTTGTGTTTTATTCCGCCCAAGGTCGGGAAGGACAATGAACATTTTACAATCGATGAAGTTGTCTTCTTTAAATTTATTAAATTCAATTTCCACGATATTAGTTTAATTTCGAAGGCGATTTCACTGTTTTCGAATATAACACTACTCTATGATGTCGCAACGGTGAGTTTTTTTTTTTTAAATCTACAAAAGCAAGTTTAACAAATAGTCTTCCAAGGAAAACCACGATTCATTGCTAAACTCGATTGGGTTTAATGCGTTGATGCTATTTCTTCGGATCGTACTCACCTTGGGCGGATACGGCTTTGGGATCATAAAGGGAGACTACGGTGATATCCTGCGAGAGGGATCTCTGTATATTATGCTAATATTTCATCTTGTTCAACTGTCGTGTATAACGCATAGTTTTTATAAAAGATGTGTAATTTTCATGTAAAATTGTTCTGTTATGGCGTATATGTGTATGTTACAAGCTGCCGGATCACCCACCCACAACCATGAACACCTATTGGATGAGTATAGAAAATGCCATTTTCTCCTCTGGACTTTCTTGTTCCTTAAATCGACCACTTTTACAATCCTCTTCATTTGAGTTTTGTTTGCTTTTAAGGCAAGTTAGTCATAGCATTTCGCTCGACTCTAGTTAAAATTGTAATGAAGATGGTAAAATACTTAATTCTTAAAGGTCTTGATTTTTAAAACATTAAGAAACACCCATCTTGACAATATCTTGAATCTGGGCATGGTTGGTATGATATCTTAATATGATCTGTCAAAAGCTTCTTGTTGTAAATAGTTGTGACTGACAATTTTTTTTTTTTAACATTATTCACATTTGTAGTTGACAGTAGAGGTGGAGAGCTATCGATAGTCAGTGCCATCGATAGTTCTCGATAGTTGGCTCATGACTATCGATAGTTATCGATATATATCGATAGTTTTTTCCTCTTAAGGGTAACAATAAAAAAAGTTAGATGCACCATATTAAATAAACTTTTCTCACCGAGAGAGATTAGATTCCACGTTTTAATGAAACCCGGTCCAGCTTTTTTAGGTTCAGACATCATAAAATGCATACCTACTTACGTATCAACAGAGAGAATTGAGAGACCATCTCCTATTTCTACGTTGCTGACTCATAAAACGGTGAATCCACTTTTAAAGTTAAAGCTATTTTGACAGATGGTTTATTAGATCGGTTTCCTCTCTGAAACTTTAAATATACACCGTTCGTTAGGTATCAACCATTTAAAGAAATAAAAAAGAAATTTTTGAAATTCTATATTTAAATGGCTATCGAAAACAATCGATAGTGGAAAAAAAAGGATCGATTGTTTTCGATAGTGGAAACTATCGATTATAATCGATAGTGCAATCGATAGTTCTCCACCTCTAGTTGACAGCATTACAGCAGACAAACATTATTTTACTAATGAGATCAAGACTATTCATAAACGTCAATCAAAATAAAGAACCGCCAATGCCCACATTCGTTAAGTTAGCATTGAGTAACTCAATTCAAAACACAAATCAATTTATTTAAATACGAGTAAGTGAAACACTTCTACTCCCCTATAACGGTTAGTGAATCGAATGAAAAAGTTGGCGAATGTGACTACATTTCGTATTACGGTTAGCGACTCGGTGAGACTTAATTCGCCTCAAACGTCAGAGATTATGCGTATTGTGACTTCACTCTATTAAGGTTAGCGAACGTTCGACCAGAAATTAGTTTCTTCCGTCAAAATCACTCGAATGAAGTTTTCTGGTGACTTTGTAGCGCAAGTGTTATGGGTGGAAGAAAAATGTAAAATTAATAAAATTATTATTAAATAAATTAGCAGTAAAATAATAGTGTTGAAATATGTACATATCTCAAAAACTAATCCTCGCCAATTTGAAAAACTGATTGACTTGATGGAGGCAAAGTCGATTGAGTTGACCTGGGCAAAAACTCAACATCCACTAGCCAGAACGGGTCCTTCGTTGACGTTCCCCATGAAATTGTGAATAAGGAAAAGATACCTACTTGAAAGCCACGAAACGCAACGAAACGGAAAGGTGCAAGAAATAAAAGACGTGATATACATTTGGAAGGAAGCTAGAAGATAGAACCACAAATGGGAACCGAAGACTCTATTGCTAGAGTAGGCAGTCCTTTTGAACTCATTGAATACACATACACATGTATTATTTACCAAACCTGTTCTATAAATGTAAATATTATTGTTTTTTTTTTTAAGTAAACACTTTGTAACATTTAGTATGTATTTGTGATGGATTGGAGATGGGAATAATAAAGGCTGAACTATAATAGTCGAATGGGTTCGTACGACCACGTACGAAACTGTGCGAACACAAGGAATTAGTATTGTACAACCATAATAGCTTTTCGCTTCGATTCGTTAAGTCTTCGTCCACTTTTGCTCACTTACGAAAGGAGCGAATCCATTCGCTCTTTCGTACGAAAATTTGACATTTGACTTTAACAGCTGTGTAAAATTAAATTGGAATTTCGGAAATAAAGAAATATTGTTTTATTTGCTTTTGCATTATCATTTTAAAGAATAATTGTGCTTAGATTTCATTTGCATACTGTAATGTATGCATTTGCAAGTATGTAGTACAAGGCATTACATATGTATGTACGTCGAACGTAAAAAAATGCCTTGTACATAGGACTACGAATTGCTTTCTCAATGGAAACATAAATTAATGTACGAAAAAAGTGATCATTTTTATTTTGTTAGGTAGTAATTTTTTTTCGATTTCACTAGTTATTTTGCAAAACAACGAACAAATCACGGGCAAAACGACTAGAATCTGACAACCGCCAGTGACATTCGCTTCCGTTCGCATTCTTCTATTATGGGCAACTTGAGCAATTGACATTTCGGAAGGAAACTTAACGTAGGATTTTGACACTAGCTTCCGATTGCTTTCTACTATTATAGTTCAGCCTTAAGGCTTCCATACCCACAATTTTGGGCGTGGATAATCGCTTTTTCTATTTGGTCATGGTTGGCCTTACACAGCGTGGTGATGTATTGACCTACCATAAACGTGCCCAGTGTATGGACTCTGAAACTGCGCAACTAACTTAACATTCTTATAGTGAGGTGTAATGTTAAGGCAACTAATCATTTTATTTCTCTTTTGAAAACACCGAAATCAATTTAATTTCAGTTTATTTCACAAAATATTAAAACAATTCCGCTTTTTGATACTTCACAGCTGATATTTTAAGTTGTTTCCTCTGACAGCCCTGATTCTTTACGCGAATATAAACGTTCGCTAACCGTAATACCACGATAGCAGTAATTAGCCTGGGAGTTCGACTCGAGTCGAACGCTCGATTCGCTAACCGTAATAGAGGTATTAACATTCATTATGATTTATTGACGTTTCTGAATGATAATAATAGCTTCGTTCGATGTCCCTAGCCCTGGGGTGCCCTGACTAAGGACAGTGTATTTTTGTAATTGACAAAAAATGCAGTACAATAACCCTCGTTTCAGCGAACGCAAATAGCTTGCCTTGACACCTGTCATTCTCTGATAACTAAACATAAATCAAGATTTGTCAATTTTCGTATATCTCTTTTACTTCCTCGTTTTATTAACCAATCTATTAGAACACAAATACGCCAGCACAATGAGCAAAAACAACACGATGAAAAACAAAAAACAAATAAAAAATCAGCTGATTTAATGTTTTGACAGCCCTTTTTCTTGCACTGACGAAATACCCAGGGCGAATCCAGTGCAGAACCAGTGTCGATATCGAATGCGGTGCGGCATTTTCAGTGTAGCATTTGCGGACATCGAATGCATCAGTGCGAATCCAGTGCGCCCTAGGGTAGACATCGAAAAAAGCTAATGATGTGAAATTTGCTCTTAATTCAGCCTTGATGTCAACTGTAAAATAAAAGTATTGTACTAATAGGAACTCCGTGCGTCAAGTAATAGATTTTCTAAGGGTACCAAGAAGTAGGTAACATGTATTCGCAAATACCATGCCCTTATTCGTATAAAGTAAGCTTTTCCTGCCGTTTTTTGACAGCAACAAACTGGATTTTTTCGCCAAAATAGGCTACTTTTAGGCGTGTTGATTTGACAAAAGCAAGCTACAGCTTTGTTGCTTTCGCTTTGAAAAAGATCGCTTCACGTCTTGTTTGATTATTGACAACTCAACAAAAGTAGCGTACGATCGCTCCTCCCAATTGTGTGCAGATTATATGTATATAACCTCAAAATAAATAATTTGTTCAAATTTTTAAATTTAACTTTTAATAACATTTATTAATTTTTAGTGATCGAATGCGGACCACAAATAATATGCTGGGCGATTGCTATGCCGCTGCTATTGTTGAGGAACTCTCCAAAAAGGAACTAATGGCTCTTGATGCGGCTGTTCTCTATCAGGTAACCTAATCTTGGTTACATACTAGCATAATCATAAGTGAATAGACATCAGACAAATAGTATACATATATGAAAAATGTTTATTTTTCTTATATTCATCCTAAATCTATGTACTCTTATCACAAATATTGTATAGAATGATATGCTACCAGAATGTGTTTGTTAATCTCTTTTGAACAGGAGCTACCGGTGACTACCCCAAATGGACACATCCTCTTGGATGGACAGACTGATTTAGATAGGAAATGTTCGTTACCTGATTCTGTTATTGTCGACATGAATAATGTTGTTAATTCTGTTAATTTACATAATGGCACTACTAACAATAAAAGGGTTTAGATATTTTAAGTTAACCACCCATAATCCCAGCCACCTCTTTTGTTAATATATTTATTTTAAAACACAACATGTATCTTATCACGAATTTGAAAGTGATTTTATCTGCAAACTATTAGTATGTTAAACCCTAGAAATTATTTTTATCAGTATTTAAGAAAAAAACAGAAATAAAACAAATATTGTAGGAGTAAACAAATGAAAAGTCTAGAGTATACACACATAGAGTGAACTTTAATAACATATACGAGTTAATAATATGCATGTCAATTTTCACATACATTTATCACATCAGAGTTGAATGTTTAGCTTTCGGTTAATTCCTCACAATAAATACTAAATTGGATGTTAGAAAAAAATAAAATAAAACAAAATAAAGGAATGAAAATGTTATAGGTAGAATAAAATAGAATATATGGAAACCACATGTGATTACTTTATAGGATAAAACAAACTAAAAAGAGTTTATGTATGTATGTAATTATTTTTTTTCTTTTTTTTTTAATTTTATTTTTATTTTGTTATATAGTTTGTGTTTTTTTTTTTGTTATGAAAGACGAAATATTTTATTTATTGTTTATTTTTGTTTTTTATATATATATGGTAGTTATAATTTAAGTTAAATAAAATGAAGAACAAAGTAAGAACCAAAAGTATTTTTATATATGTAAAAAAGCAATGATAAATTCGTATGTGATGTTAAAACAGATTTTTTACCGTAAAAATTATATGGATTCAAACAAAATTATAACAAAAAAAATTGTGAGAATTTTATATATACATATACATTATCCAAAGCAAAAGAAAAAAGAAATAGAAAATGCCTTTTTATTGTAAGTATTGATTGTTATAGTTTGTGTGGTTTGGAGAACGATTTTATTTGGAATTAGTTTTTTTTTTCTTTTTGTTTTTAGATAATAGGAAATTTGTAAAATTTTGCAGGTTTACTCAATAAAAAAATAAACAAATCTCTCTAGAGAGCCTGTCCGGAAAAGTTGAGATATTACCAAAGTTTTATCTTTATCCACATACTTAAGCTAGAACTACATCGGAACAAAAGTGCTAAGAAGTACAACGAAGTCAAAACGATGTGTTGTACTCCATCACATGGCACATCCGCATAATTTCCTCTCAATTTATAAAAGGCACCGCGGCGAAAGCTTGGGCATGCCCTAGCTTTAGCTTCTGTGATTTTGCACAAAAGCTTTCCTGGTAGTTCTTTCAACCAAATACTAAAACCATCTTGTATAAATTCAAGTAGATCTAATTGTATTCATATACAATGCTCGAAAAAATAGATGACGCTTATCTACTTTTTTTGCATACCAGCTGATATCCGATGAAATTAAAAAAATATTTTGGACGTATGTATATTCATGAAAGTAATTACCGATTTTATTATTCCCATACAATTTTTTTAGAATCTTATGTTTTAAACCAATTTAAAGAGCGCCATCTATTCGTTCGAACAGTCGTTGTAAAGTTTGAATGTTTCTCTACTATCTGTCATTCATGAGTCATGACTCATGACTTTTGGTTGACATTTAACAATTATTATAAAAATTATTTTTCCAGAATATCTTTTCATTTGATATTGAAATTTGAACATGCAACAAAGAGCGGTATATAGGTACGGCGGTACAAGCAGTGAAAATTGCTTACATACAATCTTTTGCAAAACGCCACTCACAAATGTGGAGTCAAATCCAAACTGCCAAAGAAATGATAGAAAATCCAAACCTTACAGCAGGCTACTGAACTTCACACAGAGAGCTTTCCTTGAATCCACATACATATTTCTTCTAACCCTTCCATTCCACTGCACAGACGGCTTTTAATCGCACAAACCCTAACCCTTTTTTTTCTCAGCACAGCTTCTAGGCGAAGGCACATCATCGGGTCCGACTCGTGGCCTACGTGAAGAGGAGAACTCTTTCCTCACCCTCACAAACCAACCAACCAAGAGCGGTCATTAAATTTCACACAAAATTGGGTAAAAATACATCCGAAACATTCCGATTGATGCAACAAATATCCCGTGATGATTGTTTGAGTAGAACAGTGGTTTTCGAGTGGCATGAACGTTTTATCATTCGAAAGGGCTTGAAAGAAAGATTCCAAAAATATTTTGCTTACGTTGACAGTTATTGCCAAAAATGTGTGAATAGGGGGGTACACACGATACGACCGATCTGACGGACCTGGTCGGATAGATGTCTGACAGACCGATGTCGTTAGCGTACACATTGTCCGACATGTTGTCCGACCTCACTTTGCAAGTGGATTTGAAAGATGTCGGACGTACTGAGAGCAGCGCTTATGATTGATAAAATTTTAAAGAAAACATCTAGGAAAGAAAAAGGAATCGAATTTGGGTACAGGAATGGATGAAAAAGCTAAGAAAGTTTTTTTTATATTTATTTGCTAACAGAATAACAAGATTGAATTCTCCAGACGATTATCAGAATTTTTTATATTTCCATTTTTTTTTTCTCCAAAATTCAAAATTTCCATACACAGCCAACAACCACACCGCTTGAAATACATTTCAGAAATGAAAATTGCTCTAGGTCGGACGGACAAGTGTACACATTATCAGATATGTCCGTCTGACCACCAAAATATCAAAAAAAATTGAAAATCATCCGACATGTCCGTCCGGCGGTCGTTTCGAGCGTACACACACGTCAGACTTAACCGGACAGACCAAGTCCGTCAGATCGGTCGTATCGTGTGTACCCCCCTAATAGTGTTTTCTCGAAAACTACTGAAGTCAGAAATATGAAAAAATCATAGTTGGCTATATATTTAAAGAAAATTATAGCGAATCTCGTAAGTTGTATAGGTTTTGAGAAATTCACGTCGAAAAAGGCAATTTCTCAACCGATTAATTTTTTTTTTTCGCTTGCCTACGAAGCTACAAACTTGTCTGCAGGCGGTTATTTATTACATTTTAATTGTATATTTCACTGCTATTATTATAAGGAATTTAAATATGTGCAAAAAAGTTAAAAAAACATTTAAATTATAAAAAATGAGCTATTGACGGTTTTAACATAAGGATCAAGTTATTGCTTCTAGGAAATATTTCTTCAATCTCTTCTTTCTTAAATTAATCTGATTTAAATTGCGCAAATTATTTGGAAGGTTATTTAGGATGTTAGGTATGGTGTACATCAGCTGGCGTTTGCCGTATATGTTGTTGAATTGCGGAAGATGGAACATCCCCTCTGCTCGTCTTCTGGTGTTGAAGTTGTGGCTGATTAGAGTTCGGAACTGTTCATCGTCATAGTACTCCAGCGCTGCTATCATATTGAATATCTGCTTCACCGTGAGAACTCTCGCTCTGCCATCTACGCTGTTTCTACATGACAATAAGCTTAGAGCCTTTTTTTGAATGTTTTGCAGCTTCGCGATGTGTGTATTTGCCGCACCCCCCCCCCCCCCCCCCCCCCCACGCTAGTATGCCATATCTCAACCTTGACTCGACGAGTGCATGGTACACTTGTTTTTGCACGCAGTATGAGGATTTATTTTTCAGACAAGCCAGTGCAAACAGGGATCCTTTCAGCTTCTTCCGTAAATCATTTATGTGTGGCTCCCATCATATAAAATGACTGTCGATCGTTACACTGGACCAATTTTAAAGAAATTACCACTATTCGATTAACAATAATTTGGGGATAATTAAAGGCTATCCGAAATTGTGCTACCATATAAATAATAATAAAACATTTCTGGCTTTTGCCAGGAAACGAACCTAAGACCTCTGAACTCAGTAGTACAGTGCAAAACAGATGAATGGACGCGCTACACACTCAGCAGCGTTCTTAATGTTTATCCAATTTCTCATAGTGAATAGTATTACTTATTATAAGTTTGTAAAGTCAATATAGAGTTGGTCGTTTTCGTTTTTTGTATTAACGAAACGAAACAGTTACTTAAACAAAATATAACTAGTTTTAAAACGACAGAACCCTTTGAGCGCAAGTCTGGCTCGCACTTGGCCGGTTTTTTTTTTTCTTTATTTCGTCGTTCAGTTTGTCCAGTAATGCTGCATAATGCTCTCCTGTGACTGATTTTCCCTTCTGCAGATAAATCGATGAAGATTGCCATATGCATCACAAGAAACGGAGCCAAAACCTTCCCGGTCGAGCTTTGGTCTTTTGGTCGCTTTGGACTCAGACGTAAAGTAATGAGGTAACGTTTCATCTATCTTCACAAAACGTTAAAAAAAAGTTCGATCGATTACGCTGCAACAACGCTAAGCCGGCCGTTGAATCATCAACGCGCTACTGTCGACGGTCAGCAAACGCGGCACCCATCGCGTCGCTTTTTCATCTCCAAAACATCGTGCAAAATGTATCCCGCCCATTCGTTTGACATACTCACGACCTCAGCTAACTCGTGCAACTTCACCTTTCGATCACTCAAAACGATTCGATGCACTTGCTTGACGATTTCCGCAATTGTAGCCTCTTTTGGCCTTCCAGGTGTCTTCGGTGCTGGTACGACCTATTTTAAATTCACTAAGTCACCGATAAACTGTTGTTCTCGAAAAAGTAGCAATGATTGTTCGGAAGTTTTTTCCGTCAAAAAACAATGTTTGATCGAGATGCAATACTCCTGTTTTTCCATTATTTTTACTACGGCGAAAGTTACACTTAAAAGAATGTAGCTTGGACGAAATTTCATCAAACTTCATACATGAACTAGTGACAGATGAGCCTCTCGCAATGAGTCATAATCATTTTCTGGTGTCGCAACCCAAGTAGTACATATGTGCCCCATTATCCTAAAGTTCCCCGTGCCCTCAATAAGTTTAAGACGGCCCTGCACGCACGAGTATTCTTTTTGGCTACTATAATTTTTTGTCCGTATTGAAAGGTCCTTGAAAGAGTCCTATTGTCAGCAAAAACATAAAGACACCGATGATTTTGCTTCATAGCTCCAAAATTTGAACTTACGACAGGTACAACTTCTTGTTGTTGTTGATCTAAGAATTCACATGAAGTTAAAATTAAAGTTGACGTGGACTTTAGACCACCATGTTTCATATATGCCTGACAAATTGCTGTAAAATTTCCAGCTATAATAAAAAGAAAAACAATTTTAATTAATGGATAATTGGCGTATTATATAAGTCCGTTAAAATTAACTTAATAAGCCAATCAATAAACCTACCGTGAGGGTTGATTAGGCTCTGTCGCTATTATTATAAATATAAGCAATTAAAAAGCGTTTCATCCAGAAACTAACAACTCGATCGAGCAGCAAGATGGAGCTCTCTGGAAAATTCTTCTTTATTTTCCTTTATGGTAAGAGGATTGAAATTCAAATTTCCCTTCAAAACTCCATAAATTTTGCATCCTTTCAGTCCTTTGCCAGACTTACTTTGTTGCAGCGTGGCCTGATATTATTGATATCAATAATACAAGGATTGTGTTTTATTATGGGTGAGTTTTTTTTTTAAATAAAAAAAAATCCTATTGGAGCAAATATTTCCTCGATAACAGCCCAACATATGAGGACAACACGTCATATCCGCTTTCGGAGGCTGGGGATGTGGTAAACCATCCTAAATTTCTGCACAACAGAACAACCTTTTTTATACCGGACTACTATGAGCCTCAAATGGCGCAAAATTACACTCACTATAAGCCTATGGCGGATCCTTACAATCAGCTCGACGAGATTAATCTTTTAATCCTTGTTTGGGGCGCACCCGATATGGTAGAACATATCTCAGAGTTACAAAAGCCCGATGTTGAAAATGTAAGCGAAACCCGAAGTGTGTTTCGAAATTCCTAACCAAAAATTTAATCCTAAGATGGCTCCAATACTTACCGAATGGATCCTTGATCTACGTGAACACATTAGTTGGAAATCTTTTCATTTGTTGACTTACGCAACAGGGTGTGAACTGGGTGTCATGATTGCCAGAAATATTATGAAGTCGGGTGGTGACGATGACTTGAAACTGGCTAGGTACGGTACGAGTTCGCTCAAACTCCAGCCATGTCCTTAAATTTCGTTTTATTACTTTGTTTTAAGACTTACTGCCTTGGATCCACCCAAGATTATGAAATGGAATGGCGAGCTTATTGAGCAAATTACGCCAAATGACGCGGATTTCGTTGATGGCATTCACACTGACGCTGGCAATCATGGCAGCTTTTTCAGAGTTGGTCATGCTGATTTTTGGCCGAATGGTGGATCAAAACAACCAGGATGTAAACCAGGTTATATTTCTCAATTTTTTGTTTTTCTTTTTCGTAAAATAATTTGGTTGGGAATTTAGTAGGTACATGCAGTATGAAGCGAGCTTGGGAATATTGGGCAGAAAGTGTTGCTAACCAGGATGGACCACAGTTTTGTGCATACCGCGCACCGAACTACGTGAAATTTCTTCGAACAAACAAGACGTATTTAGAAGAACCAGTTTTGATGGGCCTTAACTGTGATAAAAAGTATTTATTCATTTATTTCTATTTTATTATTTATTTATTTCTTTTTTGTACAGTGCACGTGGAAACTACTATTTGCGCACAAATAAAAAATCGCCATATGCCAAGGGATGTGGTGTTACAAATTAAAACATTAAAAAAAAATTAAAATTTAAAATTAAAAATTAAAAAATTAAATATTAAATGTTAAACCAATAAATAAATATTCTACTAGCAAAGCACTTGTATGTACTTTTACATTGTAACTTTAGTTGGTGCTACACCCGGGGCAGGTGATGCTTGGACTACTACGCAATGCTGCCCGAGTTCAATCCCAGCAAACACCTAAACATTATTTCACGATGACACCTCTTTTGAATGTCTGACAAGTATTCGAGATGAGCGGTTTTGTAAAATAGCGGTCGACTGTAACAAACCTAACGCTATTTACAAATTTTGTTCTCTCTAATAGGTAATCAAGTCGATGCTGTCTATACTGACTTCAGTTTTTTGTATAAACCATGGGTGGCCAAACCGTAGACCGCGGTCGACTGGTCGAACGTAAAAGCATTTACAGTCGACGCCAAACCATATACTATAAATTAAAATATTAAATAACATGTACGCAATATACATGAATATCATTTTTAAAAAATGTAATAACAATACATTGCACTGCGTCCCAGAAAGCGTATGCAATGGAATACTGCGTGCTCTGTGTCTTCTTTCTGACTAAGACAATTTGGGCAAAAAGGTGAGCTTTTGTCCCCAAAACGGTGTAGGAATTTCTTAGTGGTGTCCCAATTTGCAACCTCGTCATTGAAGTCACTCTTTCTTCTTCTTTTGATGACCGTCGCTACTTATTAATATAGAAGTTCTCCTATTATAGACTCTTTGCATCTCGTCCGCGGCATATCGATGGCGGCCATCCCTGCCACTGAAGCCACTGATTACCCTAAGTGCGCAAAGTCGATATGTTGAATATACTTTCTCCTTGTTTCCTTTGTCGCTAGTGCCGCCACACAAACTGGGGCAGCGTATAACAGGACTGAGCTTACAATCATGGATTTTTAGTTTCTTCCACCTCATTGGCCGAATAGTCGATGTGAGGCTTGAAGCTATGTCTATTGTCGAGTATTACTCCTAGTCCTAGGTATTTTACAGAGTCTTTCGACCTGATAGTTTGACTTCATACCCTTATGTCTACATATTCCACATTTTTTCGGCTACTCATTAGGACAGCTTCCGTTTTGTGATCTGCTTATTCTAGGCCGGCGGATATTAGCCAGCCTTTGATGAGGTTGATTGCTTTGTCCGTAGCTGACTGTATATCGCAAATGGTCTTTGCAACAGTAACAACGGCGATATCATCAGCGAATCCTATTATTTTTACTCCTGGTGGCAGTGTTAATTACAGAACTCCGTCGTATATGATAGATAGCCCAAGGTAGGGGGCCCCGGCCCAGTACTGATCCTTGTGGGACTCCCGCGGTAACTTTTCTCCTTCTCCGGTTTCATATATCAACCTTCTATTGGTGAAGTAGCTGGATGCAATCATTCGCAAGTAGTTTGGCGTATCCAATCTTCTCTTTGGTCCTCAAAAAACTATTTGTCCTCACATGTTAATAAATGTTCTATGATATCCCTCTCGAGTCGTAAATCACCCTTAATACATAATTACGCGCTTGATAACAATGTTATTTCTCGCGTTTTTCTGGTAAAAGATTTGGGTGTTTTGCTCGACACTAAACATTATAAAGAATGGGGAATGATTAGGCGACTTGCTGGCGACATTTTCGATCCGTACGTTCTTAAAATGTTGTATGTTATGTTTCGTTTGTGAAGTCCATTTTGGAATATGCTTCAATTGTCTGGTATCCGTACTAATATATAATGCCATCCAAAAGAGGTTTTTAAGATTTACTCTTATGCGGCTTCCATTAAGCTAGATGGCACGTTGAACCACACGGGACATCCAAAAGCGAGCATTGGCCAGATGAGGGCCGTATAGAAGATCACATTCACCCTTGCATCGAGTTGGCTGCTATAGAATAGTCTCTTTGCAAGTGCAAAAGTATCCAAATGTTTGTTAAAATAAACATAGATATACGTCCAGCCAAAGTCCCAGGTATCTGACTGCACTTTGACGCGCCAATGATTGCTCGTGTTCTCCAACGGTCGAAAACTTTCGCTTTTTCTTTCTGGTGTCCGATGAGGCCCCAGACAACGACGCACGTCCTAAACAAGATTGTTTCCGACTTCTGAAAGTTGATCTTCAACTTCCAGTCGTCGCAATATCGCAGGATCGAATCGAAGTCTGCAAGAGAATTGCAATGACCTTTTAGGTCCTGATCTGTTCGGGATCAAGTCGTCTGCGTACTCAATAGCATGGGGAAAAGATCCTATCAGATCACTAGTGTAAATATTAAATAGGATCGGCGAGTTTACTGCACCCTGTTGAAGTGTACAAAAATGATAATTGGGTTTTCATTCATTTTGTAGGTATACATTTCAAAACATTTGCATACATTTAGGATATTAATTCTTTCTTGTGACGAAACTTAGATCAGGTTTGTCGTTGCTCGCATTCCATAAGTAAATAGATCGCCGAAGGCCATTTAGTTGCTAGAAGAAAATATTGAGTTGAGGCCTTGGGTTTTTTTCTAATTTATAGCAGTGGTCCTGGTCAGCAGTGCTCATGAAGAAGTGAAACAGGAAAGTGAGAGAATTTTGTGCAGAATAGGTATTTTGAAATGATCGACTGCAAGCATAGATGAATAGGCTTCAAAGTTTTTGCTTTGTAATTGTGCGTAGAAACAACGGGGGGGGGGGGGGAGGGAAATACCTTTGCTAGCACTATGTATTAAAATCCTGAAGTATACTTCTTGGCGGAATGTGATTTAGTAGAGTCAGTTATTAATTTTATGATGCAAAGTGCTGTCACGCAATAGTGCGAGACTTTATTGCGCTGATATTACACCCATGAATACTGCGTGAAAATTGGAAAATTTATTTTAGTACTAAAACGTGTAAGTTGTAGTAGAATCTAGTATTATAAAATTAATTTATGTTTGTACTGTCTAAGTGAGTATATCCTTTGATTCATTGATTTTATATTCATTCGTTCTCTAGATTTGCCAGCGGCAACATATAATTTTTTAAATAAAATAAAACTAAAAAAAGAAAACGTTTTTTACAATCAGGACTACAAAGTTAATTTTTCGAAAATTACCGATAGAACAACCAAATATCATAAAACAATATTTAATAACGAATGAAGTTGTAAAATTGATGCAAACTAGTTATTATCTTACGACTCATGAAAAATAATGGTTACAAGTGTACTCTCACACTCGGAAGTGGTCACAGGTCTAGAGCAAGTGGACTATTTTAAGAAAGTCAAAGGGCAACTCGCAACTGCTCCAGTAAATTCACTTTCTTCTGTCACCTCATTTGTTGAGATTGGGTGAGTCTGAAAGGTTCAAAAGATACATATGTATCTACTCTAGAAATACGACCTACATACATACATACATACATATATGTAGTATGTAATAATATATGATTTCTTTTGCAAGCAAACACAATAAAAATTGGATATGTACGAGAACATTATGTACGTATGGCGGAAGTAAGTTTAATTACACCACGTACAACATATTATTTCAAAAATTATTGTATGATATAAAAATTCATCTTTACAACCTTGGTAGCACAAGTCAGTCTAAATAAAGTAGTCGCAAAAGTAAACAATTATTTTTATTCCATTCTGACGGCCGGCAGTATGTGGAGTCAAATCACGAACAGATCCACAATCAGTCATCAACAATGCCGGCAAGAGGCAACATTGTCGCTGAACAAGTTAACTTTATATTTTTATTAAGTAAGATATTAATTCTTTTTTTTAGTATTTAACCAGTTAATTAGCGAGTTTGTTTGCAGTTTTATTATCGATTGATTTACACTTATTAGCATGTGATATTGATTCAGCAAAAATAATCTATTACTACGGGTAAATTTAAAAAAAAAAAACAAGTCAAATGCCTTTGATTTATTAATTAAAATTTCAGTCCCAAATTCAGCGATCACCAATCATACGATCTTGGACAAGTAGCTTCTATCGTAGATCATCCCAAATTTAAGCACAGTCAAACCAACTGTTATATGCACGGATATAATGTGTCTCAAGAATCCTTCAGCGTCCACTTGATGGTGGACTCATATCTGCTGAGAAACTCCGTAAACTTTCTGACAATCGATTGGAAAACTCTGGCCGGTGGAAGCTACATTTCAGCCCAGGAGAACTTATTAAAAGTAAGACTTGTTGTAATACAGTGGAATCTCTCCTAGTTGGACAGTCACGGGGCCGATTAAGAGAACTGTCCGTTTATAAGAACGCATTTTGTGTGGGTGTCCGCTAATGAGAGTTGACCGCTAAACAGGGTGTCCGCTACTGAGAGATTCACTGTACTTTGTTTTTAAGTGTCATAACATTTCTGCGATCGATAGTTGGGTCCAAGAGTAGCAGATTCATTTCTCAAGTTATTTACTGCTGGCGTGGATAAGGACTCATTCAGTTTGGTAGGACACTCGCTCGGTGGACTGGGAGTCGGAATCATAGCTAGAGAAATATTTAACAAGAGTGATGGATATGTGATTTTACCACGGTGGGATTTATAAGTCTAGAATGAGTAAGAGTTTTCATTCATTCATAAATCATTTCAGAATATCCGTTTTGGATCCATCGAACGCAGCAGCTCATGAGATATTCGCTGTACCACCTGTTTTGAAGACAGATGCTAAATTTGTTGATGTCATTCATACTGACGCTGGCAAGACTGGTTCACCTGAGCGTATGGGACATGCAGATTTCTGGCCAAATGGGGGGAGAGCAATTCAACCAGGGTGCCCAGCGTTAGGTGTAAATGGTAATGGTTTTCATTTAACAAACCTTAGGTGCATATTATTATTATTTTGAGCAGATAAATGCAATCACCGAAAAGCCTGGGCGTATTGGGCAGAAAGTGTTGCCAATGTAGCCGAGGAGATATTCTGCTCATTTCGGGCACAGAGCTACGAGGATTTTTTAGAGAATGGAGCTGAACAGTTAAATGCTACACCTGTATCAATGGGATTCAATTGCCCAACGAGGTGATAGCTACCTTATCTCTACCTTAACCTATTTTATTTAGTTTAACCAATGTTTTTCTTTAATTTTGCAGTGCTCGTGGAGATTATTACTTACAGATAGATAGTGATTATGGTTCGATGCCTGTCATAGTTCTTAGTAGTTGAAATAAAAAGGTGGTTATATATATAGATATATGTAGTTTTTAATTTGATTTTATAGCAACAAAATTCAAGGCGGTACTTTTAGCCTGTTGACAGATATTGTAGATAGTGAAAAGAACATGTCAACGTTCAACCAATGATGGGGTCCACATGTCTTGTCAAAAGGACGAATCTTTCTTAAAATGTTTCTGTGAGCATTCACAGAAGTCCAACTTGAAACCCACCACCTGTTCATCGATTTCAAGCTGCCTATGACAGCATCTGGAGAGATGAACTGTATAGAGCCATTTCTAATCATGACATCCCTGCCAATTTCATCCGTCTCTGCAGGATGACGATGGAGAAATCTCGCTACTCTATCAAGGTCGGTAATGACTTTTTTTTTTTTTATAATCTACACACGCTGAAGGGGAAATGAATACCCTTATAATGTTTACACACAGCGCGACCACATGAAGGACGAGAACGAGAGACAGACAGATCGACGTAGTGGTAGGAAACTCAGATGATAGGTTTCAATTTCAACTAACTCTATGTGTGGTGTCCAGGATAACTGGAGAGTTGTGTATTATTTTCGTACTTGCTTATGATTCACAGGAGTTTTTTCCAGATGTTTCTTATTATAGTTTGTGCGATCAATTTCTTCAGCCATACCCACCATCCTACTGCCAGTGTTATGCCTTCGCAGTAGGTTTCGATATTTACTTCTGAAACTGATCAACTTATTTTTATTTCGTGAGAAATAAATGCTTCGAAGACATCTGGATTCGAACCGTGAACCTTCCGTATGACAAGCGACGACAACTACTACTACGCCACGGCCACCCACTTCACCGAGACCTTCGATGTTAAAAAAGAATTCAGACGCACTGTCATGCGACTTCTTCAACATCATACTTGAAAAAATTGTTCGAAACTCAAGAGGAACGATCTTTCAGAAGTCCGTTCAACTACTTTCATACGCGCGCCGACGACATTGACATCATTGGTAGAACACAGCGAGCTGTCACCGGTGCGTTTGCGAGTATAGATATGGAAGCGGCTAAAATGGGATAAGCGGTAAACAAGGCGAAACAAAGTATATGCTGTCAACAAAAAGGGACACCCAACATCGACGAATTGGACAGAACGTCACAATAGACAGCTACAACATGGAGGTAGTAAAGGACTTTGTCTACCTCGGCTCTGCTAGAAAAATGAGATCTCGTCGGAAATCAAACGAAGGATTACTCTTGCAAATCGCTGTTTCTTTGGGCTAAGAAGGCAATCGAGTAGTAAAGCCCTTTCCCGATTGACTAATGAGACTCAATATAAGATCCTTATCATCCCAGTCTTGCTACATGGAGCTGAAGCATGGACTTTATCGAAAGCGGATGAAGATATCCTTGGTCGCTTCGAGAGAAAAATCCTTCGTAAGATATTCGGTCCCGTTTGCATTGACGGGTTTTGGAGGAGAAGATTCAACCAATAACTGTACGAGCTGTGCAGCGACATCGAGCTGGTCAAAAATCTGCATATCGGGCATTTAACCCTTACTCTCATACCGTCCTCATATGAGGACGCAAATGGAGTGTGTGGCAAATTCTCGTAAACTATAACTGTGGTTTGCTCTGAATAGATAGTTAGTGCAAGGGAATATTACTTAAGCTGAAAAATACATTTAGCTCATAAAGTTGAGTTCGGGTTGCACACCGAATTAGGTTGAAAAGTGGTAATTGTAAAAAGTGTAATTGTGTCACTTGCTTTCAACCATATCACACCCTGTAAATTTTATTTATTCCTGTTTTGAAAGCTGTGAAATATATTAAGCTATTTTATTTTGTTATAAAACCTTTGTTCTTTACAAATGCAATTGAATTTTTAAAATCATATGACGACACCCACTAGCGCCCTATTTATCTATATTATTAAAAATTTGGACTTAGTTTCATACATGTTGGTCCATTAAGAGATACAGTGGCTTGTTTCAATACTTTTGGATAAGTGTTTCGTTACTCCGGAGAATAAGGGTTAAGATGGCTAGGACAAGTAGAGCGTATGGACATCAACGCTCCGGCTCGGAGGATATTCTATTCTAACCAGGAGGGTTAGCTCAGCATAGGACGGCCTCACTAACGTGGCGCGTACAATTAGAAAAGGACCTCAACCAACTTGGAGTGTGCAACTGGAGGCATTTAGCTAAGGACCGGGCTAACTGGTAGAGGTTGTTGGTTGAAGCCCTGGTGCACCCCGGACTGTAGCGCCACCTATGTAGGTAAGTAAGTAGAGCCATCAAATCCTATCACGATTAGACGGCATTCATTGCATAAGGAAATACTCACGGTTAAAGAAAAAGTTGATTGGTTTGATGTTTTTTTTAGAGAAAAGATAAAATAAAACTGAAAGTACAGGTATGAAATTGATGCCTGATATCAATTCGAGGCCAATGCCAAATTATCCAGTCTATTTTTATGATATAAGAGTTCTAAAAGGAAATGACACTTTGAAAAAAATTCAACCATCTGAAATCTATATAATAAAAATTAAATGCCGTTCGTTGGTGAGCGCATAACTTTAGAACGGCTAAGCCGATTCGGCTCATTTTTTTTAGTAAATGTTTGTAATAGTCCGAATAAGGTTCTCACGGAAATACAAATTCGAAAGATGGCGCTGGAGACAAGTTATTAACAAATTCTATATTTATTGGCAGAGAAAATTACAAAATCTTGACCCGGTAGGTGGCGCTGGAGTTGTTGTTGTATCGGAGCAACCATTCGGTGGGTCAATCATTTTATTATTTGGTGACCACGGTCAAGACCAGCAGATTACTAACTGCCAACATTTAGAACAACTCTTGGATAAAGGAAAGTATCACACGAAATATACATACATAAATATGTGTATATAAATTTGTGTGTCATCATCATGTCATCTATAGGGACCAACTTATAAGTTCAGTTTGTAAAGAAAAGTATAAATGTGTATTGAGATTGACTCTAGAAATTTGTACAATTATTTATTTTTTAAATACAGAAATGGAAACTGAAATTGAAAAATAGAAGAGCAGTGATTGCTTCCTATCATACTATAAGTAACGCGACTATTTTTGGGCGCCGGCAACGCCGGGCGGTTAGCAGCTGGTATAAAATAAAACAAAGTTTAATTATCGTTTGTTAATTTTAGTGGATTTTTTTTAAATTTTAGTTTCAGATTTTCTATAAACAAATAAATTCTAGTTGAAAACGGTTTTGAGTTTTTTTCTCTATATTAAATGCGAATGCAAAAGTAAAGATTAACCCTCAATTCACTTCCTGAGTCCATGGGACTCACGTAGCCACGCGCATCTTACATTTCTACCTACACACACATATTTCAGTCCCACAGAACCTTCATGTGGTGTTGTGATAAATGCGATACTGGTCGGACTTATTTTTTCACGAAGTGGAAGAGTGACTTTCCCATGGACACAGGTGGGTATTTGCGTTAACATAGGACCCGGGCAAGAGGCTGTAGACATTTTTTTTTCTAGATATAACTGGAAATATGTACTGCGACGTATGCAACTATAAAAAAATAACTAAAACTGCTTACTTTTGTTGTACTTGCAAGCAGCCAGCTTATCTGGGTTGCTCAAGGAAAATATGTAAAAAGTGTATAAACTTATAAATACAGGAAGCAGTTGAGTGTGGGTTCCCTTTTTTATATGGCGACATGTATTTTTTGTATTCATAGTGAAATAAGCGTTAATTTTTGTTTTTCTAAATGAATTATCTCAACATTATTTATATTTTTAACATACATATGTATATATTTTTGTCTTTTTGAAAATGTGATCTCAACAAGAATAATTTAGAAGACTTTTAAAGTTCCTTGAATAAAACAAAGATTGGCACAAATTTATAGTTAACCGCACTTTATCAGTTTAACTCCGTACTAGTTAAACGCAACTTAAAACTTAAAAGCATACTTTAATTTTTGTTCAATGATATACACTTTTTAGTATGCTGCTAAAGCATTTCTACTTCACAACGTTCCTATGAGAAATTTTATTCGAACACACATAAAAGTGACAGTTTTGATAAAAAAAAAACTTAGTAGTCTAGCTCCATATTAAATATTTAATATGAGGTTCGGGTGATTTTAATTTTAATACGAGGCGCTAACGATAAAGTGGGCTTTATGACGACTATAATTATGAAAACGCTTAGTTGCGTACTAAAATAATTTTAAAGTGTTCTTTAAATGACTATAAATTTGCGCTATTGTTTTTTTATTTAGTCAGCAGGTGGTAAAAGCTTTTAGAGCAAGAGCTGGTCGTTTGAAAACTGTTTTCTAACTATTAAGTCCCTGGGACTCATAAAGGTATTTAAGCGACTGAAACTCACCTAGTGAATTTAGGGTTAACAATGCTCGCCGATACTGTATTTCTATTTCAATCACAACAAAAGAAAAACAGACTAAAGCTCAGCAAAAGCTTCTTAACAGTCCACTTGCTCGACTGGCACTTGCTCGAATGTAAAAGTAAATCTTACCGCAGCTGCAACAAGAAAATACCAACTTTGTTCGTTTTTAATCAATTGGGGAAATTCAAAATAAAAAGCTTCCGACTTCGTTGGCGTGTATCATGGCATGTGTGTGCCGCAACTTTGCTAGACTTTTGGTAAGATCACTCGATTGAGTATATTCTGAAGTTTAATCGCGATCGGTTGTTGATTGCGTGCTCGTCTTAACCTATTACCGTGTTTGGATTACGTTTATTTCGGAAATTCCACTTAAATTCGCAGACCCATCGAGTGAGTTCAAAAGTTTAAGTTATTTAAACAAAAACAAAAAATCTCAAAGTGAAAATAAAGTTCAACAAACAGGGATTAGGTTACATTTTAATCGTGTATGTTGCATAATGAAACTGGTTCAATGTTGAAATGCATCTTTAATTGGCTCATACTATAAAAGTCAAAGGAAAGATATTGTGAAAGAAGGTGGTAGTTAGTTGTCTCTTGCATCTGTGGCGAGTTAGTTTCTTGGGAGTTTGATATTTAAAGTGATCCGTTAAAAGAAATATGTACATGTTTTATTCATAACGGATCACTTTAAACACCAAACGTACATTATGTATGAATGTGCAAAAGAAACCACTTTAAACCGCCTCAACGTGGATCCAATTTCGTGCCGTGTTATTTTGCCGAACAAAACAGCTGATCGTGCAATTAGCATGACTCTGCAAATATTTACCTGGCGATCATCAGCAAGTTTAAGTTGTTTGTTCATTGTAACATAAGAGTATCTACATGAGTGTAATTGTTTTTATGTATTCTGATCTGACGCAAATTTTTCAAGCAAGCGTGAAGTACATAAACAAAATATACAAATCAATTGGCGGGCGCGTAAAACAATTTGATTGATGACTAAGAAAACAATCTTCGCGGGTGGAATTCACGTATGGTTCGCTTCATTTTCATGGTGTGATGGCTTTCTGAGAAATAAAGAACCGAGAACAATGCTCAATACAATTTTAATAGATTCTATTTCAACGTCAACTACAGAAATCAGAGATGATTTTTATTAATCAAAGAACATCAATGAAATGTTCTCTTAAATATTCTTAAATTAATTGTTTTCATTTTACAAAGGTTAAACAAATAAAACTGAGACAGAAGAATTACGTACATACTATGTACGTCATAAAAAAAGCGGGAAATTGTAAACATTTTAATTGGAGGTGAGACTGACAACTTTTTATCTAATCTTAGGTTGGCATTTTTTTATTGTCAGTAGTAGCATAGATAATAACTTTATTATGTGTGGTTGTAGGGTCAAGGTATGTAAGTTGTTATGTTTGTTCAGTTGTAAATAGTAGCATACAGGATGGTGGGTGACTACAGTAGTGACTACGGACACTAGAAAGAATATATGAAAAAGAAACGCACACAACTTTTATGTTTTCTAATTTTTAATCATAATTTATATAAGACTTATAAACTAATAAAAAGTTTACTTACTCACTTAGTTGGCGCTACAGCTCGAGGTGAACCTGCCTGCTTCTCACAACCATTTGTGTGTGCGTGTTATATTTTTGCACGAATGGAAGGGACCTACAGTTTTTTGCCGACTCCGAACGGCGAGTTGAGAAGCTCAATCGTGAGAAATGATACTCTTTGATGCTTGTCAGACATTCGAAAGAGGTGGTACCGTGAAAAAACTCATTTAGGTGTTAGACCCGGGCAGGGATTGAACCCAGGCAGCATTGCGTAGTAGTCCAACGCACTAACCACCACGGTCACGGTGACCAAAAAAGCTTAGTTTTATTAAAAAAGAGTAAGAAAAAAATTAATATTTTGTTACACCTCCTCTTGCAGCTAGCATACTTTGAATGCACTTTAAGCTGTTATTTTTAATGTTTTCGCTCCTCTGCCATACTTCATAAGGCGTTTCATCAGTTCTCGCTTATTCCTTACTCTTTCTCTTTTCATCAGTTCCCATAGATTCTCTATGGAGTTATGGTCTGGAGATTTTCCCGGCCATTCCAGAACTTCATAATTTTTTTCCCGCAAAGGGGCAGTCACTCTTTTTGCTTTATGACAAGGTGCATGAATACAAAATTGCCATTTGGAAACCATTCCTGCACTTGTTCGGTGTCACATTTTCGGTGTCAAGACTTCAATATACTGGTCTTGACGCATTACTCCATCAACAATGTAGAGACGTCCAGTTCCTTGTCCACTAATGATTGACCAGACCATAATGCTTTACAGGTGTGTTACCCGTTCCGCTATGAATTCTTTCTGATACTTCTCATTCGCTCCCCTCCTTACAAACTCAGACTTATCCGACAAAATCTGAAGTATTAATTCATCGGAAAACACATGTATGGAAAATTATAAAAATATTCCTTCAAAAGACAAAAAACTTATTAAGAAGTCGACTGTACATGGTATAAACTTAACTTTAGCCAGTCTTCGGATGTCCTGTCCTTATATACCTTAGCTCATTTAAGACGTTTCTCCATCATCGCCTTTGTTAGAAGTGACTACTTTGCTAATCAGTGGCAAACAAAGCCCATATTTTTAAGGCAATGTCGGGCTATCATGCCAGAAATCTCAATTCCTGACTCCTGGATCATCTTTAGTGTCTTCTTTCTGTTTTGAACACAGATTTCGTTTATTTTGCACTCATCTCGTAGCTTTGTAATTTTTTTCGGCCAGATTTTCCGGCGAAAGGATGGCATTTTCGTTTAGTTTTTTTTTTTTATTTTGCCCACTGACGACTTTGCCAATCCCGCAATTGTTACTATTTTCCTCTGAGAATGCTCAGTGTTTAATATCAGAGTCTTGATTTCGGAAATGTTTGCCTCGAAAAGGAATTTTCATATATCCATGGCTTAACCCCTTGGGACCTGAATTAATTTGACGCATCATTAAAATATTTCGAACGCTTTCCAGTGTAGTAAGAATCTAACTGAAGAATATTTGCCAAAAAAATCATCGTACCTCTTATAGATTTTTTTAAAATTGAATGTCCACTCAAATCGATGATCAGCTTTAGTTGCCAATTTCTATTACAAAACGGACATTATTTGTGCTTATGTGTAAATTAAAATCATAACAAATATCTTTTCTATGCCAAAAATCATATTCGGTAAAGCAAACACATGTTATGCGAAAGAAAAGAAAATAAAACTGAAGACTCACTTGCTTGATTTGTGTCCATGACTAAGGTTAACACTTAACTACATTATTTTTTCTTACTTACACATATAAACCGATTGCGTTTTGTTCGAAAATACGTCGATTCCGAAACCGTAAACTATCGCAAAAATAAACTCCATTAAGTTTTACAACTTTTTACTTTTTTTTAAAGTTTATCACGCAAATTGGTTTTAAAAGAAAATAAATCTATTGTTAAGGTTATACATACATATGTATATATATGGCACTCATTTAGACTAAATCGTGAAAATAAGTTATTTTTTAAGGTGGCCGTAATAATTTGATCACCCACTCTAGGTATTTATTCGTGAGGTATTCTTTCTTTGGGCGAAAGTTTGACTTTATAGCGCGCGTGAACTATAAAAAAAATAATTGAAAAAAATAAATAGGAACACAGCTGGCAGCTTCAAACACAAAGGCTGATATTTTTCAAGAGTTCAATATTAATACAGTGCACTCTCGACTTTTGCAACCTAAGTAAATGGATTTTCTTTTTTTCGATTTTTCCAACACATCCTAAAAAAAGTTCTCGATTTTCGCAACTTTGAGATTTGATTTTCGCAACATACAACATTTGTGTGTGTAAGTTGTACTATGCAATGTTGCAGGCAAGAGCAAACTTCTGCCGACATCATAAGTCGTGTTAACGCAGTGTAGTTTAACAATTTTCAAAATAATATTCACGTTAAATCCAGTTTATTATTGTTTAACTTTAGAAAATGTCTGTTGTTTCTACCGGGTTGAGTACGAAACTCCGAATTACAAAATCCCGAACACAAAATCCCGAATCACAAAATAAACAATTTGGAGAAAATAATAGTTTAAAATTTGGGATTTTGTAATGGATATGCGGAATTTTTTTTTTCTTTACATTAAGTTTTATATATCCCTGCCCGGTAGTATTTTCTCATCTTAAAAAGAACGATTTCTCCCTAAGGCTCACCACCCAAAAGCCTTAAGAAAACAAAAACCCAGAAAATAACACAGCACACTTTCTACACTATAAAAACCGAGACAGTTAACACAACACGCACTATGAAGTAGTGAGAATCAAAAAGAGCTATTCTTTTTGATACGCATAACGGCATAAGTATCACAGGACAAAATCATCATATACATATGTATATTATTTCTGTAGTATAGCTACCATTTGCGGCTGTCACACTTAACCAATCTTAACAAATGAGGTGCCAAAAGAAAGAGAATTTGCTGGAGCAGTGACGAATTGCACTTTCACTTAATAAATTTTAAAACTTTAAAAAACCGATAAACTCCCAAAAGAATAAACACTTCCCGTATGATTTCCATAAGTTGACAGATGGAAATCTTATGAGAAATGTTTGTTGTTTGTTTTAAGAGTTCATTCCTTTTGGTTGATATATTTGCTATTTGGGAATCATGTGGGAAATATTTGTAGACAGATGGAAATCATATGGGGAGCTTGGATGTTTGATGAAAAGTTTGGATTTTAGGGCTTGGATTTTTTCTTTCGAGAGTTCTCGCACGGGCACAGTGGAAATAATTATTGTTCTGTGAGGTACACGATTACATGCTAATCAAGAAGAACAGCTCATTTCGATCCTCACGTGGTGCTCTTAAGTCTTAACCAAACGATTTTCCTGACTAATTCATAGTGCGTGTGTTCATAAGTTTCGGGTATTTTTGGATTGAATGGAGTTGTGCGAGGTAGTGGAAAAACATTCTATAAAGAAAATAGTTACAATTGTGTGTGGTATTTGATATCATGCCCAGGGCAAAGATACAGCTTCAACTGACTCCTTTAGCAAAACTTCCACCTTCCTCTGAAGTAGAATCAGTCTCTCTCTTTCTTCGTACTTCTCTTTCTCACAGTGTTTTAGTAGAACACTAACATATAAAATACAACACAAGTAAAATATGCGGCGATAGTATCCCCGCTTAGCTAAGCGGTTATAAAACCAGTGATACCAAACCAAAATTTCTTCTTTTGCAATGAATTCCTATGAAAAAATTCATGGTTTTAACAACCGGAGAAACCCAAACGTTAGCAAAGAACAATCAAAAACAATTCTTCCATCTCTTATTTGTTCTTTTGCCGACTGTTGGTTAAGTCAATAAGCAATAAATTGATTCTTTTTTTTATCGGAACTAAATATATTAGAATGTGCATTTCCTGAGTTGTTCATCTTTATAATTCTTCAAAATTCTTCAAAATAATTTTTTTTATTCCATTTTGTCAACAACTGACAGCTCAGGGGTCATTATTTGTCATAAATATGTCTGTGCTGCCAATTTCTTGTGATGAATTCGTTAGGCGGTCGACGATAGGCGTTTTTTAGTGCACTTATATTTATGTATATACGCGTGCAAAAAAACACGGCTAATAATAACGCGACTAGATTTGTTTTCTTTGTTTTATATACGATGAATCCGCAGTAAAATCAATGAAAAATGACATTTGCCTTTCCTTCATAGAGCCGTGTTGCGTGTTCCCTTTGAAATGATAATTTGAGCAATGAAAGCAATAAATCCGCAGACCATGTAGCAATACAAAAAAAGGGTCCCACACCATAAAGAAGAACGAAGACGAAGACGAGAACTTCGGCAGCGATGACATCTCTGAATGGATCTCTCAGAATCTGCAAAACCTAGAATCCCGAGAAGAAGAAGAAGTTTCTGTTAAAAGTGCGGAAATAGATATTATTGATACACAAACACAACCCAAAGAAGTGTGCAGAACAAAATGACCTCAACATTGAAGAAATGATGCAACTACAGAAAATGCGCGATAAGGCTCTTGCGAAGCGATCTTCTGCATAACAACTCCAAACCAAAGTTGTGTGTAAAACTTTTTAAAGTGTTTTAATTTTCTGTGGTGGTGGCCGTGGCCGTGGTGGTTAGTGCGTTGGACTAATACGCATGCTGCTCGGGTTCGATCCCAGCCCGGGGTCACCACCTAAAAAAGTTTTTCACGGTCGCCACCTCTTTCGAATATCTGACAAGCAATCAAAGAGTATCATTTATCATGAGAAGCTTCTCAACTCGCCGTTCGGAGGCAAAAAACTGTAGGTCCCTTCCATTTCGTGGAAAAAATAACACGCACACACAAATAGTTGCGAGAAACTAGGCTTAGTTCTGTTTTCAGTATAGGACTGCTGACGCCGCATATTTTTTTTTTTTTATTTTAAGACTCAAATATCTGTCTTCTTTTATCCTAAAGTGGGTAGTGTAGTTTTAAAAAAAACATACATATCCCCTTTCTATCAGTGTAAATCAGCTCCTGATCACGTGAATGTCACATAGGCGCAAGTAAAATACCATGGAGCTGACTAGGAATGAGGTATCTCCTGAAGATTTGTCTTATCTGAAATATAGAAGAAATAAGCTACTACAGCTACAACAAGCTAATGAAAGATTGCGTAATCTTGACACGTGCGTAGCTACGCCGGACAGACTTGACCTCAGCTAAATCGAAGTAAAACTTGCAACCTGCTAAAAATTAGCAGAGCACATATCGGCACCCTAGCTGGCGTATTGACAGGTCATTGCGCAAAAGGTAGACATGCCAACAGGCTGAGAATCCTCGCCAATGACTTCTTGCGAAGCTGCATGGACGAGGAGGAGGAATCCCCCTACCACCTCCTATGCGGTTGCTCAGCACTCTCCTCCTTAAGAAAAAAGATTCTTGGCGAATACTTCTTTATAGACCTTCAAAATATTTCCTCAACGGATATCAATAAAATATGGAAATTCATCCAACTCTCAAAATGGTTCCAAGAGTATCGAAAAGAATCGGCTCATTTGGCAACACAACGGACCTACTTTGATCTAAGTGAATTCGACCAAATATGGAGCTAGCCACCCAACCTAACCTAACCTAGCTACTACTGCAGCTTAAAAGTGATTTCTGACAAATGGTCCAAATACAAGTACAAATTGTGTTCCAAATGTATGCCAGTATGCAAGAATTTGCCCAAAATAGCTGTCAAAATTAGTTTGTATTTTTTTTATGTTTATGGATATGCTTCTTTATATTTAATACCATCGGATAGACAAATAATATTCTTTCCAACAAAAAATTATATAATTACATGCATAACTTATACGGCAGAAAGGTTACATGTATGTACTCTGATCTATTTTCGTCAGATAGCTCGTAGCGTCTAATCATTCAAATTTAAATGTAGGTCATCGAGTGAGAGCATCTCAGCTTTCCAAATTTTCATGAATAAAATTAAGAAAATAAGTCAAAAGTTATCAGACATCGACGGGTATAAATAATCTCAGCATATCAAACGATTCTAATCACAGTTAATTAATTATACGTCTGATTAGAAGGAGTGAGGCATTTATTTATTTTACTGAGCGCCGACATGACACTAACGATGTATTAGTTTCATTGAATCCCCTACGTTCGTAGGATAATTTTGATTCAGTTGGTACTTGTAATTGTTGTAATTTATTACACCAATAAAAACAAATGTATTTCTTTGCGTCAAGATAATATTTTTGATTTAATTTTGATTTATTATTTCAATTTGTGTAGATTAAATGTAAATTACCAGATATACGGACCATACACCCACTGTCATAAATAATTTGACACTTTCGTTGACATTTCGTAACCATGTCAGAGGAAATTTGACCATTGCCCAAAATTTTATTTAGCTTAGCACTTTTTTTGCTTTATTAATGTTTTCTCCTAAGAAGGCAGTTTTATCTAAGATTTTTGACTTACCTGATAATAGCAAATACTTTGCCATTGGCAAAATAATGCAACCGACACGCGACGTTCAAATTTCATAATCAAATTCGCAATTGCTAGCAACTCCGGGACATTTATCAAACAGCGATACAACGAGTATCTAATACCACGCCGTAAGATAAAATAAAATAGAAAGGTGATTTTTACACACAAACTTGCAATACATATTTTATTTCGCACAAAAAAATGCTTACAATTTTGCAATTCGTTACAAACTGATTCCCAGCAAAAATCCAGATTATGCGACGCAGATACTCATGACGGGGCTTAGTATGTAGTATCTCTCTCCTGCGTTTAATTTACATCTTACGCGATACGTAAGATATTTTGTAAAATAATACGAGTACAACTTGTTTTTTATATTGGATCAAAAGCTGCTAAATTGTAAGCACCTGGTGATTGTTAGGAGGAATGCTCAGTGAATAATAATCTCATCGAAAAATATCTTTTGGCATTACATAAGGTTTCCAACTACTCCGAGGCTTTGATGTTTGCTCCTAGAAAAAGCATTTACCGATGAATCCAAACCTTAAGTGGTAGAGAACTCAGCTCATCTTAATACATAAAAACGTTGCGTTGGTGCGTATGTATACCCGACTATCACGGCTGAACCCCTGAAGCTATCCACCTTATATTCACACCATATGTTAGTGTGGTGCTCCGGATGGTTTTTGTTTATGTAAGAGCCCCCTAGGTGGCGTTGGGGTCGCTTTTTCAATATTCTTATTTATATACCGATTTGGCTCAAATTCACACCATATACTCGTAATATTTAAAAAAAAAGAAAGTCTTTGGCAAAATTTCGATCCGATAGGTGGCGCTGAGGTGCGGATATTTACGAAAATGTAGTTTTCCCCGTATATAATTTTCGTATAAACAATATTAAATTTAAATTTATTAATATAGTTTGGTGTAGTCACAAAAACTTCCCACAGGTGGCGTTAGCAATTATATGTCATGTGAGTAACGCGACAATTTGCGTAGACGGGCGAAGCCGGGCAGATCAGCTAGTATAGTATATGTACATAAATATTTGTTTTTAAACTCTACAATAAAAATTGTTGATTCAAGATATAGGCACTTGTAACCAGATTTTGTAATTGTGGGGTAATTGTGAACAGGGGTAATTGTAAACGCACTTAATTCTCAAAAACCGGTTTTCCATCGATGCAGGCCATGTCATTATTTGAAAATACGACATATTCCCGTTATGCTGACACGTGGCAGACGTTATCTGTAAATAGGTTAGATGCAGTTTGATCGTTGGCGTGATTTATTCATTTTTCTGTATTTTCAAGTTTTTTGGTGTTGAGTAAAATAGTTTTAAAATATAAAACAAGTGATCAAAGTAGATAACTGTTTCATTTATAATTATGTTAAATATAAGTGTTAATGCATATGATGTGTTTTTTAATTTTTTGTTACGAATTATAAAAGTTATTGGCTGTTTACAATTGTCCCATTTTTTTTTACATCATGGGTAAATGTGAACACCGAAATGGGGTAAAAGTAAACACTTTGGGGTAATTGTAAACATGCGTTTTAAATGAACTAAGCCTTGATCTAATATAATTTTAATTCAGAAAGATGCCATGTATTTATAAAAGAAAAACGACACCTCCATCTTATACATCAGAAGATATCTTATATGCAGTGGAAGACGTCAACAACAAAAATAAGCCATACCGACAAGCCGAAGAAACATACATACGGGCTCCCAAAGTCAGTTATTTTTAATCGAATTGGTGGTAGAAAAAATATTTATTTTCAAATAACCTTTCCAAAATATCTTCGGTCTACAAAATTCGTCTCCGACATCTATTTAGTTCGCTTTAATCCCAAATGTTTTTATTCTACAGCCTTAAGAGACTGAGTTCCTTGTTCTCATTTACCCCATTTTTCTCGTTTTCTTACAAAAAGCCGGGGGTAAATGTAAACATCAATTTTTACAAAAACCAATAAACTTACACACAGTTAAAAGTAAATAAAACTTACGTAAACACTTACGAAACCATTTACACTATGTTACGAGGAAATTACGTGTTGACAGTTTGTTTGCGCATCAAAATAACACCAGTTAGGAACATAAATGTCCTTTGACCCGTTGCCACTTTTTTTATTTTTATTATTTTTTAACTCTTGAAGAAACTGGCCCTTTAAGTTGTGCACTTTTCTATTTATTTCTTCTGCACTAGTGTCGAAAATGTTGGCGATTTCATTTAATGCACTGTTCCTTTTATTTCTATCTTTATATTCACAGGATGTATAATCCCACACTATTTGTTTCAAAATGTTCGATAACTTTTAATATCTCTGTCCAAATTCTAGGAGCAATTTTGCGCGGAAAAAAAAAACTGACAACCGAAAATAATTTGAAATAATTAAATAATTTGAAATAATTTGAAACACGCTCAAATTCTATTTCTCGTAAGCAGAAAACTTACAGGTGCTGTCTGCGTAAGCTGTGAGAATTCCGTAAGTGATTGCGAACGCATTTATACCGTTTAAATTTTCTCCCAACTTACAGCTTACGTAAGTTGGGAATATTTACTGTAAGTTACTTACAGAGCCGTTTACACTGGTAATTTTTTCACAAATTACTTACGTAAGTAACTTACGGAAGTAAAACTTACAAGTGTAATTCTGGCCTAAAAGATAAAAAAAAATAAAGTTCAACCAACACCAATTTCCAATATCGCATAGTTAAGCTGGATGTCGTTTACAATTACCCCCTTTGACCCTAGAGTGTCGGATCAAATGAGAAAGTGCGCGACGTACTGGTTTTTTGAATGAATGATGTTTGTTTATTGGCCGAAAGCCATATTTCTTTTAAACTAATTACTAATTACAAGAAAGTGATTAAGTACATCTATAATATTCTTTAATATATTTAAAAATCACGTGTCACTATGTTGGTACAAGCTAATCTCCGAAACCGCCCAACTGATTTCGATGAAATTTTGTGAAGTCATATGGTTGGTTCCAGCTTGCAGGATATGATAGTTCTTAATCCGATAGGTGGCGCTGGAGTGAAGTTATTAACAAATTCTGTATTTATTGTCCAAAATGACTCATATTCACAACATGTGTTGGTTTAGTGGCAAGACAGAAAATTTCAAAATTCCGACCCGATAGGTGGCGCTGAAGTCAAGCTATTATTCACTGACCAAAAATTGCTTATATTCACAACATTTGTCGGTTTCACGCCAAAAGACAGTTTTACAAAATCTAGACCGGATAGAGGTGGTACTGTAGTCAAGATAAGTGTGTCAAATAATATCCCAGGTACGAACCATATCTCGGCAACCAATATCGCCATCTATTTGTTCGAACATGCGTTTGAGTCTTTCTCTACTTTCTGGATCAAAGAGCGGTCATTAATTTTCACGCAAAACTTGGAAAAAATGCATTAGAAACATTCCGATTGATGCAACAAGTGTACCGTGATGATTGTTTGAGTAAAGCAGTTGCAGCAAAGAGTCTCTGGAGTATGCCAAACACACAGGAAGGCCAATTTCAGTTTGGACGCCTGAAATGATACAAAAACTACATAATTTTGTTGCGAAAGACCGCAATGCTTCGCTGAGAATGACGGAAGAGGCCTTAAACTTCAACAAGTAGACTTCTCGAACCGAATTCACGATATATGTTGATTAAGTGCCAAAAGAGAAAATTACAAAATCTGGACACGAAAGATGGCGCTGGAGTCAAGTTATTAACAAATTCTATATTTATTGATCGAAATGAATTTGATTACTCGGTATTTCATACATACACTGTTTATTTCTGTGTTCTCAATAAATTCCGAAACTACTCGGCCGATTGACCTCAAACTTAGACATAGGTATGTTTTGCAGAGTGAAAGACTTTATTTGTTCGTTAATGTGTTTTATTCTACTCCACTAATTCATCAATCGAAGTAAGATCAAATTCATGTTTTCTTAATTTTAACTTAGACTAAGACACTAAATGTAATTAAGAAATCAAACTGAACGCGCAACATACCGGAAAGGGCAGAGCAACGTCTGCCGCCGAACCAACTAATTACTTACAAAACTTAGTGCTGAGTAGGCTAGAATAAAATTAAATACAAAGCTTAATGCATTGGTGAGACCAAGAACTGCTGAGTGGTGAGTTTATTGGTTCGTATGTTGAGCGTTGCACTTTGGTGTCGTTCGTTGCACTTTGTTTGGTATTTATTATTTTCGATCGTTGCACTTTGTGTTACTTTACAACCTCTTTGATATTATCCATTTCAGAACCGTATAACATATTTATGCGGGTAATTTTGTATCGCCATCTAAATTGAATGGTTCATTCTACCTGACAGCGGAGTATTGGTCTTCATCGCCATTATACAGTCTGCAGAAGTAGTTTTTCCTTCGTAATCTCTACAAGTTTCTGGACGGGACTTGTTTTGCTGGCACATTCTTTTTACCTTCTGGTAAAACTTCCGTACATTGTTTCTGGAGTAGGATCTTTCAATATCCACGATCGCATGCCTCTCGTGCTCTTACTTTCTTTTTCTTTTTGAGAAGCCGATCTTCATCCTGTCTCTTTTTCAGGTCACAAGAAGAGTTAATTAAATTAATAAACAATTTTCGGCAAATTCCATGTTTGTGGAATAATAGAAGTGCTGAGTACAAGCGGTTGGATCTAAAATAAAACGAAATATCAAGCTATAATTTGCCCACACACAAATTTGACAGTTCTCTTATTTTTTAGCTTGCTATGAAATCCTGTTTTTTTGAAATAGCACGTGGAGACGAGTTGTAAGGGTTTCGTGGTGGTGGTCGTGTGAAACCCAGCACAACCCTCGCGGCACTTATGATAGCTTGCTGGCAGTGTTGCCACTGGTCTTCTGTACTAGCTGTTGCTGCGGTAAAACTCGTAGCGAGAGATAGGGATACGCGTTCGCTATAAGTTCTGGTGGTATCTTGCGATTGTAGCTTTTTGACATTATATGTACTTTCTCACAGTATTTCGTTGTTGTGGCGTTGTGGATATACGCATTCGTACCTGGGCTACAAGATAGTGGTCTGAATCAATGTTGGCCGCTCGGAAAGTTCGGACATCCAGAATACTGGAGCGTGTCTGGTGTCGATCGCAATGTGGTCAATCTGGCTTACAGTTTGTTGATCCGGAGACCGCCATGTCCCCTTATGGATATTGAGATGAGGAAACCGCGTGCTTGCCATATTGATAGTTCGCCCCGCAGCAAAGTCAATCAGCCATAGTCCGTTATCGGGCGTGGTGTCGTGTAGGCTGTGCTTACCAACTGATCTACCAAAGATGTCCTCTCTTCCTATCTTGGCGTTAAGATTACCCAATACGATTTTAACGTCATGTTTAGGGCATTGCTCGTATGATTTGTCGAGGAACTAGTAGAAACTGTCTTTGGTATCGTCGTCTTTTTCTTCTCTGGGGGCGTGAGCGCATATTAGGCTGATGTTGGCGAATTTTGCCTTGACAGGGACGCTCACTCACGTGCCGAAAGCTCAAGACTTCTGGCCTAAATAAGTCTGCCGCGTATGACTCTTATATAGGTAAATATATGTACGTCTAATACTTTATAGTATACCTCTTTTAAGAACCCCCCATTTCGAATATACCCCATGCACTTACATATATTTATCCATCTGTTGCCAAAGCTCATAATATCATTAGATTAAGTCTGCGAAAATTTACTATGGCACGTGCTTATTATCGCATTTTATCGTTTCATGTTCAGTTATCTATTAAAAGCTTACTTCATCGATTTTCATTTAAAAAATGCTCGTCATTCACATCAGTCGTTATACAATTATAGTAGATAAGTACAGCAATATTAAAAACCCAAACGATAGGTTGAATTATTTTATTTAATTACGATCGAGTGTATATACGAATATGTACATATATAATATGTCATCGGGAAATTAATTCAAACGTTTTTCAAGTGAATGATTAAAATGAGTTGGCGTGCGTGTAAATACATAATACATAGTTGGAATAGCTTTCATAAGCACGACTGCGCTATCATAGCCGCCATCGCAAAATAGCCGGGGAAATTATGATAAAACTGTCGAACAGATTACTGCTGGAAGTGTGTTTAGTGTGTGCTCAGTAAATTAAAAATTGTTTTTTAATTGCTTCTAGCTACTCAGAACTTTAAATGTCGTTTCAAGTGTCTTTCTTAAGGTGGCGCTACAGTTCGGGGGTGAACCAGGACCTACTTTTCGCATTTGCATTTGCGTGTTATATTTTTGCACGAATGGAAGGGACCTTCAATTTTTTGGCGACTCCGAACGGCGAGTTGAGAAGTTTCTCATGATAATTGATACTCTTTGAATGCTTGAAAGATATTCGAAAGGGGTGACACCATGAAAAAACTTTAAGGTGTTTGCTTGGATTGAACCTGGGCAGCATTGCGTAGTAGTCCAACGCACTTACCACTACACAACGGTGCTCATGTTTCAAGTTTATCTCGTAAAAACCCAGTGATAGGAGAAGGGGAATCCATTGAACCGTCCAAGATTTTGAATATTTTCTGATTATATACTCTTTTGATTTCTACTTTGTAACTGCAACTAAAGTTATGATGCTAGTAACAATTTTTTCTGACGTGAGCTGGAAAAAACAAGATTTCATCACGTAGGTCCACATGACAGTTTACAATGAGGAAGTTTCGCTTAAACACAATCATCTTAACACTTTACTACTTGCTTGATGTAATCCAGAAACCCAAACACCGAGTTAATTTCGATTACATGCCAGTGCAACCAAAGACCGAGACCAAGACCAAATATGTAAGTACACCTTTAAGGAATGCGATGTTTAGTACCATTATTTGCGGTACCTTACATTTTGAACGCGAGTCAGCGTGAATTACACCACATTTCATCCGAATGTTTATAAATACATTAGCATTGTTTGATGTCCACCCTAGGGCGCACTGGATTTGCACTGATGCGTTCGATGCCCGTCAGTCCTACACTGGAAACGCAGTGAAATTGCTGATCTGTGTTCGATGTCGCCTCTGGTTCAGCACTGGACTCGAACAACGAACTATACATAATACATACATATGCAAAAATAATCGAAAAGTAACAAGATGCTAACGATAAGTCACATTTGATATGGAAACATATTAATGTGATGTAGGTACTTGTATGTAAATGTGTGCATATGTTCTTGTAGTTGGTAGTATGCCACCTAACGGAGTTTTCCATTAGTCATTCTGTTATCTTATTACAAAGTCGTCTTATCAGTAGACGGCAATAATTACTCTTATCTATAGGTAGTACCTCTAGGTACAGGGCCGGACCTTACATAGGAGCGAGTGGCGCAGCTGCGCCAAGCGCTAGAAAGCAAGAGGCGTAAAAACTAAAAAAAAATACTATCCAAAAAACAGATCTACTCGGTTACATAGTATGTACATATTTATATTCTTCATAAACAAATATTTCTCACCGTACTTCTCAAATAACAATACACACTCTTCAATCACTGTACTTTAAAAAATACACCCATTAAAATCACCAAATTTCCATATAAATATGCACATAATTTTTTTTTTTTCTATCCCTTCCCATTCCCACAACATTTTATTCTCTTTCTCTTCATAGCTGCTAATTGGTTTGGTATAACAGCCCAGTTAGCAGAATTTTTATCTGTACCCAACTACAACCAGAGGCAAACATTGTCTCTGCTGCAACCATAGTAGACTCGGTTGTTTCATATTAAATATCCAGTCGACCCTTTCAGCCCATTGCCAAAAACGAAATTTTCACTGCCAACATGCTGTGGAGCAGTCTTATCATACCGCTCCATTTGCGCCTACCAAAATCCATACAAATCAACAAACATGTCGGAAGTTGTGGAGCAGGATTCAAATTTTGCGCCAAGGCAATGCGCCTACCTAAAACGATGCGAACTTCAAATTTGGTTTCGCAACCTTGTTCGATATATCAAAACGTTTGATTTGACTGAAGAGAAAGAGAGTCAAACTCAAGTCATACGTAGTAAAATTTATTGTTACATTATGTATGTACAGATCGCGACAGAAAGATAGCACATTTGCTTTTTTTTTTTTGGATCCCTTTTGCATTGTCGTGTTTTCAACCAATAAAAAAACATTTCCTTCTTATATGTTGTGCATTTAATATTTAATTGATAACAAAACAAGACTACATAAAAAAATGCAACCTGCGGTTACGAAAACAAAAGATATTATTCAATTCAGAACATTAGCACATCAAGTGGTAGATAGCACATTTTTCAAAATATTGAAAATTAGCGTTTAGTTATGCGTTGATTCACTTTGGCTTCGATAATAGTAGATTGTACGCCTGATATACATAAGTAGAAAGGAGCAATTAACTTTAGTAGTTAGAATAGTGGACCAAAATACGAAAAAGTTTAAGATTAGAGAATATTTTTTGGGATTGTTGCGAAAAAAACAACTGGGTCTGGCTTAACTGACCTAGTTTGGAATGAACTTGCTGATTTGGATATTCTATTAGTGAATTGTAGAGGACAATGGTATGACAATGGTACTAATATGAGAGGGAAACATTGTGGTATGCAAGCGAGAATTAAGGTTTTGGAACCTAGAGCTTTGATGATGTCCAATGCTCTTCTGCTGCAGTTTCATTCGTCGATACAGTTGAGAGTCTCCATGTTTTCTATTCAAGTTCTGTAGGCAGATGGTCGGTTTTAAAAAAAAACATCTTAGTAGTTTGACTCTTAAGCAGAATATGCAATAAAACCACTAAAACTATACTTGGGAGATGTTTATAAGGCTCTTGTTGAAATTTCAGAAAATAATGACCAAAAAGTCCAAAATATGCCTCAATCTCTTGGTAGCTTAGCGAATTTAAATTTATTTGTTGTGTTGTTATTTGGTACACAATATTAGACACAAAGCAGTATTTGCCTTAAGCTTGCAGTTGAAATTTTGTGCTCAATGAAAAATTTTTAAGTCGAACTAAGAACTAATTTCAAGTTTTTTTGAATATTTACATAAGTCTCGCCTTATAGCAAATGAAATTAAAGTTCCTTGCACTTTTCCAACAATTTCAACTTAACGGTCCCGAAAAAAAATAGTTAATTTTTCCTATGAGGATAGGGATGAGGTAATTTTAGACGCTCAAGAAAGATTTAGGGTTGAATTTTATGTTAAAGTCAACACGTCAATTAGGTACTCTATCTCTTCGGGTGATGTGGAAAAGACCAAACATTTTTTTAGTTGCTTTTGGGGCGCTTATTTTTTTTCCTGCGCCAGGCGCCAAAACTGTTAAAACCGGCCCTGTCTAGGTACATGCATACTATGTGGGAAATTTGTATTTTTATTAGACTCGTATGTGTTTTCCATGCCGTTTTCCGTTTGAGTAATGAGCTACACAATATACATATGTATGTAGTAGGTATATGTATCTCTATGAAATTTAAGTAATGGAAATATTATGCAATTACAGTGGAAAGCTGAATAAATACATATCATCGCAATTCCCTAACTGCATTTCGGTAGAAATGATTAAACATCGCATTAAAGTGAAATCAATTTCGTACGTAGAAAAAACAATTTCTTCAGTATATTACGAAAAGGGATTTCCTACAATAGGTCGCGACTCGCAAGTTGAGAAGCTCCTTGACAAATTATACTCTTTGATTTGTCAGACTTTCTAGAGAGGTGGCAGTGGCACCGTGAAAAAAACTTTTAGGTGTTTGCTGCGATTTAGCCCGGGCAGCATTGCGTAGTAGTGCACTTCAAGAAAAGACAGGCTTTTTGACGCGTTGAAAAATGTGTCTCGTTCTTTTCAGGGTTTTTCAGCAATCTAAATGACCAAGGAAACATTTGCTAAACAGTCTTGTCACCTAACTTATTGTACACATTTTAAGGCAAAGCCATCATCGAAAACCGAAAATGTCATAAACTACAAAAAAAAAACTTTGAAAATACAAATTAGCTCGATTGTAATAAATCGATTATAAATTATTTTTTTCTTTTTTTTTAGAATTAATAAATAATCGCCCAGCATGTCGAGTAGTCTTAAAAACAAGTCAAGTAAGTACACCAACGTAATCCTTTGGCACTTGTACAATGAGGATTTTATTTTTATTTAAGGATTATCACTTGGACTTTTAAAATCCCGTGCCGATCTTACTCTGGTGTCTTATGTATTTTTTTATGGGTAAATACATGCATACATACATACATATAAATTTTAATTGATTTGTATAAATAAGGATGTTCTTTCCGAATTGCTGTCATTATATATTTTTCTTTCGGCTTTTGCGTTAGTTTTTGCGAAATTTTATAACACTGCTATACTACGAGTAATTATGAATTTTACAGACCAAATTTTTCTGATGCCGCTACCTTCGAACTGGACGACGGAGTAAACATGCTCAAACACCGAAAGTTCGACAAAACTAAGAAAACTGTCCTGTATATTCATGGCTACTTGGAGAACTTGGGTGTGGAAAGTATTTCTGTTATTGTCGAAGCTTATTTAAAACGTACAGATGTTAACCTCATTATATTGGATTGGGCAGAATTAGCCGATGGAAGTTACTTGTTCGATGCGGTGGTTAATATCAAACAGGTTTGTTCGAAAGCTATGTTAAAATCGAACCAAATTTTCAAACATAGGTATGTATTTACACTTTCAGCTTGGTCCAGTTCTTGCAAAGAATCTTCTTGTATTGTTCGAAAATGAACTTAACATCAATACCTTCCATATAGTTGGTCATTCACTAGGTGGACAAATGTCTGGGATCATTGGACGGGAGATCTATAAACGTTCGCAAAAGACAAAAAAGATAAAAAGGTAATATAGTCTTTGGGGTCGCTTTAAATCACAATAGAGACTTAAAAATGCTTGCACAGAATATCAGCACTAGATCCGGCGTTTCCAACATTCTATACCGGCTTTAGCAGCCACATAAGCAAGAGCGATGCAGAGTTTGTGGATGTCATCCACACCGATGCATGGATATATGGAGCACCAATAAGCACTGGTACAGCTGATTTTTGGCCAAATAATGGGAGAACTCTTCAGCCCGGTTGTCCGAAAAGAAATTACAAAATGTTAACCGATAACGGTAATAAATTTAACATTACATATTTACCAACAAAAAAATATATATTTATTTTTTTTTTCCTGGGAGTAGATCTATCAAGTCATCGAAGATCCTGGAGGTTTTGGGCGGAAAGTGTTGCCGACCAATTTAGTGTGAAATTTGATGCTGTGAAATCAAAAAATTGGAATGATTTTAAGGCTGGCAAGGTTGTTTTTAACATGGAATTAGAAATAGCTATGGGACATAACTGTCCAACGAGGTAATTGGCAAAGTTAATAATTTTTGTTTTCTTATGTGTTTTATTTATTTATTTTTTTTCTATTTTTAGTATTAGTGGCGATTATTTCCTTCAAACAAATGGAGCAACCCCTTTTGCCAGAGGAAAATCTGGCACTGTCTATATAAATCCCAAAGAATTACCGGGAAGTACTCCGAAATGATGTTTTGAATCTACCATAAATGAAAATTAATTTTAATTAAAATAAATTATTTAGATTTGGGATTAGAATTATGTAAAGAACTTAATTGTTTATTTGTATCTTACTTAACTATTTTATATTTTATTTTTTCAAAATATGTATACCTACATACATACATTTAGAGTAACTGACCTGATGAGTTCGCGATAATTACAATATTATTGTTTTTTTTAATACCATAAATTGTGTATATACTGTTTTTGTTTTTTTTTTTTTTACTGGCATCAAATTTAACAACAGCGTCTGAGACTTTAAACTGGAGATATAACGGATAGTAATTTAGCCGGATACCGGATATTCGGCATGTAATGAGGCCGGATATCTGGCCGAACGAACTGCGTACTGCGACGCATACATTCATGTTATATCCTGCAAAAAAAAGATCAAAATAAACTTGCAGAAAAGACCAGAAAATAACCCGTTAACAGGATGTGACGTAAATGAATGAAATGAAATGTGCAGTGCACAAATTTACTTGTTAAACAAAGTTGGGGATTTTTAGTGAACATGATCGGAGTAGGAGATTCTCCACTTAGCAGAAAAATAAAATGGACTCATGATACTTTTTGGGACAGTTTTCGAGGTGGCGGAAAACAATAGTCAAAGAAATGTGGCACAGCCAACGAACTGGACTTCTATTTTAAAACAGTTCGGTTTGATCGGCATAATAATCCTTGGCCTTGGTTGACAGTTAAAACCTAACAATTCGTAATTCTGTCTAAATTTGACAAGATTTATTTTTCAACTCCGTGAGAAAATTTTCGGAAACAGGCAGTGTTTATTTGTAAAACAAATTTGTTTTCATCCACCATAATTTGCCTTTAGTAAACTTTCATTACTCAATGCCTAATCGACTTTTATTATTAAACTGTTTGTTTATTCTGAAAAATAAAGGTCTCAAACTATATTTTTGGATTTAGTTTCATGAAACGAAAGAAATTTCCTCTTGCTGCGAATTTTAAGCCATCTCACCGTCTATAGAATCTGTACAATCCGATGCGATGACGGATGGGCTGACGATGGTGTCTTTGTCGGAAAAATCAGTCTCTGAATCCATATAAGAGACGGAGTCAGCTGCACGAAAGTGCACAAAGAACATTAATATGTCTTTGTAGTTATTCTTTTAAAATCATTTATTAAAATAATCGCAAAGGATTTTGAGAAAAGTTGAGAGCAGGGCTCATTGACATACTATATATGGACTGCTAGTAACCAACTTCGCGTTGGTTCCAACATTAGCACTAGCCTTCTTGTTTCGTAGCGGAGAATTGTGGAAACTTAGATTGTGTTTGAATTCACGAAAGCCGTTGGTTTGTGATCTAAGTATTTTTTTAATAAATTGTGAGAAGTTGTACTGCATTATAAAGCAAAAACATAAAGTATTAATCAACACAAAAAATGAATTCCAAATAAATTTACCATGTTTATCTCGTTTATGGGTCAATAAAGAAAAGTAACGGCTTTTTTCAAATTTTGTATTTAAATTTTGTTAGTGGCATCTGTTGGTACCAACGAGGCAACAGTTTAAAATTTAACGTATTTTCGTAACTCGTATGTACTGCAATAGATGGCCTCAGTTTCTACGTAAAATAAGTATGATGGCGGATTATTGTTTCACATTGCTATCCCTACGAAACACGTGGCGCTAGTTATGTTGGAACCAAATTGTCCGCAGACGATGTATGAAAATGACATTTCACTAGCAGTCCATATATAATATGTCAATGGCAGGGCTATTCTCTCAATTCCATCGTTTCATTTCATCTTGTGTCTTACTTTTCAGTTAGTTATTTCCCGTAGTCGGCAGTTTCCCTACTTTCATTGCCAACTCATCGGCAAACTCGTTGCCTTCTACAACAGACAACAACAGGCACCCAACATAGTCTTACCTGGTTCTGCATAATGCCCTTAGCATTATTTGGCAAGCTCCTGACTAATACCAATTCGGCAGTAAACACCTAGAGTGCAGCCTGACTGTCAACGTAAATAACTATATCCTTGCTGGATATTCGTTTCATTATCAGAAATCAAAGAACTTCTGCCTAAAAGATGCTGCAGGCATTCGGGAGTTTTAATGACACTTTTAGTCCGTGAGGACTGCTGTGTCTGTAACTGTATTATTCGTCCACTTTTCCCGTACAGAGTTTGTGGGCTTTGCCATAGCCGGGTAAAAATAAAAAAGAAACAAAAAACAACAACAAAACCAAAGGAAACAACTTACTGTTCTGTTATCACTTTTGAAAAATAGAAAAAAAAAAAAACAAAAACAAAACAGCAGAACCAAAAAAAAGAAACCGCCCTTGTCGAGAAACAAACCTGGGACCCATAAAATGAAAAGCCGACGCGCTATATACCGAGCCACAACCTTATTACAAAATCGGCATTCGATTTCTCATTATGTTTTTCTGGTAACATTTTTGAAACGCTTTCATACAAACATCAAGCGGTTAGACACATTAAAAAAACAAAAACATAAGCAGACGTGTTTTCTATCCAGCTGTTATTTCGTTTACTTTTTCATGCCTCTAAGGGAATTTCGCTACCCTCTTCGAAATTTGCAAAACTACGAATTTTGGTACCAAAAATACTACTTTCTAAAGACTATGCAAACATAAGGTGTTAAAATTTAGATTTGGCATCACTTCGATAACATTGCCAAAGTGTCATGTTAAAATTTGTTAAATTAACTGGAGCCTTTCCTGAATGTCGTTTCCGGAGTTTTTCAATTATACCGAAAGACACAATTAACATGACAATTAAAGCTGCTCTTATCGACCTCAGCGGAACACTGCACGTAGAAGATGAACCAACTCCAGATGCCATCGTGGCATTAAAAAAGTAAGCACTCGCAAATGCGAACTGTATTGATGTTACTCAATTCCATCGCCTATAGGCTTCGAAAAACAGGAATCCAGATAAAATTTGTCACCAACACCACCAAGGAATCCGGTGAAACCCTGTACACTCGGCTGGTAAAAATGGGTTTTGAATTAGAGAAGTCGGAAATTTATAGTTCACTCAGTGCTACGGCAAACTTCGTTAAGGCTAATCAACTTAATCCATTTTACTTAGTCAGTGCCGATGCTAGGGAGGATTTTCCACCGGAAGTGAATGAGAACTATGATAGTGTGGTAGTTGGATTGGCACCAAATGAATTTTTTTATGAAAATATGAATAAGGCATTCCGGTAAATAGTGATTGGACAGTAATATAAGATGAATGTGTCTGTAGAGTTCTTATAGGATCCTATTAGACAACAGGAATAGTCAACTAATTGCAGTTCATCAAGGGAAATACTATAAGCGAGGTGACGGTCTAGCACTTGGACCAGGATGCTTTATCAAAGGACTGGAATACGCTGCAGCAATTACCGCAAAGCTGATTGGTAAACCGAATCAATATTTCTTTGAGAGTGCTATTCCAGACGGACTTTTACCTACGGAATGTGTTATGATTGGTGATGTAAGTGGATTAGCTATACTTTCATTGAAAATCTAATCACTTCCTTCCAGGACCCCAACGATGATTGCAAGGGTTCTCTGGCAGTTGGAATGAAAAGCATTCTGGTAAAAACTGGAAAATACCTACCTCACGTTGTTGTAGATCCTCCACCAACGGTTTTAGCTGAAAATTTCGCCGCAGCTGTAAAGTGGATAGAGGAAAACAAGGAAAATGCATAACCAATTCAAGTATAAATAATTAAAAACGCCAATTTTATTCGTGCTACAGTTTTTTTTATATAATTTTCAATAAAAAATGTTGAGTTAAAAAAACCGTTAAATCGTTTGAATGCCTTCCTGCCTTTACGCGCACAATTTCGTTTTTGCAAAATCAGCAGCCAATTGCAAAACCTCATCCACACGTTGATAGTTCGGTCCCGATGCCTGGGCAGATTCTGCCTTACCGCCTCCTTTCCCGCCCATGGCTGCTGAAATATGCTGGACCCATTCGTTAGCCTTTAGACCCTTGTCGACAGCAGTCTTAGGCACCGACGTTAAGCAGAAGATCTTTTTTGAATCTGCATCGACAGACACAAACATGGCCGAGGTCTCTGGACTCAGGGTGCGTACTTGTTTCAAGGCAGCGTCGAGTGCTTTTGTATTATTAAAAGCCTCCAGCTGCTGGACGAGTACTGGAATATTCAAATTGGCTTGACAGAGTTCCTTAGCCTTTTCCACGACAGTGGTCGACACAGCAGCTTTTAAAGCGCGTTCCTTATCGTCAAGTGCCTTCTTAATGTTCTTAAGAACATTTCTCATTTCGTCCTTCTTCACATGAGGAATAACAGCTTGAGCTATAGTCTCAGTTAATTCAACTATCAGCTTGACGTGTTCTTTCGAGCCTTTGCCCTCCTTATCTGCATCGATGATGGACTTCAGGGATTTAATTTCATTTTCAAAACTCTGTGTCTTTTTTAATGCTTTCACAGCTTCTGGACCGGTTAGGGCGACTATACGTCGAATACCCTTGGCGATGGCCTCCTCACTACTTATAACAAAGTCGACAATATGGCCTGACCGCCGGAGATGAGTACCACCGCAAAATTCTACCGAAGTCTTCTCACCAGCGTCACTATCCGGATTGGCCTCCAGATCTTCGACAGGCACTCCAAACGAGATCACTCTCACAGGATCAGGATAGACCTCATCGAACACCGAGCGCAAGCCACGAATTGACTTGGCGACGCTCAGACTTGCCTCCTTAGCGTAAATAGGGACATTCTTGTAGACAATATCCCTGGTCAATTGCTCCGTTTTAGCAACCTGTTCGATCGTCATAGCCGCCTTGCTGTTAAAATCAAATCTCAATTTCTCAGGAACGACCAATGAACCCTTCTGTTCTGTATCCTTACCGAGGACCTGTAGTAAACAATGATTCAAGGCATGAGTGGCGGAGTGGTTCTTCATTGTAAGACTTCTACGAGTGACATCGATTTGTAGATTCAAATTATCGCCTACACTAAGTGTTCCCTCCACAACTCCAATATGCAATATATAACCACCACGGTTATACACCCGATCAACGAGGAATTCATTGTCCTCATCGTCCACTTTCACCAATACTCCCTGATCATAGATCTGCCCACCACTTTCGGCATAAAAACTAGTCTTATCGAGGATGATGCCGCATTTCTGACCCGAAGTCACCTCATTCACGAAGTTGTTTTCATAGCGGATGGCGACAATCTTTCCATTGCAGTGTCGGAAGTCGTAGTCAGCTTCCCGCTCGTCCGAAACAGCAGAGTATTGATATTTAAAGGAATCATTTGTTACTGGAATAGCTTTTCCTTGCAATTCGGAGATTGCGTGGACATCAAGATTGATTTCATCGATTTTACTGGTTCCCTTGCCCTGTGATAGAATGTAGGAGTTTTGTTTTGCTTGCTCGTAGCCACTCATATCGATTTCAAGGCTCTTCTCTTCGGCCATAAGTTGGGTAAGATCCACTGGGAAACCATAAGTGTCATACAAACGCCAAGCGACATCGCCAGGCAAGACTTTTGCTCCGCCAAGTTTTGTTATCGTGCGATTGAGCAGATTCCGTCCTCGCGATAGAGTTTTCAAGAATTGCTGTTCCTCTTCATTGATGACGTCGATAATGTGTTGGGGATTTTTAGACACCTCAGGAAATGCATCGCCGAGGAGGTCTACTACTGTTGTGACAAGAGTGGCAAAGAAACCTGGTTTTGCGTTCAGTTTTTCAGTGGCATATCTGATATGAAAGTTAAGATTAGATAGACCATTTTGTTTGGAAAGATTAATAGTCAACTCACCTGACAGCTCGTCGCAGAATTCTCCGCAGCACATAGCCCCTTCCAGTATTATCTGGCATTCCACCATCAGCAAGTGCTATCGTTATCGTACGAGCATGATCTGCCAACACTCTGTATGCCATATCAATTCCTTCAGCATCATCTGCACCAATTCGTCCCTGGTACTCTGGAGCTCCAGTTCCCTTCTGAATAGCCTCAAATAATGGCACAAACAAATCCGTATCATAATTCGACCTCTTGTTCTGAATCACAGACACCAAGCGTTCGAATCCCATTCCACAATCGATATGCTTCTTAGGCAGCAATTTCAAACTGCTATCGAGCTCCCGATTGTACTGAATGAACACTAAATTCCAGATCTCCAAGACATCAGGATCATCCATATTCACCAGTTCTGGTACACTGCGTCCGCCGATTCGATCGAAATGCAACTCAGAACACGGTCCACATGGTCCAGTCTCTCCCATTTCCCAGAAGTTGTCTTTCATATTGCCTGGAAGTACATGCTGCGGTTTGACTCCCAAATCCAACCAGATTTGACGGCACTCCGAGTCCGGGGCTAATCCAGACTTCTCATCCCCACCAAAGTATGTAACATACAAGCGATCGCTGGGTAACTTCAAGCGATCAGTCAGGAATTCCCATGCCCACGTACAGATCTCCTTCTTAAAGTAATCACCAAATGACCAGTTGCCCAACATCTCGAAAAACGTATGATGGTATACATCTTTTCCGACATCATCGAGATCATTGTGCTTACCACCAGCACGAATGCACTTCTGGGTGTTGGCTGCACGCACCCACTTGGCCATATCGCTGTTGGGATCAGCTGTACCCAAGAAAATCGGCTTGAACTGGTTCATTCCAGCATTTGTGAAGAGGAGTGTGGGATCATCCAGAGGAATGGTACTAGACGAGTGCACATATGTATGCTGCTTCTCCTTGAAGAAGTCCAAAAAGAAGTTTCGAACTTCCTTTGCCGTCAGTGTTGTCTTCATTGCTATTTTTAGGTAAAACAAAAAAAAAAATCAGTGCCACGCTATTTCATCTGGTTCCATCTACGTGATGGGATTATCAAATTGGGTGGCTCTAGTGGATAAGTAGATGAATAGAAGTTGACCTTTTTTAATTCAATCACCTTACAAAGTACATAAGCCACGTCGAAGGTACTTTCACCGAGTTGACGATGTACTCCGGTTGACGAAAATACAACAAACAAATAGTGTTCTAAATTAAAGTTGGACAAAGTTGATAACTTACCTATTTGTTTCTTGAAAAAATTGCACAAATTTGCTGCTTTCAATAAATTTCAGTGTTTTATTGTACAGTGCAGGACCAGCTATCAACAAACACGTTTTTCTGCGTTCGCCGACAGATTCTGATTCAGACTTGTGGGAAGAGGAATACGAACAAAAAATAGTCTACTGCAGTATAAGTGGAAAAATGTCAAAATGATGAAATGGAAAGGAGTGTTTTGAAATGTGCTTTCATATAGTGCTGCCAAGTCCTACTGCCAAGAACTGGCTGGAAAAGAAAATTGTTTGCTAATTTTTCGAATAAAATTCGCCGAAATAAATATTCTATTTTTACTTGATGCTATTTGTATATAGTACAAAAAAATGTTTAACCCTGGACCCGTGTGTTGGGCACTGAGTGGACAAAGGAAATTCCAAATCGAATTTCAACGCATTTATTGGTCTATGACATGCAAGAAAGCTATGGTTTCTTGGGCATACAATAACTAAGTACATGAAAATTTATATTTTTAAAAACATATGTACGTAGGTACATATGTATTATAATTTGGATTTAAAAAAAAATGTTTTCTTTTTGATCTCATAAAAAATGCAAATTTCTTCAATTCTGACTTTAAGGAGTTCACACACCGGAGAGGTACCGATAGAGCTGCGTTAGCGGTTTTCCGACTGTCCGTGCACACGAAAACGATATTCGCAGAATTTAAACTTTTCCTTTTTTAGTACTAAGAACACTTACTGCCTTTTTTAATACCTGTGCTATATTTTTCCATATTTTATCCGTGTCCCTCATATTTATAAACTCTGAATGAGTCAAATCAAATAAAATAAACTTATATTTTAAACATCGCAAATAATTTTTCACAATACATTTTGACAGGTGGTACGCGGTCAACGCAGCTTGCTTCGATACAAAATTGTACCGCCGCAATACCGCAGTACCGGAAGCGGTATACCGCCCCAGTGTGTGCACCTATATTTACCGCAATTGGATTTCGTACCGTTGTATCGCTGCCGCTACCGCGTACCGCTCTGGTGTGTGAGCTCCGTTATAGGGCTCTGAGTACCCAAATGCACGATAACTTGAAATTTTACAGCACACGGGTTCGAGTGTTCAGCAAATAGGGTCTTCAAAGAAAGAATTGATTGTCACTTAAAATTTCAGATCAATTTACTTTGTTTGGTCCTAAAATTAATGATTTCCCACAAATAATAATAATTTAATAAATTTAATTTAGTTAATTAATTGCATTAATTTTTGAAAAATACAGAACAAATTTATTTTACAATGAAGGAGGATATTTTAACATCAAAACTAATAGCAATCGACTTGGCATTACTTTGATTTGACGCTTCTTTTATTAGCGTCAAATGTCGATTCCTCCCCAAGGAAAAAAGCGGTGTATTTTCAGAATTGCAATAATTTTTTTTTGTTAAAGTAAATCATTTTATTACTTTAAATATAAAAGACTTACACAAACACTCACCAAAATGAAGATGAAACTAATCGATCCCGTCGTCCGATCATTCAAAGTGGCAAAAGTATTTCGCGAAAACACCGATAAAATAAACGCTATCGATTTCAGTCCGAATGGTGAGCATCTAATATCTTGCAGCGAAGACGATCAAATCGTCATCTACGACTGTGAAAAGGGCACCCAATCACGAACCGTGAATTCAAAAAAATACGGAGTCGATCTTATACACTTTACCCATGCAAATAACACAGCTATACACAGTTCAACGAAAGTGGACGACACAATTCGATACTTGAGTCTACATGACAACAAGTACCTACGATATTTCCCGGGACACACCAAGAAAGTAATTTCCCTGTGTATATCACCAGTTGAAGATACATTTCTATCAGGATCTCTAGACAAGACACTCCGTTTGTGGGACCTACGTTCGCCAAATTGTCAGGGTTTGATGCATCTTTCGGGGCGACCAGTTGCAGCATATGACCCTGAGGGACTAATCTTTGCAGCGGGCGTCAATTCCGAGTCAATCAAGCTATACGATTTGAGATCCTTCGACAAAGGACCGTTTGTAACGTTTAAACTGAATCAGGAGAAGGAATGCGACTGGACAGGATTAAAGTTTTCCAGAGATGGTAAGACAATTCTAATCAGTACAAATGGATCTGTTATACGCTTGGTGGACGCTTTTCATGGAACACCTCTGCAGACGTTCACTGGGTATCCCAACAATAAAGGAATTCCCATCGAAGCCAGCTTCAGCCCTGATTCTCAATTTATATTTTCCGGAAGCACCGATGGACGAGTGCACGTTTGGAATGCAGATACTGGCTATAAGGTGTGTGTACTAAATGGAGACCATCCCGGCCCAGTGCAGTGCGTGCAATTCAACCCAAAGTACATGATGTTAGCCTCTGCGTGTACAAATATGGCTTTCTGGCTACCCACTTCTGAAGAGGGGTTATAAAAAGGAAACATCAGGGTTTTTATAAAATTTTAATTAATAATAAAGAAACAGTTCAACATGAATTTATTTGAGTTTTTCCTGGTTCGTTCGCTTCTGGGCGTCGTAATACACTCGAATGACATCCATAAGCTGTGCTAAATTCGTCCCTATCTTCGCACTTATACCTATCACGGGTTGGTTCAGCCTTTTCTCGAGTTCTTTAACATTTTCTGGTGCGTCGGACACGTCGATCTTATTGGCTACGATGATGCGAGGGCGATCTCCTAGTTGTTCACTGAATTGATTAATTTCATTGTTCAAAATCTCGTAGTGCTTCCATGGCTCTTCATAAGACGCGTCCAATACGAACATCAGCACTGAACATCGTTCCGCGTGCTTTAGGAACTGTATTCCCAGGCCCTTATTTTTGTGAGAGTCTGGGATGAGACCGGGCAGATCAGCTATGGCCACCTGCTCGTAGTCATCGTATTGGATCATTCCTATATGTGGTTTGAGAGTGGTAAATGGGTACGAAGCGACCTTAGGCTTCGCTCTGGAGATCGCTCTTAGAAGTGTACTCTTGCCAGCATTTGGAAAACCAATAAATCCGACATCCGCCATACTTCTGAGTTCTAGAGTGTACTGTAAATCTTCCCCGCCCGCTCCATACTCGCAAATTTTCGGCGACTGCTGAATCGATGTGGCAAAGAATCGATTGCCTTTCCCTCCACTCCCACCACGAGCAGCTACAAACATGAGTCTCTCTTTATCCAAGTCGCCAACAACTTTGCCTTCTGCATTTCGAATGATTGTCCCGATTGGCACTTTTATGACAGTATGCTTAGCATTCTTTCCATGGCAATCTTTGTGACTGCCCGGATCTCCTTCATCAGCCTTAAGTATACTTGTGACATGGTTATAATTTTTCACATCAATTGATGCTTCGAAAACGATGTGTCCCCCGTGGCCACCATCCCCACCATCGGGACCCGCTCGTTCGTTGCACCAGACTTGAAGGAAAGATATACACCCATCGCCGCCTTTACCTCCCAGAACTCGGACTTGTTTGGCATCAGAAAAATATTGAATCTAGAAACAATGTTAATAAAAAAAACACATGAAACGATAGAATAGGATTTCATTTGAACCTCTTTTCGCTCAGATTTGGCCTTTTTTGGACGCAGAGCAACTCTCTGGGAATAATTCGCTGTGTTAAGAAACTTTCGTGAGGTGTCAGTTTTGCACAGTTGACGAGCAACATGCCTTGATATTATTCCCAACATTTCCACTTATTTTAAATGTTAAAAAATGCAGAACTTTTTCTAAATATTTATTTTACAAAATGCTATGCTAACTTTACAAAACAAAAATAAATGTATGTTCATTAGATTAAGTGATGCCAGATACAAAAAGTTTTCTCCAATTGACAGTTGAGTTTTGGTTTAAAGCTTTGCTATACTGTTTGTGTACTGTTTCCTTCTACATTAAACTGCAATGCAAAATCGGGCAAATCGAAGTATGAATTTCATAAAATTTAGGATGTTGCGTTCCTGAAAATGAAATAAAAGCATTTATTTAAGCCGCGCAAATCGAATTTTGGTAGGCAAATGCATTTCGCGCAAATGTGAAACCACGCAAAAAGAAGTCGCGCAAAGCAGGGGAATTTATCAACAGCCGGGATCAACTCCGAACACTTTTCCTTTAATTTTCCCAAGGCATCTTCTCGTAAAGATTTGTTACTGTACTCCTTGCTGTGGACATCCCATAAACATTCACCGACAAAATCACAAACGTGAATGAAATTTATACCACGGTTCTACAACGGTTGTACACAGCTCACACACCATACGATTTCCATACAATCGGTTGCATGCAACCGCAGGTTTTCAATTCTAAAGCAGCACGATACAATCGTTGTACAACGGTTGTATGCAATTTGCGGTTGTATGCGACGATTGTATCGTGTGTTAGCTAGCTTACGACGGTTGTACCGATATCGCACGGTTGTATGCTTTGAATCGAAAACCTGTGGTTGGATGCTCTGTTGTATGGAATTCGCACGTAGATTGTATAGTGTGTGTGCTACTCACAACGGTTGTACCGATATTGGTACAACCCGCGGTTGTACAACGATTGTATCGTGTATTTCCAGCTTAAGTGTACGATCGTGCGATATCGGTGCAACCGTCGTAAGCTAGCTACCACACGATACAATCATCGCATACAACCGCAAATCGAGAGAATGGCGAGTAATGGTGGATTGTAGAAATCTACACGTCTCGATTTATTCATCGTGGTATCAGTTTGACTTTTGAATTTGGATCTGAAATCTGAACGCATGCAACCATTGATAATTAAAATAAAAAGATTTCCTTTAATTTAAATTTTAGTTTAATAATCGCATTTATAATCGAACTATCGCCCAAAACAATCGCGCTAGAACCATCAACGAACAACAGTCGATTCCTCTCAACTAAATTCGAATAATTGGAATTGTGAGAACAATCGAATTATTCGATTGTTTTTATTCGCAATTGCCCGACGCTATTATATGTTGACATCTATAAATGAACACCAAAAAAAACCGAAGTTCACGCTGTAGACTTGTTCGGTGTGACAAACTCTCACGGACGCATGAACTAAAAGAGGTTTCAAGTAGGTTTCGCCGAAACCTCGAAAATGTATGGCGAAACCTCGGAAGTTTTGATGAATTTGCCGAATCCTCAGGGTTTCTTTTCAATGAAAACATGGTATAAGCATAAGGAAAATTAAAAAAAAGCGATATAATACTACGATGAATTGACAATAAAATTCGGTTGAGGCCAACTTTTACAGTGTTCGAGAATAGAAAAATGTTAGCCTCTTCTAATGCCACGTTTCCACCGAGCTGAAACCTCGAGGTTTTAATGAATAAATATCCACTCATTACCATAGCAACTGAATGTAAACATAGATTCGATTTTTTTTTTTTTTGTTTCTTTAATCCAAAATGTTTCAAACAGAAACATGACAGGATTGGAAAAGTATGCGAGGCGTTTCTTCAAATCTATATAGACTAAGCATACTTCCGCAACATTTTTTCCATGTACGTTAAGTAGGGCATACACGATCAGATCGGTCTGCCGACTTTAGACTGCCGACCGTATCTCTATTTGCCCACGCACGATTCGACGGTCTGTCCGACTTCACCACATACGTACAGTCGGTCGTCCGACTTGCTGTACTCTACTCTACTCTCTCTACAATTTTGTACCGGAGCAAGCTGCATTGAGCGCGCTCCGCCTGTCAAAATGTATTGTGAAAAAATAATTGTGATGCTGAAAATAAATCCATTTTATTTAATTTGACAGTGAATGATTCAGTGCTAAAAAAAAAAAGAAAAGTTTGAATTCTGTGAATACCGCTTTTGTGTACACGGACAGGCGGCATACTGCTACCACGTCTCTACCGGCACCGCTCCGGTGTGTGAGCTCCTTGAAAGCGGGGTTCAAATTGAGCGATTTGTTTGACACACTTGTTGGACGACCAAATTAGGGTTAGCGTTCGAATTGTGCGATATGTTTGACAAACATCATCTGATAAGCGGGGTTCACATTGAACGATTTGTTTGACACACTTGTTGGACGACCAAATTAGGGTAGCGTTCGAATTGAACGATATGTTTGACACACATCATTTCTGATAAGATGTTGAACTGTGAACATGGGGCGGGTATTTTATTTACTTCATTAATTGCAGCATTATCATCTTGGAATTCCAAATCAATAGTAGATAATCCTTCCATTTCTGTTTCCTGCTCTTTTTGGAAGTTTAAATCTTTAAAATACCAACAATTTCAAAACATTTTGTCCGCGCTCGCCACCATATTTTCGATGTTTACTCATTGAATACACAAATCTACCACATCTACCACGGACCGCGAAAATTCCACCACATTTTTAAATTCTGTCCTGCCCATATTGTACCAACAAATTCAACTCTTTTTTTTTGGAAAATATGTTTAAAAATGTTTCCAATCTGTTTCGCAAACTCAAAACATATCTACTTACTTTCAATTGATTTTTCATTTATTTGTGTGGAAACCCTTTCCAAAATCCTCATCCGCACATTATTTGATGCAATGTACACACATATTTGTGTACTAATGTTAATGTTATTAAATCTACCACCGTCTTTTTAAATCCACCACATTTTTTTGGCCAATCTACCACTTTTTTTAAAATCCAAGTGACTAAAATACACTGCCTAGTACTACTTTAAACCTAAAAGCGACAGCACTGGGTTTTGGTCGAGGTGTCAAAATATTTACCGCTATGCAAAAGTTCACTTTTCATTTTCATGCATTAGATTCGAATTGCTCTATAAAATTGCATTCCGCATAAGTTTCATTTATACGATAAATTAAATACATGTGATTAATATCAATTAATATTATAATACAATAAAAACTAACAAAACTACTTTTAAATCGCGACACAATGGCGCCTTACGAGAACGAAACTGTTGTCTGGAAAGAGGTTAGTTAATATCAGTTTTTTTTTTATATTTGATTTTTTGATTTTATTGTATGTATTTCCTACTAATTAGAATTATTTTATGCGCACTGTGAATATTTACGAACCACGAGGTCCTAAATACCAGTGCACAGAATGCAATGAAATCTTTAACACAAGACTAAGTATATTGACTCATTCAAAGATGCACTTGAAACCATTCTGTGTAGTGTGCGGGATATACACTCAGAATGTGCAAGAAATGGTACAGAATACTATTCTAAGCTTTTTGTTATTGTTTTCTATTACTGTTTTATAATATTTTAGCAAAATCACATGAAATGTGATCATCGATCAATGGTGGATATTACGCCAATAAAACGTGCGGATGTTGATCAGAACCTGACATCCAGTTACGACATCGAGAAGGTGGACAAAATTCCACAAAAGAAACAAAAAGTTAAATCATCAAAACGAACTCTGTTTGGTTTTAACGGCCAGACAAAGAACGATACGCATTCGACAAAATGTGTGGTATCTCGTTTTGGGCGATGTATCAACGTCAAAATTCCTGACTTCTAAGTCAAAACCTGGATGGTCGTGTAGGTGTAGTGTATTTTAAAAAGAAAGTACATGCGATAGACAGGATTAATTATAGTTATTAATGTTATCAATTGTACATTGTATAGCTTTTGAAATAAACGCTTTGAATTTCGTTTGATAACTGAAAGTTATTCATTACCATAAACTTCGTTAGCGCTTACACTGCTATGTAAGTTTTCCTTTAACTTAAAAGCTATAACCATTCTGTTATAAAAAACAAAGTTTTACTTTTTTACTGAAAGAACAAAACGAACCAGTCTATATTATCCACCATTCCCATTTTGTACTGACATCTGGAAATCGTCACTTTAGCTGATATACGTATCCAATCCACCATATGAAACGAACAACGAAACAAAATATAATCAGAAGAGTGACGAACGCAAACTTTCTGGTAGCCATAGCACCACGAAAGTGTACACAGAGCGGGTCACATCACAAAAGCGAAGAGAAAAAAACGCCTCCTACTTGTTGAAAGCGAGAGATTTTGTTATTAATGGAAAACCGCTTGTACATTAGTATGGTAGTAAAAACGACATCTTCTAATTTTATAACTGTTCCTTAGTGTGTATTACTCGGTCATCGAGTTAGTTCTCTTTCCCAGTGGTGTTCGAAAAAAAATCTAAACAAATATACACAAAATAGTGTTAAAAGAATATACTTTGCGCATAAAACTTAATTTAATAATAGATCGAAACGGAAAGTATATGCTAAAAGATACTAATTAACTGGAATCTCCCTTCATTGTGTATACGCCCCATTGAAGAAAGCGAATTTGCAGTTTGATATCGCCTTTAGCACACCACAGGTAAGCTAGCTATTTTATTTATTTTGTGAATAATCCAACTGGGATGTGAGTTGTTTTTTTTTATTATTTCATTTTTTGAAGATAAGACAGTAGAAAATATTGTGAAAGAATTGACCCCAAACACATTCCAAAGCAAATCCAAGGCGACGCGACGTTCCCCACTATTAAGTCATCGCTTTTAGCTTGGGTAATGATTTTATTTGTGAACGATGAGCTAATAACAGCTCTCAAACTAATGCAAAGTACACTTAATTCTCGGTTAAAAATGCATCCAAGTACACGCTCATAAGAGATATATTCCACAAGTGTATCTGATCATCGGTCTCCATCAGATAAGAAAATAGTTTATAAACAAACCATAAATGGGCTTAAAATCGACGGCTATTGAGATAGAATGCTATAATAACTCGTCGAGATAGTGTCAAATTATTTTTTAGGCTGCAATCAGCTATTCGTACTTCCACACAATCGGGTGCTTATACATGTACATATGTATGCATGGTCGACTCTGTTATCTGCTATAGAGTCAAATTCAAAATCTGCAACGTACATTTAACATTACTAAATATTCCAAAACATTCTAAAAATATATTTCTTTGCTCATTCCTCTTTTTTTGTGGATTTTAAATTTGACAGTGTCAATGGGACAACATCATTGTGGTGGTCGTAGTCAGGCAGCCGAAAAAAAAGGAAGTGGAGAATGCGTGCGAATGATGTGTGTAGCAAGCTTTTGCTCTAATTTCGTTTTCTATTTTCTTCTCTTAAGTGATAAAATATAAATTTCACTGTGCGATAGTTCTTAATTTAAATCATAAATAAGTATGTAGTAGCGATAACTAATTTGATAATATGTAATACATAATATGTATACATAGATGAAAGTATATGAAACTATTATTTGTTGTCAATATTAGGAACACGCGAACCGGTTTTTTGTTCTACTTGTGCCAGTAGATATGTACTAAGGTGTTTCCTAATTTGCATAAATAACTGAAATTCGAATTAAAATATTTTTGAAATAAAAAAACAAACACGAGGCAACGAGCTTTTTTTTTTGTTTAACAACTTGAATCGGCGAATTCGAAGGAAAATTATAAAACAAAAAAAATTGTCATCTGAGATTTTGATTTTGAATAAAAATAGATTTTTCGTGATTAAATGTCTCACTTTAATCGTCTGTAGTCGAACGAATATGGAGCAATAAAGATGATCTCAGTTTATGAGTCGTTTTTTGATATTTTTTGTTGTAGCAAACTCAATTATTTAATAATTTTGGTAAAAGAAATGATGTGCTTGCTTCCCTCCAAAAATGATAAACAGGTTTTGAGTTCAAAAAGGCAGACAGACACCTGTTTGTTGATGCACGTCATGTGTCATCATTTATCAGTGCGCTACCGATGCGGAATGTTAAAGTGAAAGCATTTCACGCACTAGCACTAACAAAACATTTGTTTTATAAATCTGATCGATAGAATTATGTGGAAAAAACTTTCACGACAATTGATTATTTTTTGCCAATTTGATAAGCTCACATGTACAGAGAAATCCTGTTCTTAAGCTGTCACTAAAAAGGCTCTCTGAATGCTGGTTTTGTTTCTATTTGCATCCCTCCATGCAACGTAGATAATGGTGGCCAAGACTATATTTTGAAATCTAGTTATGGAATTGAATGGACATTTTCGGTGCGACTTTCAGCAGTACTAGTGTGCACAAAGCGCTATTAATGAGTTTCTGACAAGGTGTATGGTGTTGCAGTCAATTTTGTGACCTACGTTGCCTTTTGTTTTTTCAACTATCTAAACTTTATATTAGGACGCTTTATTATAAGCCATCTATTAAATGTGGACCGTCATTATATCATCAAGTTACAATCGGGAGAAAGGGATACCGCCATATAAGTTGCAGAAGAATCCACTTTATATGTACAAAAAAAAAAAAAATACACGTGAAGCGTTGAATACATAGTTCTAACTTCTAAGCCTCGAATGTTTATACAATAGGTAGACAGCATATGGCAAAGTTAAGTTTATGGCTTAACTTAACTTACACGATTTTTCCCCTCTGTTGAACACTGTTTTAACGCTTCATTGATGTTTGTCGTTGTAAGAATATTTCGGTTTCTTCATGACTATGTGTATTCTTTTTCAACATAAATTACAAACAGCATGGCGTTTAAAAAAAATGTTTATTGACTTGTAAGAATCATTTATTTTTTAGATTAAATTAAAATGACAGACGCAGGATTCCCAGGCAGACATACGACCACAACCCAGGTCACACAAACGTCAGTGTCTCCACAGCTACGATATGACCCGTCTTACATTCGGACCGTTCCTGGATTACTTAAAATCGCCTGTATAGTAAGTTGTACCTTTATTCCAACTCTGTCACATGTTTAAATCTGTTTTTCCCTTATAGGTGTTCAACTTGGTAGGGTTTATCTGTATACAATGCAGTGGAGTACACTCATACCATTCCCGTGGTAGCTACTTCAGTTCGATTGCCATGACTGGCTTCTGGTTCACTGGCATTATGTTGGCCGCTTATCTATTGCATGTGTGTGAAAAATTCTACAAAATTCCGTGGCTTAAAATCGAGTTGTACTTTTGCGCGATATGGACGATTTTATACCTTTTCGCTGCTTGCTTTGCTGCTACGTACGGAGTCGAAGCATACTCAGCCGCAGCTGTAAGGTCAATTCTGTTAAATCATCAAAAATGTTCTAATTTATGTTCTTGCAGTTCTTTGGATTCTGTACGATGTGTCTTTACGGATATGATGCGTTCCTTAAATTCAACGCGGTACGTGCGGGTGAAATTGCTCAAGGCGTTCGAGTTGTGGAACAACGTCAACAGCAGACAACTGTTACAGTTGCATAAAAATCATACAACTTTTGGTCTTTTCATCTCTTAAACCATCTAACAAATGATATTGTGCAATTATTTACACTACTTACGAATCTTTTTTTTTTTACGAAAGCAATTTGTACTCATTTTAGCGTTCTACTTACATTTTTTCTTTATTTTCTGTGAGGGGGAAAAAAGTCGGACTTTCCTCTAATATTATGGAATAGGTAATTACATTTATACACTCTATACAAAGTTTTTATTGATTGTTATTTACTTAAGTTTAAATAATTCCTAGCACAAAATAGATACAGAACGAACCTTAAATTCACCACAAAACTTACACGTAATTTGTTTAAATCATATTGTACTATATTAATGCATATAAATGAAAAGAAACTTCATAAATTAATCGATGTACCACCAATATATGGATGCCTTAAATTAATAATATTAAATTATACTTTACAGAAATATTAGTTTTTGTATTTTAACCAAAAGTCTCGTGATCTTAGCCATTTGCGCTTTAACCGGGATAAGTAGTCAAATCACGTAGTATTTTAGTTTTTAAATATTACTCTAAAATCTTGAATATACAGTAGCTGGGTTAAAAAACGTACGTACGTAGTTATTATTGTGTTTTCGTCGCATTAACATTTGAATATGACTTTTTTTACAAGTTAAAATATGGAATAAAACTGTTTTTCTTTTCTGTTTAAAATATTGAAGTATATTCAGTATCCGATGGTTAATAGAACCATTATGTAATTGGTCTCGAGCATTTTGGTTTAACAAGGTTTGACTGTAATTGCAATCTAGAAACAAACTGTAGTGACATGAATTCAGCAATCATTGGTAAACACATCTGCCGTCAGACGAGTCCTTTTTTTAAAAAGTGAACAAATCGAAAGGACTTTATCAGGTGAAGTGGAAAGTGTTTAGTTTAGAAACATAACGTAATCAGTCTACCCAGCCTGTTCTATTGTACTTTGAGATTTTAAACAAGAAACCCTCGTAATCTGTAAATAATTAACCCAACTGTATACTTCCAAACTTAGATTCAGATATATCAATCAATGCTGCTTGAGGCCGGATAATGTAGACCATTGTAGAGTATGGCTATGGGCTACTCGCCAAACCACGAAAAAAGGTTTTTATTTGAAATGCTTAAAATGTGTTACTATCGATATTTATTTTATAAATTAATTTCAATCCATTGACAAATCAATTAATTTCATCTAAAGTTTTAGCCATCCACTCCGGTTCGGCGGCTGCTATTTTTTCAATAATAGAATTAACCTGATAGCAAAGCGATTGGATTTGTCTATCCCACAGTGGCAGTACTTCACGATCTATAATGGAAAGGAAAACAGGTAAACCTAGCACTTTTACAAACCAACATTCAACGACTTATTACTTTCAAAATGTACAATGCCAGCGATCTGATCAATATGTCCATTCATGCGACCCTCAGTTATCATCTGGCTGGCAATACTTTCCGCTTTGGCTGCGGGGATCTCTAACAGTGCACCGAGTTCTTCAAACGTAATGTTATTGTAGAGTTTGCTGGCGGATAGCAAATTGTGCTCGAATACAGCGCGATCTAGGATTGACGAACCATCTGAGAGTAAATAAATTTTGTAACACACCAAACTAAAAGATCGCTAACTGTACCTAGTGTGCTTGCTTTTTGGTGCAACTGTAGAAGAGCTTCGAATTCCTGCAACTCAGACCGACGGATTATACGATCCAAGTACATTTTCTCTAAAATTGAATAGGCTGGCAGATGCTGACAGCGCTCGTCTTTAAATAATGTAGCCAGCATGCGTGATCTTTGTTGTCCAGCTGAGGCTAAGACAGTGCAGATGAGTGCCTTCTTAAGGGCAGTCATGCGTTCGCCTTCGTCGACTATGGTGCGATAGGATAGTTCATTATAACGTTGTGCTGCTTCGATGAATTTTCTGCAAAAAAATAAAAGAATTATGATTAAGATTGAATAGCCATGATAAGAAGCGTATTACATACTTTCTATAATCTAGAACCCGCGCATAACAAACTTTATATAACACTTGCAACTCCTCGCTTTGTGTTTCAGCCTGCAAAAGAGAAGCGCGATTGATAAATGCCTCAGCTTGAACTGGATCATCATCTTCCAAGTAGAGACGGGCGATTTTCAAGTATGTCTCCAACTTGTAATCCACTGTATACTGCCTAATAAGAAACAAATACATTCAATTAGGTTTTCGAAATATTTTTTATGGAAATGTTCTATTACTTCTGTCCAGTTTCCAATGGGATTCCTACTAAAACATTTGCTGCTTCACGCCAATTTTGATTACGCTCATAAATATCAGCCAAATGCTGGCGAATTCCAGCGACTTGTTCTTCAAATGAAATCACCCTTGGTTGCACCTTATCTAAGGTGAAATGGGACACAACTTTGGAGACATCATCGTTTAGTTTAGAGAGTTGAACACCAACATCGGTTAGAATTTGTCTCGATATTACGAGGCTTACATGTTCATTGACAACTATAAAAAAAAAAAAAAAAAAATGAGGGCTTTGCTTTGAAGCGGTTGAATATCACTTACTAGCCTCCACAAATAGCTTAAGAGTATCGATAAGATCAGATCCGGTGTTTGTAAGAAGGACTTCTAGCACTTGCCGGTATCTTAAAATGCGCAAGTTGCAGAATGAAAAACTTATTTAAAAAAAAAACCTCTTACCTATCTGCTTGTTCTTTATGTGTTCCCGAGAAATTAGTCAGTGCGACAAGTTGAGAACGCAAATTACTTGCAGTAAGGACCATTTTAAACCGATTTAATTAATTATTTGTGTGATTTATTTCTTTCAGTCTATCTTTTGTTTTTTATTTCAGTGACTGTTCGGTATGGTGTGGTTTGGAATTGGAACGTCAAAGTGACATAAATATGGTAATGGTAATAGATTTAAAGGAAAATGATGTAGTTTTGAGTTTAGTGGAAATTAGGTATGTTCGCGTACTTTCGGAAAAACTACTTTCTACAAAAATTACTAATTTTTACGAAACCCTGTTCGAGTATGGACAAATTTCGTAGTTTTTTTTTGGAAACGAGAATGCTTAAGAGATATGTAGTAAGTCTGCTTTTACACTTTGACTTGTGAGTCTAGACTCACATGGATGCAAAAGAGTAAGAAAGTTCGAAAAGATGAGAAGGAAAATATTTTGCCCCGTGAGTCGAGGGTAGAGTTTTTGGCGACTCTTTTTGACGTTTTTCTTTTCTCTTCTTCGTTTTATCATTGTGTTGCTTCCCACCTAGTCATCTGCACAATACAAGAACTGCAAAATGAAAGAGGAATGTCAAATTTGAGTTAAGGAAAAAAGTCTGAAGTGTAAATGCACAAGACTCACGGATGTAAATAACAAAGAGAAATCCGAAAAAAGTCTAGACTCACAAGTCTTAAGTGTAAAAGCAGACTAAGAAATTTTCTCCATGGGGCGAATTTCAGCCATATAGTTTTCTTTGAAATCGATCAAATCCTTTTCGTTTATTGGTTGGTTTACAACGCGTGACCTATGTCTGACAGAATTGCATCACTAGTCTTCGAAACTTGCCAAACTACGAAATCGAATTTTGGTTAGAAAGACTCGAAAAGTCCTATTGATTAATCATTAATGGAAAAGACATAATCACCTCTGTGATCAATTCCCACCGGATTGAAAACGAACAGAATTTCAACGGATGAATTCGAAATGTACGCATTTTTTCAAATTCATCCCTTATTATATTTCATTCGTTTTCAATCCGGTAGGAATACTTAATGTTTTCTAAATTATTAATTTTACCAATAACTGAATGCCTTTTTTCCTAATGAATTTCGATATTTTCCATTTAGTATACTTAAATCTCGTCAAAACACTTCAAGTAAAAAAATTAAATATGCAATCACCGCGGATTTCAGTTCTCAGAAATCCGTTCTGCCTCAAGAGACAGCAGAAAAGCTGTCATGCTCAATCCATTGAACACAAAGCAGACTAGTCTCGTACAGAAACTTTTCTCATCGAACCCAAAATCCTGATATTTCTCTGATCTGAACTGTTTGGAATAGCCTCATTGAACAAAGCAACCACTGGATTTTGTATTTACGATTTTTTCCTTTGATAAACCAAGATTTAAGTTAAAAATTGACTTTAGACCAGAGTTAAAAACAACAATAACAATTAATTTTGAACAGTGTGGCAATAGACCCGTTAGAGAAAAAAAACACCGGGATTCAGTTTCTTCGTAGGTACACGAATTAAATATTTTACACGGGAGATATTTACGTAACTCCCTACAACCCTGCGTTGCTTGTTCTGGTACAATTAATCGCACAGCTGATTCCTATCTCCTATCAGTGACAATTACTGACATTTCATTTTTTTATTTTTATGAAAGTGGGGGCATTCAAGATCTTAGTTGACTAGATTTGCAGTCAAACTAAGATCTTGAATGCCAAAATTGACTGCATATCTAGTTGACAGTTCAGATGTCAAAAACGTCATCTACTTTCTATTTTCGCTTGGGATTGTTTGGAGAATTGTTATTGCAGCACAACAAATCTGTTTTTTTAAAGAAAAGAAGAGCAAAAACAAACTTAAAAATAAGAATGCACGAATTAAAGGATGACATTTTATGCAAGTAACATGTGTAACACATGTGTTCGGAATGTAAATTAGTTATTTCATAGTCCAAGTTGCATTTTTTGCTGTGAACGATTTGCTGAGTTCGTCGATTGTTCTACATAATCCAACAGTATATGAACTGCATAAAAAATCGAAAAAATAAAAATACTGCTTCATAATTTACTTGGATTTGTATTTTTGTAACAAGCAAACAACAGCCACACAGTATAACCACACCAACCAGTCAGCTGTTGTTGGCGGTTGTTAGTGGGCTAGTCAAGATTTTCTTGACTAAAAATCCAGTCCCCGACCTCAAAAAAATTGACTAGCTGTTCTGTCAATTTTCGGGCTCTCGACCAATCCGAGGCCGTGGAATTGACTGCAAATCTAGTCAACTAAGATCTTGAATGCGCCCAGTAAATCGCAAAATTTCAAACAATAGAACTTAAGCAATTTTCAATATTTCCTAAATTTAAAAAAAATGTTTCCTCGATGCATGGATTGGTGAGGTGTTACAGACAATTTTCAGCGATTTAATAACCAATTTCTTCTTCGACAGTCTAAAAAAGAAAGCTCTTTTCCCATATTCATTAGGACTGCAAAATACAAACATACGGAATATAAGCACAGCAGAGATAGCGACAGCTCTACGTCCATTTTATTTTGCTGTTCATCCAGATTTATTTGGTCGTCATCCAGAGCAGAGGGTAAATATATATATGTCCGGCAAAACGAATTGAATGTATAAAAATGTGTATTCTCCCCTATAGACAGTAAATGAAGAATCTCTGAAACAATTAAGCGCCCATTTGGAGGCGATGAAACAAAGACGACTATCGCATAATGCACCTAAGGTTTTAAGATTTTATATAAGAGATACGAGTGTAGATGTTGACAAAAGGGGTACATAACTAGATTCATATTATTATTAAAAATATTCACTGAAAGCTCTATTTCATAGATTCTTTCAAATTGATACAAGTGTCTTTAGGAAGAACACAGGAACCGAAATTTGTTATAAAGAATCTACTTGAATCGTGCAATCTATCAACAGAGTACATCGAAAATATCAAATCTGTGACGACTAGTAGTACTCAGTCGGTTGCTTCTGCGTATAATAATGGTACAGCTCCGTTTGGCGATATAAATTATGGTTCAGAGTTCAATAATTTTGAATTCACATTTTATAACAAAACTCAGAATACACAAAAGAATCTAAGGTGAGTTTTAGTTTGGCTATTCTCTTCGCTAATTGATATGGATGGATTACGGATTGCTTTGCCTATTATTTTTTAATGGAATTGATGATAGTATGCTTTCCTGATACGTCATTAGTCTGCATGTTAGTTAAGTAACTATAGCATGTATCTCCTACACAACTCCAATAATGAAAATCTTGTTCGACTGAATTTCGGTTCCTGAATTCTGTTCCTAAATCTGGATGGTCGTTCGAAACCTGTGAACGAGAGTTCTCTAAACGTATATCCTTATTTCAGAACCTGGTTGGAGAATAACATTTCCACCGCACGCTCTCGCAACGAAGATTTTGAGGAGCTCAAAGAAGAAGTTATAAAGTTGCAACAATCACTTGCACAACGATTAATGATCAAAGAGGTTCGTTACGATTGTGGTTGGAATTATGAACACTATCGTGGATGCCTTAAGACTCTAGAGCGTTTAGCGAATATGCACACTAAGCATGTAGATGTTCTTAAAGGTATTATTAAGCGCATTAGTTAGTTTTTTTTAATATCGCATGCTTTATATTTATAGGACGAATCGTAGTCTTTGCTCCCTTTACGGGTGTCAGTCTAGAGGGCCATGTGATGCTTTTCACAGGTGATGTTCTTAATAATTGGTTAGATGTGGGTTTATTCAACAAAATGGTTATCTAAATCACTTGCTTACTGTACGTTGTGTTTTTAGTTTATAAAAAACATCTCAAAACATGACAGCTTCTTGAAGAAAGTCCCCAACTATGAGGTAGCATTGTCACAGGTTCTTCGCAATATAAAAATTGGAAGACGGAAATTTATGCCAAAGCAACAAGCTGTCGACTACGCTGGACACTTGACGAAAGTTACAACAACTTTGTTGGATTTCTTGACGAAGAGTAAATTTCCCAGCTCATGGCCAAAGGATTTGTCTGAATATGAGATTGTTATTGAGTCGTAAGTATGGAAGTGGAAGGGTTGTATTCAAACAACTAACCGCATTTCAAATCTTTTTTGTTATAGTGAATCTGGCCCTCTTATGGTCACTCCAACGGGGCAACTGATTGCTCCGTCCACCTGTCCTGGGACAATTCTGGTCGATTTCATAACAACCCATCTTGAAGAGGCTAAAATCAAGTCTGAGCAGTACAATAAGTAAATTACCTTTTAGTTCGCTAATATGATTGACTACAAAAGAAAACTCCCTTTCTTAGGCATAAACACATTGAAAGGGAACTCCATCAGCGTTGCATTCAACAATTGCAGTTAAAATCTCTCACAAAAGATGATTCTGTAACCCCAGACAAAATGATTCAGACCCTGGATAAACTGCTTTTATCTAACCTTAAATATCTGGCGAATATTAATTTGAACATAACGAATTATTACTCAGTTCTAACAGATGGAACCGTTTGCATTCCATGGGATTTTTGTGTAGACTAGCATAATTTTGTTTGAGTAACAAAAAAAAGAAGAAAACAAATTGTTTAGTTTCGTTTGTTTCGTTTGTGTATACGAATTCATGTGTGCGCGTGTATGTTTTTGTGGAATCAACGAAATGTGATAGAACTGATAATAAGTTATTAAGAATATAATTAACAAAATTGAATTGAAATTGTATATATTGTATGTGTAGTAATGTAATATTTTAATGCTTAAAGCGTAACCTGGAGCTAGACTGGGTTTGCATTGATAACTAAAAATCGAGAGCTAACATTTTATTTGAATAGATTCGCTGTTGAAATATTCAGATTTTATAGGATTACGTTCAATAAATTTATACTACCAATTATAAATTATTTTGTTGTACTGTTGGTTCAAAGTTGAAGAAGCTAAATTAACTCATGTTGCACACGCAGTAAGTACAGAAATACATTTATTTTGCACGCTATTGAGATAAGTATGATCTTATTATCTTTGCCTTACTTCAAGACTACAAACTTAATTTTAAAAAGATAATTTTACTCGTAGCAAGGTCCTTTGGATATAACAAAATCTTGCGTTGATGGCGTTTCTTGCTAGGATATTTGCGGTCGGAATCAGGGTTTGGAAGCTTTAATGCAACTTGCTGCACGTCTATGACATCGTTATGTATAATAAGAGTTTGAGGCCTGTAGCTGAATTGGACAAAACGTCGACCATTTGAACATCCCATTTTACAATAGATACTTACAAGTACCTATAAAGCAGCAAAAGCTTATACGTGACTGAACTGTGGTGAAATCGGCTATACCAACTTCGGAGTATCTGTACACGAGACAAATAAAATCTTAGCCACCCTGTTTTGCTTCAAGTTTTCCATTTTTTTTTTTGTTTTTATATCAAGTAAAAACAGGAGATTAATCACAAAAATGTTTGATCTAAACGGAGATAGGAGTTTATTTAAAAATAAAAAGAACAATAGTGACACGGCCAGAAAACACTACATACTTCGAAAAACTTGTGGATAAATCAATATAGGTACCACAGTTTCGATTTAACGTCAACTCAACTGGTGGTTAGAAAGAGGTCAGAAACAGAACGATGGATTAAACACAGGTTTTCTTTGCAGTGACAAATTTTGTCATTTCAAAAGGCTAATTTCAGCCAGCTCGTACGTGTTAATGTCAACCTTTCCGTTTCCTTAAAAAAATAAATGTCAACCTACTGCTTCCCTGCACTGATAAGCTAATAAATCCATAATCACTTAAGCAAAGGCAGTGAACAGTTTTCTAAATTAAATCGTATGGATAAAAATAAATAAATTGAATATTTACGATTCTTATAAACTTTTGAGAAAAAATTTCGAATCACCCGCCCAAAAGAAAACCGACAGCTTCTCTCATCGACCACCAAACTTTACCCTTCAAGTGTCGCATCATACGCTAAGGAGCAAACTAATACCAAATCACTTTGCCATCAAATCGTGTACATGTCACTTACACATCGCTCTACTCCTATCCATATACACCAATACTTCGCATGTGTGCGTACAGAATTTTCCCATCCACTCCATTTCCATCTCATTTAGCTGTTGGCATTCGAGAAAGAAAGAAATAAAGAAGTGTGAACGAAGGCGACATATTTATCATAAAAAAGAGAAAAAACGCAAAAAAAGGAAAGCGCATTTTCAAGAGATAAAAGTTGAATTTACAAAAAATCTACACATTATTGGTGAAAGAAATCCAAGGTAAATATTTCAAAGTTTATTTGCGCAAGTGAATTGAATGTTTTTCGAGGCTTTTCCGGACAAAATTTGGCCGAAAAAACGCTGAATTTCGCATCTCTTCGCCCGTGTGCGGTGGAAAATTTATGTGCTAAATTTTGTGTAAGCTCGTTGTTCGGTCGTTTTTTCATTTCTTTTCTCTATTTTCACGATCCACGACTGCTCGAAGAAATTGTGAAAAGTGAAATTGTTAAATTGTATGTTATGTTTCTTGTTAGCGCTGCGGGCTGGTGCTCGCTGCAAATTTAAAGTTGGCAGCTTTTTAGTTGGTTCCTCCTGCAGTACATTGGGGAACGAAACACGAACGCAAAAAAAAAATCTCGAAATTCTTGTTTTATATTTTTTTTTGCCGAGATTTCGTATTTTGTCTCCAATTGCGACTCGGAAGGTTTTCGGTATAAATTTCCAATGACTAAATGGGAGTACCGTTTATTTTGGGTTCTATCTTCATGTTTTTTTTTTTATTTTTTTTTTGTTGTATTGTATCGTGTGGTGTGCTACGCTTGCCCTAGCCAATGGTGAAGGATGACAACTGGGACGAAAATGGAGTCGATTTTTGCATATAACTGTACATTAAACAGATCAAAGAAACGACAGCTCGAGAGGATTCATGAGCATGATGGGACACTGATTGGTGAAAGGTGTTACATGTTGCTCATGACGACTCTAACGGGGTATGAAGGCGTTGGCGATCTATAGATTTTTGACGCGTTGGTCCCCCCTTTGTGCGTTGTCTTTGATGATGGTGACGGATATAACTTCTTGGCGGTAAAATGTTGGGTTATGTTGGAATTGAGTTCGATATAATTTACTTCAGTTATGTGATCTGCGACTAATGACCATAGTGTCGCATTGTCTGTTAGTTTACATTTTCTTTTTACCCTTTATTTCAAGGATTATTATTTTTTTTTTTTCAAATAAAATCAAATATGTATTACCTATGCTTTAAAAATAGGACACATTTCAGCTGCCATGTACTTTTCTTTGGGGTCAACTGTGACCACTATAAGAATGACTGAATAATCATTTATATCGTATCCAAAGTAGATACAGCTGCTCATAACGAACATGACTTAAGCTCCCTCACTTTTTGTGAGTCAATTTAATTTATAGAATTATTCCTGATTAAAGATCAGGTGTGTGTCACTGATCAAATTCTCTAGTAATAACTTAATATTTCGATATTTGTAAACTTTTCCCCCATTCATGTGTCTGTCGATGACAAAGCATCAACAAATTTATAAATTTGTATGTATGTACATATATATGTATACAACAATCGTTCATTCAACGTCACAAATAGATTCCTAAATCAAGAACCACCACCACCAGTTCCTTTTCTACAAGTTTTCTTAGTCCTTTTTTTTTTAAGTCAATAACTTGGTAGGTGGTATTCGTTATAAATATTGCAGAACTAGGCTGCATATATGTACAGTGAAAGTCGCTTATAACGACGGTGAAGGGGCCGAGCAAATGTGGTCGTTATAACCGGCGGTCGCTACATCCGACTGTCCTCCATAAGTATTCAGAAAAAACTTAAAAACATTCACAGACAAAATTAATTTATTTTATTTTTAAATTATGAAGGACATTATAATAATAAATATAATAAATCACTCCAAACTCGTGTGCTATTACGCTATTTTTTCACCTGACTCCAAACGGAAGAAAATCGCTGCTTTTTCCTCTACAGAAAAGTTCCTAAGTTTTCTAGAACTCATGGCTGCATAAGAAAATAAAATCAATAGACTCCTAACTAATATCCTACTTTTTAATAACAATGCGTTATCTCAAATAAATACACAAAACACTAGAACTAAGATCAGCTATCGTGGCGATAATAATAACATGCAATAGAAACACAGCTGCACAATGTAGAACGACCATCATCGGCGGCGCAAAAAAAGACTAAACAATTGTGTACAATCACTAGAGTGAACAAGAAATATTCAGATTAACGTACATACATACATACATATGCATATATACGTGAATGTGTATGTAATTTTTTGTAAATTTTCTCTCACTTTGTCGTTATAAACGACGAAATCGATTCCTTCTTCTCGAAAATTGGTCGTTATATCCGAATCGTCGTTATATCCGAATCGTCGTTATATTCGAATCGTCGTTATATCCGAATCGTCGTTATATCCGACGACGTTATATCCGACGGTAGAATAGCTTAAAATATAAAGAAACCAATCAACTGAAGGTAGAATGGTCGTTATAAGCGACTGGTCGTAATAAGCGAGGTCGTTATAAGCGACTTCCACTGTATTAGGATTTCAGAAATGAATACATATGTACATTGTATAGCACAATGAATAAAGGCTAGATTCAAATTCTGGTGAGATTTGTTCTCCAGTTGTATGGGAAACCACATGAAAAAACGCCGTTAATCGCAGCATTACATATAATGGAATGCCATTTCTGATAAAAGCTGTCAGCTTTTCTTGCAAATGATCGTCCTTTTGGCGTATGATATGTTCCCACAATAGGTCTGTTGGTAACTTAACGAATTCTGACAAATTCCTGATTGTTAAGCAAAGGATTCGTAATAATTCGTTAAAAAGAGTCAAATGAGTGTCAAAAATGTCCCCTTAACTAAGAGACTTATTCTTACACTAACGATTTCTTTGGGTAAAGCTCTGATACAGTGGACAGCCACGGGACCGGAGTTTTTTGTCCACTTAAGAGGGGTCCGTTAAGAGAGATTTCAGTGTATAATAATTTCGTAGGAGTTTTAGAAGAAGAAGAAATTTAAGAAAGAAAAAGGAATCGAATTTATGATTAGTATGAAAAAAAGACCAAAGTTTTCTTCTATCAATTTAGTAACAGAATTACAATTGAAATCTCCAGGGGAATTATGAGAATTTTTTTTCCCGAAAATCTTTTTAAAATAAAATATTTCCACACACAGCCACTTTCAATTCTTCAGCGACAACCACGCCGCTTGAATTTGTCATCAGAAATTAAATTTCCCCATGGTGCGAATTTTAGCACAGTAAATTTCTTTTGGCAGATACCTACCATATGAAAACTCAAATCTGTCAAATCACATATGTGCATTCTAGGTATGTACATATGTAGTTTTGTTAAATGAGGCTTTTTTGAACAGTTCATCACAGAAACATAAGGTTATCGTGTTCAATGAGAAGTCTGTTCTGCTTTGTGTTCAATGTTCAATGACTGAGCTGGACAGCTTCTCTGCACCTGCTCTTGAGGTAGAGCTGATTTTGTGAGAAATGTCAAAATCAGCTGTGATTGCATATTGGATTTTTTTACTTGAAGTGAAAAGTGTATCGACGAGATTTAAGTTTACCAAATGGAAAAATATTTAAGTCCAATCGGAAAAAGGAAAAAAAAAATGCTATAAATAATTTGGAAAACATACATAAGTAATTGTACTTATCGACAATGAAGTTGCCATTTTTGACAGCCAACAGCTAACTTGATCTGTGCTATTCTGTTCTCCCTTTTTTCTCATTGAACAAAGCTTATGCGTTTTTGTTGTTAAACGCGTGACCACCATGGTGTAGCGGTAAGTGCGTTGGACTACTACGCAATGCTGCCCGGGTTCAACACTTAAATGTTTTTTTACAGTGCAACCTCTTTGGAATATATGACAAACAATCAAAACGTATCATTTGTAAATGAGCTTTTCAACTCGCCCGACGTTCGGAGTCGGCAAAAAGTTGGTTGAAGTTTCGGAAAAAAACGGTCTTCAGTGCTCTGTTCGCCCATTGCTCTGATATGGTTTAATGTTAATTTTTGCTTAAAAAATTACTTAAAATCAATAAACATAAAGTTTATAAGGATATAAAATGAAAAAAACATCTATGTTACATATGTTTATACTCAATAGTCACTGTTGCGCGAAACACGTTTCAGGGTATGCAGAACGGGGGGTTGTAAAAATATGTTTTTACTTAAATTTTTTTTGTTAATTGACAAATATGTTAAAATTGAAGATACTTTATTTGAACCTAGTTAAACAAGTTTTTGTGTATAGATCTAAAAAAAAATAACACGCCAAAAGCCTGTTTCTTCAATTTCTTCGAAACTTCAAGGTCATTGAGGGAGCCAAAAGTACTTTCCAAAATGAAAACTATAGATGTAGTATTTAATTTTAATCATCAATCAAGACCAAGTCTGTTTGATAACTTGCAAATGCGTACGAATTCTTAAGAATCTCTGTTTATTGACCCAAAAAAATTGCAGCTAAGTGAGCCAATAAGAGAGAGAAAAAATGTCCGCTCTATTTAAAAATTTGCGAATTCTTACTAAGACAATTTCTTAGGAGAAGGAAGTAGTAAACTGTCAACAGTGTGTGTTGTCCGTTTTCTTATTGGAAATATTTAGTTGCTATTTTGTGTGTTACGTTTGACGTTTCCACACAAATGTGGTTCAGCGCATTTGTTAACTTAAGTAAGTTTCCCTCTCTCTAGGAGAATTTTCTCTATTTTTTTTCTACAGTTTTATGTATTCAATTCTTAGATCTCTTATAAGTTTCTTAGCTGTTTAATCCTACGTTCGTAAATTAATAGGTCAGTTCCTTTACTTCTGGTTCTGGAGATGCTAAAATTCGCTCAGAGAGAGCCAAAATTATGAAAAAGTAAAAGACCGCGTTTAACCACAAAACTTGCAACTAATGAAATGTCATAAACACATTATGCGAAGCAGAAGTAAACAGAGTGGTAATGTACGATTTTTGATTTTCAGCAGGCCACTCTTGATTATATTCCAGAACCATTGCAGCATGGAGAATGCTCTAAAGAAAATACTGTATGAGATGACATATATTGCGAAATGCAAATTTTAACATTCAGAACATTCAACTTTCATCTGTGTTCCCTTACAAATAATCCAAAACAAAAGAAACAGCTGACTTGACAGATAGTTCACTTCTCACCGACAGAAATTTGTTGGGCAAGAATTGTAAGATTTATCAGTGAGGGAAAACATTTACTCTTTCGTTGCCTCTTTTTTTTACTTTTTTTTTTGTGTTAAGGAACGGGGTTGGACTAGAATTCGTACAAATTCGTTCGAAGTTGTAACAATTTTCAGGTAAAGGAACAGAACTAATGTGTGTCTTCATCAACACGACCTCCGTTCTGGGTTCACATTAGAAATTTAATACACAGATTTAAGCTTAGTTTTATATTCTCCCAACTTACTTACTTACTTAGGTGGCGCTACAGTTCGGGGTGAACCAAGGCCTCAACCAACAACCTCTCTTTCTTTTTCCTTCTTAGAAGCCGATGTTCTTCCCGTCTCTTCTGCTCATAGAGCATGCGAGCAGATCTAGTCCTTCTTTGCAGCGCCGCCTTATACGCTTGTTGTTTTTCCGCGTTAGCTAGTCTGCACTCTTCATCAAACCAGGGGTTTCGTGCTGGTGGTCGTGTGAAACCCAGCACATCATTCGCGGCACTTATGATGGCTTGTTGGCAGTGTTGCCACTGGTCTTCTGTACTAGCTGTGGCTGCGGTAGGACTCGTAGCGAGAGATCGGGATATGCGTTCTCTGTAGGCTCTGGCGGTGTCTTGCGATTGTAGCTTTTTGACATTATACTTTCTCACAGTATTTCGTTGTTGTGGCGTTGTGGATATCCGCATTCGTAACTTGGCTACAACAAGGTAGTGGTCCGAGCCAATGTTGGCCGTCCGGAAGGTTCGGACATCCAGGATACTGGAGGCGTGTCGGGTGTCGATCGCAATGTGGTCGATTTGGTTGATGGTTAGTCGATCCGGAGACCGCCATGTCCCCTTATGGATATTGAGATGAGGAAACCGAGTGCTTGCTATACTGACACTTCGCCCCACAGCAAAGTCGATTAGCCTTAGTCCGTTTTCGGAGGTGGTGTCGTGTAGGCTGTGCCTTCCAACCGTCCTACCAAAGATGTCCTTCTTCCTATCCTGGCGTTAAAATCGCCCAATACGATTTTAACGTCATGCTTAGGGCATTGCTCGTAGGTTTTGTCGAGGAGCTCGTAGAAACTATCTTTGGTACCGTCGTATTTTTCTTCTGTGGGGCGTGAGCGCATATTAGGCTAATGTTGGCGAATTTTGCCTTGACACGGATTGTCATAAGACGCTCGCTCACGTGCTGAAAGCTCAAAACTTCTTGCCTAAGTCTGCCGCGTATGACAAATCCCCATCCGAATAAGCGCTGTTTATTTTCTGTATAGCAATCACCGTAGTAGATGTCACAGTTTCTCATTCCTTCTCTGCCTGTCCCATCCCATCGCACTTCCTGGATGGCGGTTATATCCGCTTTATAGCGGTCTAAGGCCTCTGCCTGTTGTTCGGGTGCACCGTCACCGTTCAGTGAGCGAACATTCCAGGTGGAGATCCGAACGTCATTGTCCTTTTTTCGTTTAGCGTGGTTGTCAACAGTAAATCCGTCCTTTTCCGAGGCTTTTGGTTGTTTCGGAACAGGGTGGGCAGCGATCAGTACCCGATGGCTACCACTTGGAGGTAAAATAAGCACAATTGATGTGTAGCAACAGTAACAACACTGGGCTTTGTCAAGTTAAAACCAGTCAACATATTCAACATATTCAACATATTCTCCCAACAGTAAAGAAAAACTAGTCTTTTTACAAAGGTGTTGATATTAGATTCATATCTAATAAGTCAGCCACTGATTGCATACGCGCATTGTAGGCTGTTGGTTTCAGGCGTGTTTTGGTGAGACAATGTTTGTCTAACACGTAGACAAACAAAAAAATTACTGGCAATTGCATAAGCTATCCCTGGCTGGCAATTACCTAAGCTTTAACTTCAGTAAAAATTGAGGTCCAATGATTCCGTTCCGTTCCGTTTTATTTTTATTCACCAATTCACCATTCCACCAAAAAATTATAAAACAATATTGTTGGAGAAGCTTTAACTTTGCATTATTCTCATCAAACACATCATTTTCGACAAAACACACATTTTGTTATACTTACTTTTGTGGATGTATAAATTCTATAAAACAAACTTATATTTTATTTAATGCCTAAAGAAATATCCTTTTTTTATTTATTTTCAGATCAAAAAATATATCTTTCCATGAATAGTTGAAAACAAAACAAACCAGATTATTCATATCCTCGTAAGTTAAAATATTTTCTTTGCTGTTAAGCAGACCAACTTAGTCAAAAAAAAAAAAAAAACAGTGTTCTATAAAATCTACAAATAGTGATTTTTTTTTAACAAATGTAGAAGTAGCCTACGATTTGGTCTTCATTTATAGTGCAAATTAACTAATAAGTTGTATCCTCCTACTATTTATTTTGTAGATTTTTTCCCCAAGTACCTACTAATTAATTTTGTGTTTTTAAATATTTTTTTTTCTTTCTCTCCCTTACTCCCAATATGTGAAGAATTGCGTTTTTTCCAGAAAAAATAAAAAACAAAAACAAATAAAACAAACAAAATACTACTTGTGATACAAAAACAAAAACAATTTAAATATTAAAACAAAAAAAATCGTGAATGTGTTTTAAAAATACAAATTAAATATAAAAAATTAAAATTTTTAAAACAAAAAAAAAAAAAAACTATTTGAACATATAATGACAAGTGCATCATTATAGGATCTTCAATTTATCGTTTTTATATTAAAAAGGGTGAATTGTGTAAAGTAAATGAATATAAAAAATAAACAAAAACAATTACAACAAAAGCAACATACATAAGTGAACGATTTTAATATTTATATAAGTATATTTTGTATAGAAAGTAACAAAAAATAATTAAAATAAATCAATATTTTATGTTCTTGAATGTAACCAACTAATTAAGAGTAAAAAAAATAACAATTTAAAATAACAAACAAAAAAAAAAAACACTATAAAATCTAAAAGCTATATCGGTCGGAAACCCGTGTACCATCTTAACAACAATTAAACAAGCAACAACAAAAGCAAACAAAGAAAACTATATCAGAGCGGTACTTTTCCGACTCGAGAAAAGGAAAACAACAACAAAAAGAAAAATAAAGAAGAGAAGCGGTGAAATTGAGAAGTTTTTCATTTTTGTGAAAACGACATAGCAAATAAGTTTACAAGATGATGACAGAAATAAACGCGGCCAATCACCTGAATAACATTGGCACGCCGAAAAGGTTAGTTTCTTTTTTCTTTGGAACGAACGATTGATGTGTCTTTAGAGTATTTAATAAGAAAAGTATTTATTTCTAGCATGGGCAACGAGAAGGCTCTTGTTGCGACGTCTCTCAGCGATGACATGGGTTGGAAAGCCAAACTAAAAATCCCGCCAAAGGATAATAGGATTAAGACAAGTGTAAGTGTGCTAAGGTTTTTTGTATTTCAAATGCAAATTTTATTCAATGGCAAAATTTCAGGATGTTACTGACACTCGGGGCAATGAATTCGAGGAGTTTTGTTTAAAACGTCAACTCCTGATGGGTATATTCGAAAAGGGGTGGGAGAAACCATCGCCGATTCAAGAAGCAGCAATTCCTATCGCTCTCAGCGGGAAGGATGTGCTGGCCCGAGCAAAGAATGGTACTGGCAAAACTGGTGCATACTGTATTCCTGTGCTTGAGCAGATCGATCCCACTAAGGACATCATTCAGGCCCTTGTTATTGTGCCCACGAGAGAATTAGCCCTGCAGACTTCACAAATTTGCATTGAATTAGCAAAGCACTTAGATATTAGAGTTATGGTGACGACTGGTGGAACCAATTTAAAGGATGATATCTTGAGGATTTACCAAAAGGGTAAGCCTGCTTCCGTATACACATGTACATATGTAACATATATTCATATATTTTTCTACAGTACAACTAATCATTGCTACACCCGGTCGTATTTTGGACTTAATGGATAAGAAAGTAGCTGATATGTCACACTGTAGGATTCTCGTACTGGACGAGGCGGATAAACTTTTATCACTAGATTTTCAAGGCATGCTGGACCATGTTATTATGAAACTGCCGAAAGATCCACAAATTCTACTATTTTCGGCCACATTCCCGCTCAGTGTTAAAAACTTTATGGAGAAGCACCTACGAGAACCCTACGAGATAAATCTTATGGAGGAACTAACACTTAAAGGTGTTACGCAATACTATGCATTCGTGCAGGAACGGCAGAAGGTTCACTGCTTGAATACGTTATTTTCGAAATTGCAAATAAACCAGTCGATTATATTCTGCAATTCGACGCAGCGTGTCGAATTGCTGGCAAAAAAGATAACCGAATTGGGTTACTGCTGCTATTATATACACGCCAAGATGGCACAAGCGCACCGAAATCGCGTTTTCCATGATTTTCGACAGGGTCTCTGCAGAAATCTAGTCTGTTCGGATTTGTTTACACGTGGTATTGATGTACAGGCTGTGAATGTTGTTATTAATTTTGATTTTCCACGTATGGCTGAGACATATTTGCATCGTATTGGCCGTTCTGGACGTTTCGGACACTTGGGTACGTTTTTTTTTTGTCTTTATTGTAAAATTGTCTATTTGGTTACAGATTTTGTTAACACATTGTATTTATATATTGTAACACTATATAACCTGTCAACAGGTATTGCCATCAATCTCATCACATATGAGGATCGTTTCGATCTACATCGCATCGAAAAAGAGCTAGGCACTGAGATCAAACCAATTCCAAAGGTTATAGATCCAGCTCTCTATGTTGCCAATGCACTGACCACAGGCAATGGCAATAATGAACTAAATAATTCAACCAACGAAGAAGGCAACGTGAGCAAGTGAAACGAAATAAACACCGATTTATAACAACACATGAATCATTATTATTATCACCATAATCATTATTATCATCATCAACAACATAAAAATTATCATCTACTGCAACACCAACAACATCAACGTTTTACAAAATACTAAACAAAACTATTCAAAGCATAAAACAATAAAAGAAAAAAACACTAAAGATTTTTTAAAAGATGAATAAGAGATTGAGAACAGATAAAACAAATCGAATGAATCGCTAAATAAATGAATGGATCAAAATAAAAACAATGAAGTGCAAGTGATAGTGATAATCTGTTACCCATAAAAACAATAAAACAAAAATACTTAAAAAAAAAATGTGTATGTAGTTTTTTTCTTTGTAAAACAAAAAAGTAATTCAAATGAATATTAAATAAAATAATAAATAAAAGCAATTTAAAAAAGAAAAGGAAAAACAAGAAACAATCAAACGGTTGAAGAGAAAGAGAAGAAAAACAAAGGCAAACTAACTTTTAAAATCATTAATTGCGGCCAATTTTTGTTAAGGTTATGCAGTGTGTAAAAATAACCTTATTATTGTGTGGGTGGTTAAATTTTCCTTTAAAACTAAAATCCAATGATTCAATTTTATTTTGTATGAGTGTGTGTTGAATAAAATGAAAACGCGAATACATCTTTGATCCAATAGGCGATCTTCAAAAAGAAACACGGGTGTAAAGGCAATAAATTTCACCAAAATGAAAATAAATGAAGTTTCGACATTTTGTTTCGCGTTTTTAAGCCGTCGTGTGATTGTAGTACATAATAATAAACAATTAGGATAAATTTTGTGATCCATAAATCAATCAACAAATAAAAAAAAATAATAAACATCTTAAGAGAGAGACCATAGAAAGACAGAAGTTATCCTCTGCAAGACATCCTGCAGGAGTGACCAAAACAAAAACAAGCTAGAGAGAATATTGGTCCCTTTTCTCTCTGCCAAGCCAAACAACGGGCTGAAATTAAAAAAAATAAAAAATTGAACAATTTGTTAGGGGAATAATTAATAAGAAATCATTTTACCACAAAAAACACTAAAAAAAATCATAATTTGAGTAGATAATTAGTTGTTCTTTAAAAAAGGTCTAGTAAAATACAATTTTAACGCACACAAACTGCTATCTGTCCAGATGGAGACGACGAATCATTGTGTTCTGCATGTGGAGAGATAAAACAATGTGCGCAACAACAGTCCAATTAAAACTCATCAATGAAGTAAGAGATCTCATCAAAATAAAGCAGATAATTATTAACTAGTTAATGTATAATGATAAACAAAAATACACATGCCACAAGCAACCACCGTTATAGTTAACAAAACGTTTGCTCTTTATTTTTTGTTTAAACCAGGTTGTTAACATTTTTTTTTTATTTATTATTTAAAACCTTTCAGTTTGGTTAGAAATGTGAACTAGTGATTGTATAGAGAAACAAAAGGAACATTTCAACTATTTTGTTTTAAATTTTTTAATATTTTACTTTAGAAAAGTCTTAATCCTAAAAGTGGTAGAAAAACAAGTGCAGGCAAAAAAATCATTACGAAACACGTACACCACATGTGCAATTTTTATTAAATTGAAAAGTTTTATTTTATTATTACTTTTTTACTTTGGCACGAAGATAGAGAGAGGGAGAAAAAAAAAAGGTTTTTTTTTTCATATTTACACAAATAGACTTTTCAGTTTAATAAAGATTATTAATAAAAAACAAAATGTTCTAACAGCAGGTCCTGTCCCCTTAACAAAATAGAAAAACGAATGTGTAGTAGTATCATGCAGTCTATAAATTTGTATTTTCACTAAATTGTAACAGTATTCATTTTTAAAATTTTAAAATTCAACCACGAAATTGTTAAAAATATTGCATTAAAAAAAAAACAAATAAAGTAACCATAATTTAGTCCTCAAGAAAATTCAGTTAAACAAAGAAGAAAAACAAAATTTAATAAAATATAAAACCAAAAACGAATGAAAACATAACAAAATGTAAACCTATGATTTTGTTTATATTATTTTATGTCTGTTGTGTTGGGCTTTTGTTTTCAGTTTCTTTTACATGTGCAAAATGTTGAAGGCTCTTGTTCCAATTCTTCTTCTAGAGTGTGTGGGTCATAGTTAATCTGACAATTGTGTGTTAATCTGCTAATTCCTTCATCTACTTTCCTCCTCATCCGTCCAGAACAAAACAGTTCTTTTTTTTCGGACACACTTTTCTGCTTGGAGGGAGATTGGGTTTTATCTCTTTTTAGCCGCCAGCCGTTAAGGTCGAATTCTTCTGTAACAGTGTTCTGAATAACTTAAGAAACAACACCATACTTAGCTGAAGAATGCTAAGAAGGCTTGAAATCTAAAATATTTCTTCCAAATCTTTTCAGTGATTCGCTTCAGAAATAAGATTACTTATAAAAAAAAGAGTGGAACCAAAAGAAATTAGTTCAAATGTTTCTCTTAACAAATTAGTAGACCTTTAAACCTACGTTAACCGCCCTGTTCTGTATTCGACTTTTAATGAATTCAACCACCAAAAGTGGAATAAGGTGTTCTGTATTCCAAACAAAATTATGGATTGTGGATAGAATGTAAATCACTCATGCATCCGTTCTTCTAAGTTTCCAAGCTCCAACTTTAAATCATTATTTTATTTTATTTCATTATTTTCTCATTTGATTCGGCCCCGTGGTATCCATTGTTTAGTGTTAGAATATAACAAGAAACTGATTGTCAACGTTGTGTGAGAAAGCTATGTACGAGGTGAAAGAAAATAGTGCAACAAGAATATTTTTTGTGTTCCTCTTCAAAAGACACTGTAGTTCATCGGTACCAATCGGGTGGGATTCTTACCGCACTAAATACACCTGGGAATTAAAACCAATCTTTAAAATATCGACAAATGATTTTTCTTTCTTGAATTCAACTCGCCTTGGGGGAAGTTTAAAGCTATAATGCTATATACTTTTCCATAGTTTTTAGATCATTAGCTCGTGAGGCCTTGTTCTTCTCAATCTCTGAATATTGTCTATTACATTGAAGACGGTCTCCATCTCGGAGTTAATGTGATTTTCAAGACGCTGGTGTGTGCTTTCTAACCACTTCTGAAATCATGTCTATTTGTAGGTCATGATGCAAGTCGCTATTTTTATGTACCAAGTGGCATTTATTATTTCACGTAGGACTTTGTTTAGGAATTTTTGTATGGTTTCTGTAATTGTTTTCTTTGTACAGCCCCATAATTGGATTTCATACGTCCATATAGGGTTCAGTACTTGCTTATAGAGCATTATTTTGTAATAGGTCTGAGTTTCATTCCAGTAACCAGTACCGTTTTCTATATTTCAAGTTAAGTTCTTCTCAGTTCTTTTTGATGTGCTCAAGACTATGTACATATGTACAGGAATATGTATTTAAAAAAAGCAATTGAAGAATTAAAACACGTATTGCCACATGTTTAAATTTATTTGAAATGATGCTACCAACTAGGAGTTAGAAACAAAATATTTTAGCTTAAATCAAAGTTAGAAAACTTAAAACAGTTAACCGGACGCACAACCCCAGAGATCATGGGCAAGATCATTACAGTTTAACTAATATATGAAGGCGCCAATATTAATTATTGTGTTGTCAACTGGATCAAAAGAATAGTGCCTTAGTAGAAACACTTTTCCCATATACGTATGTATGTCGTACGTAAACGACATTAGTTCTACTGGAAGAAGTTACTCCAACAAGCATTCACCCCAATTCTGAAAGTCCTATGCGACTCGCACATACGACTTTCAGAAATGAGGTGAATGTAACAATATTTCCGCCCGCAAGGGTCATATTCCAGAGCCTTTGAATATTGATTTTCCTTCACCAGCCCCTCTCCCATAATTTACTATAAAAACACCAAACATCCCTGCTTGCTAAAGTAAGGTGTATTGTGTGACTAGATTGTGTATAATGTAACTGTAATAAAAGATAATTGTTTCCAGAATAATAAAATAAAAGGGATTAAAATTAAAGCTAAAATTTAAACTCGAAAAGGAAAATCGAAAAATATCCAAAACTGTAAATACTTAAATTATGTAAATTAAAATTTAGTGTAAATGTTCTGTCTCCGTTTTGGCGAGACAATAAAGAAGTGGATGATAGAGGAGAACAAAATTATGAAAACTTAACCAATCTAAAATGTGTATATTTGTAAAAAAAAAAGTAGAAATATAAATCCTAATCTAGTCACCAATACACACTTAATAAACGCTGTGGAGAGAAACTAAAATTTGTATGGATATTGTCAACAAAAGTCACTTTATATTGAATACAATAGCGTATTCTATTTTACATTATAGTTACATTAGCTATGCTAAGACTTATCTTATCGACTTGATTTTAGTTCCATTGTTTGGCATTCAATGTCTCTTCTTAGTCAATCATAACATCAGCTAAGTTGAAAACAATGTCCATATTACGCAAGACAACAAGTTGTGATTTGGTTTTTAATTCAGAATACAACTCAACTCAACAAAGTTGTCTTGCGTAATAAGTAAGGGCACCGATTTAGGACGTGGGAATATATTTTTAGATTTTGATTTGCATTGACCAGGTCTTCTTCACCGTAGGCACCGTAGCGCAAGTGGTTAGTGCGTCGGACTACTGAGCCAGCGGTATTGGGTTCGAATCCCGCCGCAAACACCTAAAAAGTGTTTCACAGTGCCCACCTCTTCCGAATGCCTGACAAGCATTCAAGAGTATCATTTGTCATGTAAAGCTTCCCAACTCGCCGTTCGGAGACGGCAGAAAACTGTAGGTCCCTTCCATTCGTGCAAAAATATAACGCGCACACACCAACGGTTGCGGGAAGCTAGGCTTGGTTCTACCTAGGACTGCTGAAGCCAATTATTTATTTAGGTCTTCTACTAGTTTTCTCTCATTTTGCATTCGTTACCCCGTAGAAACTTTTCCATAAGAATTATTAATTTCATAAAGTGTCCACCTCAGTGAAATCGTATAAAAATATGTAGATCCTGTCCCCCTCGTTGGCTTTCATTTTATTTACCAATTGAACTTATTTGACCCAAAAGTGCGTGAAGTTGTCTGCCAGAAGCAAAAGCCAATTCAAAGAGTTATTCCTGATTTGTATTAAATGGTTAGCAATGTTCATATTATGTACATCGGTAATTCTAACTTCGTCATTGTTTACTCTTACACATTGGAAAATATACCAGAAAAAAATTTATGTTTTTCTGCTTCATAATACATATATTATTTATTAGACGTATTTCTAAATTAAATGTTAAACTAAAAACAAAAAAAAAAAAAACAAATAAACCAAAAGTGTTTGCTTTATAACAAAAAAATATAACTGAGTGACAATTCTCTATTTTATGGAAAAAAAGAAAACAAGAAAACACAATTCAAGAACGGTAAAATTAAAAAGTAAAGAAATTAAATTACAACATATATGTACCTGTTTTATACAATCATTAATTAACATTTGTTTTTTCTTCTATAAATATTCTTATTAAAAAAAACATTGGGCTATAAAAAATGTTTTTTTTTTTTTTACTAAAAACGTGCACATGTACACATCCATCACATTTATGTTTACATTTTTATTTTGTTAACTCTTAACGTACTTATTACTTTTTTTTGTTTTAAGTTAATAATTTCTAAGCCCAATACAAACTCTCTTTTGATGGATGTGCAAACAGAAACAAAAAAATCATTGAAAATCAGAAAAAATCAAAATTGCAATAAAAAAAATATCAGAAAACATTTTTCTTTAAGTTTTATGACTACTTGTGACTTTGTTTTTAATAAAAACAAAAAAAAAATGTTACAACCGAATAAGTTTAAATTTAAATATGTACTTGCAGCAATTTTGCAATTTTGATTTTTTCATGAAACTAGTTTTTTTTTTTTTATTTAACAAATTCACTTGTAACGAAAAGCGAATAGAGGAATGATCACAATCTGGAAAAAGTGGATTTATACTAACATCTCGTTGTTCTAGTTTCATTGATTTTCAAATTGTATTTTACAAAAAAAAACCTATGGACTATAATGAATCGAAATACAGGCGGCACTCTTGGTATTTTGTGAAAGTGGATTTATGCATACTAAATCTTTTGCCGTATCATTGACACTATAATTTTCATTCATTATAGTCCTTGAGTTTAAAAAAATACATGTAAAAACAACTTAAAACATAAAAAAGATATTCGCTTGAAATTTAAAAGACTGCCATTTAACAAAACAAAAAAAAAAGCAAGACAAAATACATTTATAAGAAAAAAGAAATTACCGAAAATAAACGCATTAAACAAATGTAATGTTCAAAACAATGGCTTAATGAAACAAAATCATATTAAAATTGCTGCAAAAACAAAAAAACAATAAGATCCAAAAAATTAAATAAAATTACCACAAAACAAAAAAAAAAAAAAAAACCAAAAGGCGCCATCATCCAATTTATTAATTTAAAAAAACCTCCACTCTTTAAAATTTTCGAACAAACTGTTTGCCAAAAAAATACTAAAGAAACATTTTCCAAAAAAGTTTTTTCCTAGCCAATACAATTTTAGAAACAAAAATCACAAAATCTTTATCAAGTTTTATTTATTTAACTTTCTTTTGTCCCATTTATTATACAAATTATAAATAAATAATGTAAATTAAAAATAGTAAATGTTTTGTGTAAGTAATCTTGGTCACGTTACTTATGTATGTGAACCATAAATATGTATTAATTAAAATAAAGAAGTTGTGCAGGTGTTATGCAAAACTATCCAGACCAAAAAGACCCGAAACACCAGAAAAAAAAGAATTAAAGTTTAAAAAAGTGAAACAGAATCAATAAATTGGATGGAAATACAAAAACAAAAGATTTCTTTTAATCATGGTTCAAGAAACTTCATTATTTCAGATTAAACGTTTTCGTTGTGACTTATTCAATCATCGGCATTAGCATCCACCAACGAAAAACGTCAGACGCATCAACCAAATATCCAGCGATGCAACTTACTGCTCAATTACGATGCTGGTTGTCAATTCCTATAATTGACATCTCTGAGAGGAAGATTAGGTTAGGTTGAGGGGCTGAGCACCAGAGTCATCGTGATCCCCTAAGAATCCACAATTTCCAAAAAGTATTTTATTACCCTGCAAAGTTTAGAACGAGTCTACGGTTAATTCGTCCGACCTCCTCCAGGTTGCTAAAGAAGTAGGAGCCTTAATGTTCCTGCAACTGCGTTGTTTGCCCTGACACTCACACAGAATATGTGCAATATCCTCTGTTACACCTAGATCATAACAGTATCTGCAAATATCCGTGCCTATGAGTCCGAGCCTCTTAGCGTGTTTGCCTAGAAAGCAATGCCTGGATAATCACCCAAAATCCCAATGTCGTACTTCGACCCGTATTCATCGTATTCCCAAAGTCGAATGCGATGCGTGTTACACGACAACCCATCGCATGGAATGCATTCCAACGCACATTTGAAATGTCAAATACGGGCTTGCTATAGAATTATTAGTACTCATTATGCGAATTCGAACATTTTTATTGTAGACTCGAGTTTATGTAACTTGTTGGGCCCCAGAGAAAGTTTTGTACTTTAAAACTGGAACTTCAGTTTAAAAAAAAAGTCTATTGACTTAATTCCTTCTTGTTTAATTTCTCAGATCATGATTTGTATACCAAAACATTTTTATATGGACACAGTGGATGTCGCTTATTACGACCAGTTGCTTATAACTATGGATCGAATTTTGTTGACCAAAAAAAGCTAAAAAAGGCCAATTTATACCGCAAAAAAAGGTACATATTTAATAATAAAGCTTTTTATGCATTATTATTATCAATCACCCCTATCGTGTAATCTGTCGGATCGAAGTTTAGCACGAGTGAATGATTTTAAGTTGTCTCTGAATAAGGGTTGCCTGATTTATATCGCAACTCAACGAGACAAATGGCAAAAATATGGAAAAACCTGGGATTTTAAAATTTCTCCTGGGACAAAATAAAAACTCAAAATATACATAAGATATCAAAGTTATATATTTTTGTATTTATATATTTTTTTTATACAAGCTCTCGAAATAGATCGAACAATGTGAATTGGGGATTAACCCTCAGAAATGGAACTGGTTCTTTTCAATAGGAAGTCCAAAATTCCTCAGATAGACCCCCTTCTACATACGGTACCAAACTAGTCTTCGCCGACAAAGCAAAGTATGTACCTAGGTCTCATTCTAGACCGAAAACTTAGCTGGAAGATCAATATCCAGGGAAAAGTGAAGAAAGCTACCATAGACCTCTACTCTTGCAAGAAAGCCATTGGCAGCAAATGGGGACTTCAACCCCGCGCAACCCGTTGGCTCTATGTGTCTGTTATCAGACTGATTCTGATGAATGGCGTAGTTGTCTGTCTGGTTGTCTTAGACAAAGCACTACATCGCGACCGCCTGGGGAAAGTAAAAAGATTAGCATTAGTGGAGCCCTAAGATCAAAACCATCTCTCTATTCGCCTCCCTGATCACTGTAGCCTGTTTCAAGCGGAGATTATTGTGATTTCGGAAGCACTGTCCTGTATCAAGAGGAATGTAATATCCACTAACGATATTAGAATCTTCTCGGATAGCCAGGCGGTCTTGGAATTTCTGGAATCAGTCTTGTCCACTTTTAAGACCACCTCCAACTGCCGTTCATCTCTTATAGAGATTGCTAGTAAGTTTAATATTCATATTTGCTGGGTGCCGGGGCACAGAGACATTCCAGAGAATTGTAAAGCTGACGAGCTCACTAAACTAGGAACAACAATACATTTTCTACCCGATAAGAAGAATATAGGTAGGTATGCTCCTCGCTACTTAAAAGCTATCACTCAAACTTGACAGTTGACACAGTCAATTAAATCAATGCTAGATGGGAAGGTGGAACTACCTGCCTTGCTACCAGACAGGCTGTATGTAAACCACTCTAAATGCCTTCTGTCCCTAAAAAGACTTTACGATTATTAGTGTCATTACAGGACACTGTCATATATGTACATATTTACTTTAAAAGAAGACATCTCTAATATATAAATCCTTCGGGGTGAAGCTCGATGACGCTATAACTCGATAACCGCTGGGCCGATTCTTTTTCTGTTTTATTCGTATTGCTGTACTTCAGGCTTATATATAAATCTGGCCCCGCTAGGTGGCGCTGGAGTCAAGTTATTAACAAAATCTATACTAATGGACCAAAATGTCTCATATTCACAATATATGTTGGTACAGTGCCAAAAGAGAAAATTACAAAATCTGGCCCCGATAGATGGCGTTGGAGTCGAGCTGTCAACAAAATCTGTATTTATTGACTAAAATGACTCATATTAGGTGTGTTTGTTAACTTTTATTAACACAAATGGCACATCTGTCAAATAGTAAAAGTGGGGGGAAATCCTCTCTTGTTCTTTTTTAACTATTGAATATTTTCACGAAAAACTAATTTTCTTTTATTTTGTAAACAAGAAGTGATTGACATTTCACAAATTGTCAGATTGCTGTTTAAAGGATGTGCCTCGGTGACTCCATGAAAAAGATATTGCACGATTTCGCCAGAGGGGACATTTTTTGAAACTGTCATTTGGCTCTCTCTTCTCTTGATTTTTGACAGTTGGATGTAAATTTTCATAAATTAACAAGTTACCAAACACACCTATTCATAATATATGATAGACAGACAGACAGACAGATAGACAGATAGACAGATAGACAGACAGATAGATAGATAGATAGACAGACAGACAGGCAGATAGCTAGACAGACAGACGGACAGATAGACAGACAGGCGGACAGACAAACAGACAAATTGATAGACAGACAGATAGAAAAAAAAAATGTGTGAGCCTTATCCGCATAAGCTCACGGGGGAAGTGAATACTTTTGCAATCCAAAGCAGTTGTGTACACTGAGAGAAAAATCGCATTCTAAATTTAAGCAATTTTAGATATAATTTAAGAACGCGACCCTTCTTAGGATAGCATACTCAATTTTACTCCGTTTTATTTTATTTTACCCAAAAAGCACTCAATTCAAGAACGCGCGGTGTTAAAATGAATACCTGTTTAAGCGAAGAAGTAATATTCCTGTTTAGTGTTAGTTTTGCATGAAATCTAACACGCATTCACATTTCTTAAACATTTCTTCATTATTGCGGCAAATTTATTCGAGTGTGGTGCGAAATCATGTACATATACTGTACAGGATGACAATATAAATTAATTTCACACCGAAGAAAGTGATGACAGTGAAAAGCTTGTGGATTTATTAAAACAGTTTGATTTAATAGAAATTCATAAGCACTTGATTGGTAAGTACAATTGAATTTAATTGGTGCTGTTTCATATTGGACATACATGCATGTGTATCATCAGCTACTTATCTGATTTTATTTTTACATTAAATATAGCCGCCAATATTACGTATAAAAGCCTTCCATATTTATCGAAGGAAGATTAACTAGCTATGTATACAGCATACGAGATTAAGGGCAGAATTTCGAGAAAAACTTTTCATTTGGAAAAAATCGTTTGTAAGTACGTTTTATGAATCGTATAGATTATTGACAACTAACATCTTGGAATTCTTAGCACAACATTGATGATGAAACAATCTCTATGAACTCTAAAGTTAATTCTTGGCTTTTGACAACAGACTCCAGGCCAAACTCATCGGCTAATACTTCTTCTAACAACCCGGGCCAATCCAGTAATTCCTCTTGTCGCTGCACCTGCGTGGTAAGATCTACAGTTGTGAAAATAGTTATTTCAGATTTCTTAAATTTGATATATTAGGATGTGAAAATTATTTTACTGGCCAGCGTAAGAGGAAAGGCTCTGCTAGAATTGTATAGAACTACAAAACAGCTTACTAATAAGTATCGGGACGACATTATTAACATAATACTGGAGACAGTATCTATGGCCAAAATCACTTTGAGTCCATCTAATTTCGATGAAGTCGTAGGACAAATAACATCAATGTTTCCAACTTTTAGGCTTTCTTTTTGATTCGCAGGATGAAATATTTGTACTAGGTGAAATTAATAAAATATGATTGTCATTTTCATGCACACAAAGTCGGCAAAAAAAAATTAATGAATTTAATAGCTTATCAATGCTTGTACATATATGAATTAAACAATGGATTTTCTTACACAATATACAAACAAATATGAGCTATAGAAGTAGTCTGTGTAAAAAAAGTAAAAAAAAAGCTGATCCCCGTCGAAAACGACGAACATTTTTACAGAGCTTAATGGGGCAAAAATATATGTAAGTTAAGAAAATAAAGGGTGAATTGTACAATTGTACATATATGTACATGCAAACACGTCGACGTTATTTTTACATTACATCGTAGTTCTTATTGCTAATTCACTTTTAAACAGTAATACCGATGGACTGAGCAACAGCCGAAAAAAGGCAATTTTAGAAAATCTGTTAAAAACTCAAGTACCGTTGTACAACTTTTTGGGCAAAAACCTGGTATGAAATTTGACAGCATATATCTAAGCTAACCTAAATTAGAAATTTTAACAAAATCGTCGGAGCCGTTTTCGATAAAATCTGCTTTTTATAAAATCGGTCCCAAATGAAGTATAGGTACCTTAATTTTTGGGGCTAGAATGAAAATTCCATATTGGCCTTGTGGTATAGTCCCACAGACCCCAGATATGAAGTTTCAAGCAAATCCGCCCAGCTGCTTAGGCTCCAGTCCGAGATACAGCCGTGTTTACAGAATGAGCGTTACTCCTTTATTGTATAGTATGATAATGTTTTATGAATTAATTGTTATGTTTTTCTTTATAAAAATTGTGTTTATATTGTTGAAATAAAATTCTATAAAAAAACACTCACATTCGTATGATTTTTAATTTGACTGCATATGAGTTTAATGAATGCAACGTTGCAATTTGAAAGATTAAAATAAGTAGAAACGTTCTTAATTTATAAGAATGTACTTTGTTATTTCAAGAACATAGATCTTAAATTAATAATGTTACGCTGTCAGGATGCTTAATTTAAGAATCGTTGGTTTTAAATTGCAATTAGCTGATCGTTCTTAATTTGAGCAGGAAATTACTTAAAAGAAGAATGACGTATGATTGATTCAAATCCGACGTACTTAATTATAGTATAAACACGATAGCGATGAAACAGTGTTTGAAATTTGTTAATCTAAGTATGTTTCTGCTCAATTATACTCTTTTTTTCTCTCAGTGTATGTGTAATGTGTAAGAGAAGAAATTTATCTAGTACAATCGATGGAAAATGTGTAATAAAATTTAGTAAATATGAATGTAAACTTGTCTATATTTTTGTAATACAAATTACGAAAGGAACAGCTATTCAAAATTGCATTAAATATAGAATTTGTTAATAACTCGACTCCAGCGCCACCCATCGGGTCCAGTTTTTGTAGTTTTCTCTGTTGGTTCTATACTAACATAAATTGTCAATATGAATCATTTTGGTCAGTTAATAAGGAAGTTGCTAATAACTTGACTCCAGCGCCACATAGCGGGCGGTTTTTTCACCTTAGTCCTTCCTTAGGTCCCAGACTATCTCTGCCAAATTACATTATAATTGGTTAAGCGGTTTAGGCGTGAAAAGGTTTTGTTAATAAGTTGACTCCAGCGCCCCCTAGCGACCGGATTTTCCACCTAAATCTTTCCTTGGGTCCCAGACTATCTCTTTGCCAAATAAAATTACAATTGCTTCAGCGGATTAGGCGTGAAAAGGTTTTGTTAATAACTTGACTCCAGCGCCCCCTAGCGAGCGGTTTTTCCACCTAAGTCTTTCCTTAGGTCCCAGACTATCTATCTGCCAAATTACATTATAATTGGTTCAGCGGTTTAGATGTTAAAAGGTAGACAGACAGACAGACGGACGGATGGACAGACAGACAGACAGACGGCCAGACAGACGGACGGACAGACAGACGGACGGATAGACGGACAGACAGACACACAGACAGCTGATGTTTTCTGTATACATATTTCCCCTGTATGGAATCATTTCCACGTTATCGAAATACAGTTATCGAAATCTATCGTGACGCAGTTATCGTCACTCGTTTTCAAAAACAAATACGTCGCTAAAGAAGTATTCACTTAAAAAAATGGAAATTGAAGTTGAAAAATAGAACAGCAGTGATTGCTTCCTATACTATGGCACTTCCTTTCTATCATACCCAAATAACAATATTCTTGGCGCGTGGGAAAATTTTGAAAAGATAGGTGGAGAGAAGCGCACCGGGTTCAGCTAGTGATAAAATAAAATTCATTAAAAAAAATGATTTCATATTAATTCTCAAATTTATTTGTGTTTTGTATTTTTACGCAACTCGGGACAAAAGCTGTCCCGGCGCGGCGGGACAATCGAAATTGTGTCTAAAATTTCGGGACTTCCAGGGTAAACCGGGACGTCTGACCCTGAATACTTATGGATGGCAAACGGATATAATGGTCGGTCCCTTCACCGTCGTTATAAACGACTTCCACTGTATGTTATGTATGTATTTGTCTGTTTCAAATAAATGAATAAATGAAAATCGGCAAATGGGCACAGCTCAATAATACATTTAACGTGATGATGTCGTCAAAAATGGGTTTGTGTAGTCTCGTTACTGTCGTAAGCACATGAAAGCCATCGATGCCGATGTACTGCATAAACGGAAAACAATGTATTCATCAGATCAAAATCCAATTTTACACACTAAATGGCAAAATGGCATTATGCCGTTGGACACGATCACCTGCAGAAGAACTGAATTTTCGAATTTGTAGTTGTAGTTTACAAGAAGAAACAAAAATAAAAATTCTTTGATTCTCTGTCGTTAAGCCAATTTATACAAGTAAAATATTTACATAATTTTTAAATACACATTTTCTTTAAATATTACATTTATGTCGTTATAATTCGTTTCTCAAATTCGGCAATTCTCAATTTAACCGGAACCACCAGTGATAGATCCTCCATTAAGCTGTGTCTCTTTGGATTCGTCCCATAACTTGGCGAACATTTCGCAATCGATGAGGCAACGGTTTTGGTTTTTTCAAAGGATGGCTTCCGCTTCAGAGGTGTTGGTAACGAATGTGTACCAAATTTGTAGATGTGAGTACACATTTTCGTTGTACTAAAATCAGAAGTCTTAGTTACGTTCATGTATTCCTTTGAAAACGTCCCAACAGCAGGGCTTCTCACCGATATCTTATTCACCAATTGTGACAGCCGAACGACAGATGGTTTTGATTCCTTCGGTTCATTTCTGAGAAGTGAAAGAAAGGTTGTCTTGGGCTTGGGCAGATCAGGATTCTCATTTTTGATTGTGGTGTTATTTGCAAGCTGGTTGAAGAACGATATGCGATCCTTGACGGAGGTTATTCTCGTAGTAGTTCCATGAAGTTCTAACGGCGCTGCTGGTTCGGCAATTGATGAACGCTTTGACTGATTGCTGATCCTATTCCGCTGGTAGTTTTGAAGCTGTACGTTTGCGAAGTCTGTCAAGCCATTTTCGAATCCTATAGAATGTCTGTGCATATAGACTGGCTGATATTTGACTGGTTTCTTTCTCTCCACTCCGACAATCTTTGGACTTGTGCTGGGATCACGATCGAGACGATTTCCAGTCAATTTGTTTTGAATGTGGGATAATTCAACCAAGAGATGTGGATTTAAATTGTTGGTAATCATGTTATCACTTCGTTTATATGGTAACTGAAGATCACTGGAGAAAGCCATGAAAGCATCAGAAATTGGATTTTCGAAACTTTGGTCTAAACTTTGACGTTCATAGTTTGATTGGTTTTTGTACTCTTTGTAACTGGTTTCGCGTGGTACACGTTGATTATGCGTATTAAAACTACGATTGTAGAGGGCATTGTCACTGTTCGATAATAATGAAAGCATTGAACCACTCATATTTATAAACTTGTTCAAAAATTAAATTTTTAAAGTGTCAGAAACAACGTTACTTAACAAAATCTATCAACACACTGATTGCTTCAGAAAGGATCATCCTGCCTTTATATGCTAAACTTATAAATTCCATCTTTTAGACAAAGGAACCGTTCTTTTACCTGCGGGACGTCCAACAGGTACCCTAATTTATAAATCGCCCTTTCGTCGAAGTAATAAAAATCCTCGGTAAATGACCCACGAAACTGATAGTTGCATCTAATCCTTTCTTCGTAAGTGAATCCCTTTTATGTAAATCTCGATTTGGTGACTGTTACATAAAATGGACGCAATTGACTACCTAATGGGATCATTCACATAAAATCATTTTAATTGCTGCGTTTTATGACATTGCATTTTCCATCGAATATTTTTAAAGTCAAGTTTAAGTTTTCTTTCGCAGACGCCAGCGGAAAATTTTCGAGACCTATTGAAATTTAAAAAGAGCGGATACCCGTTTATGACCTCGTCATTTGGTGATAAGAATTTTACTACCTAAATTACCGAAGGTGGGTATTTTTGGCGTGTTTAGTGGAAATACTAATCTACCTGGTTAGGTAGTTACAAACGCGCATAATTAAAAGTGGGAAATTCTATGGAAATGTTGCGGATTGAAAAATGTAATTCGCATGGGAGATTTTTCGAATTAATTTTAAGTGGGATGTTGAAAATTTTGCACGTTTATATTTGGATAATGCACGACGGGATGAACATCTGGTAATGAGACTGACATCATTACGCGTCGGTTGGGAAATTTTTAGAATCAGTTTTCAGAAGCATAGTATTTTACTAACAAGGATATTGCTGACACAATATGTTCAACACCTGCATTTTAGAGGCATACATCTATCCAATTGATTTATTTTTAGAGTTTAATAGCGGTTAATAATAAATTCAAGCAATTAATTTGCAAAATTTATTTTGACGTCGTTTCTGTGCTGCCATCTCAAAATGGTCAAGTAATTACACTGGCCACTCTGCAATACTAGATCACTTGGCCACAGTACAAAACTAGATCACTGAACTCTCCCCGATTTTGATTAAAACTTTAAACTAGACGCATAATATTAGTGTGCAATATAATTGTGCAATATTATTTTCTTTGTGCACTAGACGATACAATACTTTCCCCAATAATTTAGTAGTCGGCTGATATTTGTATAGAAAACATGTTGAGTGATACTGAAGTTGTGTGGCCATTGTACTGGCCGAGTGATTAACACAAAGAAAGAGCGCAGATGGATGAAAGAGTGGTATCCTCCTTCGTCTATTGTTTGGATACTGTTTTGAGACGCGCACGGTTCTTCTTGGTTTTTGAGAAACTGCATCGCCTCAAAGTACCACGATGTTGGCTCTACTACCTCGTCTCCACTCTTTTCAGAGTCAGAAAATCTTTTTAATTCCTCTTTGAAATTAGTGCACAGAGTGTTCAGTTTTTGAACTAACTGCGTTTTATAAGCTTCCGGATATTTTCCCCGGTATTTAGAGAGCATTTTTTTATACTGTTCATTTTTTTTATCCCTGTTGCTGTATTTCTTGCTCCTTATGTGCAGGTTTCGTACACTTCGAATGATTAATAAAAAAATATTGTGCAATATTACCTACAGACGATACAATTTTTTTATATTGCACAATAAATATCAAACCGATTTTGATTTTGCGAAAATATTGTACAACCTCGCAATATTATCTACAGATGGTCAATATCATTGCGCAATATTTATTATTGCACAATAATATTGAGCTCGTTACAGGCAGCCACTGCTACCTAACCTAACCTAACCGCGCATGAATAAAAATAAAATCAATAACGAAAATAATTAGTTATTTATATTATATTTTAAAAACATAAACGGCATTTTAATTAAAAAAAAATTACTCAAGATCTGGAACTTCTGAAATGTCAAAGTCTGTTATCGGCATTTTAGTTCCATTCGACACAATGTTTTTGTAATCCACTGTTCCTTTGATATTTGATCTGTAACATACAAATAATTAATTCATTTCTTTATAGACGTTCTGTAGTTTTCTTATTTACTTTTCGGATTTCGTTAGATTTCCCTTTGTCGCCAAGAGTGGAGCTACAATAACAAAAGGGGTTTAGTAAAGAAATTTACTGTTCAAAAATACAGTAAAACCTCTTAATTGGGGCACCCAGGCGGCCGAGAAAATGCAAACCAAATTGTACAATAGCTGCCCCGATTTGGACCAAATATCATTTCGTCTCAATTATGCTGCTGCCTGCATTCAAAACACTACGAAAATGAATATGTGCTCTGTGGATTGTACTGTGGCAACAACAGTTTTCTTAAATAATAGCTAGTGTAATAACTTCCCATCCAACATCTAAACTTCACATATGATTTCCATCTATCAACATTCTGTGGAAATCATACGACAAGTGTTTATTCTTTTAGTTCATTTTGGGTAGAATTTTGGTTTTGATCGGTTTATTAATTTGTTAAAATTTATAAACTGAAAGTGCTCCAGGAAATTCACTTTCTTTTGAGACCTCACTTGTTAAGATTGGTTAAGTGTGAAAGCCGCAAATGGTACCTATACTACAGAAATAATATATATGATAATAACAGAATAAGAGCAAGGAATTTTTCTTACGAACACATTTGCGATATTCCGGAGATTCCCCTATTTTTATGCATCATAGCATGAACATACTGTTCGTACATATAAGTTACACATACACACATTTTCTGCCTCTCTCCTTTTTGTCCCAATTTGGAGGTTGTTTTTCAGGCAATTCTAACGAAATTTACAAGCATTTCGTTGCCCCAGATCCAATTCAGAGGTGCCCCGATTTGAGAGGTTCGCTTATGTGAAAAAACCGAGTGTATGCGTGAAGTGCGGTTCATTTGGAAGGTGCCCCGATTATAGAGAGTTCTAATAAGGAGGTTTTACTGTATGTATATTAGCCTCTCGTTACCCTTTTCCTTTCTGTAATCAGATTTTATACAACTCTCCAGAGAATGGTCGGCATTAAGTTTGGGCGCTTTTATCAACAACTCTCCTGTGATTTGCGATCGTTGTACTACCGCCCCGGATGTGGTTACTTCCTCAGAGAGTGACAGTTGGAAAACCTTCCCCTTTACCGAGACACGTATGTATTTTGGTTGAATATCAACCTCAATAAGTGAAGTTTCAAGGAACCTTTTAAAAAAACAATTTTTAGTAGAATTTCTCCAATTTCGAAAAACTTACTTGTAAACTTGTAACTCTAAAATATACTCCGATCCTTCATCTCTTAACGTAAATGGTAACTTCGCCTGATTAACATTGTATGGGCGGCCACATGGCGCAAACAGTTTGAGGGTCCTTTTAACTAATTTCTCGTCTTCCTTTGAATCGCCTTTTCTGGCTTTTTTCTGTTGCTCGTGTATTTCATTTCGAATCTCTGGACAATGTTCAGTTTTCGAATCCCAAAAAAGTTTCGTACGCTCCTGCTCGTCCTCTATAGACGCCATCTTTCTTTCCAGCTCACACTTTTGCTCCATATAACGGATTTTCTGCTCATCCCTTTGTATGTTATAGTTTGCCTGTGCCTGCACAATCAGTTGGCGATTTTTCTCCAAATCCTTGCGTGCTGCTAACCTTTCGGAGGTTTTAACTTCCTCGCTATTCAGTCGCAGTAGTTGTGGCAATGTCACAATCACATAATCCCTGAAGTTGGGATAATCAGCACAAGGATTTCCGGTCAAAATAAATTCTCGTAAATTGTAGTTGTTACGTAGGGATTCCACCGAAGTGAGGTTTCCAATGAAATTTAACGTCAAGTCAAGTTTATTTAGCGATTCCAGTTGTTCGAGATTTTCGATTATTTCAATATTATTCAAAGCTAGATTGAGATATTCCAATTTCTTGAATTTATGAAGGTTTTCTATTTTTGCAATTAGATTCGATTGTAGGAGAAGAATTTTTAAATCTCGACACCAATTCTGAATGTGCTCGATTCTTTCGATGTCCTCCTGATGCAGTGACAGTTCTTCCAATGTGCTGATCAGACATTCATTGTGTTCAGACTTTTTACGCACCAATTCCTCGGTTACTGAATAGAGATTTTATTGAAAGGGATACCAATTAATATTTAGCAATATAAGAACTTACTTCTCACCATTTTCTTTTTATTTGTTTTTTCTTTTCAAAAATATTTTAAAGTAGAAATTGAAACTAAACAAAGTAAATACTTGACTACAGCTTTCGGCGAAGTTTGTTTGTTTTTCTTCATCGACTAAACACAAACACAACAACGAAGGTTTTATCGATATATCGGTATTTCATTAAATGTACTTTACCACTTGCATTTCATTTAAATATCGACATACATACATACAGTGGCGACAAAATAAATCGCACATTTAGGCTTATTTTTCTCACTTGTAAAATTTGCTTGATTATGTTAGTAAATTTTATGTAAAAAGATACTCTGTTGCAAATGTATGTTAATGAAGAACTTCTATGTAAAATCGTTGCCGTAGATATGTTAATTTTGCTGTCCACGTCATTCACAAGCTCTCAATCGGATTGTTATCAGTTGGACTTTTGTGCTAGTAACCGTAGCTTCGCATACTAAGCAGTTTGCTTCGGGTCATTGTCGTGCTTAAACTTCAATTTCAACGGTATTTCCTCTCCTGCATACGTAAGCATAAAGACTCCGATCCATAGAATCCGTTGGTACGTTGCGGCGTCGTTTTTAACTGAAAGCTTGATAGAATACACGCAATATTATGGAAGGTGGTCCACTATAACCAACGTATATATGAATGAACTTCAACGCGTTGTGCGTTGTTGGATGCTCACACAATCACATATTACACCGCGTCTCCACGAGACATATTTCTGCCAAAACCAAGCCTTGACTAGAAACAGGTTTTTTTTTTGTTTTCCTTCGCTGGGCTTATCATGCCAAGACTTTTCAATCTACAAGCTGACGTCGAGAAAGAAACAATGCGCAATTCTCGCTTTAAAAGCAGTGAAATACTCTACGGAAATACCGAAGAATGAAAATCTACCTACCAAACCAACTCAGCGCGACATGTTCACTCTACCGAAGTACCCACCGAATGAAAATCTAACTGTCAAACGGCCAAATGTCAGAGAAAAATCTGGATTTCAGTTTGTCGAAAAGACAAAACTAAAATGCTGACATCACGGACATGTTTTTAGTTTGGACATCAAATTAGGGGTCTCCACGAGACATTTGCATGTCCAGCCGAAGAACATGTTTTGGGAAATGTCTCGTAGAGACGGGGTAATTGAATTATTCTGCGATTTAAAAGGAAATGTTTTGTTTTTGTGTGTGTCATCTCTCAACATAGGCATGCGACGCATTGTATGGGCACGCTCATTGCGTCATGCGTCAACGACAGCTTCAACGTTCAACGCAACGACGTCGATGGATTCTATGGGTCGGGGCCTTAACACTGCTCAGGATTTTCTTGTATTTAGTTTGGTCCATAGTGCCCTCAATACGATGAACGGGTCACCTGCCGTACCATGTAAGACCACCGCATACAATGATGCTGCCACCACCACGTTTCAAGATCTTTAAGATTAACGTATTTGTCCTCATAATAATTGGTGGTTAAATTAAATGAAACTTCGAAAGAAATAAAGGTGTGCTATTTAAATTGTCCAGACCAAGTAAACCAACTTTCATAAAATGATGTTTATTTTGTTATGGTATAGAAATTTAAAGTGAAAAATACGCCGATACCTTACAGTGCAGTGCAGTCCCGACAAAAAAGTCCCACAATCTAATTGCTTATTCAAAACAAGTTGTATGAACTAAAGTGTCTTGAACGCATTGGCGCAAATTCATAGTCAGCCCATGAATAGTGCCTATGGCCGACTATAGTTAGGTACAGTCGACACTAAATAATAAAGCTGGCTATAACTTTTCGTTATACATAAACACATTTTTGCCTGTGTATTAGTTAGTATCGACTTTGGTATGTTTTTGTAAAGTGATTTGAACGAACGAACCCGAACGGCAAAATTTTATATGAGAATGTAACAACTGAGATAAATGTTAACTGACTGGGTTGCATTGGCAGCACTGGAATATATAGACATGTTGGATTACATTGGCAACACAGCGGGTTGGGAGTTCGGAGTAGGCAGACGTATAGTTGATACGTAGAAGGATTAATTCGTGAATTAGTGTTAAAATTATTTGTTTCATTAGTTTAAGGTTATAAGAAATTTATAGCCGACTCTAATTATTCAAAGTGACGTTTAGCACATTTGAAATTTCGAGCTGGCTATAAGTTAAAAGTCGACTATAAAGCACAGTACACATAACTAAGGTAGTAACTCAGAGTGTTCATTTTCGATCAAATTCGCGCACCTGTCAAAAAATCAATAAAATGGCTGCAATACGTGCCCTGCGAATATTTGTTTACATTCAAAAACAGAAAAAAATTAATTAAACGCCAAATTCAGTACAATTTATATAGAAAGGGCACGAATTTCGGCCATTTTTCCTTCCAAAATTTTTGACAGCTGTTTTTTGTGACTATGAATAGCAATAAGTATATTTTAGGTTATGTAGGTGAGTAAATTCTTTTATTGTCGGCTTTATCTGACTATGAATCTGCGCCAATTGTCTAAGACTGTACTATTTATTTTGTCGCCACTGTACATATGTGTGTACATACTTATATGTATGTACAGGTTGGAATTAAACTGAACAATTTGGAAGCGCATCAGTCAATGATTTTACAGAACTTTGTCAATAACGGTCATAATCATCTAACGATGGGAATTGTTCCATGGATGGTGTCCGCAAACAGGGTTAGGTTAGCAGCCTGATGAGAACGGTAGCATCCTCATCACATTCCTCCTGTTTGATCTAGAAGCAATTTTTGTCTAAAGAAAGATGAGTCACCATCAAAGTTATAGGACAGGAGAATATGTAACGGTGTTGCAACTACCCTTTTTTCGCCGGTAATAAATTCACCTAAAAACCGAGTGGTGTGAGCTAGGAATTCAACAATGTCAAGAGCTGTGGTGTAGTTTTCACGACGCAAGCCTGTACACAAATATATAGCGCTAATTATTAGTAAGTTTCCTTCAGGCCTATGAATTCAGATTAAGGTTTCGATCTAATATCATCTTATAATTCGACTTCTAAATTTTCTAGTAGTACCTACTCTGTTTTTACCATAAACATTTTGCATAGCATGGCAACCGTTATAAAGTAGAAATACCAATATGCCTATGACAGTTTCCTGTGACAGTTCGTCATATCTCTCATTTTGTAATCCACTTTAATTTTGTAAACCGAATGCCTCACAGACACATCGATATTCCGTTTACCTAGTTACCAAGTTTATTTACGTTTCGAATTAATTTCTGTCAGTAATTTTCGTGAGTAGGTACAACTTCGAAACGGGCAGAAAATGGTAGACAGCTCAGACTCGGAAAAAGAAAACGAACAGGGAGAGGAAGAGGAAGAGGTAGAGCGACCTGTCATTAAACCACGCCCTACAGTTCCAGTGGATATCGTTAAACTTAAGTAAGATTCTTGGTTTAGAAAACGTTCATTTTTAAATTGCGACCTTCTAGGCATTCCTTTGGCTATGACTGTAAGAGGTTATTCAATTTGTGTTTAATCGATGAAGACACATTGCTATTTGCATCCGGTAATCTATTACATTATTATTCGATTTCAAAAAATCTATTCACCTTGCGTAGAACGGTACATAATGGCGGAGTGGGATTCATTATTGTAAGTTTTAAGCTCACATAAAGATGAGAGCCTATATCCTTGATGGCTTTTTGTTTAGAAAAATCACAACCCAGAGTTCGATTATCTAACAATCGCTGAAAACGGAGACGATCCGACTGTTTTCATTTACCGCTATCCGGGACATGAAATTATAGCTGAATTGAAATTAGGTGCTGTGCGCTGTTTCACCTGCGGAATTTACAGTAATAACGGCGAGCTAATGGCTACGCAAGCGGGACATCCGGACTATATGCTCACGGTTTGGAACTGGCAAACCAGTTCGATAATCCTGCGCTCAAAAGCATATCAGAACGATGTGCTCAGTCTTGTGTTCTCCCAATTCAATCCGATTCTTTTGGCCACATGTGGACTGAGTCATGTGCAATTTTGGAAAATGGCGGAGACTTTTACCGGTCTCAAGTTGAAGAGTGATTTGGGTCGATTTGGCAAAACCGATACTAGTGACGTCTATGCGGTTTATATGCTGGCCGATGAGAAAGTGATATCGGGCTGTGAATGGGGAAATATGCTCGTATGGGAGGGTGGTCTTATCAAGCTAGAAGTTACTCGTAAGGGTCGTAAGCCGTGTCATACAGAACCGATCACGAAAATCATTTGGATGGGCAATAATGAGGTAATGACGATCGGTATGGACGGGTATGCTCGGATATGGTTTTGGGAAACGGTTGAGCTATCCGATCCGCCGGAAGAGGATAGATTCGTTGAAATAGATCCAATCTATGAGTTTCGCATCGGCGATCGAGATGAATCGTGTGAATGCAGGCATTTGTTGAAAGCAAAACCACTAGCGGAAGATGATTTCGAATACTATGCACAGGACGGCAACGGTGGAGTTTGGCTCTGCGACTTGAACACCGTGTCTGTCCCAAAACAACCAAAGAAACTGTTTTCATGCCACGGAGGTCAAATTGTAGCGGGTCAAGCCAGCCCCGTATCATCGCATATAGCCACCCTGGGTGAAGATGGAAAGATGAATATCTATAATTATAAAACCGAAAAACTTCTACTACAGGAACCGTTTAGTGCTCCGGGCGGAGATCTCATTTGGCTAGATACCTCGGTGGATCCATCGGGCATGGTATTGATTCTTGGCTTTAGAGATGGTGTTGTGCGACAAGTCGCCCTTGAGCTCAACGAGCGAAATAAAGAAACTGCTCGGGTACACCTAATATACGCGATCAAACCACATGCTGTAGCTGTTACCTGTTTGGGGATATCGCCCAGTGGTGACGTTTTAGTATCAGGTGCACTCGACAAGACAGTGTTTTTATTTCACATCAAAAAATCCTATTCAGGCTACGTGGAACTTGTTGCATTGGGATTTCTTCTGCTCACGGGGTCACCTTATTGCCTACATTGGAATCCAAACAAGGTTTGTTTTAAATCGTAACACAAATAGCGGTTAAGTAATGGTTTCTTTTGGTTTAGCCCAGAACAACTCTAATTGGTTGTCACACTGGAGAAATATACGAATTTGAGCTACCTCTGCCGAAAACAGTTGATTTGCTGAAAGTCCGTCCAACGTGGCGTATTTATCCTGTGTCTTCGAAAATGTTGCAATTCAAATCTGTCAAAAGCAGAATAAGAAAACAGATAGAAATAGCTGCCACCTTGAAGAGGAAAGCAAAAAAACTACGAGCGAAAAAGAAGGAAATTAAAAGACTACTGGAAATAAATCCCGGCCTTCAGATCGATGATAACGCTTTGGGTAAGTTTGTTACATCAATTTTGAACTATAAATGTGAATCTATAAATTACACAATCAAGTAGAAAACTGTTTTTCTGGATTTGTACATTGCGTTGCGTCACAATTTCGACAGTTGATAATATTTTTTTTATAAAGTGGTTAAGGGCTAAAGGGGTTATGAATACCCTTTAAACATCTTGCACAGCGCGGGCCATAGGGAAATTTAGGGATGATGAAAGAGGAGATACCAATGTGCATTGGTCTTAAATGTTTGACCGTAACGGGAGGGAAAAATCGTGTTTGGTAAAGCATTCCACATTCGTGTTGAACGGTTAAAGAAATAATCTCTACATTTTACTGTACGTCCGAAGTTGGGCTTAAGGGTAATCTGATGGGTATGGCTTGCGAGCCGACGGTGTTCAAGGGAGTCAATTGACTCAGTGATATTTCTATCCCCTATAAGTTTTATCGCGCGTTTTGGTATGTATTCTATCGATCAGGTGGGGAAGTAGCGATATTAATACAAGGGGTGAGTGCCTTTTTGAGTGTATTGTATCGTCCAATCTCACAATATGTAACCAAGGGAATGTCCCCACATTCGTGGTCAGAAATAGGCAAGAGGTGATAGATATCACACTGGTGTCCAACACAAGTGATTTGGTAGTCAAAAAATGGAGGGTTGTAGACGAGGCATTATTATCGGACCACCGATGGATACGCTTCGTTCTCAGCTTTCAATTTGAAGAACGGGTCAGCTTTAGGAACCCCAAGAAAGCAAACTGGACAAAGTTCACAGAACTAGTTAGGCAATCTCTCAGAGATAAGGTCAATTTTAGTAACGACTCTGCAGGAATTGAGAAAGCGGTAAATCATCTCAGTAATGCCTTTAATGAGGCCTTCGAGAATGTAAGTTCGGTCAGCAAAGCTCCTAAGAGAATCCAACCAAAATGGTGGAATAAGGAGGTCGATGCAAAGAAGAAGGAAGTTAGGAAACTATACAACAGGGCGAAGCTATTAGGTGAAGAAAACTCGTGGAACGAATATCTAGACCTAGAGGGTAAAAGAGTTTTTAAGTATCTCATCAGAAAGGAAAAAAGAAAATCGTGGAAGCAATTCTGCGAAATGATCGAAGAGACGGGAGAAGTAGCTAGACTAAGAAAGTTGCTTTCAAAAGAGGCGAATGCTCCTAGCTTTATCAGGAAACGTGATGGCACGTGGGCTGAGAATAGCTTAGGAGTACTAGAAACGTTGGTAGAAACTCATTTTCCAGGGTGTTATACCCCCGGAGATGAGGAGTCAATTAGACAAATAGGTGACGATTCTCCAACAATAACTGAGGGAAGAATCGATGAGGTAATTAGCTGGAAAAAGGTATGTTGGGCCATTCGGTCCTTCGCTCCATACAAATCTCCCGGCCCGGACGGCATTATACCCATAATGCTTCATAAAGCTCCGGATATAGCCAAGGAGAAACTTATGGAAATATTCAAGCTCTGCCTGAAATTAGGATACGTACCCCTGGCATGGAGGGAGGTGAAGGTAGTCTTTATTCCCAAAGCCGGCAAACAAGGACACACCACTGCGAAAGATTTCAGACCCATCAGTCTTTCATCGTTTTTGTTAAAGACGTTTGAGAGACTTCTGGATGTTCATATTCGTGGTAAAGGGCAGCTTGATGAAGCACAACACGCCTACTTAAAAGGTAAATCAGTGGAAACTGCTCTGCATGAGGTGGTAGGAAAGATTGAAGACAGTCTGCACCATAGGGAGTTTGCCTTAGTGGCTTTCTTGGATGTAGAAGGTGCATTCAACAATGTAGAGGGAAAGGCTGTTAAAAATTCATTAGATAAGCTTAATGTGGACCAAGCTATATCTTGCTGGCTACACATAATGCTAGGCACAAGAACCATCAAATCCACTCTAGGACACAGTGCAATAAGGAAATCAGTTAGCAGAGGCACTCCGCAGGGAGGTGTCATATCACCTCTATTGTGGGTGCTGGTCCTGAATGATGTCCTTAAGAAACTGCGCTCTGATGGAATCAGCGTTACTGCCTACGCTGATGATGTGGTTATTATAGTTCAAGGCAAATTCGTTAATATACTGAGTGAAATCATGGAAGCCGCATTGGCGACCATCAGTAAATGGGCAAAGGGGTGCGGACTTAACGTCAACCCCACCAAAACGGAACTGGTTCTTTTTACCCGAAAATACAAGATACCAACGTTCAAGCTCCCCAAGCTAGACGGTGCTGAACTCTGTTTATCAGATCACGCAAAGTATCTTGGTATTATTCTAGATAGAAAGCTTAACTGGAATTTAAATTCAAAGGACAGAATCAGAAAGGCGTACAATGCGCTCTTTATCTGTAAAAGAACAGCAGGAAGAACCTGGGGGCTCAAGCCGGCAATGATGCACTGGCTTTATGTAATGATCGTGTACGATGCTTCGTCAAATGTCAACCAAGGTGCATGAACCTTGACAACTGTTGATACTTCTGGTGCATAAACCAGAATACCAATGACTCTGCAATCGTTCTTGTGGCCAACGATGAAGCGATAGTGTTTGCGGGCGAGTCCTTACCACTGGTGGGGGGACCTGGAGCAGCTGTCTTGTGTCTCGGTAATTAGTCCTTACCGCTGGTGGGGGGAACTAATCTGGAGACTTATGAAGTGTACTTGTAAATTGAAACACACTGGTCGATATCTGAATTGTGAATCGATGGTGAGCTTTTATTTCTACTTCCTTATATACTAACAATGTGCTTATTCTATCTTATTTTAAGTGACTTAATTGCTTAATTTGAGTGTGTGACGAAATCACATTCGGGCAGTGCACTCTCTGCGCAGTCAGCATACTTCGACAGGTGAGGTTCAATGTATACCTCATTGCTTGACCCGATTATTGTTGTCATAAAATTACTGCTGAGTCAGCGAGACGCGGTGCCAGCGGTGAATTGCCGACACAGCTACCGATACGTATGTGTATAAATTGCTATGCGGAGAGTGCAATGCCTGACATGTGATCATCGTGACATACTTTTGATGTGATATAAACACTAAAATAACTTACACTAGGTCAGGACTGAACATTCTCCCCGCCTTGAACTACTGTTCAAACATTGACAGTAAATATCTCCTTACAACTGGTCCGAGGGGCTGGTGTAGGTGCGTTTCGTTGGTTTTGGTTGTGTTGCCTTGTCTTGCTCCAGACAAGGTAGCCAATAATGATAAGACTAATAGCTGTAGCCATGTAGCCGATAGCAAACTGATGGATGTCGTGAGGCTGCATCTGAAGTGAGGATTCATCTATTTGCTGCTGTGTGATACGTTGCTGGAGCCAGTCTATTTCTGTTGAATGAATCTTTTTGTAGTCTATTGGCTTATGAGTTAGTAAGTCGGGTTCTTGCGTGATGCCGAACCTTGAAAGATTTCCTACTGGTGTGAATACTCTTCTTGATGCACTGGAGTAGACGTTATGCCCCTGTATAGTGATCAAGTCGTGTTTTATGGTGCAGGTGGCGGGTATTGTCAGAATGCCAGCTCCTATCAAACTGATTTGGGACACTTTTCTTTGACAAACCACGTTTAGCAGTATTTTTTCTCGGAGGGAATAAATCCATTGGTTTGATTGTCGTAATTGTGCCCAGAATTGATCATTAGTGACGTCCTTGAATTGACATGATGAGCCATCGACGATTTGGTTCATAAGATTTACTTCACACTTGCTGATGTTGGATCCCTTCTGATGAACTGGATGCTGTTGAGTGCACATGGTGTCGTCCTCTCCAATTTTTATGCATGACGTCGCTTCGCTGGTTGTCAATGGGAAATACTGGTCTCGATGCAGGTTAATCATGAGATAATCTGATGAGGGTTGTATAGCGATGAAGGAGGAGTTAACGAGAGTAGGTACTGGGATGATTTTGTACAACTCATAGTCCTCTGATGAAAGTAGTGGTATCTTAAGCCTGAAGATAATGGTGTTTCCAACTACTCGTCCCTTGGCAGTCATGAGCTTGTACAGTTTTGCGATATTGTCGTGTGTCACTGGCAAACGTTGTGATGTTGGCAAGTGTGCCTGGATTGACGTTACTTCTTGTTGTAGTTGGTGGAGTGATATTAATGTTGGGCTTATCCTTCCATGATTAAGATCTGTTATGACATCCAGGATTGCAGATTGAGCCCTTGAGAGGTTGGTGAGACTAAGAAAAAGTTGAAAGTACTGCGTCATCATTAGCAGAGAGAGTTGTTGATGGTGGGCTTCGGTCGTTGCGTTGTTCATCCTTTCAATTAATGTATTGATTTCGCGATCTAGTGTCCGAAGTTGATTTTCAAGTCTTTCACGATTGGTTCGCATGATGTTGGAGGTTGAATTGATGATGGATGTTTGGTTTTTCATCAGACGTAACAGCAGGTCTTCGCCCGAATGGATTTTCTTTATGACTTCTGACATGTGTTCGGCGTATTCAGTATCTAGAACTCCGAACAATGAATGCGCCAGATTTCCAACAATGTTGATTGCCCCTCGTTTTGAGCGGGCACGCTGTTGCAAGAGTTCGTTGTTGTCCTTCAATTCTTCATGCATACGTAGAAGGTAAGAGATTGTGCCGGAGCAGAAGTCACCTTGCGTAATTACTTGACATAGGGCCTTTAGCTCGTGAATTCCTGTATTTATCATTTTTGATTCCGCCCAATATGGAGTCATGTTGTAGTAGGTCACTATGTCCCATTCATCTTAGATAATGTGTGCTGTTCCTAAGTTTTCGAAGTGAATGCCGGGATTGGATTTAAACGGAGATATTTTGATTTCTGAGCACATGCATACTGGCATGAATAATCCAATTATGAGAAGAGTGAGCAATGCGTTGAAGGGATTGTTTCGTTTCTTCTTTCTTGGTGGTGTATCCGATTCATGAGGCTCTTCCTGTGTGCCCACCTTTTTGCGAGTTTGTTCGCCGGTCGTGTTCTCAGTCCTTGAGGCTGACTGGTCGATGATTGCTTGTGATATAGGCTCTGGTTCAATGGGTAGTGGCGATAGTCTGTGTATCGGCCTGCGGAATATGCCCGACGGTGTCTGAATCTCTGCAACGCGTACTATTCCATCTGATCCTGGGAATGTTTGAATTACCCTTCCTAGTGGCCACTTCATCACGGGGCAATTGTCTTCCTTGATGATAACCATGGTACCTGGGATTATGTTGTCACATTTTCGTTGCCATTTGTGCCTCTGCTGGAGTTCATTCAGGTACTCGATCTGCCATCTTTGCCAAAACTCTTCCTTCACACGTGATATCACTTTCCATCTTGTTGAAAGGTTGCCTCTAAGATCTTCCGCTTCTGGATCAGGAGCGTTTGTGAGCTGGTCCATTGTGCTGGGTCTCCGTGAGATGAGTGGGTGCTGATCTTCCTTTATTTTTCTTGATGAGAGCGCTGCGTCGCTAATACTATCGTTTCGCAATTGACCGTTGATCGTGATCAGATCACGTCGGGGTCACCAAAATGTACGATGCTTCGTCAAATGTCAACCAAGGTGCATGAACCTTGACAACTGTTGATACTTCTGGTGCATAAACCAGAATACCAATGACTCTGCAATCGTTCTTGTGGCCAACGATGAAGCGATAGTGTTTGCGGGCGAGTCCTTACCACTGGTGGGGGGACCTGGAGCAGCTGTCTTGTGTCTCGGTAATTAGTCCTTACCGCTGGTGGGGGGAACTAATCTGGAGACTTATGAAGTGTACTTGTAAATTGAAACACACTGGTCGATATCTGAATTGTGAATCGATGGTGAGCTTTTATTTCTACTTCCTTATATACTAACAATGTGCTTATTCTATCTTATTTTAAGTGACTTAATTGCTTAATTTGAGTGTGTGACGAAATCACATTCGGGCAGTGCACTCTCTGCGCAGTCAGCATACTTCGACAGGTGAGGTTCAATGTATACCTCATTGCTTGACCCGATTATTGTTGTCATAAAATTACTGCTGAGTCAGCGAGACGCGGTGCCAGCGGTGAATTGCCGACACAGCTACCGATACGTATGTGTATAAATTGCTATGCGGAGAGTGCAATGCCTGACATGTGATCATCGTGACATACTTTTGATGTGATATAAACACTAAAATAACTTACACTAGGTCAGGACTGAACAGATCGTCAGACCCATACTCACGCAGCTCTCAAACGAAACATTTTAGGAAAATTAGCAGTGGTTCCGAGAACAGCCGGTGTTGCCATTACGGGGGCCTTGCGCACAACACCCACGGCGGCACTGGATACTTTTCTGTATCTCATGCCACTCGATTTGCATACAATGCACCTGGCAAGTAGGAGCGCGATTAGACTCACTAACTTAGGCTACTTCAGAAATAGAAGCTATGGTCATAGAGCTATTCTAAAAGAACTGAAAATTGGAAACCTCGATAAAACGGATGACATTCTCCCAGTTCTGGACTTCGCTACACCGTATGAAACGTTGTACCCGGAGAGAGAAGTCTGGGGGAACATATCACAACACGGCAGACACACATTGCGGTTTATACGGATGGGTCGAAAACCGACAACGGCACGGGCTCTGGTATCTTCACAAGAGAACCGGAGTTAAATACGTGTCTCAAACTTCCGGATAACTGTACACTGAACCAAAAAGGTACATGATATAAATGAAAAATATCATATTCTAAATGAAAAAGTTCATTAAAATTGAGCTAAACATCAAATTCTTACAGAACATGTATCCCCGTTCATACGTTCATGAATATATTCATACAACTATGAATCGTTCATAAAAAGTAAGAATCTATGCATAAAATTAATGAATGACATTCATAAATTAGCACGAGCACATGAAGGAGAATAGAGACAGACAGATGAAAAAAAGCAGATCGGCGTAGTGGTAGGAAACTCATTTGTAAGGTTTCAACTAACTCTATGGGTTGGTGTCCAGGATAACTGGAGAGTTTTTTTTTTTTTTGTGTGGTGAATTCTTTCAGCCATGTCCATACTATCCTTGCTGCCAGTGTTATGCCTTCTCGTAGTAGTAGGCTTTGTTATTAACTTCTGAAACTGTTCAACTTATTTTAATTTTTTTTTTGATAGAAATAAATACTTACATAAATCTGGATTTGAACCGCGGACCTTCTGCGTGACAAGCGACGACGCTACCACTACGCCAAAGCCATAAAGTAAATACGAATGCATTGTGTGTATAACTAATTACACATTCGAAACCTTTGAGTATGTATCTATACTTACAGTTTATGAACAAAATACATACCCCTTATGAATCGGTATACTGCTTATGACTTGATACATACTTTTTGAGAATAGATACATAATGCGTATGAATCTATGCATTCATTTTCTTTTTTTCTTTAATTCAAAGATTATATTCATTAATCCAATGTATTTATTCTTAAACCTCGTGATGGACAGTTGTATGAATAGTTCATACGCTTATGAAAAAATTCATTAAAAATAAGTATCAGAGCTCATACCCGAAATTTCTCATACAAATATTTTTATGAACGCGATTTCATACAAACAATGAATCGTTCATAAGAACATTTTATTTTTATATGATTTTGTACATAAGATCAATGAATTTTTCTTAAAAATGAATGAATTTTGCTGTATGAATGCCGTTCATTGATATTATGTACGATAATTTTTTCAGTGTAGTGTATTTCAGGCTGAGGTCCTAGCTGTGAAGAGAGCGGCGGAGCTGTTGGTGACGAAGCTTATAACGGATAAGGTTATCATCATCTACATCGACAGTCAGGCCGCGCTCAGAGCACTAGAATCGTGTATCGTCAAATCGGCAATCGTAGAAGGATGTCGCTCTGTGCTCAGAACACTAAGCAGACACAATAGGGTCAAACTTTGCTGGGTGCCTGGACACTCTGGCGTAGAGGGAAATGAACTCGCAGATGAGCTGGCAAGGAAAGGGGGGGGGGGGGGGGGCACTGCCTGTAACCGAGTCGGTTGTGAGCATGGCACCGCCATCATGCAGCATTAGGGCAAAACTTAATAACAAGATCATAAGTTTGGTGGACCACAGATGGTCAGGAATAGAGGGACACAGGGTATCCAAGGCTTTTTGGCCGGTTATGAACCGTAAAAGAACCAGGGTAATCCTTGGAATGAATAGGGCAAAGTTAAGAACTCTAATACTAATTCTCTCCGGGCACTGTCTCTTGAGGAAACATGCTAAAAGAATGGGTCTTTCAAACACGGACGAATGCAGATACTGCAATGACATAGGAACATCGGAAGATATTGAACATATCCTTTGCGATTGTCAGGCTATTGCCCGTTTTCGTAAGAAATTTTTAGGGCATTACTTCTTTAATACACTGGAGGAGGCTGGCCAAGCAGGCCACAATGAAATTCTAAAATTTTGCAGGGAAATTAAATGTTTCGATGGAAGTGTTTCGGTTTAGGTGCCATCATGCGATGGTCCCAGGGGATCGCGATGGGCCCATTAGGTGCCTAGTGTTTTTATGATGGCTCAGCCTCATAATCCCTTTCAACCTAACCTAACCTAACCTATCGATCAGGTGCAGTGATGTTTTTGAAGCACCCGACCAGATATGAGCATTGTAATCACTAGATTCCAACGTAGGTTGTCATTACCACACATACCAAGCATGGAAAGCTTTTCGGTTTCAACAATGCGAAGAGAACAAAAAGGAACGCGCTTATCATACATTTTTTTATTTTATTTATTTACTATACTCTCTCCCAACCGAACTGTCAAGTGCAGGCCTTATGTGGGAGCTTTTTTTCAAACACTGGTGCCTGTACATGTCTTCATGGCACTCAATTCAAAAAAATGCCACTGAAATAAAAAGCAAACCACTGACTTATGTACATACGATTTGTTTTTGTAATCTTCCTAAAATCCGCATACATCCCACCATGACCAGCCCGCCACACAATCGATGGCTTACTGATTATGCGTGGCCTGGCCGCCATCAACCTTCGTGGCGTTTATGGAAAATATAAACATTAAAACAGTGTTACCATTATTAAATTAAAGCAAATCGTAAAAGATTTTTCTGTGGTTTTTGTCAAAGAGCTTTGGGATTTTGTGCATTGAGAACCAATAAAATTAATTTGAGTATGTGAGGGTATTGCCACATGGCTTTTCTTTTTTCTATCTGCTTGTTTTTCTGGTGAAACCGTTAAAATGAAGTTCACCACTTTTTCGATTTTTGTGATTTATAATGAAGGTGATTTGCGCGAGATGAGTTTTGGATGCGGAAACGAATAGTGATTTTTTTTTTTGTTTTTAGCCTTATACCTCGTTAGCTAATCGTTTCGGATAGTATTGATACATCAAAATACTCGAAAACATGCCCTTTACCATTTCATCTAAATCGAGGCGGTGTCCACTTTGTCAATTATCTTTTTTTTCGTTCAACAAATTATGTTGTTATCAAATCAGCAGATGGTAGCCCTATGGGTATTGCACTCCGATCTGCGGCGATTTGTCATGCATACTACAGGAACCCAGTCAGAGCTTAAAAGAGGGACATGTTTATGCAAGCTTTTGTAACCAAACTGAGGGGCAAACGTCCTATATTCACAGAGGAAGTTGTTTTGATAGAAAACACAGGTTTTTATTTTTTTTTATTAATTCATAGAGTATAGTTAGTATAAGGCTATATACATATATACAAATCGTCGTGTATATGAGAACACAGCACAACTGATGTTTTGCAAATCATTCAGGAGACACCAAAAAATGTTTTTTACTGAAATAACTTGAATTAAGAGTAAAATAGAAAAACAATAATCATTCTCGCCAGGCCTCTTACCTTACCTAGCCTAAAATAGAAAACACGTCAACAAAATCTGTGTTTATGAACCGTTTGGCGTTTGCGTACGCTGGGAAGGGTTTCTGAAACATGAGGTAAAATTTGTATGTAAGAGGTAATCTCTGAAACTATCTATTGAACCAATTCCCGAAACATTCCGCCGCGTTCATCTAACAATTTGTCAAGTTTCATCGGAATCGGATAGACGATACGCGAACGCATAAAATACGAAAACACTAACTTTAATTTGTATATAATATGTATGTATTAGATTGGCTCTTCTATAACTGAGTTTTGCAATTATATGTCCAATTAGCCGAGTAGCTTTGTTGGAAAACACTCCAACAAACGGAAATTAATTTTTATCCAATACATAAAGAAGAAATACTTAATAATCAAATTGTGAATATGAGTCATTTGGGTCAATAAATATAGAAAAATGTAAATATAGAAGTTGTGCATAACTTGACGTGGTCGCCGTGGCCGTGGTGGTTAGTGCGTTGGACTACCACGCAATGCTGCCCGGGTTCAACTCCTGGTCGGGTCTAACACCTAAAAAAGAGTTTTTTCACGGGACCACCTCTTTTGAATGCCTGACAAGCATCAAAGAGTATCATTTGTCACGATTGAGCTTCTCAACTCGCCGTTCGGAGTCGGCATAAAACTGTAGGTCCCTTCCATTCGTGCAAAAATATAACACGCACACACTAATGGTTGCGAGAAGCAGGCCCAGGTTCACCTCGAGCTGTAGCGTCAACTAAGTAAGTAAGTAAGAATAACTTGACTCGAGCGCCACCTAGCGGGCAGTTTTTTATCCTATGACCTTTCCTGATATGTGCACAATAACTCACCAAAGTTGCATCACACTCGATTGAGTAATGCGCCTTCGCATATTGTACGAACGTACAGAGATTAATTTTTTATTAGACTAGCTCACCCCACCCTCTCGCCAGGCATTACATTTTGTTGTACTCAGCTGTATGTACCACAACGGTATCCCACACAAAAATGTCTATGTTTTTTTCAATGTTTTTGAATGTTTTTGTAATTTTTGCCTATCACCGTAATTATCTACATTTAAAAAAAAAACAGCTGGATTGGTTGAAGATTACTGGCGTTAGAGGGAAACATACGCATTTTGCCACTTAGTTTTATATATGTAGAAGATTACAGAACTAATCATGTTCATTCCAAGAAAACTGCATATTTACGTTTGAGTCTATAATTTTTTACACCACTGTATCTGTGATAAAAGGTAATTTTAGCTAATCACAGCTTTCCGTTACAGAACGTGCAAGCAAACAAACAAAGATTTTAATATTTTCTAATTTTATTACAGCTGATTCTTCGGAAGAGGACGAAGATGAAAAACAGAAACCGCTACACATTCCAGATCCTCCCAATCCCGTTCTTTGGTTACAATATACAAACCGTGGCACAATTTGGCTTTCCATGGGAGGTTACGATGCTGGTTACGTCTACGAAGTGAAATTTGGTGAAGAGGAACCAGTCAGTTGTACCCTTATACCCGAAGCCGACGACGTTGAAATCCATTCATACATGTACATGTGAGTACACTTGTCTGTCATGTGGGAACTTAGCTTGAAAAATTAAAACCAACTTCATTACAGCGATAGGTATGTTGTTTTCGGCATGCAAACGGGACAGATCCGCATTAACGCTATAAAGCCTGATTTTCGGGAACTTGATGATTTCTGGCTCATCAGCATGCATGACAACTTGAATGGCGTCATTACTCGAGTCTTTACCAGCAACGATGGTAAATGGTTCTTTTCAATTGGACACGACGGAAACATATTCTACTATCATTGGAATGGACCTATTGTCGAACGGAAGTGCAATCCGCCCACACCGTTTCGGCATCTCTCTAAGATAACGAAGGATATTGAAGATCCAAATCATTTGTCACTCGAAGAGGTCAAAATTCAAGAGAATCTCGTTAAGTTGCGTGCCTTTGAGGAAGCAGAACGAAGGCGGCTCCATCCCAGCTTTGAGGTTATGCAAATGCAGGTTGATTGGATTCTGGACAAAAGCAAAGACTTTTACCAAACCGAACTGAACGCGGTGCTGGAGAAGTTAAAATACGATGTGACTGGGGCTTGTCGAGATGCTCAGCATTTATACGACCATATGTTTCTACCGCTGGAGTATATTCCATTTGAGGTGTTCGCAATTGGGTAAGGAGGGAATGTTACTTATTCACATGAATTGCTACTCATTTCTCCTCCTGTATTACAGGAATGACGTGATAGTTCGGACATTTCGATTACCCAAACTACAGGTAGATACAGAATCGGTTATCGAAGAAATTGATGAGGAGGCTGTTTCCATGGAACAGTCAAAGTATATTGCGATCACATTTTAGGAATCCTGTGTAAATATAACATTTTTGCAGATCCGATACAGTTGTTGTGGAATCTACGACCACGATCGGCACCTCGAAGAACTCACAAACCTCGGTGGCTTCTATTATCTACGACTTCCCTGAGAAGGTCCTTTTGAACTTTTACATTAACATACTGGAATTCTTTTCCATGTTGAAGCAAATCAAAACCGAAGAACTCGAACGTGTCTCGGAGCTGTGCGGTGAGGATTTCGATTCCTATGAAGAAGAGGAAGAGGAACAATCGGTAGAAGATGCATTAGGAGATGAAGAACAATGCGGCGAGGAGGAAGAGGAAGAAGATATACCTATTATTGAGAGAGCTATCCGGTTTCTCAACAATACCATTCGAGAAAACGTTGAAGTTAAAACCTTGGAAATTTCCATCATACACGAGATCCTCTATGCCCAAAGGTCGGAATACAACAACAAGGTGATCCGTCTTAAGACCCAGAAGGCAAGGCTCTACGAGAAATATCAGAAGCTTAAACAGGAAATATGGGACACGGGCGAGAGCTTCGATCTACCTCCGTTGCGTGAACTTGTGTTGTACAACGAGTATCCAGATGTAATTTTCAAGGAGCCATTTATAGCGTTGCGATCCTTCGAGTCGATCTTATGGGAGAAACCGATGAAAAAAACTGCCAAACAGCGTGCCGCAGAAAAAGCCGAAGCCGAGGAAGAAGATTTGAATGAACAGGAAATACTGGACGAGCAAGAGTGCGAGGGTGAAGAGGAAATCCTTCTGGAGGAGGAGCCCAGCGAAGAGTGGCTGGTCGGAACGGAAAATATTATCGAAAAAGTACATGAAAGGATCCTGACTTTGGATGAAGAACTGACAACAGTTGCCACCATTAGACTGCAATACGAAGTGGATTTGAGGTATCTAGATCTCTTATTGGATATCTCCAAGCAGGAGTTGCAAATCCTCCAGGACTCGGAGCTAACAGAAAAATACTTGGTGGAGCGCGATGAGGATGCCAAATGGCATCGTAACGAAATAACAGTGAATATAGCCCGAATAAAGAGTGAAATTGATGCAATGGTTAAACGATTTGCCGTGTGGAACGCAGACGTGAAGAAGATACATGCAGAGTTCTATGAAGCAATCAAAGGGAACAAGTTCTTTAAATTCCTTCGTCGAATATTTGAAAAAAAATTCAAGCCGCAAAAGGAACATGATTCAGATGAAGGTGAGTGAGTGGCTTCTCTTCATTTGGTAGCTCTTGAAAAAAAAAAATGCCTTCTAGAATCCGAAACGGAATCATCAACTGAAGAATCTTCCTCCGATGAAGAGGAAGCAGGAAGCGGTGATTCAGGCGATGTGACAGCAATTCATCTCGACGAGTCTCATTGTCCGGCCGGCTGTGATCGAAAGCTTTACGATATGGCCTTTGAATTGCGTGCTGAACGACATGCTATTGAGCAGAGCATCTACAATGGCCATAGATCGAATGATATCAAAAGGGCTGAGGTCGCCGACCTCGATGCGAAAGTTCCAGCAGCCGATGAGTTCTGCGCCAAGGAACGCACCAATTTACTAGTCTTTCGGGTGAGTACTCGTATTTGTCACCCGTTTTTGACTTATGATTCCAATGCATTAGCGTGAAAAAAATGACAAACTAAATGCGGTAAAAACTGCAGTAATCTACAGTATAAAAGGATTCGGTTTGGAGATACAGGAAACGGAGGAAGAGACAGATGCATACATGCATTATCTCGAAGGTATTTTAAGCACGAAAAAGGTATGTATGCTGACACCGCAGTAACTTCTATCAGATATATCTACCATCACCACCCAATAGATGGAGCTGTATGCCCTTAGAGATGAATTGAGCCGCCCAATAGAAACGTACACAGAGAAACTGAGGATCCTTTTAGAAATTCTAGAAGAACGAGATCGTCTAAGGAGGAAGAGGCCAACTTTCATTGAAGTAGTCGAGTCCGAAGAGACAATTGTAAGTTTCACAAATATCTTCTAGTACATTCATATTGAGTTCGTCCACTTTCAGTCGATTGCAACGGTAATCCGGCCACCCACACCTCCACCACCGTTCGACTTTGAAGCGTATGCTGCCGAAAGAATCCTGAAACTGGTTCAACGTTTCTTCTCCTGTTACCTCGCCAAGTATATATCGGAGAATTACATGCGAAAGTACATTCCAAAAGTGGCACGATGCTTGGGAAATATCGGACGGAACTTCACCTGTGAACTGGCCGATAATATTATCGATGTGATTGTAATGAATCTACTGCGAATCGTTCCGAAGAAATATCTGATTCACGCGTCATTAGATGATATACGAAGTTTGTTTAAGGATATCGTGGCTGTTTTCGAGCTGGAACCGGTCGAAATAGATCCCGTTAAAGTGATTACAGAAACAGTGGAAAAGACCCTTAATGCTTGTTCGAAAATAAAATGCGTCAACAAGACGCAGCGAATTGTCTTGGAGATTAGCAAGATAATTATAGATGAGCTACCAATGGACGCGTTCCGGAGTCCAGAGACAGCTATGCTTGTGGCAAAATTGCTGGCAGTTGAACCGGTAATCATTCCAAAATGTCTACATGTAGAAGTGGTGGTGAAACAGGTTTCAGCCTATGCCAAACAGCATATGTTGAGCGCAGTTACTACGAAAATCGTACGTGACTACGCACAGCAAATACTCAAAGAGCTGATAGTGCAAAAGGTAGCCGAAGTGCATTCAGTGAAACGTAAAGATAAGGTATGCAGGGATATACGTAGAAAGAAGAGAATAGATGTTTAAATAAACACATATTAATATTACAAAATAAAACTCGTTGAAAGAATAGTGTTTTTACTTATAATGGACATCCACTTCTAAGACCACCTCTAACTGTCGTTCACCTCTTATAGAGCTGGGTAAGCAGTTTGATATTCACCTGTACTGGTTGCCGGGGCACAGAGATAATCCAGTACCATACCTATTCTACCAGACAAGACAAAGATAGGTATATGCCCCTTGCTACTTAGAAGCTATTACTTAAACTTGACACAGTCAATAAAACTAATGTTGGAGGGAAAGGCGGCAGATAGATCTTGCCTGGACTGGATCCCAACCACTCTATCCACATTCTGTCCCTGAGATGACTACTACATTGTAAGTACGATGATTAGTGTCATCACAGGAAACGACCTTATAGGCAAGCATGCGACCCGACCCGGCTTGGCATCCTTTCAAATAACTTCTGCAGAAGCTGCATATACGAAGAAAAGGGCCCAACACATCTCCTCGGTTCATGCCCAGCTCTTTCCCGTAGTAGGAAACTACACCTAGGGGGTAAATACGAGAGTAAGCTGAAAAGTTCTCGGCCTGTAAATGAAAGACTGCGATTTTCAATTAAAAAAAGATTTTACTTTTCTTCATAATCTCCCTTAACTTCAACACACTTGATCAAGCGTTTCTCAAACATCAGTATTTCTTTCCGGAAGCGAGAGTCTGGAAAGCTGTGAAAATATTCATCTACGACCCTCTCAACTTCCTTATTGGATGCGAAGCGCTTCCCAGAAACAAATGTCTTCAAGCCTGGAAGTCTGGGGATGCCAAATCAGGAGAACAGCGGGGATGAGCGAGCAAATCGTACCCCAAATCCCGCAGTTTTCTCATCGCCAAAGCAGGATCCCTTTGGTATTCCAAAACAAGCGGGCCATGACCTCTCCGGCAGATGCGATCGACTTAACTTTCTTTGGGGCTGAACCACCGGCTTCAACCCACTGCTTCGACGGCTGTTTTATGACTGGCGCGTAGTTGTGGACTCATGTCTCATCTATGATGACAAATCGCCGCACAAAATCGGTCGGATCCCTATTGAATCAGTCCAAAGATTGCTGCGAAAATCGTCTACTTTTGGTCGGCATTCAGCGAATGCGGCACCCATCTTTTCACATCCCTAATATTTTGTGCAAGATGTTTGGTACCCTTTCTTCCGATATCCCCACAGACTCAGCTATCTCACTCATCTTCACTCGCCTGTCGTCCAACACAATATCATGCAGGTTGCGGTTTTTTCACGTGGGTCATCTTCGATGGTCGTGTGTGTGTGACCACGTTTAGCTGTAGCTGCCTATTTTTTTACACCGCGTCTCCACGTGCTATTGCAAATAGCAGGATTTAATAGCAAGCTATAAAAAAGAGAATTGTCAAATTTGTGTGTGGGCAAATTACGGCTTGATATTTCATTTTTTTTAAATCCAACCGCTTGTACTCAGCACTTCTATAATTCCACAAACATGGAAACTGCCGAAAATTGTTTGTTAATTTAATTATATCTTCTTGTGACATCTTCCAGTCGGCCATAATTATTTTTTTCTTATTTAAACGCAACGAATGCAACCAATTTTCACTCAAATGTCAAAAATTAGCAAGATATATTTAGCTTGCTAAATATCCTGCTATGGATAGCTTGCTGGCGTTAGGCAATAACGCCTAAGGAAATAACGCCCAAATCGATTTGGAAATAACGCCCAAAAAAATTTCGAACAATTTGTTGTTGTAATTTTTTTAGTCATTGTGGGTGTAATTTCCTAGTCAGGGTTCATTTTATAATAGGCAGTAAAGCCCAAAATAACAAGTGGAAATATTTGAAAAGGAAATAATGCCCGAAAAAGGAAATATCACCCAAAACAATTAAGACAAAATGAGATAACGCCCAAATAAAATTAAGAATTGCCCAAATGGCAATATTGTTGAGTAATTTCTACTGAGAATGTAGAATGTCATTGAAAAATGCAACCCACTCAAAGTTCGATGACAGATATTGCAAGCCTCTCCGCAGTTTTGAATAAACTGGACTTCACAATTAGTTTGATTGGTTTTTTAAAATAAACAAAAAGAACGATTGTACCAAACTAAATGATTCCCGCGGCGCGGCACTCCATGTCAGCGTGTGACGCGAACGGTACGCGACCACCCGCGTCCCCCCTCCCACCCCCTTCGGGGTTTTTCATTATTCACTAAAATTTGGGAACAACATACGCATTGGTTGCAAAGTTTTGTTTTTAATGGGTACTAGCTGTCCCGCCTGGCTTCGCCCGTGTACTAAAACAGTCTCGTTCACCATCAGGCAAAATTCAATTTTCTTTCTGCCTAAGCCTGAAATACAGCAATACGAAAAAGAAAAACAAAAAAAGAATCATGAAAGTCGGCACAGCGGTTATCGAGTTATAACGTCATCGAGTTTCACGCCGAAGGAATTGTATATGTTATATAAATAGAAGATACGCAGTTTCTTTATATCGCTGTTTCGCATGTTTACGCATACATATAAAGAAACTTAACATATACGTATGTTATACTCAACCTCGCATCTACTAATATGAATTGGAAATAAAGCCCAAAAATCTGGAAATATCGCCCAATTTTGACAAAAACAATTCCCATTGAAAATTTTTGGGCGATATTGCCTTTTTATAACTTGGGTGATATTGAGTTTTGGGCATTAGGCAAAGTCTTTTTGGGCTTTATTTCCATCTTCTTGTTCATTTTTGGGCGTTAAAATTTTTTTTGGGCTCTATTTCCAAATCGATTTGGGCGTTATTTCCTTGGGCGTTATTGCCTAACGCCTAGCTTGCTATCTTAATTATCTTGCTATTTGCCGTCTCCATTAGCTATTTTCATAGCATACTAATTATCTTGCTATAAATTTTAGCTCGTGGAGACGGCCTATTACAGTTGACATGGAAGGAGCAGTCCCCGTAAGCTTTTGTCAAATTTGGATGGATTTCCTTTGGGGTTAATTCATTCAAAAAGAAGAATTTTATGACCGCACGATATTCGAGTTTATCTATTTTAACGAAAAACACGCAAGACGTCCACTGCAAAAATTCATGCAAGCAAACTACTTGACAGGTAGGAAACATAAATGTTTGCTGATTGGAATGCCATCTCTTCGTCAGGCCGAAAACTTTTCACCTTACCCTCGTAGCTCGTAAGTCCCCGAGATCCTTGGTATCTCTATAGGTCTAAGTGTGCTGGTTATCGTAACTGCCAGCCACTGCAACCTAAACTTACCTATAATCATCACTACTAGGTACTTCTGAATTGAACCGAAAAAACTTGTTAGAAAAGTCACTAAAAACTTTATTTTAAGTGTACTTTCATATGCTGAGTGACTTGTCTTCAATTCCACTCAAATTTTCAAAAGCTTTTCAATTTCATTCTGAGTTTGTATAACACTTTTTATTTTAAGCTTCAATCTACTTCCGTACAAAAGCACCTTATACAATTTCACCACTGACTTCGAAAAAGCCTTAACTGACTTTCCCCCACGCCTTAACAATTCGCCCACCAGTTGCTTCCATCGGCAACAAGAATCTCACCTTTTTCAACAAATTCCATCAGCTGTGCAAGTACTCTCTTTATCATAGAATCTCTCTTTACCACCCCCATAGACAGCGAGTCTCGCCAATTAGGGGCAGTAAAACAATTTCCCATCCACCAGCAGAGAGTGGCGAACGTCATCACAGAAGCCCACCGATGCCGAACAAACCGAACAACACACATACCGTTGGGGAGAATCGCTTTCAATAGAAAAAAAGTAACTCAGTTCCATGGTGAGTGTGGTGCGGAAAATACAAAGACGTTCGGTTTAGAATTTCCTGGTTTGGGTCATAAATCCACGAAATCGTTTACGTTACGAATGGTGAATATTCCTGGTCCTCGTCGATCGTGAATTTAAATTGGTCCGTGCGGGGTGCGGCTTAAGCCGTCCTTTATTTTTGAGCCTTCTTTTTGTTCAAAGTGTCAAGTGAGTGACAATGCTGTGCAGTGCTGTGCCTTAGTGTTTAGCTGCTTTTCAATTTTAAAACCGGTCATATCTGTGAAATCCACAGTTCTGTGTTCAGAAATAAGTTTATATCGTTTATTGGATTACCGTTGTGTAACATACAAACAAAATAAAACATAAGGGGAACAAAATAAATAAATAGACAATGGAGCTAATTGGATTACTGCTAAATTTGGCTGCGCTAACAGGTGAGTGCTAAGAAAAAAAGAATTATATGTACATATTTCCGAACGCAGTCTGCTGTTTACTTAGCGGTGTTTTTAACTCAGTTCTTCATGCCAAGGTGAACCCAGTGTTACGAACGCGACATGCTTGTTGTTTGCCCAACGGGTTGGGGCGGTGAAAGGCGGATCGATATAATTGATTAGATTGGGTATCCGTATGCCGTATCCGTCACAATGATGGTCTTAGGCGATTTCCTTAAACGTCTGTTAGCTGTTAGTGTCAATAACAAATGATGATAGATTGTTATATTTCTATAACACAATTTGAAGATGGATTTGGACGTACATACATACAATTGGGATAAACAAAAAGATTAATTAGAGAGTGGGTGGCACACCCTTTATATGGACACCAGCAAGTGCCATGTTGTAAGTGTCAAATTACAAGTGTCAAACTACAAGTTTCTAGTTACGATTTAATTAAAACGCGAAATTAGCTCTGTTCGATGACCCACTCGATGGTGATGAAGAGTGAGTTTTTGATGAAGTTGGAATAAAAAAAAAACTGTTGTTTTGTAACTTTGTAACTTTTGCTGGGAATTTGAACTGACTTCTTAATTAACCAAGAGCCAATTACTGAAGTTAGCTTTGGTGGTTGTTAAACAAAATAATTCGTGGGCGCGTTCAAAGCTCTTCCATTTATTTGATCATGATTTCAAGAAAACTAAAATTAATTTCTCTCTCTCTTGGCTTGATGTACGATTGTAATGCTGCTGATACAGTGAAACCCGGTTAAGAACTACCCTCTTATAGTATTTTTACACCGAATCAAAATCCGACAGTTATGAAAAGTTGGTTTTGAATTTCATAGCTGCAAAAAAGTTTGAAGTTGGGTATTGAATTTTACTGGCAAGTTTTCTAATAGTTTTTTTTTTTTTACAGCGAAATACAGGGTAGGCCATTTATAGTGGAATCATAGAGCAAGGGCAACGCTATAACTTTTGACAGCGTTGTCAGATCGACAAATGACATACCGCGTTGGAAGCGTCAGTCGAAGGTTATTTATACCATGGAACAATACACTCCGAAAGGACGCACTGAAATTCTTTAGCTATACATTCAAAATAAGTTCTCCATCGTGAAAATTAAACGTGCGTTTCGTAAAAGAAGTAAAGTTCAAAGTGCTCCAGGTGATAAGTATAAGGCGTTTCTACGCAAAGTTTGTGAGCTCGGGGAGTTCTAGTAATACCAGTCACGCATCCAGATAACGAACAAGACGTTCGTATATGATCATCGGGTTGTATTTTTTCGAAGACAATGGAGCTACCATAACCGTCAATAGCGAGCGTTATCGAGCCATGATAACAGATTTTGTGATGCCCGTTGTTGGCATGGGTGGCTACTGGTTTCAACAAGACGGCGCAACATGGCACATAGCTTAACAAACAATCAATTTATTGCGACCATTGTTCCCAGGTTGACTCATATCGAGAAATGGCGATTTTGACTGGTCACCCAGATCACCCGTTTAAACGCCCCCAGACTTTTATTTGAGCTATAAATAAGGAACCAAAAGTGTTATCATATGATCCACCCCAACTCGTAGTACCATATTGTAACTTAGAGTTTGCAAGGCCATAGTAAAGCATAGGTAATACTTTTTTAGAACAGTAAGGTTTTACAAGATACATTTTGCGAGCCACTCGCCTCATGTGAGATTTAACAGCTTCCGTATGATCTTTCCAACTCAGATTGAAATCAATAATTACACCCAAATATTTATTTTGACTTACTGATTCAATTTTAAAGCATTTACTTGTGCAATGCTTATTTACATTAAAGTTAGTACAGACAGAAGTATGCAGGGGTAAACAAAATCTCTCACATTCATGTGGATGAAAACATACATTGAAATCAGTAAGTACATTACCCAACATTTTAAAATACGTAATTTTAGTTTTCTCGCTGATAATTAACTTGTGAAATGTAAACCACTACCTTAAAGTTTGTAGATCTTTCTCAATTTTTGTAATGCAATGGAATGGAGTGAATCCTAGATATGACGCAGTAGCTAATCCGTTCAAGTTCTGAATAAATAGGGAGTTAATATAAATAAGAAACATAAGTGGACCAAGGACAGAGCCCTGGGGAACACCATTTTTTATTGTGAGAGAACTGCTCTAAAAGTTTTTTAAACTTAATTTTTTATTTACAACTTTTTAGTTTCAAAAAGTATGTAGTGTATGTACATGTAAGTAAGCAATGTCGTGGTCTACTTGTCAAACCCATTCATTTGATACCCATATTAGGGATGTAGTAAAGATAGCGGAAATCCACTATCTTGGTGGGCGTCCGCCATACTGAATTTATAATTACGTCATATCGTATTGTATTCTACTCGCCAAGCCCTTTCATTTGATACCCATATTAAGAAGGTAGTAAAGATAACAGAAATCCGCCAATTTGGGGGCGTCCGCCATATTGAATTTAGAATTACGTCATATCGTATTGTATTCTACTCACCAAGCCCTTTCATTTGATACCACTATCAATGCGGTTATAAAGACTAGTCGGGTAAAAAAGAAAATAAAAGGAGAAAAAAAAAACAAGATTTAGTCCGCCATTTTCCTTGGTGCACCCGCCATATTGAATAGTTCTTTGACGTCACATAGCCTAAGACACTCTCCGGATAAAGACAAATCCAACGACATCTCATTTGTGGAAATCGGTTCCATAGTTTAGGCTGTACGAGGTGACATCCTTACATACATACAAACAAACCCAGCCTGTTAAAATCATAACCCTTCCTCTGCGTAGTCGGGTAAAAAGTAAAAAAAGTAAAAGGAACTGGAGATTACTGAAGTTCCGATGAACATAAAATCGTACGGCAGTTATAGCCCCTTGAATTGGGCACCTCTGATTTAGTGGTACATATGAGCACATTAAATGATAAAACTTCTTGTGCCGCTTAACTGGGACACCCTGTATATAGCATAAGTTTATTTGATACACAATACATACATTTCATTCTGTTTCTATGATATCAACAACTTGGTGTAACTATTCTTTAGCAAATCTGTATGTCAGGGAGCTAAGGGTTGACTGAAACTGGTGTTAGGATGATGCGAAAGCAAGCTGCACAGCATGTGGATCGCCATTATTTTCTGGCAAAGCCAGAGTTTAAAAGCACAACTCTGGAAGCAAGCACAAAAAAATTCTTTCGCGATTTTTGTGGTACATACTTGAAAGTCACTTTCTTTCTACTTGTGTGATGAAAATGGTAAATTTTTATCCATCATGTGGTTTTTTTTTTTTTTGAAAAAAGTCTGGCAGCACTGCCTCTGAGAAGGTGCATATCCCGGATAAGTACCTCACGACAATTGCACAGTTCTGCTAATGCACTTATCCGGGCTTAACTGTAAATATCACTTATCGAATAAAGCTAGCAATACATACAGAGTATGTACACTACATAGTTTAAAAATCGATAGCAAAATGTTATTTAATGTCCTTGATTCAATTGCAGTGAACACATCTTAACAGCTTTCTGGCCCTAGCTACTCGTACAAAAATATAAATTAAATTTCTAATTTTATCCAATTTGATCTCCTGATACACTTATACAAGCTTAAAAAGAACACCAATTGAACTAAGTGTGTGATGGCCTCATAAGTGCTCTCTCCTTCTATGTGTGTCGTCCACGTGTATGGCGTCTCTACTTATTACATTTCCCAGTTAATTCTGTTATTTTATGTTATCTTGGGTAAATTTTTCCCAAATACTCATCATGCAGTGTAGGTTGAGATAAATGGGTTCGTGCAACCCAATTTTTCTTTACATGAGGGAATAATTTGTGACTCTGTGTACCCAGTAAAACAATTAACCCCTGGTGCTATCTGTTAATACCAAGTATAACCCAACAAGCCGAAAATTGGCTTGGTAGCCCTATCTGTTGGATTTTTATGGCTTTAACGAACACAACCGCTGATTGATTGATTACTTTCGGGGTGTTTAAAAAAAAAATTGAAACCAAATGGTCCATTAGTCGTGTTGTTTTTTTTTTTTTTTTTTTGGGAAATGTAAATATTCGGGCTTACGCGTAAAACAAAAAAAAAAATAAAATCCTGCAGACATTTATTGCCGATTATTTTTTCAGTGAAGTTCAGAGGCATTAGTGTCAGAAAATTTATTTTTACAAAATGAGGGTACATTTTGTGCTGTTGGTTGATGATTTTCTTACTACTTTTTGACAGCGAAAACCCAAGCTTAAATTCCTATTTGTTTTACTGTATTTAACTGAATATAAGAAATAAAAAAAACACGTACCACTAGAGGATAACCAAAAACTAATTTTCGAATTCGAAAACACCTTATAGACCGCAAAAATCACAATAAAAAACAATAAAACAAATAACAGAAAATACTTTTAATTTGAAAAATTGAATTTTATTAGCACGAATGCATTTCGGTTCTCAACTGCGGAACCATCATCAGCGAACGACAATTGAACAGTAGTGTATAGTACATAGAAAATAACATGAACACAAAATTGGTTGGACTCTAATTTGGGATTCACACCAGCGTCGAAATGAGATAATTTCGAGTTTCAGATGAAAAGTGTTCACACCTAAGCTTGCGAATTTCGTGAATAAATGCATTCAGTTCCGATAATAAATCTATGATGGTGCTATCTTATACATTTTTTTAATATCAAATTATTTTTTTATATAGGTACATTAGTATAGGTCTAATAATTATAATGGTTGGCTGTTATTGTTAAACAGTTGGGTAGATAAAGTCGACTACTACATAGCTAACATTGGATAATTGCAGCGCTGTCCCGGGTTCATATGTAAAAATATCACTTTTCGGGTGGGTTTTGGATGATATTTTTTTTTTAGTACTGAATATTTTTTCTTTTGTGTTTAGATCACCGAGATCAATAAGAATCCGTTGTTTAATCTTTGCGCAACGAAAACTTTAATAATCCCTTATTAATTTGTTCTGTCATTGTCATTCAGAATCATTCAACTGCATTCAAATTAAGTTTGTTCGATTTTATTTTCACATAATTTTGAACGAATTTCAACGAAATTATGTTGAAATGAGATAATTTCGATACGTCAATTCGTATGGGAAATTATCTCATTTCGAGCCTAATTTGGAAATTCGCAAAGAAATTAGCTGTTTTGCCGCGGTGTGAATACCGTATAAGACAAAAAACAACAAAGATATCAAAGGGGGAACCGTTTGTCATGTTTTCTCCTTTCTCCTTCTTCTCAGGCCGTTAAACAGATAACCAAAAACGTATCCGAAACCGAATTGCTTGTTAACTAGCCATAATGCCAACTGAACATACTCTTTCTTAAATTCGTTACTTTGATGAGTAATTTTTATGGGCTATTTTCACTATGGCAAAAAAACTAGTTTCCAAATTCAATTTGAAATGACCTAATTTCCCATTCAGATTGACATAGTAGAAATTTCCACCTAATTTCGACGAAATTAGCTTCCAAATTATGTAAAATCGAACAAACTTAATTGGAATGCGGTTGAATGATTCTGAATGAAAATGTCAAAAGAAGTTAATAAGGAGATGTTACGATATCCGCTGCGCAAAGATAAAACAACGGATTCTTATTGATCTAGGTCTAGGTGATCTAAACACAAAATAATTAAAATTTACTCCGCAGTTTAACCCTAGAACACTAAGCTTTTTTTTGTCCTTAGAGTTTAGACACTAACCCTCGCCTGTGAGGATACTTTGAAGAAAAAGCGCGACTAACCATAAAAAACAAACAGTTTTGCGGCATAGGCGAACACACAATAAATGAGGAGCTCCGATCACTTGAGTAGGCAAACAGAACTATGTCCTATCAGATTAAGATTTATGCAGATTTTGCAATGAGTCCAGAACACATACTTGTGGAATATGGGGGATTGATACAGAAAAGATTTAAGATACCAAGGATGTAAAACTAATAGCACTCCATCTCCTACTGCGATTTCTCAGGGCAATTGCTCTGGATGAGGTGCTGTGACCTATGGAATTCTCACCTCGGCTAGGTGTGAGCGAAGCTCTCTTTAACCTATTCCAATAGGAAAAATGATGAGTGGGATGTTCCTTCGTCTAGGACTTGTAGGGGGCACAATAGATCTTAGGTTTGCATCTCACCCTTCAATAATAATAATAATAAATACACAAAATATTGAACTCGCGAACGGGAATAAAGTTCATGCAAAGCAATATTGGTTGCTGTACGAGTATTAAAAAGTACTGCAAATCACTTGAAAATGACAGAGTATCGAAATTACTCGGTAGTTCTTCTTTCTTAAGGTGGCGCTACAGTTTTGGATGAACCAGGACCTGCGTCACGCAACCATTTGTGAGTGCGGGTAATATTTTTACTCGGTAGTTGCTAATTTTATTTTTAAAATGCTACGATTATTATTTATCTTCTCAAACAATTCTTCATCCTGCTCGTAACATTACATATATACATACACATGTACGCTTTGAAGCTGATTTATTTCCAAAATTATTGATAGCAAGGTCAGAAGAATAAACCAATTACAATGAAATCATTCCATTAGGTTTTTCATCACCCTTATCCTCATAAATTAGGGACAAATAATTCGATTGATGCATGTGTATATGTATGTACCTACATAATGATCAGGAAGTATCATCGCACCATAAGAGTTCCATTATCTGTGACCTGTTCAAGGCCAGTCGTGGGGTTTCGACACGATACATGATTGCACGCAAGGGCAATAAACTGACAATGAACTTGCGCATTTTATATAGAGGTACATAATTAATTAATACCAGTGTAAATCATACGGTTCTTTGTATGAACTCGTGTGTATTAGAAAACAAGTTTTTTATTTTCTAGCATAAAACAAGAATTGCATGTGCGTGAACTTTGCTTTTTGAGAATAACAAAACAGAACAAAGTTTAAGCTAAGCGATAAGAAAATAAACGACTTTTTAGAAACTTACTTTTTTATTATACGAAAACGAGTATATTTTTTTTTAAGATTAAGAATTTGACGCTTCTTTAGATGTTGACACGTAAACACTTTGAATAGTTTCTTATCAACCACAAATAAATAAATAATTAGTTAGAAACGAATAAACAATGCACTTGCATACAAAGCGTGTTTAGTAACATTTAAGGTGAAATAACAGATTAGAATAAATCCATCTGACATAACTTTTGGGAAATCGCAAAAAACTGAGTAACTTCTTCATACAACTGTTCTGAGATTTTTTTTTATATATGAAATAAAGGACATTATGTTTCGAGTTTTTATTGCGCTCTTCGACATATGAGGTGCGTCTACGTCTACAGATGACATTTGCATCAAAATGTCATTTTGGGAAATTTTGTGTTTTACTCTACTTCCAACTGGTGATTCAGTATACTACGTATGTACTTACTTACTTACTTAGTTGGCGCTACAGCTCGAGGTGAACCTGGGCCTGCTTCTCGCAACCATTTGTGTGTGCGTGTTATATTTTTGCACGAATGGAAGGGACCTACAGTTTTTTGCCGACTCCGAACGGCGAGTTAAGAAGCTCAATCGTGACAAATGATACTCTTTGATGCTTGTCAGACAATCGAAAGAGGTGGGCACTGTGAAAAACTTTAAGGTGTTTACGGCGGGATTCGAACCCAAGACCACTGGCTCAGTAGTCCGACGCACTAACCACTTGCGCTACGGTGCCCACTACTACTACTACTATTACTATACTACGTATGTACATCTACATAAATATGAAACCGGAATTTTTGTATAGAAAATACACGTTTTATGGTATGAAAATGATAAAAAATGTTTTATTCAAAGTATTGCCCATCGCTAGCTATACATTTTTCCCATCTCTCAATTTGTAGATGCTATAGGTCTGTTCCCGTACTGTTGCAAACAGCCGAAAACAGCCGAAAACTACACTCTTTTCTGTCAAAACATATGAAAAGTCTTCGTACGGGAACAGGATTTGACTGATTTCGGCTGTTTTCGGCTGTTTTGGACAGGTACGGGAACAAACCTTATGTCACAAGAAAAATCGTTGCTCGGTTTTGACGCAATCCGTCATCGAGCCATTTTCGTAAGTGAAGCGCTGCTGCTTAGCAAGTGCGTGCCCCAACCCCAATCGATAAAAAATAAGTAACAATCGGACAGAGCCAAGTGTGGCAAGTAAGCCGCATGCGAAATTATTTCCCAACTACATACTAGTAAATGCAATAATCGATTCCTTGGCCGGTTTTGCTGTGTGTGATGGTGCACTATAAAGCCCAATTCACAATGTGGCGTTCGGGCGCTCTCGCATTAATGGGTTTTATATCGACTTTACGATAACTTCGGTCTAACGCAAAAATTTGCAAAACTTAACACCGCTTCAAACTTCAGGCGTTCATAGGTTAGGAGTATGTTCTGTTTTCTCAAATCTCCTATTCACGAATTTATGATAGAAAGAAGATTTGAAGTGTATTTCTTTTAATTTTTATAGTTTTAAAAAGAAACATAAAATGTAAGAAATTACTTTGTAAACAAGATTGTGCGAATATGTAAATTAAAAAAAAGATTTAGCCATTTAAATATTTTACACATATTAAATGTTAACAATTGTATAATGTCAACAAACAACAACGGCTGTGATTTGTTACAACGCACGCCCTAGTAGAAAGTAGTTCTACTCGGCCGTTGCCCAGAACTTTACGATATACCGCCTGAAGTCACATTTGAGAGCACCCCATATGTTTGCATTGTTTCTACTTTATCTGTCAACGCGAGAGCGCCCGAACGCGACATTGTGAATTGGGCTTAAAGCAAAATCACTTTTTTACCAGACTACGCAGAGGAAGGGTTATGATTTTAACAGGCTGAGTTTGTATGTATGTATGTAAGGATGTCACCTCGTACAGCCTAACTTATGGAACCGATTTCAACAAATGAGGTGTCGTTGGATTTGTCCTTATTCCGAGAGTCAGTATGTGACGTCACAGAAAAATTCAATATGGCGGGCGCACCAAGCAAAATGGCGGACTTTTTTCTCTTTTTTTTTTCTACCCGCGACTAGTCTTTACAACCGCATTGATAGTGATATCAAATGAAAGGGCTTAGCGAGTAGAATACAATACGATATGACGTCATTCTAAATTCAATACGGCGGACGGCTCCCAAGATGGTGGATTTCCGTTGTTGGAAAATAAGCTACATACATACATACATATATGGATGAGTGCATTTCAAATGCATTCAAGCGAATGGGTTAGGACGTTCGGTGGATCTGCTTTAATTTTAAACGCACTTAGGAACATTCTTTTTTTTTTTGATAACTTAATATACCAATAATTTACATCCCTACAATTCTCTCGTTCTTTTTTATTATGTTCGGCAATTTTCATTTACATATTTTTCAATAAAGAGATTTCGCACAGCTATGATTAAAAGCTTACTAGTCTGTTTTGTTATTATGTTTAAACGCTCCCAAAAAACTATGAAAAACTACGAAAAGCCGTTCGCGTACGTAAAAATTTGGTAATTTTTCGTAAAACAGAGCGCTGCGAACTTTAGCACAAGGAATTTCTTTGGGCAGATATATAAAAACTCTCAAATCTTTCAAATCACATATGTACATTTTTCAATATTTGGCGCAAAAAGAATGCGAATGGACCTATTCATTTTTGAAAATGTATTGTGGGGAATCCATGGGGAATGCCACCACAAAGAAAAGGGGCAAGAGGGGAATTTTAAGGTCTGTGATGGGGAATTTTACTTAAAGTGGCTGACAACACTGCTTACATGTCATATTTGACATTTTCGATAACATTTCGATAACAATCGACAGAAAATAATTTGGTAGCACATTTTTTTTGTCCAGGCTAAGGACATAAGACTCGATAGCTATCTGGATTTCGTTATTCTATATATATGCTTAGTTGTTAATGTATTAAACATGAAAAATATTTTCTAAGGCTATATAGATTACGAAAAAAACACGCCTAATGTAACAATTCAGAATAGTTATTGAAATTTGTAAAATAACTGTACTACTGGATCCATAATATCATCCAAATATGTATATGTCATTTGCACGTAAGGCTTCCTGGTGGATAATGCAATGATATGAAAATAGTGTTGAACATTTTGGAAATGAAACACGCACACCATTCACGCAGCAAAAAAATTCTTGCTAAAATTTCTCTGGAGAAAATTTGTATGGAAGATACATTTTAGCGTGATGTGCACACTATACTGTGGCAGGAAATTTTCAAATTTCTTGCGTGGGCCATCTAAAATTCGTCCAGAATATGGCCCGCGGGCCTGGGGTTGAGCAGCGCTGATCTAGACATTTCCTCACGTGGGCCGGAACTCTTAATGGAAAACTATCCATCGGCAGTTGTTCCTAAAGAGCTATCATCAATCGGTCTAATCTAGGAGAAGGAGGACTTGGAGAAACCTGGACATCACCACATTCTCCCTAATACACAGAGAGCACCAGAAACCAATGACGCAAAATTGTTTTTCATTTGCTTATTGCTTTCATTTGACATATTGCTTCTAATCCATATAAACTCTGTCTCACTAGAAAACAAACAACTAACCGCTTAAATTGATTTACCATAATGTAAGAGTTCATTGCACTCATTACCTTAAAAACGTATACAGTGACCCAAATCCAAAAAGATTTACATTAACCATTAAAGGAGTCCAATTGCGAACCACCAAAAATCTAGTACTACCTAAAAGATTAGCCGATAGCTTCAACTGCACTTTGTACATACATAAATGCAAACGTATGAGCATTCATTTCAGCCACTGACGAGCTTTATGCAAGAACTCTGCAAAAGTGCAAATAAACTTTCCCAATCGGGGCAGCATCCCCCCATCAAAATGTTCCACATTAAATATTTAATCTAAATATATGTGCCACTAACAGCTAACCGGATTATCTTTCCACACAAGATACAAATGTGTTCATAGGTACGACCACGAGTACATGGAAGAGATGGACAAGACTCTGAAAACTCTGAATTCTGAAAATGCATATGTATACGAGCAGTCGCATATTTAAAATAGATATGTACAGAGGCAGAGCACACGGAAATGAGCTTAAAAGTCTGCAACGAAGGCGGAAGCACCACTAAAACATGAGTGTGCCCGAGCATCACGCACACAGTTTGCACATTTTTTGCAGATTAACCAGAGCACCACAGAGGGTACGTATCCGCCAGCAGCGCCAACCCACTCTGGCATTAAATTCGTTTAAAAACCGAATTGCTGCCGCAAAAACAAAAAAAATTAAAGCGAACTGAAAACAATGTCACATTGCGGAGCACAGTCGTTTCGTCATCGTCACTCGGCCCTGTGTCATCTAATGCGCGTCGACGGTCGTCGTCGTCGTGAGCCGGGGGAGTTCTTGGGAGCTGACCTTTTCCAATTAAACATGAACTCAAATAGGATGGGGATGAGAATGAGCGAGACGAGGAAGGTGCTGCCAGTGAGATGAGCGCAGATCGGTAGCTGACACTTTGACGGTACTGTGGTGGCTTGGTCCATGCAGAGCTGGATCGAGATGTACACAATTTTTTTTTTTTGTGCAAAATAGTGTTAATTTGTGGTCATATTGCAAAGTTTGCGTTGGCTAGCTACATGAGCCGGATATGTTCTAACCGCATGCTGGTTAGCTAGTTGGTTGGCTGGCTGGCTGCAAGGACAACAGTAGCAGCAGAAAGCGTGTCTGCCTGCATGCATAGCATAGCGTCTAGAACGCCGTGAGTGACAGTGCTTTGATTTGGAAATTCACATGAGTCGTACAGCTGGATGGAGGATGCTACTACCAATCTGTTGCAGACGGATACGATAATAGAGACATAAGCAGAGGATATTTGCTGTCTGGTTTTGGAATCAATTAATCGAAATAAAATGGATGACGTAATCGCCATTTATAGAGTGTACTGATCAGAGCTAAGTTTTCATTTAGAATCAGCTGTTTTAGAATTCACTTATTTCATCTAGCTTTCTAGTAGAGGTGTAGAAATATCGATAGTCAGTGCCATCCATAGTTTTCGATAGTTGGCTTTTGACTTTTGATAGTTATCGATAGTTTTTTCCCCTTAAGGGTTACATTATAAAAAGTCAAATGCACCATATTAAATAAGCGTTTCTCACCGAGAGAGATTAGATTCTAAGTACTAATGCTCCTATTCCTATGTTGCTGACTCATAAGATGGGGAATTTCCTTTTTAAGTTAAAACCATTTTGACAGTTGACTTATTATCGGGTTCCTCTGTGAAATTTTAAATATACTCCGGTTGTTAGGTATCGACTAGTTAAAGAAATTTTTGAAAGCCTATATTTGAATGGCTATCGAAAACAATCGATAGTGGTCAAAAAGTATCGATTGTTTTCTATGGTGGAAACTTTGTTGTATCAAACCATTATGATGTCAAAAATACTCGAAACGGCGGAAAGCTAGATAAATTCAGTTTTTTCAATAGGGATATGTTTTTTTCGGGTTGTGATCTTTGCTATGTTGTGTAACCGATTCCAAAACCACTTTTGACAATACAGTCGAACCCGCTTACATAAAATTAGGAAAAATCTTCGTTTGCATTTCAATTAACCGGGGTTTTCATCGAAGCTAGAATATTTTGTACTGATATCTATCATTATGAGAGGTGCACTTTAGTGGCGAAGGTAACGGATAAAAAATGACAAATTGAATGGATGCATTCAAAGCCTATATATATATTTTAATTTTTTCATTTGCGGGCAATTTTCTACGAGAAGTTATAAATGTTAAAGTATATTTTTTTTTAGTAATCCGAGTCTTTCACTTAAGTGGGTTTCAATAAAGCAAAGTAATTGGTATGAAATTTGTGAGTAAGTTTGTATACGGGGACAAAATGCATCTTTCATTTTAACAGGTTTTTTTCAATTAACTGGATTTCAAATAAGCGTGTTCGACTGTACAAGTAGAAGTTATGATCCTCTTGTGAATTGCAATGCGATTTAATTCCTTGTCCAATTGAGATCTTGAAATGTCATTCAAATGTGAAATATTAGATTCTTTGTAAAAAGTTTCTAGATTTGATTGTCTATCAAAATAAGGGATGGATGCTTTGGAACGACTTCAACTTTTTCTATCGTCTTTGGAATCTAAAAAAGTACATGAGCTAATTTATCGTGCTAGAATACAATTGCATGTATTTTTAAAATACAATCCTTGTGTTAAAAAAATTAAATTACTTCATTAAAACTTATTCTAAATATAAAATTGCAAGAAAAGGTTGAGTGCGTAGTTCATACAAGAGAGTACAATGTTGAATTCAAAAAATTTTAGATTAATTAACATAGTAAATTAAAACCAGAGAAAGAGAAAAAAGGAAGAAAGAAATGGTAGTAGAGAAAAGGATGTGGAAGTAGGTAAAGAAGCTAAACAAACATCCTAAAGAGCGCAGTTTTGAAATTGACGGGGTTTGATATACCTTTTTGATATGAAAAGGTAAGGCATTCCATAGCCGGATAGCATGAACAAAAAAAAGGCGAGACGAATTTAAATATGTATATGTTCAATGTTAGGTATATGAGAATGTGAAAACTGTATTTAAGAAAATAAAAATGATGGTGACATAGAAATTATAATTTTTTGCAGAAATATACAGTTCCTGAAATCTGTATACATATGTATGTACATGCTTTGGCAGTAAGCAGTCCAAAAATCTTCTAGAGTACACTGAACTTCGGTCGAATCTACGAAATGCATAACCATATCTAACAGCATCATTAAGAGCTACTTGTAGTTTATGAAGCGACATTGAATCAAGGCTACTATAAACCACTTCATAGTACATTATAAGGCGTGTTTTTTTTTCAAAACTATATAGACTTAGAAAATTTTTTCCATGTTAATGGAGACTAACAACTAAGCCTATATAGGCTTACGAAACCTGGATAATTATCCAGTCTTAGGTGCTTAGCCTGGATAGAAAAATGTGCTACCAAACTGTTTCTCGTCGATAGTTATCGAAAATTTTATCGAAATGTCAAATATGACATGAAAGTGAAGGAGAAATATGAAGGCCGGTAGCTTTCAACCGAACTCTGCTGTCATTTCAAATTTAAATTATTTCTGTTTATTTTAAAATGGGAAGAAAAGAAAGAAATACGCATTTATCCGATAATGAAAATAAAGCTAAAATGAATTACGTGAATATGTTCCTTATTTTACTACTTAATTGAATTAAATTTGACGAACAAAAATTGTATCCACCAACTTATTAATGAGCGCTTGATAACTACCGGCCTTACATTCAATGAAAACAATGCCGATGTGAAACTGTCAAACGTCAATTAGCATAGTCCTGCCAAGTCACTGTTCAGCGTTTTTTTTCTCATTTTCCGCTAAGCATATATAAATTTGAATAAAAAACACGCCTATTATAGGAATAATGAGTGTTCCTTCTAGTGTTTGATGAATCTCTAAAGGGTTGAAGCTAGCCGGCATTAAAAGTTTGCATAAGCAACCATATATTTGACCTACTACAAGGTTTATATGACTGTAGCAAGACAAGTAGCAGACTCTACCAGTTTCATTTTAGTATCATTTAACCATGTATCAGGGATAAGTTCAAGTTCGAATGACCTATGGGAGATCGGAATGGTTTGGCATTTTGTGGAATTAAGCACTATCCCATTATTCGACGCCCATTTATTTATTGCATCTAAATCCTCGTTTAAGTATGCAACATGCTCATTAATGTTATAAAATGGCTGCGATAAATGAAGCTGAACATCATCCTCGTAAAGGTGTATGGAAACATGCTTACACGCAGAAGTGAGGTCATTAATGTACAAACAAAATAATATGGGATGTCTTGTGTTAGGGACTTTAGAGGTGAACATTGGTTGTCAATGACAACTCTCCGTGACAGGGTTACCTCTGAAAATTTCCGGAAGGGATCCTAAAAAGGGTACCTAGCGAAAAAAAGGGTCCCATATAAAATTTAAAGACTAATGTACAAGAAATACATATAAATGGGATGAAGAGAAACGAATCGCAGTGTTTGAATGTGTCCGTTTACAGGGGAAACCTAAATTTTTTGGCGTTAGCAAGCACATATGTACATTGATAGAAATCGGGTAAATGGAAAAGTGAGATTGCTGTCGATGGCGATGTCGGCTATAAAAAGTGACGGAGTTTTCGGTTGAATACGTCAATTTTTTCCCAATTATACAGAAAGGGTCCAAGAGGGTCTTATTTTTTCAAAAAGGGTCAGATTTCGATGATTTTCAAAAAGGTGGGTCCATGGGGTCCGTGCCATCAAAAAAGGTTCAATTTGATTCCAGAGGGTCCCAAAGGTAACACTGCTCCGTCATCTATCACACAAGAATAGAATAGAGAGAATACCATCGTTTACCTTTGAGAAACCCAAAAGACATAGCAAAGTTAAGAAGCCTTTATCGAATTCCTGTCTGATATCATCTAAGATCATGACCATTGCAGATAAGCAGCTATGGCCTTTTCTGAAACCCGACTGAAGCGGGCTCAGCAAGGGAGCTAATATATCTCTGTGGAAATGTTGTCTCCTAAGGGCACATAGTGTCATGCAGTTACCATGGAATATGTTCCGCAGTTTCGTTGACATTCAGTTTCCTGAATGAGACCTATTTTGTTTAGGTGATACCGAAGATGGCAATGCCCTATTAAAAATCCCACTAATCTCTTGATATCATTCCTACTGAGAAGTAGGTGTTTTATGCATTTAATGAGCCTGACGAAGATCCTGGGTATTGTGCCAATAGAAGACACACATTTTGTTTTCCCAACCATTGATTTTTATGTTTACAGCTGAGTTCGGAATACATATTGCAAAACGGCTCAGGGCCATACATTTACATTAGGCAACAGTTCCATTTGCACTGTTGGCTGTTGGCTTAATTGACAGTTGAACATATAGACCATCTTTGAATACTTGCAATAAAATAATTAATAGATTACGAGTAAATGAAGAAAGATTAGGACTGCCAATCCATTCTCAATTAGACTCCTAAACTGTGTGGACGTTCACAAGACAAAAATCAAGCGTCCAATTCGCCGTAAAAATAAGAATACTTTTGTGGATTCTAGGTCATCAATAATGTCCACCCGAAGATTAGATTATGAGACTATGAATGATTGAGTGCTCCCTGTATTCGCCACGTTAAGTAAAATGTATTTCGACCTCAGCATCCCCATTATACTCCAGAGTGTAGCATTAGAGGAAATATGATTCTGCTGAATAATCCAAATAATTTATCTATAAATTCATAATATTCCAGATTTAATTCGACCGCAATGAATAATTCAGAGCAACTAATACACAAGTAAGCCGGTCGAAGGTGGTCGACAGTATCTATCGCACAATGCAAATGAGCGGGATTCAAATTCTAACCTAATCCACGCAAATATTCGATTTTTAATTTAATGATTTGCACCTCCCGGGCCTCCGGGGAGCAGATACTGACTTAAATGCAATTAGGTTGCTAATTTGGAATTTGTGGCATTTAAAGATACTCATTTACTGAATTGCAAATTCAATTGTTGTGGCCTCCCGTTCTAGCGGTTCATTTGTTTTGTTTTAAATTCTTTTTTCTCTTATTGGTGCAATTTTATTAGTTAAATAGTAATTCATTTAGCAGGAAGATCATTAACATATTTCCGCACACGAATGGACCCCACACAATATTTTGGGGAGTAGCCGCAGCTGCCAATTTCATTCAATTATGCGAAGCGATTTAAAGTGAAATTGGTCCCACCATCAGGTGGGGTGCTGAACGAGCACACTACTGCGGTGCTCATGAATGCAAATGGAAAATAAATTTAAATCCCAAAATAAAAACATTTTTATTCATAATATGATATATGCAAACTTTTCCACGGAAACGTAGATTTTTGAGGCGGAAAACAATTTTCTGCCGCCAAATTAAATAGGCCGGATATAAGGCTTTGTCCCGGTGCAGTTTGTTATCCGATTGCCTGCATTAAGATTGACTACATACAAAATACCACGAATCTGCCGATGTAACTGTGGTAGCCTGACCATATAGTTAACAAATAAAAATACAAATCAAGTCATGCATCGGTGACGTATAATAAAATATGCAAGAGTGAGCTTATTGTGTTTGTCTTTTTATCCATTCGTTATTATATTTTGTCTCCGACGTTTTTTTTTTAAATTTATATCAAGTGAATGCGTTCTGTGGTAACCATTGTTGCCATACTTTTAATATTTCGTATCCGCAAAGCTATTGAAATTAAACATTTAAACATTTAAGTACCTTCCAACACTGATTTCTCGCAACAGAGTAAAAAAAAAACCGAAGTCGAACACAGTGTTGCAAATTCAGTGTGTCTTTAGTACAGCGTTCAGGTGCGTTCGTAATTTTGACACTCGGAAATATTCAAGAAAATGGTTTATTTTTTTCTTTCTGGGCTTAAAAAAATCGCATAAATTGCAAAAGCGTTGCCATGTTTATTTTATTTTATTTATTTGTAACCTCTATTCATTCAAGTAAAATAAAAGATAACGAAGTGGAAAAGTAATGGCTTCATTCAGATTAAGTTTGAAAAGTGATCTAAATTTCAAAATTGAAACAGCAAATTCAATTCATTTAATATTTAAATTCATTAAATGAAAATTGTAGTTCTTTTCAAAAGATTTTAGTTTAACAGATTAAAATGAAAAGTGGTCACCGTGGCCGTAGTAGCTAGTGCGTTGGACTACTACGCATGCTGCTCGGGTTCAATCCCAGCCCGGGTCCAAAACCTAAAAAAGTTTTTCACGGTTGCCATCCCTTTCTAATGTCTGACAAGTAATCAAAGAGTATCATTTGTCAATGAGCTTCTCAATTCGCCGTTCGGAGTCGGCAAAAAACTGTAGGTCCCTTCCATTCGTGCAAAAATATAACACGCACACACAAATGGTTGCGAGAAGTAGGCCCAGGTTCACCCCGAGCTGTAGAGCCACCTAAAGTAAGATTAAAATGAAAAGGATATTTTAATATTGAAAGGAAAGTAAAATTACTACGCAAAACAGTTTTTGATCTTCTTTTTTTCTGTTCTTAAGCCCGTATGACACTACATTTTGTTTCCACTTTTGAATGCACTTTTTAAGTACGTAAATGTCAGCCGCGCGTAAAAGAGACAGAAATATTTTTGCACGAAAAAGGCCAATAGAACTTGAAGCAAAAAAATACACTCCTCGAAAAAAAAAGAAGACCAAATTAAATTGAGTGATTGTTTTTTTTAAATAATGAGAGGGCAACCAATTGTACACATAGTATTATATATGTAACCAGTTATTGTGTTAAAGAACTTAAAAAAAACTTGATTTAAAAGTTGTTTAAAAAAATATAGTAAAAAACAACTTTTAATCGAACGAAGTAATGATAAAATCCAATAGCATAATACATACAATAAAAATATATAAAAAAAAACAAAATCGATAACTTTGGTAGTATTAATAGCTCGTAGATGATTACTTGTTTATAATAGTTTACTGCAAATGCATTGGGATTGAATTTATAAGGTTTTGGATTTCATTTTGATAAATTTTTTCCCTTAAATCTGGATTGCTTCTTTCAGTTGATGAGCGCTCTCGAACTTCCGACCATTTTGGAAAACCCGCTGTGATAATATACTACCAATGTTATAAATAAAAAAAGTATTATGTTTCATTAAACACATGCCTGCTAACAGAAAATCTACGAACCATTAAAATTATTTTATTTAAAGTGCAAAAAACCACGTGAGTCCATCAATATTTTGCAGTGATGCTTTTTCTTTCCATTTAACGGAAACAGTAAATAAAATAAACAAATAAACAAATACCATTACAAAGTGCCAATAAAACCAAATGATGGAATAAAATTTACCACGAGCACTTATCTTTGCATTAAAACGCATAACCAACACAAGCGTTTTTGTTTTGCGGAGTGTAAGCGAAATAACAATCTGTCAAAAAAAAAGCGAAAACGTCAAAAACAAGCTGCCAGCGCCTGGAAAAAGTGAATTGAAGTACATTTTTAATGTATTTTTTTTTTACAGTTTCGTATGTTTTTGATTCTTGTGTACGCACTCACACCTATTGGAGCTTTGTATTGAACATTTTTCTTACTGCTCTAAGTTCATTTTTAATGGATTAAAAAAGTGAAAAAAGCTAGTGTCATTCGGGCTTTAGTGATTGTGAAATTTCGTTAAGTGTTATTGGGATGCAGTACTTCAGCTGTCTTCTGCCAGAAGTGTTTCTGAACCTTGGTACTTGTAACATACAACCTTGAGCACGCCTCCTTTTGTTAACCTCATGATCAATATCCCTCTTAAAACGTGGGTCATCATAATACTTCGGAGTTAAAGTCAGCTTGAAGATTTCCTTGACACCAAGAACTCTAAAACTCCCTCTGCCAGATGGGTATTCGGTTCATTGCGTCATGCATGTACACCATATCTGAGTTTAGACTCAACTAGCGCGTAGTAAAGTTGCTTCTGGACCCTCAACGTTGAATAATTTTTAAGGTATACCAATGCGAAAAAAAGCCTTCTTAATGTCTGAGCGAAGCTTGTCGACATGGTAATCCCATATAAGGTGACTATATCGATTGTTACACCCAGGTACTTACTATATAGCTTTCGACTCTCGACCAAACCATCAGCTGAAGCTCTTCAGATATATTTGTAGTTGCGTAGGTTTGTGATGAGGTCCACGAACATGCATGATTTTGATGGATTTATAACCAAGTCATTGTAGGGGCTCCATTCAACTGGCTGGTTTAGTTCATCTTGCATAATATTCATTGCAGTATCTTTGCATCTGTGCTGGACCACTATCGCCGTATCGTCCTTATATGCAAATGGAATACTATTCTCCAGCACCTTAAGTACACTGGTCCCTCGTCCCTCGCTTTGCGCGACTTCTTTTTGCGCGGTTTCACCTTTGCGCGAAATGCATTTGCCTACCCAAATTCGATTTGCGCGGCCTCGCTTTGCGCGAATTACGACACTTAATGTTCTGTTTCCCTGAATATTTTCGAATTTTGTTTGTCTTGACAGATTTTTTTAACGTTTTCTTTTGTTTCATTCATATGTATGTATCTACATGTGTGTGTACGGCAGTAAGGACTGCCTTAGCATCTTCCCGGGAATTGCACATTGAAAAGTCTAAAGCCAGCTACAGACGAGAAACTAATCGGCCAACTGGTTGACAGACTGGTTGTAATCATTTCCCTACAGGCTGCAGATGCAAAGACCAATCTTCACCTTCAGTTTGATTTTTCAACAACTGGTTGGCAGACTTGATGAAATCGTTCAAATCATCGTCAGACTTGCCTACACTCGGGTTATTTTCAATCAGTCTGTCAACCAGTTTGCCGATTAATTTCTCGTCTGTAGCTGGCTGACAAAAATAAAGCAATTTTTTTAAACGTCTACCAAATGTGACATAAGAATTTTTTTAGATCCTTTATTTTTACTAAATGCATTTTGTAAATTGTTTTGTCCTAATAACTGTTTTAAGTTTGTTGTTTTTTTTCTTTTTAATCGTTCTTTTTTAAATAAAGTATTTTGGAAAAACTTATTACTATACTCTGTTCCACAAAAATTGTGAGTACAGGCCTTATGGAGGAGCTTTTTTTCAAACACTGGTGCCTGTACATGTCTTCACGGCACTCAATAAGAGAAATCGCCACTAAAATAAAATCCAAAGTATTGACTTACACAGGTTTTGTTTTTGTAATTTACTAAAAATTCGCACACATCCCATCTCAGCATGTCAGGCCATCTCCACAGTCGGTGGCGGAATGATTATTTGTGGCTGCGAATCGCTGTGTATATAGAAAGTATCAACATCAAACAGTGTTACCATTATTAAGTTAATGCTAATCGTTAATGCTTTTTCTGTGGTTTTTGTCAAAGAGCTTTGGGATTTTGTGCTTTTGAGAACCAATAAAATTAATTTGAGTATGTGAGGGTATTGTCACATGGCTTTTGTTTTTTCAACTTTCTTGTTTTTCTGGTGAAACCGTTAAAATGAATTTTAACGCTTTTTTGATTTTTGTGATTCATAATGAAGGTTATTTGCGCGAGATGAGTTTTGGGCGTGGAAACGAATAGTGACATTTTTTTGTTTTTAGCCTATTATCTCGTAAGCTAACCGTTTCTGATATATAACATTGATACACCAACATTTCATAAAAATCGAGCTGGTGTCCACTTTGTACACAATTATCTTTTTTCCGTTCAACAAATTGTGTTTTTTTCAAATCAGCAGATGGTAGCCCTATGTGTATTGCTCTCCGATTTGCGGTGATTTTTCGTGCATTCTATGGTAACCCAGTGAGAGCTTAAAAGAGGGACAGATTTATGAAAGCTATTGCAACCAGAATGAGAGGCAAACGTCCTATTTTCCCTGTACTGACAATTTTTGTGGTACAGAGTATAGCTATATTTCACTTTTCAGGAACGCAACCCCCTAAATTACACGAGGTTCATACTTCGCTTTGCGCGAGACTTTTCATTCCCCTAACCCCCGCACAGAGCGAGGGACCAGTGTAGTTCATTGTTGTACAAGATGAAAAGTAAAGGTCCAAGCTTTGATTCTTGCGGGACTCCATACATCACATCTTGTGATCGCTAAAATATTCTTTTACCTTGACGCGCAATGATCTATTTCTTAAGTAGTCCCTCACCCAGTTAGCTAACATCCCTCAGATTCTGATTCTTTACAGTGTTGCTATCATTTTTGCATGGTTCAGCGTCTCGAAGGCCTTACTGAAGTCCACGAAAACTACCAGGACATGATGATTTTTATTGAGACTTTCATTAAGTACATTCATGAATTCCGCAAGCAGCTTATCCGTACTTTTTTTCTTTTGAAAGCCGTACTGCTTTTGAATGCATTATTTCATTTTTTTCTATAAATCCCAAAAGTTGCCTTACTATTACTTCTTCGAGACACTTCTCTATAACTGCCAAAATTGATATACATAGGTCTGTAATTTTCCTCTATTCCTTTTGCCCCGCCTTCAAAGATGGGACGTATAATAGCTGTCTTCATTATATCTGGGATCTTGGCTTGATTTAGACTTAGGTTAACAATTTCTGTTATTATAGGAGCAAAAATGAGAGCGCATGTGATTTCAAGTCTATTGATCTAATGCCATCAGCTACTGCTGATTTATTTATTTATATTCATATTTCTAAGGATGTTCAGCACTTCCATTGGATTTGTTTCTTCAACGAAGATAGAATTCCGAACAAAGTTTTACTATGGCGAGAAATAATTATATCGCAGTCGTGGACTATCCACAAGCTTTGCTCGGAAAAATACTCAGCATGGTTAGGTTAGGTAAGGTTGAAGGGGTGTGTGATTGAGCGAGCAATCATTTCCACTCGGAGACCCGAAGGTCGATTGTGAATCCCCTCATAGTTTGGGAGTAAATCCTATTTTTACCAATTCGTAAACCAGTTTGTGATCTTGATGAATCGTAGAAGATCCGATATCTTAGAATTCCCGAGTTCTGTTATGTCTTCCAGGAATCTATGACCTAAGGTACGGAGGCGTTGTTCTTGGAGGGCGGGACAGTGGCAGAGCAGATGTTGGATCGATTCGCTTTCGCAGCTTCTACAGATATCGTTGGACTCAGGTTGCCATTTGCTTGTCATGTGACCTATGTCCTGTGATTATTTCGGTGATTAAGCGTATGGAGGATTTATCCAGATGTAACATCGTCTTTGTCCTATTAAGATCAAGTTTCGGCCATAAAGAGCGAGATGTGACGCAGTCGGTTCGCGAGAGCCACAGAGCGTTGGTCTCTTTTTCAATTATATGGTCGATTGTGCTGAACAGTGTTTTAATCGGTGGCAGTATGGAGGTGTCAGCATCACTATTGCTCATGGCTAATCCAGCTAGTTCGTCTGCTAACTCATTCCCTTCAATATTGCTATGTCCGGGTACCCAGTACAGTCTAACATTGTGGTGCCTTATGGCATTTGGTGCATTGCGACATTTTTGGACTGCCTTTGATTTGATTGTGCTTGATCCTATTGCTTTCAGAGCTGGCTGACTATCCACCAGAATGGCTATCTCCGATGGAGGGAGGTCGCTTGCTTTTATGAATATTGCGGCCTTTTCGATCGCTAGTAATTCCGCTTGGAAAACACTGCATGTATCCGGTAGTCTGAAGGATTCCAGTTTATTTAGTGTTTCTGAGTAGAACCCTGCTCCAGTACCTAAATCCATTTTTGAGCCGTCGTCGGTGAAGAATGCTATTTCTCGGTCTCTGATCACCTTGTTTGACAGACAGTCTTCCCTACTGGGGAATAGGATTTGTACGTTTAAGCTAAAGTCATAGTGAGGAGTAATGTAGTCTGAGATCTTGGTTAGAATTTCAGGATTGCATCTCCTCAGTTCCTGTATTTTTTCGAGTATCGCCGCATGTCCATACGTGGTTTGTTTCAGCAAATCTTCTCTTAGGCTGAGGGCTCCTTTTGCTGCTGCGCCTTCGATGAGCATGTCAATGGGAAGGTAATGAAGAATCATATCTAAACCTGCCTGTGGCGTACTCCTTATTACTCCTGTCACGCCGTGTGCTGCTAATCTTGGCGAGTTTGTTTATGTAGCTTTTTACTTTTGTAGCAGTCCACCATAAAGTGGACCCATAGGTGATGATGGGCCTAATGATTGCAGTGTACATCCAGTTTGTTGGGGAACCACAAAGTAAAATTGTTACATGTAAACTTAAAACCTATCAAATGTCATTTTTCTAAGTTTCGCAAAAACTCATCGAATTACTCTTTGACTTTAACATTCCGTTATAGCAATTGTCATGCCGAAATGAAATTTGTTAATCATTACGAAAAGAACCATCGAGCAGTTAAGTTGAATAAATCTTAAATTGTACAACAACATAGTTCATTCTTTTATTTTTTCGTACGACTCTTATCACAGTTAATGATGTAGGGTTGCAGTCCCCATTTTTTCCCGAAGGTCCTTTTACAGGCGTAAAAAGCATTCCAAATACTCAGCATACTCATTCGATAAAGTCGTAGGAGATTTATCAGTGAGAAATATGTTCACTATTACTTCGTCCAGGCTAAGTTTGCCCGAAACGCCATTAAAGTCAAGAAACGTAACTTGGGCTACTTTGCATTCATCATTGTACAAACAATGCGAACAAAATTGATGGTTAATCTGTTTGAAAATCTAAATAGTACATTATTTTTGTAAACATTGTGCACATACATACATATGCATCTAATTAGGTACATATCTGTTTTTAATGCATCCACCTGTTGCTTATGTGTATGAATTAAATTTTTGATGAGTTATCTCGGCTTTCAAATAAATTATTTTACTGTATTTTCAGTTTTTTAAATATGCATATACAGTGGTGGTCCAATATAACGAATGATATAATGTCCAGTTGCATTCGCTATATTGAAAAATTCGTAATATCGAACACATTTTCCTTGTACGAAACATTAAATAAATGTACAAATACTGTTTCTAATTCATAACACTTTATTTAATTTATTCATAAAGTCAACAAAACAAGTTAAAAAGTGGAAAAATAAGTAAAACAAACTTAAATTAAATTAATTACTTTCCTTTCTTTTCCAAAAAGCAATCGCCAACAAGGATATGCTTTTGCAAACGTTCAACACACAAATTTGTTGCTATTTACCGTAGACTTATTAGAACAAGTTTTTCAGAACTTCCAACGTTGTTCTATTTGGCTCACTTAATACACTCTCAACGGCCTCGAGCGGACTGATACGCGTATCTTCTTGAAGAAACATTTCAATATTGTTCCAAGATTCCAAATCCTCCGCTTAGTTTAACTAAGCGAATGGTTGGATCCTTACCTTCGGTTGCATGTACAACACCCAAAATTTTCCATCGACCGTTTCTTAAATATTCACCCCAATTATGCAAGTCGTATTTGAGAGTCACATACGAACATAGTCGTATTTTGTTATTATGGAAGTCGTGCCACTACGAACATACTCGTACGCTAATGACTTTTCAGCTGTCAACAGAATCGGATGCCATCGCATACGACTTTCGGCTGATATCAGCTATTATGCAAGTCGTATTTAGTCGTATTTTGAACGTTTTTTAGTGGTATTTTCTTCGGCTGCGATTTCTTAAGTGACTCTATACGAAATTCAACGAACATGAAAAATAAACAATTGTATACCCTTGAATGGAAACGATTTAATGTTTTTCGAAGTTATTTTACTACTTAAATTACTTTTACTTTCTAAAAAACTTAAAAACAGCAACCAATTCGAAGCTTTGGTATATGCTACGGAGATTAATGTCGGCATCGCAAAAGACAGATGTGTGCTGCACGTTCATCTAAAAGATGAACAAATGGTTGTCAACAGAATAGTTTTATTAAACTGCAATGGTCAATTATTTTTTTAGTTAGAAAATTGTAATTTAAATTTCGGAAAATACATCCATATATACATACATACATACACAATGAATTTGGCACTTATTGCGTTTCAATTATCTCTTAACAATCTGTGAATATAATTCCTTTTAAGGATATTCCTTCATGTGCTCATTAAAGAATAGATCTATTGAGTTTGTGGTGACATCTTTCGGGAGCAGTTGTAATAAGACATCTCCTGGACCTCGCCGGCAAGGAAACCAGTACTGACAGGAAAAAGTTCAGTTTGAAGTGCGACGTAATGCGTTGCTAACATGCAGCAACTTATATGGAGTCGTATTCAACGCATACGACTTGCATAATAACAAACTAAATACAGAACGATGCGAGTACGACTTGAAGTGAGATACGAGATACGACTTGCATAATTGGGGTGATTATTGTATTTCTTAGGTAAATTTGTCGCTTTCTATTGTAGCAGCATTCGTTATATCGAATATAATATTTTTTTTCGTTCGCTATATAGAGCCGATAATGCATTTGAAAAAAGTGTACGTTATATCGATCATTCGTTATATCGGCATTCGTTATTCTGGACCACCACTGTATATATACATATCTTTTGTTCAATGCAAATGACTCACTGTGCATCTCTTAATGGGTTACTAGGAAACATAGCTGGTATGACATTCCAGATTCGCGTGTTTCAATACCAAAACTAGGAATGTTATCCTACCTACATGACAGGGGCGTTAGTATACAAATTGGATTTACCATTTGGAATCGATAGTTCCTAACATACCACTATTACCCTTAACCACATTTGTATCTCTATCCACAGGCACTCGTTGGAAAATTGCAATGCCACCGATGCATACTTTTCAATGGTTTCTCGACTGTAAATAAGGTTAGTTTGACAAATAACAAACTTGGCAGGCTTAATTTCAACTCATACATATATATATACATATATATGCATGCTCACATGTCGGCGGTGTACGTGTACCTACACGTAAATAACAAGAATTTTCTATAAACTTATTTCTATCACTTGTATAGGAAATTGCTTAATTTGCTTTAAATTGTACCTTATATGCAATGGATATGAGCATGAGTACTACACATGTGTGTTAAAAATTTACAATTTACAATTTTCAAGTGCGCACAGAGAGCATCGTGTACGATAGAGAGGAGGAAAGGTCGCTTAATTAACTCTCATTTGGTGGTGTTGTGCACGTCGCGCTAGCTGCTAGCAGCTAGCTGACTGCCTGGCGTTCATTTAATTAGTGACATTTGGAGTTATCGTGCTTTAATTAAATTTTCTTTCAGTGTCAAAGTGCAGATAGTCATCACTCAGATATGAAAAACATGTAACGGGCGATAGTAGATCTGCACTGCACATTGAAACTTTTCCTTTGGCCGTTGCGTCTTGCCTGGAACGTCTGTCAGATTTTTTTTTTAATTCCCCAAAGAGTGTGTACTGCCCGAGTGCATACATATGTGATATTACGCGAGAAGAAATGGATAAGCTATGGCAACCTAATTGAGATGGATGTGCCATAATAGCACTTTGAACTGAGTGCAATGGACGGTTGGAAGAAAAAAACTTGATATTTTAATTAGCTCGCATACTCCAATCAACAGCGGTTCAGGAGTACACAGTGCCAGTGCTATGCCAAAGGGGGATTAGGAGCATAAAGCCGATAATGTGAATACCATATGAAATATGTGATAAGTACATGCAGCGCATGAAATTCCCATAAGCGATGTGGTTGGTGGGGCTTTTAAAATTCATTTTTTTAGATAATGACGAATTAAACGGAACAATATCCCTTTTTGACCAGAAAAATGTAATTAAAAGCGGTTTGTGTTTGTAGTCAGTAAGTGTAAGAGGAAGTAATGGCAGTATTAAAGTACAAATCTGTGAACTTAGGTAATTCTATGTTAATTTTAATACGAATATCGATTTCTGAGAACTGAATTCAAAGTTAAAATAAATCTAAAATTGGGAAAATTTTGGGACAACAGTACTGGTTACAAATATACGTTTTGAGTTCTAATATTATTGCACCGTAGCGCTTTTTACTTGTCGTACAAACAAGTCACTGTGGCCGTTGTTGTTAGTGCGTTGGACTACTACGCATGCTGCTCGGGTTCAATTCCTGCCCGGGTTCAACACCTAAAGGTTTTTCACGGTTGCCACCTCTTTTGAATGTCTGACAAGCAATCAAAGAGTATCGCATTTGTCATGAGAAGCTTCTCAACTCGCCGTTTGGAGTCGTAGGTCGCTTCCATTCGTGGAAAAAATAACACGCACACACAAATGGTTGCGAGAAGCTAGGCTTGGTTTTGTATAGGACTGCTGACGCCGTATATTTTACAAACAAGAATAATGTTGAACGAAGTTATTTTTTTTTGTAAGATGGTGGAAAGTATAGAAAGCCGGTGTGTGGGATTTTAACAAAAACTAAAACCACCCCGTATCTCCACGGTACCACCGCGGCCGCCGCGCCGTTAGGCATTTCGTTACAGGGAGGGAGCCGCAGCTGCTTTTCTCTTTGTCCGCTTGTCCAGATAGCTGGATACAAGTGCACGAAAGTTGGTCCGTATGTATGTTTCTAGCAGTATGTTATCGTATAAATGTCAGTTTGTTGCATGTATAGACCTTTATTTGGTGTCTTTTTTTTCTGGTTGCGCTAGGGAGGTGGGAATTCTCTCAAGATACCAGAGGCTCCCGCTGCTGGCATGCACGATTCGCATTCCTGGTCCTGACCTAGGAGTGTCAGCCGATATGCGCGTATTAAACCCCATACACAGACTTTCACCATTCTCTCCACGGGACTGCCGTTGAGTACTACTTCGCGGGGCTGGTTAGCGTCATGCATCATGTGTCAGCTTCTGCTGCTTTTCTAAGCTTTTCTATTCTCCGTTGCTCCTATTGAAGTACTGTTATATAGCTGCAAATGGCCGTCCAATTCTCTTCTGACTGCAACATATGGTCGAGGAGTGACGGCAGATTTGGTTGAGTGGTCGATCTTCCATGTTACGAAGTGTCTTCTTCCTCGTTTTGACATTCCGGACAGAATGGTGAGTTGTCGTGTTTTGTGGCGTATGCGTGCTTGTATGTATGTACATATCATCTGTAGGTTGTACAAAGCTTATGTGTGTTCGAATTTGGTCTGTTGTTAGTTAACGGAGTTTGCAGATTTCTTCGTTTCAAGCCTGCAATGACTTCATTCACAGTTTCCTATGCTTCGCTTGTCTCTAGCATAAAGCTTATCAGGTCTCTTGGCATCACTTGTCCGCCTATTTCCATTTCTAGTATTTCTCTGGACGTTGTTTATCTTCGGCACTCCATTTAAACATGCTCCGCATTCTGAGTTTGGCCACCGCAGTACGGGCAGTAGGGTTAGGGCCATCTATGTGTTTATATTTGCAGAGATACTCCCGGAAGCATCCATGCCCGGCAGAAATTGTGTCAGGTAATAATTTACCTCTCCGTATCCTCTACCAGTCCACCCCTCTATGTTGGAGATCAGTGTATGTGTACATTTTCCTTTGGTTGTACTGTTTCATCTGTGTTGCGACACCACCTGTATGGCCTCGCTGATGGTTCTCCTTTCTTCTAACTCGGTTCCGCGTTGCACCGCTGACTTTTTCGCTTCTATATCAATGGGCATACTGTCCGAGATTACACTGATTGCTTCCGCCGACACGGTTCTAAAAGCGCAGCATACTTTTAGTGATGCGATTATGTGTGCCATGTTCATGCGTCTCATGTACGATTTCTCAATTGTCGCGAGACGCATACATAAGAATCGACTTGTTCACCGTTGGTAGAAGATCTCTAATGGATTGCCTGCGTCCTCCAATATTTGGCATCAATTTGGACAGTGCCGCTACTACCCGTAAGGCTTTCTTACCTGCATAATATCATGTACTCTTTTGAGTTAAGCCCGTGATCCAACAGCATTCCTAGGTATCTGATGTATGGGCTTGACTCGATGGTATGCTCACCAACCTGTACAGTAAGGTGTTCTACTATTTGCCTACTGCTAATTAACACTGCTTCCGTCTTGTGGTCTGACAGTTCCAAGCCGGATCTTTGTAATCATGACCTGAAATCCGTCACATGATGACATATTTCAGGTACTTCGTCCAATGTTTTTGCCACAAAAACTACTGCAATATCGTCCGCTCAACCGATAATGTCCACTCCTCTCGGCTTTGGTATTCCCGTCGTACATTACGTTCCATAGTACTGGGCTAAGCACTGACCCTTGAGGTACTCCTCTTGTTATTTTGTACTTCGTTGGCCCTTCTTCTGTGTCGTAGTAAAGGGTCCTGTCTTTGAATTAGCTGGCAATTATTTTCATTAGCTAGTGAGGTATCTGTAGGTTGGCTAACGCTCTGACTATACAGTTCCAGTTAACTGACTTAAATTCGTTTTTGACGTCAAGCATCCTAGCCACCTTCACATACACATTTTATCCAAATTCCACTCATTTCTCGTTTATTTTAGACTTTGTGTCAAAAGTGATCTTTGTCCGATTATTCGTTAGAGCCAGTATGTATATCATATAGTTTCACCTTCAGCGAATTTTAGATTTTACAGTTTTATCAAAACGAACAGAACTAATTCTAACATTATCTTTCAATCGGTACATCCTCAGACTTATCCTAAACTAAACTGTCGTTGACAAAAATGACCACGTTTACAACCTACAAGATATCCAATATACTCGTACTACAGAAACCGATCCTGTTAACGAGAGATTCAATTTGCCACAACGTATGTTTGCTTCATTTGAGAATAAGGAATACCTCTTGTGTTGATTGAAATTCTAAAGTGTTGGTCCACTTCACAGCTGCAGTCGAACTGGGAATGGAAACCAAGCCCGTATCGCAATTACTTCTTCCAGCGCCGCGCCGTATTCGTGCCAATAAAGCAAATTGACTCGATTGCATATCAATTGTCTCGCTGGGGCGTTATAAATAATTGATATTTATCGCACTGCCATTGCCTTGAACCAAATCCTTCCGTCATCGTTGTTGTGTATGCTCACACATTGTATTACCTTAATTGCATCAGCTCTGACCAAGCCCAGCCCTACCTACACACATACGGTTACGGAATACGGAATATACCTGTATAACTGATATCGTTTCTGCAGCGGATCCATTTGCCATTAATCAAATTTTGACGCTATTCCTGACACGTACATATACTCTACGGTAATCTAGGATAATGTTGCAAAGTGTTCAACCGAACGAACATACATAGGAGCAGGAGTATCTACATATATTCACCAAGAGATTCCCAGTGACTCCGCCAAGTCCGGCAAACCATTTATCGTTCGCATCCTGCCCGTGCTTGTGCGCGAAAGTGAATAACTGCCATTGGAGTGGTCATGCATGAATAAATGCTCCAACTGCAATCGAACGCCAGAATTCTCTGCATTAATGAACAGGTTTCGAGCCACATGCTTGGTAATGTACTTGTACTTCGTCCTTGCTCCGAGAACGGCACAAATTGAATCCTTGCAACTGGATTTTATTTTATTTTTTAATTGAACCTATCAATGGGCATCATGATGTAGTCATTAATTGTGACCTGTGTCGCTATCGTCATCAACGATATCCATTCCCGTGAGCGAAAAATCACTGTTCCGTGTGTTTCGCTGAATATTACGAAGCAATCACACACAGTGACGATGGGAAAAGGATCCTGTTGGGACATCCTGGCTTTGGTTACAGTTTCAGTCATTTTAATTAGATGGGATCTATGTGGGCTGCTATAAAAAGGGAAGTGATGCTGCGTCGGTCATTGCATTTTGCAAAGACAGCAATAAGGATTGGGCAATCTGACAGGACCGGACCGCAATCATTGGGGCATGCATTCCATTATTATTTATGAAAGTAAATTTCTGCCTTTGATCTCGAATAAAACCCAGGAATTGAGGTTAAGTGGGCGAGAGAAAAGGGAAGCGAATGCAAAGAACTTTCCTCGAGTTAGTACTATCCAGCCTGGCAGGGGCAGCTGGTCCTTAATGAGACTGTGGTTCACATCTCTTTCCTCCGTGGTGCTGGTGGTTCGAGGTTTTTCGTACGGATATGCGGACTACAGCCCAAAAATACCCAGGAAAACTATATTCCGAACATGGATTTATGGATAGAATTTCTCTTAAAAGTTCATAGTACAACACAACTACAGGTTGCACTCGTACTTCGTTGTTGAGGACAGACCAAAGGAATATACCATTTTTGTTTTCTTTCTATTTAAGATTTTTTTTTATTTTTATTCAAATGCGGATTTCCTGGAATAGAAGGAATTAGTTATTTTATGGAATAAGATTTGTACATTAGTATGAAGCTTAAAAAAAAAGAATTTCATTTGAAGTAATTTTTTTTATACATTACATAGATAGGAAATATTATGAACAGGATTAAGAAGTGGTTGCATTGTAAATAATTTCTTTATAGTAGAGAGATTTCAGTCAAACAAAAAATCTATATATATAAAAATGGTGTGAAAAATGTATAGTAATTCATCGATTGAGAACGGCTGGGCCGATTTGGCTCGGTTGATCGTAATTGCCAGAAGGTTTTTACGAAAGAAAATTTTGGAAAAGTTGGGAAGTTGGAAAAATCGAAATATATGGAATTTTGTGTGCAATTGTTCCAGAATGGCTTTTCGAATGGAAAAATATAAAATTCTAAGTGGAAAACTCGAAAAATTTAAAAAATTTGCCTTAAATCGTCGTCTTTGTGGCGGCATGTCAAGAAGTTGAAATTGACCACGAACATGAGAGTCACATTGCAGAACGACCCATCGGCTGCTGAATTCTCGAGACAACTGCTGGCGCTTGACAATGGCCAAACTCATTACCAAAGTGTTCCCCGGCATTACACAAAATTATAAAAATCTCGATTGGATTAGTGAACGAACAGATAAACAGACAGGCAGATAGACAGACAGGTAGATAGATAGACAGATAGATGGACAGACAGACAGACAGATAAATGGGCAGACAGACATACAGACATACAGACAGACGGACAGACAGACAGGTAGATAGATAGACAGATAGACAGATAGATAGGCAGACAGACAGATAGGCAGACAGACATACAGGCAGATGGACAGACAAATAGACAGATAGACAGATAGATAGATAATCAGATAGATATGTATATAGATAGATAGATAGACAAACAGACATTTCATTTTGATTTTTGTACATTTATGAAATTAATTCATTTTGAGAATTTATTTTACCTTAAGAGCCCCCGCACACTACAGACCTTTCGTCGGCCGACAGTTTAGTCAGGCTCTTAATCAGTATGAAGATATATGAGAGTACGCACACTACAACGATTCGATATCGGCCGATAAATAAGTTTGATTGGCTACTCTACACAATTGCCTTCAAACTAAATTAACGGCAAACTATCGGCCGACTACTTAATCAGTATGGCGCTCTTCTACGTGCGTACACTCCAGACTATGAAGTCGGCCGATTTTTTCGATAGCTCAGTTTGCTCTGAGTTTTAAATGAATTTTCTTTAAGTTCTGGATATTTCCTCTTATTTAAATATGGAATTATGGACATATTTGGGTGTAAAGCAATGATTACCTCTCTGGAACATTTTTTATTAACTACCATTAGCAAATCGTTCGAGAACAGTCGGCCGATCGTTTGTCTAGTGTGCGCACTCACTACCAACCCGACAATTTAATCGGCCCAGTATGCGCACTAACCAGCCGAACCCGACCAAACTATCGGCCAACAGAAAGTCTGTATAGTGTGCGGGGGCTCTAATAAAAAACTGATTTTAATTCAGCTTATAAGTTGACACAACATTTATTAATTTTGAGGCGGTACGAAACCCAAAGCTATAGTAACCATGGATCACGTTATAAAAGGAGCACTTTGAAACAACTTTCGACACGAAACGAGAAGACTCAGTATACTGATAAGAACACTTCTAAGTTACAAGTTACGACATGCCACAGGGTTGAATTTTATCACCGCTTTTATTTTTGCGTTGCTTATGCCCATTTTCACTGTACGTGCTTCAGTGTCGATCGAAGGATATACTCTGGATCAACGCGAATCGCGTTTTCATAGTGCAGGTTTAACGATAAACTCCACTTTAAAACTAGTTTAAGTTAAGCCACCGACTTCCGTTGCTGTTAGTGAAAACAAAAACTTCTTTCACTTACTTTCACTGAAGTTTATGTTCCATCCTACACTTAACTAATCTGACACCGTGAAAACGGGTTTGAACAATCATTTCCACTTGGAGACCTGAAGGTCTATCTCATAGTTTGGGAGTCAATCCTCCTTTTTTTTTTATCAATTCGTAAACCAGTTTGTGCTCTTGTTGAATCTTAGAAGATCCGATATCTTTAAATTCCCGAGTATTGCTGTGTCTGCCAAGAATCTATGTCCTAAAGTACGGAGACGTCGTTCCAGGAGCGTGGGGCATTACCAGAATAGATGTTGGATCGATCCGCTTTCTTCCTCATCGCCGCAGCTTCTACAGCTTGTAATTAATCTGCAAAACATATTTTTATTAATTGAAACTTCTACTTCTGCAATGTGCTGCGCAATATATTGTGTTGGTTAAGGAATTTATTGGGCAATATTGTATTTATTCTACGCGCAACTGAATCTGGAATCAGATATATTGTAAGTATTTCCATAAAAAGAAATCTCATATGAAAAAGCGAATACAATTCAATTATAAATATTGCGCAATAATAAAGCAACGTTTAAGGATACACCATTCTTCGCAATAATATTGAATCGTGCTGTGCAGCCAAGTTTTGCATGAAAAGGTTTTCAAGTGACATAACATATGTTTCCAAAAATTCCATGTAATCGGATTTATATCGACTTCAAGCACAATGCACATTGTCAATATGTATATGTTTATTTTTATTGCAACTGCATAAGTCAGATCCCCATCAATTCAGATATTAAATTCCCGCATATTCTGATGTAAAAGCACTTGTAAGCTTATTACTATTTTTTTTTTCCTTTTGAATGAGTTCTGTTCATTTTGTTATTACAGTACAGTACAGACTGATTTCAATATTTCGTGTAAATGTTGTTACAATAAGTTAAGCTCTGTTGCCTTGACGTCCCAATTTGACATTTATTATTCATCATCATCGGATGGAAATTTCCGATTACCACAAATCCTTTAGATTGAATTGGTTTCAATTTTTTTAATAAAAATTGCCGCCAGACCGCCTTTGACCCCTTAAAGGCAATTAAACATTAATGGGAGGCATTTTTCATTTAACCAAGGGACCCACTTAAGTGTCAATGTTAATGCATTTCCCGCTCAAAGGACTTCATTGGCATTGGTATCGCTGTGAGATAGTCTTACCCGGGTTGTGCGTTTATCCGCGAAGCGAAACACCGAATTCAATTTAATCGCGCGCTCTCATAAGGGAATACGAGCGAAACAAAAAAAAATGGCTGACATTAATTCAAAATTTATCAGAAAATCCGATAAAACGTGTTCTTTAAGCGAATACAGATTTATAGCCTCTCCGGTCGGCCCATCATCATAAAAGCACATAAATACCCGAGAATGAACGATGCACAGTGTGTTCATGTTGACATTTTATCAATTTTGCCTTCGCATGTGAAATTCGGTATGGTTGGCCCCGCCCGTTCCCTCTGCCGACGCGCGTCCCCTTTTAAGTCCTCGACAGCATCATAATTCGCAGATTTTTTTTCTTTTGGGGGAGGGGGGTAAAAGATTGCCACAGTCTCTGTGTACAGTAGCAAACAATGGTTTATGCTTATCCGCATGATGTCCTCTGGGTCATTTAATAGAAAGTGGCACACACATCACTATATACGCTATACCATCGTTTGCATCCTTCCGTGCCTGCTCGGCCATATGTAGCTATGTACATCTAGTACTCGAAACTCGACAAGCACTCACAATGGAATGGAATAATATAAAAATATATCCGGTGATTGTTGTTGGGCGGGAACAATGGAGGCAAAATGAAAAAAAAAAGAAAAAAAATATTGGCAAACATTAATTTCCTATCTCATGGACCGAACCGTACTGGACTGGACCGGAAGGTTTTGTCCTTTTTTAGGAGTGGACATTTTTGCCAATTTCGTTGAAATTTTCGAAGAAGAAAGACAAATAGTGGCTGAGTGTGCAACAGTGGGGTCAATTAGTGACAAAGATGTACGAGTACGAGTGCGAGTAGTTTTCAACTGTGACCACCAGGGTGGGGTATTGAATTACCATTAAATGGGCTGGATAGTCAACATGGCCCAGATTATAGCCAAGCACAAGCATCGTGTTCATAATACTTGCAAATGAGTAAAAATAACCCAATATTGGGTCACATGTATTAGGGAAAGACATATATGCATACGCTGCGCTGGGGTAGCTCGAATGGGAAGCTGCTGAATTAACGAACGAGCACGATGTAACCGAATTTCCAGTATGTACGAGTATGTGTTTTGGTAATTCGAATGTTATCTAACACGAACTCAGTATTTGGGCTAAAATATAACATATCCGTAGCAAAATATTGCAAATTTTTAATGGTAAGACTTAAAACAATAATAACACTGTGTAACAAATATTTGTTTATGTTATTTTGTTGTAAGTTTCTGCTTCCTTATGATATGTCAAGCACATTTTGAGTATTCATTCGTTCCAACTGTTAGCTTTACGGTAACGGCATCGCGAAATGTGTTAACGGAGATGCAAGCAGAGCAAGCCTAGCATTCGACCTCTGCAAGTGAATGTGAATAGTCGTTAGTTGAGAAAATAAATAAAAATGTTTTATTTAATTATGGAACAGTCGTCCTGACAGTGAAAACTATCGTACGAAAAGATGGCCGCTAAGAGAAGCCTTTATAGATACTATACCTGATGCAAAAAAACATGAAGTTCTACCTATCGATAGATTCAGAAAAAGTACTTATTCAAATCAAAGGAACGTAATGCTTGGACAGCCATCTGGGAAATAAAAGGAGAAAATATTAAAATAAAAAATTATGTGGAACTAGCAGAAAACTTAGTGAATAAGATTAATATATTAGGATGCAAGATGTCGCTAAAACTATACATGTTCTTCACTCTCATTTAAATTTTTTTGGTGAAAACGTTGGGAGCATAAGTGAAGAACATACTGAGACGTTTCCCTAAGACATCGCTTCAATGGAGGGCTGGTATCAGGCAAATTGGATGGGCGACTACGTTTGGCACCTAAAAAGGGGCAATTCCAAAGTTCACAGTAGGAAACAAATGCATTTGGAAGTGCCAATTTTTTTTTGTTCGGATATATGATAGGTTATTAAAATTTGAAGTAACATTTTGAATTAAGTTTTCTTTTATATATTTTTTTTTTAATTACAAAAGTGCATTAATGCTCAAAATGATAACTTTTTGTTAAAATTCTGAAGCAATAGCTAACACTTAACCCACTTATTGCCGATGTTTTTATTTTTATTAATTTTGGTTTGAACTAAAAAATCCAGTTCAAAATAGCTTCCCAGTGATAAATTAAAACATTTTTTCGTAAGTTTATGTGCAGTTAAGTCAGTAATGGGAGTCCTTTTAAAAGGACGGTGGCAAAACTATTTACTATTTTTTTCAAATGTATTTTATTTATGATCTATGTGACAAAAACAAATATTGTTTAACAAAGATAACAATTACTAAAAAAAATATCTTACACAACTGTATGATATGCCAAAAAACAATCTTTTGTATGTAATGTGATATCGCATTTTCGACAAATAAAATTGGCTTTTTATGGTAGCGAATGCAGCGCATTTGAGTCATCTTGTATTCCACTAGATGAACGTGTCCCTCAAATCATATGAAGGTTCGAACTTTGTCTGCTTGAACCCTGCTGGGATGTTCTTTTAAAAGATTCAAGCAGGCCAGTTGCAATCTGCCTATGAAAACTTTTTTGATCCAACTTCCCCTCGGAGCAATGTCTTTCTTCTGGCGCACATATATGCTTAGGTTTTTCAAGAGACTTCCCTACGTTTGACTAATCCTGCTAATCAAGTGTCATCGTCTTTGTCGAATCCATCATCGCTATCTTCTTTTCTCACTTCTGCCAGCCCACGCAACTGGCCACCCGGCGAATCTAGGCATACTTTATTCTCTTCCCCGCTATTTTCATCAGTGATTAAAGAATTCGCATATTGAGGGGGACATATGAATATATCGATGGGAGAAACCCCATCATCACTCCAAATATCGATCTCATCCAAAATTTCATGCAAAATTTCATGCTTTCGTATATAATTAAAGCTAAAAAAAAAAATAAAAAACAAAGAAAACACAACGTGTGTATGGTAGCATATTTTGCCACCGTCCTTTTAAAAGGACAGTGCACTTTTTACAATCAAACATTTTTTTTTTATTGCACATAGACAACACAACTTTTATTTATTTTTTAACAAAACTTGTTGTTTTCACAAATCAAATAAGTTTTTCTTACTTTTGTTTCTCCACTCCACACAAAACAAAAAATTAAAATGTTTTCACTTAAAAATCAAGTGCGAATTCTCCGAACTGCATTTTTCCCGAATTCACTCGTAACTGTGATTTATACTATTGATAAAGACCAACAAAAAATTAGTTTGCACCTACCCAAACATTTAATGAGCCTATATCTTTACACCACTTCTGGTGTTCTTTTAAAGGTACGGTGGCAATATCTGGGTTAAGAAGAACTTTTGGCATTTTTGAAATGAGCTGACATATACCAAGCATAAACAATGTACATTAACAAATATTTTTTTAAATTTGTTTACACAGTGTAATGGGCTATTCTATGAAGGAACTAAATGAAGGTCCCGGGAAGAAAGATTTAAAGAAAACCGCCTTTTAACCTTCAGTTGCTCGGATTCGTTTTGCGAGAGACCTTAGGTACTTGAACATTTGCTTTGTTCGAAAATGGCGTTTGGTCAGATTCTTATGAATTCAAGGCGTAAATCTAAGCATTTGCTAGGAGAATTCCAAGTCTGCTATTAACCTGACTCAGGGCGTTTGCTCCGTATTTTTGAGCTATGAATCCACTGACTTGCCGTGCTGTTTTGTTGCAAAAAAAAAACCGGCCAAGTGCGAGTAAGACTCGCGCTCAAAGGGTTCCGTAGTTTTAAATCTAGTTATATTTTGTTTAAATAACTGTTTCGTTTCGTTAACACAAAAAACGAAAACGACCCACCTCTATATTTACTTTACAAACTTATAGTCCTTACATAGTATTTATAAAGCAAAGTCCCGATCGGTGTCATATTACGTTTGTAGTAATCTCAAGAACCGCTGAATAGATTTTAACGATTCTTTTGGTATTAGATTAATAATTTCTCGGAGAAGGTTTATCAATTAGCTTTGAACTAGATAAATTTTTAGTTTTAGAGTTTAAGGGACTACAAATGAGAAAACGAATATTCATATTCTTTTTTCAAAGCATACTGAGTGACTTTTAATGTGTATCACATTCACAGCACTCAGTGCTACTGACGTTCCGATACCGCCATGGTATCGATGCTTTAACTCATTACTCGTATCGATTCAAAGTATCGGAACTACTCATTTAATTGTATAAAAGTATCGAGTAAGTACTCGTATCGAATCAATTGTGGATACATAGAACTAGAAGCTTTTGTGGCAATGAAATGACAGACAAAAGAGTAGGCAAACGTTTGCACTGACGCAATGACGACATTCGGTGTCCTTTTCTTTTTTCTTTATCGCCTTGTTTTTTATATGGTTTGAGTATGTATGTTGGAAAGAGAAGTTTATAAAAACTTAAAAATTATACATATTGTAACATAACGGAATTCAAGTGTTGCTGTCCCTTTTAAATGAAAATATTTATACTTGGAATTGGAAATACTTGTTATTTAGAATCTGGCTCCGATACCAAGTAACTACTCAAATGAAAGTATCGAATACAAAAAGTACTTGGATTGAAACAAAAGTATCAAGTTTATACTCATATTTATTTGTATCACTACTCAGTGCCTCAGTGGCAATCGTGTCCGTGTGGAGTTGATGATGGTCTTTTTTTGTAAGTCGCACTCCCCCGAAATGGCTCGACCGATTTTTATGAATTTTTTTGTGTATATTTGGTAAGTATGAGAATAGGTTGTAAAGTATATTCCTTCTCGCTAGGTGACGCTGGAGTCAAGTTATTAATGACTTCTAAATTTATGGACCAAAAATCCTCATATTAACAATATATATTGGTTCAGTGCCAAAAGAGAAAATTATAAAATCATTGTATTGTAAGTAACACTAGATTTTTCGACACGGGCGAAGCCGGGCGGGACAGCTAGTCTTTATATATAAAAATGAGCTATTATTTTGATACCTGCAAACTCATAAACTTACCATCCGATTGAGGTAAACTTACACTTTATACTTTTTCTGATGTTTATCAAAAAATTTCAAGTTTTCCGGTAGATGGCGCTGGAACTCAAACATTTTTAAACTCACCGTACGATTAAGCTTAGTACGATTACCCGATGAAATTGATTTTTTTCTTACTAAAAGTATGTATACAGTAGAGAGCATCGAAAGTGCAACACCCATTTTTTACAGAATAATCATTAATAACTTTTAGGTAGCGTTTTTTTTTTTTTTAATTAAGTTCATCATTTTTGGGTATATACATATGAGTGCTACAAGTAGTTCAGAGTCATTTTTGTTTTCAAAGCTATCAGCGTTGGTGTAAAAATTAATGTTTTTGAAACAATGCCAAATTACGAACAATTGATGGAGGACCAAAAAAATCAAATAATTGCACGTTTTAAAGTGTTGACTATTACCAAAATAAGTAAAGAGGTTGGTTGCAGCAAGTCGAGTGTTAGCAGTTTTTTTTAGAAAAAAATACTTAGGGGCACAGTTGAACCGCAAAAAGGAATAGAAGGGATTTGGAGGACATCTACCGCGGATGATCGAGTTTTACACCGGATGTCATTGAAGAACCGTTTAGCCGTACAAATAAGAGCAGAGTTTGTGGACTCAAATGTAATTGCATTAGTGTGTATACAGTACATCGAAGACCTAGAGAATTTGGCTTAATGGCTCGTCCACCCAAAACAAAAACCGATGTATATCCTATCCTACTAATATATAAATGTGAAAGTTTGGATGTTTGGATGTTTGGATGTTTGGATGTTTGGATGTTTGGATGTTTGTTGCTCTATAACACCTTAACGGTTTAACAGAATTGAATGAGACTTTCGTGAATAGATAGTCTACTTCCTGGATTAGAGATTAGGCTACTTTTTAAACAAAACATACAATTCCTTGATTCCATAATTCGAGTTATTCCAATTTCCGCTTTTATTATTTGGTCATTATTTTTGGGTAAACCATTGCCATTGATCGTCATTCTGTTGAGAGAGGGTTGTTCGTGTTAATAATTAATGCTCCTTTTTGGGATTGTGAGTTGTGACTCAAAGTAGAGGAAGGATGATTTTGCTGATATTTGCTACCGACTTTAGTTAGTTGTGTTTCTGCTTCATCAGCGTGCGGATCTAGATCTGCAGAAAGGGGGAAATGCACGATTTTTTTACTTTCTTTTTTTTGTCACTTTACAGTGGTATTTGGTTACCTTAATTCAATTCACAAATACATATATTGTAGTAGGGGTAGGCAGGCGATGTTGAGTCTTAAAATTAGTAAATAGTTGGTGATTTCGGACAAACCTCACCAGTTACTCCACGATCAATGCTTACAACAAAGCCTAATATCTTTGGCGTTTACATAGTGCTATTGTACTTTAAATATGAACATTAAGTACAACTATTAGAGACAAGAAACCAGAAAGTACCATTATTTGATGCTCATAAAATACATATTATGAACATATGTGTGTAGACGTGTTTGTACACAGGTATATTACATTTCCATCAATTTTTTATGCAATCGTTTCATCTATAGGGACAACCACTTAGTTCAGATAATAACGTATTGGTTTCAGAATTCTTTAGAATCTTAATTTAAATAATATCGCTTCCTACTACTTCCTTTCTAACATACTACAATCAAATGACGCGACTGATTTTTAGCACGGGCAACGCCGGGCAGGCAACAGCTAGTGACTTAATATGAAGAAATATCGTCCAATTTGGGCAAACAAAAATATGAAAAGTGGACAGAAATTGATTGTAGGCAAGTCATGTTCTCCAATGATTGCAAATTCAACATTTATGGATCCGATGGAATTCAATACGTGCGTCCAAGAGCTGGAGAGCCTTTAAGGAAAAATTGCCTGGAGAGAAAAGTTAACGATTCAGCGTTCCAAATGATATGGGAATGTTTTTACTACTTTGGAGACGCAAATTTTAAAGCAACTGTAAGCTCGGAAGTTTACAAAAATATTTTAGTCAATCACTTTTACCGTCAATTGAAAAGCATTTTTCAAACGCAATCGATGTGATTTTTTAAGATGGCTCAGCTCCGTGCCATCGTTCCAAAATGGTAAGTTATTTCCTTTTTTTATTTCTATTCAAATCCCTTAGTAATTCTACGCAACGAAAAAAAATTTATAAAATTTACTTTCTTCACAGATTAAAGAATTTAGGGAATTTTCACACTTGACTGGCCAGGTTATTCACCGTCACCGGACCTCAGCCACATCGAAAATCTCTGGCACATTATGGCATTAAAAATAAATAGCAAAATGCCTACCGCGATGAAAATGCCCAATGAAGTAATTGAAGAATTTTGGGATAAGGAAATATCCATGGGGCATCTTCAAATTTAGTGGATTCAATGCCTAAGTGAAGTAAGGAGGCCATAAAAAATAAAGGAGGCACTACAAAGTATTAATATTCCACTAAATTTTATAAATGTAAATGCTCTTGCCTCAGAATTCCAAAATGTACAAGTTGGATGACCGTACACAATAAATAAACATTTAAAAGGCTTGCCACCTACTGCAAGAAAATATATGGTTTTTTCAACACTTTCTTGGAAATTCCGATTTGCTCGGATCCTGTATCTATAGCAAATGGTTCTATATGTTGTTTTATTGCCAACAAGTTGGTAAACTATTTATGGAAACAATTATGATTTTATTGATTTTTTTCATTGACAAAAAAGATAGATATGAAGAGATGTGGGTTTTGTTTCGTGTTGCAGTTTCTATGCTCGCTACTGTTTGTACCTCTAGTTTCAATGAATCACCTATTATTACATACCAATATAGTGAGTGTTTTCCTTATCCAATCTGACAGCGCTGAATGACGGCACTGATCAAATCACTCTCAGTATCGAATTCGGACATTACCCCAGGGATTCTTTCGAGCCTTCCTAAGCTAATCATCGATGCCTTTTGCCATTACTTCACGCATGATTTTAACATTACGATGTCATAGGGAGCAAGTACTTCCCATCTCGATTCCTTTGCAGGTCTACTTTAAGGGGTTACCAAGAATTGTTCCAGCAGGGCTTCCTATAGACCTTCCAAGGAAGCACTTATTTCATCAGTTACCAGTTATGAGTAGAAGCAGGCCTTCCTATTGTATATTGCTTCCAGGGAAGCCTTAGTTCCAAAACGAAATCAAATAAATAAATCCAAGTGTTTGGGTAAATTCGTAAACGTCAAACGACGATCACGTCATAGTTGCCATGGTCATTTGCGGTGCTGCGAGGTAAGTGCATTCAATTGAAATCGAATCGTTGCACGATGTTTTGCCATCAGCTGCAGTGGCAATATGTTTTCGAGTTGTTGACGGACGTATCAAAACGTTTTCTAATTCTTAATCGTGATTATCGTCATGCAATTGACGTTTACGAATTCACCATTTATGTTGTGTTTGTATATTTCGGGCATAGTTTTACATATATTTAAAAAAAGATCTATTTCAGTTTTAGAAAAAAATATTGTAAGCAAAGATAACTAACTTTCAGCACACTTTTTAATTTATTTTTCGTTGAATACTTTACAGCACTTTATTAAAATGTTACTTAGCACTTCTTTTTTTCTTCGAACGTTTTTATGCGCCAAAAACTAAACTTGAAATACAAATCGGTTAGCTTGAATTTTTCCACTAAGCTTATTTAAAACAAAAAAAAAAATAACGTGATCAGACTTGTTTGGTAGGTACATATTTCTGTTCGAAAAGAAGACCTGAAAAAGGAAATATAGGAAGCGGAGCGGTAATGCCATTCAAACTGATTTTAAACTAGATTCCATTACTAATTCGCTTCCTTGGCAATGCCTAACCACAGGCCTGAAAACATTCATTCCCTTAGAAGCGAAGTGGTAATACAATTAATGCTCAAGTCTTAAAAGTGGTGGGAATTTTAAAACAGATTCCATTCCCAAATCGCTTTTTTGGCAATGCCTTAAGTCAGGCCTGAAAACGGTCATTCCATTAGAAGTGAAGTGATAATACAATTGATGCTCAAATTTGTGGTGGGAATTTCAAAACAGGAGCCATTACCAACTCGCTTCCTAGGCATGATTTTGGGAAGGCCTTCCTATTTTTTAAGATTTTCATTGATGAAGTAAGGGGTGATTTGGCAAGGTCTACTGAAATCGCCAACGATTCGCTACTGGGCGTATATTAAGCTAGAGAAGCGAAACGCATGATTTCCTTTTAGTACAAACTTTCGCATCCCATATCTAATTTTCCAAAAGTGTTCACATGTTACAGCACTTACACTTTCACACATTGCCGACATAAATTCGCATGTAAATTAAGTTCAGCTACGTAATTCATTACGCCCAAAGTACCCATCATGCACTGAAAACACACGCTTTCCAACACCAAAAACAGAAACGTACACGTAAATCAACAAACCTACTAAATACTTGGCTTCCATTTAAATTTATAAACATTCTAAGAGCTAAGCCCACACAGCCAGTCGGTATTTGGTATAACCAATCCGAAGTATAGTGTCTCTTTGCATGCACCATGCATTTGCTGCTACATCGACTGAACGAGCAGCATACGCATCATTATCAACCTCCGGCTCTTTGTCCCAATTCGCATCGCTCATCCCCTAAGCCAAGCCAAATTGAGGTAAATGGAATACCATGTCAAACAATAAATCAAGAAACAGAAACGAAAACGAAAACAAACAACAATTCATACTCAATCGAGGAGTAATGAAAAGGAAAAGGGAAGTACACAAAAAAAGGAAGAAAAGCAATCCCAATCGGTGTGGATGAAGGCAGAGCTAAGGACTTCGAAAAAGAACTCAAATCACAGAAACAGAAACAAAATCTGAATCTAAGTGAAGGACAACACATCCCCAGCTAAGCCCCAAAAGCAATCTATACCCACCGACTCGTCCACCCAGCGCCAGCGCCTGGCAATGGTCATAGCTCTTTCTTTGGTTTGTTCACTTTTGCTTTGCCAATTGCGAATGACCCAAATGAAGTCGAAGTTTTCTGGAGCCAGCTGGATGAGCGATATCGTTGACTCCTTTGGCTTTGCACATTTCCTGGTTCAGTGTTCCATGTTGCGACAATAATCATTAAAGATAGCTGCCATTAGGGCTGCCGTATAGGAGGGACAAGCATGAAGACACGCATCCAAACAGGCCTACATATACAAACGAGTATATGCCGATGCCATTAACTGAGTAAACATAAATCCGGAGCAGGGGAATTTTGGATTTAAGCACCAGAACAGCCTTTGAGGAATTGCTTCCATATACCCGTACATCGTCATCGTTTGTTGGTATATGTGTTTCACACCCTCCCCATTTTGTGCATCCTGTGTGACATAGCTGGGTTGCGATTGCAACATATTTCCCAACCAACTGGCGGAAGGCTTTTGGATTTGGCAAAGTTTCGAGTGACACCACAAGGCCGTTACTTTGGTGACAATTTTTGCTTCCTTTTCGACCGATTTACAATTATTTTTATTTTCAAAAGGAAATCGCCCAGCACTGACACGATCATCAGACGGCAGCGTTATCCTGCATAGTCAGTCCATGAAAAAAAAAATGAGGCTGAAAAATGAAATACAACCGCTCTAATTAGAGGCGCATAATGAGATGCTCCAGAAAAGTGAGATGAAATCTGGGACAACATACTGCTGCTGTCATTCTTTTCATTTTTGTTTTCTTTTTTTGCATCGTTAGTTGGATGAGGGATGTAGTGTGTCGAGGACACTTTAGGACCTATTTTCCAGGACAGTTATGGTAGTTAAGCTTAATTTTTTTTTTTTTTTGGTTGAAATGTCCTGGGAATAGGTGTCATACGAGTATAAAGGAAAAGTATTTGAAAATGAAGTCCTTTTTTGTTCGCTTTTAACACGCTACACAAAAGAACGCCGACACGAAAGGTTTTGCCAATTAGCCACTTTAATGCAAATGTGCAGCCATTTCTGGGGGGTGGTGGCTGGTGGGTACAGCGCAGCAGATAGGACTTATGCATGTATTTATCATTAAATTTGCTTCCGTATGAGATTCCCTGAAGCTGGAATATTTTCTGTTTGCATTCGATTAAACAGGCTGTAGCTAATTTGTCTGGATAGACTTTATAGAACGCCTGTGGATGCGCTGATAGGCGCAATAAATCGGAACTACAATTTATGTACCTATCACCGTTTAAGCGAACGTACTATGCGTATGTATAGAAATGTAATTTGCATTCAGTTAAAGTTCAAAACTTATAGTTTTGATAGTTGGACAACTGTTTTATCTTTCAATTGTAAAGTTACCTTATACCGCCATCTTACCGGCAATTTAACTAACTAACGGCTGGCAACGTCACGCCAAGATGATGTGTCAAAAAATCAGTAGGAAAAGATGATGGCGAACACGTGCTTTTAGAGTTCAAAGAAGAAAACATCATGATTTGTAAGTTAATAGGACAGAAATAAAGAAAGTACAGTAAAGCTACGAGCAGACGATATGCAAAAGTCGCATATATATGCGAGTCTGACGCGTCATCATATCCGATTAATGCTCGCATATCGTCTGAACACCAATTTAGGGCAGTCCGCATATGCGGACGATATGCGACACCCAGTTCGCAAACCAATTTGCGACTTTTCCGCATATCGTGTGAACACTTTCGCATATCATTTGTGACAATTTGCGAGCATATGCGATCATTTGCAAGCGTCCCAACCATATGCGACCGGACGAAAACCTTACATTGCATATGACCGCATATTTGCGAACAAATCCGAGATCTCAAAAGTTTGAAAATTTAGTACTTTTTTTATTTTTATCTTACATTTTGCTTTGGCTGGGTTGTGTTGTGAGTTGTGACAGTAATTGTGAAGATAATTATAAGGTCTGTTTGGTAACACGTTACTTTTCGTAATACTTTGTAAAATTACATAGAATCACATGAATCTGTGTTTGTTAACTCGAAAAAATCACGGTACATCGCAAGCTGAGAGCGAAATGAGAGCGTAAAAAATAAATAGCGATGAAATTGTACGCAACATCTTTTTCTTGTGATGAGCTGGACAACTCTGTCAAATCAGACCATCTGACAGTTTGTGAAATTTCATAAATCTTCATTGTTGGTGAAAAACAAAAACAAACCGAGAGGTTTGACCAAAACTGTGTTTGCTTACTTTTGTGCAAGTTTTCTGCCTTTGAGTTGTGCTCGCTTGTGCACAAAAAAGATAATAAACAGACCTATTATATGTAATTGTGTAAGTAATCAATCCGTAGCCTACCTAGCGGTACACGAAAAGAGTACGTGTCGCCATATAATTATAGTCGAAATAGTAGGTCTCTTTGGTAACTTTTTTTTGCACAAGGAATTGAGACCTGTCAAATAGTAAAATCATCTCGAAGATAGAAAACTTGAACAAAAGTTACCAATCGCTTTTGAAACAACACTTGGTAAAAAAATTGAGAGCCATGCAACTGTCATGATTCTATGATAGTTTACATAGTAGGTTCCGGTACTTTTTGCACTTAATATGGGTTTTCTGTCAAATCTCGAAGAGTGGGGTTAAAATTCTGTCAGACAGAAAAATCACGAAAAAGTAATCGAACGCGTTTAGCACCAAAAAAAATTAAGAATGTATGTGATTTGACAGATTTGACAGTTTTCATAATATACCCTAAAGAAATTTCTTGGACTAAAATTCGTAGCATGGGGAGATTTCTTACTCTCTCGGGAGCATTCTCTTCTACGAAAAACTTCGAAATTTATACGTACGCGAACGGGTTTTCGTAGTTTTCGTGGATTTTCGTTGTTTTGGGAGTGTACGCGAACGGACCTAGTGTTTCGAAAACAAACGTGTTACCAAACAGACCTATTATCCACTGGAATACGGAAATGGTATTGCAAAGACCAAACATTTTCGTCAGTGGACAAGAAGCGCAGCATCAGCAACAGGCCATCTGACGCGGGAATGCTTAATCGCATGTTCCTGTCGGCTTTTTGAATTCTCGGTTTTACCAAACTTAGTAGATGACCAAATTGGTCGGTCGACATGTCAACGAAACCGTGATATAATTCCGGTTTATCGTCACGCTGTTCTAGCAACAATTTTGCGCAAAAGCCTTCAGTCCCGCGAAGTCGTACCCAATCTTTGGCCCATTCACAACGAATCCTTTGCACTTGCGCACCCGCTTCTTCGTGGCTTCCATCTTCGTCGTAATTTTCCATCATATCTATTGCCAAAATAGCAATAGCAGCCCATTTTCTTTTTGACATTTTTAATATATTTCCACACTTTAAATTGTCACAAATCACCAACACAATACAGAAAATACAAAATGTCAAAAGATTGATAATGCTCGCAAATCTGCATATGATTGAAAATATGTGATCTGCAAATTGTGTTCCATATCGTGTGAACACCTTGCATACAGGCCACAACATTTGCGACCCCATTTGCGAACATATCATATGCGAACACCGTGTTCGCAAATGCATTTGCGAGTTTTGGGACAAAAGTCGCATATCGTGTGAACACGTCTATATGCGAGTTTGCAAGCAATGCCTACTTTATAGCATTTGCGATAAATTTATGAGTTTTCTCGTGACGTCAGCACTTGCATATATATGCGACTTTTGCATATCGTCTGCTCGTAGCTTAAGACCCGCTTAAGTGAAACGACAAAAAATCAAAAAAAAAAAATTCACTTAAGCGGGATTTTCAGTTAACCGGATCTCGGATAACTGAAAAAGAAATTTCAGTTAACCGGATCTCGGATAACTGAAAAAGAAATTTCAGTTAAGCGGATCTCAAATAACTGGAACAAATTTCAGCTAAGCAAACCTCATATTATGTATAACAAAACAAATTTTAAAATCAATCTTAAACAGCTGAAAAACGTGTTGTAAACGTTTGCTAATTGTCATGTTGAGAAGTGGATGACAGTGTTGGAGGTGAAAATAAAATGAAACAATTCAGCGCGCGTTTATAAATTTTTTGTTCTGTTCGATTTTAAATTTTGCAGTTAAACGAGTTGTTTTTCAGAGAAAAATAGAAAGTTTGAAGAATTTTTTTTCAGTTATCCGGGGTTTTCACTTGATCAAGTTTCAGCTAAGCGAGGTAGGTTGTATTTAAGTATACACGGGGATTTGTGAATCTTTTCACTTAAGCGGGTTTTTCGCTTAAGCGAGTTTCACTTAAGCGGGTTTCACTGTATAACAAAATAAATCCAATTACACAATCCAATTTTAACAAAATAAAAACAACAATTTTTGTTACACAAAGAAAGAGGAACATCCAGTCAGGTGCTATTCAGATGTCTACCATTTTTAAACACATTTTCAATATTTCAAAAATAAGTATTCCTTAATCCCTTACTTCTAGCCCTTTCTTATAATACCTCACATTTCACATGACCTATTTTTCATGAAATTAATTTTACATGCTAACTTCCGGTTACACAAGCCACCGGTTGTTGAGTAACCGCACTGATGCAATGTTGTATTCTTAGTAGTAGTAAGTAAGTTGGTAGTAACTTGACTTCAGCGCCACCTATGGTCCTGATTTTATTTCATAATTTTCTCTTTTGGCGCTTAACCAACATAATATTGTGAATGTGTGTATTTTTGGTCCATAAACATAGAAGCTGTTAATAACTTGACTCCAGCACCACCTAGCGGGATGAAATATAAGGCGCGTTTTTTTTCTTTCCATACAAAAATAAGACTGGATAATTATCCAGGCTAAGGTTTTGTTGTATTTTACATTGAAAACATGTTGCGGAAACATGTTAAGCCTATATAGGTTTGCAAAAAAAACACGCCTATACTTTACGACCTATTCTCATACCTACCAAATATACACAAGAAATTTCATAAAAATCGGTCCAGCCGTTTCGGAGAAGTGCGACCACAAACACCGTGACACAAGATTTTTATATATTAAAAGATTCATACGTGCAAATTATAAAAAATAAAATGTACACAAAAACTCCACTATAAGTACCTCTATTGCGCTTCGCATCCTGTGACCTATTCCGAGAAACATATTAAACTCAACATTAATCGACCAAAAGTCATGTTTCAACAACGCGAAATGAATATTTAAGCCTAGACTAAGAGGAAGAGTGTGTTGCGTGACGTTAAAATATGCAAATACACAACATTTCGCTCGTGTGTACTCGTGTAGTATCCAACTCCTTCAATACACGACGGACGAATTAAGATATCGTGACTCGTGACTTTGCATAGCTTGAGTAAGAGTTTTGCGCGAAAAGAAATTCAAACACAATGAGAAAAGGAAACCTTGGGCGTGGGACAATTTTCCATTCTGTCTTCTGTCAGACCGGCATAATTGGAATGTTTAATTAGATAACCCGTAACGTAATTTCATACTAATCTGACACATTCATCGCAACATAATTTTCACGTTAATCACAATCTCATGTCGGTCGTAATATTAAGTCAAGAAAGGTGATGATGGTACGATTACTCGTATCTAAGATGGGTAAAGCCTTAAATATCTATTTCCAGTTTCGTTAATAATAGAAATTAATTATATTTTAGTGTAGCATGGTGTGTAGTTTTCGAGCCTTATGTGCATTTGAAATAATTTGGGACAACATTTTAGAACCAATGTGGGACATAAAATATGCATATACACAGAGGCAAGCTAATTTTTCGTTTAATTATTCTGAATAAATAAACGAATGGCAGCACATTGTATGTGCTTGTGTATGTTCTAACATTTTCTCTAATACTCGTGCATAAAAACGGTACTTTTGCATCCTGATTTCGTGCTTTGCATGATGGGACACTCGTACTAATAAAATTGAAAGCCAAACCGCATAGAGAGGACCTTGCACATTCATTGTTAGAGTTCGCGTGCAGTTTGCTTACTTTTAGGCTCTGTTTGCCTTCGGAAAAATGTTAGAAAAAACAATAAAACATCTATTCTATGAATATCAATAAAAGGGGAGTCGGGTGGGTGAATGGCTCTGTCAACGTCAGCTAAATAAAATAGAGGGTGACTTTGAATAGGTTCGTGTGTTTTGTGGTTAGCACGAGAATGCTAAAACCTTGTTGAACAAACAGGCCTAAAACTAATATGCAAAACTATGTAAATTTTATTGGGTACATTTTGTTGCGATAGAAAGTGCTGAATATTTTAGATTTTTTTTTTTTTGTGAATGGTGAATGGTGAATGTACAATGTTCATAGATGGTGGTCAAAAATAATTTAGGTTAATTGGATATGCTGAATATTTAAGTATTGCTAAGTGAACGATGAACATGTTTATGAAGTCGACAGAAAATTCGGAAAAACCCCAAAATCCAAACATCTAAACTCCCCATATGATTTCCATCTGTCAACTGAGGCGTAGACGTATATATTCTTACATACTTATTAGGTTCATATAATAATATATTCAGCTTTTTTTTGTAGCAAACTGGCTTATTTCTTCTTCTCACGCGCCTCATTGGATCACATCACAATATCTTTTAAGTTTTTTTAAGATTTTAAAATTACTAGCTAGGAAGAAACAGTTGTGGAAGAACATAAAAGAACTTGGCATCACTGGATCCAAAAACATATCGAAGTGCTCCCTTAGTTCCGACGTTATGATATCGCACTTTGTCCCAAGTTTTGTCAGTTCTTCCATGCCTGTAGTCACTTCGGATAGCACTATTTCAAACGTATCCTTTTCCTTCAACTGCATTGATATGGAAGGTGTTTCAAACGTCGTTCGCTCTGTCAAATCTGATGCTGTAGGCCCTGATAATATGTCACCAAAGTTTACTAAACTTATTTGGCCTATAATTTCAAGATATGTGTAATATTTTTAATGTGTGCATTTGTAGTAGTACTTTTCCGTCACACTGGAAGGTGGCTAAAATCATCCCTATTCCTAAAAAAGCGAGTCCCATCATTCCAGCGGACCTCAGACCGATAAGCTTGCTGCCCTATCTATCGAAAGTTTTTGGATAAATCATTCATCGCCAAATGCTTACTTACTTAAATAACAACAATATAATCTCTGTCTGGCAATCAGGCTGTCGAAACAAACATAGCTGTGAATCAGTAGTCATTAAAGTCACTACCGACTTACGTATGGAGTTTGATTCATACAAAATTGGTCTATTGTTGTTGTTGAACTTTTCACGGGCTTTCGATTGTAATGATCACTCAATATTTATATCAAAATTGAGGAATAAATTCAATTTCTCTAGTACTGCTCTTTGTTTGCTATATAACTATCTCGGAGACAGAGTTCAAGAAGTTTATACTGACAGTGGAACTTCCAGACCAGTTGTTATAAATACAGGGGTCCCACAGGGCTCAGTACCGGGACCAATACTATTTTCATTGAATATTAACGATATCCCGGATTCTATAAGTTCTTGCAATATACAAATGTATGCAGATGACGTCTTGATTTAGCTCTGTTGTTCCGTAGGACTGATGCAGGATCTAGTGACAAGAATGAATGTAGATCTAGCAAGAATTCAACTCTGGTCTGATCTCAACAAACTTAAACCTAATCCCTCTAGGACTAGCAAAATTCTACTCGTCAAACCCTTCTATTTGATATCCATGTCATGCGGATGTGAAGAAAAAAGACATGCACGGAAGTGCATAAAAAAACATTAATTGTCTTTGCAGTTATTTTTTTTAAAATCATTTATTAAAATAATCGTTAAAGATTTTGATCATCGTTTCATTTCATCTTATGTTGTACTTTTCAGTTAGTTTTGCCCAAAGTCGGCAGTTTCCCTACTTTCCTTGCCAACTCATCGGCAAACTCGTTGCTTTCTGCAACAGACTGACCAGGCACCCAACATAGTCTTACTTTGTTCTGCATAATACCCTTAGCATTATTCGGCAGTTCCTGACTATTCGTTGCATAATCAGGACCACTGGAGTCCTAAGTACGGCTAGAACTTCTGCCTGAAAGAGGCTGAAGGCATCCGGGAGTCTTAAGGATACATTTAGCCCTGTGTTCATGCAAAATATACCAGTCCCCGTTTATTTTACAATTTAAGATCCGTCAGTGAAGACTGCAGTGTCTGTATGCCGAGTAACTGTATTATTTGTCCACTCTTCCCATACAGGGTTTTGTTGGCTTTGTCATAGCCGGGAAAAAATAGAAAAGAAACAAAAATCAACAATAAAACCAAAGAAAACAACGTTCTGTTGTGTCATCACGATTGAAAAATATTAAGTAAGCAAAAATGAGAACTAAACCAAAGGAATAAATAGAAAAGACACAAAAAAAAACCAAAGGAAACAACTTTCTTTTCTATCATCACGATTGAAAATAGAAAAAAAGAACAAAAGAACAAAAGAAAACAAGAAACGAACCTGGAACCTATCAGATGAGAAGCCGACATGGCATACACTGAGCTACTTCCCAACTTAAGACTATCTAATTTGGTAGGTATATATTTCTCTGGTAACACTTTTGAAGTGCACATTTCTCAGTACAAACATCAAGCGGTTAGACATATTAATGTCAAAAGTAATCCGCCATCTTATGGCATCCACCATATTGTATTAAGAATTGCGTCACTTAGTTAATCGTATTTGACTTGTCAAATCCTTTCATTTGATACCCATATTTAGGAGGTCGGGAAGCTAAAGTTAATCCACCCTCTTGGGGCGGCGTCCACAATATTAGATTTACAAGATCATCAAATATACTATATTGAGTTGTCACCGGACATGCAAAATTTCAGCATAATCGGATATCTGGAAGTGGGATGTCCAGATTTTGCCCTCACAGAAATTGAAGTTGAGCGTCCGCCATATTGGACTAACAACGTCATCAAATAACCCATATTGTATTGTCTCTGGAATTATACACGTGTGAAAATTTCAGCCTGATGGGATATCTGGAAGTGGGTGTTAAATCAATTCCCAGATTTCATGCTCACAGAACGTGAAGCTTGTAACAACTTCTGGGATTGTATTAGTCTAAAATTTGTGAAGTTTATTGAAATATGTACATTGTGCCTTATGATGCACACTGTTCGCTGGTTCAAGTACCCATGCAAAATACTAGAATTCCAAAAGGCAGTAACCGACTATTAAAAATCGTCGCAATTATTCTCGTTTAGTTTCGGACGCCACCCAAAGAGTAAACCTGGGTTTCAAACCAATTTTCTTGTTCGGATTTTCGAAACTTATCTTCAATAGAGAAAATCCCAAAACTTCTCCAAAGACCTGGGTTTTGAAATCCCAAACATATCGTCTCAATACGTCTGTCCGCCTTCACTGCCATCTGGGGTGAGTTCAAAACTAAGTCGAAAAATCTCTGCAGCTATGAACGTCTCGGATGTCAGCTAACTGTCACAATTTTTCAGCTTCTCATTGTTCGCAGACTCACAGACGTATTAAAAAAAAACAATTGAACCAGCTTTCTTTGGAAGCTGAAAAAGCTTGCGGCAAGAGCATCAGCAAAACAAACAGTCTACTCACTTACTTACTTAGGTGGCGCTACAGTCCGGGGTGAACCAAGGCCTCAATCAACAACCTCTACCAGCTTGCCCGGTCCTAAGCTAGCCGCCTCCAGTTGCGCACGTCAAGTTGGCTGAGGTCTTGTTCTACTTGTGCGCTCCACCCGGGTAAGAGTCGGATATTCTCCGAGCCGGAGCGTTGATGTCCATACGCTCTACATGTCCTAGCCATCTTAAACACCCAATGTGCAGTTTTTTGACCAGGTTGATGTCGCTGTACAGCTCGTACAGTTCGTGGTTGAATCTTCTCCTCCAGAACCCGTCAACGCAAACGGGACCGAATATCTTAAGAAGGATTTTTCTCTCGAAGCGACCAAGGATATCTTTATCCGCTTTCGATAAAGTCCATGCTTCAGCTCCATATAGCAAGACTGCGATGATAAGGGTCGATCGAGAAAGGACTTTACTACTCAATTGCCTTCTTAGCCCAAAGAAACAGCGGTTGGCAAGAGTAATCCTTCGTTTGATTTCCGACGAGATGTCATTTTTTGAAGTTTTGACAGAGCCGAGGTAGACAAAGTCCTTTACTACCTCGAAGTTGTAGCTGTCTATTGTGAAGTTTTATTCAATTCGTCGATGTTGGGTGTCCCTTTTTGTTGACAGCATATATTTTGTTTTGCCCTCGTTTACCGCTAAACCCATTTTAGCCGCTTCCATTTCTATACTCGCGAACGCACCGGTGATAGCTCGCTGTGTTCTACCAATGATGTCAATATCGTCGGCGTATGCAAGAAGTTCAACGGACTTTTGAAAGATCGTTCCTTGTGTGTTGGCTTGTGAGTTTCGAACAATTCTTTCAAGTATGATGTGAAGAAGTCGCATGATAGCGCATCACCTTGTCTGAATCCAAACAGTCGCGGAACGATATTGTCCAAGCATCTGTGATGGAAAGCAAAGCTGAAAAGATGAGTAAGTCTTCGTTTGATGTCTGAAAACGTGACATCACATCACATATTCTCTTACCGTTACAAGTTTGACTCGCATTCAACAAAGCAAAAGCGTTTTCTGCCAAACAAAGCTGTTTATGGGTCATTCATCCTTGTAAGTTCCCTTATGGAAACAAGCCAAATGTCCTCGACTAATCTTGACTCATTCCTGGCACAATTCCTTGAACTGTTCCGTTTTGGTTGTATGAACTTTTAACATAGAACGTCGGGCAAGAAGCTGCGCCAAATTAAGGGAAAACACTGCAGGAGACATTTATACATATAATACATTAACTCACAATCACACTTAGCCGTTAACACTACGACTACGAGAATTTATGCCATTTATTGAGCTGATGTCATAGCAAAAGAATCCCACAACTAAATCGTGTAATGTAGGCCGATATGTTGGGTACGTCCTCTGTTTGGCTGCATTTTTGTTGTCTATCTTTACGACCGAGGAGGATTCCTTCACGACGACATGGCACCATAAATTTATAACGCTCGCATCACAATCACAATATGTTCTCAGCAGATGAGTGTATAAGTGCGGAAGGGAAACAACGAATGACGACACTGCATCTGCAAGAAGCACACATTAGAATTCCATGCATGGCAATGGGAAAATGTCGCGTTCGACTGGCAGAGGAAAGCGATATTACACAACCTCCCGACCTCATACAAATACAACTACATTATCCAAGGAATAACACCCCCATTGTCATGATGCAGCTACATCTGCCTGACATTGTTGTCCCCCTCGCACTCACTATGCCGATGCCGATCCATTAACAACACCACTAAAAGCGGTCGTTTTGCTGAACGTCAAAGCTTTGTCAGTTAGCTGTCAGCTTGAATATAACACAAACATATGTGACTATGGAACTAGTCTACCTACCTACGGACAAGGCGAAGAGTGAACGGTAAAATGTGTCAGTTTGCGTAAACGTGCTACATTAGCATATTACTTAGTTCTCCTTTTAGTCTATTGAATTTCAATTTTCTTTCACCACAAGGATGCTATGCTGATGCTGATGCCGATGCTGTTCATAGTTGGCGCTCCTGCTTCTTCCCTTGGTCCTGCTCATGCATGCATGCACTCACTTCATAGTATATAATGTCTTCTTAAGTGACGCAGATACGAGTACAACAAATGGGTAACACATTGCCAATGACAGATTAAAGTGACGTACGGGCGGCGCGACGAGGCGTTTTTGATGGAAAAGCGTTTTGCATTTGTCAAAAATCATGACGTTAAGCTTCTTGGTTTGGTGGGTTGCCTGACAGACAAGGACACCCTGAATTTTGGTAGCAAAAATAAAAAATTGTTGGCAAATTATGTAATTAAAATTTTGTAGCGGTATTCTATGTAAGGATACGCGGATACGTGACTTGACATTTAGGATCCTTTATCACAGAGTATACTATGGCGGCGCGGTCGTATATGTGTAATTTAGTACTCGTATATTGGATTTTATGACATCGTTAGGGTCATGGGTGAATATGGCTGCAGGAAATGGTCCGCTTTCAGCACAAGTAGTGCTCTATGTTGTTTAGGGCTGTTATTTTATGAGTTCACGGTACTGAGCTCTATTTTTGTCTGTGTGTATGCGCGCGTAATCACTTTTTAGTTACCAATTACCATTAACTTTGGTATTGCTTCGTGATCCCTGGGTATTATGTTTATTCACATTATTTTACGTATTCTATACTACGACAATATCTATGAAAGGATAGCCCGGTTACATGGGCTGCGGCTGCAGATCATTGCTAATATGTTAAAAATGCCATAGGGTAGTTTTGAGGGATTTTCTATTTTAATTTTAACAACGGGATAATAGCGGACTAATTGAACTATACACAAATGGCAGGCTAATTGAATTTGTGAAGTTTGTAGGAGATTCTGTAAAGGGATTTTTATTTTTTATCGTTCTTTCCATTTATACATAAAAGCACCAGAAGTCGTACTTTATGACAGCTTGGTTGTCAGATGGTGTTTTCAAATATAATAAGAGTTTGAGATTGAATACGCAAAGAATAAACTCAATTTTAAAACAATGAGGTTGTGAATAAAAAGCTGCTTCGGTTTGTTAGCTAGAAGCGACCTTTTTCCCATTGACTGTCTTAATCTTCAAATTAGAAAAATTAAATTTCTCGTTACTGATTAAATAAAACGAGATAGAATGGAATGTCAGAATCGTTTGCCCGATTCACAAGAAAGGATAGAGGCATCAGTCTCCTCAACATTGCCAACATCTGCCATGCCGTGTGAATGCCTGAAACTTTTCGTTATCAATCTGCCATCTGGGGGGCCAGAAAAGTCCACCATAGACCAAATTTCCGCACTTAGGCACATCCTCGAAAGAACCCAAGAAGTCCAAATCGATACACATCACCTGTTCATCAATTTTAAGGCCGCATCTGGAGAGATGAACTGTAAGTTGAATTTCGACTTTGGGGGGCTAGTTTTGGGCGATAAATGGAATGTTAACAAAAAAAAAACAATTTCATTAATTTAATTTTGAGGTCAACGTGCGGGATGTCAAATGAAAGCTCGTTAAAGCACGATTTCAAAAATGTATGAATTACTTTTTTGTGTTACTCTTTTCTTAACACTTTTTCAAAAAAACGTTAAAAAATCGCTATCCCCCTAGCTTATTTCCAAAAATATCGCTCAGAAAAATCTGAATAAAATCACGTAGATTGAGAATAAAGTGTAGATTGAACCAAAATTATCAAGACTGCCCTACAGTTTTTTTTTTAATTATTATTGAATATGAAATTGCATATTCTTAGGCACATTTATATTGAAGAGGCCTGTATTAAATATGATACAATGGCCAATTATGATAAAATATGAAGTTTTTCGAATTTACAGCATTTTTACTAATATGTATCAAATTTGATACATCGGGCCGTTAAGGGTTAAAAATAGTTGCACTAAAAAAAATCCTTCATCCAAGTCCTTGTCAATAATATTTCAAAGGCGTGTGTAAAATTTCATCAAGATCGGTTCAGTAGATGTCGAGAAATCTTGACAACCGACTTTGAAAATACAGTTTCGAGAAAAACGCGTTTGTGTTTTAAGTGACAATAAAACTGCTTTGAGAGCGCAACTTCCCAAGTCTCTATCTCCGAAACTATTACTCCGATCGACTTGAAAATTATTGAGAACAATATTCTAGAGATTTTTTTGAAGCCTTAAAACCCCTTAATGTTCCTTATGCACTTCCGTCCAGTGGAGGTCTTAGTCTTTTTTTTAACTTGTTTCAAAGCAGAAGACATAAAGTACCTAACTTCTCATTTTTATAACTTTCTCAGGTTCCTGTGAATTTCGATTTTTTTTTTTACAAATCATTTGTTTAGATTTCTTGAGCCTGGTTATCATTCAGCATCAGAACCATATACATACCTCTGTGTACATATGAAGTAGTGCTTTGGCTTCTTTATGGTCATATTGATGTCATTTTACTGCTACAGATGAAATGTCCTTACAATGTAGATTTTACTCCATCCAAACACAAGCTCATAGAGCAAACCGAATACGTAGCACAGCCTGGATTCCATAAACCAGTTCCCTAGTTAGTTTCAACATAATCCCTTCGATAATGCCTTATATACAATATACTGTACACCCACTCACCCCATAGTCCTTCGGGAAAACATAAATGCACCGCTTTTTAAGTATTCATTTTCAATTTCATCCTTCTCAGAGTGGACTGGTATATAGTTTTCTATTAAATCACTCTTCCGAGAGAGTGGCATAAAAACGACCAAAACCAAAGCGAACTACAACTAACAAATGAAATAAAGGAAAGCGTGCGAGAGACTCCAAATGGGGAAAACTGCACTCGGGAAAAACCAACAGAATTATTTATTTTTATTTCGGAGGATACCAGAAGCACACTGGCCCACAACAAGTTGAAGATTCAAAAGAGTGCCGCCTGCATTATGGAACGTTATGCAAATGTACGTTTGGCCACATGCAAAGGATTTCATAAACTTTTACATTTCACCGTAGTAAATCGCAAGGATTCATAAATACACACATAACCAATAGGCCATTGAGAGTCAGAAAAAAAAGGATAAAAACTATATGTCTGTCTCTAAAGCCAGCCACCAGGCTTCCTACAGACAGAGGACGAGTTCGTGTGTACATATGTATGATATACTTAGCAGGAACGATGTTGAAAGGATGTTAAACTGCATTGAAATAGTTAAGTTAAAGAGTTCACAGGATGGATGAGTTCTTCTTCTTTTTCTCATAGTGAAATTGGGGCACGAATCTTAATAGGATTTGCAAAGTTTTCATCAGCTCTAGTTTTCTTCTTCCAGAAGCAGGAACTTTGCGGAACTATGTATTTCCTCTACATGTGTGCAGTTGCTATGGGGACACATAAGTGTACTCGTCTGTCTCCTGGTTTCTACTGGTTTCATTCCAGATAATATGCGTAGCGTACGTATAACTGTGAGCTACATTTTGCCGAGATTTTCTTATTGAATAATTTCTACCTCCACAAAGTGTGTGTATGTGAGTGTGTGCATTCGGAAAATCCAGATTATGGTAGATCTCTTTGGATTACGTTTAAGTGCAGTGGAATGTGTTTGAAAATTGAGATTTTCCTAAACTGCATTTGTGTGCGGCAAATATATGCTGTGTGGGAGTTTGCTCACACGTTATGAAGGCACATCAAATAAATTATGATTGAGCATCAGGAACTGAGGGAATTGCCGGAGAAAGATGCCATACAAAATATTTGGAAGTTCTGCGCTAATAGCACGCGCTGTGATTCTTTCAAGAGCGTTCTGGCAACACGAAATAAGGAAGACAGATGAGATTGAACTCCTGGGATGCAAAAAGTATTTTGTATCTGGAATGACAAGTGCGGAGCAGGTATGGTTTCGTGGTTTTCCATCTTTCCTCAAAAATATTCAGTTATACTCGTAAAGCTTAAGCATCTTTGAATTAATTGCGGATTTCTATTGACTTAGCTTTTAAGTTGTTGTATATTTTAAACATCTTGAAACGTTGTTTATTTTTTCTTACGATACGCTTAATATGTAAATATGTGTGTAATGTACAACTTCGTACCATATTATACAGTTCCGGTAACGCTCTAGTAAAGATTTGTTTTTTACCTATGTAAAAATATATGTATATGTATGTATGTATATTCACAAAAAAAAATCTCGTCTGTTAACTCTAATTGACGTTACTCTGGGACATCTAGATCAGAGTCTATCGCCCAATGTGGCAGATTTCCTGCTTCTAAATAAATATTTTCTTCCTTCAGGGCAAATTTGTGGTGGCCGTGTCCATGGTGGTTAGTGCGTTCGACTACTACGCATGCTGCTCGGGTTCAATCCCAGCCCGTGTCCAACATCTAAAAAAGTTTTTCACGGTCGCCCCCTCTTTCGAATGTCTGACAAGGAATCAAAGGGTATCATTTGTCGCACACAAATGGTTGCGAGAAGCTAGGCTTGGTTCTGTATAGGACTGCTGATGCTGACGCGGTATATATATTTATTTTATCAGTGCGAATTTGGAGGAGTCTTCCGACAGCACAATGATTTTTTCAGCTTGTGATACTCTATAAATACAATTTTTAATTTTTAATATTTCACACATGTTTTTAATTTTAACTTAATCAAAAACACTTGCCAAAGAAAAGAAAACGAATTTTAATTTACTGATCAGTTTTAAAAAAGAAAGAAAACAAGATCAATTCTTCAAAGCGAACAGCTTCAACTCATTGCAAATACAGTCAAACCTTTTTTTTACGAACTTCCTTGTAACGAAATTCTCCATATTGCGAAATTTGTTGTTGTCCCTTCCATTTAAAAAAAAAATCCTATAAACATGAATCATAAAATTCTTATAAATATTTGACACAAAAATGGGAAAAAACTACTGCCAGACTTAAAAGTCCCTCTAAAGCGAAATATATCTTGAACTACTTTATAACAAACAAACTTATTGCTCCCTTGGAGGTTCGTTATAAAGAAGTTTGACTGTATTACCAATTCGTAAAAAGTTAACTGAAGATTTTCGATCTACTGTTGTTTATGGAAGACAACACATATTTAAGAAGTCAAAAACGGTCTAAGGGCTGTGTACCGATTGCGTTAAAATTTTATCCACGGGCTAATTTTTGACACTAGTTTGGTGAATATAGACTTTAAAAATTTAGCCGGCTCTGGAGCTGCATAAAAATGTATCCAGTGGTTAATTTTTGACATTTGTATATACCTAAGAAGGAATGAGGGAGAGGACAAGAGCTTTGGGTTTGTTTTCCCAATCGTTTGTCGCAAATACAGTGCACTAGTGTTCACATACGATGAAAGAACTACCCATCGTAAAAATTATGTAAACACTAGTTCAACATTTTTTAAAGTGAAACTTCTTTAGTCGCAGTAGGGCAAATTTGCCTGAATCAGACGAAAAAGTGAAACGCTTCCCCTTCTCCAACTTCAACAGCCAGTAAAATACATTCTTAAAAGAAATAAACATACATATCGAGCCACAAAATATCAAAAGTACAAGCAAGCGAAGAAAACAACAACCAAACAGCCGACGAAAATCGGTTTTGTAGGCGAAGGGACTGAGGTCTGTGGTAAGAAACGACGGAAAATCTTGTATACCGAGTTTGAGCGGTTGAACGTTGAATGATGTGGTAAACTAATGCATACCTACACAACTTTCAAAATATTTTGCTCCGAAAAAATACTACCACATTGGCGGTAAAAATGTTTTCATGCAAAAATTTTATATGAGATGCGACTTCTTGGGTTTGTATATTCTTTGGTTTTATTCCTAAAGATATGAAGAATATAATATCGTCGTTTTTAACTTAAACCTCGAATACACTTTTGAATATAACGGTAATCCAGTGAGTGTTTATAAGAGGGACAGATTTATGCAAGCTATTGTAACAATAATGAGAGGCAAATGTCCTATCTTCGCTTTAATGACAACTTTTGTGGACCAAAGTATAGAACCCAAGAAGTTTCACTTCTAGCGCGCGAGAGTCTCACGCACAGTTTTTTTTATAAAAAAAAGTAATTCATGTAAAAACAAGAAATATTGCTTTTTTGAAAAATGTTGATTGGTGAAATTTTTATCTTTGCATTTTCCATTAACAAATTACAAACTTCGTTCTTCAATCATGTACACAAATAACATATAATTTACAAACAAAAACGTTTACACCGAAAATAATTATTAGTTATATTTTCTTATGTTTTTTTTATTTTTAACTGTGAAAACAGTTTGGTGATTTTAGTTAATATCATATGTAAAGAAAGGGAATCTTTTCAATTGTAGTGGGAAATTAATAATATAAAGTGTTAGAAAAAATCCCATTTAATCAAATCGACACAGCAAAAAACTAAAATTTTATCCACCTCTGTACACACGTCAAAAATTAGCCAGTGGACACAATTTAAACGCAATTGGCACACGGCCTAAGAGTAATGGAACACCAAATTTCAGTTGATTTTGTGAAGATTAGCATGTGTAGGTATCCTAACTGATTTAAACTAACTTTTGGAAGGCACTCAGCACTGTTATATGAATATGAAAACCCAGATTTCGATTTTGATACGTAAATGATTTAAAATTTCCTGTTCAAGTGATAGTTTTAAACATCAGTGCTCATAGATTTAATTTTAATTTGATTACATTACTACAGTTAATCGAAATAATCCCATAAACAACATTAATGTTAAAAATGTGCTATGCCAAATGTATAATACGAGTAATCCTTAAATTCATTAGCCACTAAAAGGGGATCGATATAGAATGAGTGCTAAATAAATTGCCGCAATTCTTAAGCTTAACTAAATGCATGAATCAGATTAAATCTTATGCCATTAGATGGTCTTAGGGGAAGTCACATTGAAAATGCCATAACAGCAACTTACAGATGCCATTTTATTAAATCGTATTTATATTTATTTGTGGTTGAATTATTTATTTGGAATTGTTGCCACCGGATAACCAAACACGTTTTACACATTAATACTTTTAGAATGTCAAATTTTTTTCTAAGTGATAACGAAAATACATTTTTATTTGGAGTGGATAGATTCATTTTGCTACTACTGTCATAAATTAGTGCTATAGGACATGGATGGTCCAACCGTAGACTGCTTTCGACTGGTCGAGCGCAAATGCATTTACAGTCGACCCCGGCCCATACTAATGCTATAAATTAATACATTATAGCAAATACGGAATACCTGAATAATTTTCTTAAATAATGTAACAACACTGTACTGCACTCTATCACAGAAAGCGTATTCAATGGAATACTGCGTGCTCTGTGACTTCTTCGTGCCCAAAACTGTGTAGGTATTTCCCATACCCACCGTGACCAGATAGCCTGAAAGTTTTGCTACCCTTGGTATAGGGCAGTGATAAGTTACCCACCGTCTTATCTGGAAGGAAAGCGAGACTTGCGAAATAGCACATGAGTAGATAAGAGCCATGGATTTAGTATCGTTTTATGGGTAACACCAAAATTGATGATATCCGGACAAGTATTGTTTAACTCCGCGTCAGTAGGCCCTTAGTGTATTCCAATCCACACAACTTAAAGCTTGGCCGATATCTTCTCACCCTTGGTATCAAAAGAAAATCATCTCTGTACACTTATGTATATGTATATAGATATATCGCTCATGCATGCAACCCCCCCTCCCCCCTAAAATCATTTGCAACAATGCGCCAGTAAACTTTCTATTTGTTAACAAAGTTCTAGCTAATTGCATTTTGGCTAAAATCTCAATAGTAAGCTGTTAAACAAACTATTATTCGACGAAAGCCGTTTGTCCAAACACATGGCCATTATAAAAATACACATGCATATTACATACATATATATGTACGTACACATTCACCTACTGTAATCGATCTACTGCCTCCCCAGCATCATGTTAAGATATCAAAAAGTCGTATAAAATCCAAGAAATTAGTTTGTGAAACTTTCTAATTACGTCGATTACGTGCTAAGTTATCGAAGATACCATCGAGCCTTATCCTACAGAATTTCACACACACACACAAATATGCAGAACCTCAGCATCTGCTGCTGTTCACTGAAATGTGAACGAAGAACGTGTGAAGTAACTTACAAAACAAAACTACTGCCACATTTCAATAGGAAAACTTTCATTTACTGATCTTACTCCAAGAACTAACCTCAAAGTTTCGATACCCTCCCTTTGTATGAATCGATTGTAGGTATAATGCGGATGAACAACAAGGACTCAATAGACACTGTTGCTATGAACGTATACACACATGAAAAAGACAATCCTTCAACAATAATAATTAAAGAAATGACAGACAAATCAAATCCATCCATAGTTCCTAAAAGAACACAACTAACTGTTTTAAATCCAATTTGTAACAAAAGCGGATTACCCACACACACACACACATATATGTATATAGACAAGCAGAGGGAAACCTAACCGATAAAGGGTACTCGTTTCCTTATCTTTTGCGCTTGGCTAGGAAACCCATCCATCATAGCAATGAAGAAGCCACAAGCCAGTTAGCTAGGATATCATACCTATGTGTTTCCAAGGAGAAGTTGCCTGCTTACTCGTCAGGGACATCCTTACCTAGCTGAAGTATGTATGCTTTCTTACCTCACAACAACAACCGCCATCCAATCATTAATTTCCTGTGACTGACAACCATCCAGAGAGCGATCCATGAGAAAATACCACCGGCAAGAGCAAACAAGAAAAACACAAAACAAGTCCTTATTCATTAGTCCTTGCATTTCTCTGAAAACCACAAAAGCGAAACTAATCTCCTGTCGAACAGTCATAAGACTTCGTGGTTCGTGGCCGCTGTGCCTAAGGACAATTTCAAAGGTGATTTACGCAGACATAGAAATTGAACCCGTAGAATGACAGACCGACCAGCGCGGCGGCGGGCGGCGGCAACGACAACCGATGATAACCGTATCATCTTCAGTGTACATTCTATGTATCCTGAGTGGTGTCCAATTTCACTTTTGACACTTGTTATCCACTTCGTTGGGACACTCGCTTGTCTTGTTGCACTCTTGCAACTTGCAAGTTCCATTTTGAACTTTTCACTCCTTGTGCACACTCGAACATGAGGTTCTAATCCAAATTTAGAATCGTTCTTATCCCAACGGGGTGGACTGAATACAGAACACACAGCACACTTAAGCCATCTGGGTATGGCAATGGAAAGTTTCAATGGACTGACTGGTGGTGCGGTGCGGCGAGCGCATTGTAAAAAAAAATTCATAAAGTGTCTTCTTGTTGCAAAAGTAACACAAGACAAGAATAGCATTTTAAGCAGCAAGGACATTTTCACAGTATGCTGCTGCTGTCCTCCAAAAAACAAAAATGTATAGCGGAAGATATTGTTATACCTACACACCTGTCTGTAAGGTGGAAGGCGCAGGCGGTGGACAAAAAAAGTTCATGCAAAGTTCTAGTTGCACTTTGCCGTAGAAAGTCCTTTTTGTCATAAAAATTCAATTCAGAGTTCAAGCCTTTTGCACAATTTGTCCTGCGTTCCAGTCGAGTTTAGTTCTCTTTGTTTCAATATACATTTTTTCAGTTACTTTATTCCTTTCCATCGAATTTTCATGTTGAAAGGAAAGTATATGTTGTATTTGGAAAGTCCACTTCCCTTCTTCCATCTATTAAAGTAAAGATGGGAAGTATGGTTAAATAGGATTAAAGAAATTTATCGTCCATAATCCGTACCCATAGTTGGAAGGTAGTTTTGGTAAGCTTTACACTGATTACATTGTCAAAGATTGTATGATGCTGCTGCTGGTGAAATCTCTTTGTGGGAATTGTAAGGATTATAACTATGAGTGCGAGTACTCGTATCTACTGGAAACGCTAACAAAGTGCTGCCGCTGGGGACTCGTGTGTTCAACGTAATGGGACAAACTAATTATCAGCAACTTAGAATGAGATAACTGATGTATCCGCAAGGAATATGCTTATAGTATGGGCTGGGCATAGGCAGATACCGAACCACTAATGCACTTTTCAGGTATAACCACACTTCTTATGTTTTCATACAGTGCCGTTCAAAATAATAGCAGTGCTCCATCATGTCACACATTTTTGATAAGAAAATGGAAATTAATGAATCTATTACATTATATGATCCACCATTTTGTAGTAGAATGTTATTGAAACAAAACGGCAGTTTTCCAGACGATATTTCGAATGAACTAGGTCTTTTCTCGTGGCGTTCAAAAAAATAGCTGTGCTTCTTTTATGTGACGGTTTTTTTTTTTTTGCTTATTTCCAATTTGTTCAACCTTTTTGTAAAATATCTTTAGAGTTTAGAGATTTAAAGGTAAGAAGAAGGTTTTGTGAAAATTTTGATCTTGTTTTGAAACATTTATATTACGAGTATGGGACGAGGAAAGCACTGCACCGAAGAAAAGCGATCACTTATTCGACGCCTTATTAACGATGGCAAAACTTATAAGGAAATTCAAGAGATCATAGGCTGCTCTGCTAAAATGATTTATTTATTTATTTATTTATTTAATATATAAATCTAACAAGTTTCGTAACTTAAATAGACATTGCATAGTATGACCTAATAAATATAAAATAAAAAAAAAAAAAAAATAATGATAATAAATAAATAACATGTTTATGTACACATAAATAATATCAGTACCTATGGCTTAAATATTATTATAAATTATTCTATTGAACCCAGTATCATTTTTTTACAAAGCTCTCTGCTCATATTAAAGTCGATTATGTTAGAAAATTTATTGAATTGGGCAGCAGCATTAGTTAATGGTTCATTGAGACCATAATTTGTAAAATGTCTACTAGTTAAGAAAAAGCTATGTTCTCTAGATCTAAGGGAACGAATTGGTGCATAAACATATAACAAAGCCAGTAACGGAGGACAATCAAGATGACAACAAATAATATCTCGAGCAAAGAGAGCTAAGTAATATAATCTCCTTGCACACAGAGATTTTAAATCAATTAATTTGCATCTTATTTCATAAGAGGGCATATCGGAAAAACAAAAAAGTTTTCTAAGTGCAAATTTCGTAAATTTTTTTTGAATACGTTCTATACGCAATACACTGACTTCATAATATGGACTCCATATTATGCAGCAATATTCGAGTATTGAACGAATAAAGGACACATATAACGCTTTAATAGTGTAAGGATCAGTGAATTCTTTACTATTACGAAATAAAAAACCTAGCATAGAGTTCGCTTTGGAAATTATATAATCATAGTGCATTCGGAAATCCATATTTGAGTCGAAAATAACACCCAAGTCTTTCTGGGCAGCAACTCTATTTAAAACAACGTTACAGATATTATACTCGAACATTATGGGACTATGAATACGTGTATACGACATGACAGAACACTTTGAAATATTAAAACGTAGGCAGTTTTTTTCGCACCAATAACAAATGCGGTTCAGGTCACTCTGTAACTCTAGACAATCAGACATAGATTTAACAGCTTTATAAACTTTAAGGTCATCTGCATACAATAAACAGTTTGAATAAGAGACATTTGCAGGTAAATCATTAATAAAAATTACAAAGAGAAGCGGACCAAGATGGCTACCTTGTGGAACCCCTGAGAAGTTTAGTATCTCATTTGAGACAGCCGACCCAAGTTTCACGAATTGCGTACGATTCGTAATATAACTTTGAATCCACTTTAACAAATTTGAATGAAATCCAAAAGAAATTAATTTCTGGATTAAAACATCATGTTGTACACGATCGAACGCTTTGGAGAAATCTGTGAAAATAGTATCGACTTGACAACGGTTTTCCATACTTTGAAGACAATAATTACTAAAAATTGCTAAGTTAGTTGTGGTCGATCTTCCACTTACAAAGCCATGTTGAAATACTGATATATGATTTCGTACGATTGAGTAGATGTATTTCTTGACAACAGCTTCAAAAACTTTCGGTATCAACTGCAGCTTCGCTATAGGCCTATAGTTCTCAACCATTTGCTTAGAACCAGACTTATGAATTGGCGAAATAAATGAAGATTTCCAACGTTTCAAGAATACACCATTTTTTAAAGACAAATTAAATATCTTTTGAAGTGGGGCTGTCACAATTCGAAGAGTATTGTTAGAAAATAATTTTAGCGCTTGCAGTCCCAGAACGGTTCCTCTCCTGAAAAAAGCAACACCTTACAAAACGGATCGAGTTTTCCAAAATTCACGTTGATTGGCCCATCGAAAAGTGGAGGAATATTCTCTGCTGGGTCTGCAGTGGGTCTCGACAATACGTCCGGCATCCACCGAATACTGAATACAACCCTAGATACACTCACTTATACTCATATTACGGTGTAGGTCCCATAAATGGGATAAAAGGAATCATACTACTTGCACTGCTATTATTTTGAACGCAACTGTATGTATGTACATCCCCATTCCATTAAGAGATCCACACAAAATTGGAGTAACTTCCAAATACAGTAAAACTTGTGAATAGTAGAATCTGCGAATAAAAGAATCTTGCGAAACCTGGATAGTGGACATTTTTGGATGCCAATTTTGTTTTTCTTCATACAAACTCACTCTTATATAGTGGTGTGGTAGATTAAGCAAACAAATTCTGTTAAATTAAATTAAGAATTCATGAAGAATAAAAATAAAAAAATAAATAAAAAAAATACCTGCGAAATCTGAATACTGGAAAATTTTTCAATGAATTTTGTTTTTTTCCCCATGCAAATTCAATCTTAAATAGCAGAATCAAGATATGAATGCGCTAAAATTCATTAACATTTTGTCGGCTTCGTTTCATTTCCCGACAATTTTGACATTTTAATTGTTTCTTTTTGTGTGTGTCTCATTCTGCTAGCGGCTACATTCAACAAGTACACATTCTGCAATCCGATATCAAAATTGATCGAAAAATAGTAAAAGAAATAAGGTTGCCGATAGTGGAAAAAATTGCGAATAGTAGAAATGTTGCGAATAGTGGAAAAAAAAGTGCACCCAAGCATTCCACTATTCGCAAGTTTTACAGTACCTGATTTCAAAATACCTTTTGGACAAAATATCTTCTTTTTTTTTTGATATTCTGAAATTTGGACATATTTTTTTTAGTGAAAATAACCTATTTGACACACTACCTTTTTTTTGTGAAAAAGGGATTTTAAAGGTATTTTCAGAATTCCCCAATACTACCAGGAAATAAGGCCCTAAACATCAAAATGATATAAGGCCCTAAAAATTGGGACATTAATGAAATACAGCCACATTTTGAACGCGGGAACTAAACACAAAAAATGCTGTTCTTATTCATTAATTTTATCCGCGCGAATTTGTTAGTTTTATTTTCTCAAATTTTAAAAAAACTAAAATTTAAAAGTTTCTTTTCTCCAATTTTTATATTTTATAATGTACATAGCTAATAAGAAAAGAAACTTAAACAATTTCAGTATTTATGAATTTTAAAAAAGAAAGAAAATACAATTTCATAAGTTTTGTTTTTATTAAAAGTTTATATTTTAAAGAAATTAAAAGAAATATTTCTTGGGTCTAATTTCATTCTCAGACATCGAGGCCTTAGTTTATAATGAAACTAGCTGACCCTCGTCGAAAACGACGACATTTTTACAGAGCTTAAGGGGCAACAATATATGTTAAGTTAAGAAAATAACTGTGTAAAACATATTTACCAATAAAAGCTCAGTGTAGTTAGAAGATTCAATGCCTACCTCTGCAGATACAGAAGTAATTCGATATTCATAAGTACTCGTATATTATTTTCGCGTGCTTTTATGCGCCGCGCCGCACCGTATAAACTGAGTTTGAATTCATAGCTATAATGCAGAATTGCATTGGAAGAGCTGAAAGAAAGAAAAAGACAACAACAGTACCATCATCCGTTAGGCCAACGACAATACCATGTTCTTTTTTTTCGACATTTCCTTCTGGTGCAAATCATGCTATTTATCTTATGTACCCACTTTCAGCCCCATTATTTGCTGTAGCTCAAAAAATATATTTTTGAAAATTGCGTTGCGCTTTTGAATAATTTTAAATATTTTCCTCAAATTTATTTATAAGATGGATTGCTTTTTTTTAACCTTACCTAATTCTTACGCTTCCATTTCATACCGAATTGTATTGCAAGAGGAGCAAAACATGCGAACGATATACATACATACACATGTACATGCAAACATGTTGACGTTCTATTCACATTGCATCGTAGTTCTTATTGCTATTTCACTTTTAAACAGTTACTACTCGTATATGAAAATCGGTAATACCGATCGACTGAGCAATATCCGAAAAATACCCCATTTTAGAAAATCGATTAAAAAGTCAAGTACCGTTGTACAACTTTTTAGGCAAAAACCTGGTATGAAATTTGATAGTATGTATGTGTCTAAGCTAACCTAAATATGAAATTTTAACAAAATCATTAGAGTCGTTTTCGAGAAAATCCCCTTTTTATAAAATCGGTCCCAAATGAAGTATACGTACCTTAATTTTTGGGGCTAGAATGAAAATTCCAAATTGGCCTTGTGGTATAGTCCCACAGACCCCAGATATGAAGTTTCAAGCAAATCCGCCCAGCCGTTTACGCTCCAGTCCGAGATACAGCCGTGTTTACAGAATGAGCGTTACTGCTTTATTATATAGTATGATAGCACCCCAATTCTAAATATTAAATGCAGTAACCCCAGCTAATGCCCTGATTTTGTTTGTGAATAGAGCCGAATTTGATGCTAACCTCTGAGTTTTGCGCTTGTCTTGAGGATCCGCGATTATTAATATAATTTCGCCCATCATGTTCACTTCGCTCTATTCAACGGGCTATTTTGCGGTTTGGAAAACTTTTCGAATGGTAAGCATCGATTTTTGTTTTTTCCTCTAAGGTTGATAGTTTTGTTTGCCTATTTTATTCTTAAGTAAAAGACAAACACTTCCTTTAATCACAAATTAATATTTCACTGCAGTTCGCTCGATCACTCTTTGTCTATTAAGGGGTATTCTAGTCTAGAATTTTGAAAAAAATCGTTTTTCTTTCCATATTTTTAAAGATTAAACCTTCAAAAATATATCCTCCAAACCTTTCTCAGCAAGTCATTATGTGAAGATCGTTGTAACGTATTTCTTTAAACACGTATTTCTCGAAACTTCTTTTTCCAACACGTCTGACGTGATTTCTCAAGTTCTAATGAACCCGATTAACTTGAAACTTCTTTATATAGACCCTTCTATCGTTGGAACTATAATAATGTAAAAAAAATTGCTTTTTACTATTTTGAAAAAAATTGAAAACTTTGAAAAAAGGGTAAAAAATGACTTTTTTTTAAAGAGCCGTTTTTTATTTCCGTAGTTCAGACGATAGCGACATTCTTACTGACTAAGAACCTCTTTTTCTTTTTTTTTCTGATCACCAGAAGGGTTGGAATCATTTCAAGAAGGACGCACCATTATTTTACACCACCTCACTTTACCAGCCTGAAATTTATTCATTTTGGGCTGGTACTTCTTCAGTAACCTGGAAGAGGTAGACCAAATCAACCGTCCTAATTTTTTTCAGAGTAGTCAAATGCTGTGGGCACCGTAGCGCAAGTGGTTAGTGCGTCGGACTACTGAGCCAGCGGTCTTGGGTTCGAATCCCGCCGCAAACACCTAAAAGTTTTTCACAGTGCCCACCTCTTTCGAATGTCTGACAAGCATCAAAGAGTATCATTTGTCACGATTGAGCTTCTCAACTCGCCGTTCGGAGTCGGCAAAAAACTGTAGGTCCCCTCCATTCGTGCAAAAATATAACACGCACACACAAATGGTTGCCAGAAGCAGGCCCAGGTTCACCTCGAACTGTAGCGCCAACTAAGTACTAAGTCAAATGCTTGCAAACGCTTACTCTGGTGCCTAATATTTTGTGATGGATTACTTCTATACTGCCATTGAAAATAATTACAAATATAATTTTTAATTACACATCTCCATTTATCGTTTTTCGAAATGCTGAATATTCCTTTGACGTCCGCATGTAATCAAAGTTTCTATTACTTCAATAACCAAAGACATAAGGGTACTTTGTCAAATGATGAGTAATTAATTAATTTAATAAGCTGTCGCTCTTCTGTTCAATTAACTACATATTGTGACAGTCCAAGCATGTTTGGTATTTTGAAATATCGACTGAAATAATCAGTAGATGTGACATTGCAAATATATCCGATACTGTCAAAGGATAATGAAGGCAACACAAACAAAGGACCATAATCTATTAATTTATGTGTCATGTGCGTATATCATAAATGTCAGATTATTTGACAGAAGCGATGAAATCATTTGTTTTGCGGAATTAATACACCTGGGTGTATGTGGGTAAATGGAAATTGCATAATATCATTGACAGTTCTAAACGCAACTCCTATATAGCGGAGAAGTTTTCGACCGAAAAATGAGTTCATTCTGTGTCACATGCAATTCCGGATTGCATGCTATTTCCCACTTTCAAAGAGCTCCAATTGTAATGTGAATTTATTTATGGAAGTGAGGCGGGGTTATACTTATTAGCTTCACACCTCTTTGACATGTTGAATAAATATCTACCTGACTGTATCCGCCATATAATTACCTCAGTATTTACTTTAATCTTTATTTCATGAACGTTACGATGTTATCCTTGAAATAAATTTTGTCTGATGACATTCCATTGAAATTGCAATGAAAATCACCGTTAAAATGAATAAATACACATACATAACCAAATCTCTACACTTGCTTCCTTTTTACTTTTATTTCATTTCGCTTGAGTTGTTAATTCCAATTAAACATCTCCACGGGGCTCGGCGGCGTTCCTCTGACCATCTTTGGTGTACAGAAAATCCATCAGCGTAAATGGACTTTCATTTTGATCCATCCCAATGGATGGATTGACGAGATGGCTATTCTACGTATCGTGCAATTTAATCGCTCCACCCATCCGAATTCTCAAGTGGAAGTGTCCATTTCCCAGGCGCACGGATCATTTCCATCCTTAATGGCAGCACAATGGCAGTGCAATCGCAAATAGCAATCATCCGGTCGAGAGTTTAATTCGAATCTTTTGCTGTTTAATGCAAATATTCGGGAGCACATTGTGAATAATTTTTGATGAGGACGTGGACGAAATTCGGCAGAGACAAAATGATGCTGAAAAGAAATTGAATTCACACTTCCTTTACTGAAACTGAACCCGGCTCATGCACTTAATATTCTTAGGCACAGGATAATCTTCGAATCGATTCCCTGATTGCATGTGGTCCATTTCTCGATTTGCTTGTCTAATGAAGCTCCAAAGGATGTGACCGAGAATAAATTGTTCTGCAAACCAGAACTATGTGGGTGGGACTGGTTGGATGTTGAATGTTTGCCTTATCCTCTTGTGGCTGACCTAGATGAGCAACTCTGTGTGGCAATGCAAGTAGAGAGGTCCTTTTTTAACTGACAACCAAAGGAGTAAGTAATCAATATTCAGTTGCTGGACCAATGCATGCATTCGATTATTAAATCAAATTTGGAATTGAGACAAATTTTCTTTTTTAATAAAATTTCCTAGGAAAGGATATCGTTACTCTTTTATTTAGTTTACATTCTCGTATAAATGAATATCCACATAACTATTTATTTGAAATAGGACTTCACTGGCAGATGTTTCAGGATGATGCACTTTTGACTTACAGGCACAATCATACCAAATTCTGAATCGAAATATGTACGGAAACGTCCTTCATATGCATGACAGTCCGATATTAATATTTAAGACCAGTTCCAGGTACATTACGTATTTTACTTGTTTGAATATTCATTGTGCCGGTTCCTTACCAGATGAAAGAACATTTTTGATACTTATAAATACACAAATGTGCTCTCATGACCAAAGGCTCTGGGCTCCACGTTACATAATCCATAACATCCTGTCTAAGTCGAAGGCTCATAACAGTTTTAAGTTTTGTGCTTATGAATGAACCATTTTAAGTGCCCCGTAGGTACCCAAAACGGAACAGTAATGATTCCATTCGGTGTCTGTCTGTCTGTCACAGGCCTTTTTCTCAGAGACCGTTTGACATAGACTATTGCAATTTGGGAAAGTTGTAGCAATTAGTGGCCCAAACATAGACCTCAAGTTAAAGACTTGAGTTTAGACTAATTGGGATGTACACAAAAATTTAATTTTGAGGTCATCGAGTGAGATGTCATATGAAAGCTGTTTAAAGCACAAATTCAAAAATGTATGAATTTTTATTGTCTTACTTTTTTCTTAACAATTTTTCAAGAAAAAAGGTAAAAAATTGCTGTCCCCGTGCCGTATCTCTAAAAATATCGCTCAGAAAAATCTGAATAAAATCACAAGTATTGAGAACAAAGTGCAGATTGAACCAAAATTATCAGGACTGTCCTATTACGTTTGAAGTTTTTTTTTTTACTTTCAACTACCCAACTGTTTACGTATACGTATAGGGAAATTTGTTTGTGTGAGAGTAAAGTCCAAATCACAATGTCGCGTTTCCACGGTCTCGCGTTATATCGTAGATATCGTAAAAGCCTGAACAAAGGCCGAGTAGAGCTACTTTCTACTAGGGCGTGCGTTGTGACAGCTCACAGCTGTGTTGACATTATACTATTCGTTGGTCTGTTCGATTAAATCTACAGCACTACGTTCATTTATGTACTTAGCATTTGATACGTAACAGATTTAAAATCATAAATTAATTTTGTGTGGGGGGTGGGGGGGGGTATTTTTTTTTTATTTGTACAATTGTTAAGAATTAAATCAAACTCACAACACAAGTCACTTTAATCTGCCTATCTATTATGAGTATCTCTTTATTCTCCCTAGCTTCACATCCCGTCACTTACAATAACAAACCGCAACTCAACTGATTGACTGCCTATGTGCTATTTTCATCTAGCATCGCCATCTGCTAGGCAATTCCAACGGCGGCCGTAGAAAACGATACTCTTCTTGTTACACAATCTTGTTTACAAAGTTATTTCTTACATTTTGCGTTTCTTAATCAAACAATAAAAATGTAAAGAAATACACTTAAAATCTTCTTTCTATCATAAATTCGTAAATAGGAGATTCGAGGAAACAGAACATATTATTTGTCATACTCCTAACCTTTGAGCGCCTGAAGCTGGAAGCGGTGTTTAGTTTTGCGAATTTCAAGTTCGTGCGAGGGACAGAAATTATCGTAAAGCCGATATAAAGCGAGACCGCGCGAACGCGACATTGTGATTTTGGCTTGAAAATTGATTGGTTTGATCCTAGAAATATGCCCCAAAAAATAGCACTGAGCTTATACTTAAACCATTGATTTCATGCATATGAAGGACTCTTGATGGTTTCCTATATACATATGTACTTATAATATAGGAGAGACTTTTACTACATTGGGAAAAATTGAATTTGTGTATAGACACAGAGAGACAAATTCCTAAATTCCATGCATTCAACGAATAACAAGACGAAGAATGAAATCTGATCTGCTTAAATTTCTTGTATACTTTGTGGTTTTTTGTATCACAATTCTACCAATATAAATCTATTACATTTGTTAAAATAACTGGTAGTACAGAACACATGTTGTGCAAGTATGACTTGCACTTGACTGGATTTTTTAATTTTAAAATCCGATTTTATATCCTGTCAAAAGCAACTAAAAGGTAAACTCGTTTCTTTATTTCAATAACCAATAAGTAAATACATGTAAGGGGAAAAAACATCAAAAGAAATATTATTATTCAGAAAACCACAGCCCATCCGTCACTCATATTTGTTGAATGACTTTTGAGCAATTTATGTAAAGTTTTAAACTGGGAATGACGCATTTGTTGCATATTGGGTAGTGTATGTATAGAGAAGCCTTTCAGTTTTTTTTGCACATGTCACAGGCACATGCATTGGTAATTTAATTGCAAAACAAGTTTATACAAAAAGGCGTAAATCTCGGACAATCAATGTAACAAACAAATTACATACTTTGATAGTAGTGGCAAACAAAATATAATAACTTGTTTCAAAGTAAATGTACCTACAAAATATACATAAGTGCATAAATACAATCCAAGATCTGTGAAATTTATGTTATAAGGACCTTTCGATTACCTTTCAGATAACTCAATTAAAGTACCTGATCATAGATGGAAACAATTAAGCACAAGTGGTTGTTTAGCAGAAACAAAATGAATTGGGAAAAATAAAATACACCGTGAATGACATGCCAAAATGACGTATCGGCTATTCTTACTACTGTTCGTTAGTTTGGCTTTATATCCGGCTGTTAGGCTTATTTTTAAAAGCCAATTTGCAGTCCTAAACGATGAGGTTAGCTTTGTTCGATGTTCGCCCTAGGGTGCACTGGATTACCACTGATTCGTTCGATATCCACCAGTGCAACACTGAAAACGCACTGGGTTCGCCCTGGGTATTTCCTCAGTGCAAGAAAAAATGGCTGTCAAAACATTAAATCAGCTGATTTGTTATTTGGTTTTTGTTTTTTCATTGCGTTGGTCTTGCTTGTGTTTTTTTTTTTGTATGCGGATAGATTGGTTAATAAAACAACGAACTAAACAAATGAAAAGATACACGAAAATTAACAGAATTTGATTTATTTTTAGTTATTAAAGAATGACAGTTGTCAGGGCAAGCTATTTGTGTTCGATGAAACGGGGGTTGCACTGGGTTTTTTTGACAACCATGAAAATACACTGACACTAGTCGAACGATTGAGCGAAGCTGTTAAAAGAAACCGAACTGTCAGCTACACGTAAGAGAGTTCGCTTTATTTTTTAAAGAAACTGACCAAAAGTGATTGACACAAAATAATGTATGATTTGGTGATTGTGAAAAAATGTCCCTTTCAAGTATACCTGCCTATAGAATATTTTTGATTTGGGTTCAAAGCTATTTGCGTTTGAAGTGCCAAAAACTCCAAAACCCGTATTCAATTTCTGATTCCATTCCATTCATAACATAACTGTGAGTACATGAAAGTATATTAAATAGAAGCAGCCAGCAGTTCAAAAATTAAATCTCAAGTACATTTTGAATGGCAAGTTCTGTCATTCGAGTTAGATTAATATCGAAAACTACTAATGGAAAAGATTCACTGTTTGCGACACTTTGAGATCCTTAACTGGCCGAACACAATGGTGACGCTGTAGCGGAAGTAGAAGGCGCTGTCAAAGGTAAAATAACCACTACAGCGTCACCATTGTGTTCGGCCAGTAAATCTGCTTCGAATGTCTTTTTCATTGACGTTTTCCATCATCGCAACACTGTTCGACTTCCTCGGACTGAAAGCTCTGAAAGCACAATTTTGGGCGTGGATTATTGCTTTTTCTACTAGCTCTTTCTTTGCTTCACACAGTCCGGTTATGTGTTGACCGTAGATGGGGCCAGTGTCTGGACTCAGAAACTGCGAAAGTAGCTTAACGTTCTTTAGCTGGGTTTACACTTTCGTTCTTTTACTTGGTGTTTGTTGTTCGTTTTTAGACGAACGCGGAAAAACGAAAGTGTAAATGACAATCCACAGCCAGCTTTGGAGTGAGGTTAAATGTTAAGGCAACTTCTTAAGTGCGCGGTAGAAGAAGTATAAGTCAAAAATTTTAATTTTTGAGGAGATGGAAAAAACTTAATAAACCAAATACTATGTCCCATACAGTAAGGCCCAATACACACGGAGCAACTGGAAAAAAACTGATCAGCGATTCGAATTGGCAACTAGTTTGCTTTGAGTCATACGCATACCCTGTGCAAATAAATGGAACGCCGCACACGACGCTACTGGTTGAAAACTCGTTTGCGATTCACAAAAACCAGTTTGTAACCAGTCGGCTATGGATTTGCCTGTCGGATTGCCCTATTGATTTCAGTTTCTAGTTTGTCGAATATGAGCGAACAACAGACCAACCGGTTGCTAGTGGGGGAAGTTAAAAAACATCCTATTTTGTACAACTATCACCTTCCCGGCTATTCGAAGAAAAATTAAGCAGAGAAGGCATGGATAGAAGTGGGAAATGTTCTGAAAATTATTTTCAAGGTATGGGTGTACCCAAAACCTTCTTACTATTCTTCTCCTCGTCCTGAGATAGTAATACAACATGATGGTCCATTATCGCTCGAGTCTTCCGAAGACATTTCACACCCGATATCTATTGTGACACTGAACGAACTGGAGATTTTGATTGCAGATGGACATGAGTTTTCTCGTGTGTTGGTTCAAGTCACCGCTGAGTCCGTTGCTGGCTTGTAACCTGAGTTGCCAACCGGTTTAGTTATGTTCTTTGCACTGCCTTTTTTGACCATTTGTGTGTGCAATAGACTTATACCGCTTTTACCAAACATAACATATAACATTTACGATCGAATGGTGTACTTATCTCATTTTGACCAAATTTTGACTTATAAATACAAGTACTCCTTCTACCGCGCAAATTAGACTTACATTAAATTTAAATTTATTTCACAAAATTTCAAAACAATTCCGCTTTTTGGCACTTCACAGCTGATATTTTAAGTTTTTTCCTCAGACAGCAATGCGCCTGATGCTTTACTCGAATGAAAATATTCGCCAACCGTTACCGTAATACCTCAAGGGCAGTAATTCGCCTGAGCGTTCGAATCCAGTCGTCTCTTCCCTTACCATTGATCATATAACATGTGGATACATATCAAGTATTTCTGATTGCCGTCATGTAGCTTTTTCTGATCTTAGCAATTTCGATAATATGTCTTAAATCTTTTCCTCGTTTACGTCTAAAATTCTCATATTCAAAAATGTATAATAGAAAAAAAAAACGAGTTTCCATACTCCTACCTCCACTAAGACCGGCAACTACCTCCGCCGATTGTGCCCAATTACTTACTTAGTTGGCGCTACAGCTCGAGGTGAACCTAGGCCTGCTTCTCACAACCATTTGTGTGTGCGTGTTATATTTTTGCACGAATGGAAGGGACCTACAGTTTTTTGCCGACTCCGAACGGCGAGTTGAGAAGCTCAATCGTGACAAATGATACTCTTTGATGCTTGTCAGACATTCGAAAGAGGTGGGCACTGTGAAAAACTTTTAGGTGTTTGCGGCGGGATTCGATCCCAAGACCGCTGGCTCAGTAGTCCGACGCACTAACCACTTGCGCTACAGTGCCCACTTAAGAAACTAAATACCTTAGCTGAATCAATTACTTTTATCCCAAAAAATAAAAGTAAACAACTCCCAATCGAATGAGTAAAGTAAATATCCTTGTAAGTTCCCTCAGTTTGACTAGCATTACTAATCCCCTACACTACTCAATGCATCTGAAATCGTCTTAGAAGATAACAGACACAAAAAATATATAAAAAGAAGCATCCCGTCCAAGTGCATATGTATATTCTTCTTCTTAAGTACTTCTCCTTCCGACAAAAATAACATCAAATAAAAAACTAAATTAAGTGAACTCCATTGGACTGGCCATAATTTTAAATTAAGTATCATCTGCTGGGAGTGCTGTCTAAACCCCCACCCACTGTCGCAACATTTCGAATCACTTTATTTTTACCTTTATTTGGTTCATTGGTCGGTCCATTCACCGGCGAATAGTCCTGTGCTACCACTTCAAAGAAAATTAATAAATACCACAAAACTATGAGCAAGTCCCTAGACTCCTTACAAAAGTCGCTTGCACTTACACGTACAGCTGAGGAAAGTGCAGGACTTGACTGGGGATGAATTTACTTAAGTAAATGCACTGAAAAGGGAAATCGATAGATCCCTTTACTAAATCTCCACTGATCCTGAAAAAGTACCCTGAGCTGAATCAGTCTCCCCCATCGATATGCAGGACAATGTAAGATATACTTCTACTTTCCTGGTCAAGAGCGGACGAGGTTATTGAAGGATATTGCATTGAAATGTTACGAGCTTTCTATAGGGAATTGTGTGTGTGTGTGTGCATGATGGGTCAAGAGTTAAAAGTTTAAAGAGTCTTACAGCAGTAGAAGCAGTAGCAACAGCAGCTGCACAACACAAACTCGGATAAGTCTGGAAAAATCAATTTACTCTGAGTGATTCGTGTGCGACACAAAACTTTGATAGGATTCTGTCGCTTCATAGATTCCTTCGAATGGTTTGCTGCCAGTCAGCCAATTGGATTCCTTTTGGCCATTTGCAGTAGCACTTTTGTATTCTTCCTTGTGGTGGCCACTGAGCGAGGCAGATTGTCTGGCGACTGATGAAATTGCACTGATATTCTGGTTCGGTACTTTGGAAAATCCAATAAGTACTGAGTTGAGCTCTTACAGGGATGAACTTCTTAACCGATTTTCCGCCATCATACCTATACTACGTACACTTCTTTTCGCTGCAGTGTACTGAAGATGTTTGTGATGACAGAACTGAGTGGTTGGCTTAAGCAGGGACGGTTTTTGGGAGCCAACGAAGTCCTTATATCGTGCGATTTAAGTAAAGGAATTCTGGATGAGGACTTGACTAAGTGAAAAACCACTCCAAACTAAGACTAGAATTGTTGAGAATCAATTGGAATACCAAAGGACGACGTACACTGGATTAAGCTGAGATTTGGATTGGGTAATTATCTCAGTTGAGAGGCATTATCCTGAACAGGAGGTGTACTTTGTATGAGTTAAAACGACTATATGGTAAGCAAAGGACACGCTTTTCATCCATGGATAAAGGGATTTTCATCAAGGTGTAAAGTTATCGGTCTGACAATGAAAAATACTGCGATTTTCAGTTAAAAAATGATTTTATATTTCTTCACAATCCCCTTGACTTCAACACACTTGGTCCAGCGTTTCTCCAACAACTTTTCAAGGTAATCAATTAACCGGCTCGCTCTCGCATCCCAAAACACGCTGGCCATGACCTTTCCGGCAGATGCGATCGACTTCGCTTTTTTTTGGCGCTGAACGACCGGCTTCCACCCACTGCCTCGACTGCTGTTTTATTTCTTGCGTATTGTGGTGGACCCATGTCTCATCCACGTTGACAAATCGCTGCACAAAATCGGTCGGATCCCTCCCTATTGGATCGGTTAAAAAATTGCTGCGAAAATCGTTTGCGCATTTGCTTTTGATCGACATTCAACAAATGCGGCACCCATCATAGAGCATAGAGCATAGGGCATAGAGGGCATAGAGCTTTCGCATCCCTAATGTTTTGCGCAAGATGTTTCGTACCTTTTCTTCCGATATCCCCATAGCCTCGGCTATCTCACTCGTCTTGACTCGCCTATCGTTCAACACGATATTAAGCACTTTTTCGATGGTTTCAGATGTGGTTGCGGTTTTTGACCGTCTTTCACGTGGGTCATCTTCTACGGACGTGCGACCACGTTTAAACTCAGCTGCCCACTTTTTAATGGTTGATATGTAAGGAGCAGAGTCTCCGTAAGCTTTTGTCAACTTTGGAGGAATTTCCTTAGGGATTAATCCATTTAAAGCGAAGAACTTTATGACTGCACGACAGGGCTGCCGAAGTAAATACTAAGGGAGTATTCGTACTACTTTCTTAAACATTGTACTCCCGTGCTCCCCTCGTCATGATTGTACTCCCCTATAAAATATTTCAGTGAATAGTAATTTGGTTAGATACTATCTCACCAAAGCCCTTTACAGCAGTGCTAGAATACGCCTTCAAGGACCTGCAATGGGACAACAAGGGCATCAAAGTTGGCGGAGAGTCCCTAAGCGACCTTCGCTTCGCGGACGACATTGTCGTCATAACCGACAACCTCAATGATGCAAAGCTGATGCTAGATAAGCTCGGGCAGCCTCAAGGAACGTGGGTCTAAACATAAACTTCGCCAAGACTAAATTCATGACCAACGTAGTTCCAAGTAATAACCAGGAGACAGCAGACGGTATGGTGATCGACCAGGATTTTAAATACAAACACCTTGGTCATGAAATAAGAATAAAGAGAGATAACCACACCCGAGAAATAAAACGCCGCTTCGGACTCGGCTGGGCAGCCTTTGGTACAATGGAAAACATACTAAAGAGCGACATAGCCATGCGTTTGAAAAGGAACGTATTTGATCAATGTGTACTGCCAGTTACCACATATGGAGCGGAGACCCTAACCCTAACACGCTGTACCATCAACAAACTGGGAGTAGCACAACGAGCGATGGAGAGAGGGATGCTGGGAGTAATCAGGAGGGGCCGGGTTCAAACGAAGAAATCAGAAGAAGGAGTGGAATATTTGATAGCAAATGCGAAATGGAGGTGGGCAGGACACGCGGCAAGAACAGACAATAGATGGACCAAAAGGCTAATTGAATGGAGACCAAGAGAAGACCTGAGACAGAGGAAGACCACCATAATGCTGGAGTGGCGATATTGAGTGAATAGTAGCAGACAAGGTCAGGACAAAATGGAAATTATTAGAGGAGGCCTACCCCCGACATTGAACAAGACAGGCTGCATGATGGTGATGATCTCCCAGGCCGATGTGTTTTTTTTTTTTTAATAACTTTTAAAGAAAATACAATTTTATAATTTATATTTTATTCTGTCTCTAAAATCGTGTACGGAATATGATGTTGGTCAAGTGGCTGGCTCTGTACATGGCGCAAATTTTTTATGGCAGTTTCGCAGACGTCTGGTGTTATTTAAGCCAATTTTATTTCAAATGGTGTCCTTAAGCATCAAGGTCCTTCAAGTACCCCCATATGAAGAAATCGGGAGGGGTCAAGTCAGGGGACTGTGGAAGCCACTCGATATTACCAATTTTTGACGGGAAAAGTTTTTGCATCGTGGCACCACATGTTGTGCAGGCCTAATTGATCCAATTCGAGCACAGGAAAGTTTTCCAATTTGTCCCGATAGCGGTCACCAGTAACTGTTATAGCATTGCGTCAAGCGTCCTTATAGAAATTTGACCCAATGATGCCGCCGCGCTGGCCAAATGGCGCACCATGCAGTTACTCTACGAGGGTGAAGTGGTTTTTGGTGTATCAACTGGGGGTTTTCGGTGCCCTGATGGCGGCTATTCTGTTTGCCCATAATGATTTTTGCCTAAATTGCTGGTCGTCCAAACTGAGCTGTAAAACTCAGCTGCTCTTCACGACTGTCAATCCCAACTGACAAATGTTATCCAAACCGAAATGGCGGCCAAACAAATTCGACCTGGAACATAACAAGCACCCTGTATCTGTATCAAGTTCCATCAGCCATATTATTAAAAAAACATTCTTAAGTTTAAACAGTCTAATGATTGATGTTGATGTTTTATTTGTATTGTTTCTGTTTTGTACTCCTCTCAGATACAAAGTACTCCGCTGCAAACGTCCAAAATACTCCCATTAGAATTTTCAAAATGGCAGCGCTGCTGTACAATATTCCAGTTTATCCATATTATCGAAAAACACGTACTGAAATATTTTGTAGTCTTCTTCCGTTAGCCTAGTGTCTTGGCTCTTCTATTTGCTAGAGAAGGGTTGACAGAATCTGCAGGTGTCTGTGTTGCTGGTTCTCATTTTGTAGAGGTGGCTGTTGCAGATTTGATGTCTGACGGGAGAGAGGTCTGACGGGAAAGAGGATGAAGCATTAACACTTTCTCCACTAATGATGGTGTACCACACGGTTCTTATATTTATACTGCACTTTTTCTAATATATGTTTTTATCCCTCTTACTTGTAGTTTAATCAATTCGTTTAGAGGAACACATGATTTCAAAGTGAAGAGACTCATTTTAAAGCCATCTTTCTTACACAAAAAAAAAACACATTCCTGTTATCATTCGCCTACAATCCGTAACTCAGCTTTGATCTACAAAATCTCAACGCACTTCATAAAAATAAAAACATTCCTCCCAACGAAAGCAGAGATCTACAAAAGTTCTTTGTGCTTGCTTCTCGGCAGCAATGATTCTGTAAAGGATTTTCATTCCTCTTTGTTGCCTTATCCAATGGCTGTAGCTGTGGTTCTGGTACCACCCTCAAATTGAAAATCCAATCTAGCCGAAGGGTACCAAAACTTAATTAAATTACCATAGCTCCTTGTTCTAGATCGGCACCTACTGACGTGGCGCTAATTAACAACAGAAGTGGGTAGAAGGATTTCTAATTTTTATTTTGCTCCACAACCGAGATTCAACGACAGAATTTGAGTCATCGCCATTCCCCGGTCGTTTGCATTCAATCGTTCTGCTTCCTTCTTTTATAAACAATGACGTGTCGGATGAAGCATGCTTCTTTTATGCTGGATCACTAAATGACTACCGGTGATGATGGTGCCGGCACTGTGATGTGATTCGTGGCCTAGTATCAATCAGAACAAGGATTCTGTGTGTGGGCTGCATTGCTTTCGATTAATTGAACTAATCCTTTTGGGAAAAGCGTCCCAAAACATTAGCGCAACGATGATAGACGGACGAATTGCCACGTAGGTGATGCACTGTGAAACTGATGAGGGGTGTGTGGGCATTTGGGAAGATTCTTTTAAATGATCTAACTGTGCTTATATCGGGAATTAATGGAAATGGATACAATGTGGTCTGGATTGTGGCATTCGTGAGCTCTAATTGCAAATAATCTGTTCCTTTGAGTAAAAATAGCTTTGTGGTTGATTGACCAGTGTTGATGTTTGCATTGATAATGGAATGCATTTTGTGTGATAATTATTGCATCAAAAGGGTGTATTTAGAAATATCATAGATGAAACAATGAAACATGGATAAACACTAATGGTCTGCTTAAAGAATTCCAAGCTGATTTTAGGGCAGGGTATTCAACGGTTGACCAAATTTACTCAGAAGTATTGCCGAAGCATTTGTAGAGCAACGTAAAAAGTTATATGTATTTTTTGTGGACTTTAAAGCAGCTTTTTACTCAATAAACAGAAGTGCATTAATGTCTAAGCTTTTTAGCAAGGGTATGTCCTTTAAGTAAGGCAGGGTACTACAAAACAAATATCAGGAGTCCTCGGCAGCAGTCTGGAACGGGGAACAGGCTTCGCACAGGGGCTAAACAGAGATGCACTATAAGTCCATTGTTATTCGCACTCTTATAGATAAGATCGTGGATTCGCTACCTGGTGGTGTGGAGATTAAGGGGACCGTGATAAAGACGTTACTTTTTGCGGACGAAATAGTATTGTCGGCCAATACCCCCGGAGACATTGCACTGCATGATTAACTGTTTGGTTGAATTTTATAGTACATGGAGCCTTATTATAAACCGGGATAAGTCGAAGACAATTATCTTTAAAAGAAATGGAGGAAGGATGTGCCGTAACTAGAAATAGTTTTTGAACGGTGAACAGATTGAAACAGATAAAAAATACAGCTACTTTGGAATGCTTTTCACACAAAACCCAAGCAAACGACAAAAGGCCAAGACCGCTATTAATACAACGTGGAAGAAATATTTCGCTTACAAATACATAGAATATCTATAGCAGTAAGTTTCGTGTTTTTGAAGCAGTCGCTGAGTCAACTATTCTGTATGCGGCCCAGGTGTGGGGAGGCAGCTAGTTCGAGTAAATGGAAAAACCATTGCGGTTATACCACTGGCCTTTCACCGTTTACCACAAAGACGCTTAAACTGCAGGTAGACCACATTTTAAGAGTTGTCAATATGCCTATGATAGACCACCAAGAAAAGTGGCACTGAAAGTATTACGGCGAAAAAACTGAAGGGATCAAGCGCACGATTGCGGAATAAGTTTTGATCTAAGTGAAGCAAACGACCAATTAAGGAAGCCCCAGCTTTATCACTTCATTGCAGCAGTAGATCTTGATTAGAGAAAGGGCTCGATCTATTTATAGTCAGCGGAATTATAATTTGGGCACCGTAGCGCAAGTGGTTAGTGCGTCGGACTACTGAGCCAGCGGTCTTGGGTTCGAATCCCGCCGCAAACACCTACAAGTTTTTCACAGTGCCCACCTCTTTCGAATGTCTGACAAGCATCAAAGAGTATCATTTGTCACGATTGAGCTTCTCAACTCGCCGTTCGGAATCGGCAAAAAACTGTAGGTCCCTTCCATTCGTGCAAAAATATAACATGGATACACAAATGGTTGCGAGAAGCAGGCCCAGGTTCACCTCGAGCTGTAGCGCCAACTAAGTAAAGTAAGTAGAATTATAATTTGGACACCGGAACTACTACCACGATGACCGTTCCCGCAAAGAGATTTTACTTTTGATGAAACTGAGAGTTGAACTACTTGCATTGAACTATCAACCCAATAGGCAAGATTTGTGTAACATATATTTGGTTGCTTCGAGATAAACGCGCAAGACAATTATTAAATGATCAACTAAAATTGTTTATTGTTTCCAAATTTCTTTGATAAACTTACAAAAATAGAATAATAAAAAACGAATTACAAATTATGCGCGAAATATAAGCGATCTGGTCTCGATGATTCTACGATGCGACTGAATGGTGATTTCATCATCTTATCTCCCATTGGCTGTCGACGGGCGTCTTCTTGATGACATTTTGAAATGCAGTGATGCCAGAATGCCACGGTTCAGTGTGGCTTAACCCACCGCCACAGAGGCCTCCCAGAAGACTCGCGCACCCTACAGGTAGCGCTTCCGGCCTGTAAGGGAGCGAGATGTCTGAGTCGAAGTGCGTTGTGGCGGTTGCTGGTTGTTTGGCGATGCTGGTTGTTTGGCGGCTGCTGGTTGTTTGGCGGCTGCTGGTTGTTTGGCGATGCTACCGGAGTTGGTCGAGGCTCCCGGTGGCGCGAGGCGAGTAACCTCGCCGTAAACTCTGATAGATGATCCGTTTACGGCGAAGAGTTGCGTATTAGTCGGGCGAAGTTGGCGATATGCGAGGGCGTCGAGTGGAGTCATGCTCCACTATGCGAGTGGCGCGGAGGCGAGGACGCTGACGTTGGTTGCCGGAAGCGACATGGCGGGCGGCAATTGCGAGCAAACGGTGTCGAATTTGCGACTATCCGTTCTTATTTTCGGTGTCGGGGTCACCTGTTTGGTTGGCGTCGGGGTCACCACTTTGGTGTCGGGGTCACCACTTTGGTTGTCGTCGGGGTCACCACTTGGGTTGCTTCGAGATAAACGCGCAACACAATTATTAAATGATCAACTAAAATTGTTTATTGTTTCCAAATTTCTTTGATAAACTTACAAAAATAGAATAATAAAAAACGAATTACAAATTATGCGCGAAATATAAGCGATCTGGTCTCGATGATTCTACGATGCGACTGAATGGTGATTTCATCATCTTATCTCCCATTGGCTGTCGACGGGTGTCTTCTTGATGACATTTTGAAATGCAGTGATGCCAGAATGCCACGGCTCAGTGTGGCTTAACCCACCGCCACATATACAACCGAGAGGAGAGGGAAGATATTCTTCATTTCAACGGACCGTTGGAAACCAGACGGAACTTCTATGGCGTAGATGAAATTTCAAATAAAGAAGTCATACACAAGCTCAACGAAATGCAAGGTTGACTATATAGCCTTTTGCTTCTGACTTTCGCTGTCTAAAAGGTGAAGCGTTTTTCCTGCAATCTAATGGACAGTATCTAGTTTAGAGGAGGTATTTATATGTGCTGTTTTTGGAAGTCGCTAATGCCTGTAGATCTTCTAATGGTAACCGGAAGCGAGTTCCACTGTCCTATGGCACCACTAAAAAATTTATTTTTCGTTGTTATATTTGTAAGAAGGTGTTATAAATGATGCGCTTCTAATTGATGATGCACGCTGCAGTCTCTGGAAAAGGTAAACTGGAACCTGTCTGTCCCTTACGCGAGCTGTCACTGTCTAGATCACAAAAAAACTGACAGCGAACGAAACAAAACTGGTAGTAGCAGAGATTTCACCAGAATCGTCTTGATATTAATTGGAAGACGGTTTCCTGCTTGGTAGAGGGCTCCCAGAGATCCGTAGATTTTACGGACTCTATTTATTATATAGTTGTCCCACGTAAGTTTTTGATTAAATGTCACACCTAAATTCTTCGCTTTGCTGACGTAATTTAGATTGGATCCATCAATCACTAGCTATAGCAGTTCTCTGTCATCTAAGGGCGTCCGGTTTATAGCAATTGCATGACTTTTGCCAGGGTTCAATTTCAGCTTATTTTTCCGCGGCTATGAATTTATCGAGCTGAGCTCAGCATTAATCCGGTGTGAAGCATCTTCCACAAGGCCTATTTAATAGTTTAAGTACAGCTGAACGTCATCGGTGTTCATTTGTATCTTGCAGTGCTTAAGCACTGAAGGGATGTCATTATTGAAGAGTGTAAACAACAAGAGACCCATTATAGACCCCATTGGAACTCCAGGCTATGTTTCGAGGAAGTTTAAAAGTTTTTTGCTGGCGAAAAGCGTTTTTGATTTGTTTTATTGCCGTTTAGTCGAAGTTAAAAAAGTTTCTTAGCTTGTGCAGCAGGATTTCGTGGTGCACGGTATCGAAGGCTACCGAGAAGTCGAGTAGAACCAACGTCGAACGTGCTTTTTATCAATTTCTGCACAACGCTATGGTGCAACTGTGCTGTGGTCTGAAACCAGATTGGTGAGGTGATAAAAGCCTAAACTGGCTGAGATGAATGTGAATCTGTTGACTAATTATGGAACTCTTTGTGACTGTGGTGGCAGAACTCTTTGGAGAGAGAACATTTTGGAAGCTTTCCAGGATCTCGGGTATGAGGTATATGATTATTATTAAATATGTAAGTTATGTGAGGCAGTACCTCCAATAGAATTAGTTTTAGAAACTTAGGATGCATGCCAAATTTAGCCAATAGCATTCGATGGCACTAAGTATGTCATATTCGCAAATCCTACGGAAGCTCTAGCTAAGGATCATGCAAGCTATGTAGAGTTACCTAAGAAAGCTAATGGTACCTTCACAACGAACCGAATAGAACCTCTTGAAACCTTGCTTCAGGTCCTCTTCTCCGGTTTGTCCATAAATAGTTTAACCACAAATTCTATCCTCACAGATCATAGGGTCGCTGTCGAGAGTAGAGCAAACAGTCTATCTGGCAGGTTATTTAGCTCAGATGGGCGATAGGCTCATTTAAACTTTTTAAGGCTCCGGTGGAGGCGGTATATTTGATGCAAAGTTTACTACAAATCATTTAAGAATGGTGGAACAGTGAAGGACTTTCAGTCAACCACTGTAAAACCGTTCTAATACCCTTCACAAAGGGAGTTATCTTAAATATGCGCCTCAATTGCGGAATTCTCACCTCAACTCTATAATAAACCATGCAACTAGGGCCTTATGGGCAAGTCGTCGACTGTATGGTAGAGCTTGTGGTCTCAATCCTAAAATTATAAACTGGTTGTATACCACGATGGTCAGACCCATCATTTCATACGGAGCTTTAGTTTGGTGGCCTGAAGTTCTCGAAAAGACTGCAGCCAAGAAGCTTGATAAGCTTCAATGGATGGCGTGTCTTGGTATAACCGATGCCATGCGCACCTGCCCTTCAGCAGCTCAAGAAGCTGTAATTGGCATATCGCCATTACAGATCTTCATTAGGAAGTCAGCCGCTAGAAGCGTCATTAAACTTCAACTTATTCGTAAGTACAAGCCAGGTAACCTTACGGGTCACCTAAATATCATCAACAACATTCCCTATCAGGACATTCTTTGCACCGTCGTCGCTGACTTTATGATAAGTGAATACTGCTTTGACAGAAAATTCGAAGTTCATATTGGAGAACGTACCACGTGGTCAAACGGAGGACCCACCCTAGACCCAAAAAGTCTAATATGGTACACTGATGGATCGAAAATGGCCTCTGGTGTTGGCGCTGGGGTCTTCCTGCCCAACACTAGAATCTCCGTCCCCCTTGGATCATTCCCCAGCGTGTTTCAAGCTGAGGTTGACGCCATTGAGATCTGCGCCTTGATTAATCTACAGAGAGACAACAAGGGAGCTAACATAAATGTCTTTTCAGACAGCCAAGCCGCACTCAAAGCTTTGAGCTCCTATTCTGTGGACTCAAAACTGGTAAAGTGCTGCTTCAATGCTCTCCAATCCCTCGCTACCCACAATAAGGTCAAACTTTGGTGGGTGCCTGGTCACAGAGGCATTGAAGGAAATGAGATGGCGGATGAGCTGGCCCGTTCAGGCTCTACTGCTAAATACTCAGGTTCAGAGCCCTTTTGCGGCATAAACTGGGTAATAATCTCAGCCTTAGCTAACAATTGGGAACACAATCTCCGACTCTCTCATTGGAGAAATGTCCCGAGGCTTAGGCAAGCCAAACTGTTGATTAAGCCTTATATCCATCACAGGGAACTTTTAAACTACAATAAGAAGGATATTGGGTATCTAACAAATTTCCTTTCCGGTCATTGCCAATTACGATACCACCTGAACAAGTTAGGCCTGTCTAGCGAGCCCGATTGCCGACTCTGTTTGGGAGAGGTCGAAACAGCCGAACACGCCCTTTGTGATTGCGTGTCATTTTTCGAGGTCAGACGACGTAAAGAACTACTTAGACCTTATGGATTAAAAAATGCGTCAACCAAGGACCAAGGCCTTTATTAAAAAGGTGGTCTGCCTCTTGGACTAATTCGAATCCTATGATACAATTGATCTTTTAGGTCGCAGTATCAACCTTAGGGCAGGATCCATTAAAAAAAAAAACATTAAAAAAAAATGACTGTCTGTGGTTAAAGCTTACAGATGTAGATGTAGTAATTCCATGTTTAGTGTTTTGTAAAGCAAAAAAAAAAAAAAACTAGAAATAACAACTCAGCGCTGCGGAATCCCAGCATTACACGCGACTGCCATCGATACTTAGTAGGAATCTACAAACTACAATGAGAATAACGCAATGCAGTTGCGAGTTGCATATGAATTCAACACATAAATCATATATTAACAAAAAGCTAAAAATCCATTCACAGCACTTAGAGTTTTTCATTACTTCCGCCCATACCCTACCCATGCCCAACAAGGATGTTAAAACGTCTGGCTGCCCAAGCTCACTTGGAGAAGGAAATTTAATTTCATGACCGATTTATGTGTTCACTCTCCTGCAATTGGATAAACGGCTCCAACACTCATATCCTTTCCTACAGCGGAAGCCAACATACAAAAAAAAAAATCATGAAAACCTGCAGCGAACCTACCAAGAAAACGCCCACCACCCTGAATTATTACGTGGAAGAAAAACAACCATCTGACTCCTCGAGGAACGTGCAACAAACTTATATATTTTTATTTAACTGCAAAAAAAAAAGAAATGCATTTTGTTGTCCTAGCTGCAGTAGTTTTTCCTGTTTTTCTTTGCAGCTACCAGGTTCTGGTCTTCGGAATTGGGCACCGACTTTTATCGTCGAGTATAAGAGGAAAATTCAATTTTGCACAATTTTTCTTTTGCGCAGAACCAACAACAAAAAAATAAACGCAGAGAAATAAAAAGTGAAATACACATTTTTAAGTAAAACGAATTATGCAGTTCGCAATGCATTCGCATCGAAGATACTCGCTCGTTGCTGCCACTGCCCTCGGCGTGCACATGCGATAAATTTCTGTTTTTTGTAACGCAATCGATATCTCATTTTAGTGATAAATGAAACGTGAAATTATTTTATGAATTTTCCATCTACGTATCTACATACATCCAGTTACAATTGGAATGAAGGAGGAGGAGCAACGAAGCCCGCTTGTCGTATCTAAAATCTACAATCTTTGATACTTTGACGTCTCCTTCTGTGCGGCGCGGCGGCGGCGACGGTGGTGTTGGCTGTCATTCGCTTTTGTTTTATTGCGGGGGTGGTGGTAGTGACTTGCATATTTTTTTCTTATTCTCGATTTTTTTTTATGATAACTTTCCAATTTGGAAAATTATCCTCCGGACGAATGCCGATGTGACAGTATTAGAACGAAGGCTTCTTTGCATTGGCAATCGGGCAAACATTTGGACTGTGGCGGTCGATAATTATTATCGTCCTGTCTATCATGCTTATAGAGGGAATTTTAAATGAGAAAAATAGGGGTGCTGAAACAAATATGGATATAGGAGGCATTTGTAATTAATAAAAATTAGATATCGATTATTAGACGCTCCATAGCTTCTAGTTGATTATTTCCTTCGCATAACCTTGGACGAGAACAGAATGATAAAATAAGACACTTATTTTCAAGGATTTGTAGGTGGGTGTCCATTTGAGAGTAAAAAAAAAGTTCTCGAGAGCAAACTCGCAGGTGGACGCACACACAATCTTAAGAGTAGCTTGCGGATAGTTGACTTCTCACTCTCGACATTCGAACTTTTTGAGAGTCAATCGCAAGTGGACATCGAAGATCAGCTCGCAGAATTCGATCACAGGTCGTATTTTGCGAGTAGCTGTCAAGAGTCAACATGGCAAAACAGTGGATATCGGAGCCGGAGGAAATAAATCAACTCAGAGCATTTGAGAACTTGTAAAAACTCACCAATTTTTAGTGTTCTGTACCCAAAAACGGAACACTAACGGAATCAGTTCGGTGTCTGCCTGTTTGTCTGTCTGTCTATCACAGGCCTTTTTCTCAGAGACTATTTGACGTAGACTATTGAAATTTGGAACAGTTGTAGCAATTAGTGGCCCAAACACAGACCAGAACTTAAAAAGCTGAATTTCAACTTTGGGGGGTAGAATGCTAAATTGAAAAAAAAATAAAAAATCAGGTCATCGTGTGGGGTGTCAAATGAAGGCTAGTTAATGCACAAATTTAAAAATTGTATGAAATATTTTTTTTGTGTTACTTTTTTCTTAAGACTTTTTCACGAAGCGTTAAGAAATTGCTGTCCCCGTGCCTTATCTCTAAAAATATCGCTCAGAGAAATCTGAATATAATCACAAATATAGAGAACAAAGTGTAGATGGATACAAAATTATCAGAATTGCCATACGTTCGACAGTTTTTTTCTAATTTTGTTTTTAGAATTTCAACTATCCAACTGTTTACACATCCAGAAATGACGTACCCTATCATAATCGCCTGAAAGCAGATATGTGTAGGGAAATTTGTATGTGCGAGAGTAAAAATTGAATAATTGTTCCTAGAAATATGCCACAAAAATTCGCTTCAGCTCTAAAGCGCGTATCGATCAAAGCTGACAACCAAAACTCATTTCATTTTTGATCGAAAAGTCTCGCGTACACAGTATAGGTTGTGTTTGGCACTCAAATCATCGTTGTTGTTCTTGTTTTTCGACCCTCTTTTCCTTTGTTTGCGTTTCGAATGACTTAATTTGTGTACATACAATCGAGCGAAAACAAAGATGGCCGCTGATCGTCAGTCAGTAGCAAACATTTTTGCACCTCGTCAGTTTTGATCGACAAACCATCAACCAGTTGTACACACTTTCAGTTTTGATGGATGTCAACCAAAACTGTCAGTGTGCACCACGCTTAAGGTACGAAACCATTAAGCTTAGGTTTTTCAATTTGTTCAAATTTATAAAGTAAAAGTGCAATTCGTCACTGCTTCTGGAAATTCTCTTTCTTTTGACACCACGTTTGTTAAGATTGGTTAAGTATAAGAGCCACAAATAGTACCTATACTACAGAAATAATATATTATATATTATGATGATACCGTCTCTTAATGTGTGAAGCTATTGCCTTATAAAAAAATTTTAATTTGAATTTGAATGGGTACTACAGTGCACGCCGCTTAATGTGATCACTTTGGGACCTGGTTAAATTGATAACATAAACCGATGTAGAAGGGAATGGGTAACTAAAAACTAAGCTCATAAAAAGTGTATTTGATAGGTAGGTATATAAGTATGATACGTATGTGTGTATTTAACAAAATATAAGATCTTAATACATTCATACAGAAACAATACCGCCGCCACCCGTGCAAATTCACATTTGCTGTGTTTGATATAAACTGAACAAAGAACAGAAATGCAAGGAAACCCTTTTGTAACCGCTTTTTCTTATAACATACATAAATCCGTTGCATCGTTTCCCAATACACTGGTCCCTCGCGTTCCGCGACTTCTTCTTGCGAGGTTTCACTTTTGCGCAAAATGGATTTGTCTACCAAAATTCGATTTGCGCGACTTTAATAAATGCTTACATTATATTTTTCAGAAACGCCACACCCTAAATTACATGAATTTCATACTTCGCTTTGCGCGATATCGCATTGCGCGTAAATGTTCATTCCCCTAACACCCCGCGCAAAGCCGGCGACCAGTGTGTGTTGTATTGAGACACACAACAAATAATGTTGACATACATACAAACATTCCGGGTGTGGATCTCCAAGGGGAACATGTGGCAAAAATGAATAAAAAATGATAACAATAACCGATGTGCTGATTACAAAAAACGAAATTTATCCTGTTTAACTGTATATAATAGTTTGGGACTGTGTCAAAGTGATAATATTATGCGAATGATAACATTAACCGTGATTATATTAAGCGGCGTGCACTGTATATGAACTACTTGCACAGGTTATAAAATTTAAAAGAGAGCATAACATGTCGCTTTCACTACTTCCAACCAGGGCTGCCGTTTTGAAAATTCGAATGGGAGTATTTTAGACGTTAACGGGGGAGTATTTCGTCTCCAAGGGGAGTACAAAAAAGAAATGATACAAATCCAATATCAAAAACAACCATTAGCCTGTTGCAACTCTAAAACTTAATTATTTTATTTGGACTGCAGCCTAACGATTTTTTTAAGAAAACTTCACTTTTTTCCATAAATAGCAAATCAACAGAAAAACAAAATTTTTGATGAATGATGAATTAATGAACTCCAAAAACATTAAAAAAAAAATACTGTATAAAACTATAACAGTAAGAAATGTAAGCATTAAAATAACTAAGTCTTGGGTTTTACCTATCAAACTGAAACTCAGTACTTCGTACAACCTTCTCGGCTCTACATAACTTCGAAAATTCTATTATGCATGGAATTTATCAAGCTCTACAGAACTTCTCCATTGATCTCGATTCATGCCTGGGCTATTTGTGTTTTTAGCTCTTTCACATTCCAGTACTGCCTCTCATATACATTTTTCAAGCCATGATCCCCCACATGTTTTCGATTGGTTTCAGATCAGGACTACATGATGGCCACGGCAAACATCTTGTTCTGCTGACTTCCAACTATTCGCTTACTATTTTTGTCGTGTGAATTGTCTTGTTGTAAAAATAAAGTTTTCACCCGCCGAAATTCGTCTTAAGCATATTCGAGCATTTTTCTGTATTTCACACCATTCATTTTGGGTGGTAGCCATATCAAATTGATTTTTCCATGATACCCAAAGGGATCCCAAACCATTGCACTTCCACCTCCGGAGTGCCGGGTCATTTTCACTGCTTTTTCATCTCGCAAATGATGCCAATAAAAACTTAAACCATCGGGACAGTTTGCTTCAACAGTTGCTGCACTCTTCTTAAGGTTGCGGGAAGTTCCAACTTGCGCCTTACCTGACCGGTATTCGGCATTTTTCACCTGAATTTGCGTGTAATAGCTTGGTCGACCGGATCTAGATGAGAGAGCAGAGCCATAATTTTTACCCAAATTGAGGAAATTACACACGACGGAAACAGATCGTCCTACCTTCGATGCAACTGACCGCTTTTCATGCTCTCTTTGTATAGCAATATCTGCCCATCCTTCCAGGGTCAAATGGGTTCCGCGGGGTACGACTAGGTTAGATTAGGTTAGGTTGTCAGGAGTTCTGAGGCTAAGCCATCACAAAACACGAGGCACCATAATGGGACCATCGTATGATGGTACCTAAACCAAAACTTTTCCCTTTTTCCCTTTTTAAATTTTATTGTAGTAAGTTTGGCCAGTCTCTTCCAGTGTGTTAAAGCAGTCATTCACTAAAAAATTCTCTAGAGAGCGAGCAATAGCCTGACAACCACAAAGAATGTGTTCAATATCCTCCGATACACATACTTATGTCATATACCTATGAGGCATGGCTAAATAGAGGTTAAATAATTATTATCATTTCGAATTACTAGGAGTGCGAGTCATCTGTGAAATTACCTTTAAAATATTTTAAATATAAAAATACTCATCTGAAATATTGTAAGGTAAACACAATGTTTTTATACTGAAGTATTTCGCCTCTTGTGCATGGCTTCTTTAGTTAGTAGTTCAGTCTGTATATCAAACTGAACATTTTGATAATGTCTGTCTTTATACTTATAGCGGCCACTGTATTTCATTATCGTGTTAGTATTTTAACAAAGTACTATTCAATAAAGACAAAGGTACTCAAAGTACTACTTGTTTTAAAAAAAAATTGAAATATTTAATAGGGGAGTACAATCCGGACGAGGGGAGCACGGGAGTACAGTGCTTGAGAGAGTAGTACGAATACTTCCTTAGTACTCACTTCCGCAGCCCTGCTTCCAACTGATTACTAGCAGTGAACACGGTTATGAGACTACCAGATAACTCGCGATAATGGAATATCGAAAATATTACTCTCAAATGGACAGCCTCCCGAGAGGAACTCTCGAGAGTTTACTAGCGAAAGTACTCCCAAATTGACAGGCACCAAAACATTGATTGAATGTGCTGACCGTTGGTGAAAGAAGACTCTGTCCCATTGAAGGTCGGAAAAGGAAGCATTCTGAGCACATTCGTCGTATTCAAAAACTAGCTGACTCTGTAGATGTAAATTAATATTTGCACTCATGCAACAGTGATGATTTAAGCTAAAAGACGTATTTTGATAAGAAAGTGACAGTTAAAGTTACATAAACCAACTTCCTCCAACTTAGTATCTCATCCAGCATGTCGCATGGTTGATTGTGATTTAATTTTTGTTTTTACACAATTTGTCTCTGTCCACACTGATCATATGTACACACAAGTATGTGTACGTTACTAGAGAGCAATGGACTTTATTCGACTGCTCTAACAAAACCACTGAACCAGTAACAACCACCAGAATGTGGAAGGCAAAAGGTTTTCTATTGAAAACGTGCTGGCAGTCAGCATTCATGGATAGGTCAAGTGAATGCAGTCACAATGGCGTTGCCTATTCATACTGTGATGCGAAAAAAGAAATGACGTCGACAATGTTTCATTTATAGGACAAAATTCCACATGAAGCTATGTGTGGTTTGTCTGAGAACTAACTGGAGTGGAATAATCCTTCCGGACATCATCATGTGGATATGTTGAACTAAATAAATCACAAGCAATGTTACGTAAGTTGGCCAATTTAAGGAGACTTGGTTAACATTCGAATAGTCGGTTGTTTTGTTGTAACTGAAACAGATGGAAATAAACATGAGTGTTCCAATTTAGGTGCTGATTAAAGTAAACACCAATTTTTTGACGGGATCAATCAATCAAGTTAAATTTCTACAGGACAGTTAAGGTTTAAAAAGTTTTGTTGCCACCAGATATACATAAATAGCATTCAAATCGTTCTTCAAAACATTTATGGCACATCTGATTTTTAAATTTTTTTTAAAAGCTGCATATTATTATTATTATATTTATTATAACAAATTTATTAATACAAATTTATTAATACATACATGTAGCACTAGCTGCTATGGCTTTCGGCTATAAGGGCTGCACAACATCTGCATAAATATGTGCTCACACATTTTGATATAATTAGCGATATCGTTTATAGAAAGTATGAACAAAAGCGGACCAAGAACAGAGCCCTTGGGCACAACCAATACAACAGGTAAGCTTGCTGAGCTTCTATCTCCACAGAATATAGCTTGCGTTCGGCTATGTGGGTAAGATGAGATTAGCTGGCAGACGGAGTCTTCAAAAGTAAGTTGAGTCTTAAGTTTATGTATTCAGATTTTGTTGTTCACTGAGACAAATTTCTGAGACCAGATTGGAAGATCTTTATAAGCTTCTGGTCTTCGGGTTAGGCTTTTATTTGATTGCCTGCAATTTTGTCGAAAGCCTCACTCATAGACGAAAGAATTGTAACAGGCCTGGAATCAGAATTATTTGGCAATGATGATTTAGGGAATGCCACAATTTGTCCGTTCTTCCAATCATTGAGAAATTCCTATAAGTACTCTTGGATCCATTTTGAGAATCGGATATTCTCCCAGAATTTTTTTTCTTAAGGAGGAGAGCGCTGGGCAGCTACATAGGAGGTCCTCCTCATACCTGCAGCCATGACAGAAGTTATTCGCGAGGATTCCCAGCCTGCTGGCATGTCTGCCTATTGCACAATGACCTGTCAATACGCCAACTAGGATGCCGATATGTGCTCTGCTAATTCTTAGCAGGCTGTAAGCTATCAGGCAGGCTGAAAGTATATGACTATGGCCAGGAACCCAGCACAGCGTGAGCATGCATCTGCCCGATATCTCATTTAGAGATGCCCGGCAGTACCTAACCAATTTTGATCTTATAATTGGTGATTCCAGTGCTTTTATAGCTGCTTGGCTGTCGGTGTAAATGAAAATGTCCTAATAGCCACGCAGCGGCCTCAGGAAAAGCCATCACCTCCGTCTGGAAGACACTACAGCGGTCTAGAAGCCTTAAGGACAGGTTCAGGCTGAGCTGAACCGCTGAACCTGTCTTGGATCCATCCGTGTAGATCTCCAATGCAGATTTGTCATTTAAACAGATATTTCCTACCCATACCTGTCGGCTGGGAATATTTGATATTGAAATCTAGGAGCGGAGTCATATAGTCTGTACTTCCTGTATTTAAATTATTCAGATAATATTCTGCCGTGCCCTAGGTTAGAAAGTTCTCACTGTGAGGTTTCTTTAAGTCACAACGTTTTTGCTATCCAACGCAAAAAAAAAAAAATTTCCAACGGAAGCATGTTCAACATTGTTTCAAGAGCAGTGGTTCAGTCCTTACCGAATTGTTATTCCATCTAAAATAAAAAGGAAAATAAAGCTAGAGAATTTAAGGTCCTCTCTCACTCTCTCTATTGACCAGGTTTAAGAGCTGCAATTTTTAAGTATTATTATTATAATAGAAGGGTGAGATGTACCGCGACCTAGAGATCGATTGTACCCCCTAATAGTCCTAGACGAAGGGACATCCCTCTCGTCATTATTCCTATTGGAATTAGTTAGAGAAAGGTTCGCTGACAACCTTCCCAAATGAGAATTCCATAGGTCACAACATCTCATTCAGACCAATGTCCCTGAGAAATCGCAGTAGGAGATTGGGTGCTATGAGTGGTAGATCCTCTGCTGTAATTTGGTACTTACCCATATTTTGATGGTATGAAGAAGTGTCGTGCAAGTTTTCGCTGATCTTGTACTCAGTAGCTCTCATACCCATCTTATGATAGTGTCGTCAACGTATTTCCTACTCAGAGAGCGGCGGACAGCTTCATGAGAAGTATTATCAAAGGCTCCTTCAATATCTAGAAAAGCGCAGAGTACAGTCTACTTGGTCTCCAGTGCACTTTCGATTATGGTGTTTAGTTGATATAGAGCAGTCCCTGTTGATCTGCCCGACAAACAGACAGACAGACAGATAGACAGACAGACTGACAGACAGATAGACAGACATATAGATAACAGATTGACAGACAGATAGATAGACAGACAGACAGACAGATACATACATATACAGACAGACAGACAGAAAGATTGACAGACAGGCAGATAGATTAACAGACAGACAGATAGATTGACAGACAGACATACAGATTGACAGACACATGCTGATAGTGATCTACAGAGAATATCCTCCCTTTCGTAACTATCGACGACATTTTCCATATTCTTCAGAAGAAAAGATGTGAACCTGATTGGACGATAGGACTAAGGCTGCATTATGTCCGTTTTCCTCACTTTTGGTATGAAGACTATTGACTTGGTACATAGCCCAATGAAAGGCTACTTCTAGTTATTTTTACTGGGAGTGGTAGGAGTTCCACTTTTCGCTCCTGAAGGAGTGATGGGAAAACTCCATCTATACCGGGTAATTTGAACGGAAATGATTTGATAACCCATTCCAATCTACTTTTAGAGCAGATGGTCGAAGCTCACTCCCAGTCAGCTCTACGTGGTCTAGTGACGTGGGTAACTCCCACGGTTTCTACACAGAGTGAGCTACCACGAAAGTGGGTTTAAGTGCCCTTTGTTCTTTATTTTCCCTGAAGCTGAAGTTCAGGTTTTTCAAGGACGTCGAAATTCCGCCTGTTTTAGAAAGTGTTTTGTAAAGTTTAGCAGCTGTTGGAGTGTTTGCAATTGTTTCACAGAAACCCCTAAAGCTGTCTCTTGTCGCTTTTCCTATTTCCTTATTGTAATTGGTGACTGGTGAGTGCCGTTTTATAGCTTTGCCAGTCTCCGCTCCATTCCGTCTAAAATTACTTGGAAATACATCTAAAACTCAGCTGAAAAATTGCACCGTTCCAGATAATGAATTCCATTCCTTTGGCATTCTTGCGAAAAATTCCACTCGAACGTCCGATTTGTCGTTAAAGAAGGAATCAAGAGAATTTCCCCCTGTGGACATTTATAAATCACAAAAATTTCCATACATCTCGTCAACAAACAAATAAAACTTTCTGCTCTTATTTATTGCCTCCAGGGTACATAGTACCGTATGTGCTATTCATTTCATACCACATGCACGATGAACCAATCAATAACAGTGTCATATCCTGAAGCTTCAGATTCGCATATAACTCAAAATGGTCCTCGGTGAGCGCTTGTGCTCGTCTTCAATGAAGCGAACTTTGAGCGATGACTACAGCCATTTACCAATAGCTAGTGCTCTTCGGTCTTTCTTTGGGCCATGGAAATCCTGTCCACCCAAGCATATGACAACATATCGCTAAATCGTCCTCGGCCACCCACATCTTCTCATAATGGCTGCTGTTTTATTATTCAACTCACACATCAGGCGTTCACATAAATTCATGTCTCACACGAAACCCGTGACAGCGGTTCCGGAAGTGGGAGGGGAGGGAATAATAAAAAATGGAAATATCGGTTTTTTTTTGGGTGTCTCCTTGCAATTAGTGTTGGCGGGAATATCTGAGGTTAGTTCTGCCGATAGTTTCGGTTTGGATCCTCAACAAAACCACCACCACCACCTCCCCAAACTTATGTATGCATGTAAATCATGGAGTAAACAACAAGTGAATGGTCCTTGACGTTTTTTCGCTATTTTGTTGTCTGCTCTGTTCTCATTTGTTCCTTTGTTTCGAGAGTCTTTTGTGGAGAATGATGAAGAGCCATGCGGCTCAGTAGAAGATTCCGGCACCACCCCTACCGCGCCGCCTGACTGGTGCAGATGACACCGTTTGTGTTCGTTTCAGTGTTTTTTTTAATGCACGGGTATTTCACACTTAAATTAAAAACGGTGCTGGGATTTAGCCTCTGTTCCTCCTGCTCTCCTGTCGCACCTCAACCTTCTGAAAAACACTGTGATGACGATGAAGGAACACAAAAAAAAAAAACACTCGCCCTTTATGCCAACGATGGAGCGTGTGTGCTTAGGGGCATGGGCGGCTCCAGGGTGAATATGAATGCTTGGCCCTAAATAACGGTGAATTATGTGTATTATCAGTAGAGAAACGGGGAGACAGTGCCGCTGCAGTTGGGTTGACGCGAAGGTAAGTGGTGGCGCACGGAAGGTGACTTTCACAGATTTGTGGAGCAGTGTTGCTGTGGTTTTGTATGTCATTCATTGCTGTACATGGGGACACACGGCACAAATGGAAATAATCTGGGGAATTAGTTTCTTTGTTTATTTTTTTTTTGAATTTTTTGTTTTTGACTTGGAGGACAAGTATTTTTATTGCGCGATTGTTGTACACTTTATTGTTGCGGTTGTGAAATATGAGCGGTTTTATCTATCCACTCGAGTGGTGTACTAGAATTGGTTTGTGTGGTTTTAAAAAAAAATAGATTCAAGGGATTCGCGAGGATTGTTTTTGTATCATTTTATTTTTTTTAGTTACACCACAACACCACATTTTGTATATTTATTTTAAAGGGTTTCTGTTTGGAAAAAAAACCTTTTAACACTTCGGGGATGAGGTTAAGGGCTTAACATTTTCAAATACCTTAATCCGTGAAACGGTCCTTTTAGCTTTGCAACTCATTTTAATCTTCAGGTGTTATTAAGTGCTGCCAAATTTAATGCGTCACGGTTATATAGACTTTCCACGAGCTGTGTAGTGATCTATGATGGCTTAGCTTGATAAAACAAACTTATTATTTCTCATAAATAAAACAAAACGTACATACATATACGTATATTGTACATTGTAGAAATGACAGCTAGCGATAAGATGTACATTTTTATCTGGCAGTTTGTGACTCTTGCAAACGATCATAAAAGTGTTCAAAAAAACTCGTGCGTACCATCAAAAGGTGAATTAAAGGGAGCCCTATATTCTTATTCCAAGTTATCTTTAGTTCGAGTTTAGTTTAAACATAAAAAAACCAAAAAAAAATTATAAGGAAAATAGAATACTTACTGTGCCAATTATTTTTTGTTTTGTTGCTTTCCTTGTTACTTACTAACTTACTTACTTAACGGGCTCCCGCCCCGTGAAGAGTATCATCCTGAGACACGGCAGCCTTCCACTCTCTTCGATCCCGAACACGCCGCTTCCAGTTGTCTAGACCAAGTGCACTGGCATCCGCGGTAGCTTGGGCCTTAAGCCGGAGGTTCGGTCTTCGTTTTCCTTGTACTCTTCTCAAATATACATACTACGTGGGTGAAAATTCCTGGGATTTTTAATGAAAACAAGCTTTTTTCAGGCATTCATTCCTCAACATAGTTGCCTTCGAGAGCAATAGGTAAAATTGGTATATTGAGTTTCCAACATTTCGCTGCACTTTCTGTAGTGCGAATCGTCAAAGCCTTACAAATATGTCAAAAAAAAACATCCAAAACAGTCCGCTCGATTACGCTGTAGCAACGCTAAACCGGACGGTCAGGCAACGCGGCACCCATCGCGCTTCATCTCCGCGTTTTTCATTTCCAAAACATCTTGCCATCGTTCTTTTGCGATACCCAGCTAACTCGCGCAACTTCACTTTTCGATCCCTCAAAACCATTCGATGCACTTGGTTGACAAGTTCCGCATTCGTAGCCTCTTTTAGCCTTCCAGAGCGGGGTGTGTCTTCGGTGCTTGTACGACCCATTTTAAATTCACTAAACCACCGAAAAACTGTTGCTCTCGAAGGAGCAGATGTGAAATAACATTTCTGCAACCATTGCGATGATTGTTCGGAAGATGATTGTTTACCCATCAAAAAACAATGTATGATCAAAATGCGATACTACGGCGAAAGTAGCGTCACTCAAACGACTGTACCTTGCAAATGAATGGCCATTCCGCGAAATTGCTGCTCTGCCAATGGAAGACACAACAACAACACTTGGGAAGACCAGATGGACGAAAAACTTCGTAAACAAAGTGAGCTCAATATCTCTTTGCTTGCTCCGGAAAACTAAACTTGATCGACAGTTTTGTTACGCGATGCTGTTTTTTCTTCCGACGCGGACGTCGCGATCTACCTCCGGGAAAGTTTATCATCGCAAAAATATACTGTTGTTACAACACGCACTGCACTGCAACTGAGGACACCTAAACAATTGACGGCAGTCCATACTGCATGAGGGTGTGTGTATTTAAAGCGCCAAAAAACGTCTTATTTTTAACAATTTTTTTTCTCATATAAAAAATTAAATATTTCATTCAAACTACTTTTTACTGCCTTACATATTTGCAAAGAATTTCTGAAATTTTTGTAGAAAAATATTTAAAACTCTGCCGTTGTGACGTTATTTCCGGTGACTCCGCGGAAAAAAGGTGCTTGCGCGTGGACAGCAGAACTCATGACAGGATCAACTGAAGTCAAAAAAATATGGGTTTTAGTTAATACATTAACCCTCTCCTGTAAAGAAAAAAAATTACATATTCTGTGTTTTGGGTAAATTGTTCCCAGGACAATTTTATTGCATTATTTGCACTTTTCACAAATTATTTCCGTAAATGAATAGGGGTATTCACGCTTCGTTGTATTTGGTCTTGTAAAAGTGTAAAAGTGTAAAAGTGTAATATTTTCTCACAATTCAACAACAAAATACACTAGCTGTCATTTTTTTTTACACTTTTACACTTTTGCAATACTCCAGCCCTATTGTAACTTTGAGTGTAAAAGTGTAAATTTTAAGTATACATTTCTGACAGCTTTTTAAATGTATTTAGTTCTCATAATTAAATAAATTCCTTTAAATAAAAAAATAGTGTGTGATAAAAAAAACTTTTGGAAAAGGGATTCGGTGTCGAATTGCAAGAAAAAAACTAAATTTTGAAGAAAAAAAAATGGAGAAGGAATTTGAATTTGATAAAAAATCTAAATTTGAGAAGAAAGAAGAACAGAAAAAAGAAGAATTTGAATTAAATCAGTTGTTGGAAAAATGAAATATGATGAAAATGGAAATATAAAAATAAATTAATGGATTCATTTGGAATACAAATAAATTTTTTTGATTTTGCTTTCATCGTTGGTTTTGGCATTGTGCGTTAAAATATATTTTCAAATTCTTATTTTGTAAACAAAAATCAGCTAATTTTGACATAAGCTTCAGGGTTGCTAGAAATACGAAAAAGTTCGTTCACTCTTTGGTGCAAAAAAATACATTTTTACACTTTAACAAGACTGGATACACAAAAGCGTGAATACCCCTAATGTTTTTTACAGATAACTAAATTACATTTGTTATATTTGGTAGCATACATATTTTAAAAATTGCGCGAGTTTTTTAAGTCCAAAAATGCGTTTCGGCAAAATTTGCCCAAAATACAGGATGATGGTTAAACTAGAACTTGGACGAAGGAAAAAAAAGGAATGAAAATTGGATTTTTGGCAGACCTTTCTACAAAAAATTACAAATTTCGGTAACATTTTTTCTCTCTACATTTTTTTTTAAATAGTTGCATTAAAAAAAAATTCTTCGTTCAAGTCCTCGTCAATTATATCTCGACGACGCGTGTAAAATTTCATCAAGATCGGTTCAGTAGATTTCGAGATATCTTGACAAGCGACTTTGAAAATACAGTTTCGAGAAAAACGCGTTTTAGGTTTTAAGTGACAATAAAACTGCTTTGAGGGCGCAATCTCCCAAGGGCTCTATCTCCGAAACTATTACTCCGATCGACTTGAAAATTTAGGACAATATTCTAGAGATGTAGAATTTAATAAGACAATAAAAGAAATTCGATTCATTAAATCCGTGAAACCCATGTAACCCCTTAAGAGATGATTCAGATCCTTTATCTCTTCCAACCCAAATGTAAGTACATAGGTGTGCACATTACAAACAACTCCATTTACCGCTATTCAAATAATTTAACTGATCGGCTTGTTCAACGATTTCGACTATCAAAAGAAGCATTTGAATTGGTATTAAAAACAAAAAATATGCCGGATGGTTGTCGTGTAACATATGTAACATATACTCCTCCAATACTAAGACTTGACTTCCTCCAATACTCCTCCATATAGTTGATCAAAATTGCTAATTGACTCGGCGGAGCTGACCTATCAATAACATTTTACGAAGATTTTAATTATTCAAATAAATATAAAAAAAAAAAAACAACAATTACTTCCATATTACAATTTGTTTATAGAATCACTGACTTCAAACACAAAAAACGATCAAAAGTATAACAAAAATGTCATTTATAACAGTTTAGATGACGTTTAGCTTCTATTTCGCTTACTGTTTGAGAGATTCTGAAAGACATTAAAAGTTCTCGAACTTTAAGTAAAATAAACGATAGACGATAGACGAGATGACAGTCATTGAGTTACGTGAAGCAATTGATGAATGATATCGTCGGCTACTATCATATAGACGATTATCGTCCTAAGAGTTACGGAATGAGTGCCCAGGATTCTAAATGACAGCTAGTCAACGGTCTCTGATTGGTCGAAAGCCCAATAGAATTCTAGGCTAGACTGGATTTACTGTTGGATTATGTAGAACAATCGATGAACTCGGCATTTCGTTCACAGCAAATAATGCAACTTGGCCTATGAAATAACTAATTTACATTCCAAACACATGTGTATGTAATGGTACTTACATCTCTTACATCTCTAAGTTATCCATTAATATTTGTGAGCTTGTTTTTGCTCTTCTTTTCCTTATAAAATAGATTTATTGCGCTTGCAATCACAATTCCCCAAACAGTTGAAAGTGAAAATATAAATTTTGTGACATGAAAACTGTCGACTAGATAGTTAGTCAAAGAGAGCATTCAGGATTCTAGAATTGACTAGATATCTAGTCGCGAGGATTCTGAATGCCCTCATTGACTGCGTTGATAGTTTGGAAGGAGTTGCCAGAACCCCAAATGAAAATAATTAACTAAACAGTGTAATTTTTCTACATAATATTTCTTGTTTTTTTTATTCCTTCTCCCAATTAAAATAAATTATTTATTTATTATCTATTTATTAATCATCATACATATTATTTCTGTTGTATATGTAGGTACCATTTGCGGCTCTTACACTTGACCAATGTTAACAAATGAGGTCTCAAAAGAAAGAGAATTTCCTTGAGCACTGACGAATCGCACTTTCAATTTATAACTTTCAACAAATTAAAAAATCTATCAAAACAAATATTCTACCCAAAAAAAAAAAAACACTTCCCGTATGATTTCCATGGGATTTCCATGAGTTGACAGATGGAAATCATGTGGGAAGTTTGCATATTGGATGGGAAATTTGGATTTTGGAGATTGAAGGTTGGATTTTCTCTCGCGAGAGTTCTCGTACGGGCACACTAGTATATATTATTTCTGTAGTATAGGTACCATTTGCGTCTCTCACACTTAATCGATCTTAACAAATAAGGTGTCAAAAGAAAGAGAATTTCCTTGAGCAGTGACGAATTAAAAAAATGACGAATTCCATGAGTTGACAGATGAAAATCATGTGGAAAGTTGGGATGTTGGATGGGAAATTTGAATTTTGGGGATTTCTTGCGAGAGTTCTCGCACGGGCATACTAGTATTTCATATTCTTCTCTTTTTGGCAAATTGAATTTCTCTTTCCGTAACGAATTACTATGGGAAGAAAAGAAAAAATTATATAAGATCATTTTGCATATGTTTTTAATCCTTAGTCTCGCTGAATCGACACTCAAATTTCTCTATTATATATAAAGTGGGGTGTTGCGCTCTATGATCAGGGTAATAAGTAGCCAAAAACACGGTCTAAAGCTTTGTCATATAAACGCATAATGCCGAAAATCGACGAATTTCGTGATTTATTTGAGAGGTCCGATTTGGACGTTATCTGTGTGACGAAAACTTGGCTAGCTATAGTTAACACAAGTTGTAAAAAACTCAATCATCATGGACTCGCTCATTATGAACATCACAATGCTTGACAGTCCTCTAATAAAAGTATCATTTAGTGAACTCGCATCACATTTAAGAAGATTGGTAATAAATTATGTTTATATGAATATATCCTGTACGTCTTGAACTTGGCAATGCTGCTAGTTTTAATTGGTTTTAATTGTTGCCAAATCAAATTTTTTAGAAAACAATTCAACTACAATTTTCTATTGTGCTTCAAGCTTTAATTCAAAAAACTATTCAATAAGAATTAATTTCTACTTTATTCTTTATTTAACGGTTGCAAAGTTACGTCTTCTAACTTTCTGTTAAAAAGTACAAAAAAAAAACTTAAGATGAAGTAAAGTCTTTCAATTGAAAAGTGAACATTACTCAGTGTAAGTCCTCGTTGCGTCAAATGTGGTATTCGTCCATCGCAATCACTGTCCGAAATTAGCTAAGCGGAAAATTAAAGCCGTAACTGTACCCACACATACAATAAATTTGAGTTTTTCTATGAATAAAGATTCATACGACGCACGATGCGCGACTTCAGTGAAAAATAATTCTTCTCCAGAGAAGTTCTTCAATGCTTTTTTTTCTTCTTTTGAATAACTTCACATTTTTCTTGTTGTTCCGCCTCATGGTCATCTAGGGTACATTAAAAACATCTACCGAATGGCCATAATTCATGTCCTTTTGCAGTTCATTTCCACCATTACCGCAAGATAACGTGGCTTCATTCTTTTTGTTCGTATTTCCCTATTTTACTTGACAGCAAAGCAGTTTGCTTACCTTTCTTTTCCTTTTTCTCTTTACAGGTAATTTAATACTGCAACTTAATGAAAGCAAGTCATTCGAACTTAACCGAACAGTGTGCAGCGTCACACTAATGAACATCCTTAGCGCAACGAGTAAGTAAGTAATTATACTGGCACCCTCCTGGCACAACCACTTCGGATCCTTATTGAACGAGTTCAATGAAATCTCTATGCCATTGTCATCTCGAAATATTGTTCAACTCTTTGGTATTGCCAATTTAACATTATTTCGCAGCGCCCCGCGCCGGCGACAACTCTCCATGCAGTTGTCAGATGAGGGGTGGGTGTTAATAACACCCCCAAAGACGCGTAACGAGGTAAATGTCTTTTGTTTTATTGAATCATTTAAGGAGGAGATAAACGAGGAGTTCCCTCGTTTTATTTTCACGATACAAGGCAGAAAAGCAGAACCAGTTTAAAGATTGTGTTGTAGGGTAAGATGCGACAATAGCTGACTGTGCTCCTGTTTCTGCTCGTGCTCCAGCGATGATGCCAAAGAATTCAATTTGCCAGTGCCAAGTTGTTATTTATCAACGTCGTTGTTGCTGCTACTCCTCCTTTGCTCGTTTAACTTCCTGCGAACAAGGTGGGTAATAAACTTGGTTACTTAGAAGAAGGGCAGAGAGGAGAGAGTTGAGCCTGTGCTCCCCTTCGTCCTTGAGATGGTGGCAGTTCATGCTCGCCTGTGTGTTGTTGGCGATTTCGCGTTCGCGTTGGCAAATTAAATTTCAGCAAACAATTCAGTGAGCATTCGCATGTTGTGCTTCGCTGCCAGCGTTGGGTGTTGTTGGTTATGACTCCCTTTTATCTTTTTTCTATGCTTACTTAACTCTTTTCTGATGCACACACAAAAAAACACAGTTGGTTGGGTTTGGTCGTCCCTGGGAGCCACTCTGCTGCATTCACTCCCACTGAGACCCCATGTGAGCAGTGGGACAGATAGCGGCAGAGAATTATTGTAGTCCCGGATGCAAATGCAGCATACAGTCGAGATAAATGGAGCAGCTATTTCGCATTATCCTTCTACACAGAGGGACACTGTTTTGTTTTTCGTCGCTTATCCAAGAGTTGTGTCGCAGAATTGATGATGTGCGGCATCCAGCGTTACACGCTATGTGGCCTCCATTCGTTGAGATATTTTCAAAAGATTTTTTTTGTGTTATAATTTCAAAAACGACAGCAGACACCCGCTGAGTGCTGTGCTTGCGTGGTTTAATGAAATACGATCCTCTTGCAGTTCAATTTTATTCAGTAATACAATTTTACAGAGTGCCACGAACGGGTTTCAAAGAATAAAAGAAAACTTTAATTGTATGCAGGCGAGAAGAGTCAAAGTATCGGTGGCGTATGTGGAACTTTTTTTTTCGCCGGCTGCTGTCGCATGTTTTTTGCTTTTTAATTTCACCATGTGGCAGCCGAAAAGCGATCAGAGTATGCAGAATATCTCAGCGATGTGGCAGTCATTTACATAATAAAATTGTGCGATGCCTTTTGACATACATACAATTTGCCGTGAGAGGGCGTAAAAGGGAAAATATAAAGGGAAGGCAGCTGCGTGAAAAAGAATCATAATGCAGAACGGATCAGATGAGTATACAGCATATTTTTTAATCCATCCATGGAAGGAGTCAGTAACAGGACGAAGTAATCAGTGTTTCGTTGATTTTTATTTTCTTATGTAAGAGGATACATGGATTTATTTTGTACTTATACACACTTATTGGAGGATTATTGGATAGGGGGAAGGAGTTTTTTTTTTTAAAGTGGTTTCAAGGAAACTTTTACTCCCTAGAATATACTTACTATACGTATCCATACGATGCAGTACTGATACGATAAGTTACGTTATGGTACGAAACGATACGATCATAAGTTATTAGCCTTTATTGGCTTTAAAATTGAGTGTGCTACGACAAATCGGGACTCCTGATTAAGTTAAGCATGAAAGGTAGTCTTTCTGTATTTCTTGAATATGTACATAATAATATAATATAATCTAGTCAGTCACATGGATATTCGGACAAAGTTATGTATTAATAATAATATAAAGATAGTTTCGAGTAAAAATTCAAGTTGAGCATAATAGTTCTTTTACCAAATTGTTCCCTGCCAGTATGACCAGTAATTTTCTATTAAAGAATACGTGGCCTAAAAATCATATCACATGGATATTCGTACAAACTTTTTCTAGCCGCTCAAGTGCTGAGGTGGTAATACAGATGTTACAAAACACGGCGCATATGATATGCTGCCGAGAGTTGAGGAGGAAAACAAATCAGTAAGCATTCATTGTTTGACGCGTTTAACTGCGATGGGCCGAAAAATGAAAAATACAACGTGGAGATACGCATGCTTGCTCTTAAGCATTACAAAGAAGGAAGAACATTCCAAGAGATCGGAGAGTAAGTAGAAGCTATTCAACAATCTACAGCATAGTGAAAAGGTATAAAACAGAAAAGCGATTTGAAGACGAGAAAAGGGAAGGCCCAGTATTCTTACTAAGCCGAAATGAACAACGATTTTTAGTGCAACAAGTCCGCAAAAATTTAAAACTGAGTGTATCAAAACTAGTTGCAATGCTTGAAAACTTTTGCGGAAAGAAAGTAAGTGCAGAAACAATATGAAGAGTCCTTAAACGAAACGGTTGCAACGGACATTTGGCACGCAAAAAAATCCTATGTTAGTGAAGCAAAGCGAAGAAACGTTTTGAATTCGCAAAAACTCACTTTGATTATTGAAAAAAAATTATTTTCGTGGACGAGAGCAAGTTCAATATTTTTGGTCCAGACGAACGACGAAAAATGGCGGGAGAAAGAAAAACGAGGAACTAAATAAGAAGAATCCTTGATCCACCGTAAATCATGGTGGTGGTGCCGTAATGGTGTGGGGCTGCATGTCAGCGAGCGAGGTAGGAAACTTGGTGTTTATAGACCAAATCGTGGATAAGACGGTATATCTTGAAATTTTCAAAGAATATTTAAAACAAAGTGCTGCTAAGATGGGTTTGGGTAGGGAGTTTAAATTCTACCAAAATAATGACCCGAAGCAAAAAGTACTATAAGAACTCTTCCTCACTCTCCGTATATTAATCCTGTAATCTGTCATTAGATTTCTGGAAAGAATAAGCTTAAGGCCATTCTGTTAAATGAATGGCATCAAATTTCGGGAGAGTTAACGAAAAAGCTGGTTTCTGGTTTCCAAACAGACAGAAAGATGTCACTAAAAATAGGGGATATCCAACAAAGTATTTGACGTTTGTATTACATTATTAAGCCACATAAACACCATCACGCTTTTTTCGATAGAACAAAGTTTTATTAACAAATTCAGATTAATTAATTAAAATAGAATGTTGATAAGTATTTGTTAAATTTAATTCTTCTTGGTTCTTGTGTTTAACAAATCATTAAAATATAAATTTTGCAGATTATTTGCTTATATCGCTTTGAGCTCGGTGACATATAATTAAGCCACTTACTAAAAAAAATGGTTAAAATTAAATATACATTAGTTATTGCAGATATTAATGCACATTCTATCTCTTTTACAGTCAGTTCTGTGTTGGTAAAGCTTTGTGTCTAATAAATTCGATGCATCTATCGTTCGTAGCACTGACCAGGGCTGTACATTGAGTGGGTATGATCTTGTTCCATACCTGTTAAATATCTTGCCACAGAGTCCTTGTTTGTAGATTTTTTTTGCAGCAACTACCCTTTTTATAACCCCCCATCAAATTTTTATGGAGTTTTAATCGGGACTTTGAGCTAGCCGCTAAATGAGATGGATGCGGCTGGACTTCAACCAAGGTTTAACGATCCTGGAGCAATGCTTTGTATCTTTATATCGTTGGAAGATCCATACTAGTGGAAAATGGTCGACGAATTTTTCATTTAAATGATTGTTTATGATGTCGTTATAAATCTCACCAGTCATTTTTCCATTTATTTAGACAATCGGAGAAACGCCGGATTATTGCCGATGAGCCACCAGGCTTGACCATTTTCTTGGTGAACCTGTGGTCCAATTTTTCAATGAGGGACGCCTTAAATATGGTATATGACGTTTCCTTACGATGGATGGCTATGTGTAAGGTTCCCCCCCTTCCAAAAATTGGACCAGAAGCTCACCAAGAGAATGATCATGCCTGGTGGCTCGGTGATGGCCTGGGGATACTTCCCCTCATCCGGCGTTTGTCCGATTGACTAAATAAATGGAAACATTATTGGTGAGATTTATAAAGACATTATAAACAATTATTTAAATGGAGAATTCGCAGACAATTTGCCACTAGCATGGATCTTTCAACAATATAACGATCCAAAATATTGTTTCAAGATCGTTTAACCTTGGTTGGTGTCCATCTCCTTCCGTGCGTAGCTCAAAGTCCCTATTAAAAACCCATAGAAATTCGATGGGGTGTTATAAAAAGGATAGTTGCTGCAAGAAAACCTGCAAATAAGGCCTCTGAGGCAAATCATTCCACAGGAATGGTACAACATCACACCTACTCAATGTACACTCTTGGTCAAGACTATGGACGATAGATGCGCTGAAGTTATGATACAAAAAGGTTTGCCAATAAAGTACTGACTCTAAAAGAGATAGAATATATTTAAAAAGCTACAATAAATAACGCACATTTAATTTTAAACTTTTTTTTGTGAATGGCTTTGTTATATGTCACTGAGCTCAAAGCGATATAAACAAATAATCTGCAAAATTTATATTTTAATGATTTGTTAAACACAAAAACCAAGAAGAATTAACTTTAACAAATGCTTATCAACATTCTAGTGTAACCAATTAATCTGAATTTGGTAATAAAACTTTGTTTTACCGAAAATAGTGTGGTCGTATTTAAGTGGCTTAATTATATGAGCACAAGTGTATGTTAAATTGAGTATGATTTAGTTTCGTTTGAATACCTGTGTGATGTTATTTTACATAACACATTTGTTTGGACCCCACTTTCTGTTATTTTTTGAAGTGAAACTTCTTACTCGACTTCGGAAGGTTGCGTTAAACGATCGCGTTAAATGGTCGCGTTATGGTTGCATTTAACATTTCACCACAGTGAATTTACATAGGCACCGCATGCAGAGTTAACAAAATGACCACGTTTTAAATGACAAATATTAATCGCAACCGAATAATTGCTAAATCGATCCAATAGATTGCTTTCATACCATTTTCAGTTATATAGCCGTGCGAGTGCGAGTCAAGCAGCCTTCAGTGGGTTGTGACTTCGGTATACACAGCTTTTTTCGTATTTTCTTTTACTGCAACCCGTCTCGTCCGATTCGATCACCGAAATCAAGCAGCGTCGAGCGGTTAGTGCTTAGTCGAGTAAGAAGCTTCTTTAGTTGTGGTCCCCTCTAACTAAAGAAGCTTCTTACTCGACTTCGGTTGGTTGCGTGGTATGTATGGATATCACTGGTATGGGGAATAGGTAACAAAGTAGAAATAGCGAAAATTGATTGAGTGGAGAGTAGTATTAGGCGTGCGAGTAGTATTCCCACAGATCAGAGTTGTAATATTTTGCATTATTTTGCAATATTTTGTTTTATTTTGTTTTATTTTGGAGTATTGTGCTAATTTTTTAGTTTATTTGGTACAAAATGTAAGTAAATGTAGGTAAATTGAGAGAAATAAAGCAAAATAAGGCTAAATTATAATGCAAAAAAATGCAAATGAATGCAAAGAATGCAAATGCATTTATTAATTATTGCACCCAATTAAATGGTACCTAGAAAAAAAAGAATGCGATCTTTTGAATGCTTAAGAATGGTGATTGCATTCTTGTTATTGAAGTCTCGAAATGCAGTCGATGAATGCAATCACAAAATTCAATTCATTCGATTATTTTTAAAGAATGCATTCCAAAATTAATTTGGACACCCACCCAATGAATAGGTACATAATATGTATTTATATATTAGTCGGATATAGTTGGTTAAATGGAAATCAAACACTTTTTCCTTAAGGAATTCATATCGTCAACAAGTGGTTCCGGGCAAAATGGACACCCGAACATACATATCTTCGAGAGTGGGGTTAAAAAACACCCGAACAATTTGATTCCCTTCAAAATTCCCTTTTTGTTAATTGAAAAAAAAATATTTTTCATACAAAAGAATAGATTAAATGCGTTTTGTTTAATTAGTTTCTCTTTGTCCTACATACATATGTTTTCCATCATAGGTATACAGATTATTCTCATAGATTATAGATCATAGATTCCCAAACTGACCACCCATTTGGCAGCATAATTTGTTTTACCGCCCCCTCCCCACCGTCATAAAAACAATTGAAAAAATACTTACCTACTTTTTTCTCAAAAAAAAAAAAAAAAGTTAAAAGTATTAACACGCCACTGTTCAGTAAAAATAAGTTCAAAGTAAATTTGACTTTTCTTAAAATCGATTTAGCTTTATTAAAATATTTAATAAAAACATTTCAATAAGACAGGTGTGCCTGGTGAATATTTATAAGTTTCTGAATGTCTGGTTGAAATTTAGTTAAATAAAGTCATAAGTCACCGCGCTCCGTTATTTGCAGTTTATTCCTTTTCTTTGTAAGTAAGGTAACTACTCCACTGAAACCGCGCTCAGCTAAGCATGAAGATGGAAATGCAATAATACATTTTTGAACAATTTTCTATAAATTTGGGTACAGGGCTGGTATTTGTTTCTGGAGCCAGAAGTGCTGGTATCCGCATTAAAATTTTATTTTTAGCTCCTCATTTGTTGTTAGCTCAATGAGCGCTTCTTCTAAATGGGACGATATATCCGAGTTATTTGCGAAAGGATCCAGCAGCCAGTCCGGTATACCCATATTGAGAATATCCTGGAATCGCTTTTTTAGATCCTCATGAAGCATTTCTTACCGTTCGCAGTACTTTAGAAATTCATCCTTTTTTAGCAGATACTGCTGATAAGTTTTGGAAGTTTTTCGTATATTCACCTCTGCCTAGATAACGTCTGAAGAGATTAAGCTTTTCCACAAAATCAGCAATAAGGTTCTTTGTTTTTATTAGGTTCAAGTGATCGCTTTGCAGTTGGAGATTGACATCGGTAAATATTTTAAATATGTATGTCTGTCATATTAAGCAATATCAAGTTTTGATTCAATGAAGTTGTTTCGCAGTTCGTTGTCTCTCTTTTCTAGAACTTGTAGAACAGTATCGAACAGATTAAAAAACCGTCTCAAACCTTGGGAGAGCCAGCGAACCTCCGCATGCAGCAGCAAATGATTATAATCTTCGTAATTTTTTTTTTTAATAAGGGCGGTGCCCCCCCCCCCCTACAGCTTGAACGCCCCCATTCATTTCTGAGGACCTTGACACCTAGATGCCTTCAGCGCCCCCAGGGGGCGGTAGGGAGCACTTTGGGAACCATTGTTCTAGATAGTTGAATTTATAAAAAAAAAATATCGATAGCTCTTTCGCGGTTAGCTGTTTCAAAGTAGAGCACACATAATATTTCTTATCATTTAATGTTTATCTCTGGTTATCAGTTCGCTAAGTTACAACAGCTCTAACATGTAGAAAACCCTCTACTCAATTAAATTACTTTCAACGCGTTTTCTTTGCACTACCAATGCATATTGTATGGCTTTAAAGCTTGTGGCAATAAATCCAAAACCTACACTATTCCTTAGCAGCGCTGAACACCACCCCGCACACATATTTTCCTTTTCCATTTATATTTACCGTAGAAATCCTCAAACGACACCATAGGGAGATCACAATTCCTGTTTGGCTGTACGCACTATATAGTGTCTGTTTCGTATTATTTAACGAACCAGCATCTTTCAAGATACGCTATTTCTTCGTGTGTCCTTTGTTAGTCATTTTATACTTGTTGTGCGCAACGAAATGAAAATTGATGTCGCGGATCCTTCGATACGGATGCGTAGTTAAACCAATATTTTCCCCCTTTTTTTTCAGTTACTTTAAAAAAGTATTTCGACACATATCCATCTACAACAATGTGATTTTGTTTAAGATATTTCGGGTGCCAAAGCCATTCTCGTATCCCTGCCTACTGACCCATATATGTTTTTGTAGATATTAGCTCCTTAACTATATTTCTAATGGAATTTATCTTTTAATAGCATCGTTTCGAAAGTTTTTCTTTCACTTTATAGAGTTTTCAAGGACATTTAATCCATAATGAGCGTGTCGCGCTCTGTTGGCTCGCTAATTTAATTATTTTTGCTCGACTACATTTTGCGAGTTAAATTTTATTAAAAAAATTCCATGGACACAATTTGATAGGTGAAAACCATTTGCACAGACTATCGATTCATTCAAGTTAAGGTCAAGTTACTGGAAACAGAGGGCGTCCCTTTTTCCGATTAAAAACTAACGCCATACACTCGCCGTCGTCGTCCCACAAATCAATTTCCTTTCATCGTAAAGGACTATTCTCCCTATTTTGAGTCCACTTGAACCAGGAGTAAGTTGCGAAACAAAGAAACTGCAATATCCTCGTTAGATTATCTACTTAAACGCTTAAGTGAAATTACTTCTTCACAATCGGTGGGGGTGGGTCGTGGGTGGCGAACGAGAAAAGGACGCAGAAGAAGGACGAAAAAGAAAAAAACTTATTCATGGAGTGAAACTTACTATACTAAGTGTGCCTGGCGGGTCTAAATTGCTTTTGATTACTATTCCCGCGAGGAGTGTGCACTGAGCTGTGTCCTTTTGCACCCACTGCGCCCACCTTCAGCACGCGCTTAACTGCCTTCGGCGTCATCAGCGCCTCTTCATTAAAGAACTGCAGCAGTGGCTTCGAGTCGAGTTTTTTTTTATTATTTTCTACTGCTACTGCTGGTTCTGGTACTCCACCCCCTTGTCCTATTTGAGATAGTTAAGTGCAGTTTGCAGGACTCTTAATAAGTGAAGTGCAGCGAGGAGAAGAACTGCATTTCAGCCCCCTATCAGCTCCACCGTGTCCGCGCGTTTATCTCATTTGCATCTCTCTGGCGATAGTACAATGAACACAAAAACAAAAACGTATGCGAATGCGTTGTTTTTCATGAAAAAGGACATTAACATCAATGTTCCGTTAAAATTCTCATTAATTCCCAAGAGCCAAGCGAAATTACTGAACACAGCCAATTACAGTATGCTGTCAGTGAACAGGATACCAGGCGTAATTTTAATAGCACAGAAACACACACTGGCAGAGCTAGTTTTCTTTTTATCTGATGGAGGTCCTCTTTTGTCCTTGGGTGTTGTGAAGTAAAAATTCCTGGCTGAATTAATTGGTAGTGAAGGTTTCTTTCATTTACCAGCGACTGAATGCGAAACAGTTCGTGACTGTAATACCGAGTGAGTGCATTCCTTGTTCGACATGCAATCAGTGACGGACGCCTGGCTGGAGAGGAAGGATGCAGGATACCTCAGCATGTGGATTAATGATGAATGCACCACGGTGACTGAATGGAAAAAGGACGAATTCTTAAATGATAGCATACAAATTGAAGCGCACGTTCATATGTACATGTGTATGTGATATATACGTATCCACCGACTGTGTCTGTATAACAGGAAGGAAACGGAGATACTGCTTCTCTCGAAGTGTCTTTGACAAACTTTTTTTTATTAGTCACGTCTCAGGGCTAAAGTGATTGTGTGCAGAGGTGTGTGGTGGGTGTGATCATGGATTGTTGGCGGTCTTGTCGGGTTGATAGACTGTCCCAACGAGACTGTGTATAATCTGTAATTTTCTACACTAGAACGGAGGTGACTTGCGGATGTGCATCTTTGAGTGCAGCATGTACAGGAAACGTTCAGAGCATGACAAACGTTCAAAAAAACAAATGTCGAATTGAAAATCCCAGACAATTGAAAACGGAGTGCAATTGAAAGTGTTTCTTGTCTCTTAACAGATTTGCTATGTTTCTGTTTGACATTGTGTGACGGCAGTTCCAAGTGCAGTGTTTTTTTCTATGCACTTTCAATTGCATCGAAGTAAAATTTGCCATAAAGTCTTTAAGGGCAGAGTTCTTAAAAGTTGGTGGTAATTACCGCAGGGTATTCTGGGGAAATGAAAGCAAAACACATGTGTAATAGTTTTGAAGTTATAAAATATTAGCTGAGCAACACAGTAGGTTACTGCACTACAGCGCCACCTTCCGGAACAATTCCTGTTGACTTTCTTTCGCAACACATACTTTTGTGCAACTAATACTGGCATTTATGTAGACGTCTTGCAGTTGTGGTAATCGGCATCTGCTTAGTGAGTTAAAGTACGAAGTAAACAAAAACGGACCATGAGTGTATCCTTGTGGCACCCCGATCTCTTTTGATAAGCAGTGTACAAGTTTGGTTGCGGAAAAAAGTAAAAGAATTAAGCAGCCTCTGATCTTCTCTGAACTCGGGGGAACCCATCAAAAAGTGATCGCATTCAGAGGCATGCCACAAGGAGGAGCTATATCTCCCTTCTTTGTGTCATGGTTATTAATGAACTGCTGGCGAAACTTAGATGCAGTGGAATAAAAGCAATAGCATACGCAGACGATGATACGGGTAAATTCCTAACCACTGTTAGCGAACTAGTGCAGAGAGCCTTAAACACGCTAAACATTTGGATGAAACACTGTGGATTAGGGGTCAACTCCCAGAGAGCCGAAGTGTTCACTAACAAAAGAGCTATACCAGCCTTCACTCTGCCGATCATCCGAGAGTAACACTGTGCATGTATTAACATATGGGCAACTTTAAGAATATGACCAACGTACAGAGAATAGCATGCACTGGTACAACAAGCGCGATGAGAACAGCGGTCACAGCGAGATTGTAAGTACTTTTTAACCAGCCTCTACACCTCTATATGCTGGAGAGCGCAGCAAAGAGCACTCTCAGTATAAGCCAGTCAAAGTACTGAAGATCGAATGCATGTTGACACGCAAATATACTTGGCAATTATCTCAACGACAACATCAACTTAGACTATACGAGGGCGGTCCGATAAGTACTTAGCCTCACCGCCCGATGGTGCCAGTATCGCAAGAGAGATTTACTATCTTCTATCTAGTACATTCTCTTAGACGGCTACTGTCAAAATTTCAGCCGAATCGGACTCGTAGTTTTGTTTTGACCACGTGTGGAAGCCAGCTTGTCCGCGAGGAGGTCATCGCCGCCACGGAGGCCTACTTTTCAGACCTCGAGAAAACGTATTTTTTGGATGGGTTAAAGAAGTTGGAGCATCGCTGGATCAAGTGTATCGAGCTTAGAGGAGACTGTGTTGAGAAATAAATCGCCACTTTTCCAAAATTTTTGTTTTTCTTTTGTAGGCTAAGTACTTATCGGACCGCCCTTGTACTGTTCCATAGTTGGATTTTGATAAACCCTTCTCGTGTGCATTTCCAAGTAGTGAACAGTGGGAGAAAAACTAGGTATCTAAGAACTCTACACCCATTTACATCGATGGGTCAAAGATGGACATAGGTATTGTTAAACCTCAGTTTAATCCACTCAGCAATATGCTGAACAAATCATAACATACCAACGGGTTCAACGGCACTCCGGTTGTTTACCTTTGGGCCGTTGCACTCTTGGTATGTACATTGCCTTTAGAATTGCATAGATTGCATTTATTGCTTTTTAGTTATTGAATTCTCGAATTGCAAATTGTGTAGTATTAAGCGTTTTATGTTTTAGATGAAGTAAGCACTTTTTTGATTGTAATTTAGTATAAATAAGAAGATGGAATTAAAGAACACCAATCGATTGTTATCATTCACCGACCGAACATAAGACTTTTATTTGCATAATATCTTCAGTGAGTCTGCTGAAGACGGTTGATATTTCACAAACGGCTAATTGATTTACGCATCGATTAGACCACTACTACAAGGCCTAGGTTAAAGTACCTACGACCATTCAAATAATTAATACGTGCGGATAAAGGCATCCACCCGTTAACATTTGGCGACCGTGACAGGACACCAGTAATTGCTTCCCCCACCAGTGGTAAGAAGCATTTAATTGAGGTCCACTTGGCAAACCACCGAGTAATTTTATATATACGTCGGAAGAAAAAGCGTTACCAGGGCTTAGACACTGGGTAAAAACCGCCGGGTTTTTTTTTTATATACATATATCAATAGCGTGTACCAGGGCTGACACTGGTATCAACATACTGTCGGAAAACGTAAAATAACATTTGACGACGATGGATCTAGAAACCTACACTAATCAGCAGCAATTAGTAGGAGAGGAAATCCTTCGGATAAACCGCAACTATGGTAAGGACAGTGAGGATCGAAAGACTGTACCTTACCTAGCAGAGAGGCTCAAGAACCTGAAGAGGATATGGAAGGATTTCGACGAACGGAATTCAGTTATCCAGAATAACTTTGCGACACAACTTGACCATCCCTATTTCAAAAAGGAGTACTACGAAGCAGTTCGGAAGGTCGCAGATCGCCTAAGGACTGATCTTCAGCAGCGTCTCCAAGGCCTCCAAGGCCCGAAGTTACAGGATGAAGAGCCAATTGAGGACGGATCAATGGCGGCTTCAAGACCATTAACTAAGCAGAGGGAGGGGTTAAAGGACATCGAGACAGAGCAATTTGAGGATCGATCAGTTGCAGGTCCGACGTCATTAATTAAGCAAGGGGTGATACCCCCGAAACCAGAAGAGGATGATCCACAGTCGAAGGAATCCTCTACCAAAACTAGTCTGAGCCAACGGTTCCATTTCATTTTGGAAGTCATCCAAAAATGTACCGATAACCTCATGATGGTAAGGGACAAAAATGCAGCGTTTTGCAAGGTTAAGCTCCGCAGCTTGGAACAGAATTGGGAAGAAGCGACAACACTGTACCATAAGCTGGCGGATGAATTAACGCAGGACGAGATAAGCCAGTATTTTATGATGCAGGGAGAAGTGGAGGTTTCCATAATGGAACTCCTGACTATACTAGAAGCCCCAACGCAGCATTGTGAACCAGCTGCGAAGGGTACAATCGAGGTCCGAGATGCACCAATGAAGCTACCGCAGATTTCCTTGCCGAAGTTTGATGGCAATTATCTTAAATGGCAACAATTCTCGGACCTATTCACTGAAATGGTTCACAACCAGAACATTCCAGACACGCAGAAGATGTGGTTCCTTAAGACCAGCCTGATAGGAGAGGCAGAGAAGCTTGTTCGTCACCTATCTGGATCAGGTGCGAATTATGCCTCAGCATGGAGAATAATAGTCGACCGCTACCAGAATACCAGGTGGCTGGTTTCATCGTGGATCTCGAGACTATTAGGACAACCGAATGCATCTACTGGCACTGCCAACACTACTCGAACCTTACATGATACCACCCAAGAGTGTCTATCCGGGTTGGAAGGCCTGAAGGTTGACACAACTAGTTGGGACCCCCTTTTGCTCCACCTTCTGCTGAAGAAACTAGATAAGGATTCGCATACCCTGTATGAACAAGCGCTGAAAAATCCAAGGGCATTACCGTCGTTGAAGGAGTTTCTGGCATTTCTGGAATGCAGATTCCAATCATTAGAGATACTTGGACAGAAGGGAAGGTCTGGGGAAGACCCTCTAAGGAGAAGCGATGGGGTAAAATCGTTGGTAACAACTGCTGGTTCATCCCAATTCAACTGTCCATCATGCAGGGGAAGTCATCAGCTATTTACCTGTAAGGAATTTCTGCAACTCAGCCCCGCCAACCGATTGTCATTAGTGAAGAAATGCAACCTGTGTATTAATTGCCTCAAACCAGGACACGTTGCGGTCAACTGTAATTCTCGAAGCTGTTTCAAATGCAACAAGAAACACAACAGCTTGTTACATCTCAGCAGCTGGAACCAATCGCCATCGTTAAGTGGTACCGTATCCACGCCAGGCCAATCAAGTGGCAACACCAAATCCCAAGGTCCAGTCGACCCGTCAACTGCGGCAACGGCACTGTTCAAGGATAATCGTCGAACATTGGTCCTATTAGGCACTGCCCGAGTCAAACTATGTGGAGCCGATGGTAAAATTCTCGAATGCCGAGCACTGCTGGATTCCGGTTCACAGGTAAACATTATCAGCCAGCGAATCATCCAGAAACTTGGGCTATCCACCTCTACGGAGTCATTGTATATTGAAGGTATTGGCCAAGGCAAACAACAATCCAGCAAAAGAGCGAACGTTCTTCTTCAATCCCGCCTAAACGATTATTCAGCTAGAATAGAAGCTTTTGTGCTGCCAACAATTATTTCGGAACAACCAACCCACCTGTTGAATACCTCTGCCTGGAAATTGCCTGCTAACCTGCCACTGGCAGATCCTAATTTCAATCGTCCAGATAAGATCGATCTCTTATTAGGAGCTGAATTCCACTACCAGTTACTCGCCATAGGACAGATAAAATTAGCAGAGGATCTACCCATATTACAAAACACCGTACTCGGTTGGGTCGTAGCAGGTCAAGTGAACGAGGGACACTCTACTACAGCCACATGCGGAGTGGGAGTCAAACCGGAAGAACTTGGGACAATATTGGAGAAATTCTGGCGACTAGAAGAACCAGCAGATGATCATCCAGAGCTCACAAGTGGTGACAAGCGTTGTGAAGCTCACTTTTCAAAGACAAGCCAGCGAGATTCTACTGGTCGATTTATTGTAAGCCTACCCTTCGCGAGGGATCCTACCGAGATAGGCGAATCCAATGAAGTAGCACTACGCAGGTTTTATGCATTAGAGAGAAGGTTGGCCAAGGACGCTGAACTTAGCAAACTCTATACGAATTTTATGGAAGAGTATCTTCAATTAGGACACATGGAAGAGGTTGACATGACCAACATAGGGTCACCACACTATTTCTTACCCCATCATGGAGTACTTAAACCAGAAAGCAGTACAACTAAATTAAGAGTTGTATTTGATGCATCCATGAAGACATCAGCGAACGTTTCATTAAATGAATTGCTGCTAGCAGGCCCAACTATTCAAGACGATATTTTCGCACTGCTTCTACGCTTTCGAACACCACGTTTCGCATTCACAGCCGATATCGAAAAAATGTATCGACAGATAAGTATGGAGAAGGAAGATCGTAAGTTTCAGCTAATACTTTGGCGGAAGGCAAAGGATCAAGTTCTGAAGTGTTATCAGCTTAATACGGTAACATACGGTACCTCCTCCGCCCCCTACTTGGCCACACGCTGCCTGAAACAATTGGCCAAGGATAACTTTCACCGATATCCATTGGGAGCGAAGATCTTGGAGAGGGACTTCTACATGGACGACGTTATGTCGGGGTCTAACAGTCTGTCGGAAGCGCTGGAGATGCAAAAACAACTGAGTAACATTCTACGTTCAGCAGGATTCAACCTTCGGAAATGGTGTAGTAATACACCACAACTCCTAACGCATATTACAGCAGGGGATCAGGCGTTGCAATCAGAGGTCCAAGATAAGGAGTCGTCCACAATAAAAACCTTGGGTATCAGCTGGAATCCACAAACAGATCAGTTTTTCATCGACTCCAGACTACAATCAAACAACAGAATCACGAAGCGAATCGCCTTGTCCGAAATCGCGCACATCTTCGATCCATTAGGCATCCTCAATCCTATAACTATTACTGCAAAAATCTTCATCCAGCAGCTGTGGAAGCTAAAAATTGATTGGGATGCTGCCCTCCCCATGGATTTGCATACAACTTGGGACCACTTTCGAACGGACTTAGCAGCAATTAAGGATATCAGGATCTCTAGACATGTCTTCTCCCACAAAATCGCAGTTCAGAGTCAACTACATGCCTTTGCCGACGCTTCGGGGAAGGCTTTTGGAGCCGCTATTTATATTCGATCTACATTTAACGACGGTACAATAGCAGTTCATCTGCTCTGTTCGAAATCCAGAGTAGCACCAATCAAGCAAGAAACAGATGAAAGGGTAAGAGCTGCAACCACTATACCCCGCTTAGAACTTTGCGCAGCCAAACTAGCTACCGACCTCGCGTTACGAGTAACGACTGACTTAAGGCTAGGAAGGTTGGAAACATACTTGTGGACCGATTCCGAAATCGTGTTGGCATGGATAAGGGCAGATGCTTCAAGGTATCACAGCTTTATAGCAAACAGAGTAAAGGCGATTCAAGGAAAAACTTCCCCCCATCAGTGGCGTCATGTTCCAACGAAACACAACCCGGCTGATATTGTGTCAAGAGGAGTATCAGCACTTAAGTTGAAAACCTGTAACATGTGGTTCTATGGTCCTCTGTACTTATACGGTCCAGAATCCACCTGGCCTGGAAAATTTGAAGGCAAGAGCCCGGATCTCGAGAAAAAGAAGTGCAGAATTGGCGATACTACTCACTGGCGGGATAGTAGTGGTAGGACAGTACTCACAACAGCAGTCGAAATCAGTATTGTCAGCAGAATAGACCACCATAACTCATTCTCTCGCCTGCAGCGAATCATTGCATATGTGAAACGACTCATACATAATTGCAAGACAAATAACCAAGACAATCGATATGTTGGGCCTCTCTCTCCTAAGGAACTCGACAACGCCAATCAGAGCATCATGAGAGAGGTGCAACAACAAGCCTTCAAAGATGAGCTCCAGCAATTATCAAGGGAAAAGTATGTTCACAGCCAGAGCCCACTCAGCAGTTTAGCACCATTTTTGGATGAGGAAGGCATACTTCGGGTAGGAGGCCGTCTAGAAGCAGCAGAATTAGAGTACAATGCCAAGCACCCCATCTTGTTACCTTACAACCATGAACTCAGTAAATTGCTGATGGAAGAATTCCATTTGAAGAATCTTCACGTCGGTCCGCAGGGATTATTAGCAGCTGTACGTCAAAAGTACTGGCCCATTAAAGGGAAGACGATGGCAAGATCAGTGGTTCAAAAATGCGTTCGTTGCACTAAAGCGAGACCAAGGTTAATGGAGCAAATAATGGGGGATCTACCAGCGATGCGTGTACAACCGGCCAGACCATTCGTGAACGCAGGAGTAGACTTCTTTGGCCCCGTGTGGATTCATTTCCGAATAAGAGGCAAGCAACCCCGGAAGGCTTATGTGGCAGTATTTTGCTGTTTCGCCACCAAGGCAACACACTTTGAAGTAGTCGGAGACCTAACTACGGAGGCCTTCATCGGTGCTGTTAAACGATTCGTAGGGAGGAGAGGACATTGTCGAAATCTCCACTGCGACAATGCTACTAACTTTGTTGGAGCTAGCAACCAAATAAAGGATATCGAGCAATCAATACATTCAGCGTCGGCAAAGGAAAAAATTACATCTTTCTGTACAGCGAGGAGCATAGAGTTTCACTTCATTCCACCTCGAGCACCTCATTTTGGCGGCCTATGGGAAGCTGCCGTTAAATCAGCTAAATACTTCTTGCAACGAAATCTTCTTTCATCTAATCTCACCTATGAAGAGCTGGAAACATTAATGATAGAAATAGAGGCCATCCTGAATTCGAGACCACTGACCGCCCTGTCATCTGATCCCAACGATCTGACGGCTTTGACACCGGGACATTTCTTGGTCGGAGAACCACTTACATCCACCATAGATGCTCGAGCGGGACCCTTCAGCACAAGTTTGAACCACAGATGGAAGACAATCACCGCAATAAAGAACCAATTTTGGCAACGCTGGTCACATGAATACCTGAATGAGCTGCAACATCGGTACAAATGGAAGCAACGAAATGAAACCATCAGGCCTGGGATGTTGGTAGCCATAAAAGATGATAACCTCCCACCAACGCAATGGCAGCTGGGCAGAATCATAAATTGTATAAGTGGTAATGACAATTTAATACGAGTGGTAGAACTAAGGACAACTAAGGGTTTGTTCAGGAGACCAGTGCATAAGCTGGCACCACTTCCAGTGGACGATGATCCACCCTTAAAAAAAACCCCCAAAAAACCTTCCACAACGACACTAGAACCGGATACGAACAATGAGGTGGTGCCAAGAAAAAGAATAAGGCAATCACTGGGTGCTACTCTCGCAACGATGTTAGTGATATTACTGACGCTTCCAATCAGCCAAGGATCTCCTGTCAAATTGGAACCATTTAAGTCACACCCAGGAATTTATTTTGAAAACATCGCAGCAGCCCACATCTTGTCTAGTGAATGGAATATTATAGCATACTATGATATGGAGCTTTATTGGCAAGAACTACAACTAGTGAAAAACGCCAGTTCTTCGTTAAAGAGCCTATGTAATCTTATGAATCCCAAGAACCTATGTAACAAAATTACGTCCCAGGTACAACATCTCGAGGAAGAGCTAGAGACGAACAACGAACTACTATCTGTTCCCCCCAGCAATTCTCGGAAAAAACGAGGAGCCCTGAACTTTATTGGAAATATAGCCAATTCATTATTCGGAGTACTGGATTCCGAGTACGCAGAAGGAATATCCCGGACGATTGATGGAATTCAAGAAAATGAAGATCTACTACTAACCCACATCAAGAACCAGACATCATTTCTCGAGGCTACTGTCAACCTGATGAGCCGCGACCAAGAGGCAATAGTAACTCAATTCAAGGCAATGTCATCCCATATAGAGGAGTTAAGGCAACGAACGAACAGCATCAGTACGGAACTCCATCAAGACAAACTTTCACAAGCTTTCATATCACTCGCAATACAAACGTTAACTACCGTTGTCAACTTTCAACGCATACAGGGCTCGCTGCTGGATGTCATAACCTACAGTCAACACGGGAAAATTAGTCCGCTCCTGATACCGACGCCACAGCTGCGTCAAGAGCTACTTCATATAAGGGAACATTTGTCGCATGTATTAAAACTTCCCGGATCTCACCTGGATACGACAACCTTTTACCGCTTGATGACTATCGAAGGAAGGATTCTGGAAAGACATGCGATTTTCAAAATCTGTATACCCTTAATATCCACCGAACCATTCGAGCTATTTCGCGTTGTACCTGTGCCAGTGCTTCTAAATGACACGTTCCATGCTATACAACCAGCTTCGCCATTTCTGCTAATAAATTTACATCGAGAGCAATATTACTCACTCTCTGGAGAAGACATGAGAAATTGCGTACCTATTAATCGAGGAGAATACCTATGCAAACCAGGAGGTCCCCTACATCATAAGGGATCAGCAGTCAGTGCTTGCGAGATTTCCCTTTTTAACCATCTGCTAAATGTGGACAAATGTCAAATACAGAAACTGGACGACGGCCCTCATTGGATCCAGCTCCATAATCCAAATGAATGGATTTATGCCTTGAGACAAGAAACCACGCTAAATATAGTATGCGGCCCAAACACTACATACTTCAAAATTCAAGGATCAGGTGTTGCACGACTTCAGAAGGACTGCATAGCGAAACAGGAGTTTCTTACCATTCAAGGGCATAATACATACCCTTCTGCCATGAGAATACCATACATACCGCTAGGCAACCTTACCGAGGTCATAGTCCCAGACCAAGATATTAGGTTGAATCTGCCGTCCCAGCCGTACCAGAGCCACATAGCAGAAATCGAAGCATTGAGGCAAAATATTCAAACTCTCCGCGAAACGTTACCAAATGAGCTACCACATCATGGCATCCACCATACCATAGGAAATATAGGAGTTCTACTATCAATTGCAGTCATCATTTTCTTGTCACTTCAGTGTTATTTGAAGGCACGCAAGAAGAGGATTATCCAACCCATACCCAAACCACGAACATTAACCGACAACGCTTCAAGAAGACCAGCCCAGCAAGAAGACCAACAGCATGGCAGATTTAGTGTAATAGTTTAGCATTAGTGACCACTGTTGTATATAATTAAGAAAATTGACAATTAAGTAAATAAAATATAAAATATAAAAAAATCTATATTTATTGAACTGTCCGTTCAACGCGGGGCAGAATGTTAAACCTCAGTTTAATCCACTCAGCAATATGCTGAACAAATCATAACATACCAACGGGTTCAACGGCACTCCGGTTGTTTACCTTTGGGCCGTTGCACTCTTGGTATGTACATTGCCTTTAGAATTGCATAGATTGCATTTATTGCTTTTTAGTTATTGAATTCTCGAATTGCAAATTGTGTAGTATTAAGCGTTTTATGTTTTAGATGAAGTAAGCACTTTTTTGATTGTAATTTAGTATAAATAAGAAGATGGAATTAAAGAACACCAATCGATTGTTATCATTCACCGACCGAACATAAGACTTTTATTTGCATAATATCTTCAGTGAGTCTGCTGAAGACGGTTGATATTTCACAAACGGCTAATTGATTTACGCATCGATTAGACCACTACTACAAGGCCTAGGTTAAAGTACCTACGACCATTCAAATAATTAATACGTGCGGATAAAGGCATCCACCCGTTAACAGGTATAGAAGCGTGTTGCTTCTCGGAAGAACTGGGGATAAGCAGCTCCATACTGCCCTCAGACCATAGCAGCATTTCCAAGCTAAGGCTCTAGCAGTGACAAAGTCCGCCTAATTGGTATCAATGATGACAGAATGGCGAGAGGCGATAAAAGGAATAGCAGCTGCGCAAATAATATCTAAGCTTGTAAAGTGTTGACGCGAAGAACTGAAGGTACTCGCCACGCACCACAATGTAAAACAGTGCTGGGTCCGTGGTCACAGCGGAATACTAGGTAACGAAGCCACAGATGAATTGGCCAGGAAGGGCTCAGGCCTAGACAGAGAACAAGCAGATGGGATGCTTTAACCTCCACTCTGTAACCTTACTCCCAAAATTTAACGGAAATCAATAAGTGAAGCAAATAACAGGTGGAAATCATTAACCACTTTTGATGGATGGGAGTCGGACAGAATCCCGAAAACCAAAATCCCGAAAGTCACAACCTTTCCAACAAAAAAAAATTAAGCAAATGTGTTGTGTTTAAGGCAGTTAAAAAGGGGTTGTACTGTTTTGCCTTCGCCTATTTATATAATGAGGATGATGATGACACTTCAAATAAATAAAATTCTTTGGTTTTCACCAGCGTATACGCCAATGTGCGAAACTAAAATCTAATCTACTTACTTAGTTGGCGCTACAGCTCGAGGTGAACCTGGGCCTGCTTCTCGCAACCATTTGTGTGTGCGTGTTATATTTTTGCACGAATGGAAGGGACCTACAGTTTTTTGCCGACTCCGAACGGCGAGTTGAGAAGCTCAATCGTGACAAATGATACTCTTTGATGCTTGTCAGACATTCGAAAGAGGTGGGCACTGTGAAAAACTTTTAGGTGTTTGCGGCGGGATTCGAACCCAAGACCGCTGGCTCAGTAGTCCGACGCACTAACCACTTGCGCTACGGTGCCCACAAAAAATCTAATCTATCAGCTATCAAACTGAATGAGATCAACACAACTGAATGCACATTGCGAATTGTAAAATATTACAACACTAGCGCCAACGGGAATGGACAAACATTTGTTTACTTTCATTTTAAAAAAAGTTCCGAAAAAGCAAAATTTGCGCAAATTTTTCATTTTATATAATTTTTCGGGATTCCGTTTTCGGGAGTTTGGATTTTCGGGATTGTAGATTTCTGGGATTTTGGATTTTCGGGATTTTGGATTTTCGTGATTGTGACCCCAACCCGTGATGTATCAAGAAGACTGTGGCCAGAATATAACAAAACGAGAACAAGAAAACTCCTACAGACAGACATGAAATCGCTATCAATACTGATAGGAGTGCTAACTGTCCACAACTTGTTAGGATATCACATGAAGAAATTACGCCTGAATGATGATGATATTTGCAGGTGATGTGGTAATGAAGAGGCTCATGAGGACACAGCCCATTTCCTCTGTCACTGCCCTAACCTCTGCCAACTTAAAAATAAAACCTTGCGCAAGTTCCTGTTCGAACACATCGACGTGCTATCGGATGACATCACCATCGGTCATACCTGGATATGCCAGCGCGTCTGGATGGTTGGCACCTAGAAGTTAATACTACGGGTGGAAAAACAAAATGGGTATAACAACGGGTCCACATGGACCTATAGGTGTGGTGAGGATGTAATCATTCTCATCAGCCCCTCTAACCTAAACTAACCCTAACCTAGCCTTTGATACGATATGACGTTAGTATCCAACGGTGTCAAATTGTCGAATAGATTAAAGAACATCCTTGCAGTATTGTGTTGCTATATCTTCGGTCAAAACACACATTGAGCTGCACATACAGAGTTGGTTCACTAGTGTATATCATTAGGCCTAAGAGATATGAAGTATTTCTTAAGAAGACATTTTACCTCTAGTTAAGTATTGGAGTACTGGAGTATCAAACTGGAAAGTCTAGAAAAGTTGAGCGAGATCCTCAAACTATGGTTTGTTGGTTGGTTTGTGAGGGTGACGCACAGATCTCCATCGTCATACGTCACGTATGCCTCTAGTCGGGGTGGTTGTATCCCCCCAGGAACTGAGCTGAGAGAGAAGCGGTCGGGGGTTTCTGAGTGAAATGGTTAGGTATAGGAAGGTATATGTGGATTCATGAAAAACGCTCTGTGTGTCGTGTGAACTCCAGTGTTTTCAGGAAATCGATAGATTTAAGCGATGTCAGCGGAGGTAGAATATGTCTTCCCAGGTATTTGTGCCTTATTCACATTAAGCCGGATAGTCGCAGAGGAAGTGAGCGATACTTTCGTCCTCTTCTTTACAACTCGGGCAGATGCTATGTTGCACAAGTCGAAGTTTGTTTGCGTATCTATTCAAGTTGATGTGGCCCGTGCCAATCATCAGTTTTATTTGTGCTCTACCTAGATTCAGTACTTTATTTGTCCGTTGAGGCTTCGGATTTTCAATCATATCTTTGGCAGCATTGCATGATTGGATTAGACTCCCCACTTGCGACTGGCGTTTTGCAAAAGACAGACTGCAAGCGGTTTTCACTGCATGTATCGTTGTTCTTATAGTGGTAACTGAGAGACATCTAACGTCTTCAGCCACTGCTCTTACCAGGTTATCTGCTCTTTCATTCCCCGGTATGTCGTTGTAGCCAGGTACCCAGACCAGGTTCACCATGCAGGAGTGAATTTTCCTTCGCATTGCTTCACTAGCTTAGGATTTGCAAGTGCTTTAAGCGTAGTTTGACTTTTTTTTTTCTGGTTGCGCCAGGGAGAGAAGATTCCCTTCTCAAGATACCAAAAGCCCGGGCTGCTGGCATGCACGATTCACATACCTGGTCCTGACTTGGAATGTGTCAGCCGATATGCGCCTACGTACTAAACCTCACCCCCAAACACAGACTTCGACCATTCTCCCCGCGGGACTGCCGTTAGGTACTACTTCGCGGGGCTGGTTAGCGTCATGCTAAACGTCATGTGTCAGCTTCTGCTGCTTTCCTAAGCTTTTCTAATCTCCGCAGCTCCTGTTGGAGTACTGTTATATAACATCAGATGGCCGTCCAATTCTCTTCTGACCGCAACATATGGTCGAGGAGTGACGGCAGATTTGGCAGAGTGGTCCTCCATGTTATGAAGCGTGTGCAGTGAAATACCGCGTGCTCCGTGTCTTCTTCCTCGTTTGGACATTCCGTAGTTTGACTGTCAGAGCAGATGTGTACGCAAGTGTCTCTGGTATTGGCATTGACGAGTTCATATACGCCCTGAGAATTGCCTGGAAAACAGTCACCGAGGGTTCCAAATGAATGGATACATTTATTGAAGGATCTGGACAGTATACACCAGCTCCCGATTCTCTGTTAATCTGTGATCTATCCGTGTATATTACTAGTACTTTATACTACTATATTACTATATTACTATTACTATATACTTCGACAATCGCTTTGCCTTGTTGCCAGTTTTCGCGGCTGGGGAAATTGACTGCATAGTCGGTTTTGAAAATATACTCTCTCTCCTCGAACTATACTTGAGGTACAACTTTAAAAAGCAACATTCGAAGAAGCTTATTTATACGAAATACCTTCTCTGCCATTTGATCCACGAATTCGTATATACAAACTCATAGATACTCTCGAATCAATTGCACTTCAATCAATCCTAAGAAGCACAACAAATAAGTACTTCATCCGTATTCAATGTATTCAAAAACAATACAGCCACTCATCGTTCCTCTTCAATAGGCTTCGGCGCGGCGCGGCGCGGCGGCTGCATTGCTCGAAAGTTTCATTAAAACCAAACTGCCATCCGGAATAATGAACTTAATCAACCATAGATTTGACATTGACACTTTCCGCACACATTCACTCAATCATCGTTCACTTACACATTTGATGGCAAACACTGCATGGGTGACGTGACGTGCAACGAGAGAGAACTCCTCCCGACTAGCTTCAAGGGAATGACTTTAAATCCGTTGGCTTACTTTCGTATCGTACCAGAACTAGGGCACACAGTACCATAAACAACAACTCGAGAAGTCACCCTCATCCTGCCATTCTGAAAACGCAACGCATATCCGTTCTCAAGGACCAGAGAAAGAGAAAAACAAGGAATAAAGGATTTTTTTCATGTTCTGTTGTTCATCTTCTCTCGCTTTCGAGTACACAGTAAGCAATGGCAGGATCCTGGAAAAAACTTACGACGAGGACAGCGCTGAAGCCTGCAAATGTTTTGCTGAAGGAGTTTCCTTCACACGGTTTCCTGAACTCCGCATTGTGCGCTGTCATTAATTTATTTTTGTTGTTTTATCGCGCAAAGTTTGTATTGTTTCCATGAATATACTTCTGCTGTTAAGCTGTTCATCGTGCATCAAGTATCGAGTGTTCCTCCTGTTCGTCCTTGTCTTCGTCAAGGGTCCATCTATTAGCTGACGAACAGGAATAACGTTCGATTTTCAAGTTTTTTTTTTTTTTGCTGGTTCTTTTTAGTCTGACAGTCGTGACGGTTGATGCGATGTTGCTGCCGCTCCTGCTGCTGCTTGGGTATTCATTGGATATGAAAATTTGAACAACCAATCATCGATAGGATGAAGTTTTATCAGAAACTTCAGCGTTTTGTTACGTTGAATTCGAAAGTTTTTAGTTAGGATAGTTTTTTTTTTTTTGTTCTCCGTTCACTTTGTCGTCCTTGTCCTGGTGTTGTTGGGGTTTTGCTTTGTGCCGTGTGTCCGCCTCCATCTATGCGTTTCTGTTGCCGCTGCTGACAAGATGGACAGATGAGGCGAAAACTTGTTTACTATACTGCGGCTATTGGAGAAAGGTTTCGATAATTATGGAAGAAATCATGAAGAAAAGTTGAATAGAAAAGAAAAAAACACATGAAAACGAAAGAAAAGTGAAGTTTTTCTTCGATTATCCCTGCTGCCGCACTGTGAAGCGGACACAATTTGCAAGAAGTTTTCCATTTTACTTTTACCGAGTTTTTCATTTCTGCTGTTGGGTGTTTTATTGTTTTTTTTTTCCTCTTTGCTGATCCCCTATTATTAGCTCATGTTTTTCACTGGGTTTTGTATTTGATTTAATCGATTCGAAATAACTTGATAATTGCTTTCAGAGTTGGATTAAACGGATTTCTTTTGTTTAATTTGCTTATAATGGGTTTGCATAGTGGTCACATCAGAATCGCATTCCAGTTGGATGATTTGTTTTACGTTTTTTTCACTTTTAATTAATTATTATTGTTCGCGTTTTTCCAACAATGGAATTCAATTAAAGACTAACCGTAGTGTGGTGTGAAATTGTTGGGTTTATTACAAGTTCACTGTTAATGACAGAATTCACTTAAAGTTATTTGACAGCTGTAAGAGCATAGCGTGCTTGATGATAATTGGTTGGGCCGTTTCCTTATCTGAAAATGTATACGAGAGGCATGAGAGACAATCGTATCTCCAATGAATGGATGAATTTATATTTGTTTAAAGAAGTAATTTAGTAATGCATTCGCTGTCAAGCCATAATCTTGTTTTATATTGGACTAGCTGACCCGTGCTCGCCTTGCTTCGCCCACCTGCAACTCGAGAAAACGAATTATTATTTTCTTCTAATACATTTCTATAGTAAAGGTTTGTAATGTTATGTATTAGAGGTGGAGAACTATCGATTGCACTGTCGATTATAATCGATAGTTTCCACTATCGAAGACAATCGATACTTTTTTTCCACTATCGATTGTTTTCGATAGCCATTTAAATATAGAATTTCAAAAATTTCTTTAAATGGTTGATATCTAACGAACGGAGTATATTTGAAGTTTCACAGAGGAATCCAATCTAATAAACCATCTGTCAAAATGGCTTTAACTTAAAAAGGGGATTCCCCGTTTTATGAGTCAACAACGTAGAAATAGGAGTTGGTCTCAATTCTCTCTGTTTATACGTAAGTAGGTATGCATTTCATGATGTTTGAACCTAAAAAAAGCTGGACCGGGTTTCACTAGGACGTGGAATCTAATCTCTCTCGGTGAGAAAAGTTTATTTAATATGGTGCATACAACTTTTTTTATTGTTACCCTTAAGAGGAAAAATATATATCGAAATATATATCGATAACTATCGATAGTCAAAAGCCAACTATCGAGAACTATCGATGGTACTGACTATCGATAGTTCTCCACCTCTATTATGTATAGCTGTTGCCCACCCGGCATTGCCCGTGCACTTTTTTAAAATTTGAATTTGCTTTTACAATCATATTTATTGTATTAAGCCGGGCACAAAATATCATAGAATGCTATTTCAGTTAATACGCAAAAATTCAAATGTGCAACATACACACACTATGACGTCACCCACTGCTGCACGGCTGTTGGCTTCGGTCTTCACAATTGTTGGCAATGATTTCATGAATTGGGCACCGTAGCGCAAGTGGTTAGTGCGTCGGACTACTGTGCCAGCGGTCTTGGGTTCGAATCCCGCCGCAAACACCTAAAAGTTTTTCACGGTGCCCACCTCTTTCGAATGTCTGACAAGCATCAAAGAGTATCATTTGTCACGATTGAGCTTCTCAACTCGCCGTTCGGAGTCGGCAAAAAACTGTAGGTCCCTTCCATTCGTGCAAAAATATAACACGCACACACAAATGGTTGCGAGAAGCAGGCCCAGGTTCACCTCGAGCTGTAGCGCCAACTAAGATTTCATGAATTAGTTTGAGCATAGCTCAGCTCCAGGATAACGCAGAAGGATGACTTATACCTCAAATGATTCTTAAAGGAATTTACTACCAATTTTTTTTGGTTTTAAATCCAATAAGCTATTGTTGAGATAGGGTTGTGTAATGACAGAAAATTTGATTTTCTGCCACTTCGATCTCAAATTCTCAGCTACTATAAGTAATGGAGTAGTCTGAGTACACCCATTAATTCCACCAGGAAATACAGGACCTGTACCACAAAACAAGAAGCATTGTAAAAAAGGCGAATTTTAATAAGTAACACGAATTTCTGTATGACGAACAGCTTGCTACTTGTTAAAATTCGCCTTTTTAAAAATGTTTGTTGTTTTGTGGTACAGGGCCCAGATCATAATAGTGAAAACCGCATCCAAATCCATTTGGTTGTTCTCGAGATTATCCTGTACATACAGAAATACACATTTTGGGGACTTCGTTTAGGAAGAGGGTACATCTTCGGTAGGACAGTTGTTAAGCACAGCCTACACGACACCACGTCCGAAAACGGACTAAGGCTGATTGACTTTGCTGCGGTGTGAAGTGTCAATATAGCAAGCACACAGTTTCCTCATCTCAATATCCATATGGGGACATGGCGGTCGCTGGATCAACAAACTATGTCAACCAAATTGACCACATTGCGATCGACACACTGTATTCTGGATGTCGAAAAGCTACAATCGAAATACACCGCCAGAATCTACAGAAAACGCGTATCCCGATCTCTCGCTACTAGTCCTACCGCAGCGACAAATAGTGCAGAAGACCAGTTGCAATACTGCCAGCCGCAGTGATGAGCTGGGTTTCACACGACCACCATCGCGAAACCCTTGGTTCGATGGACAATGCAGGCTAGCAAACGGAGAAAAACAACAGGCGTATAAAGCGGCGGCGCTGCAAAACAGGACAAGATCTGCTCGCATGCTCTATGAGTAAAAGAGACGGGAGGAACATCGGCTTCTAAGAAGGAAAAAGAAAGAGCACGAGAAGCGTACGATCGACGGCATTGAGAGACACTACTCCAGGAAAAATATACGGAAGATTCACCAGAAGGTACAAAGATGTCCCAGTAAAACAAATCCCGTATAGAAACCTGTAGAGATGACGAAGGAAACCTTGTGGTAGAAACACAGTCGGTGCTGAGAATATGGAAAAACTACTTCTCCAAACTCTATAATGCCGATGAAGACCAATACTCCGCCGTCGGGAAGAATGAACCATTCAATTTAGATCAAAACGAAGTGAGGATGGCAATATCCAAGCTTAAGTCTAGCAAGGCTATATAAAGTAGCTGGGGATGATTTCGTAGTGAGCATACAGCAACACATCTCTAAGATTTGGTCAGATGATAGTATGCCAGATGAATGGAATCTCAGCATCGTTTGCCCGATCCTCAAGAAAGTAGACCCCCTCAACTGCTCAAATTACGTCACCTCAACATCGCCTACAAGATCTTATCTGTCATATTATGTGAACGCCTGAAAACTTTCTTCAACAACCGGATTGGCCCCTATAAGTACGGTTTCAGGCCAGGAAGTCCACCACAGACTAAATTTTCACACTTTAGCCGATCCTGGAAAACAACCCAAGAAGTCCAAATTGATACCCACCACCTGCCCATCGATTTTAAGACCGGCTATGAAAGCATCCGGAGAGATAAACTGTATAGACCCATGTCTAGTTTTAATATCCCTGCCAAACTCCCCTGTCTGTGCAGAATGTTGATAGTGAAAGCTCGCTGCTCCATCAAGGTCGGTAATGACCTCACCGAGACCTTCGATGTCAAAATAGGTTTCAGAGAAGGTGACGCACTGCCATGTGACTTCTTCAACATCATACTTGAAAGAATTGTTGGATACGCAAGTTCCGACCTTTCAAAAGTCCGTTCAACTACTTGTATACGCTGCCGTCATTGACATTATTGGTTGAACACAGCGAGCTGTCACTGGTGCGTTTCCGAGTATAGAAATGGAAGCGGCTTGAATGGGTTTGGCGGTAAACGAGGACAAAACAAAGTATATGTCAACGAAAAGGACACTCAACATCGACGAATTGGACAGAACGTCACAATAGACATTTACAAGTTTGAGGTATTAAAGGACTTTGTCCACCTCGGCTCTGCTATAACATCAAAAAATGACATCTCGTTGGAAATCAAACGAAGGATTACTCTTGCCAACCGATGTTTCTTTGGGCTAAGAAAGGCAATTGAGTAGTAAAGCCCTTTCCCGATCGACTAAGTCTTGCTATATGGAGCTGAAGCATGGACTTTCTCGAAAGCGGATGAAGATATCCTTGGTCGCTTCAGAAGAAAAATCCTTCATAAAATATTTGGTCCCGTTTGCGAACTATACGAACTGTACAGCGACATTGACCTGGTCAAAAAACTGCGCATTGGGCGTTTAAGATGGTCAGGGCACGGAGAGCGAATGGACATCAGCACTCCGACCCGTAGAGTATTCGATTCCAACCCGGCTGGCACACAACGACCTCGCCTAAGTTGGCGCGCACAGGTAGAAAAATACCTCAATCAACCTGGAGTGCGCAACTAGAGGTAGTGAACTAAGGACCGGGCTAAGTGGAAGAGGTTGTGGGTTGAGGCCTTAATCCACCCCGGACTGTAGTGTTACCTGAGTAAGTAAGAAAGTATGTTTATGTCATACAGTAATGCCATAATCAAAGTGACAAATGCATTGTTTTATAAGCTTTATGGAATTGGGTTATCAAGTAAGATCATTGACATACTTAAAGCAATGTATGAAGATAACGTAGCATACGTTTGCGATGGTAAACTCATTTCCGAAGAATTCGGGACATCGATGGGAATGAAACAGGGATGTATCCTGAGTGCGCTGCTATTTATTCTTTATTTAAACGATATTACAGATCTAGTAGGTGGAGGAGTCGAAGTCTGCCAGTCAAAGATACCTGCATTAATGTACGCAGATGACATCGTCTTTCTTGCTGATACTGTCAATGGATTGCAGTTAATGATTAACAGGCTTTCTGAATACTGCTAAACATGGAATCTAAGCGTAAGCCTTGAGAAATCCAAGTTAATGATTTTTCGGAATGGTGGCGGTAGGCATTCACGGAATGAAAAATGGATTTTCCAGGGTGATTATATAGCGGCAGCACGTGAATATAAATATTTAGGAATTTTAATTAGCGCGAATCTCAATATGACAAAACATCTAGAAGCTAAATTGTCAGAAGCCAAACGTGCAATCGCCTCAGTCTGGTGCCGTTGTATAAATAATAAAAGCATATGCTTTAGTTCGGAGTACAAATTATTCTGCGCAACGGCGAAATCTATACTTTTATATGGAGCCCAAGTGTGGGGATTTTGCTCCTTCGAAACAGTTGAAAAGTTCCTTCGATACTTTCTTAAGCGATTGTTTCGTCTCCCAAGCAACACTCCCAATTATTTGCTGCACTTAGAAACCAAAGTGCCACCCTTATTTTTGGATACTTTGAGGTTGCACTTTGAATATATTATTAAGGTAATGGAGATGAAAAAAGAAAGGTTGCCCAAGTAAATTCTCACACGTGTGTTATCAAGCAGAGAACATCTTTTTCAAGAATGGAGTCGTCTGGCATCTGAATGCAATTCAAACCTGGATATATCACCAGAAGAGCAACCTATATCATTAGCAAATAAGCTTAACATGCTACTTAAGACAGCCGGCAAAATGATATACGAGAAATATGTTAGTGAGGCGAGGAGCTCACAGTATAGAATGTATTATTCTAATTTGAATTACAATCTGGGAGATAACTCGTATCTTCTAAACAGTAGTACATCTGATATGATCAGTACGATTTTTAAAATAAGAGGAAAATTATCTACACTCAACTTTATTCCATATCGGCCAAAACTTCCTATTTTATGCGACCTCTGCAACCTTAAAGTGAGAGAAGACGTGTTTCATTTCATAGCGATATGTCCAATTCTTCAGGAGCATCGTAGACGTTTTTTCGGGGCAGGCGTACTAGATAAAGAAAGCACGATTAGTATCCTAAATGGAGAGCAAGGATGGAATATTTTGTTCAACTACACAAAAAATGCGCTTACGTACAGAAATCGCATTATTAATGGTGATTTTTAAGTTTTTTAGGTTCTTACGTAAAAAAAAAAGAACAAAAAAATTAAAGTTAAGATTTATATTCATTAAGACGAATCATAAAAAATGTCAATCTGGTAGACGGCTTAACCGCCAAACCAATTTAGACTTAAGATAAAATATGCTGAAATGGAATGTTTTTATATGAAATAAAAGTCACTAAAACTAAAAAACTAAACTAACTAAAGTGACAAATACAAACTTAACATTCGAACTGCGACGTCTTCTATAATAGTCCACTAAAGGCGCGTTTTTTTTTCAAATCTTGATTTGATTTGAGGTTTCTCCACCAAATCGATGTTCTTTTTTCGCACAGCTCCAAAGTGATGGTAATATATTGAAAAAATAGCAATATACCGCACGAAATAAAATCTCCGTTAACTAATCATCGGAAACTTGTCTGTCTTCACTTTGCCATCAAACTGATTGCAACTCAATTCTTTTTTTTTGGCTCAATATCCATTTACAAGTTTGTATTTGTAACCTAATGTCTTTGTTACGCAATCTAAACACGATACGACCATATATCAGCACATTCATCATTAAACCTGACACAAAGTGAGAATGTTGCCATGAAAAATGTTTACAAAAAAAAAAACGTCACCCAAATTGACAGGAACATCTCTGATAACCAGTTTTTCGCTCCAACCAACCAACCCCATCCAATCACAACAAATAACCAAAGGATCCTGTTCGCTTCACAGCGTTTCACCCCCCGCTAGGTCACATCAAATTATTTCCACAGCAATTTAAATAAATTGCACTCTCATCAATCAGCAGTCATTGAGGCGGCTTCACAGGCTCTTCCGTCACCCCCCCCCCCCTCACCGCCTCTGTCCAAGCAGAAGCTCAGCCATCCATTCATAAAGAACGCGCGCGGTTTTAGTGTTTTCCTTTTTTGCCATCAACTGAAAGCCACTCGTAGCGCACTGGAATGCCAGCAACTTTATTTCCAGTTCAAATAACGACAATTTTCCTGCTGCCAATAACTTTGTGGCGCCGTCTAGACGCCAAGTAGGGGACAAAGTATGCCCCCATCGAACCCACTAGCACCCCGAACGCCCGCCTGCGGCAGAAGTTAGACAAAGGAGAGTATTTTGTGAAATAAAGGTCAGAAGATTATACCCACAACGCAATGTAATGTGTGTGTGTGTTTGTAAATATAACTCCGGACATGGCAAACACCCCGTAGCAAAGCATACATCACAGGAACAATATGACAAAACAAAATCCAGGACACAATACGGATGGATAGACGAGTATACTCGTACGTATAGATGAGTGCTTTTATGCGCCAGGATTATTATGTCATACACATCAGCAAGTGTGCTCCCATTTGGGATGCAGCCAAACGGGTGGGGGGGTCAAACCAATGGGATGACACTATGAATCCTGTAAAGCGAACTCCTCCATCCTCAATCGAAAAGAATAAGCAATTGATCCTGGAGTAGATGTTCCTGAAAAAAAGGGGAAAGATATATCGCTTCGTCTCGTTGCCTCCGGGGAGCTTTGTTTGCTTTAAAAAAGCACCTCTTCTTCCGATTTAAAGCCACCACCGTGGCCATTATTATCCTGATACAGGATATTGTATTCCAATTTCTGTTCTTTTTTTTTTGGTTACTTTGTTACCAGCAATGGCAGCCTGCACAAATATCGATCCTGTCCCTGTTTTGTAGTTCTGTTGTAGTTTCGCAGTTGTATGTTGGCTTACATGACATGTTGACCTGGTTTTTGCAAGAAGAGAAGTTTTTCTTTTAATTTCCTTTTCTCGGTTTCCTCTTCGCACTGGCTGAATAGATGAGGAAGAAGATGAATCTTTTTTTGTTTTCCTTTGCCGTCGTCTTTCATTGATTGAAATTTAATTCGCTTACAGTTGAAGTAATGTAATTTGAAGCCTTCAGGGCGTGTTTGGTGGTAACGATGTGGCGAGTGGTTTGGTTAGAGAACCAGTAGATCCTGATTTGTAATGACGTTATTTTTAATCCTTTTGACCCAAATTACTGTAAGTACGATGCCATCTAAACTCACTGAAGCGAGTTCAACGAGAATAAGTCACAGCTACAATTGACGTTAATGAAAATGGCAATGACGACAACGATGTTGATGGTTGAAAAGAACAGTGCAGCAGGTAGGAGGACATGATTTTGAAATGCACTAACTTAGGTACCTATCCTATAAGTGTATAAAATAAAAGTAGCGCCAGAAGTAACTACAAATTGCGGAAACGATGAATATAAAAAAAAATACCGCCGCCCGGCCGGAAACATCTTTGGAAGAACGAAGCTTGTCCTTAGGCTGATTTGCCAAGGAAAGACATACCGGGCGACCGGTGAACTTGTTGGAAGATTGTACACCGTGGTAAGGGATATTGTCCATAAGTTTAGGAATGAGGGAAATTTGGAAATCAAAGGAGGTAGGGGGTGAAAAAAAATATTAAAAACGACTAAAGGCATATCATCAAGAAAATCAAGCAAACCCCGAAGACACCTGTAAAGTTCCTGATCGCAGAGGTGTCTAAAATGATAAGTAAACTACTCTCTGTCGAAACAGTAAAACATTTTTAAGATCGCATGCTTTTCATGGCAGAGTCGCTCGTCGCAAACCTATAATTCCTGACATAAATAAGAAAAAACGACTTGCTTTCACCAAATAACATACAGTGTGTCAATCTCATATTCGTACACCAGCTATTAAGAATAACATTGAATTTCTGATCGAAAACGACTTGAGATACTAAGTTAAATATAGTATAGTATTTTTACTGGATATTGAAGAATTGCATTCCATACAGTTTTGACATTAGTTAACATTCACTTTGGTTTTGAAATAGAAAAAAGTAAAAAAATTAGACAGCTCCTTTCTGTCTCAATTTCGTATTCGTACACCGATCGATTATTCACAAAAAAATAAAAATTACACTGGGAAAAAAACTAAACCCATTCGTGTTTAAACTAAACACAAATAAATATGATTTGGCGCCAAAATGGTTTTTGTTTAATTTAAACATGAATAACTTTGTTATTTTTAATCATAATTTTAGATAGATTTTGATAGAATCAACTTGTTTTCTATTTGAAATAAACATATTCAACGTAAATTTTATAAACAGATGCTTATTTGAATCAAAATGATTTCTATTTCAGACTAACAGAATCAAAATTAAGAAAATTAAATAGAAATCTATTTAACTTGATATTAAAATATTTAAATTTCTTAAATAGGTATATTTTTAATTCTAAGGGAATTCTATTTGGGAAAAATAAATAGAAATCACTTTAAATTAAAATCTGTAATGCTTTAAATATATACATACATACATAATGTATATGTATATATGTAATATATATTTTTTTAATTTAATTGATTTATTTAAGTATTTGATTTAGTAATCAACACAATCTGCACATAATACCTAAATGTCAAAAGACAAAACTTATAAGTTTAATTGAACACGGAGCTACATACCTTTGTTTGAGATTTGCTTACAAGATGCAAATTGTTCCCTCGATTTCGCGTCTTTTATGTTCTGGCCGTAATATTCCAAAAATTTCGAACTACAATTATTGAACAAATACATACTACTAAAAATATCACACATAAATAGTTAATAGTTAAGCACAACTTATTCACGTTTACATTCCAGTGGTGTATATTTGAAACTGAATAAGGCAATAACAAATTATGGTACATTTACAAGTCATGTTACATTCAACCACGTTTATAGTCAAATTAAATACATCTGTTCGAATAATTTTCAAACGTTTTCAATATAATTCTGTTTAAAACGAGCTCATCCATGTTTTCTCAAACATAAACTTATTTGAGTCAAACATAGTCCTATTTTAAATGATCTTGTATTCGTTTTTGAAACGAAATTTTAGTTAACTTGCTTATGGTTAGATCAAATAGAAATCCGTTTGAATATTTCAATACAAACTGATTTTAATAGAATTGTATTTAAAGTAAACTCTTTCATATTTTATGGATAATATCAAACATGAACTAATTTAAGTTAACAAATATGTATTTAAAATATTTGTTAATTCAACACCAAACATGTATTTATTTGATTAAACCAAAATTTAGTTTACATTTTTCATTTAAGCGACATGTTTAAACACGAAAAAGTTAAACATGCTTCTATTTGATTTTTTTATTGTAAATTTCTCTCAGTGTACTAATCTGTTGCTTGTCAAAGTTGTTTTTTGCATTTAATTATTATTTTTCAAAGTGTGTTAATGAAAAAAAGTTACTTTGTAAGGTTATTCGAGATTTCTTGGAAAATGGGTAGAATGTAAGGTGAGATATCAAATTAACTGCGGGAACAGATAATCAGTTATAACGGAGCAGGAAAATCTTATAGTGTGATATCAGGTTTGGTAGGTCGGCCAAGATCAACCATCCAAACAATCATTAATCGGTTGAAACATGAAAACCACATCGAAAATAAACCAAAAAAAAATACATCTAGAAATGTATTAAGTGCACACGACATGAGAATAATTATACGGTAAGTTCAAAAAAAAACCTACATATAGTGCATCAAAACTGGCAGAAAACTTTGTAGAACTTTTAATAAATGTTTCTGAACAGAAATGCCAAGAAATTGCATCCGAAAACATGGGTGCAATTGAAGAGTTACGCGTAAGAAACCTGTCAATCGTTTATTGAACAGAAGCACCAATTTAAAGATTTCGACTTTTGACACACAGTAGGATTTACAGACGAGTCTAAATTTAATGATCATGGGTCGGATGGCGGACAAATGGTTTGGCGAAAAACAACAACCTGATATCTTCCACATACCAAGGCGGACAGTCAAACATAATGGTGGTTCGGTAATGGTGTAGCGTGGGGGAGTGTTTTTCCGCAGCTGGAGTGGGATGACTGCATACAATTTAAGGAATAAATGCACTATAAGCAATATCGAAGCCAAATCTGAAGGAAAGTGCTGTTCAAAAGGGGCTCTGGAACAATTTTACCCTTTACCAGGATAATGACCCCAAACATAAAGCTTATGTATTTCGAATGTGACTTCTTTATCACTCTCGAAAAGTATTTGAAACACCTCCACAGTCACCGGATATTAATGCCATAGAGAATTTGTGGGACGAGTGTTGGGCCGCAGAGTAAGAATATTTGGTATAAGGAACAAAAATGATCTCAAAGAAAGGCTTATTGAAGAATGGGTAAAAATTACCGTTGAAATTAGAGAAAAATTAGACAAATCCATGCCTAGGTAACAAAGATTTTCATTCAAAGTACAGTAGAATCTCGGAAAAATGAACTATTCCAAAAGATGAACTATCCAGAACGATTTTTTCACCACTGAAGTATTTTAAAAGATGAACGGGTTGATTTTTGGATGATCGAAAAGATGAACGCTCTCTACCCATATTTTTTTTTCCTTACTCATGTTTAAGTTATTCTTAGTAGATTTATATAACCGTTATTCTTTGGAAAACTGTTCTTTTCTGTTTGATTTTGCATTTTTGCATATTTGCATTTCATTTCGTTTGTTAGCATACCAGTGGGAAGTGAATTTATCTAGAGGAAAGATGCCACCAGTTAAAGGCTGAGTAAAGTTTTTAAATTTAAAAGATATAAGAGACTGGAAAGAAGATGTGTTCTTCATATTCTCTGATGCGGAAAAGGATTCTGAATTTTTAGAGAGCAGTGCAGAAGAAAACACCGATGCCAATGTCATCATACCAGCATAGGCCATTTCAGCCATCAACAATTGCGCAATGTGTATCAAAGTGTACGAATACGAAATTGACCATATTTTTCTTAATTTTATGTTTTTTTATAAAACAATATCAATACTTTATTTGAAATATTTGAATAAATTGAAGGTAATTTTTTCATTTTTATGTATTCTTACTGAAATCAATAAAATTTTGCAGTATCTGTTCAATTTGTTTTAATTTTTCTTTAAATAAATATTGCCACACCAAGTGTACGAATATGAGATTGATACACTGTATGTATTAACAAGGCTCAGAGTTTTGAAAGTCTGTAATTTTTAGTGACGAAAGTAGGTTGAATTTGATTGGCAAAGATGGACGAGCAAATATAGAGTTAGAACTATGTATGTAGTTGATCTCCATAGAACTGTAAAATGCGGTGGTAATAACATCATGATGTGGGGGTGTATGACTGCAAGCGGGGTAGGACAAATGGAGTTTATTGATTACAAAATGGACCAATATGGATACCTGATTATTCTTAAAAGAAAAACAAAGTGCCACAAAATTGGGTCTAGGGTCTTCCAACAAGACAATGATCCGAAACATAGTGCCTATAACATTAAAATGTGGCTGGAAACACCGATTCTGGGCATCTGATCCCATCAAATATTTTCGGACCAAGCTTGAAAAAAAATTAGAAATCGGGCTATAAGCAGCAAAACTTCTCTTAAAGAAGCCCTCAAGCACGAATGGCAGCTTAAAAGTAAAATAGTTATTACTAAAAAAACTGGTGGACACAGGACAGTATGCCAACCAGCGTTGTGCTGAAGTACTCAATTGGGTAGTTCGGTTCAGTGCTCTGAGCCACAAAGAAATGACTCACATTTGGCTCAAATCATCATTTCATTCTGTTAAAAATTTTTTTTAAAAAACAATAAAACGTCATCGGGAAATAAGAATGTATTCAATCTTCAAATAACATTGAAACAAATAATCGCAATCGCTTAGAGTATGAAGTAAGTATATCGCTTATAAGTTTTGAATAGCCTTAAAAGGGATAAACAAGAACATGTGGGCATTTGAACAACCTTAACCTCCTTAAAATAAGGAGATGTTAGCTGTGTTGTTTCTGTTCTTGGTTATTTGTTTTTGTCTTTATTTATATGCTATTGTTTAATGTTATTTGTTTTAAAAAATAAATATGCGGCGTCAGCAGTCCTATATAGAACCAAGCCTAGCTCCTCGCAACCATTTGTGTGTGCGTGATATTTTTTCCACGAAATGGAGGGGACCTAAAGTTTTTTGCCGACTCCGAACGGCGAATTGAGAAGCTTCTCATGACAAATGATACTCTTTGATTTCTTGTCAGACATTCGAAAGTGGTGGCACTGTGAAAAAACTTATAGGTGTTTTTGCTGGGATTGAACCCGGGCAGCATACGTAGTAGTTCAATGCACTAACCACCACGGCCACGTCGACCACTTTATTTGTTTTATGCCTCAATATTTTGTAATACTTTCTTAGGGCCTTCTGCATGGATCTGCTTTTGCACTTACGGGCCAAGGAAGGAGGCGAAAAGTGATGTTGCTGCATGACAATGCTTGTCCACATACAGCGTAACCAACCCAGGAACTAATCTTCTCCTTAGGCTTGGGAAGTTGTCCAGCATGCGGTGTATTCGCCAGACTTGGTTCCTTCTGATTACCACTTATTCAGATCGATGTTGTCTTATTTGAAAGACCAGCAGCTTACGAAAGTTGAAAATATGCGAAAACTACTTTACTTCGAGGCCACCAAGTTTCTATCGTGAAGGAACTCATCATCTACCCGCTAAATGGCAAAGACTATAGATAGCAATGGCGAATATTTCGATTATAAGTATCTTTTCCAATAAAGCTGAATTTGGCAAAAAAAGGCCGAGTTTCCACTTGCACACCTCAGATAACAAAAACGAAGCTAGCGCATGAGGGCATAACAAGAAATGAATCCAAGATCATATGAAGCAAAAGAGGGAAATTGAATAGTTTTAGTTCAACGATTGCCTCAGAAATCGCGTAACTTACTTAAGTATCAAGTTAAATTAGAAATAAGTGTTCGTAGTTAAGATGACGCCATATTATTAGTCATAAAATTACGATATCGTTATCTGCGCTTACAGTCCTAAGAATATGGGTCCGCGGAGTTCTTTTAGATTCATAATAAAACCTTATACTTATTCCGCGCCGCCCACAATCTTCAAAATACCTACAAAAATATTTAATTAAATATGTCGTAAAAAGACCAAGTCCGTCTTCCAATAAAACATACAAATCTCGATTATGATATTTAAGCATCATGTTAAGCGATGCGAAAAAAATCCTAAACCCTCACGAATAAAAATACTAGCCTCGTAAACAAGTATGAAGAATGTAGCTCTCAAGGTTCTATAAATCAATTTTATAACTCTGCACAGCTATAAGGGTAAATTTCCGCAAACTATTCCATTTAACTAATCGACCCCACTGTACGTCAATAAAACAAAATGCCAATCCCGAGGGCAGAGGCATTGCAAATGACGACGACGACGACAACTGTTTCTGACTCTGCTTTCTTCCAGTGGAGTAAAGGAAGTTAGCTTTTAAATAAAGAATGCAATCCAATGATGTCGCCTGACATAGTTATACATAGAAATGGAATGTTGCCTTCACCCAGATACGAGAATACATGCAAATATAACAACAAATAGACAAAGCACCACGAAGGGGAACACCAAACAGAACGGATAAGAATTCTTAAGACATTCCATTAATTCGGTATGGCATGGTCGGTGTATGGGGAGCATTCCAATGCTTGTCTTTGGATGCCATTCCCACGATTTTTCGTTCGTCCTTGCTGCTGCCACCACCGAAGCCATCCTACCGCTTCTTCTCAGACCCGTGGACCACATTCCTGTTATGGAGGAAACGAAAATCAGTTACCATCATCAATGGCGTCTTTGAGGCGCCAGAAAAGTCTCTCTGCAATAGCAAAGAGACATAAATACGAAAAAAAGGAGCAAAAAGGAAAAAAAATCAGCTTTATAGCCACGAAACATCCCTGATCCGTGCCGCGTTAGTGGATGTCGGCGGCAGCAGTGGCGCTGTCTGTGGCGATGCCAAAGGGTAAATTTGGGGCTGATGAGGGTGACATCAGGAGTTGTTGTTATTGGAAATTAGATTTCGGTTTGTTGGGGGTAATCCGAGCGCTTGAAGAATCTCTGGAATCTCTGGAATTAGGTGAATAGGCGCCAATTACATTGTTGTTATCGTTGGTGTTGTATGGATGGCCCATATGGTGCACTGGAGTGGGTGTTAGAAATCAATCGAATTGCGAGAGAATGTTATGCACGTCTTAAGTGGTTAAGATTTGTGGTTCGTTTGTTGAAACCAATGAATAACGATGATTAGGGGTTGGTGAACCCGGTTAAGCTTTACTCAATGATTATATGTATATGTAGGTTCGAGCAGGACGATGGGATTCATTTATAGTGGATTAGTTCGCATTGTTATGCAACTAGGAGATTATTCAAATTATGCAGATGTATGCGCGTTGAAGGGTGGTAGCAAAGGTTGATACTAGTCACGCTGTAGTGCTGCCAATTCCACGCACGTTCTTGCTGTTAACATCAAAATAATAATTAATGCCCCTGACCTTATTACATAACAAAACTTAACTTAGTCGAGTTGCCTGTCATTCAACTCCACTTTCGCGTAACTCAACGAACTTTTCATATCATATTGGTTTGAAAAAAAAACACGCCTATTATAAGACAACCATTTTCAGTTGTAATTTTGAAAAATGCTGCATACTTTTAGATGTGACGAACAAATGCAAGTTGACTATTTGACGTCTCTGATGGTCGAGGAAAAAATAATTCTATGACCAAAAATTCGATATTTTATAAAAAACTGAATGAAGAGTAGTTTTGATTTAATTTTTTAATGATAATAATGATAATTTCAACCCAACTTAAAAATGCAAAAGTAAAGAAGATTGGAATATGCATTTGCGTAAATTCCTTTTTCTGCTTTACGTGGCGCTACAGTTTCGGGGTGAACCAGGGCATACTTCTCACAACCATTTGTGTGTGCGTGTTATATTTTTGAACGAATGGAAGGGACCTACAGTTTTGTGCCGACTCCGAACGGCAAATTGAGAAGCTACTCATGACAATTGATACTCTTTGAATGCTTGTCAGACATTCGAAAGAGGTGGCACGGTGAAAACACTTTTGTTAAGGTGTTTTTCTGGGATTAAACCCAGGCAGCATTGTGTAGTAGTTTACAAGTGCTTTTATAATGAACAAGACGCAGTTAGATTTTTCTCAAAGTTGCATGGACGCTCGACTGCAATACAACTAGCGATTCCGAGTGTTGAAGATATAAAACCATTTTCTCCAGCTGATTTGGGCTATATGTTTTTAAACTGCAACAATATTTTCAATTACGTTATTAATAATATTATTGAATTATTTTACTTACTTACTTACTTAGTTGGCGCTACAGCTCGAGGTGAACCTGGGCCTGCTTCTCGCAACCATTTGTGTGTGCGTGTTATATTTTTGCATGAATGGAAGGGACCTACAGTTTTTTGCCGACTCCGAACGGCGAGTTGAGAAGCTCAATCGTGACAAATGATACTCTTTGATGCTTGTCAGACATTTGAAAGAGGTGGGCACTGTGAAAAACTTTTAGGTGTTTGCGGCGGGATTCGAACCCAAGACCGCTGGCACAGTAGTCCGACGCACTAACCACTTGCGCTACGGTGCTACGGTGAATTATTTTACTTTTCTATATATGTATGATTTTTTTCGTTTTCGACCTTTCATATCTCATAATTACTCGCAGACAACTACTAAAAACCAGTTGTTAGTTTTTGACAGCACTAGCAACCAATACACGACTGAATTGTCTATAGCGGGGTTCACATTATCAAACATGTTTGACAAGCACGGCATGATTGCATTGTTTTTGATAATGTGAATGCTCCATCCAGCGGCTTGACAAACGTGCTGGATGGATTTGAAAAAAAATTTGATATTTTGCTGGATTGTCAAACATACATATTTGATAATGCGAACGGTTGCTTGTCATGCCATGGCAGGAACATTCGTTTGAAAAACGAAAAACGAATAATAAGAGAAAATAAAAATGGCTGTAAATGGAACTTGCGATTTTTGGAGAGAATTTTTTTATTTTAGAATTTTTCCTGAGATATGGGAATTCAAATGTGAAGAATATAAACAGAAATAAAAAAAATAATAGATCATATGAACATTTTAGGTGCTTTTTTAGCCATTCATTAGTCTAAATTCGCTTCATCTTATTTGTTCGCCTTTGTTGTCCTTCTTCTAAAATTTCATTGATTACGAGCGCTGCGATTGAAACGTCCGCAATAGTTGAAATTCGAATGAGAACTGATGTTTGACAGCAAGTTTGACAAATGTGAACGCTAATGCTTTCAATCCATCAAACATTCATCCTGCCGTGCTTGTCAAGCATGTTTGATAATGTGAACCCCGCTCATCATAAGGTCTGATTGGTCTATTAATTTACGTAAATTTACATCCAACCGTCAAGAATCAAGAGAAGAGAGAGCCAAATGACAGTGTCAAAAAATGTCCCCTCTTACGAAATCGTGCTACATCTAATTCATGTAGGGAGTAGGGACCGAAGGACATCTATCGAACAGCAATCTGACAATTTGTGAAGTGTCAATCACTATTTGTTAGAAAAATAAGAGAACATTTGTTTTTCGTGAAATTATTCAATAGTTAAAAAAGAAGAAGAGAGAATTTTCCCCCACTTTTACTTTTTGACAGATGTCCCATTTGTGTCCGTTTGGTAACTCACGAATTTCCTGTTTGGTAACCCTAAAGATTCGTAAAAGAGAGAGTCAAATAAGAATAAAAAAAACTACACCTCACTGAGTGCCGTACGAATTCTTACACCATCATCGTTTTCCTTAGGTGAGGTTGACCAATGCTGTTAAACCACCCATCTGACAGTTTGTGAAATGCCATAATCTTCATTGTTAGTGGAAAACAAAAACAAATTTACAGATTTTACCTAAAAGTGTTTGGATACGAGAAAAAATACACAGAAGTCTTAAGACATTTCGCCATCTTGGTTTTCTGCAACATTTTTAAAGAATTAATTAAAAAACAGCTGGAAATCAATCTCATTGCTTTGTCCATGGAATTGGACGATGAAGAAGAAGACGGATTCCTGCGAAGGCATCTGCTTGTACGAAAATCAACACATCATATGTACAGCAAAAGAACACCTGGGGCGTTTAACACAACGTGACAAGTCGACAAGTCTAAATTCACTTGTCGATCTATGCTTGTCCGACAAGAACAAATTAATTCTGTAACAGAACTCAAACCGTTGCACTTGTCAAAAGAATTCATTTCCCTTGACTTGTCGGCAGTCGTCGACAAGTGTTTTACAGGAGAAAATAGCGAAAATCACGGCGGAAAAAAAATGCTATTAAAGTAGTGGACTGTATTTTATTGTTAAGTCTGGTAGCAAGATTATGTGCAGTTGATTGAGATAAGTGAAATTTTTCAATAAACAGATGATCACTTAGGTACATCGAAATTAATTCTTGGGTTAAAAACTTTTAACCTGTGACGAGGTTCACTGTTGTTTATCAAACTCAGACTCAAGAAAGTACATTTTTATTTAAATATTATTTAATTTCTATATTTGTATTCTGCTTTTTCAAAGACATTGCATAAAAAAATGCACTTGTCAGCTCTTGACAATATTCCAATCACCTGTCCTGATTGAACCACAATTCTACAAGTGTTTCTCGACACTTGTCGTGTTCTGTTACAGAAAGAGGGATATTATATAATTTCCCACTTGTCATCTTTCCTCGCGACAATTGTCGAAGAGCTCACGGACTTGTCGTTTTGTGTTACACAATTTTTTACAAGTTGTCGAAATTCACTTGTCCTACAAGTACTTGTCGCGTTCTGTTACAGGCCCCTGAAGGCGTTTTTAGAGCTTTATTTTTTGTGTTATTTTCCTCTTGATGCCACAAGCTCATATTGAATTAAAAGTACTTTGAACAACAAATTTAAATTATTTTCCTGTTCACTAAAACAGCGGTAAAAGAGAAAATGACGTTTAAAGGCGCGAAAATGTGAAGTTTCCCTTTTTTGCTACTCAAAATGAGTACAATTGTTTCTTCTTTCATTGAAAACAATGTCAAAAAATCACATCGGCAAATAAAGCGTTGCGAGAAAAAATTGACAAAATGTTTTGAAATTTTTGGTATTTCAAAGATTTAGAGTTCCAAAAAGACCGGGAAACAGAAACGGAAGAATTATCTACTACGGTACTACCTCGCTAATTCGAACATTCGGTCATTCGAACGCTCCACTGATTCGAACACCTATTCGTTTACATTACGTATCTTGCAATTCGAACACTTGCGAAAATTGATACTCTGTAATTCGAATATTCTCCGTAGTTTCTTGCTGAATGATCTAACAGTTTCAGAGTTATAAGTATTATCCTAGAAATATTAGGAGAAAACATTTATAAAGATAAAGACGTGTCGATTCCATGTCAGTAGGATGTAAGCTGAATTTTGTTTGAGACAAAAATATTGTAGGTATGCCTGCAGTTAGCATTTTTGTGTCAACTGGCTTTGTGAATGGTTTGTTATTTTAATAAATTACGATTTTAAGTTACATTCCAAGCATTTTTGTCAGACATGCATGAACCGTCTTCAAAACCACGACAGGATTTTGTATTTTACTACCTAAAACCGTTTTACAATGCTTTTGTGTCCGAAATATTGACAACGAAGAATGAACCCAGTAATTCGAAAACCTCCGTGGTTCGAACATGGGTAGGTCTTTAATAGTTCAAATTACCGAGGTAGTACTGTATTCATTTGGAATTCCAAGAAGATAATGCTGCAATTAAAGAAGTAAATAAAATACCCGCCGCCATGTTTACAGTTCAACATCTTATAAGAAATTATGTTTGTCAAAAATATCGTACAATTCGAACGCTACCCCTTATTTGGTCGTCCAAAAAGTGTTTCAAACAAATCGTTCAATGTAAACCCGCAATTCAAGCGCTATTACACATTAAAAAAAAAAATGCATGAATCCAGTTCTCTTTATTTTTCATTTCGGTGTTAGTCCGAAACCGCTGTACACATAACTAAGGTAGTATACTCAGAGTGTCTATTTTCGATCTGTCAAAAAATCAACAAGATGGCTTCCATACGTGCCCTGTGAATATTTGTTAACATTCAGAAACAAAAACAAATGAATTTGAATTAAACGCCAAACTAAGTACAATTAGGTCTGTTTGGTGTGTCTTTTTTGCACAACGAATTGAAACCTGTCAAATAGTAAAATCCTCTCAAAGAGAGAAAACCTAAATAAAAGACACCAAACGCTTTTGAAACAACAGTTGGTCAAACCTGTCAATTTGTTTTTTGTTTTCCACTAACAATAGGTGTGTTTGGTAACCTGTTAATTTACATCCAACTGTCAAAAATCAAGAGAAGAGAGAGCCAAATGACAGTGTCCAAAAATTTCCCTTCATGCGAAATCGTGCTAGATCTTTTTCATGGAATCACCGAGGCACATCCTTCAAACAGCAATCTGACAATTCGATAAACGTCAATCACTTCTTGTTAACAAAATAAAAGAAAATTAGTTTTTTCGTGAAAATATTCAATAGTTAAAAAAGAAGAAGAGAGGATTTTCCCCCACTTTTACTATTTGACAGATGTGCCATTTGTGTTAATAAAAGTTAACAAACACACCTAATGAAGATTATGACATTTCACAAACTGTCAGATGGCTGGTTGAGAGAGTTGACGACACTCACCACAAGGAAAATGTAGTATAAAATACATCGCAAGCAGAGAGCAAAATGAGAGTAAAAAAAAATGAGAGCCATGAAACTGTCATGATTCTATGAAGTTTTCATAGAAATTTCGAAAAATAGTACACACCAAACAGACCTATTATATAGAAAGGTCACGAGTTTCGACCATTTTTGACAGCTGCGCTATATATTTCTTTAAATACGTGTACTGTCGTCCGAAACATCTACCTTTGGGAGAGTCCTTAGTCTGTGCTCTTTAAAATATGTTTTTTCCGCTTCTATGCATCGAAGTCTACTCCACGCACAATGATACCATATGAAGCAGAATAGTAAAATAAAACGGACAAAAGCAAAGAGAAACGTCAAATAGATTTACCGAAAATTTTACCCACGAGACACAGGGCCGCTTTTTATCCGTCTCATCTTTTCGATTTTTTGTTTTCTCTTTTGCACTTACGTTTTCCGACTACATGCATGCATCCAACCAAAGTTGTATGGCGTAACAGGGGCGCATAAGTTTATCATCAGATCGCATTATGGAACGATATACGTCGGGTGTGTATATTCTTTTGGATTGCAGTGTTCAACTTTTAATTCCCTCACACGTTTTCGTTTGCTGATTTTCACTTCAGGCAACGATGTGCTTGCTGCTCCTGGCATGAATCAAACATTCAAACGTGCACTCCGAGGGCATAGAAATCCACCAGGATAATGAATTTCATAGCAAAGACTGTGCACGGTTAATTAAATTTTAGCCGAATATTAAAGACTCTTAGCTGGTGAAATTTAATTATCAAAACATTCCAATAAGCAGCTCTTGGCGAAGTCTTACATTTCTCCTCGTTTTCTCTCCTTTACAGACTTGTGTTCGGAGCAAACGTGTACAGAGGGAGATGTACTTTAGCACCGACAGTGCTTCAGAAATGATTAAATTTGTCGTCTGGTTTATTTAACTCTTTGGTATATCCCGCAGCTCCTCCTCAACCCTATCTACACATGTACATGTGTATGTATATCAATAAAAAAAAGAAGCACAATTGAATGAGCTTTGCTCACACACACACACAGACCGAATGATACTCATATAATTGAAATGATTTTTGGTTGTTTAACTGAAAGTGATTCTAGCGTAAAAGGATAGAAGGACGTATTTTTTGTTCGTATCTTGTTTTCTAGACAAGCAACGTCTACTTCCGTTTCCGCTACATGACAACCTGTTTGGGAAAACATTTTCGTAAAATTAAATTGCATTTTGTCGGGCGGAAACATAATGTGAGACTGTGTGTTGTATTTTTTTTCTGCAAGCTTTTATTTGACTTCGCTACGTTGTCTCCATCTCCATCTCCTTCGTTGCATGGGTACAACGCGCGTAAGGATAATTCAAACATTTTATCGTAATTAGAAAAATGTTGTTTTCTAAATCTATTTTCTATTTTGAGAGGAAATATTGTTGTTGGGGCTTGGGCAAGGAACTCATAGACAATAGAGACGCATATACTAGTTGTTGTTTCTTTCAATATAAAGCTGGGCTACCTGCGTTGTTCAATTAATTATTTTCCAGGACTCTTGATGTAGCCCAACAATGTTATGGAAGAAATGGTAGAGATGATTACATCAGTGAAATTGGATCCTTGAATGTTGCAACTGTCAGCATTGCGGTATCCTCTTCTATGTACACATGTGTAGTGTAACTATATTTAGATGGCTGGAGCAGCGGTGTGGGTGGATACCACACGAGAAATGCAATTTCGCGTCAATAATCCCCACGTTCAGGTCGATATGCATGTGGGTTGTGGCTAGTAGTGACGACGTTGAGTTCAAATTGCCAATATTTCAACTGATTTATTATCACCACCATGTGGTGGCCTGTGGATGCACAAGCAGGTGTGTTCGATTTGTAATAAATTATGGAAATTATTATTGAAAGAAGGTGTGCATAAATGAAGTGGGGGCAGATTTCGATCAGGATACTTTGAGAGATATCTACTATCTCCAACTATGACGTTTTTATTTTACATCCAATGTATATAGCATGGTTCCCTTAATCTATGTATACAATTATAGATACCACATCAGATCTGCTTGGAAATCGATTAAATACTAGATGCGGCGAATGTCAGAAAACCTGCTTTTAAGAATTACTCAAAATACCAGGGGCCAGCTTAGATAAGATTTAATAATAAATACAATCCAATATTTAAAAGGAATTAATTAATCATTAAAACGACAAATTTGCCTGTCTGTCCGTCAATCTATCTATCTGTCTGTCTGTCAATCTATCTATCTATCTATCTATCTGTCTGGCTGCCTGTCGTCTGTCTATATTAATTGACCAAAATCTTTCACCTGAAATTACGAAATTTTGTATGACAGGTACCAAAACCACCGGTTGATGAGTAGCCGCACTGATGCTATGTTGTATTCTATATTAAGAAAAACGTTCTCTGAAAATGTTACCAAAATCGGTTGGGATATATAGGTCTAATAACTTGACTCCAGCGCCACCTAGCGAAATAAAATATACTTTACAACCTATTTTCATATCTACCAAATATACACAAAAAATTTCATAAAAATCGGTCGAGCCATTTCGGAGGAGTGTGACTCACAAAAAAAAAAAACATCATCAATTCTACAGTCCACATGGACTCGATTGCCACTGAGGCACTGAGTGATGTGAATGTGATACACAAACACATTGAAAGTCACTCAGTATGCTTTGAAAAAAAAAATCAAAAACCCACTACGCTACGCGTACGCATGCTAGAAATACGAAAATGAGTGCAATAAAAGATTTACAAAAAAAAAAACTCATCATCAACTCCACACGATTGCCTCTTAGTGCTGTGATTCAGCTTCTGCTTGAAAGCTTCTAGTAATTGCGTAGATATGATTTTGGTCTTTAAATCTGCGTATTAAATGTACTTAAGCTCAGAATAAATATCAATTACATGGGAGAAGCTGTTCTAAAGTAATAGCCGATTGTTTTGAATTGAATTTTCGTTTTCTCATTTGAAGTTGTAGTATTACCTATAGGTGTATGCAAAATAGGAAAACAATGGAAAATTGTATTAGGCACCCTATGGTATGTAACCCGACCACAACATCGCCTAACATCTCACGTTTAGATGGCGCATTCACGAATGATTTTCGAAGATCAACTCATTCGAAATTTGAGTACAGGCGTGCGAATTTCCGCCCGAACTTTCTTTTACTCAGCAGTTCTCGAAACATTAGGTTTAACTTTAATAAAGTAAGATAAACTTGAGTATATAGTATACGCCTTCCATACCAAGTTATAAGAAACAAATTAGTTTAAAGTTCTGTATCAAGTGGAAATTCGATATTAAGTTAAATAAAATAAAACTAAGTGCCTAAGTATACTTAAAAATTAATGGGAGTAAAACTTATTTTAAAAAGGTAAGAAATCACGTGGTGAAAATATAAGATTTGAACTGAAAGAAATATATATTCCATTAGGAGCTGTACTCGATAGCCAGGAGAGAATTGTCGAAGATTGTGTTGCCTTCTCGCTAAAATTGTGTGTAACTTGCTTCTTCCCTGGTCACACCATCCGACCACATGCGTTTTGCATATATGTGCACAGACACATAAGCAAGCACATAGTCAAGAAGAGCAGTACCACAATCCATTCCACCAGTTGATCGGCACGCGGCTTCTAATCGACACCTTATTCTTCCTGCACCAAACCAAGAAGATAACCTCTTAAATCCACCTCAAGATACCATACTGGCAGCCCTGTAATCGGGTTCGAGTGAAGTCACCGCTCCATCAAAAGAAGAACGGAAGCGAAAAGTGTTCTCCACATGTGCCTTTAACATATAAAAACGAAAGTTAAAATAAAAAGAATCTAATAGAAATAGTACTAGTGAAAAGAATTATATATGCTAAGTTATTTTTCATGTATTGGCTTACATACATACAAATTCACATAAGTCACAATAGGTTAAATTGATTTGTTCTTTCTTCATAATTCATGCTTATTCTTAAATCATAATACATAATCATAATGCACACATACCTACCTAACCTATATACAGTATTTTTTTTGTCATTCACACTTTGCTTATTTTTATTCATTCATGCTTTATTCATCATAATCCTATTTGTAAATTCGCCTAAAATGTTTAATTGTATCAAGTGATATAGTGGTTCTTAATTTCAATCTAAAACACCTAAAAAAAAAAAAAAAGTATATAATAATACATTCATACATAAACACCAAAGTACAACAACATACAGCAGCGGATCATCGAGACATGTCCCGAGAATCTACGCGCAGAAAAACAGGTAACGAGATTGCATTTTTTTCTATAAAAAAAAAAAAAAAAGGTACCATACACATTACACATATAACCACTATTACACAAGTATATACATATCAGTCTTTATCAAATGAACATTAATACTTCATTCATAAGTTTAAATTTGCTAAAATAATCCAGATAAATTGAAACTATAATTTTCATACGTGCAATCAATATGATTCATTCACTCTTAATTGTTTAAACTGTCATTCATTCACACGAACATTCCGAACATTTTATTCTTATCTTGCATTTACACACAAATCAAAATTCATTCTTACATCTCTTGCCTTATTTGAATCATAATTTATATAAACAATAATTTCACTTTCAAGTTTAAATTTAGTTGTTATCATCATGCTGGATGAAGAATTATTATGTTTTGAAATAAATCCTCTCATGTTTAGAGACATGTTTTGTTAAACACTTTCTTCGGTCATTCTCATCATGTTGCATCAACCCTTCAACAGCAGCCAGTATGCATTGCGGCTGGCAGCAAGCGAAAATGACTCCTTTCAGTAGCCACTCCTCATGTTTCATAAACATCTGATTAAGATGCACTTGTCTTTCAAATAGTCTGACAAATCAGCTGTGATAGGAGTGTAGACCGCAATATTATGATATCCTCTCTGAATTACGTTGACTTCTTACTCTCTAGCTGTAGGTATGATCTCTTAAGATCAGCATGAACGTTATTTGTTTTCTTCTCTTCCCACACCCAGCCCTGAGCAGCCGGAAAACCATTGTTAGAAAGGAGGCACAATGAGAGAAAAGGGAATAACGTGTACTTAGTTTTTTTTTGACCTCCGCTTCCTTCAATTTTAATGGCAGTAGTCATATGGATGCAGTGGAGTACACACTCCACAGCTTTAAATATGCTACAGCTATTATGGCGCCCAAATTTAACGGACGGGCTATTGCAGCCCAAACCCAAATACATTTTTTTTGAAGCAACTAATTTATTGTCAGTGATATCACTATGATGTACAGAGATTAACACCAAATGCATGTTTCGTTTCATCAGAAGTTTCGGCTTTTGGATTAAAATACTTGGAATATGTTTATATGTTGCTCTATGAGTTAGATTGGCAGAGAAGCGTTTTAGTTCTTCTCATTGCTTTCCTCATAGTAGCAGCGAATAGTGTTAGTAAGAGATGTTACAAGATGTGAATCTTCTGAATCGTCTTGACATTCCTAATGCTATAACTGGGCGAAGATTAGAAGATTATTAAGATGATTTTTTTTTAATTTCTTTTCGCTTAGTATCCAAGAATTTCCGATTGCAGTGTACTCCGAATCGAATATTGCATGGTATCATTTATGGTTGGTTTACAGGGATACATATGGTGACTACACAGCTGTTTAGTGTAAATTAGGAGTTGATGGGATAGATGAGAATGACTGAACATAATGAATGATATAACAACAAATCAACCAAGATAAAACATATTACTGTTTTTTTTAGTGCAGTAACAAATTTTTCTTTTATTTTGTTTGCGCTTTATTGCATTTTTTTTGCAATATTTTTACTTTTTCCTTTTTTTTTTTGGGTAAACAGTAATACTTTCTGAAAATGGTGGACTTAGATTTTGCATTTTTAGATGCAGATGAAGTTAGGTATGAGTGTCAGTTAAGAGGATTGGATCTAAAGGGAAGTCTTAGGCAATTATCGTCGGAATTAAAGAAGATTGCTATTGAAGAACAGACAGGTAATAGACAGTTTAAGCCGGTGGCAGTTTTAAGCCCCAATCGTGAAATGGAAGCTTGTCAGGAGAAATTTTCTAGTTTGGAATCAATTGTCACAGACTGTTATAGATCAGTAGATCACGGTCGAGACCAAAAGGCCATCGCAAAAGCAATCCATTTAAGAAATCGTCTTAAAATTTTGGCTCTAAGAGAACCAAATTTTAAATTAACCATCGATTCCTTGGAAGCAAAATTAAGTAGTCTCATTGACAACTTATTGATTGCCAATCGCGGTGCTGGTCCAAATTCTCCTTTGCCAAATGTTGAGTTGGAGGAAAGGAATAGTCAACCACTCTTAGAGATGCCAATTGTTATCCAGAACAAGTTGATTACTCCTGCACATGTTAAGAAAACTGGCTATTCGTCTAATCTTTCCTTACCACCTGTTCCAATTAGTTTCGGTCATGCTAAAACAGGTGCAATTCCCAAACCAGTTTCAGGTAGGGGTAAGCCTAGAGGACATTTATTTAGCAATAATCATCAGGGAAATGATAAATTTTCCGGAAGGCAACAACAAATACCCAGAGATGAGAGTTTCGTTATGAGTGGGATGAGTCAGGCACTTCCAAAAGAAGTGAATTATGGAAATCCGATAATTTCCAATACTCCTTTTGATACTTCTGCTCAGGTGTATGAATCTAGAGGATTGAATGCGCGGGTGAATATAGCAGAACCTTTCAGTCATACTGGTGGCTATTCAGCAGATTCTTCGAACAGACTACGGAATGTCAGTAATTGGAAACTGCGCTATGATGGTTCCACTAGTCCTCTCACGGTAGAACAGTTTGTAACGCGTGTGGAAATCTTGGCCAGAAGTGAAGGCATTGTTTTGGACCAGCTGTGTCTCTCAATGCACTCGTTGTTGTCTGGAAATGCAAATGTTTGGTTCTGGATTTTCGTTCAAAGAAATAGGAATCCTACATGGCAACATTTTCGTAGAACCTTCATTAGCGAATTCCAAACATACACAACCGACCAAGAGATAAGGCGACAAATTGAAAATCGTAGGCAAAAACATAGAGAGACATTCGCGGAATTCAAATTAGCCATTGAATCAATGGATTCTATGTTAAGGATTCCATATTCAGAGGCAGAGAAAGTTAGCATTCTGAAAAGTAATATGCACCCAGCATTGCGTAAACGTCTCATTCTCGAACATATAGTTTCTGTTGCCGACCTGAAAGAAAAGTGTATGTTAATTGAGAAAGGCTTGGGTGATATAGGAGAGTCATTGGATGATCAGGTTTTTGCAAGAAGGAGGCAAGTCAACGAGTTTTCCTACTCGTCACCCTCTAGTGAGCAGTTCCACTATTATGAGCAGCCAGATATCTATCATGGAAATCAAGATGGTTGTACCTCTAACGCATTCCAAGTCGAGGAGAATAATTTCGTCATTTGCTGGAATTGCGAAGATATTGGACACAATTTCATCGATTGTCCAAAGCAGCAACGGAATCTGTTTTGCTATTCATGTGGCGCGAAAAATGTAACGAAACCAAACTGCTTCAGGTGTAATAAGTTAAACCGCAAATCGGATGTCCGCAGGGAACGGGGAGTGAGACATCCGAATGCAGGTCCGCCGTATCCCCAAAACCAAAATCAAACCCGTGTTCTCCAAAAACCAAATTGCACGAAATTGCGCACAGGCGCAACCCAAACAGATCAGTGATCTATTTTAATAATCGTAAGCAAAGCTCAAATAAAGTAAGACAAGCTATGCTATTAAGTGATGTGAGTGGTCGTCCATTGGCTAGTATACAGATCAGACAAAAATCGTTATCCGGTTTATTGGATAGCGGAGCTACCATTTCCGTCTTAGGAGAAGGAGGTCTTGAGCTCCTTCGGGAACTTAAGATTCCTCACCTATCCTTAAAATCTAATTTGTGCACTGCCGATGGATCACCTCATAATGTTATAGGATATGTCTACGTTCCGGTAACATTCAACAAGATCGAAAAGACAATAAAATTTTACATTTCCCCTTCTCTGACAAGGCTAGTGACACTTGGCATTGATTTTTGGTATGCGTTTGGATTACAACCTGCCATTTTGGAAGAAATATCCACCCGTGATCCAAACGACAAAATCCATTTTCTATCTGCAGAACAGCAGCAGATTCTTGCTAAAGTCATCGAAGGCATTCCCTCATTTGAGAAGTTAGGGCTAGGGAGAACTTCAATTATAGAGCATGACATCGATGTGGGAGGGGTAAAACCCATCAAACAGCGTCATTTTGCGATTTCGCCACCCATGCAAAAACTGCTGTACGAAGAGATCGACAGAATGCTCGAACTTGATGTGATCGAAAAGAGTGAAAGCAGCTGGTCGTCTCCTGTTGTCATCGTTAAAAAGTCAAATGGCAAAACAAGACTTTGCTTGGATGCGCGAAAGGTTAATGAGCACACTCTCAAAGATGCCTATCCCTTGCCAATCATCGATGGTATATTAGCAAGACTAAAGAAAGCCAAGTTCATTTCGTCACTTGACCTTAAAGACAGTTTTTGGCAAATTCCACTGAGTTCGTCGGCAAGGGAAAAAACAGCTTTTCCAGTTCCTGGACGTGGATTGTTTCAATTCAAGGTTATGCCTTTTGGGTTGAAAAATGCTACACAGTCCATGTGCAAGCTGATTGACAATGTCATTCCATACGAACTGCACGAAGATGTTTTCACCTATGTCGACGACCTCTTAATTATCTCAGAAACGTTTGAGGATCACATGAAACTGCTGGAAAAAGTAGCTTCTTATTTGAAAAAGGCAAATCTTACCATCAACCTCGAGAAGAGCAAATTCTGTCAACGTGAGATTCGCTACCTTGGCTACATCGTAGGGGTAGATGGATTAAAACCAGATCCTAAAAAGGTGTCAGCTATTGCAGAGTTTCCTCAGCCGAGGACTATTAGGCAACTAAGGCGATTTCTCGGTATGTGCCAGTGGTACATGAGGATGGTGCAAAATTTTGCTGCTGTAGCTGCTCCGTTGACTTCTATGACAAGTAAAAACGCATTCTCGAGGGAGTGGTCAAAAGAATCGCTAGATGCTTTTGAGAGTCTTAAAACTAGTCTCACCACAGCTCCTGTTTTGGCTGCGCCAGATTTTGAACGCCCATTTCAGATTCATTGTGATGCATCAGCAACTGGTGTTGGAGGTGCCTTGGTTCAGTTGGATGACAGTGGGACTGATCGGCCGGTAGCTTTTATGTCCAAGAAACTGAATGCTGCGCAGAGAAACTATAGCATAACTGAATTGGAATGCTATGCTGCTGTGCTCAGCATTCAAAAGTTTCGAGCGTACATAGAAGGTACCCGGTTTGTCGTTGTCACTGATCATGCCAGTCTAAAGTGGCTGATGTCTCAAAAGGACCTCAACGGTCGATTGGCGCGGTGGTCTTTGAAACTGCAACCTTTTGATTTTGAGATCATCCACAGAAAAGGCAAGGACAACATAGTTGCTGACGCACTGTCTCGTGCAATGATTGAAGAAATTGAAATTGGAGCGAGTTTTAAAGATTCTGATTTCAGTAGTGATGAAGAATATGCTAACATGATAAGAACAATTGAGAGATCACCTAATCAGTACCCTGACTTGAAGGTGTACAACAACAAGGTATTTAAGCGTTTGAAATTTCGTGATGCTAACATTTCCAGAGAGTCTGAGTGCTGGCGTTTGTGGTTGCCGAAAAGTAAGCGTATTGATTTAATTAAAAGCGAGCACGAACCACCCAATTGCGCTCACCCAGGTGTCACAAAGCTGATGGATAAGTTGAAACGTCTTTATTATTGGCCTAAAATGATTGTTGATGTCACAAATTTTGTCAATTCGTGTGAAAGGTGTAAGGTGTGTAAAATTCCCAACGTAGTCATGAGACCGCCTATGCAACCTAGGGAACAGCCTCTGCGACCTTGGCAAGAGTTACACATCGATTTTGTGGGACCCTTTCCGCGATCTAAAAAGGGCAATACACAAGCACTTGTCATGCTTGACAACTTCTCGAAGTATTTGATGGTGAAACCATTAAAGAGTGCTACTTCGAAACCTGCGATTCAGACGCTGGTTGAAAATGTTTTCGATTTATTTGGTATCCCAGAGAAAATTCTCTCTGATAACGGTTCGCAGTTTGTGTCGCACGAGTTTAAGAGTTTCCTATCACAAAACGGAATACGACAGGTGTGCACAGGCATATACTCACCACAAGCCAACGCAGCAGAGAGGTCTAATCGAACTATTTTCACAGCCGTACGACTATATATAGAAGGGGATCATCGAGATTGGGACTCTCATCTCGGATCGATAGCATGTGCACTTCGGAACGTAGTTCATGAATCCACGGGATTCAGCCCATTTTACCTGCTATTTGGATTTCACATGATTACTCATGGTTCCAATTATGCATTGTTGAGAGATTTTGAGGCTCTATCTGGTGATTCTCCTGAAATATGTGGAAGACACGATCATCTTATTAAGGTAAGAGAAAAAGCATATGAGTGCCTTAAGCAAGCTCAGCTAAGACATGCAAAGGGATACAACTTGCGCTCTAAGCCGATCGATTTTACGGTTGGACAGACCGTTTATAGAAGAAATTTTGTTAAGAGTAGTGCCCCAAATAAATACAATGCCAAGTTGGCACCAAAGTTTAAAAAATATAGGGTGAGAAGGAAGATAGGAAACTGCCTATATGATCTTGAAAATTTTGATGGGAAATTCATTTGCAGGGCTCATGCAAAGGACATGATTGCATAGATTACATCTTTGCCCGGCTAGCTCAGTCGGTAGAGCATGAGACACTCAGGGTGTGAGTCTGCCCCACGTTTTACTTTCTCGTTCGCAACGATGAGGTTGTTTCTTCAATCATGACGCCTGACTGAAGTAGTCGTCCTGTTTGCTTTGTAGTATTACCTATAGGTGTATGCAAAATAGGAAAACAATGGAAAATTGTATTAGGCACCCTATGGTATGTAACCCGACCACAACATCGCCTAACATCTCACGTTTAGATGGCGCATTCACGAATGATTTTCGAAGATCAACTCATTCGAAATTTGAGTACAGGCGTGCGAATTTCCGCCCGAACTTTCTTTTACTCAGCAGTTCTCGAAACATTAGGTTTAACTTTAATAAAGTAAGATAAACTTGAGTATATAGTATACGCCTTCCATACCAAGTTATAAGAAACAAATTAGTTTAAAGTTCTGTATCAAGTGGAAATTCGATATTAAGTTAAATAAAATAAAACTAAGTGCCTAAGTATACTTAAAAATTAATGGGAGTAAAACTTATTTTAAAAAGGTAAGAAATCACGTGGTGAAAATATAAGATTTGAACTGAAAGAAATATATATTCCATTAGGAGCTGTACTCGATAGCCAGGAGAGAATTGTCGAAGATTGTGTTGCCTTCTCGCTAAAATTGTGTGTAACTTGCTTCTTCCCTGGTCACACCATCCGACCACATGCGTTTTGCATATATGTGCACAGACACATAAGCAAGCACATAGTCAAGAAGAGCAGTACCACAATCCATTCCACCAGTTGATCGGCACGCGGCTTCTAATCGACACCTTATTCTTCCTGCACCAAACCAAGAAGATAACCTCTTAAATCCACCTCAAGATACCATACTGGCAGCCCTGTAATCGGGTTCGAGTGAAGTCACCGCTCCATCAAAAGAAGAACGGAAGCGAAAAGTGTTCTCCACATGTGCCTTTAACATATAAAAACGAAAGTTAAAATAAAAAGAATCTAATAGAAATAGTACTAGTGAAAAGAATTATATATGCTAAGTTATTTTTCATGTATTGGCTTACATACATACAAATTCACATAAGTCACAATAGGTTAAATTGATTTGTTCTTTCTTCATAATTCATGCTTATTCTTAAATCATAATACATAATCATAATGCACACATACCTACCTAACCTATATACAGTATTTTTTTTGTCATTCACACTTTGCTTATTTTTATTCATTCATGCTTTATTCATCATAATCCTATTTGTAAATTCGCCTAAAATGTTTAATTGTATCAAGTGATATAGTGGTTCTTAATTTCAATCTAAAACACCTAAAAAAAAAAAAAAAGTATATAATAATACATTCATACATAAACACCAAAGTACAACAACATACAGCAGCGGATCATCGAGACATGTCCCGAGAATCTACGCGCAGAAAAACAGGTAACGAGATTGCATTTTTTTCTATAAAAAAAAAAAAAAAAGGTACCATACACATTACACATATAACCACTATTACACAAGTATATACATATCAGTCTTTATCAAATGAACATTAATACTTCATTCATAAGTTTAAATTTGCTAAAATAATCCAGATAAATTGAAACTATAATTTTCATACGTGCAATCAATATGATTCATTCACTCTTAATTGTTTAAACTGTCATTCATTCACACGAACATTCCGAACATTTTATTCTTATCTTGCATTTACACACAAATCAAAATTCATTCTTACATCTCTTGCCTTATTTGAATCATAATTTATATAAACAATAATTTCACTTTCAAGTTTAAATTTAGTTGTTATCATCATGCTGGATGAAGAATTATTATGTTTTGAAATAAATCCTCTCATGTTTAGAGACATGTTTTGTTAAACACTTTCTTCGGTCATTCTCATCATGTTGCATCAACCCTTCAACAGCAGCCAGTATGCATTGCGGCTGGCAGCAAGCGAAAATGACTCCTTTCAGTAGCCACTCCTCATGTTTCATAAACATCTGATTAAGATGCACTTGTCTTTCAAATAGTCTGACAAATCAGCTGTGATAGGAGTGTAGACCGCAATATTATGATATCCTCTCTGAATTACGTTGACTTCTTACTCTCTAGCTGTAGGTATGATCTCTTAAGATCAGCATGAACGTTATTTGTTTTCTTCTCTTCCCACACCCAGCCCTGAGCAGCCGGAAAACCATTGTTAGAAAGGAGGCACAATGAGAGAAAAGGGAATAACGTGTACTTAGTTTTTTTTTGACCTCCGCTTCCTTCAATTTTAATGGCAGTAGTCATATGGATGCAGTGGAGTACACACTCCACAGCTTTAAATATGCTACAAAGTCCCTTAAACTCTGAAACTAATAATTATTCGCACTCAAAGCTGATAAATAAACCTTCTCTGAGAAATAAGTAATATTGTGCCAAAAGAATCATTAAAATCTATTCGGCGGTTCTTGAGATCCTTTACCACAAACGTAATATGATACCGATCGGGACTTTGCTTTATACTATGTAAGGATACAAAAATCAGGATTTTTTTATTTTTTTTTCAAAATGGCCGCCGTAGTAGCTGATTTCCTGAGACCATCGCGGCGTAAGGCATCAATCGGCGGGATTTTCAGCTTCTGTTACAGCGATCTCAAATCAAAAGTTTTGGTTCGAGCGTGTTCATACTTCTAGTTGAACTAATAAAAAAACAAAAAATCGTAACTTGGCACGCCTCAAAAAAAAAAGTCCGAGTTTTCACCCTTTTTTTGATGGTTTTTGGGTCAAAAATGGTAATTTTTGAAATTTTTTTTTTTTGCATTTTTTAGGTTCAACTAGAGGCTAATACTATAGAGAAGCTAAATTCATAAGAATCGGTTGCGAACTTTTTGAGTTATCTTGCCCGCCAATTTAAAAGAAGTAGTTTCGAGAAAAACGCGTTTAAAGTTTTGACAGAAACTCTATGATTCTGTATCTTCTTCGTCTTTATTACTATGTTGATTTCTATAGAATTTTCTTTTTAGTGGTCTCGCAGCACGAGCTGATTCACTTTTTTTAGTTTTAGGATACCAAGGTCAGAGTTTTTAATCGATAAATAATATTATTTTCACTATTTGTGCAAAAAAAGGAAAATTTGATTTTTTTTTTTTTAAATGTATCGCCACCCTTAATATATCCTCGAATATTTTTTTTGGGGTCGATCCAATTAATTTTTTTAAAATACATATTTCCATTTAAATTGGACCATTCCTCAAAAATTAAGAGCTTAAGAGCTCCCATGCAATCCAATTGACGTCCATTTGCGTTCACCTTTCAAGAAAGATTTTCTATGGGCTTCATATCCGGGCTTCGAGATGGCCAATCTAAAACTGGAATCCCACTGTTTTGAAACCGCTTCATAATGGCACGAGAACGATGTATGGCCTGCATTATCTTGCTGAAACATTCAGGTTGCGCGTACCAAATCGACAGCGTTTGCCAATAAATTGGCTGGTAGCATCTGGATATATTTTTGTTCAAGTAAACACCATTGGCAAAGTTCCATTAAAATTTAAAAAAAAAACCCGGCGCTATAACAGAGCAACCTCCGAAAATGTTGCTCATCAAAACCTCGTTTTTAGACCTTTAGTCGTACTAGTAACTCCGTAGGCCATCAGGGCCATCCAAGTTAAACTTCTTTTCATCGCTGAAAACTACTTGGCCTCCTTGTGCGAAAAACGATTGCCGATGGTAATATATCCACTCCCAGCTACCCATCATGTGAGCAACTACGCAATGCTGCCCGGCTACAACCCCAGCAAAACACCTGAAAGTTTTTTCACGGTGCCACATCTTTCGAATGTCTGACAAGCTTTCAAAGAGTATCATTTGTCACGAGTAGCTTCTCAACTCGCCGTTCGGAGTCGGCAAAATAACTAGGTCCCTTCCATTTGTGCAAAAATATAACACGCAAACACAAATGGCTGCCAGAGTTATAAATTGAAAAGCTGAGCTATCTCGGTTATACTATGTATTTCAGCAAGAAAAACATTTTTTAAGCGCTTTTTTCGGGTTTTGAAGTTCATAATATCTTTTAAACTTGAGCACAGTTGGAACTTGCCATAGTTCTTGTTGCATAGTGGTGTTTGGACTTGGAGCATACCTTGAACTCGTCTTCTCGTGCTGTGGGTCTTTTGAAGCGAGTGCTATCATAGTTTTCTAGACATAGAGTCAGCTTGAAAATCGATTTTATTGTTAGTACCTTCCAAGAGTTTTCCCGGATGTGTCTTTTGGGTGTCTTCTTTTAATCTTCCATAGGATCGTATCTTGAAGTCTTTGTAGCTTGCTTATATGCGTATTTGATGCATTGCCCCAAGCAAGTATCCCGTACCTCGACTTGGATTCGACTAAAGCATAGTAAACTTATTTCTGGACCTAAAGCGTTGAATAATCGTCCAGATGATATAGAGCGAACAGCGCCTTTTTTTAGATCTGAGCGAAGTTTGTCAATGTGCTTGACCCAAATGAAGGTATCTGTAGCTTTCAACCACCTCTATGGTCTGATTCGAAAATGTACTTTGGCAGATATTGCTACGAAACCTGATCCTTTGTTGAGTTAGCCCGCGAATATGCATCATCTTAGTTTTATTATGTAATTAGCACAAAATTCGTCGCTCACAAGACATTAAAATATTGGCGACCAACTCCTGAAATAAATACTTCCCCGGTTTAACCGTATAACGTTCTTTTTAATTCACTTCTTTAGTTTAGTTTGTTTATTTAGTTCGTATAAACTCTTTCTCAAATTCATCATGATTGATTGCCTGCCTGATTGTAATTCCACAGGTGCCAAGGACAAGCTCCTTACAGAATCAAATACATCGTTGCACAAAGAGAAACACCGACATGCAGTCCCATTCATACATTCACTCCTCTATTGTATAGGTACAATATTTCGAACCATTAATCATGAAACAAAACTTTTGGTCCAAAAACCAAAAAAGGAAACTCATTCAATTGCATTTACATATACACACAACCACGACCATTGCATGCATGTGCACAGTGAAGTACTGTAAATCTCTGGAAATTCGGTATTCATAAATTTATTTTATTCGCCTGTTCTTCCGCTGTGCCCCTGTTTATTCCTTTTGTTTCCAAGATCCACCCCATGCCACTACTACTGCGACGGACGCCCCACTCTAGCCAGTGCATTCACATGCACATGAATATTCATCTATTTCATCTTTTGGAATCCATTTTGTCCGACTTTCTTGACTGAGATAAATCGCACAGTTCCTGATGATGAATGCGCTTTGCGAAAACTCCAATTGCCAAGATGGCAGCTAGAGTTCTCTTTCCACACCAGTCGATGCCGATGGAGACACCGGATGCGGATCTAAAGGAGAAAAGAGAGAGAGAGAGAAATGCACGACGACGAAGTGTCTTCCTGTTTCGAGATATCATCTGGAGCTGGTGCTATTATTTTCCATTTAACTGCCAGTACAAAGTGCAATTGTCCTGTTTCTTGTGCTCAGTCACTCGGTCGTCGGCGTCACTGTTCGCCGTAATGAGTTTGATAAAGTTCACCTTAATTTAGTGAGTTTTGGAATTTTGACATAAACAAATAGTTGAAAACAAAACCAAAGAGAAAAAAAGTAAATCTGTCATCTGAGCGATGGACAAGTTGAGCGCTGAATGCATTAAACCTATACATACACATTCGTGGCGAATAATAATTGAGTTATGGAGCAAGAGTCAACATTTTGTGACTTTTCGGAGGTGCACACCGTTGGAAAAGTTCCACAGCAGAGAGTGACAGCTTGAGGGTGGAATAAAATGTTAATGTGGCATAAAGTTTGTCATTAGTTTGGTTTAACTTTTCCAGCTAAAATTATGAGTTTTATGTATGTGTGGATGGTTTTGATGAAGGACATTATTTTTTTACTTTTCAGGTACTTGTATAATAAAATAGAAAAAAAATTTGGGGAAATTTGTGGTTTAAAAATTTAAAGGAAACAAAAACACAGAACAATATGCCGCATTTAAAATTCTAAAAATGAGTCACTTTTATTTTTTTAGGAAGGACATAACTTCAAAGTGACAACGGCAGTGGTTTGGTAACTGTACGATTACGGGTATTGGCATGTCTTTTTTATTTAAACGTCACGGGAATCAAAAAAATATTTATCATCCATTTTACATACACATGATGGTCGCCGTCGTCGTGATCCGGGTTCAATCCCAGCAAAAAACCTTAAAGTTTTTTCACGGTGCCACCTCTTTCGAATGTCTGACAAGCAATCAAAGATTATCAATTGTCATGAGAAGCTTCTCAACTCGCCGTTCGGAGACGGGATAAAACTGTAGGTCCCTTCCATTTCGTGGAAAAAATAACACGCACACACAAATGGTTGCGAGAAGCTAGACTTGGTTCTGTATAGGACTGCTGGCAAAAATCATCGATTTTGTGGTCAAAAATCTGTAACTCTTTAACCAATTGAGATTTTTTCATAATTTTTTTTTTATTTTAAAGATAATTTAAGTACGTATCCATACACAATTTTTTGTTTTTCAAATACATAAGCATTCAAAAGGCATCATACATACAACATATACATATGTTAAATTCAAATATTAATATGGAGAGAGAAAAACAATATTATAATAAAAACATAACAAAAAAAATTAATTTTTTATTAAAAAATTTCTTGAATATCTTGAGGCCATTTATCATGGATTTGGTTTTTTTGGTGCACCTTTCTCAATGAAGATATTAAAAATTAAAGGGTCTCATGATATGTACCAACATCATTCGAAATAAGTCTTCGTTTCTCCTTTTCCTTGAAATTTTGCACGTGCTGTTTAATCGGTACCTTCGATAAAGTTTATGATTGGCTTCTTGAGCCTTGGTCTGGTTTACAGATTCTTTGGGATCTGATTCATTGGTTCATGCTATGAAAAAAATTGAACGCGAGTGGGGGTCTATCTTAAACACCCACTGAGATACAGGGTGTTTAAAAAAGCTTCTTCAGACAAGTAGGTACCAACAGTAATTCAATTATTACTTTTTGAATATCAAACTTAGAGCAACCAAAGTGAGCTCGTTTCATAGAGAATTGATTAGTGTTTATGACAGTCAAAAAATATTATTATATGTACATACATTAGTTTTTGAGATATTAATCTTCAAACACAGATTTTTTTTAATTTTTTTAAGCAAAACATTTTTCTCGGGAAAGTGTGCTTATAATTTCTTTTATTATTAATATTTTTATTTGACATTTGACATTAGAAATTTGACTTTTGGCCACCAAATCGATGTTTTTTGCCCACAGTGCGCCGTATAATTATTTATTTTTTTTAAAATGATTCATATTGAAAATTTATGTTGGTATAGTACCAAAAGAGAAAACTACAAAAACTGGTCTCGATGGGTGGCGCTGGAGTCGAGTTATTAACAAATTCTATATTTAATGAAATATTGAATAGCTGTTCCTTTCATAATTTGTATTACAAAAATATAGTCAAGTTTACATTCATATTTACTAAATTTTATTACACATTTTCTAGTGATTGTACTAGACACATTTCTTCTTCTCTTACACATTACACATACACAACTGCTTTGGATTGGATAAGTATTCACTTACACAGTCAGCTTATGCGGATAGCGGACGAGGTACACACATTTTTTTTGCGTTTGGGGTTTCTCCGTTTCAAATGAATGCATTTTTTTCATAGGAATTCATCGCCAAAGTAGAAATTTTCAATTGGTATCACTGTTTTTATATCTGCTTAGCTAAGCGGGGATACTATTGCCGCTTATTTTATTTTTGTTGTATTTAATATGTACATTTTCAAAGTACATACGTGTATGTACCTATATACGCGTGCAGAAAAAGATGGTTCATATCTAATCTACTAAACATTTGAAAAATTTCTTCAAAAATATTCACGTACCAAAATCGTTGCGGGTACTTATGAAGTTTGAGTTAAGTGTTTTCCGTACAAAATTTCGACAGCTTATTTACGAGGTTATAAAGCTATGCGGTTTATAGTACCTACGTAAATATAGGTTTACGATTATGATGCATTTACGAGAGCTCACATGAATTCCCTTATTGAACATGACGCAAACACGCAACATTGCAATTTTTTTTTATTTTGTCGGCAAGTCAGCACCCTCTTTGGTCCGTCGGTATTGTTAACAACATATTTGCATCTCTTTTTATCGATCGTGACAATGATTATACGATTATAGCGGCATTGAAGAGCACTGTCACTAAAAACCGCGTATATGGAAAGAGATAAATGTATTTTTATCAGGAGGCTAATAAATTTACTCCATATTGAGAACGTACAGCTCATTTTGGGCTATCACGAACATTAAACGAGCAAGTCCTAGTCTCCTGCAGGAGATTTTAAAAGAAAAACTTCTATCCCTAACATGGGGTCTCCACGAGACATTATTCATGTCTGGCTAGGAAAATGTCTAGTGGAGACCAAAATCAGCCAGATAGATTTTCTACCCCGCCATCTATGTCTGGATTTTCGGCCCGCCATCTATGTCTGGACATGAGCTGTCACTTTGGTGTAAATTTTTCAATTTCGTTGAAGTTTTCGAGAGAAATGATATGAAAAGGCAAGACATGAAATGCCCACCACACAAAATTTGACGTTCGTTCGGCCATTTTATGTTTGTGCTCGCTAGATCTGTCCGACATGAATAATGTCTCGGGGAAACGCCGTGTAAAAATGACATTTAAAATTTCAGGAAAGTAATAGAAACAAACCACAATACAGCATTTAGTAATATTAGATGTAAAGAATTGGGTACATAATGTAACGTAACGTCGTCGTCGGTACTGTAATAATGTCTGCTACCCCCTGTGGGTACAAATATTGGGTTTGCTTGGATAGAACCTTATTCTGTATCGGAATAACTAAACTTAAGCATTTTTCTAAGAACTTCACGCTTTATTAATCACTTATCGCTTCTTTTTTTTATAATCACATTACAATTCACTTGAACAGTTTTCTATAGCTTAACAATTTTACACTTAATATCTCTTTAACAATCGCTTTACAATTACTTTTTAATCACTTTATTATCTCTCAATCGCTTTGCTATTCCATCTCTTTTCAATCATTCAAATCGAACTCGTGACTGACTGCGCCTCCCATTGAGGTGTCTATTTGTACTCAAACTAATTGCTGCTGAACATTCTAGGCGAAAACGTTCTACATTTGGAACTCTTAACTGTGGAACAGTCTGGATCCTGAGTGGATCTTATAATGAGTTCCCTACTGTGGAACTTGCGTATCTACAGTAGATACACAAACCTTTATGTACGTTGGCTCTCTCCTAGATGGCGCTATCCTAATCGGTCATGGCTGGCTACAACAGTATGTTTCCATTCACTTTTTTTTGTAAATTTTTGGACAATTTTAACTTCAAATTTATATTTCACTGACGGTTTGGGTAAGACCTCCATACTGCCACTGATTAAAACACTGTTTTACATAATCGACCATATAACCGAAAAAGAAACAAACGCAACGCTTTGTGGCACCCAAGAATCGACTGCATCATATCTCGTTCTTAATGGCCGGACATTGATCTTAGTAGGACAAAGACGATGTTACATCTGGATACATCCTCCATACGCTTAATCACCGGAATATCACAGAACATTGTGCCATAGTTTATATGACAAGCAGATGGCTTCCAGCGATATCTGTAGTAGCGGTGCAGATGAGGAAGAAAGCGAACCGATCCAACATCTGATTTGCTACTGCCCCGCCCTCCAAGAATGATGCCTCCATACTTTAGGGTATAGATTCTTAACAGACATAGCAGAGCTCGGAAATTTAAAGACATATTCAAGATTCACCAAGAGCACAAACTGTTTTTTTTTAAAAGCTTTAAAAGCTTGCGGAGGCGACTGCGACCTTAAAAATCTATTGTACCACAAAGACAGTTAAGGGAATCAGAAAAGATTCAACTCTTTTGATGAAGTTGAGGATTTCACTGGTGGACCATTACGAATTTCCATGGGAGTTAGGATTTCTCGGTGGAAATGTTGCCTCCTGAGGGCACATAGTGCCCCATGCAGTCACATAGAATACATATGTTCCGCAGTTACGTCGTCTTCTATTTTGCTTAGGTGATGTCGAAAGTGGCAGTGGCCTGCTAGAAATCCCACTAATCTCTTGATATCATTTCTACTGAGGACTAGCTGTTTTATGGATTTATTTTGGAAGGGTTTAATGGCTCTTTTAGCCTGACGAAGACCCTGGGTATTTTCCCCATAGGGGACACATATGTATGTTGTTTCCCCAACTTTTGATTTCCAAGTTTATAGCTGAATTTGGAATGTTACAAAATGGCTCAGGGCCGATAAAGTATTTAGCCTAACCTTTCCTAGCCAGTTCGTCAGCTTTTTCATTTCCATTTCGTTTGCCCTCGTGTCCGGGCACTCACCAAAGTTTGACTTTGTTTCTATGGGTGAGGTTATGGAGTATATTGAAGCAGTTCAGGACTGATTTGGAGTCAATCAAATTTGAGCCTAGTGCTTTTATAGCTTATGGATGAGGACATCTTTTATTCCCATTTCGGATGACATTGGCGCGCACTTGAATGGTATGAATTTGAGCTTGTAATATACTGGGATTTTGTCCCATTGGTATTGATATTCTAGTGTTTGGTCCAAATATACCAGCACCCACACCGGTATCTATCTTTAATCCATCCGAGTACCACTTGTACCTTTAAGGTCTGAAGTAGGATTTTTATAGTTCCATGCTTCGCGGCTTGGGATCACTGTATCGATCATCCTGCGGAAGCATGAAATTTTAGGTAAGTGGTCAGATGACATAATCATGACAAGCACTGCGATTTCGGAGAGAAGATTTCCTTGATCTGTGTAGTTTATTTCTCCTGTTTGCAGTAGTCTGACAGGGCTGCTAATTGCCATCTTTTTTATGAAAAGATGGAGTGGCGTCAGGCTAATGCGCGCTTCTATAGCAGCTGTGGGGCAGTGCCGAGGCATGCCAGCCTTTATAGCTAATGTGTGACCTTTGGGGTTATTTCCCAGGTCTTACCGTACATTCGACGACAGGCCCACATGGCTTTTGTTGCTTTGGTAATTTTGCTTTTAACGTATGAGCTCAAATTCAGTTTTTTATCAAGACTATTTTACTTGGTGGGCACCGTAGCGCAAGTGGTTAGTCCGTTTGACTACTGAGCCAGCGGTCTTGGGTTCGAATCTCGCCGCAAACACCTAAAAGTTTTTCACAGTGCCCACCTCTTTCGAATGTCTGACAAGCATCAAAGAGTATCATTTGTCACAATTGAGCTTCTCAACTCGCCGTTCGGAGTCGGCAAAAAACTCTAGGCCCCTTCCATTCGTGCAAAAATATAACACGCACACACAAATGGTTGCGAGAAGCAAGCAGAATACTCAGTTAAGTCACAAACTAGTTTTGGAGTCAGTAAGAAGAGGATCTACTCCCAAACTATGAGGCGATTCACAATGGACCACGGAGACCCCGTGTGGAAATAATTGCTCAAACAATCACACCCCCTTCCTAACCTAAACTTACCTTTGGAAGATTCGTATTGAAACTATTGACAATGACTTACAATATTAAACGAAGAATTGAAACAGCACAAATCCAATTAATCATATGTATCTAGGTACTGAAACTTGGAGAATTCTAATACAAATTGGGATATCAAAAGCCCCGAAGCCGGCATGTGCAAGGATAGCAAAGTTGTTCCGCCAGAGATTCTCTGAATTATGCTGCCAGTGTTCTTCGAAATGTTCAATCAATAATATTCAGCCAAGAGGATGTATTAAATTGACATTTCAACTAAAATCAGTGGTGTGCACACACATTTTCCCCAGTATGCAAACTCTCTTCTATGCAAAAGGAAAACTCCGTGACAACTACATACTCATCTGTCACAAGAGCTTTGCATGTATCAAAAAGTGTAAAAAGATACAAATTGCAACAGTAAAACCTACAAAATAAATACTAAATAAATAATAATAAAGCAATTTGCAAACTACATACGACTACCTGTTGTATTAAACACTTTGCACCTCCTTCACTCGTTCGCTGCTACATAAAATATTAACCCGTTAAATGTACACACTGTTCTCATTATACACATTTAAGCACATATAACCCACGATCCACCCTGGAGACATGCCTCCTGGAACCAACGAATCGTATGGTAGTTCTAATTTACCTCTTAACTATTGCAGGGCAACCGTGGAACCACCCCCGCTGCGCTGTTCTGCCACTGCGGATGCCGCCCCGGTGTGAAATATGCTAAACAACCATCGGGTTTGCTGGCTGTGCAGTGTTACCAGTTGCCACCACCTTTGACCACCCACAAGAACAAACAGCAATGATGACGATGATGAGGATAACCATTGCAACTGTAATTACAATTAGCCTGCCAACACCTGGCCTAAGGGAACCTTACAGTGCTGAGACAGAGAAAGCCAGTGTGTTTCTTGCTACTTGAATCGTTACATTCCACAAAATATGGTTATTCTCCCAGAAATGGGTCCTGCTTCAATCGCACATACCGACTGAATTGTATAGGACCCCCGAATGAACTTCTGGGTCAATTACTTGTACACGAGAGCACATGGCTAGGATTCCAGAAGTTCTAGTGAGACAACAACCATGCTGGGGTTTATATACATACGTAGGCACCCGTTCCTCGTACATGTGGATGAAGCCGTGTTGTAGATGTTTTGAGGTTTCATATTCCTTTGCATATTCTGTGTGGTGTTAATGAGTATAGTAACTCCATTCTGTGTGTGTATATGCAGGTTGTAAAGTTTTAAAGAAGGACTAGTGAATGTGTGCTTTACACATACACACACACATAAGCGCTATTCTTCCTGGAAGCAGAACGCGAACGAACATGCACTCAAGGAACTTAAAAATACGATTGTCCATTACGGGGGTGTTGGGTGGTAGTGGGGGCGGGGGGGGGGGGGGGGGGGTTAATTTGATAGCGCGAATTGTAATTAAAATAATGGAGTCCAAGGATTTTTTTTTTCAGATATGTTGTGTTCCTGCACCCGGGGGAGAAGTGAAATCTAGAGTTCCTTTTTTTTTCTCAAAGGATAATATTTTTCTCTTGTTACGTGCTGCTTAGTCCACTCGAACTCGTAGTCGTATCTACATGATGAACTTAAAACAAAATAAAAAATTAATATAAGAGGTAAAATATTTAAGAAATTAAAAGCACACACGATGGTTGAATGAGGACTTCCCTGAGCACCAGAATCCTCTTTTCAAGTTTCAAAATTATATTCAGGATTATTACGTGAAACGCAGTAAAAATAATTTTGCATGCTTTTGGGGAAAGGATTCATGGGATTCTACCTTCAAAGGGTTTTCCTCTTAGCCCTTAATTAACATCCTTATATATTTTGCCGTTAATACTCGTGCTTTAAGGCTACGGAATAAAGGAATATAAACAGTTAGTTGTTCAAAGAAATTGTACGACGATGTTGAAGCATTTAATCAGAAGAGGTCAGTCACTGGTTTTACTTTACTACTTTTGCACCAGTCCACTCATGTATGCCTGCAGACTGCAGCTCCAAAGTTGAGCTTACATAGGTGGCGCTTCAGGCCCGGACATGTTCCTCTACATGCCGCCTCTGGAGCTGCATTTGACACAACTGGCGATTAATTGTGCTCTAAGACTCACCAACCTAGATCTTTTCAAGAACAGCGGCAAAGGATACTGTACTATTCTTACAATAATCCAAATGAATAATCCAATAAGAACGGATGATACCCTCTTCACACAGAAGCTTGTACCCTGCGCTTGATGAGTTGACAAACAACAGAATAACTCGGCACATAGACACCGCCGTCTTCACGGACCGGGTCTAAAACTGTAAGTGACACAGGGTCCGGTATCTACTATGTTTAACTAGACCTAAAGGCGTCCTTACGACTCTTGGATACCTGCAGCGTTTCTAAGGCAGAAGTTTTAGCCGTACTTAGAGCTGCAGAGCTTCTGAACATGAAACGATTATCTGGTAAGAATATTGATATTTACATCGACAGCCAGGCTGCGCTTAAGGCGCTAGAATGGTGCACTATTAAATCGGCACTAGTTAGGAGCATTTTCCACGCCTTACCCGTAAGGCTATGTTGGGTGCCTGGTCCAGAGTATATCTAATAATGAGTAGGGACACTCTCTACACATATGCAGTACATATACATATGTGGGAGCTTTTTCCCAAATTAAATAAAAGTAAACTTTTGGATTTCAAATAACAAAAATTATATTTAATTCATTAAAAGTACAAACTAAATTAACACGAATTAATTCTACGCAGAATACTATGTGGACGCTGATGTTCGTTGTCGCAAATAGACTATTCATTTCTCGTCTCCTGACCGGCAACGAAAAGTAACAAGCGGTATTGCGAAGAAGGTGGAATGATGGACTTGCGAAGAATTATTAAGATGACTGCTTGCGCACGGTCACGTAGGCCAAATCGGGGTTGCCAGACTGCTACACATATATACTAGTACAAAGCAAAGCCTGAAAAAAATTGCCCAATAAGTAAAAGCAGCTCAGAAGGATTGATTTCAACCCTTACGATTGCATATAATGAAAAGAGAGAGAGATATTTTTTATTGAGAGTATGTTTATGATGTTCGCATAAACTACTGTCGTTTTCTATTGGGCTCTTCAAATTTTGCTCGCAGATTTCAGATTGTTCGTGCTGAATTGAAATCAAACGAGATGGATCTGTTTATCTGCATTTGCGTTCGTGTGTCATTTTTAATTTTCGAACAAAATGTGTCAAAAAAAGGAAAAAAATAATAAATAAAATTTTAAATACGCTTTCTTTATATTTTCTAAATTTTGTATGGAGTTTCTAATAATATTTGCGTTGATTGATAGCATTTTTATGTGCTTAGTTTCAATTTCGTATAAAATGTTTGGGTATACGTGCAAGTAGGTTTGAATCTGGAGTTGGAATCGAGATTCACGAAAACTGATCTCGAGAAAAAAAAGCTTTTTAAAATAATAATAATATATAATTTAATAATTTTTATAAGTGCTTGGCGGTAGAAAAACTGAAATTCAAGCGTAAAATATTTTAGCGTACCGAAAACTTGTGAGATTTAAGCAAAATTACAAAAAAATTCAATAATTGTAATTGTAATGTATGCATACTAAAATTTTATTGTACCTTTCCATTTTGTAGATAAGTGAAAGTTGTTTCACTTTTTGACAAACGCCACTTATTACATAAACAAATTTCGAAAGATTGAATAGCATTTCTAAAAAAAAACATGTATTTCAAGTGTTGGAATTATTCGGGTACACCTGATTTGGTAGATCGAAAGGCACAAATTTATACAAATATTTTTTAACAATAATGCATCACAAATTAATTTTTTCGTATTTTGAAATTAGCACCCTGTGGCAAATTCTGAAATAATTTTTCTTCTCTTCTATCTCTCTTTCACGACTACACTTCTTATTACCGTCTATTTCTACGTGTCTGTGTGACGAAAAATGGAACTAATAAGAAACACGTGGAGAGTGTCCCTACTCATTATTAGATATACTCTGGCCTGGTCACTTCGGGATGGAAGGCAATGAGTTTACCGATGAGTTGGCGAGAAAAATGGGGGAGCTGCCACTTACCCGACGCGGTGGTAGTTGCTCAACCACTTTGCAGCATCAAATCGAAGGTAAAGGATAAGTTTACGAGCAGGGCTGACCACAGATGGTCTAACATTGTAGGACATAGAGTTTCCAAGGCACTTTGGCCGGCGCGCGGCGTTGGACCGTTAACGGACCAGTGAAATCGTTATACTCAGCAGGGCACAAATGAGAATAGCTATAGGATATATACCAGGGCACTGCCTTCTGGGCAAACACGCCAAGAGGCTCGGACTCATAGACACGGATATTTGCAGATACTGCAATGATATATGTGTATCAGTATAGCACGAAGTCGCAAGAACATTATAGGCTGCTACTTCTTTAGTAACCTGGAGGAGGTAGACCGAATCAGCATGCTTTTAGGAAGCTGTGGCCGTTTAGGTCCTATCCTTGGGTGGATTCTAGGGGATGGGCCCACTCTGTTGCCTTGTGTTTTGGGATGGCTTAGCCTCTCAACTTAACCTCACCTAAGGCTTCAAACAACCACCCCTTCCATTTAGCCCAGTCCTTAGCTAACTGCCTCCAGTTCCACACTCCAAGTTGGTTGAGGTCCTTTTCTACTTGGGCTGACCTTCCGGTTTAGAATCGGATATTCTTCGAGACGGAGCGTTGATGTCCAATCGCTCTACATGTCCTGGATATCTTAATGAGCAGTGTTTTGACCAGGTCGATGTCGATGTCGATGTACAGCTCGTTTAATTCGTGGTTGAATATTCTCCTCCAAAACCCGTCAACGAATATTTTAGGAAGGATTTTTCCCTCGAAGCGACCAAGGATATCTTAATCCGCTTCCGATAAGGTCCAAGCTTCAGCTCCATAAAGCAAGTCTTGGATGATAAGGGTCTTACATAGAGTCTCCTTAGTCGATCGGAAAGGCCTTTACTACTCAATTGCCGTCTTAACCCAAAGAAACAGCGATTGACAAGAATAATCCTTCGTTTGATTTCCGATGAGATGTCATTTTTTGATGTTACAGCAGAGCCGAGGTACACCAAGTCGTTTACTACCTCAAAGTTGTAACTGTCTATTGTGACGTTCTGTCCAATTCGTCGATGTTGGGTGTCCCTTTGCGTTGACAGCATATACTTTGTTTTGCCCTCTTTGACCGCTAAACTCATTTTGGCCGGTTCCGTTTCTGTACTCGCAAATGCACCGGTGACAGCTCGTTGCGTTCTACCAATGATGTCAATGACGTCTGCGTACGCAAGTAGTTGAACGGACTTTTGAAAGATCATTCCTCGTGTGTTGGCTTGTGAGCTTCGAACAATTCTTTCAAGTATGATGCTGAAGAAGTCGCATGGCAGTCTGTCACCTGGTCTGCATCCTTTTTTGACGTCGAAGGTCTCGGCGAGGTCATTGTTGACGTTGATGGAGCAGCGAGCTTTCTCCATCGTCATCCCGCACTGACGGACGAGTTTGGCAGGGACGTTAAAACTAGACATGGCTCTATACAGTTCACCTCTACAGATGCTGTCATAGACGCCCTTAAAATCGATGAGCAGGTGGTGGGTAGCGATTTGGACTTCTTGAGTTTTTTCCAAAATCTGCATAAGTGTGAGAATTTGCTCTATGGTGGACTTCCCAGGCCTAAAACCGCACTGATAGGGGGCAATCAGGTTGTTAACGACTGGTTTCAGGCGTTCACACAAAATGGCAGATAAGATCTTGTAGCTGATGTTGAGGTGACTGATGCCTCTGTAATTGCAGCAGAAGGGGTCTCATTTCGTGTGGATCGGGAAAACGATGCTGAGATTCCATTCATCTGGCATACTCTCATCTGACCAAATCTTAGAGATGAGTCAAGTCACCTCCAGTAGCTTTAAAGAGCTCTGCGGGCAAACCGTCAGATTCAGCAGCCTTCTTGGACTCAAGCTTGGATATTGCTATCCTCACTTCGTTTTGATCAGGTGGATGGGAATTCTGGCCATCATCATCTAAATTGAATGGTTCATTCTGCCTAACAGCGGAGTATTGGCCTTCATCGCCGATAAACAGTATACAGAAGTAGTCTTTCCATATTCCCAGCACCGACTGTGTTTCCTTCTTCATCTGTACATGTTTCTGTATGGGACTTGTATCCCTGGCACATTCTTTGTACCTTCTGGTAAAACTTCCGCACATTGTTCCTGGATGAGCATCTCTCAATACCCTCGATCGCGCGAGTTACATATGAAACATCAGCGAAAACCCAGATGGCCAACAAACCTTAACAAGAATCAGGTTCAACAGTTGTCATCACTCCAAATCGAACGGAACGAAAGGAAATGCAACATCAGCGGTAAAGCTGGATGTAGAAACCTCGCGACGGCCAATAATTCGAGTATTCTGATAGCGGTAAGTTGCAGCGACGCTTGGACAGCGGACCTAAAACTTAATAAACAGTATTGTCGAAAAGTCCAAAAAAAGTCTGTTTTTCTTTTTTTGCAAAGCATTTAACTCGCGCTTCTCGTGCTCTTTCTTTTTCCTTCTGATAATCCAGTGTTCCTTCCGTCTCTTCTACACGTTGAGCATACGAGCAGATGAGCAGAATTTGAATAGATAGATAAATTTAAAATTTGCTATAAGATACTGCTCCATCCTAACACACTCCTCTTCATTTAAGTACGAAATCATCAAAAGGTTTCAGAGCTTATTTGTATCCCAATTCTTGTGGTTCCTACATACATGCAACCAGACATGTATGGCGAATAAATCTCAGTCTTATTCCTTAAAACCACCCATTCAGACTCAATCTCAACCTTTGTACTCGCGTTGCTAAGCATAAGCACCTCCCTACTGGACTAAGCTACGATAAATATGATATAAATATAAACATACATATATCCCAAGCCACTTTCCACACAAAGGAGGAAAGGTCCTTTTTTTTTCTTTTTTTATTTTGAAAAACTTTGTCCAGAAATACCAAACATGGCCAATAACACTCAAGCGAATGGGGAATGGGGAAAAGGATACGCCAACCAAACCACCCAAACACAAGGAAGGAAGACAGCAACCACAATTGCTCCCGGCCAACCAATGTCCTGATCTCTAACCTTTGTTTGTGGTATAACTTTTCGTTTCTTACGCTCAAACGGTCCACATAAAAGTGATTCCGTTTCCGAGTTCAAATTCGAATTCCCCCCCATAATTCCCATGGATACGAACGCACGGAGGTGTGTGATCTCACACTGTCTGTCAGTGTTGTTTTCTTATTCTGAAATGTTCAATTCTCATTCCGAATGAATAGCTTACCTACATAATAGAACGTGAGTGTACATACAAAGGTCCTTGTTTTGGCGCGTTTTCGTCATAGCTATGCATTCCTTAGTGAGCATTGTCAGTTGCCCGCAGCAAGGATACCCAATTTAATGGTGTTTAGCTTGACAAAGCAGCATCTACGAGTAGCAGCATCCAATGGTGTTTGTTGTTAAAAGTTTGGGGGATGACCGCGTGCAGTTGGAATCCTTTATCTTAATGTTATGTGTCTTCCTGTGAATTGGCAATGGCAACCTAAAAATAATTGTTCGGTTTCTGTTGGAAATGTTCTCAAACGTGTGGAATGTTTTTGACAAGAGTCAGAATTGCAAATAAAAATATCTTATTTTATGTTAACGGTCTTTTGGATCAGAGCCGGACGAGAGAGTGATGGTGGCAGCCACGACCTCCATACAATTCTCGCCTTCTTCGCAAGGGATCACCACTGCCCTTCTCCATGCGCTTTGCTATTTTTACCATATGGAGACATGCGTATTGGGAAGAACCCTATGGCTGGTCTTTAGTTAAAAAAAAAATCGGTCAACTTAGTAAAGCTTAGTTGCAAAGATGCACGTCTCGACTCTAGCATCAACACTCAGCACTGTGCCATTGGTATTCATGCGGTATAATGACTTCCGCCAGAGACTGCAGGAACGAAGAAAAAATTGAGTCTGTTCGACACCTGCTCTAGTACTGCCCTACCATCGCTGACAGCAGAATGAGTTTGAGTTACTTCTTCGATGAGCTGGAGGCAAAGTTGAAGATATAGCATTTTGAGTGAAGCAACTTTTTTATTTTGAAAAAAAAAAAATGGATAAATAGGAATATCCCGTGTTAATGAAACACTGTTTTTTATGAAAAAATTGCTGCTGATACCAAAAAGTGGCTTGAGGAGTGTTATTCGGACTCTGCGCCAGGCCAGGATTTTGGATGACCGTAAAATGACCCGAATTTTTGCGTTGATATGTGACATGTGATATGTGGACCCTGAACCCTTCTGCGGCATAGGGAAACACACCATAAAAGAGGACCTGTGTTCACTGGAGAAGACTTGTAGGACGAAGGCCTGGACAAAAAAAAGAGCTAAGGAACTTTTGTGTAGTTACAACTTGAAGAGATTCAAAGTTTGCATCAGCCTTAACAAGAACAAACAAACGCATCCTGACAGCATTCCTTATAGAGCAACGGATATCTCACGAAGCTAGGTCTATCATATGAAAACTCATGCAGATCTTGCAATGTGTGCAATGTCTTTCTCCATCCAGTGAAACTCCAGAAATATGTTCTGGTGGAATGTGGGGTATTAACGAGGAAAAGATTCAAGTGATTTTTTTTTTTTGATAATCTACACACGCTAAAAGGGATATGAATACCCTTTTAATGTTTAAACACAGTGCGAGCACATGAAGGACGAGAACGAGAGACAGACAGATTGGGTAAATACCAAATTACAGCAGCGTATCTACCACTCATAGCACCCAATCTCCTACTGCGATTTCTCAGGGAAATTGGGCTGGATGAGGTGCTGTGACCTATGGAATTCTCACCTGGGATAGGAGTGAGCAAAGCTCTCTCTAATCGATTTCAATAGGAATAATGATAAGAAGGATGTTCCATCGTCTAGGCAGGGCTTGTAGGGGGCACAATACATCATAACGTCGCGGTGCATCTCACCCTTCAATAAAAATAAATAATAATGGCGTGTAATTTGACACATCTTCTTGGATGCCCCGTTCCATGTAGGTACTGTCATTTGTTTTTCTATAATTTACAAATACAGTCGTCCTATGATGAATTCGACATGTAAGCCCATCAATTCCGTAAGCAAACCCACAAGAGACGTTTTCCATTTCGTTTGGTTTTGACTAACGTTACGATTTTCAATTTGTACGACCTACTATCAGTGACTGTTTCCCTTATCTAGGCCTTTAGGTCAAAGGTGTCACAACGTCAGTAACTGGTCTTTGTCAGAGTTAAGGTTAGGTTAGGTTAGCGGGCTGATAAGAATGGGTACATCCTCATCACACTTCGGTCCATGTGGACCCATTGTGATACCCATAGTGCGTTCCTTCCCGTTATGTTAAGGTCTAGGTTTCAACCAACCAACCAAGCAGGTTAGTTAGTTTTTTTTACCACTGTCCCACGAATTCTAAAGATTGGTAAGCGCGCGCAAGTAGCAGGACTATACGGTTCCAACTTCGGCTAAAGTTTATCATCCTGATTCGGCCGCAAACTCATCTGACATCTGTTTACGAAGTTTTTCCGTACTATTGGCTACCTGTTGAAATCAGTTTTTTCTTTTCAATTTTGCTTTCTACATTAAATTCGGTGCCAGAGTCTCAGCGCTCATTATGTTCCGCGACATCGATTTATACAAAACGGGAGCTAACGGTATAAGCTGCACCCTTGTCACATACATACGTCACTCTTGACTTTAAACTCATCGGAAAAATAATCATGAAGCAAACGCACTCAGGAATACCTCTCCTGTGCAGGCAGACAAATTCAGCTATTTACATTTTGACATTTGTTTTTGTAAAGAAATCCGTTAGCAAGTTTCTTAATTTTTTTTTTTATTCTATCCGTTAGCAAGGTTCTCAATTTTTTTTAAAACTACATAACCACATTTCGGTATCTGACACACATGCTGACAAAGTTTTCTCATGTAACTGCATTCCTCATGTGTCATGTCTGAATGACAGTTGTTCTCAAAAAATGACATTTCTAACAAAACTTCAAATCTACCATGTGCAAGTCAATTTGAATTTGAATCACCCTTTATGATTATTATGAATGCGCATGCAATCTGTAGTGGAATTTTGTAGTTTTTGCTCAATTTGATTGCAAAAATCGATGGGTCCTTCGTGGCTTATGCAAAAGTTATCCCTTAAGTGCTGCTCCAGGGATACAAACTTCATGTTTCATTTCAGAGAGATTAGTTGCATATTTCAATCAATGAAATGCATAGAACGAATGGATAATGTATGGGGAAGATTAACAAAAGGGCCGGGGGGCTGGGTGGACTTTTTGTTTTGTTTGTTTGAATTGAAATACGTTGTCGTATTCGTACTTTGATGTGAAACGATGGAAAATATTGAAATGTGTTATTTATTCATTTCTGGGGTTAAAGGATTTCGCCCGATTGCTTCTGGAAACTTCTGTCGGATTTCTAATGCACTACCAGAGGTGGATAAAGGATCAGGACGTGATGCTCGTGGATACCATGACAATTTTGAGACGAGAGTTTTGAATTATTCCAAGATAAGCTGCAGTATCTGATGATGCAAAACTTCGAATGGAAACGTTCAAAGGAGATATTTGAGTAGCAGTTTATTTCAATATGTATCAAACTAAATACCTACTACTTAATATTGTACGTCAATCTTTGAGTAGTTGTTTGAGTGATAAGAAAAGACAAATGGAAACAGTTCGTTTGTTTGGTCATGACTACCAACACGTTATGATGACCTGAAAAGGAATTTAAATGTTGATGGTGGCCACTTAATGATAACGTGTCATACTTTTTTAATTTTGAGCCAAAGGGTTAAGATGATGACCGTAGGTTTTCCAAGCGAACATAACCATTACACCTGATGCTCAATACGTGCTTTCTCTCCTTGAAGAATATAATTATTTTTTTTTTTAACTGAGTGATCCTGCCCCAAGGCTGATACTGCGACATTAAAGATCTATTGTATCATAGGATATTTATTATTCCAGGAAGCAAGCTATCTTTCTTATAAAGCCGAGTATGTCCTTAGTTTGCGCTCTTTCTAAGTCATAAGGTCTAAGGAGTTCTTTATGTAGGGTACGCCGGCCGTCTGCGCCCCAAAAAGTGCCGGGTATTCACAGAGGACGTGCTCGGTCGACTCGACCTCCCCTAAACAGAGTCGACAATCGGTCTCGTTGCTTGTTGGTATCGTTACTGGCAGTGAACGGAGAAGAAGCTTGTATAAGGTACCTTGTTAGTTCCCTGTGGTGGGTGTAAGGCTTAATTAACAGTTTGGCTTGTCTGAGCCCTGGGACATTTCTCCAATGAGAGAGATGAAGGTTATGTTCCCATTTATTGTAGCCCAGTTTATGCCGCAGAAGAGTTCCGGGCCTGAGAATTTGGCAGTTGAACCTGAACGGGATAGCTCATCCGCAATCTTATTTCCTTCAATGCCTATATGCCCAGGCACCCACCAAAATTTGACTTTATTGCGAGTGACTAGGTATTGGAGAGAATTTTTTTTTTTTTTTTTTTTTTTTTTTTTATTTCCCAAATTAAAATATTACATCTGTCTTAATGATGACACTAAGTAATTGTTATTAAAGTTTTTGAAGGGATACATTTGTAGACTTAGACCATTGTCTATAGATACATTTCTAACGTTATGTGCAATTTCACAACTTTCTATTTATTTTCTATTTATTTAGCTATTGTTATTATTATGTTTTTTTCTTTTTTTTATTTTTTTACATAAATATACGAGTACTTTAAATATTTTGTAGGTCAACGGGCTTGCGTCTTTTTAGTCGTCTTCTTGAATTCATTTCCTGCTCAGGTAAACTTCGTAATTGAGAGTTGGTGTGGTCACAAAGCGCTATTTGATGTCGTCTGCTGATCATTTTTATTTCTTCTTTTACGGTGAGGATGTTGAGGTCGTGGTGTAAGTCGGCATTGGTTATGTACCATGGTGCATTTACTATAGTCCGAAGAATTTTTGTTTGTAGTCGTTGGATGATATTAATATTTGTCGTGCAGGCAGTTCCCCAGATTTGAATCCCGTAGGTCCATATAGGTTTTATTATTGTCTTGTAGATTAAGAGTTTGTTTTCTGTTGATAACCGTGAGTTCTTCCCTAGAAGCCAGTAGAGTTGTCTGAATTTGTTTTTTATTTGGTTTCGTTTATATAATATGTGTGATTTCCAAGTCAATTTTTTATCTATAAGCATGCCCAGGTACTTCGCTTCATTGTCAATAGTAATTTCTTTGTTGTTCAGAATGATGTTTTCAGCGATATAATTTCTTTTCGTAGTATATACAACTTGTACTGTTTTTTCCTCGTTTATATTGATTCCCAATTTCTGGAACCAATCTACTGTCTTCTCAAGTGCTATTCTGGCTTGTTGAGTGGCTAAGTCTAATCGTTTGTTCGAAGAAAGGATAACCGTGTCGTCTGCGAAAGTAGCTATCATAGCGTTGTCTGGTTTAGGTATGTCTGCTGTATATAAAAGGTAGAGCGTTGGTCCTAGAACACTTCCTTGGGGGACACCTGCGTCTATTCGGCATAACTCGGAACACTCATCGTTGTGTGAGACGTAGAAGTGTCTGTCGTCCAGATAGCTTTTAATTAGCTCAGAGAAGTCCGGCAGCATGTTTTTTAATTTATGTAGAAGTCCTTTATGCCAAACACTATCAAAAGCCTTGGCTACGTCAAGATATACTGACACGCAGTATTTTTTTTCATCTAAGTCGTTAAAAATTTTGTTAGTAACTCGATGGACTTGTTGTATAGTCGAATGTTTTTGTCGAAAACCAAATTGGTGGTCCGGTATGAGTTTTTGTTGTAATACAACTTTGTCAATACGATTAAGTAACAGCTTTTCAAATATTTTGGATACTATTGGTAGTAAACTTATCGGTCTATATGAGGTAGTCTTTGTAGGATCCTTGCCAGGCTTGGGAATAGCGATTACTTTCGAGACCTTCCAGACTTTCGGGTAGTAGTTTTGTCGTATAATAGCGTTAAAGATATTCCTTAGGTATATGATGGCACTGTCAGGTAAGTGTTTTAGTAGTTGTCCAGTTATCATGTCGTATCCAGCAGATTTTTTATGGTTTAGTTTATATTTCAGGTGGTCTTTTATTTCTTTGGCGGTTATTCTCTTGATCCTTGTGTTTAAACACGAGTTATTTTGTTGAAGTGAAATATTCTGTCCAATGATTGCATTTGAGAAAGTTGTTTTGAAGTAGCCAGCTAGTGCTTTCGCCTTGTCCTTGCTTGTCCTAGACCAAGTGCCGTCAGCGTTTGCGATAGGTGGTTGATGGGTACTTCCGTTTTTAAGTCTTTTGTTTAGTTTCCATAGTGAATAATTTGTGTTTTGGGTTGCAGTGAGATTAGATAAATAGTTGTTAATGCTGCGGTTTTTGTGTTCTTTGAGTATGGCCTTAAGTTCCTTCGTCGCTCTATTAAGGTTCGCTTTGTCGGTTGGTGATCTGGTTAAGTGCCAAGTTTTTCTTAGTTTGCGTTTTTCTTTAATTTTTTGTCTGATTGTATCTGAAGATTGTGCAGGATTGGTTTTTATTTTTTTTAAGTCAGGTGTAGATTTTAGTGCTGCAGAGTAAAGGAGGTCATTGAGGTGAATTATTGCACTTTCAAGATCTTCATTGGTTTTTAGTGAAGTTTCAGGTTCAATTGTTGCGTCAACGAAATGTCGGAAAGCATCCCAGTCGGTTTTGTGGTTTGTCAGAGGTGCTATATTTGATTGAAGTTTTGTACTTTTGAGATATTCAATGATGATTGGTGAGTGGTCCGAGGATAGGTCAAGGCAAGATTTTATTGTTAGTTGATTTAAATTAATGTTCTTGGTTATGCAGAAGTCGATGAGGTCTGGAGTTTTCCTGCTGTCAGTAGGCCAATAGGTAGGTTCTCCGGTGCTTAAAAATTTACAATTGTGCTTGGTAAGGGCGTCCATAAGAATTCTACCTTTTTTGTTTGTCAATCTTGAACCCCAGTCCGTATTTTTTGCGTTAAAGTCACCTCCTGCGATAAAACGTGGTCCCAGGCATTTGATGTAGTCAGCATACTCTAATTTACTAATTGTGAATTTTGGTGGGCAGTATAATGCTGATATTATAAGCGGTCCTAGTGTATCCTCTATTTGGATGGTTGTCGCTTGAAGATAGTCTTTTTTGTATCCATCCAGTTCATGGCATTTAATATTTTGTCTGATGATTATTGCTGTGCCACCATGAGCTCGTCCACTAGGATGATTTGTATTGAAGATTTTAAAATTGGGAATTTTTAAAAAACTTTTATTTGTGAAATGTGTTTCTGATATTAACAGGATGTCAATTGAGTTGTTTTTAATGAATTGTTTTAGTTCTAAAGCGTGTTGAATTAGTCCATTTGAATTCCATATGACGATTTTTAAATTTGTCTTATTGTCCATTATTTATTTTAGTCATCAATAGGGTTAGGATGTTCATCATATTAGACATCTGTGTTATTAGTTGTTTCATCATTTCTTTGAGTTCGGATAGGTCGTCTGTGGGTTTCGTAGTATTTTCTCCTTTATTGTTTATTGATAAATTTACTTTGTTATTTGTAGAAGGAACGCCGTTCCTGTTTTCCTGTCTATTAATTAAAGGAGGGGTTATAGTCCTTGTAGTCCTTGTAGCAGCAGCGTTGTCACTTTTAATGGCGTCAGCAAATGTTGTTTGTGGTTTAATCATATTGGGGGCGGGTTTGGGCATATCTGTGATGGGATTTCTAGCTTCTGTGCTGGTCTGAATGGGCTGTTCTTCTAGTGTTTTTTTTCTTAGTGTTGGATATCTTTGTACCTTGAGTGCTTTATATACCTCGCAACCTTTGTAATTTGCAGTGTGGGGCTCACCACAGAGTGCGCATTTTAGATTACTGCGATCCGTAACGTTGGTACAATCAGTCGTTTTGTGTTTTCCTGCGCACTTGACGCAGGTTGGTTCAAGTGTGCAGAAGTTCTTTGTGTGGCCGTATTTTTGGCAGTTCATGCATTGGGGGATGGTCCTTTTTTGATAAGGTGGTTCAAATGATATCTTACAGTGCATCAAGTGAGTAATATTATAAATTTCCTTGTTATTTTTGTTATTTTCCAGCTCAATGGAGAAGAGCGAGAGTGGTTTCTTCGTTCCTCGTTGTGATATGTTGTGTATGTTTGTTACAATGTGTCCATGTTCTTTAAGTTCTTTTTTGATTTCTTCTTGGTCCGCTGAATGGTGCATATTTCGAAGCATGACTCTAAAATTGCGTTGTTCTTTAGGCTTATATGTGTAGAATTGTGTATTTTTAAGTTTAAGTACTTTAACGGTCTTTGTATAAGCTATGGAGTCAGATGGTTGAATTTTTATTTCATTGTTTGGTAAAACTTTCAGTTCGTATGTGTCTTTTGATGTAGTTTCATTAAGGGCGTCAATCAGGAGATGTATATATCGTACCCCTTGAACATAAATTGGCGGAGGTCTGGGCATTTTGGTCTGAAGATTTTCTTCTATGTCTTTTTGCGGCAGGCTTTTAGGTTCCTTAAGAGAGAATTGAAACAGCACTTTACCAGTCTTGAGTCCAAAGAGTACGAGCTCAGAGCTTTCAGTGCGGCTTGGCTCTCTGAGAAGACATTTATATTAGCGCCTTCGATTCCTCTCTGTAGTCTAATCAAGGCACAGATCTCAATGGTATGGACCTCAGCTTGAAACACGCTGGGAAATATTCCAAGAGGCACGGAGGTTTTAGTATTGGGCCCACAGATCCCAGCACCAACACCAGACTACATCTTCGGTCCATCAGTGTACTATACTATTTTTGGGTCTAGGGTGGGACCGCCATTTAACCATGTGGTACGTTCCCAAATATGAACTTCGAATTTTCTGCCAAATGTCCTGATCGGGATTATTGTTGATAATGCTCAGGTAACTCGTAAGATTACTTAGTTTTAACTTATGAATACGTTGCAGTTTAAAAGCGCTATGTAGAATATAATACTCATAGTACCGAAACGGATGAATTCTATTTAAAATTAATAAATTTCGTTAATTTTTTTTTCAGGTAAGACTGAGTTTTAACCATTTTTATGGTTTGGACTGGTTGGTAGGTAAGTATTTTAATTACATTTATTTCAACCTCATTCTCATTCCGATTGCCGATTACTTTACGGCAATTTAGCATAAGTACAAATTAATTCGTTGTCGGCTGCAATTAAGTTATTAATCGACGCAGTAATTGCACATTAATTACATTATTATATTTTTTGGAGGAGAGATATTTATTTCAATAATATTTTATTCGTTATATAATTGTTTTTGCAATGCCAACTGAAATTCCATCCGCAAATTACAAATCAAATTAGTCGTATTTATTGTAAGGCAAATAATAAATATTTACAACAAAAGTGGTGGTACAAATGTGGTGGTATTCATCCCCAAGCAGGGTTCGGACCCTACTCCAATTGGAGTAGATCTACTCCGCTTTTTAAAAAAATAAAAAATCTACTCCGACACTCTGCTTCGCTCAATATATACACCGAATTCTGTTTTTACACGAAGGATACGTTCCCAAAAAATTCGTGTAAAAAAAAATCGTGTAAAAAAAATCGGGTATTTGTATGAACATATATGAGCAAACTGTCGTAATGAACATTGGTCATTCAATGGAGAAGATATAGAAATTGTCAACGAATACAAATATCTGGGGATGTACTTGACAAAAAATTTAAGTATGGAGAAGCACCTGAAGGAAAAACTTACCAAGGCTAAAACAGCTATAAATACAACATGGAAGAAATGCTTTGCGAATAGCAACATTGCCCATAGTAGTAAATACAAAGTATTTGAAGCAGTCGCCGAGTCCATTATGTTTTACACAGCTCAAGCCTGGGGAAGTAAAAGGTACGATACGGTGGAGAAACTGCTAAGATTTTATATTAAACGCAGTTTTCACTTCCCCCCCCAGTACGCCGAACTACTTGCTATCAATCGAAACAGGGCTGCCTCCATTGTTTCTAAAAACGTTGAAAATGCAAATTGGTTACGTTCTCAAGGTTTTAAAGATGGAAGACCATCGTCTTCCTAAAAAAAGTGGCGCTTAGGGCAATCAGTAGCAGGTCTAGCTGGTACGGGGACTGGCTAGGGTTGGCGCAAAGTTGTGGAGTCGAGCTGCATCTCAACCCGGAAGCACATCAGAGCTGGAAGCCCATTCTTGAGGAGCTTATAGTAAAGCTGGATCTACAATTAAGAACAGTTTACTGTAGAGAAGCCGCGGAAGAGTCTACAGTCGATTATGTTATGATCTACATAATAATTATTTTCGAGATGAGCACAGTATAGAGGTGATTTCAATGATGGCAAGGCTTCGAGGAGAATTGATCCCGCTAAATTTTATACCACATAGGAGTGATTTACCCGTTCTTTGTGATATTTGTAATACAGCTGAAAGGGAGGATGTCTTTCATTTTATGGGTTCATGTCCAACTCTGCGAGAAACAAGGAGACATTTCTTTGGAATGGATTATTTATCGGAGGACGAAGTAATTAGCTGTCTGAATGATCTGAATGTGCCCAAACTGTACGGGTACTGCAAAACGGCGCTGAATTATAGAAATAGGATAATCACCGAAAGCTTTTAAGCTCCTCTTCCCTGGGATTTTAATATACTTATAGAAAATAAGAGAAATTAAAATAGGGATATTTCAAATAACTTTTAATTGATGCCAATCGGCAGACGGCAATGCCATGCTTATTATTGATTTTGTAATTAATAAATGTGATTGAAAAAAAATTTTAAATGAAATAATAAAAAAATCGTCTAATCTAAAAAATCTATATGAGCAAACAAAATATTGGTTCCAGAGTAGCATAAAAGTAATACAATAGCTCTATAAAAAAGGTAATATGTTGTACATAATTCAAAGAAGATACAAACATTGAGCGGATTTGTAAAAATAATGTTTCATTCGTTGTCATTGTCTGACAAAAGTAATGCAAGATATCATGGTCATCGTCTTCTGGATCAGTTTATTTATTGGATCTCTGCGCAAAATCTAGCAATTTCGTCACAAGTTTCGGTAGTTTTATGAAGAAACTCGGTAATCAATGGCTGTGTTCCCATTTTAACTCGAATCTTTAGATCACTTTGAAGCATTTCAGCTTGCTCCTCATTAGAATCGTGCATTATAAAATTAGGGGAAAACCCGAAATTTGAAATTGCTTGCCGTTTTATTCGTGTTATTTTAAAATGCATCGTGTAAAAAGGGAACTAATTTTTTTTTCCGATTCGTGTAAAAGTAAATTCGTGTAAAAAAAATTCGTGTAAGAACAGAACTGAGTGTACTGCGATTTTTCACACAGAAAAATTTAACCAAATAATGGAATGCCAGCACTGATCATTTGGAAAATCAGTTTTAAAAAATCTGTGAATGTCTAAATTTGAACAGAATACAGATGTCTTTTCTTTTTCGTCGTTCTCATTTGTATTTACTTACCTAATTGGCGCTACAGCTCGAGAGGAACCTAGGCCTGCTTCTCGCAACCATTTGTGTGTGTTATACTTTTTGCACGAATGGAAGGGACCTACAGTTTTTTGCTGACTCCGAACGGCGAGTTGAGAAGCTCAATCGTGACAAATGATACTCTTTGATGCTTGTCAGACATTCGAAAGAGGTGGGCACTGTGAAAAACTTTTAGGTGTTTGCGGCGGGATTCGAACCCAAGACCGCTGGCTCAGTAGTCCGACGCACTAACCACTTGCGCTACGGTGCCCACTCTCATTTGTATTTGTGTATTTTAATTACTGGCAAGTGTGTACCAGTCTGTTTGTTGTATTGCCTTGTTACTTTCAATATAAAATACAATAATAACTAAATCTATATACAATTAGTTGGGATAGCTATCGGGTATTATGATAAAACCTGTGCTTCCAAATTACTTTTATCGGAAAGTGTTATACAAAATATCAAAAATGACAAGACGTCATGTCAATTATAAAAAATTGGGCAGATAAGAATGTCGTCTTCAAAGGAGAAAAGGTAATAATCAAAAATAAATTTAAAAATATTCAGAAATATCCATCTTTTTTAATTATCCAAAGAAAAATAAATACTAAAACTGTAGTCTGAAGTGTCACTATGCCCAGTAGTGCCAGGTGTACATTTAGAGAACTTAAGCCGTGAAAGTCGTTTTTTTTATACAAAATGTTTCTTAGCCCATATATGTAGTTACAAAAAAAACACGCCTTTTGTCTCCTTTGCTTTTGTTTTGCGAAGCTTTCTTTTGTATTTACAAATCTACTCCGCAAATTTTGGTTTTTCTCCGCTTTTTTTCTTAATCTACTCCCAAATTTTATTTCTGAGGTCCGAACCCTGTCCCCAAGCCAGGAAAACCTAGCCACTCCACTGTGCAGGATTGCAGGCCCATAAGCTTCTCCTTCTCGTCATTTTTACTGAAGACGCTCGAGAAATTACTCGATCTGGAAATAAGGAACAAACTCGAAATAAACATGCCACAATGTGAAGCACAACACACTCACTCCAACGGTAAATCTGTGGACATAGCGCTCCATGAAGTTGCAGTCACAATCGAGAAATCCCTTGACCTCAAAGAATACACGTTGACGGCATATCTGGATATAGAAGTACCCTTCAACAATTCGACCACGGAAACCATTATATACTCTCTAAGCGTGTGCAAAATGAAACCCAAAATTGAATTACCTTTAGCAAACAAAAACTCCATATGCCTCCAGAAACTCAGTTTTTTGTCAAATATGACTCCCAGGTCTTTTTTGGAGGAGATAATAGGTAATGGGATATTATCGATCACGTACGTAAATAACACCGGGGACAAGTTACGACAAAAAGAAAGACTTTGACATTTAGAGACGTTGAGGTGGTCATTAATATGACATCACATAGAAAGTCTCTCAAGATCTTCTTGTAGAAGAAGACAATCATGCTCCGAATTAATAGGTCGGAACAATTTTAAATCATCGGCAAACATAAGCTTACGTATGTTCACGTCAGCAAAGATATAAACGTCATCACCGCCATATCCCGCGACATCCATTTGACGTATTACATATACCTACACATTTTTTTGGTAGTGTTGCGTACATATTAGTCAATACGGGTATGTACCCATTTCTTACCCATTTCACTTGCCGCTGATTTTTCGAAGTCAATTTCACAATCTCTAATCGTATCTCCGGAGTATCACGCTATGCCAGACAATTGGTGAAAACTGAACAAAACACAAAAACAACAAAAAAGAAAGAAAAGAAAATGAAAAAAAAATTAAATCTTACGATGGCAGTTTCGTTGAAGTCAGTGGGGATACCTACGGTACTACGTTCAGCAGTTGACATTGAGTTAGGTCAGGAAAGTGTAACCAAGTGACATGAAATACTGCGTGCTGAGTAACAGTTCTTATAGCGCAAACGATTAATAAAGTTAGGGCAATAACATAACGTTTATAGAATAAACTTAACGGAGGAGTTAGACAGCAACGCAGTAGGTATGACATACTGTATGTGGGAACAGTCGAATATACATTATGGTAGCACGACTTTTACCAAATATGGCAAAGGAAGGGTTTTGTTTCTTACAAGCTGTGTATGTTTAATTTTTTTTTTTTTTTTTTTTATGTTTGCGCATACAGTCTAAGCTACCCAACCGATTTCAACAAAACCTGTATTGCGAATGTCAAAAAATAAACGATAAAGAATACCTTCTAGCACGCTGCTAATGCGAAACGAAAAATGCCATACAAAAGTGACACGACGAAATCGAAAACGAAAAATTTCATCGTGATTTTCGTTTTGCAGTACGCTGTTCCGCTGTGAAATTATACTGATGCCTGATGGTGATTGTATTAGATAAATGTCTTCACTCAGTTTTCGCACAGAATTTATTGTCCGGTACATTAATTTCTTGCGAAATTTTGACGTACATACATATTTTATATATTCGGTTTCGTGTTTGTGTTTGGTTTTTTTATTCGCTTTTTTTGTACGGCATAATAGCGTCGAGAATGGTTCGTAAATAAGAAACTGCGACTGCCAACATCATTCTTCCGCGATGGAGCCAGAATTGAAGCGGGCTTTCGTAGGCATTCTTTCCGCGCAAATACGATCCAAGAAACGGACTCGTACATATAGATTGTCGGCCATGGGAATGTGATTCGCTATTTCGTTTGCAGAGCATTGTAGTTTCCTCCAGAATCATATCATAATATTTTATTGGTGTTTTGTTTTTTTTTCATACTGTTAATAGAGAACGGAGTCCTGAAAAGTGGAATTACTCGTATGTCGTTGTTTATCATTTAATTTTTTTTTTTTTTGTTCAATGTACTTAAATTACTGTCGCCTGTCACCGTTAATTTTTTCCGTTGATATTTCGCAAGTTTTCGCACTCAATTTGGAGACGAAAGGAAAATTTCGTTTCGCATCATCAGCGTACTAGGCTTTATATGTATACATATAAATGATTGACTATCGTCAATTGTCGTCAAATTTCCATTGTGAATGGAGCCAAGCTAAATTGCACCATATATCCAAACCAATTCAACATTTAAATAAACAAAATTCATGATGAACTATGAATGAGAGATGTCTAATAGCATTTTCTATTCACAGCAGTCAATAACATTCACAATGATCAAAATCTTTATCAATTGAGTTACACAATACCGAAAATTTTAGTAATCGACCAATTCACTAGTCTACAAAATTTTGTAACGAGGATAAAACACATCATTTCTTGTAGATTATTTGACGCTGAATCTAAATCTGGCAACAGAATTGCTCTAGGAGGTCAGAATTTTGAGATATACCAATCTTAAAGTGCTAAAAACACGGTTTTTGGCGATATTTGAAGTAATTTTTTGAGAACAACAAATTTGTATAGTCATTTTTAACTAAAGCATCCTTTAGTACTACTCTTTTCCTTTCAATACCATTTTAGTTTGTTTCGCTTCGAGGTTTTTTTCTCAAGGTATTAATTTTTAGCTACGATACTTCGATATTACCTATATTATATTTTGCATTTTGTTACTAACGAGCTGCATTATAAAAATAAAATGGTATATCTTGAAAAAAAAACGTCGCACTGTGGGCAAAAAACATCGATTTGGTGGCCAAAAGTCAAATTTCTTATGTTTCCAAAATAGCTAGATTTAATTTTAAGTCAATAGGGGAATACTCATATGTAATAAATATGATTTTTTTTATAATAGAAATTGTTCACGTGAAGTGCAAAAAAATATCAAAGTTAGAGAAAAATTTTATGTGCATTTTACTGCATAAGTTTAAGATCATTGTTTTCTAAAAAATCATTCTGTGAAATTAACGAACTTATTTTGGCAAATTTGTTTGCATATTTCTCCATTATTGTACGTATTAAAAAAATAATAAAATCCAAGCGTTTAGTACCGTTTTGAAATTTTTAAGCATATTGAATTTTAATCCAATTTTGCAAGTTGCCTTAAAGCAGGAAAAGAATTAACAGCTTTTCACAACATTCATTTTATAACAGAATTGAAGTACATTATCGGTACTTGCAAAATTCAAAAAAATCATATCCGCATACGTCCGCGATCAGATGTTATAGCAAAACGATTGCTTATACGACTACTTAGTATGCATAAACTTTTTTTTACAATGGTAGACGGAAAAGTGTCTCAGCATGCATCCGACAGCAATTCAAGCTTGAGATACATAATATATAGTAAGACGATGATAAAAATTCAATTTTAGTAAGAACTTTGACATTGGGAGTAATGCTAAGTTCGATGTATCACCTTTGCCTGAAGAAGAAGAAGAATTCGTCTAATCGAATTTTAATTTATCTTAGCATATGAAACGATTAAAACGCGCATTTAAAAGAAATGAAACAAAACGAAAACACGGAATTCAGATATAGTTTTGAGATAGAGATAGAGACCATGCAAAAATGAGCATTAGCCTGCATTTAGTCTGGTGGAGGACAAGGCAATACAAGGTAATGCTCGTTTTTTCTTTTTGTTTTTTTATTAATGGTTCTTGTGACTAAATTAACTTAATACCACGAAAACTGTAAGCCCTAAATAAAAACTTTGTATGGTGAATTTGCAGGTAGCGTTATGGCAAATGAAAATACTAATAATAAAAAAAAAATATAAGCAAACTTTCCCGAGAAAAATTCGATTTTCACAAAAATTAGTTTAAAAAAATTTTAAAAAATCTGTGTTTGAAGACAAATATCTCAAAAACTAAAGTACAGATAGTAATAGTTTTTGACTGTGATAAACACTACTCAATTCTCTATGAAACGAGCTCATTTTGGTTGCTCAAAGTTTAATATGCAAGAAGTTATAATTGAGAAAGTTGCACCAAAAAAACCAAATTCATAGTAAATGGCCACAAAATACTCCAGAAATTTTCGAATAAAAGATTCATTTTTTTTTTGTTATTTTTTTGTTTTGTTATTTATTTTGCTCTTTTTTTGTAATTTTTTTATTATAATATTGTTTTTCTCTTTCAATATTAATATTTGAATTTAACATATACATATCTATGTGTAATGCCTTTTGAAATTGCTTAGAAAAAAATACTTATGTATTTGAAAAACAAATAATTGTATATCGATAGGTACTTAAATGATCTTTAAAATAAAAAAAAAAATATGAAAAAATCTCAAGTGGTTAAAGAGTTACAGATTTTTGACCACCAAAACGATGATTTTTGCCCACAGTGCGTCGTAGCGAAACAAACTAAAATGGTGTTGAAATGGAAAGAGAAGTACTAAAGGTAGTAATAAAGGATGCTTTAGTTAAAAATAAAATAAATATTTGGCTTCAGCAGTCCTAGGTAGAACCAAGCCTAGCTTCCCGCAACCATTTGTGGATGCGCGTTATATTTTTGCACGAATGGAATGGACCTACAGTTTTCTGCCGACTCCGAACGGCGAGTTGGGAAGCTTAACATGACAAATGATACTCTTGAACGCTTGTCAGGCATTCGGAAGAGGTGGGCACTGCGAAAAACTTCTTAGGTGTTTGCGTCGGGATTCGAACCCAAGACCGCTAGCTCAGTAGTCCGACGCACTAACTACTTGCGCTACGGTGCCCGCTTTAGTTAAAAGTGATTATAAAAATTTGCTGTTCTCAAAAAATTACTTCAAATATGCCAAAAACCGTGTTTTAGCACTTTAAGATTGGTATATCTCAAAATTCTGACCTCCTACAGCAATTCTGTTGCCAGATTTAGATTCAGCGTCAAATAATCTACCAGAAATAATGTGTCTCATTCTTGTTACAAAAAAAAAAATTAAATTTTGTAGACTAGTGTATCGATCAATTATCAATTGATAGATAATTGACACTCGCAATATGGGTGTTAAATACGTCACAAATAATTCAATATGGCGAAAACTCCAAGATGGTGGATTACCGTTATATTCGCGAACTGGTTAATATGGGTATCAAATGAAAGGATTTGAAAAGTAGAATACGATAAGCAATGTGACATCATGATATGAAATGATGTGCAAAAATGATATATGTATGTACGTACATACCTAGGGATGCATACAAACATACAAAATTAACATTACAAAATAAATACTAGACGAACTCGGGCATCCGTCATCGTTCGCCGTAAGGAGATACTGAGCTGAACAGTCTCTTATTACTACTCAAATGCCCGAGCTGCTACTTTGACAGTTTATATGAATATTGGATTATTTAAGTCCTACGTTCCGCTTATATGCTTACACATGACATTGTTTACCTACTTACACTCTACATAATATGTATTTTCTGAAACTAAAAAGATGTAAATAAAAAATTAAGTCAAAGAAACTAAAACCCGACTGCGGAAAAAATATCTGGTAATGTCAAAAATATAGACAGCTAAGAGATCCTAAGTAAAACATATACAGCAGAACACCTACTTAATCCTCTTGGGAATCAAAAACAAAAACATAAAAATGCTTGTCTCCGCTTTGCTACCTTTCCGTCTTAAGTCGCTTCCGTCTTTCTTCTTTCTTTTTTGGGGTCAACGTGTTTAACTGAACGTGTACCCCAAGGCTTGAGAACCGAAAAATTTGTTGTTTCCATAAAACAAACATACGAGTATCTTTTTTGTCTTCGAAAATAAACACATGACATAAATCAATTCCCAAGGATTCCGTTGGAGAAAGTCTTAGGAAAATATCAAAATTTACCAACATTCGAGTAACTGTTTTCTTTATCTATCCACGCTGTTGTTTATTGAGAATCCTTGAGAGAGATATATTGGTATGTACTCAAGTGACAGCACATTTGTATCGTTTTCAATATTCGGGTTGGATACCAGATAAGCAGGTGATTACAACCGTTCCGGTTGTCTTCTATCCTCGAGAGCTGTCATTCGTCGACAAATAATGTTTTCACAGCAGAGACTCGTCGTATACATATTTTGATATATTGGCAACAATAACACTCTTGTTGTTTGTTTATTTTATTTGATTGCGTACACCTCGTGGGGGGGTTAAAATCTTTAAATGACTGCCTGTCAATTCACGCAGTGTTTGGATACATTGTTTCGAACAATTGGAATGTCACCACCACCGCACGAGCAAACGAGTATGCGTCTCGTCAATAGCAGAGATTTTAATTTCCAACATCGATTTTCTGCATACCCCAAGGGAGTGTATCCTTAAATCCTCAAGCGAATTTCCATGGGGATAATAAATGACATGATATCGCCCATTTTAGCCACCGCATTTCGCAAGGCAATTCGTGTGGGCGTTAGATTTGAATTTATTAGGAGCACCTCGTTTTTTAATGCTTATCTGGTAATTGGAAGTAGAATGGTATCATGCGATTGTGTACGTTGTTTAGACATTTACAACTGATGTAACAATGATAAGAGAGGGAGAGAGGAGGATCAAATTATTATCCTTGAAAAGAGGGACACAATAGAGATGAGCATGAGCAACCACAACTGTAATCAGATTTTAATGAGTTTGTAACTCGAGTGTGATTCAAGGAGGATGGGTGATTACCGAAATGAGATAATCTGCGGGATTATCGGAGAAAAAACCGAGACACACGTAACTGGAACGGGGTCGGTTGTTTCTGAAATGGAAAAAATCAGTGCGCTTGCTATGGCGTTTCGAGTCCACGCGGGTGGTAATGGCTTTTGTGATTAAGTCTGTGACATTATTCCATTGAACCTAATTAGCGGTGAATGGATAAGTGTAGAATGGAGAATCAAAGCTTTTATAAGGTAATAATAGTATCCAATCCAACGTTTTTTGCATTCTCATTTTGCTGCAGAGATAAAAATGCCATCAACGGAAAACTAAGAAAGCAACAAGCAAGTCGAAACGAAGCGCAACCGAAGAGGACCTAAACTATGGCTTGGCTTCCTAACCGAAATCAGCGAGATCCTGTACTTTGAGGGCGATGGTATTGGTCAGTTAGTGAACCATTCAATTTAGATGATGCTCACCAAAACTCCCATCCACCTGATCAAAATGAAGTGAGGATGGCAATATCCAAGCTTAAGTCCAACAAGTACCCGCAGAGCTATTTAGAGCATCTGGAGATGACTTTGGTCAGATGAAAGTATGCCAGACGATCTACAAGAAAGAAGCCCCCTCAATTGCTCCCAATATGGAGACTGATGTCTCCTCAACATCTCCTACAATATCCTATCTACCACTGTGTGAACGCCTGAAGCCTTTCGTCAACAACCTGATTGGCTGCTACCAGTGCAGTTTCAGGCCAGGAAAGTCCACCATCGACCAAATTTTCACACTTAGGCAGATCCTGGAAAAACCGATCGATTTCAAGGCCGCCTATGACAGCATCTGGAGAGATGAACTATATGGAGCCATGTCTAGTTTTGACATCCCTGCCAAACTCATCCGCCGGTGCAGAATGACGATGGATAAAGCTCGCTGCTACATCAAGTTCGGTAATGACCTCACCGAGCACTTCGATTTCAAAAAAAGGATTCAGACAAGGTAACGCACGACTTCTTTAACATTATACTTGAAAGAAATGTTCGAAACCCACAAGGAACGATTTTTCAAAAGTCCGTTCAACTACTTGCATGCGCCGATGACATTGACATCATTGGTTGAACACAGCGAGCTGTCACTGTCACCGATGCGTTTTCGAACATAGAAATGGAAGCGGATAAAATGAGTTTGGCGGTAAACGAGGGCAAAACAAAGTATATGCTGTCAACGAAAAGGGACATTCAACATCGAAGAATTGGACAGAACATCACAATAGTCAGTTACAACTTTGAGGTAGTAAACGACTTTGTCTACCTCGGCTCTGCTATAAAATCCAAAAATGACATCTCGTCGAGATCAAACGAAGGATTACTCTTGTTAATCGCTGTAAAGCACTTTCCCGATCTACTTAGGAGCCTCTATATAAGACCCTTACTATCCCAGTCTTGATATATGGAGCTGAAGCATGGACTTTGTCGAAAGCGTGTGAAGATATCCTTGGTGGGTACGGAAGAAAAATCCTTCATAAGATATTCGATTCCGTTTGCGTTGACTGGTCTTGGAGGAGAAGAATCAACCACGAACTATAGTCGACATACAGTGACATCGACCTGATCAAAAAACTGCGCATTGAGCGTTAAAGAATGGACATCAACACTCCGGCCCGCAGAGTATTCGACTCCAACCCGGCTGGTCAGCGCAGCAGAGAACGACCTTCCCCAAGGTGGCGTGCACAAGTAGAAAAGGAACTCAAGGAGGCAGTTAACTAAGGACTGGTTTGACTGGAAGGGGTTGTTTGTTGAGGTCAGTATTGGTCAGATTCTGTTAAAACTACAGAGAAATTCTAAAACACCATTTCGTTAAAAACACGAATATCTAAAGGGCATACCTAGACAAAGGGAATTAGTTTTCGTGATACAGGGCCAATAGGCCAATCATGCTACTCACTTTCGTTTATTTATTCGTAACCTCAGGCTTTGAATTCTATGTAATCCAGAACTGTGACGCAGCTTATATAAAAGATTGATTGCTTGTCTGACATCATCAATGATCTGCATATAAAATCCGGTCAAGTGCAAGTTATACTTGCGCAATAAGTGTTCCGTACTATGTATCAGTTATTTTAACTACATACTTACATATGTACATATGTCATAGATTTATGTTGATAGATCTATATGAACCCTTTCTTTACGATACGATTTCTACTAAAGATACAATGATACTTTGTTCGATACTCACATATATGTATGTATGTACATACATAAAAACATATATATATGTATATATATAGGTACATATATGTACATATGCATTTGTATATCTGCAGACACAAGTAAGTACCTACATACATAGTTTTATGGTGCACAGCACATTTCAATACAAACATATTGAGCACAATTTGCGAAAAATAAATTCAAATTTCAACCTACATAAATGTATACCAACACAAAAGTTGAACAAATTACCTACCTAAGCATGTATGTATGTATGTACATATGTCTCGGATGTCCTTTCTCATCTGCTCAGAAGAATATAGTTATACACACACACAAAGTAAAAGAAAAAAAAAACAAATAAAGCATGTATATACGTACATACATATATACCTACATATGTACATATGTACATACATATATACCTACATATGTACATATGTATATGTATTTACAAGAAATGTACGCTTGTGCATCAGATTTAATTTTTCCTCTCGTTATTCGTTCAATTGCATTAACTGCGAAGAATTTTGTGATTTGTCTCCCTCTCTATGTCTGTATATACACAAATTCAATTTTTCCCAATATAGTAAAAGTAGAGACACCTACATTATAATAGGAAACCATCAAGCTTCCTTTATGTGTTATATTATGTATTATTGGTTTAAGTCTTAGGTCAATAGTTATCCGGTCGAAATATGCCACGAAAATTCGCTGCGGGTATAACACTTTTGCCATCAATTATTCAATTTTTACTCTCGTATCTACTTTTAGGCGTTGTGATATTTTTCTGGATATGTAAACAGTAGGGTAGTTGAAATTAAAAAATTAATTTAAAAAAAACGGTTAAAGTAGGGCAGTCGTAATAATTATGATTCCATCTACACTTTATTCTCAATGTTTGTGATTTTATTCAGATTTTTCTGAGCGATATTTTCGAAGAAAATGCTCGGGACAGCAAGGTGTAACGTTTTGTGAAAAATTGTTAAGAAACTACCCCCCCAAAATCGAAATTCAGCTTTTTAAGTTCTGGTCTGTGTTTAGGCCACTAATTGCTACAACTGTTCCAAATTTCAATAGTCTAGGTTAAGTAGTCTCTGAGAAAAAGGCCTGTGACAGACAGACAGACAGACACCGAACTGATTCCATTAGTGTTCCGTTTTGGTACGGACGGAACACTAAAAAGCCACGAAACATTTAAATCTGAGTTTAGATCTTTTTAGATGTACATGCCTTTATTTGACTTAAAAGTGAATAAACACTATCAAACAAGAGTGTCAGTTTTTAAGGATAACACACAAAACTGATGATGTGTACATCTTAAATTTGGGGTGACACTCAAAAATGATGCTCACAAAAATGTTTGCTACTGCGTGACACTCAGCAGCCATCTTTGATTTTGCTCGTTTGTGTGTAGACAAATTTCGTCATTCGAAAAGCAAACACAGGTAGAAAGGGTTGAAAAACAACAACAACAACAACAACGATGATTTGAGTGTCATACAAAACCTATTGTGTGTGCACTCCCTTCAGCATGCAAAAATTATATCAGTTTTGGGTGACACTCTTGTTGGATGGTGTGTACCCACTTTAAAGGGAACATAGAATAGGCTTTTCAGACATACTGTATTGTATATGTACGTACATTTGTACGTCATGCTACTCAGCATCGAATATCTATGAGGAGAAATCCTCATTGTTCATAGCTCGGGACCATATACATATGTAGCTATCAGAATCATTCAATGAGCTGTAAATGAACATGTGTACAATACTTTGGCAGGATTGTACCCTAAAGTAAGGACTTTTGCTGCACATATACGAATGCCTTTGCAAAGGATACATAACTCATTCATAATTGGCAATAGTTTGAGCTTCAATGCTTCAAATTAAATATGACATAGTCATGTCTCATGTCTATATGCTGGCCAATACTCATGACTCATAAACTCAATAAACTCTTCTCTTTTGCCTGAAGAAATCTACAAACTATCTGCTGCAACCAATAACCAGTATTAAATGACATAACTATTACATGCATAAATGTATATGACTGAATATCATATCTACTCACTCAAAAACAAATTGAATAGACAAATATGCATTTGAAAATATCCACGGGCATAGTTTTCATTTAATTTGGGCAGCATCATACCATCCAAAAGTCGATGTCCTTCTACCCAATCTTATATAGTGAGTTTAACTGTAACAACTCGGTCATAGCAGTGATGCCAGATTTTTTTCGCTGAAATTCCCCATTTTGGGGGAAAATTTTAAAAAGTTTCCCCATTTTATAAGCGTTTTTTCCCCATTTTGATTTATGGTAGAAAAGTGAAATATTTTTAAGAAGATAATACAAAATAAATGTGAACTGAAAACATAAATAATAATTAATTCACTATACGTTCAGTATTTAATTAAAACAAGAACAAGTCTTTTATTTTTTATAAAAAGCGATGATAATCTTTATATATAAAAATGAGCTGTTCGTTTGATACCTCAGATCTCATAAACTAACCATCCGGTTGAGCTGAAACTTACACTAGTCGAGTTCCACTTACGAATCCCTCCGATATCTCCGAGCGATCCGTAAGTGGAACACTATTCCTCAACTGAGGAAAAGGAGATTTTTTTGCATTTGCTGATACTATATTTTTTTGGATTCGTTTCCTCACTCTTTTTATTGAAACCGAGCATGTGGTTATATTGGACATTTTATGAAAGGAATCCATAGCTCTAAATGCTGTGGAGTGAGAAATTCGTTTGCGCACATTAAATTCAAATAAATGAACCTGAAAAACGAAGTTATTGAAGAAGAATACTTATTTTGACAGATACATTTCTCCTCTGCGGAGAATGTTGTTCCACTTAATAGAAAAATCTCTGCTAAGGCAGCGGAGGAAAATCTCTGAAGGATTCGTAAGTGGAACTCGACTACTATATAGTACTTTTTTTGATGTTTGAAGGAAAGTTCGAAATTTTTTGATGTACGAACAATCAAAAAATTTCGAACTTTCCGGTAGATGGCGCTGGAACTCAAAAAAAAATTTAATTCACCGTACGATTGAGCTGAAATCTAATTGCAATTGTGATGAATTGAGAAATGTTCGTACATCAACAGTTCTCAAGTTTTCCGATAGATGGCGCTGGAACACAAAAATTTCAAAACCATCCGATTGAGCTAAAACTTACAGAATATATTTGTTATGAAGTGAGAAATATATGTAAATCAAAAGTTTTCAAGTTTTCCGATAGATGGCAATGAAAACCAAAATCTCAAAATTATTACTACAGCAATGCACGGTAACAGCTAAAAGCTAACTTTACGTGCACTTCTCGCTTCATAAAGATTGAGTTTCAGCTCAATCGGATGGTAAGTTTTTGAGTTTTTAGGATATTATTGTTTGGACAGTTTTCTTAAATCCAAATAGAGTTGTCGGCATTTAATTCTCCACCAGAGTCATTACTATTCACAAAAAGTCACTCAAAAAAATTTCATTGTCTGCTTTTACACTTAGACTGGTGAGTCTAGACTCACATGGGTGCAAAAGAGTAAGAAAGTTCGAAAAGATGAGAAGGAAAATATTTTGCCCTGTGAGTCGAGGGTAAAGTTTTTGGCGACTCTTTTTGACGTTTTCCTTTTCTCTTCTTCGTTTTATCATTGTGTTGCTTCCCACCTAGTCATCTGCACAATACAAGAACTGCGAAATAAAAGAGGAATGTCAAATTTGAGTCAAGGAAAAAAGTCTGAAGTGTAAAAGCGCAAGACTCACGGATGTAAACAACAAAGAGAAATTCGAATAAAGTCTAGACTCACAAGTCTTAAGTGTAAAAGCAGACATTGCATTTATGACATAAACACTGTTTTCAATGGGTGTAGCGAAGCGCACCGGGAAACCACTAGTTATAAATAAACACAAAAATATAAAGTAAGTTAAATTAAAAACTAACATAATAGGTAGTTATTCAAACTACTTTTGAACAGCAATATACATTTTTTTAAGGGGCTCTGGCCCGCCAATTGCGGATGGCACCGCGACCTTAAAGATCTGTTCTACCACAAAGTCAGTTTAGGGAACCAGAAGAGACAATATACATACATAGGTAATTGATTAAAAAAAACAGTTTATCACATTTCGAAACAGGTAATGAGTAAATATTAAATAAAGTAGGTAAATAAATAAACAAAATAAATAAATAATATTTAAGGTACTTTAGTTTTAAATTATAGGAATTCATGACTGGAAGATTTCTGACCATTGTATGAATGGCTTATTTTTCTTGTGTGATTCGCTGGAACAAACAAAAAATGTTTTGCCTGTTGTGAAAATTAAATCTATAAATTTCACATCGCTGAATGGTTATTTATTTCAGGAAAGCTGGATTAACGTATATGCAGAAAATGATCCATCCTATGCGTTTGATATATTTTCGAAAATTCTAGAAGGTCATGTTGAGTCTTGTCTTTCTGTATCAAATAGTCGTAGTAAAGTTAAGACGCTTAAACCATGGATGTCTCATTCGCTGGCTATGAAAATTAAAAACAAGAACAAACTACGAACTAAATGCAAAAAGCATCCAAATAATGTCCACTTTCGTGCTCTCTATACTCAGATTTGAAAAGAAGTTGCTAGTGAGATACCGGCTCTTAAGCAAAACTACTACATTAGCAAATTCCAACTAGCTAGAAACAACATTAAAAAAGAATGGGCGGTTGTAAATGAACTTCTTAACAGAAAAGCATCTCTAAATCTACCTTTGTGTATAACTTACAAGGATAGTAATATTACAAATTATGATGACATGGCTGATGCCTTTAATGAGTACTTTACTGATGTAGCTTCTAAAACTCTTTATGATGCTGGTTTTAACATAGCTTCTAATCTTTGTAAGGAAGACTGTTTCAGTAGGGAAAGGAGACAAGCTTGTAGTTTCTTTTTCGAACCAATCTCTTCACTTGAATTGCTCAAGGCAATCAGGGCACTGAATAATTCTAACTCCTCGACAAGGAATAGCTGGTCCAATAAATTTGTTAAACAAATTTCTTTTAATATTGTTGATGTTTTAGCTTACATTTTCAATAAAAGTATTTATTGCGGCATATTTCCTGATGCCTTAAAAGTTGCCGAAGTCATACCTATTCTAAAGAAAGGAGACAGTAGAAACCTAAATAATTATAGGCCTATATCGCTTCTTCCAGTTTTCTCTAAAATTTTTGAAAAAGTCATTAAAACCAGTCATAAAAAGTGTACTGCTGCGCTTTTTATTGATATTACGAAAGCGTTCGATACCGTTGACCATAATCTCTTATTAGTGAAATTAGAAAAAGCTGGCCTCAGAGGCTTTATGCTCGACTGGTTTTCTTCATATCTCAGTAATCGGAAGCAAGTGGTCAAAATTGCAGGAAAATTTAGTCAAAGTTTAGATGTTCGGGTTGGTGTACCACAAGGTTCGGTACTTGGCCCCATTCTTTTCTTGATTTATATCAACTCAATCTTCTGCCAAGATATGAAAGGTATGCAGACAGGGTTCGCGGATGACATTGCTATTTCATTTTCGAGTAATTCTGCTTTAGATCTAACTGCAAATATTATGCACGATTTAGAACAAATTAGACATTGGTTTAGCATGCATAAACTAGTCATAAGTGACAAGACTAAGATTATGTTCTTTAATTTGTCAAGTAATATCGTCCCATTTCCAAATATTACCTACCATACCACTAATTGTCAACACATGCTTTTATGTCCGTATACTTGTGGTCTACTTAGTTCTTCTAGCACGTATAACCCCGATGTAAGCTGCTCACCAAAATGCTTTAACATTGAAAGAGTCAAAGTTTATAAGTACTTGGGTTTAGAAATCGATACTGGACTAAATTGGGGTGCGCATACGGATCTACTTAGAAAATACTTATTAAAGGCCTCTTGTATAATGTACCATTTAAGATTGCTTTGTTCTCGGCAACTGTTGGAAACAGTATATTACGGCTTAGTTCAATCTAAGTTACAATATGGTTTGGTTTGCTGGGGCGGTACGCACGCTAATAAAATACAGCCTCTGATAGTTGCCCAAAAACATATTGTCAGAATTATTTGGAGAAAAGGACGTATGGTACATAGCTTCTTGCTCTTTTGTAACTCTAAGATACTTCCCCTTAAGCATCTTTACTTCTACAAAGTACTTCAAGTTTTTATTCTAAGAAGTGGATACTCTCTCAATCGTAATACAACTGTATATGGACTCCGTAGCAATGATCGTAATCTTGCAACTATTCCACCGCATCATACGACTCACTTCTTAAACTTTTATACCTGTGTTGCACCTAGATTATATAATATATTGCCGCCTTCATTAAGATGCACAAGTAATAGAAATAATCATTTTCTCAATCGGGAAGTCAAAAAATGGCTTTTTAGCTTCGATCTAAAATTAATAAATAACCTTGTCAGCTTAATTCTTTAGTTTTTTTTTTTTTTATGATTATGTTACTGTTGAATTATAAACTTGATAATTGTACCGAAATTGTTTCTTTCATAACCGCAATCACACCACTTCCTTACTTAGTTGGCGCTACAGCTCGAGGTGAACCTGGGCCTGCTTCTCGCAACCATTTGTATGTGCGTGTTATATTTTTGCACGAATGGAAGGGACCTACAGTTTTTTGCCGACTCCGAACGGCGAGTTGAGAAGCTTAATCGTGACAAATGATACTCTTTGATGCTTGTCAGACACTCGAAAGAGGTGGGCACTGTGAAAAACTTTTAGGTGTTTGCGGCGGGATTCGAACCCAAGACCGCTGGCTCAGTAGTCCGACGCACTAACCACTTGCGCTACGGTGCCCACCACACACCACTTCCACCCTTATTTAAATGAAATGTATTTTTAAAATTTCATTGTTATGATTCATTCGATACTAGTTCTTTGAACTACAGAATGTATCCATTATATTCTTCAACTATTTATGTAAAACACTTAATATCTCTCTAACTATGTTACCTTTTGATTTATTGTGATTAGCTGAGAAATCTATCAAGCTCTTGTATTTTTTATTTAAATCCTAGTACTCATAATATTTCTCCTCAGCTTATAAGCTCTATATAATATTAAGTATTAATGAATAATGTACTTGTTATATTTTTGAATTGAAGAATTGAATAATAATAATAATAATAATAAAAGTAATTAAATATCGGTATTATAGATGTATATCGTCGTTGTACATATTTTTGTTGCGCAAAACAGGACATTCTTTATCGATGCAGAGAATAACCCAACTTTTCGAACAATTTTGTAGCATATTATATTTTGTCTGTAAATTTCCACAAAGTGTTGCAGTTTCAAGCTTATTCCTAGATTTGGTTTTGTTCAAATTGATTGACGAAAAAATTCCCTCGGCCCTGGCACCACTATGTGCGTAAGACAAAAAAAATGTATGATACAAGTTATTTAATATTTGGAAACATATCCTTTGAGTCAGCATATTTGATGGAAACTATTTGTAGCAAACACTGTCAAATTCTATATAAGACAGATTAACATTTCTTAAAGACCTATATTCCATTTCCAAGTCTTCAACATATGTTTATTTCATTTTGCAGCATATAATTTGGGCACCGTAGCGCAAGTGGTTAGTGCGCCGGACTACTGAGCCAGCGGTCTTGGGTTCGAATCCCGCCGCAAACCCCTAAAAGTTTTTCACAGTGCCCACCTCTTTCGAATGTCTGACAAGCATCAAAGAGTATCATTTGTCACGATTGAGCTTCTCAACTCGACGTTCGGAGACGGCAAAAAACTGTAGGTCCCTTCCATTCGTGCAAAAATATAACACACACACACAAATGGTTGCGAGAAGCAGGCCCAGGTTCACCTCGAGCTGTAGCGCCAACTAAGTAAGTAAGCATATAATTTAGTCTGTGCTAGTGCTGATTTCAAAAAGCTGTCATGAAAGAATTCGCGGCTTGAAGGAATTGGCTCACAACTTGTTTCTACCTATAATATATTCCGTCTGGGATTTCACCCAGTAGCAGTGGCTGTCACCGGTAGTTTGAGTACCAGTACACTTAGGCCAATAGAGGCCCAATGTGATACCAAGGATCTTGGGGGTATGTATCGCGCCTACTCATTGGAGGTTTATATAAAGCGACATAGATCTCTAACATCCGTTCGGAACCACGCACAAGGTTGGTGAAGACATATTCACCTAAGTGTAGTTGTCTTCGAAGAGCTGGACATGAAAGGAGATGAGTAGTGATTTTTGTCTGTTTCTCGTCTCTACAATTTCTGCAGAAGTCGTTCGAAAAGGCGTCAGTTTGAATACCTGCCTATAAGGCAGGGTGCTATGTTGGCTCCAATTTGTGGTCTTTTAAGGGACATTTAAGATATATGACCGTTTTAGATCCAGTCTAGGCCAGATCTGTCTGGTGGAAAGGCAGGTCGATCCACTTTCCTATCTAACATTGGTTTTACTGACTATTTCAAGTTTCAAGGATAGCTTGTAAGTAGCAAGTGGTATACCTGGATTTTCCTTGTCCGCTGGAATAAGTATTGTTGTTCCTAAAGCTTGTCAGCTTTACAAATCGCGATGCTGCTATAAACGCGGTATTTTTTTTGTTTTCGGTATTATTTGAAAGTTGAGTACCTGAGTTTTATTTTAAAATACATACATACATATGTAAGACTAATGAAAATGTGCGAGTTTCGTTTTTGTTTTTTTTTTATAATCTGCACACGCTAAAGGGGATATGAATACCCTTATAATGTTTACACACAGCGCGAGTACATGAAGGACGAGAACGAGAGACAGACAGATCGTTTCTCCCCATTTTGTAAGCACTTTTCCCCATTTTCCCCATTAAGTGAAAAACTACCGAAAATGGGGAAAAATCCCCACATCTAGCACTGGCATCGCTGGGTCATACTCATCGTTTAGTTTTATAACTATGAAAAACGCCCAAACTAACCTCATTTGTGGTAAAATGTTGAACTAATAAAACCGCCCATCTGGCTGTTAATTAAATAAATTCCAATATGGCATTCACAAAAGAGGGGAGTCCCACAAAACAAACGACCGCATCTTATAGCGTTATCGATCCACAAGCATCGTGGTCGTGGATGAGATTAGTTTTTCGGATAAAAGTTATGTTGTAATAAATAATGCAACCAACACAAACGAGTTTCGTTTATTAAAGGTTTTTGGTTCTCTGTTTATATTTTGTTATTTAAGCTTTAGCTTTGGCTGTGTTCTGATGTCCTTTTCTAGCTGTGAAAAGAGGTTAACATGAAAATAATTGGAAACTTTTCAACCAACAGAGAAAAACTATAGCGCCCCGTCAACGTTACATTCACATGTACGGGTACAGTGGCATCTTGAACACACCATTGAAGGAAATGTCACAAAAAGTGATTACATTTTTTTTTGTTCGGCGTTTGCCATATCTGTGCTCTCCCGAAACCTTCAAAAAAAAAAAAGTAAATTCCCATGAAAAAAAAGCTTAAAGCCTTTTGGAAAAAAAATTGGGTACGGAAAAACGCAGCCCCAGGATGAAACAATAGCAACATTCTCTTTCACAACACACTTACCAAGCGACAACATGACACGCTCTTCATACCCTATACATGACTACTCGTACATACATACATTCATACAAACTCGTATCCTCCTACCATAGCGTTGGCCCTCTGTGTAATGCATCTGACGATGTGTATCGGAATCAATCCGTTTTCCTTTTCAACTGCTGCAGCCCGTTTGGCTGTAAAGGATGTCGCCGTTCTGTGCACAGCTCCTGCTGTTATTGTACCCTGGTCTGTTGAGTGTTTCTGTGTTGAAAGTAGATTTCCAACAGATTTGTTCATCTGCACTCCATCGCTTCCCATGGGAGAGCTCTGCCAGCGATCGCTCCATGGCAGAAAGAGAACATAGGAAGAGGAACTCCGTTCTTGTTCTTTCGGAGATTTATAGTTTCGGTTTTTATGTTGTGTGTGTTGTCCTATTGTTTGTTACAACAATCGTAGCTCCTGGCTCAAAAAAAAAAAAAAAACCCCAAAACACAACAATGACGACAAATTTTCGCTTAGCAATTTATTTTCAATGCACAATCGGTTCCAACGAATAAAAAAAACGGAAAAAAGAGAAAACTATTTTAAAGAGATATTTTGTTGGCATATCCTAAAATTATGCTCTGTTAGTACGGTGGATAGATAGTTTGTATGATAGGACAGAAAACTAGCTTCCGATGTCACTTCTTCCAATTGGTTCACAAAATGCACCATACAACTTCTCACAAACATGACCAGATTCGAAAACGTAATTTCAGTGGTCACAAATTCAGAACGTTTCAAATGCATTGACTTTATACTTTTATTAAAAAAAAAAACCATATATATGGACTGCCAGTAGCCAATTTTACACATTGTCGAGTTTCACCCCTTACCCCACTTAGGTTGAGCTACATGTCGGGGTAAACAATTCGCACAACAACTTTAAATAGAAGGTCCGTTCGCATACGCTCCCAAACCTACGAACATCTACGAAAAGTAACGAACGGCTACGAAAACCCGTTTGCGTATGTAAAAATTTCGTAGATTTTCGTATAAGAGAGTGCTCACGAGAGAGTAATAAAATTTCCCATGATACAAATTTTAGCACAATAAATTTCTTTAGGCTAATATATGCAAACTGTCATATCACATACATTTTTACCCGACTACGCAGCAGAGGAAGGGTTATGATTTTAACAGGCTGGGTTTGTATGTATGTATGTATGTAAGGATGTCACCTCGTACAGCCTAAAGCCCTACCTAAACTATGGAACCGATTTCAACAAATGAGGTGTCGTTGGATTCGTCTTTGTCGGGAGAGCGTCCTAGGCTATGTGACGTCACAGTAAAATTCAATATGGCGGGCGCACCAAGCAAAATGGCGGACTACCTTTTTCTTTTCTTCTTTTTTTTCTTTTTTACCCGACTAGTCTTTACAACCAGATTGATAGTGGCATGCGACCACAGCTACACTCTGAAAATCATTGTTTCGTTTCATCTTGTTTCGTACTTTTTAGTTGGATTTTCCCGTAGTCGGGTTTCAGTTTTTCAAACTTAATTTTTTATGAATTTTTTTCTTTTTTAACGCGTTCGTTTACTTTTTCGTAGTTCTCGTATCTTTGAGAGCATTTCAGCGCCATTCTTCGAAATTTGACAGAAAACACATATTTGGTACAAAGAGTACGTGCGAACGGACCTAGAATCTTTGCCGTTTCTGCTTCCTCTCAAATGTCAAACTTTCTAAGTCCAAAGTCCGGCTTCAAAGATCGTAAAGACTTCTCATTTCTATTCAGCGTACTAAATTTGTATTTTGAAAGCAAACAAACGTGACAAAATAATTATGTCATTTTAAAACGTCAACACATACGATGACACTCATATACATATGACAGCGCCAAATCATCACTTCAAAGGTATCATCGAACACGTCCAAAATTCTGTTTTCAACTTGTTAGCCATAATGTAGGCTCTACCGCTGCGAATAGAAAATTAAACGCCATATTGTCAGAGCGTATTCAAAGGCCACCAATACGTAAACCCAATCATGAGAGTTTAAGGACTCTTACATCCGTTGACATCTGCACAACAGTTACCAATGATATACTGAGATGTAATCATTTTATCATATTTGGCGTCATCACCGCTCTGCTGACGTTCATTCGATTCCGACGTCCCACGGAAGTACGAATACACTTTCGGGTGGGATATTGTTAGACGAACAATTAACTACCCTTAGACCCGTCACCATTATAATCAAAATGACATCACAACAACATCGTTCTTGTAGAAAAGGGAGCCACGGGCCTAGGGATCCGTTTACATTCTTATTTAAGGGTTAACCACAAGATTGCCAACAAGTGGTTGTTGGTTATAACAGCCGACGACGACGATGACGACGAAAACGGTTAATGTGGGTACACAACAATTCTCAGAAAAACGGATGGCTCAACACTCCAATGGACCGGTTGTTTGGTTGAACAATCCTGGAGCAAGGAGAAGAAAATTATACCCAAAGTTTTATTTATCTTCGCGCATAGCCGTGCGCCATCCGGGGAGTGCAGCAGACAAGAGGAGGCTGAAACTTTTGTTTAACTTTGCAATCTGTATACGGAAAGCGGAAGTCAGTCGTGGTTGGATGTAAAACGGAAAAGGGACCCAGTTCGATAAGAAAGGAAGCCGAGGTGCCATTTGAGTAATTGAGTAATTATTTAAGGAATGTGCTTGAGGCGTGTCCTAAGTAAATAAATTTACTTCTTCTTTGACCATGCGAGTATATACGATATGTATGTGTGTATCCTTCTTGCTGTGTCTGTCGGAGAGATGTACTTGCTCGTAGATTGAGGTCAGTGTACTGCAATGTGGGTGGTGGTCCGGGCCGGGTATGGTTTGAAATTTCACTCCACCCTCCGATCGGTTGTTTTTGTTAATACATCACTGTTGTGGGGCTTTAGTCGTAAATTTTATGGCGGAACTTCATGTGATACATCATTTTTACTGCGGAATTTGCTTAACTAATCCTTGGGCTTAAATTACGCTTCAGATCTCTGATTATAATGGACAAGCCGGCGTTAATTGGGATTTCAGGGTACATTACACGCAAATTTATTGTGTTTACGGCCCATGAAGCAACAAGGGAAATTACTCGTTTGAACAGTCCTTTTTCCGGGGAGTCAAAGAAAGGCTGATTGCCATTACACATACTCGTATGTACACCCGTTTGCAGGATAAACTATAAGACGCGCGTCTTATTTGGAAGTGAATAATAGAAACTAATGTGCAATATATTTGGACATTGTTTAGATGAGTTTTAGAAGGCAATTTAATGGTCTACTTGTGATGGAAGGCGGTTAAAAGGCAGAGAGAACCATGTCTAGACCTAGATTGATCAGTCTTTTACTCGTAAGCTGAATGACAATATTCTGCAGCCAATGCACCAATGGGACATTCGCTGGAAGCAATACTAAACATTTTCTTTTGGACCTACTGTCATCTGCCCAATCAAGTAGTTTCCCATATAAGAGCCGCAAGGTTGGCTTACTACGAACATAAATTTAGTCAATCAACAAAAAGCCCTTGGAAATCTTCAAGAAAAGGATATTGATTGAGAGCAGCTTAAGCATAAATTTGCTGCCTCACCTTCAGCCAGTGAAACAGTTCCTTTATTTGAGCCGTCGAACTTCTTTCCCCATAACGAACTATTCGGTGTTATAGGTTTCTCTGATGAAGATGTTGTTGAGGCGCTACTTTCAATAAAATCGAATGCAACATGTGCTGACGGTGTTGAGCCTGGATTTATTAAAGTACTGCTCCCTTACATACTTCCGCTTCTCACTAACATCTATCGTATATTTAAATAAAAGATTGCCGTCCGTGTGTGCACTCATAACTCGAGAACGGATCGTTCACGATTTAGGCCTAGGGCTTGATCGATTCGTATTAGCTCAAGGAACGACACTATGGAGAAAGATCCCGGGAAATTTTAAGGAAAATTGGAAATCCGGGAAGATCCGGTTCTTAGTAGCCCGGACAACAGCTAGGTTTCAATAAAATTATAACTACCTCTGAAAACCCGGCCAATTGGAAAAAGGCAAAAATACCGTTTTTAGTAAGGTATTTGAAAAAGACATCCTTAAGGAAACCCAGAACGTTTTAACTAAAAATAAGCTTCTAAGCACTTGCCAGTCTGGCTTTCGACCACAGCACAGCTGTAAGACCGCGCTGCTCTTTGTAGTTGATAACAGAAGAATAAAATATCTTTCTTAACGTTATGGGATTTTTCTAAAGCATTTGACACAGTCAACCATAACATATCATGTCGAAAACTCCAAAGTACGTATAAGTTTTCGAAGGAATCCGCTAAATTTATATTTTCCTATCTCACGGGTAGGCATCATGTGTGCGGTAGCTAATAACCAGTCTTCAAGCTTTATAAGAGTGTCAAGTGGAGTTCCTCAAGGATCAATTCTCGGGCCAATCATATTCTCTCTGTACATAAATGAGCTCCCTCAAATAGTTCGAAACTGCGTGATGCATATGTATGTACGCAGACGATGTCCAACTCCTATATAGCTGCCCTCTTAACAGCTTAGATGTAGACAGGCACTAATAAATGAGGATATGCTTGCTATCATCCTCTGGTAGCAAATAAACTGTGCGCTTGAAATGGTCTTTAACAGTACTAAGTCTTTAACAGTACTGAGATTGAGACTTGGCAAAAAATATAGTGGCCGTCGAGCACTTTGGAGTACGCAAAAGTTTACACCAGCACCGGTTAGGAGTTTTGCTTTCAAAAACACTTCTTTTACAAATTTTGCTACACCCTTTAACCATTTCAAACGTTAAAAGACTAGATTGAGAAAGTCTTCTTTGGATACTCGGCCATAGACAATGAATATGCTACATCATGCTTAAAGAGGACTTAGAGAGATCCATACTAGTACTAGTACTAAAGTGTTTTTGATAAAAACAATCACCATCAAAATTAATCGCATGTTTACCAATATAAACTTCTTTATTAGTACCTTTCCGTTGAAAAATAAAGAAAAACTAACTTCAGCCACAAGAGTACATGAAACCCTAATCAATCATCCTATATGTCAAATTACCGGGAACAACATGAGAATAAGGTTTTTCCTTTGCATTTTTCATAACCTATTCATCCAAACCCCACGTGAATAGAGGCTCACCTCACTCGACTTCTCACACTTTAAAGCTAAACTTTCAAAAGGGTTGCTTTTTCTTCTACGAAGAAACTTGTACTCCCTTGCCTAGGGGATGTTTAAATAAAAAGGTGTAGCGCACTGGTTGTTCACTTGACGTGCATGCAAGGCACAGGGTGGGGAATCTGGGTGTACATATATAGAAAAGAAAACACCCAAACCTAATGTTCTTGTGAGAATTTCCCCATAAAACATAATTTTTGTGAGCGCACACAATAACACACAAAGGCTTCCCCATTTAAGAAGCCAACTTTCTGAATGGAAGATTTATGATGAGGCGGTTTCCTGGGAGCAGCAGCGTGCCCAACTAAAATCACATTTTCTTCCTTCTGCGGGACCACATAGCCCCTACACTACATTGTCACCTACACCGCAAAGTTGCGGTCCTACTCCTAATGCAATTCATACGTACGCTGGCTGGCTGGTGGCAAAATGTCGGTCGGCATATACATAAAGTTATAGTTGGGATATCATTATGATGGCGATTATGACATTGGAAGGTGCTGGGTAGGGGCAGCTACCCTGAACCGCCACATACGTGGCAATGCGAAGTCCATTAGTGATATATCTCTTTTGTTCCGCGCCACATGAATCCTAAAGGAAGACATTGCTCTTCTTCTGCTCGGAACATGGCGTGCGCCTTAAGACAGATTTCTTTTTTTCCTTTTTATAGGCATCGGTGGATGATGTGTGACTTCCTGTTCTGTGTACCTCTGCTCGTGTCTGTCTTAAAGTTCGTGTCAATTAAAGGTTTATATTCTGTTCAGCTTAGATAGGCACTCCTGCTCTTGCAACTCCAGGAAGACGGAACAATTCCTTCCGTGTCATTGGCCCTCGAAATGAGGTCTTGAGTGTGACTTTTGAAATTTCTCTCATTTGCTTATATGGATGTACGTGCAAGCTGAGCAAATTAGCATTTCATTTGCATGTGCAAGCAAAAGTTTGCCAATTTGTTTGAATCTACCATTACAATAGAATATTAATGAACATTCACGGAAGCGCGGCAAATTTACATGGATACGCATTGCGTTGCTAAGTCAGCGAAGGTGTTTTTGTTTTAACCGAGCTAATTGGGTAGATCTACGTCTACGGTACGCGTAAGCACTTTCAAACTTAATATCAACGGAGGTGCAAATACATTTCCAATGATTCAAGTCAAACATGACTCCACAAAAAAGTTTAGTTTCTTAATCAATTAGAGAATGATTGCGGTGTGGACATATTGTGGATGGCTATGGAAACAACTTTACGTTGGATGTTATTCCTATTTGATCATGACAAATCAAGTTGTAACAGGTAATTTATTAGCTCAAGAGGAAGTTAAGTAGTGAAAGGTAACTAAACAAACTTACATGTGTAACTGTCAGACAAAGTGACAGCTAAAAATGTTTTTAGTGTTTCGTACCCAAAAGCAGAACACTAATGGAATTAGTTCAGTGTCTGTCTGTCTGTTTGCCTTTTTCTCTGAGACTATTTGACGTAGACTATTAAAAATTGGAAGAGTTGTAGCAATTACTGGACACAGGCCTCAACTGAAGAAGAATTTTGGTTTTGGGGAGATAAATGGGATGTTAAAAAAAATGTTTGCGGTCATCGTGTGGGATGTCAAATGAAAGTTCGTTAAGGCACGAGTTCACAAATGTATGCAATTTTTTTTTGTGTTACTTTTTTCTTAACACTTTTTCAGAAAAATTATAGAAATTGTCTGTCTTGCACTTGATCGATTTTTTTCGATTTTGTTTAATTAGGTCTGTTTGGTAACTGAGAGGATTTGCCCCTACTTTTCAAATTATTTATTATTTGACAGCGTTGGCTCACTTGACCCAGAAAAGCTACCAAACGGGCCTATTATATATGCTAGTACCCAACTTAGTGTTCGTTCCAATATAAGCACTAGCCCTCTTGTTTCGCAATAAATTTGCCATATCTACATTATGCAGTTTCTGGATCACTAGAGAAAAGTAACGTCGATTTCCAAATTGTTTATGGAAATTTTGGTAGTGGCATGTTGGTATTAACGCGGCTACAACTTGAAATTTAACGTAGTTTCGCAGTAACTCGTGTATACGACAATAGATGGCCATAGTGTCCATGTGAAATTTGAATGTTTTTGCTGTCTGTATACGAAACACGTGGCGCTAGTTCTGTTGAAAGCAAATCGTCTGCAGCCGTTGTATGAAAGTGACATTTCACTAACGTGCGTTTATAAATATAACCCATATTTTATTTATTGAATATTTTGAAACTTGTATCAAAATTCCATATGTTTTGCTTACGACAAATAGTTATCAGGATTTCACATGACAGTTAAAAAAATAAGCAATGTCGTTTTTATTTAGAAAAAAAAGTTATTTGTATTTTATTGAATAGATATGAGTTCAAATGTTTCATATTTATAACCCATGTTTAGATTTTTTAAAACCCCGAGAGCAACGAAAAAAACTAATACTTTATTTGAGAGCCTTTTGCCATAATTAATTCAAATAATCTCTTTTCCATCGATTTTATCAAATTTGACAACAGTTCAGGCTCGATTTTCTCCCATTCTTCAGAAAGAGCAGGTTTCAGCTCTGCAGGTGAGTTAAATTTGAGTGCATATCGTCCGGACCATCTAAATTCCATTTCTTTTTGTCGGATAATATGACCTTAGAGATAAGTTTAAAACAAAATCATTTATTAGCACTCAAATAAATAAATCGACAATTTTACATACAGATGTCCAGTCGGTGGCCATATTGTTTTTGGAAAATTCCAATCTGGCTGTTTTATGGCAACTTAAGAGACATAGAAAACAATTCATTTTAGCCCGGATAATGTTTGAATTCCTCTTTAAAACTCTCCAAGCCGTGGTTTTTGACACTTTAATCTGCGCCAGTGCAGCAAGTTTAGTGCAGCTCAAGGTTGAGTTACTGGCAGCTCGAACAATTTTCCGCTCATCTCTTTCAGTAAGTTTACTTTATCCTCCTGTTCGCTTTACAGCTCCATAAGCTTCGGGATCTTTTAAAAAAATGGTAACAACACGACGACTCCGATCGATATTTCTGGCTATTGCAGTGATGCTATAGTTTTCTTCGTTCAATGCCAAAATGTTTCCTTTCTCGATATCGAATAATGAAGAACCGCGTGGCATATTTATAAAATAATCGGATTCGACACGGATTACTCGATAAAACGATCTATAGCTCCTCCCACTTGAGTTAATAGTGAAATTGATTATAAATATGAAACGCATTGATACACATACAAATGCCACGTTGTATCCTTAAATGCCTCTCCCCTATCAAGAAGATATAAATTCCAAAAATAACGGTATTTTTGACTGATCTTATACTATAAGCGTGCTCTCTCTTAATTTGCTCTTTTATTCGCAACCTCTCTTAGATCTTATTGAGAGTTAAAAGTCTATTTTAAAATTGGGTTATAAGTATAAAACGGATGGTATATGAAATGTCATTGGGTTGAGATCTCAATCGGAAAAAAACTTATTCGCGATTTGAAAAGAAAATGTCTATGAAATTATTATGTTTGACTAAATAGGTAAAAAAAAATATATTTGAGAAGCAGCTTATCGAGGCTGTGAGAGCAAACACTGAAAACACTTTCAATGACGTCAATTAACGTCAATGTTCAACAGAATGACTTCGACGGATTCTATGAGTCATGGCCTTTAACAATGAGATAAGCAACCCCGAGAGACTCCCCTTTGAGCTTAAAATGTCAAATCTGCATAAATTCAATTTTCTTCGGTGGCTACATATTTGTTACATAATAACCAACACCAACTTAACTGAATATCCGGGTTGGTGCCATCGGATTCCTATGGTAAATCAATTTAACGTCGCGATGAACTTTCGAAGTAGTTTGGGTGAATTGTCCTCCTTCAAGATCTTAGACAGCTCGTTTTGTTCGCTGCCATTTCCTGTACAGGCAGTATTTCCTACAAGAATTCAGTCTCGCACAAACTCCAGTCATCATATCTCGATGAATAGCAAGGAGATGTTTCCCTTCACAGGATTGTACTAATTCTTCAATAAACAACGTAATCTGCTCGCCTGCTATCTAATACCAAACGAGTATCATTTATATTGACAATGGAGAAGGAGCTTAACGTATCGCCTTAATAATTCGACATCCAATCTCGGAGATTGATTGGCATTGTGTACCATTTATCTTCAATCAATGTCAAAGCCGTTATTAACGTAGATGTGTACATACACACTGAGGCGCACCGGTCGACGGTTGTCAGGGATGACGGTAGACCTTATATCCAACACATATGTATATAAATCAGATTCAACTGTATAACTTACACATAATGGCTTGCAGTGCGTACATTAGATTTCAAGAGGCATTTCACTGCCAGTCATTTCCACCAACACAGCAGCAAGTGATGCAAATAATTGCATAAATTCGTAAACACCCACCGCAATAGGGCGCACAGGCTCTACTCACATTACTACCTTCAATTATATGGTTAATTCCTCTTGATTATTATACTCCTGCAGCACAAACTAGTCATTTGGTTGCTGTGCAACCTTTGACCGCACCTCGATTGGCTACTTACGAAAGCACTGCAGACTCGCAAAGCCTCAAGGTGTTTACTGCACTTTGGTAGTTGACTCCATTAATCTCGCATTACACAAATATACATTACAATGGGCAAGCAACCCCTAATCCTTAGGGTATGAATTAACCCCCAAAATTACAGATAATCACGTGCAAATTAAGGACTCTCATGACAGGATTTCCTAATCAGAGCACATGTATCTACAAACTGTATTTTGGTAATTGAATTGCAGTTCGCAATTCATGATTAAATTGATATCCTACAAGGATCAGCACTTAAAGAGTGAACTATTCAAATCAACTTCGCGACACGAGAGTCCTTGTCGCTTAGACTGAACTCGTAGGTACCTGGAATTTTTTTGTGCACACAAAAAAATAACGGAATCTCCTCCACGAATTGGAAAACTTTTCAAATTTCAATTAATCTTTGTAATAGATTCTCCTTTTTTGTCCTTGCAAATGAGTCGGGCTCGGCGAGAGGATGGATGCGGCATTAAAATTGTCCGAAAAGGATTTTTCGTTTTTGGTTGGACGTTTTGTTTCTTTTTTTGGCGCAAAACTTCGACTCGTACTTTTGCAATTTTACGCAGTTTATTGCGTCAAGATAAAACGGAATGATTTCTTAATTCTCTTTGGCGTTGTTTTTCCTCTTCATTTTGTTTGGAATTTTGCTTCGCCTGCTTATTTTTTTTGGAATGTTTTTCGTTTTCCAATGGTTTAACAGTGAAAAGTTTTATCCTCTCGACAGAGTGTGAGCGAGAGATTGTTATAAGTTGACAAACGAGAGACAGACAGAGAGGGAGAGAAACAGGACGCCTGTAAGTGGATTTTAAAAAGTGAACATAGCCTTGAGTGTCCAAAAATTGTTTGCTTTTAGGGAAAATTTAATTTTCATTCGTAAGACAGACAGACAGATAGGAATAGAATGAGGTTTAAATTGTTTTCCGACAGAAGGTAAGTGACAGACGTTTATCCACTCGGATTGTAAGTGAAGAGAAATGTAATTTAAGTTTTATAATTGTATATAAATTTGAGATTTCGAAACGAACGGACACAGTTGACTAGTTGATGTTTTTCCTTGGAGAATATTCCAATCGAAGTTGAAATATTTATTTATTCATCTCAATATGTAATTAACAAATTCGTTTTACAAACTATTTACATTGAAGACCTCAGGGCAGTAAGGCCATTTGAAGTCGTTTTTAGAGTTCAAAGGGAAAGAACACAAAGTTCAGAGCTAAATACTGAAACACATTTTACAGAAATAATACAAAAGAGAGTGGACAACAACAAAAAGGAATGAATTAGTCATTCAAAATGCTATAATAATTTATACCTTAGCCTATCTTCTATCTATACATTACAAATGTGTACAGGCTAATCTCGAGAACCACTAACGGATTTAGATGTGGTTTTCACTATTGTGATCTGGATTTCCTGTCGGAATGTATGGGTGTACTCAGAAAAAAGTGCACGGGGAACACCGGGCGGGCAATAGCTATTATAAATATATGTACTTATACTATAGAAATGTATAAGAAGAAAATAGTTTTGATTTCTCTTAAACCTTAAACCCTACCCATCCGTGGAGAACCACTATTACTACCCTGGGGTCCCAACATATTTTTGTTCTTATTTCAAAAATTTCAATGATTCAAATAACTTAAAGTTCAGAATCGAAGCACTCAGCTCACAGTTCGACTATGTTCGCCGCAAAGGGGGGTTTCGACACCTACCACATCTAATTTTCGTCCTCCGGCCATTATCCCTTGGACAGATTACACATTATATTTTCGTAGTAATAGCAGCATTGGACTCAAGTAATGGCCGTTGCAGGCGAGCACGGGTCAGCTAGTATGTTATATAATTCACACCCACTTCTTGTTCGATTTTAATTTAAACTATCAATAAAATATGCAATTGTCGCCGAATACGACTACAATTGAGTAACTCTGTCTGTCCGTCTGTCACCTTTTCACGACTAAACCGCTAAATCAATCATAATGTGATTTGGTATAGTGAAAGTCTGGGACCTGAGGAAGGACATAGGTAACAAAAAACTGCCCGCTAGGTGGCGTTGGAGTCAAGTTATTAACAAGTTCTATATTAATTGACCAAAATGACATTCAAATGATATTCACAATATATGTTGGTATAATACGAAAAGAGAAAACTGCAAAATCTGGACCCGACAGCTGGTGCTGGAGTCAAGTTATTAACAAATTCTATATTTATTGTACAAAATTGTGAGATTTTGGTTTTCAGTGCCATCCATCGGAAAAGTTGAAAACTTTTGATATACAAACATTTCTCACTTCATTACAAATGCATATATTGTGCAAGTTTCAGCTTAATCGTTCGGTGAGTCTAAAAATGTTTGAGTTCCAGCTCCATCTACCGGAAAACTTGAAATTTTTTGATGTATACGAACACTTCAAACATCATAAAAAGTATATTGTGTAAGTCTCAACTCAATCGGATGGTTCGTTTATGAGTTTTTAGGTATCAAACGAGCATACATATGTACATCCTTCCAAAAGTGAAGAAAACAAAACTCGGTTGTAGACGCTCAAGTAAATAATGAGCACGTTAACCATTGCATTATAAACAAGGTTCAGCCAAGATTCAGCATGATTTGTAGTTCAACTGTAGAATCGATACGTTGCCAAAAGCCAGCCTAATACGTCCTTTGATATTTATACAACCTCTCGGTATCAATCATAATATGCAACAGTTAACTAATGCCTTCCGGTACACGATTTTGGGTGGCTTTCACGTTCCATCTGACCTCTACAATTCTATTAATTTTGATCTTCTGATGCACCAACCTGTCTCCTGAACCATAAAAGTCAAAGTATTATGCTTTACATCTCAACACGGCTGCACTCTGTCAAATATTTAGATGCCAATCTGCCAACGAAGCCCATATCACGTACGACAAACGATATTGAATGTGTGCTGTGCTGCACTCTGCATAACAACGCACAATCGATATCAATCTGCATACGAGTATGTTGTAGTATCTAAACCAGCAGATGGTGAAATGTAATTCGCACACATACTCTCATCCGATGTGCATCTCTTCTCTGTCGACATCCATCACATCAGTTGCGCTAGAAAAAAAAGGGCAACTACTCTTCTGTCCGCCTGCTGCCATTCACTTACCTTTCTCTGCCTTCTGACATCCTATAGTCGTATATTTAAATAATTCCCAATCGTAATTTATTCGTCCTTATGTATTTTGCATCCGTTCCCATTACCGTATCCATTCACGTAAGAGTCAATTTCTGTTTCGGTATTTCCAATCTGTATTCAAATTTGCAAACGCATACTGAGCTGCTTGCCTAGTTGGCTGACAGATGGCAGCTGAAGTCAGGTGATGCTGAGAGTTTCATCCAACAAGTAACCAAAAATTCGTGTGCAGTGCAGTACAATACGCTACCGAAGCGTATCTGTCTGCGCGCATTGTAGGCAACAACTATCTATCAATGAAGTCTTTGATACGCCCTCACCTCCACACCGCGCGCAGTGGAACCCACTCACTGATGATAGATAGAATTCAAGACGCAACGATCGACCCTCATGGGGGCGCCTCCAAATTCAAGGGAGAACAAAAAAACGTGTTTGGTATCCACAATGAGGTTTTCGTTTCTTTGTACCTACAAATACCCGTACATACATATGTACATCTGTGGCATTGTGACTACCACCACCACCACCCCTGGGAAGCGATTTATTATGTCAAGGAATACAAATAGATGCAAGAAAAACCCTGGGAGAACCTTTAAATGCGCCATGGATGATGACGGCAAGGACAAGTGGGGATAAGGGCAAAAATACGACGCAAATCCTTTTTTCTTATCCCTCGTGCAGTGGCTTCGTATTAATTTTTCATGTGGTATTTGTGCAAACGGCATCCTTAGTAGGAGCCAACAAACCAACAACTTTGCGGACAAGTATCTAATAAATTATTTTTCTCATTTTTTTCCCGAGTTCTAGAGATTTGCTACTAATTTGTCGTAATGCGAAGTTCGTCGTACTCGTAGTCGTAGATCGTAGTCCTTGTGTGCTCGTCTGTTCTGCTTTGTTGGTGATGTACTCGTATACTCGTGATAAGCTTGTCCCCTTTAACTTTTTGGGGGCGGGAGGTAAATTGGTTATTTTATTATTTTTTTTGTAAGCCTGTCTCTGTTTTGCTGTGGCAGAGGGCGTTCTTAGTAAATGAGTGCCAATTGAAATTGGTAAAGAGAGCCGGCCCCGGTGAATTGGGGATTATCCGACAGGTCGCACTTAGGGGGAAAAATGAACATTTTGGGAGCAATCAATTCAGGCCAACTGCGCAATATATTAAAGCAGCTTATGGGTATTCGGCTCTTGAGTGGATTATGCTTTCTTGGTTATGATTGAAAGGTAGTTTGGCCCATAGACGGGCGCGGTGTGGGGTAGGTGTTGGTCATTAGTGACGGTCTAAGGATACAACAATTTATCGGAGGATTTCCGGTGATTGGCATTGTTGCCAAATTATTGAGAGGATTGATGGGAGTCTGGTAGGTTGGAATGGAGTAGACAACAATTTTTCTGGAAATATGATTCATAAGTTCTTTGCAACTTTTATAAATGAAAATGTCTGATCCTACATATAGCAGTGTGTGGGTCGCGGGTGTCAGTTGGGTTCTCTGTATGCAACGACATTTGACAATTTGCAAATATCAAAGTACATACAAGTCGTACTTGCGCAATAAGTGTTCCGTACTATCAGTTATTTTTAAATACATACAGTGAACCAAAAAAAAAAGTTGGACAACAGCTACACTGCAATTGTAACTTGAATATTTTTGCAGTTTGTAGGAATATTGAAGTCAAATAAACTGCAAATGAATCTTAATTCTTTATATTTTCCAAATAATTTTATATCCTTTTTCTAAATTATTTAAATTATTTCCTTTTATTTTAAAACAAAAATATAATTTTGTAGAACCAGAAAAAAAAACTTGGACAGTTTTTTCCTTATTTTAATAATTGAGGCATTTTCCTATTTTAAATGTTTTTGTACGTTCTTTAAAGGGTCACTGTTTAATGTTTCTGTTTTTAGTGATAAGGCGTATTTTCAGTACCGATTTATTTAAAAAAAATTGCTAAAAAGCAAACATCCATTGACACGAAGGAACTGTCAATAAAGTTGTGGAAAAAACCAAAAGTGAGAGACAAAATTTCCAAAATTGGGAAAAAACCTAGATCTACAGTGCATTATGCCATCCGAGTGCTTGAAAGAATGGTTTCCTGCAAACACCTAGTGGTCGTGGACGACCAAAACAAATTTCGACTCCTCAAACGGAACGAAAAATTGTTCGATTAGTCCTTAACGATCCCAAAATTTCTGCGGTAGACAGTGCTAGAGACCTACAGGAAAATGCAATTGTAGAAGTGCACCCACAGACTGTTAGAAATGTATTACATTCAATGGAGTTGAGAGCCTACACCCCACCGAAACAAGACCCTTTATGTCTGCAAGAAACTTTAAGAAACACCTGGAATATGCCCTAATGTACGTGTGTCAATCTTTAAGTTCTGGAACATGGTAATTATCAGCGACGGGTCGAAATTCAACATATTTGGATCTGATAGATGCCGGGTTTGTTTGGATAAGACGAAGTATAGCCTTGAATCCGGCGCATGTAAATGTCACTGTTAAACACGGTAGAGGCAGTGCGATGGTATGGGGTGCAATGGGCTCGAGTGGAGTATATAACATGGTGTTAGTTGAAGGTAATATGAAGATAATAGACTACCTTAACATCCCCAAAAACAATTTGCTAGCAATGGCTACTAAGCTAGGCATGAGCGATAGTTATTGCTTTGCTTATGATAATGACCCAAAGCATGCGTCCCATATTGTACGGGAATGGTTGCTCTAAAACGTGAAAACTTTTCTTCACCATCCTCCACAAAGCCTGAATTTAAACCCTATAAAGCACCTGAGAGTGGACATGGAGAAAAAATTGAGGGAATATGCAGCAAAAATATCTTGAAAAGTGCCCTTCAGGATATATGGACAAATTCACCGTACAAAGTAACCAAAAATTTAGTTATGTCTATGAATAGAAGGCTACAAGCTATTTTGGAAGCCAACGGCCACTATACTTAATATTAAAATGTATAGTTTTGTTAATGTATTCGGTTCTTATAACGAATTCCCTAAGTGTCCAATTTTTTTTGGCTTTGAAAACTACTGTTTTTTTCTTTTTGTGTGTTTTAAATAAAAAAAACGTATACAGTACTACCTCGCTAATTCGAACACTCGGTAATTAGAACGCTCCACTAATTCGAACACCTATTTTTTACATTACGTAATTCGAACACTCTCAAAAATTGATACTCTGTAATTCGAATTTTTTCCGTCATTTCTTTGCTAGATACTTTCACTGTTATAGGCGAAAACATTTTTACAGTAAAGACGTGTCGATTCCATTTCGCTTTTTTCGCTTTGAGTTCAATTTTTTGAGACAAAAACATTAAAGGTTTGCGTGTTAGCATTTTTGTGTCAACTGGCCTTGTGAATGGTTTGTTATTTTAATAAATTACGATTTTAAGTAACATTTTAATCACTTATGTCAGACAAACAAAGCCCACAAGATTTTGTATTTTACTACTTAAAACCGCTTTACACTGCATTTTTTATCTAAAATATTGAGTACGAAAAAAGTATCCAGTAATTCGAAAACCTCCGTAGTTCGAATTAGGGTAGGTCTCTAATAGTTCGAATTATCGAGGTAGTACTGTATTAGAAAATTAAACCTTTTGGAAAGCTTGAAAAATTATGTTTCATTTACACTTTCATTGAATTAAATAGCTTTACGGGTTGCGAGTTTATTTAATTTTCTAATTGCATCCTCTTCCTCTCGAACTTTTTTTTTGGTTCACTGCATGTAATAGATCCACGAGCATCTTGATAGATTTATGGACACGAATGTAAACAACTTGTTAAAATTACCTATCTGATGCCGTTTGTCATCTGCTCCGAAGAAGAATAACATAACAACAAATGAATAATACAAGAAATTTACGCATGTGCATTATTAAATTCGTGTAATTTTGGAATGTGTCTCTCTTTCTGTGGCCGTACACAAATTAAATTTTTTTCAATAAAGTTAAAGGAGAGACACCTACATAACAGTTCGGCTGAAAAGTTCGTATCGTTCCTATGAGAGGGCGCCACTAGAATTACATCCATATCATTTTTAGTTAGTACCGACCTAGAAAAGACACGTGTATAAATTTAACAGCTGCCGGACTATTAGTTTGTGAGATATAGCACTTTGAGTGAAGCAACTTTTGTTATTTTGAAAAAAAAAATGGATAAAAAGGAATTTCGCGTGTTAATGAAGCACTGTTTTTTTATGAAAAAAAATGCTGCTGATACCAAAAAGTGACTTGAGGAGTGTTATCTGGACTCTGCGCCAGGTGAAGCAACCATTCGTAAGTGGTTTGCTTAATTCCGTATAGGCCATATGAGCACCGAAGACGATGAACGCAGTGGACGTCCAAAAGAGGCTGTTAAGGACGAAAACATCAACAAAATCCACAAAATGATTTTGGATGACCGTAAAATGAAGTTAATCGAGATAGCTGATACTCTGAAGATATCAAAGGAACGTGTTGGACATATGGTTAATGAATATTTGGGTATGCGAAAGCTCTGTGCAAAGTGGGTGCCACGCGAGTTCACAAT